>OX411340.1:6250000-7500000 GCA_948150665.1 Conistra vaccinii | reverse complement strand
TTCTGGTAATACCAGTACTATTACCTAATAGCAAAACCATTGTAGAATAATTGTCTAGGTTTGTGTTTGCAATTCTTTTAATCATTTGTTTGAAAGTTATGTTATGATAACTATGATTGGTAAAACTATGGCTAAGGTAATTAAGTAGTATTTTTCCAAAGCCTGAACCTAATTCGTCACAGAAAATTATGGATTTGTTAATATTCTGTGTATTAACACAGGTCTCTGCTGGAAGAGCCAACACCGGTGGAGGCAAGTCAGGCTGAGGCTGAGGAGGTGGTGGTTGGTTGGCACAGCTACATGAGAGGTTATTAGTCAGAGACTCATACCTCTCAGCATTGCACTTCACCAAATCTAGTAGTTCCCCAGCCTCCAACAAGCGCTCACTAAGTTGTTGTTGTGATGACTCATATTTCTCAAAAATATCCTTCAGCAAGTGCTCCTTGTGTAGTATATCATTATAAAGGAGCTTAGTATCAATATCATACTTTTCCCTACATTCATCTAACTCAACAGTACAACTATTTAAACTTTTTGAAAGGATAACACGTTCCTTTCTTAGGGAGAGATTTAATTTTAAAAGATTTTGTTTTTTAATAGCTCTCTGTGACCGTTTAATTATTTTATTAAATTTAATATATTTCTTTAATTTATTATGACTCATAACAATGGGACACAATGGTATGGTATCGTCACCAGTCAAATCTATCGTTATAGCTGGCTCACACACTGATTTTGACTTACTGCCTACCAGATCATAAAATAGGTTATTGGTGTTAGCAACCTGTTCACTGACCTTGACAGACTGTGAAAGAGATAGGGCCTTATGGGCTTCACATAATTTCTGTTTAAGTTCTGAAATATGATTCAAAGCCAGTTCATGGGTGTCACTGCACTCTTGAAATGTTGACACTTGATGTTGTAGACGACTGTACTGGTCGGCTAAGTTTATGTGTTCTGTGTGTAGCTCAGCCAGTTCATTTTTAAGGAAGGTGTTTTTGGCGATAATGTTCTCCACTTCCACTTCACTATCTTCCCTTTCCTGGAGCAATTGTTTGCATTCCGCTTGAGAAGCTTCGAGATCCTTTAAAGTAGCTCTCAGTTTTGCTTCCAACTCTTTGATTGTAGCACTGCGGGTCAACATTTTGAATAATTGTCAGTCACCTGGAATGTGTGAAGTTATGCAGCTGAATAACAGTGCAAGAAAAAGATGTTCTGATATGTGGATAAGTAGGAGGTAGTTGGGGGAAAAAAATAAATAAAGCAATTTGTTGAGAAATAGCTGTTACATTTAGATTTAGATTAGGTTAATTAGAGTGAGATGGGAAAGTTAAACAGAAGAGAAATAATATAGAAAAACACTGCTTTCCTTGTTATTATCATAAAACTAAAAATATAAGTAGGTACAATGTAACTTGATTTTATGAGAATTTGTGACACATTACAGGATTAAATTATATACATAATAAGAGCTCGTAATGAGCTTATTTGTGTAGTAAATTATGTAGTGTTCATTGTCTGGGCGAATGTTTTCGTCGTCGATTTTGCTTCCACTAGTTGTCAGGCAAAAGGAGACATAAACTGTGCCAGCGTGTGATGGACGTTGCTCAGAGACCTGAGCAGTATTTTGTGGTGTTCTGTGGTCTGTAAATATTAACTACAATCACATAAATAAAACAAAATACTTACTCCCCGGGATTGATGATAGTTTGAAATCCGTCACCGTTGAGGCGTTGAGTTGACAGCCGGTTTTAAATCCTTTTTGTACGAAGTTTTCGCGACAAAAAACACTGTACAATTACTGGATAGAATACTTAATATCTAGGTTCGACTATATTACACTAATTTAACATAAATAAAACACTTTTAATAATTAACTAAACCAAAATAATTAACCTAGACACCGTTTTTTTGACGACCGGCTACCAGTCCTGTTTGTATAATCCTGTTTGTACTCTCACCGCCATGTGGTACGCCGGCCGCCCACAAAAATTATAGTGCAGCAAGCTATTGTTGATTTTTGTACTTCTTTCGGTAGGCCAAGTGGGCGGCCGGCGCCCCACAAATTTCGCAGCAAAACTTTTGCATATTTGTCCGTTATTAACTGTCAATATTCAATCAGGCAGGCCATCAGTGTAATTAGGTCAGATGGTCGCGCGCCGCCCACGTAGCCTGCTGGTAAAGGGTTTTCGCGCATTTTTTCTTACGCGCACTCAACATGTCGGATTTCAAAAGCGATCCAGATTATCAACGTTAGCACAAGGTTCATCGCAATCGAATCAATCGTCAAAGATGCATTTGTTGTTACGAAAGGTACCAAACTCAGGGTCCAGGAACAAGACGAAGAAAGTAAGCTCTGTCTGAAATGCCCAACACAACCTAGTGTTTGTACGGAATGCTACGCAGATATTCACATAATATTTTTTTGTTTGATGTATCCACAATTTGATTAATTTTAAGTAGGCAGAAAAAAAAATTTACGAGTACATCTGTAGTAAAAAAGTTTTTACTAAAAAAAAAAACAACCGACTTCCAAAAAAAATACTACAAAGTGAAAAATAACTTTAATTTTGGAAATCGGTGGTAAAGAACGAAAATTCATAACCAAAGACACCGACTTCCGAAATTAAAGTAATTTTTCACTTTGTCGTATTTTTTTTGGAAGTCGGTTGTTTTTTTTTTAGTAAAAAGTTTTTTACTACAGAAGCACTGGTTCTGTCAAAGGTCGGTAACTGCTTGCCTGGTATACCATTAAAAAACAATCGTGGTCTCATATCCAGCATCTTCAATTAACAGATCTAGAATACAACGTGTCGAAGCCTATTGATATTCTCTTGAATGTGAGTATCTATTCTCAAATCATCATGGCCGGTATCATCACAGGACCAGCGCAAGCTCCGATTGCGCAACAGACGGCACTTGGATGGATACTGTCTGACAACGTTCGCACATTTAATTGTCATATCGTAACAAATGAGTTATCAGAGCTATCAAAATATTGGGAGATTGAGGACGTTGAAACATCATCATCATTACTTACCAGTGAAGAGCAGTATTGTGAAGAGTTTTATCAGCAAGTTACTCGTCGTTTGGACACTAGTAGATACGAGGTTGGGATACCCATGAAACCTGAATATGAAAATCAGCTTTGATCAACTAAATTCAAAGCTATTGCACAATTCAAACAGTTGGAAAGAAAAATGTGCAAAAACGAATCAATTTCAGAAAATTATAAATCAGGTCACATGTGTATTGCCAATAATGTCGATGAATCAAAACGTACCTTCTACTTACCACATCACGGCGTAATGAAATTACATTCAACTACAATAAAACTTAGAGTCGTTTTCAATGCGTCGGCGAAATCTACATCAGGCAAAAGCTAAATGATCTCATGTGTTGTGGACCGAATCTTCAAAGGGACCTCCAGAACCTACAGCTACGTAATCACTGCGAACATAGAGAAAATGTTTCGACAAATCTATATCAGATAATCAAATCATCATCTTCAATCAATCATTTGGCTGCAATCATCTCAGGAGGTAACCAATGAATATCATCTTGCTACCGTAACGTACGGTACTTAGGCCGCTCCCTATTTAGCTATGAGAACGCTTAAACAGCTGGCTAAAGACGATGCCGACAAGTATACACTAGCTGCGTCAGCATTAAATCAATCATTCTATATGGATGATCTATTTAGTGGAGCAAATACCATTCATCAAGCCAGGGATTTTTAGCATCAGCTCATTGAGATGCTGAAGGGTGCTGGTATGAACCTCCGGAAATGGTCCAGCAACGTACCGGACCTGAGGTTTAACCATTACCAGTAGGTAGATCTATCACCTGACCAACTCAACAACCCATTAGACATCAAGTGTTCAGAAACAAGAAAAACACTTGGATTAAGATGGAACCCATCAACGGATAGCTTTAGCTTTCATAATTAATTACAGCATCATGATAAACGCGTCACAAAAAGACAGCTGCCTTCGGAAATTTCAAAACTATTTGACCCCTTGGGCTGGCTGTCACCATTATCAATCAGAGCAAAACTGCTTTTTCAAAATGCATGGTCATCGCATGTATCGTGGGATGAAGAAGTTTCACAAAACGTTCAAGATGATTGGATTCAGCTTAAGAATTATTTCAGCATCATAGATCAATTTGTCATACCACGTTATCTCGGCTCGGTACACAACTCAATCATACCAAATTAATGGATTTTGTGACGCTTCCGACAAAGCATACGCATGTGTTATGTATATAGTAGCAAAAGACAATAAGGGCGAGTACACATCCACGCTCACTGCAGCAAAATCGAAGTTAGCACCTCTAGCGTAATGGTTCGCAGCTAATAATCTTATATTTGAATGCAAAACTTAATGTATTTTGTTCTCATTACCAAATGTACCTCAAGTGGGTCTAAATCTAAAACTTGATGGCAAAAAACTAGATGCAATAACGGAAACTGTATTTTTAGGAATTACTTTAGATTCAAAATTGCAATGGGGCGCCCACATTAGAACTCTTTCAGGTAGATTAAGTTCAGCTGCATATGCAGTAAGAAAAATAAGGCAGTTGACTGATATAGCCACAGCTAGGTTAGTATACTTTGCTTATTTCCACAGTATCATGTCTTATGGCGTTCTGCTGTGGGGATCGGCAGCTGACGTAGATTCAATTTTCATTTTACAAAAGAGGGCAATCCGCGCTATCTATAAAATGGGTCCTCGCGAGTCCCTTAGAAACAAATTCAATGAAATTGATATACTGACTCTGCCTTCTCTTTATATCTTAGAAAGTATTTTGCATGTTCGGAAAAACTTAGGACTTTTCAAAATAAGAAGCGATTTCCATAATATAAATACACGTAGTAGACATGCAATTGTGATACCCAAATTTAGATTAACTAAAACAAGCAAGTCATTTCTTATAAACAGTATCCGCTTTTATAACAAGTTGCCAAAGTCGGTTACAGAACTTAGCGATGGGAAGTTCAAAACCCACATTAAACGTGTCCTTATCAAGAAAGCATATTATTATTATAAAATTAAAGACTATGTTGAAGACAAAGAAGTTTGGCAATAATTCCCTCTGCACATGTGGCTTTCCTGGTACCTCATTAACGGCAAAATATGTAAGAGTCTATTAACTGCTCCCAAATTACCATGTTAATATTTTTGTTTTATTTACATTCATCCTTGACATAATCATAATTTTATTTGACATTATATACCTACTATTTAATTTTCAACTCTTTGTTAGTGGCTTTTGTGGAAATGTTAATTATTCAGATTTGTTACAGTTGTAATAGCAGTCATGTCATTTCGTTTAAAATAGGTTTTATTTTTATTAATTTATTTATCTTTTATATAAATTCTTTTCTATTTTGTGAATGTGAGAACGCTTTAGGCTTAGTGGACTGTAGACTTGTTGACCATCTTCTATTTTGTTAAGTACTTGGTACTTGTTGAAAGACCTACACTGTCCTCGCATACCTAATAACACTGTTTTTTTTTACTGTTTTTGAACATATTGTAAAATCCAATTATTTTTAAAACAGTAACCGTGGAGTTTCTTGCCGGCTCTTCTCCATAAGAAACGACCAATTGGAACCGTGCGTAGCTTCTGACGTTTCATAAGTGCTCATGTAGCTTTATGTGAAATAAAATATTTTGAATTTTTTGAGAGCAAAAAAGTTAGTAGTAGTATCACAATCAATCAATCAATCTTCCTAGCCTTTTTCCAGCTTGGCTTCCAGTCTAACCGGATGCAGCTGAATACCAGTATTTTACATGGAGCAACTGCCTATTTGACCTCCACAACCCAGTAACTGGGTAATACGATACCCCTTGGTAAGACTGGTGTCAGACTTTCGGGCTTCTGACGACTTGTAACGACTGTCAAAGATCCACAAATGACAGCCGGGACCAACGGCTTAACGTGCTTTCCGAGGCACGGAGGAGTCTCGGTATGTAAAGATGGTCACACATCCACTGATCAACCCCGGCAAGCGTAGCTTAACCTGATGGATCGACCCGTGCGGCTTGTTATTACTTAGCCACGAGCTCCTCCTTACGTAGTAGCTAGTTACGTACAACTTATCAAAAAGATGATGGAATCTTTATCAGACTCTATGATAGTTTTAGGATGGATCAAAGGCGAAGTGAAGAAGTGGAAGCAGTTCGTAGCTAACAGAATGATTAAAATCATTAGTATCATTCCATCATCATGTTGGCGTCATGTGAGGTCAGAAGAAAATACTGCAGATTGTGCTACCCGGGGTCTAACGTCACGCAAGTTATCAACCCATCCGTTGTGGTGGCAGGGTCCGAAATGGATAACCAGTTTCGAACATAGTACCTACCTTTCCTATCACCTCATATCAATCACCAGATTTGGAAACCAAGCAGCTTAGTGTAAGCACGGCCTTATCAAAATCATAATTTTCAATCGTTCACGAGTTATTACAGTTTATTAACTCGCATTGTAAAAATAATCGGTGGATATCGCGTTTCATTACGCAAGATTCACGAGGCAAACACACTTCGTGAACGGATGTATTGACGTCATCAGAAATGGACAATGCATTGAATCTCATTATCAAAGATGATCATTGATCAGTCACACCAATTTCATGCAGATATTTTATTTATCAATCAAGCTTCTAGGATGCACGTGCCCCTTGCACGTGCATCCTAGAAGCAAAATATCGTCTTAATCCTTTCAAGGATAAGCACGGTATTCTTAGAGTAGGTGAACGACTGAAAAACGCATGTATCAGCGACTCATCAAAACACCCCATCATATTATCAAGTCATAGTCGTCTCACCGATTTAATCATTGATCAGGCTCACACTTTCTTACATCAGAGACAGATATTGGATAATCAGTGGAATCCGTACCGTCAAGAGGGAGTTCAGATCATGCGTTAAGTGTCAGCGTTTCAGTCAAACACAATATCAACAAATCATGGCCGATCTTCCACAGCCACGAGGCACCCCATCACGACCTTTCTCTCACACCGGTGTTGATTTTACCGGACACGTCGAGTTGAAGGCCAACAAGGGACGTGGAATCAAAACAGTCAAGGGGTATATTGCAGTGTTTGTTTGTTTATCTACCAAGGCGGTTCATCTGGAACTAGTTTCCGATTTGCGTACTCCAGCATTTTTAGCAGCCTTTCATAGGTTTTTGGGCCGACCTGCAACGCCAAGTCACATATACAGTGACAATGGCACGAATTTCGTAGGTGCCAATCGTATCATTAAGGAGTACCAGGAGATCATAGCCACCATCAACACCGATTTCTTCAATACTATTAATGATTATGAACATAAGGTGGCACTTCAATGCTCCTGCGTGGCCAAGTGCAGGCGGTCTTTGGGAAGCTGCTGTGAAAAGCCTCAAATATCATCTAAAGCGCATGATCCGCGATCAGAAACTCACTTACGAAGGGTTTACTACGCTACTACATCAAATTGAGGCATGTCTGAACTCGAGGCCTCTCTGTCAGTTGACAGAGAGTCCTGACGACGACGTTCTTACGCCAGGAAACTTCTTGATCAATGGCCCACTTCTATCTAGGCCACAGAAGGATCCAGATCACATGAATTAATCAACAAGGTGGCAACTCATTCAATCAATAAACAAACAGGTTTGGAAAAGGTGGTCAAGCGAATATCTCCAACAACTGCAGGCTAGATCAAAATGGCGTAAGCCAAATAGGAATAATAATAATAACTTCGAAATCGATGACGTCGTTCTTTAGGACGAAAACTTGCCACCTGGCAACTGGCACTGCACTGGGCGTTAGACCGTATTCAAGCAGTTCATCCTGGAAAGGATGGCTACGTAAGGGTAGTCAGTTTAAAAACACTAAGAACAATATCATGAAACGTCCTGTCACCAGACTTGTGTTGTTACCTGTAAACAAAGACACAACATAACATAAAAATGTCAATCAAGATAATTTAGACGAGCGAAGCAAGAGAAAGCGACTTCCTCGCAACAACATATCATTGAAAAGTCTGTTCACTAGTTTCTTATTACTATTTTTCATGTTATTATCGCCTACTTCAGTGCAAAAGATAATAATCTAATCATGAATCACATAATGTGACGTCATTAGAAGATAATCAAGCTATTTACTTCGATAGAATCTTCAGTATATATTAAGGACGAATGGCGTCTAGTGGTCTACTACAACATTACCTACAACTTATTGGAAAGGCTTATCTGATATCAAAGGTTACGTCAACCACATCAAATCATTAGGCAACACCCATGTTAGTAAACAATAGCAGAGTATCATTCTTCAGATAGAGCACGAGATTAGCGAAATTGAACACTATCATAATTATGCTACTTAAATATCAACACCCGACGAGGCAGAAAAGAGGCCTAGTAAACGGGTTGGGTTATATTGCTAATTCATTATTCGGTGTACTGGACGAGAGGTTTGCAGAAAAATACAAGAGTGACATCGAGCAGATCAGTCATAATGAAGAACATCTTCAAAAGCTTATCAAAAATCAGACAAGTATTTTAGAATCAGAATTTAATATCATACGTCGTAAATTCGTAATGAAAACATCATGAACCAACAATTTTCATTCATCAAACAACGGCTTCAAAATCTATCGACGGAGGTGAATAAAATACGTTTGGATAATGAAGATGGCCTTTATGTCACATCATCATCTCTAGCAGCATCAATAATTATCGTTGTTGCGATTGTTTGCTTATCGCACTGATAACGATCCTGGCCGAGGTGGGCGGATAAGCGATCCTATATAAGTGGGGTTGACGGGCGGTTGTAGCTCTCCCAGTACGATCCATAGGATGCAAGTATTACAGAACCGTGTCCTTCGTAGGGCCACGGGAGCCCCGTGGTTTGTTAGGAACGAGATCCTCCATCTCGACCTCAAAATCCCCACAATCCGACAGTTCCTTAAACGTATGTCCAAGCGGTACTTTGACTCCGCAGTCAAACATAGGAATCCCCTAATAGTCAAAGCAGCTTGCTATGTCCCGTCAAATAACCAAGTTAGTAAGGCCCGTCGCCCTAAGCATGTCCTCTCAGATCCAGATGACCCCATAACTCTCCTCCAGGAGAGCAGTAGGGCCACAAGTACAGTTTACAAAAAGACACACCGACACAACTTCAGACCTCGCCGTAGAGGTCCGCGACCGCGACCCACCCGAGTAAATGATACTCCCCCCCGACCCTTGCTCGATAACGATGCGCCAGCCCGCGTTATTGCTGAGCCAGTAGCTTTAATTTCCCCTGATAATAATAATGTATTAAATATGATCCAGCCTGTCCCTCTTGCTGTCCTCCCATCAGCGAACGCCCTAAGCCGAGGTTCGTACCCCACAGGGGGTGCCCTTAGCGAGCGTTCGCCTAGTTTTAATTAGCTTAGTTTATATGCCCCTGGCTGGAGGCTTTGAGTTTCTTTTAGGAGCTTAAGGCAGCCACAGGAAAGTCCGGTTAAGCAGCCATTACCTCAGTGGTAAACTGCGAGATGCCCTAGTCAAAAAAAAAAAAAAAAAAAAAAAAAAGCGGTTGTAGCTCACTTTGCGTTCGGCTCTTGTCGTGGCAACACGTCGTGTCCGAGTTCGCAACAAGTCAATCGTAATCCTGAGGATGCCTCGTTGAGAGGCAAAACACGTGACGATTTCTTACAGGGTTCTCTAACTCTTTAAGAACAGTTAAGCGGATTAAGTTACTAATTATACATCGTCCATTGTATTTTAGAATAGCCAACTTGTTTGTAACTTCAATCACACTTACGCGCCGTGCATTCTGCACACACAGCATTTGTACTTATAATAATAAGTACAAATGCTGTGTGCAAATATTATGTAAAAATATATTTCAATAAATCAGTGTTTAACGAACATTCACGGTAGTCGGTTTTATTTCATCCCAATAGGTAGAATCGCCCCGTTATCAATCACTAAGTGTAGGGTTCCCCTACAAAAATGTTTGCTGCCGACAAAGAATAAAAAGCGTGCTATAAAATCCAGTAACCCCAAAAAGCAACATCAAATGGGCAATGTAATGCCGCGACATTATAAACAAAATGATGGTGTTTCATGATAAACTCTGCACCCTCAGTGAAAAGTGGTACAAGTCAAAAATGCTCGTTTTGAGAAATTTCAATTTAAAGTTGCATTTTTTTAATGGCTACAACTTTTTTTTACTGAGTTTTTTTTTATGTTTTGACTTTTATCGCTGCGAAATTGTTATTATTATATCGGATGTACTTTGGTTGTGTTAAAATTAATTAGAATTTGAGATAATTAAAGAAAACTAGACTTATATCATGAGCCACAATAGGAACTTACCTATGTGTATAATGTTATAATTTAAATTATATCATTTAACATATTATAAAATGCACTGGTGTTGAATGTTACAAGTATTTTTTAAACATCTTTTTGATAACAATAAAGATAACAATTATAAAAACACTAGAACTAATTTTGATTAGAAAACATTAAAATTTCATTGGTACCGTGTCTTTTTAGTGTGCTGTGATAAAATCAAACTTATATCACTTTACACACAATAAAAGGCGAAGTGTATATCGATGTATCTTAATTTATATCAAAGGAATTACAAAACTTTCAAGGTGAAAAGTAATATAAGTTTAAAGTGATTTATTTTGTAGGGGCCTAGTAACATGTATTTATACTGTCGGGGTCTATTTTTATTTAAAAACCGGGTGAATAAAAGTGTGCATATGTACTTTAAGTATATTTTAAAAATTTGTTAAAATAAACAGTCATATCAGTGGTTAATGATTTAAGGAAGTTACTCCTTAAATCATTAACCACTATAACAAAAACAACAAGCCCCCTTGTCTCTAAGAAAAAAATCACTGAATACTAAGTTCCATACTAGTTAATTAGTAAATAACTACTTAAATTACGTCCTTAAGTTTCTTAAAACATTACTATTAGGGTCACAACTTAGTAGACGTTACTCATTGATTTGAATCAAAATTTTTTCCTAAGATCACCTAGTTGAAACATAATAAATGTCTATTGGGCAGAGCTTGCTTGCGAAACTGAAGACCGTTAGCAGAATCGTATCCGCCAAATCTGAACTATTGAGAGAGATAGAGAGTTTCTACGTCAACCAGTGACCCCGGTACGAATCTAGCAAATGACACAAGAGCTAGATTGGCTCGACACTATACCGAAGACATCCCGGACGTCAGCTTGTACGAGATTTGGATCGCTCTGAAGCAGCTTAAAACAACAAGGTGCCGGGTGATGACGGAATTACGGCCCAACTCCTAAAGACCGGTGGAAAGTTCGTTCTTAAGGCCCTCCAGAAGGTGTTTGATTCCGTCACACTCAAGGGTCAAATGCTACAGGCATGGAACAGAGATGTGGTGGTACTCTTCTTTAAAAAGGGCGACAATGCTCTGCTTAAGAACTGGTCCATCATACTTCGAAGCCATGTCTACAAGCTGTTTTCAAGAGTCATTACGAACCGTTTCTCGCGCAGGGTTGACAACTTCCAGCCTCCCGAACAAGCCGGATTCCGTATAGGCTTTAGCACCGTAGATCATATACATACGCTGCGTCAGGTTATACAGAACACCGAAGAGTATAACCCGCTTCTCTGCTTAGCGTTTGTAGGCTACGAGAAAGCCTTTGATTCGATCGAGACATGGGCTGTGCTGCAGTCTCTTCAACGGTGCCACATCGACTATCGGTAAAGTATCTGTACGAAAACGCCACTATGTCAGTCTGACTCCAGGATCAGACCTTAAAACCTATCTTTCTGCAGTGAGGTATGAGACAGGGAGATGTTATCTCTCCGAAACTGTTCACCGCCGCACTGGAGGATGTCTTAAAGGTTCTGGACTCGAAAGAGCTAGGCAACATCAATGGCGAGTATATCACTAACCTTCAGTTTACCAACGACATAGTTATCATAACTGAGATCATTGAGGATCTGAGTACAATGCTCGATGACCTCAGTAGACCCTCCGAAAGAGTGGGTTTTAAAATGAACATGGATAACACAAAGGCAACCATGACAAATGCCCATGTAACACCCACTCACGTGAAGATCGGAGACGCTACGTTTGAAGTTGTGGACACGTTTGTTTACTCTAAGTAAACTCTGACAACTGTCCAGCTAGGTAAGTCCAACTTCGAGAAAGAGGTCAATCATCGAATCCGACTCGGCTAGGCAGTTTTCGGGAAGCTATGCAATATTTTCTCGTCCCGCATACCGCAGTGTCTCAAGACAAAACTGTTTGACCAGTGTTTGTTGCCAGTGATGACCTATGGCACTGAAACGTGGTCGCCCACAATGGGCCTTATCAGAAATTTAAAAGTCATCCAAAGAGCAATGGAAAGGGTTATGCTTGACGTTTCCCTACATGATCGAATCAGAAATGAAAAGATCTGCAGGAGAACCAAGGTATCAACATAGCCCGAAAAATTGCCAAACTTTAGTGGCAATGGGCAGGGCACATTGCTCGTAGAACGGATGGCCGATGGGGCCGAAAGGTTCTGGAGTTTCGACTGCGTACCGAAAGACAAAGCGTTGGAAGGCCACCCACAAGATGGATCGATAACCTTGTGAAGGCCGCAGGAATCCGGATGAATGCGGGAAGCACAGAATTGATCACCATACGTCAAAATTTTGTTGAGTTGTATCACTTAACACGTTGGTGGTATTTAATGCTGCTTAAACTAGAGATATAATTTGAGTTATATTATCAGTCACAATTGATAGTTGTATGGTATTTTTTGTGTCATTTAATATAAATTTTATTGTAATAAGAAGCTCAAAGCTCATGTAATTAATATTAAATGTGTCAAGTATTACAAATCCAGATAGCCTTATTTACACGTACTTGTTTAATTTTAAGCTTTAGTTCAATTTAATATTACTAAAGACATATCAGTAGACACAAAAATTATCATCAAAATTCATCTAGAATGCAACTTGTATCATTCAGCACGAAACTTATATCCCGTTCTATAATAGATAGAGTTTAACCGATTAGATAGAAAAAAAGAAGAAAAAATTAGCTTCAAGATTGTATACACAACTCAAAACTGCTACAAGTCGAGATAAATCACTTTTCACTGAGGGTACAGAACTTGGCAGTGCAGTGTCACAGCATACATCATATTATTAATGATCAAAATAGAACCATTTTATATATAATAAAAACTTCACAATTATTATCACACGCATTCCATCCTTATCCTTATCCTAACATATTATAAAACAAAGTCCCCCGCCGCGTCTGTCTGTCTGAACGCGATAAACTCGAAAACTAGCAACCGGATTTTCAAACGGTTTTCACCAATGTTAAAGATACATAACTATTATTTATGCAACTGTTGTATAAAAAGGGGTATTAAAACACGAAGTTGCATACAAGACTTTATCTACACCCATGATAATGAATCCTCTATAAACAACAAAGTAATAAATTTTTACAATACTAATATCGAACAAAAATCTCGGGATACGATGTGAATTCGAAGAAAGTATCCAACCTTTTTTAATTGTGAAACGCGCGTGCATGACAATGTTCTTTTTTTTGTTATAAACATACCATGAGAATGTGGCTGTTCGATGGGTAAATAAATTATAAGTAAAAATCTTTTTAAAACAAGCTTTTATTGAACTAAAAAATAACGTAAACATATAACTTTAATGTTTTCTTAAAAGCTTGAGGCTTATCTTTATGTTTATGAAGGACGTTCACGCCTTAAGCTTTTAAGAAAACGTTAAAGTTATATGTTTACGTAAGTTTTATTTTGTATTTTTTAGTTCAATAAAAGCTTATTTTAAAAAGATATTTACTTATATTTGATTTTGTGTTTTTTAGCACTAGAATTTTGATAAAATATCTGTTCTGTCACTTTCACTTGTAAGGTACTTGTCAAAACCAGGGCTATGGTACTTGTCAAGACAAATCAATATAGCCGAAAGACAACGGCAACGAAATCTTGTTTCTTTGGGAGTCCCTATGGTGTGCTCCCGGGGCAATGTTGTTTTGTTGAGAAGTCCCTATAGCCATCATCTGGCTCCATCATTAGATCCTAGACTACCCTTGGGTGAACGGTACCTAGCTATAGCTACTTGTCAAAACAAATCCAAATGGCCGAAACACAACAGGGCTATCTTGTCTAGATAAGGAGTTCCTATGGTGACCTCCCAGATTTATCATGAGGGCTATAGTACTTTGCAAGACAAAACCAACGACCGCAAATTCTGATGACGTCATGGTGGAACATCTTAAATATCATGGTGGAATTTAAATCGGACCGTGATAATTAAAGCGTATATAAAATTTCCTGTTTGTACTGTTAACCGTTGTGGAGTTCCCTCGTCTGAAGCCAATCCTGGATGCAGCAGTCAGATCATGGTGGACTTTAGAAAGGTCTATCATAATTAAAGCGTGTATAATGTTTCGTGTCTGTACTGTTGGCTGTTGAGGAGTTCCCTCGTCTGGAGCCAAACCTAGGTGCAGCAGCTAGGTCATAATGGACCTTAAAACGTACCATCATAATTCAAGCGTATATTAAATTTCGCATCTGTACTGTTGATCGTTCAGGACTTCCCTCGTCTGAAGCCAATCTTAGGTGCAGCAGCCAGGTCATAGTGAACTTTAGAACAGACCATCATAATTAAATCGTATTTTAAATTTCGTGTCTGTACAGTTGACCGTTCAGGATTTCTCTTGTCTGAAGCCAATCCTGGGTGCAGCAGTCAGATCATGGTGGACTTTAGAGGGGTCTATAATAATTAAAAGGTCCATAAAATTTCGTGTCTGTACTGTTGCCCTTGAGGAGTTCCCTCATCTGACGCCAGTTCTGGGTGCAGCAGCCAGATCATGGTGTAATTTAGAACGGACTGTGATAATAAAAGCGTATATAAAATTTCCTGTTTATACTGTTGGCCGTTGAGGAGTTCAATCGTCTGAAGCCAGTCCTGGGTGCAGCAGCCAGATAATGGTGTAATTTAGAACAGACTATCATAATTAAAGGATATATAAAATTTCGTGCCTGCGCTGTTGATCGTCGAGGAGTTCCCTCGCCTGAAGCCAATCCTGGATGCAACAGCCAAATCATGGTGGAATTTAAATCAGACCATTATAATTAAAGCTTATAAGTATACAATTTCATGTCTGTACTGTTGACCGTTGAGGAGTTTTCTCGTCTGGAGCCAATCCTGGGTAGCCAATCAGGTCATGCTTGTCATAAAAAATGTATTGTCATCAGAATTGTACCAACATGTAAAATGTCAACTCCGTGGGATAAGAGGAAGTGGTCTTAATTCTGCTTGCAAGAATCCACCTAAACAAACTAACATACAAACAAACATTGCAAGTTGAATAAAAGCTTTTAAAAAGGAGTTGCGTAATGAAATTTATTACAACATTATAACACCCGTTTGTATGATATTATGGTTATACTTTTTGAATTTATAAAGTTGGTATTTCGAGTTGGAAAACGTATTGTGTTTCACTGGGTAGGTAATTGAAACGTCGCTTTTATTTAGAATTGTGACACTGGTTGTTTTAATGTTGGCAATAAGCTAATTGTTTCAGGAAGTTTTAGAGGTTTTATAGATAAAAATGTATAAGATGCATAAAAATTATGTTTTACAGAATGGTTCATCTTAAAAAGTTCAACAAAAAAGTACGCGATGGCATACGTCTATATTCTAAGGGTCGCGACACATCTGCGGAACGTTCAGCGCTGACACTTCAGCGACTGAATTATCGGTCGTAGTAGGTCGTAGTATTCGGTTGCCATGACACACCAAACGCGCCGAACAGTCGGCGGCGTTTTTTACAGACCAGCGCGACTTGTCGCGCGACGCGACACCGGTTATTGTTATACCGTGAAATTTTCATAGAAATTGTATTGTTCGTGTCGTGTCGCGCGACCAGTCGCGCTGGTCTGCAAAAGCCTTTACGCGACGGAAAATTACCGCTCTTAAACTTGCCGTGCCGCCGAGCTCCACTGAACGTTCAACTACGCGCGCCGAACTTTCGGTCGCTAAACGCATTACCGAACTTTATGTCACGATGCGTCGCGTGATGTGACGCTTTCTCATGAACGCGACGTATTTTTCGGCTGATGTGTCATTGGGAACATGAAAAACACTACGAGCGTATTCAACCAAACGTTCGGCGCGACGGCGCCGTACGTTCCGCAGATGTGCCGCGACACTTAGGATGACCCACAGTAACCATAATTATCTTGTAACGTTGTGCTACTGAATAGTCGAGTGTTGCTATAATGATATTTAGTAAGTTACTAATCACAACACTAAAACACATGTCACAACACTATCTATCTCAGTATAGCTCTTTGCTCTGTCATTTGACTTCCGTTCGCAGTAACATTGACAGCTAACCTATAAGGTCTACTATGTGCCCCGAATCTAGGGTGAGTTCCTCATTATTCTACTGTGTACTATAAACTATGTATATATCTATTGAGTGTGCCTTCTGCCATCTGCCATCTGCTATAATCAAGTTACCTTGTGTTTCATACTTAACCTAACTTACCATCTGCGAATGTGCCATGCTGTCTCTGCACTCTCTCTCTCTGCCTGTAAGCCGCTGCGATGTGTTAAGCTTCCGCCTACTCCGCTACCCATACCGTTCCGTGGTCGCTAAATGGGGGATGAAGCTGACACACCGCATGCGGCCTGCTTCTACTCGCACTGCACCGCTAACATGCGCTTTCTCACGCGCCTTGCAGGGTTCACCGTACGGGCTGAGGGTAGGACCTCTTTCCCGTTCCTGCTAACTACCTCAACCTGACGCCACTACTACCCACGTGCTACTGAGGCCTTACCTACCTGCGGCCTACCGCCGCAAGCCTGTGCTGACAGACAGCCTCCACCTGCCTACCGACGCACACCATCTGTCGTCCTACGAGGGCCGTCCGCCCTACTACTGCGGAGCCTGTGCTGACAGGCCACCACGTCTACCACGTGCTGCCAAGGACGGTACCCTTCCTCTATCTATAAGTGCGAGTGCTCAGAATCAGTGTACAGGACCTGATCCGCGACCTAGCCGTGTTCCTATCTATCTAAGTATCTAAATATATGTATTAACCTTCCTTGATGTTTCATTATCTTCTACCTAATCTACCTACTATCTCTTGGCAGCCTGCGCAGCCTACCCTGTGCAGCCCTAGCTGCTACAATCTTTCAGAATTTGATAAAAATTTCATTGTTATTTCCGAAGCTAATATGACCGGTATTCTATAAATCCTTATCCAATAAAATGTTATTTAAATTGTGCATTTATTAGATTAAAATATTTCTTGACATTACATAATATCATTCAAGGGGTTTATTTATAAACGTTGCTTAAAGTTAAATGACGTTTAAACGTCAAAAATTGATGGTTACACAGTCGCTAATCATTACTTAACTTTAAGCAACGTTTATAAATAAGGCCCTTTGCTCACTGATCGGTAAGGGCGCTAGTACACGGTAAGAAAATACGCCGGGCCTACGCAAGAATTCGTGTCGTAACTAGAAAATAACTGTGTACCCAGCTCGCAGCGGTGCACGAAAAAAAATCTTGTCTGCGCAAGACACGACGCGGCGAACGTTGTTGCGGAGCGGTGGGGGGCGGAGTAGTAGGGTTCAGCCAGTAAAGCCTCTTGTTTTTTGTTTCCTTTTTCATTTTGTTATAATAATAATATGTAATTATCATTCTTTTTTGCTTTGCAGTTAACATTTTTATAAATAAACGAAAATGATTATCAGACTTGCGCGCCCTACGCCCGACTGACGTCTGCACGAAAAAAATCGTGTCGTGTACACGTTTCGATTGGTCTTGTCTGCGGAAGATACGAAAAGTTTTCGTGTGTAGAACAGACAAAATTCTTGTCGTGTACACGAAGAATTTGTCTTTTCTGCCGCAGACACGGTAAATTTTCTTACCGTGTACAAGCGCCCTAAGTGTGCGGGGCGATATCGTTTCGGTACTGCGTGACGTCACGCATTTTACTGCATCGGTACTGGAAGCTTACCGAGCAGTGTTTCCACTTTTAGAAATTTCCTTCTGTTTTAGGGAAAAAATACTAATATTAAGCTTGGTTTAGGGATATTTTATTTTGACAGGAATCTAGGTAATTTTGGGGTTAATATGAATTTCAGTTGGTAACCTTATTGTTTATAGGTAGTAGGCAGCACCCAATGTATTACTTTACTGTATGGCACCACCGATTTATTAAAGGGGATTCCCTCAACTCAAACTCATAATGAATGCAATTCAACAAATTTTAATTTACCATGGTCTACCGGAATCTCATGGCAAATGGAGAAATAAAAATTTGTTGCGTGCAATACTGGGGAAATTGGATTAAACGATCTTGATACTGTTTAATTTTGATTTATGTCCTTAGTATTAATGAACTTGAAGTACCTATACCTATAAGGTATGTGTATGAAGAATGTTGTTATACATTGGGTGCTTAACATAGGAAAATATGTCATGAAAAATAAATCAATCGTATATTACTTTATGTACAAATTTATTATATATCATTTAAATCATACTAAAACTTAACACCTCATTCAGAACTTGAAAACGATTCCAAGAACTCTACTTGCATTTCTTGTTCTTCATCAGACGATGAAGATAAAGAGGTATTTATTATAAATCGCTCTTCCAGCATTTTTATTATTGATGAAATCTTTTTCAATTTTCTTTACATGTTCACAACATTTTTAGATGGACCTGCAATATCTTTGCTTTGCCAGCACTTGTTCATAGATCTAACATGAACCGTGAATATAAGTCTCATCTAAATAAATCACATTCAATTTATAATGCTCTTCAGCTTCGCGGTTTTCTTTTATACGCTTCAAAAATTTGTATCTTTGTAGTTTTATCATCTCTCTCCATCAGAATGGTCCTTTTTGATTGACATTTAACATATTCAAAACCAATCTCCTTAAGTATAAGTCTGTATAAAATAATAACATTTATCATGTTACTCAAACGATAGCTTAGTTATTCATCATTATCATCATCAGTCTATATACGTTCCACTGTAGGGCACAGGCCTCCTCTTACGAGTGAGAGGGATTATTACTTAAAAATTCTCTTACCTCTCCCTCGGTTGAAGTCAATATCTTGTCGAAGAATTTATAACAGTTTCATTACTGTTAGAATTTCCTTCCGAACTGTATATAATTCTTTTACTTTATTCCTAACTCTAAATCGAAACTGTCCAAGTTGATTTTCTTCTTCCCCCCTCTCCGCTTTTTACCAGGCGTGTAAAATACACCATCATTCGATGTGCCCTCACCCACAATTCGTCGTATAGTACTACTGGAAACCCCTATAAAGAAGCTATAATTAAGTAAGAAAAATATGAAATAAGCTAAAAGTATCAAAACAACTCAGTCCAACTTACCGGTCAACTCTACGACGCGCTTTAAAATCAAAGATTGAGTTTGATTTACGCCTTCTTCTTCCCTTATTTTACGATACACATTGAAAACAATATTTCCCGCGTGAGATCGAAGTGGCTTTTTCGACATTTTCACAAAATCAACAAATTGTCAATATGATAACACAAAATCTCAGCAGCGGTTGACAGATCTCGTAATTTGATTTGACAGGTGACAATTGACATTGCCATATGAAAATCAATATTTTTTATATTTTTTTTATGCCATGAGATTCCGGTAGACCTATAATTATACCATTTACTTATTATTTACTAGCTTTCACCCGCGGCTTTTCCCGCGTGGAGGTCGAAAATTGTCCCACGGGACCGTACCACCGATGTATCTCTTACGTATTACGCACGCCAGTAAAGCTCCCAGTCGGCATGATTTTTTCTTGACTGCGATGATCGCTGCGCCCACGTAGCCGTCAACCATGATTATTTTGTTACGCAACATGTAATTTTGAATCTGCGATATCTTTTAAACTATTCATTTAAATGAAATGGCATCAAGGCATGTTTTAATCTATATTAAATCTTAATGATTAATTTTTAGTTCCTCCTCCTTTACTTCACTCCGTCCATTGGTGAAAACCGTTTGAAAATTCGTTCGGTAGTTTTTGAGTTTATCGCGTTCAGACAGACAGACAGACAGACACGGCGGGGGACTTTGTTTTATAATATGTAAGGATAATCATGAGCATGATTATCCTTACATATTATTATTAATGTAACCTAAACCAAGGAAATTTGAAGATTTTTTAGGGAAAGGAGACGTTTCATTTTTGTATGGGACTCCGGCCATAACATGCACACTTTAGAAAACCTGGGAAACGAACCCCTGAATACAATAAAGGCATTTTTTTTTTATAATAGCTAATATTTTTTAGGCACTAAATAAAAACCGAAAATGTTTGACGTTTGTAAGACCATCGACAGCCAGCCATGATAGGTTGGTTGGACAGATGACATTTACATAACTTAGCCTAGAACTGTCAAAACTGTGGAGTGTATGTCATTAGTTCGATCAACAGGTGTGCGACATGTCATAACCTCGACAAGTCGTTTGTTCGACAGGTCGCTTGTGCGACAGGTCGTTACTTCGACAAGCAACGTACGTTAAACAAATATGGCTTCTAGATAATACGGTGGTCGATACCGATGGCGCTACTACCTTTTACTCGACTGCCCTGGGGCAGTCCAGAAGAAGAGCGTGCCAAGGAAATAGTGTGGTATCAAATAAAAACTAGTAATGAGTAAATTCCATGCATTGTTTTTTTTAGTTTTCGTGACCACGTAATACCGACGCGGCTTGGCCGCGGTCTGGCTGCCGATCGGCATTTTCTTGGTTTATGTAAACCAGTGGCTCCTAACCAGTGGTCCGCAGGAGTCAAAATATGGTCCGCAAACGATTACAAATTTCGCGGGCGATGCATCGCCTCGCGCCGATTATTGTGAGTGGCGAGACCGTGGGAGTCGCGGGGCCCGGAGGAGGGGTAATAGGGGGGTATCCATAATCATTGTATTGTCGCTCGCATGAGCCGGTCAGTTGTAAGCGTGCGCAAGGATCGAGTGTTGATTGATGAGGATATTATGAAAAAGAAGCTAAAGTTGATCAAAAACTGAATCGCGACCTTTTTAGCACGGATGCTGGTGAAGTTACAGAAGAAACCCGGAAAGACCTCATTGAATTAAAAAATGACTAAACTGTAAGGACGCATTCGAATCTAATTTACTTGAGAAGTTTTGGCGTAAAAAAGCAATTTCTTACACCAAAATTCGAGAAATATCTTCTTTTTTTTTTTTACCCTCAACGAGGAAGCTCTTGGCCTGCATCTCACCTGATGGTAAGTGATGATCAGGCCGAAGGTGGAAGCGAGGTTCACCCGTAATCCTCAACCATAGAGGAACTGGCTATCTTATCACTAAACTACCGACACACAACAATGCTGTTAACATTGTTGTTATGGCGACAGACTTAGGTAAGATGGTGGTAGCTAGCCAGGTGGACTTAGAACAAGCCCTACCACCAACCAAACCGGGCAGGAAATTTTGCTCCCACTGGGAATCGAACCCGGGACCTCTGGGTCTGAGACAGGTGGATTAACCACTAGACCACAGAGGCGGTCTTATGGTTTCCTCAACAACTTATTTATGTGAAAAAAGGGGTTTCTGCTTTGTTAGTAAATAAAAACAAGGCCAGGAATTCATTGAAAATAAGTAATGATTTGTGTCTAGGGCTAGACCTTATGCTTGGTGTGTCAGGGTAAATGTGCGGAGCTGAAAATAAAGTCTGGATGGCCAATACTATTTGTTTAATAACTTTTAAAACTTTTACAATAATGGGTGGTTCCTTTTAATGCGGAATGAATATAAAACTAAGGTTGGTCGCTCTCGAATGTTTTTTTTTTTTTTTTTTTTTTAACTAGGGCATCTCGTAGCTGGCCTCTGAGGCCATGACTACTTAACCGGACATTCCTGCGGCTGCCTTAAGCTCCTAAAAACTTAAAGCCTCCAGCCAGGGGCATAAACTATTCTAATTACAAACTAGGCGAACGCTCGCTAAGGGCACCCCCTGTGGGGTACGAACCTCGGCTTAGGGCGTTCGCTAACGGGAGGACAGCAAGAGGGACAGGCTGGATCAAATTCAGAACATTATTATTATCTGGGGAATTTAAAGCTACAGGCTCAGCAACAACGCGGGCTGGCGCATCGTTATCGAGCAAGGGTCGGGGGGGAGTATCATTTACTCGGGTGGGACGCGATCGCGGACCTCTGCGGTGAGGTCGGAAAGTGTGTCGGTTTGTGCGTGTTTTCACTGTACTGGTCTCCCTACGGCTCTCCTGGAGGAGAGTTGTGGGATCGTCTGGATCTAACAGAATCTGCCTAGGGCGGCGGTTTGAGCTTAACTGACTAGGGACATAACTAGCCGCCTCGACAACCAGAGGGTTGCGGTGAGTGACGGCACTATCAAAGAAACGCTTGGAGTTGCGTTTGAGAAACTGATGGATTGTGGGGATTCTAAGGTCGACATGAAGGTTAACGTTCCTAACATACCATGGCGCACCGGTGGCCTTACGAAGGAATCGATTTTGGAGGGTTTGCAACCGATGGATATGATGGGGTTTCGCGTGTGCGAACGCGGCTCCCGCATAAGTCATAATGGGGCGAATACACGCCGTATACGTACGCAATTTGCACTTAAGTGACATTTTGCTCTTATTGTTAAGGATCGAATGGAGTCTACCGAGAACGAAAGCGGCTCGCGAACGAACTTGCTTTATGTGCTCACCGAAGGAGAGATGTTGGTCTAGAACAACGCCTAAGTACTTGGCTTGCTTCTCCCAAGGGATAGGCTTGCCGAACATAGTGATTGGTCGGGGGAGTGGGGTTTTCCAATTTGAGCGCTTTCTCACAAAGAGAACCGCTTGGCTCTTATCAGGGTTAACCTCGATCCGCCACTTTCTGAACCAAGCGCCGAGCTTGTCGACTTCGGTTTGCAGAGTGCGGCGGATCAAGTCAGTGCCTGCTCCCTTGTAGTAGATGGCCGTATCGTCTGCGAACAGAGCCAACTGCGCCTTTCTACTCTTTGGGATATCGCTGGTGAAAAGGGTGAATATAAGAGGCGAGATCACGGAGCCCTGAGGGACTCCGGCGCGAATAGTACGAGGGGAGGAGACTGCTCCTTCGATTCGATAGCGGAAGGTGCGGTTCGACAAAAAGTCCCGTAAGATGAGCACGAGACGATCTGGCACACCGAGTTTGTAAAGCTTATACAATAAGCCGTTGTGCCAGACTTTGTCGAACGCTTTCGCAATATCGAAAAATACCCCGACGGTCATCAAACTGCGTTGGAAACCAACGTTTATGTGTTCGATGATCCGGTGGGCCTGATACACGCTAGAGTGCTGCGATTTAAACCCAAACTGTTCGTTGGGGATGAGGCCCTTGGTCTCGACATAGTCTCTGAGGCGCTTATAAATAAGCCTCTCATAGATTTTTGCCAAGACTTTGAGCAAACTAATAGGACGGTAGCTAGAGGGGTCGGTTTTTGGGCTTGCCAGGCTTTGGGATACCTATAACTATGGCCTCTTTCCACGCTTGTGGAAAAATATTATTCCTAAGGGCGCCATTGAAGATGGTGCACAGTAGTAGTATGAGATGAGTGGGAAATAGTTGGACCACCCTATTGGTGATACCATCTGAACCGGGGGCTTTGCGAATTTTTAGACCTTGAATGATGTCCTTCACCTCGTCTGGAGTGACGGGGGGCAAAGGGTCATCAGGGTCTTCAACGGGACGGAGGGAGGCTCGACGTTCGACTTCCGCGTCAACCTCTAGGAGGTGAGCTTGGTCTACTGGTTGCAAGCTGGGAGAGCATTGAGCCTCGAGGCTGTCTGCTAGGCACTCGGCCTTGTCTATGTCATCGAAAGCAATAGACATGTCGGGACGGGTCAAAGGGGGCATAGAAACGGTGTTCTGGAGTTTCCTCTGAAGTTCCCAGAAGGCCAGATGAGTTGGTTCGAGTTCGCTGAGCATCTTGTCCCAGTTCGCGTCCCGCAGCTCCGCTATGCGTGTCTTTACAGATCTCTGTAAATAGCGCATATGGGCTTTGTTAGCGTCGCAGGGAAAGTTGCTATAGGCACGTACGGCCGCGTTCTTCTCAGTCAGCAGATCGCGTACATCGTCCGGAAGGCGCCAGCGAGGGTCATCCCCCACTGAAACCTCCCTTGAGCAGTCGCTCAGGACAGATTGTACGTGATCCGTGAGTGAGTCGATCGCGGCCGTCGTGTCTGCGACTGAATCAAACTTATCGGGAATTGAGTCTAATTGGGGGGACGTGTTAGATTTCAGCCGAGTGCTTACTTTCTTCCAGTCTGTAACCTTTTTAGTTATCGCGGGTTGGTCGGGGTCCGGGAGACCTATACGGGGGGCTAATTTTACGACTACTGGGCGGTGATCCGAGTTAAGCTCGTTTACCGCTTCTATCGAATCTAACCTAAGGTTACCGTTCTTAAGGAGCGCCACATCTAATATATCGGGGGTTTGACCTACTATATGCGGATAGTGGGTAGGGTTCATCGGAGCGATGACGTCAAAAGTCATAGAGTTTGAGAGTTCGAACAGTTGTCGTCCTCTAGTATTAGTTATGGTACTATTCCAGGCAGAGTGCTTGGAGTTGAGATCCCCTGCTATGATCACAGAGTTACTCAAACCTAATAAGATCGTGAGGTCGTTCGCGAGAGATACGGTTCGAGATATGTCGAGACAAGCGTGACCGGTTGATGACCGGTCATGCCTAGCCGACAGATAGTGACTTCTAATCGCGCGAGGGGGGGAGAGTCTATTGGGATGCAATAAAGCTCTTTTTTATAATAAATGAGAGTGCCACCTCTATGGCACCGCGTTCTGTCGTTGCGAACTATGCGTTAGTTTGCAATTGACGGAGGGCGGTGATAGGGTTTGAGAAAGGTCTCTTGTACTAGAAAAATGTCAATTTGATGGTCGCGGAGGAAAGCCGTGATCTCATCTCGTTGACCTTGGATGCCATTGGCATTAAAGTAACCTAACTTTAGGGATCGGGGTTTGAATCTAGCTATGACGGCGTTATACATGATGGAGTTGGGGAGGGGCGGTCATAGTGAGGGTCAGAGCGTGCGTAATATCCGGATACGCTTGATAAATAGCCTGAATCATGTTATGATTCCCGGAGGCTTGGGCAGCTAATATTTCATTAGCCATTTGAATAGCTCGGGGGGAAATGAAAGCAAGATATGTGGAGCTCAACACATTATATACCATATTAACGTTATTGCCTACTACAGGAGTAGTGGCTACTGGGGGACGCGTTGCTTGAGGAGCAGGGGCGGATCTGACATTGATAGGGGGTGCGGGAGCGCGGGAACGAGGGTCCATCAGGGGGGGTAATGGCTGAGACTGAGACTGAGTCTGAGCCTGAGACTGTTGAGTCTGAGGCTGAGACTGAGGCTGAGGCTGAGACTGAGAGAGAGGTTGTTGCGCCTTGAATTGGGATTTTTGGTGCGCCAGGCTTGGGAAGGCCTGTTGGTGATGGAGGTAATTCCAAGGAGAGGGCCTCTGAGGCGCCAATCGTTGGGGCATCTGTGCTGAAGGCATACGATGATAAGTTATGGGGGCTTCTCTCATCTGGCGAGCGTTGAAACGGTTCGCTAGTTTAGGAGAGGTCGATTTTGGGGCTTTCGGGCAGCCGCGGTAGTTAGCCGGGTGACCTACTTGCCCGCAAAGGACACAGCTAGGTGGGTCAGGACATTTGGTATGGTCCTTGGGACGGGGGCAGTCGGAAGTGCCATGCTCGCCCAGGCACTTTACGCACCTGGGTTTCGCGTGACAGTTTCGCTGTGAGTGACCATAGAGCTGGCACTGGTGGCATTGCCCTACGGCTCCGCTCTTCCACGGTTTCTCGATGATGAAACCAGTGAGAGAGCAGAGGGTCTTAACCTGGAAGATAGGGTGATGCCTTTCGACCGGGGAGCAAACTACTAAGACCATGTCGTATGCGTCACCGTGCTTGGCGCGGTGCATACGATGGCATTCGTCTACCGGGATTTTATGGGCCTCAAAGTCGGCCATGAGCTCGGAGGTTTTGATCTCCTTGGGGATACGTTTGATTACTACGCGAATCTGACGGTCTTCTGCGAGAGCGAAAGTGTGGTATGACACCTTTCGGTCTTGCAGAAGTCTGGTTAAGTTCCTAAAGTCCGTCGACGTGGGGACTTGTACCTTAATACCCTGTTGGGTGCTACGGGCGTTGGTGTATGCGATCTTTTGATCGCAACACCATTTCGAAACGTCCGTCCACTTTCCCTTGTCCTGAATGAACACGGGTGGTGGGGTGGGGACTTTCTTTACGCCTGGGGTAGGAGGGGAGGGGGCAACCTGCGCGGAGGTTGACGCGATCGGACGGGGGGTGGGGGGGGGGAGCTACCGTAGCGCAACTCGCGGCGGGACTAGCACTAGCGGGGAGCGGGCTATAAGGTGAGTCATCGAACGCGACGACCTTGCTAGCTTGCGCGGAAGATTGTTTTTTGCTCTTCCTCTTTCTCCCTTTTCCTTCGACTTGGGTGAAGCCTTCATCTTCGGAATGGGAGGAAGTGGAAACGGAAGCACTAACTTCTAAGTCCGTCTGAGTATACGGGAAAACGGGGCACTTTGAAGAAGCTTTCGCGGGTTCACTAGTGTCCATAGACTCTAGTGGACTAAAACGGTTTTCTACAACTAGATTTACTACCGGGAGGGAAGAGTCTAACGCATCACTGAAGTCAGCGATGGATGGGGACTTCCTAGCGGCTGCTAGGGCGTTTAAACGGGGGGCATACTTTTTCGCGACCTCGGGGTCGGACTTATGCAGATCGGAAAAGATTTTTATAAGAGCACGGAACTCGCTTCTAAGCTTGTCAAGCTTAGATTGAATTTCCTCCATTTCTAGAGAAAAAACATATGAGAGTTCGCCTAAACCTAATAATAATAACCTACTCCTAACTCCCCGGGGGACACCGGGGATGTGTGAAACCCTCCCTGTCGGGTAGAGACAGGGAGGTTGAGTACCTAATGGTGAGCCCTGAGCTTGCTTTTGCCCGTTGCCTGTCTTATTGTGCAACGGGGTCCTACCAGTCTAGATCGAAGGGTGTAGACACACCCAACCGTTCTAGGTGAGTAGCTGTGGAAGGAAAACTGTCATCCAGTGCCGACTAGGAGATCCCCCAAGGCCGAACACTGGGACCCGTCCAATTAATTGCCTCGACCCTGAATTGGCTTCGGCGGGTGTGTTGGGTCAACACCCCACTCGGTTTCGTTGGCACCGTATGGTTTCCACCGAGGACCACGAAACTGTGGATTTTCCCTGAAGGGGGATGAAAAAACACGACGGGAGACGTTTGTACGACAGAATCGTTAAAGAAATAGACGTTAATTGTGTCTTGAAAAAGACAAACAATTAACGGTCGACGATAGTCAAAGACTATAGCAGGCACGGTGTCTTAGGAAAACTTGAGCCGCAATCGGGGAACTCGTACACACAGCAGGCGCAGCGAGCAGCGTGACCGTCCGCGTCGGGTGCCGAGCGCAGAGTGTGCTCTCGAATGTTTTTTTTTTTTTTTTAACTAGGGCATCTCGTAGCTGGCCTCTGAGGCCATGACTACTTAACCGGACATTCCTGCGGCTGCCTTAAGCTCCTAAAAACTTAAAGCCTCCAGCCAGGGGCATAAACTATTCTAATTACAAACTAGGCGAACGCTCGCTAAGGGCACCCCCTGTGGGGTACGAACCTCGGCTTAGGGCGTTCGCTAACGGGAGGACAGCAAGAGGGACAGGCTGGATCAAATTTATATCATTATTATTAATCGGGGAATTTAAAGCTACAGGCTCAGCAACAACGCGGGCTGGCGCATCGTTATCGAGCAAGGGTCGGGGGGGAGTATCATTTACTCGGGTGGGACGCGATCGCGGACCTCTGCGGTGAGGTCGGAAAGTGTGTCGGTTTGTGCGTGTTTTCACTGTACTGGTCTCCCTACTGCTCTCCTGGAGGAGAGTTGTGGGATCGTCTGGATCTAATAGAATCTGCCTAGGGCGGCGGTTCGAGCTAATCTGACTGAGGACATAACTAGCCGCCTCGACAACCAGAGGGTTGCGGTGAGTGACGGCCCTATCAAAGTAACGCTTGGAGTTGCGTTTGAGAAACTGGTGAATAGTAGGGAGTCTAAGATCGAGATGGAGATTGATGTTCCTGACATACCATGGGGCCCCGGTGGCCTTACGGAGGAATCGATTTTGGAGGGTTTGTCGAAACTAGCGTGATCGGTTGATGACCGGTCATGCCTAGTTGACAGATAGAGACTTCTAATCGCGAGAGAGTAGGAGGATCTAGCGGGATACAATAGAGTTCCTTTTTATAATAAATGAGAGTGCCACCTCTATGGCACCGCGTCCTGTCATTGCGAACTATCCGATAGTTGGCAATTGACGGGGTGCGGTGATGGGGTTTGAGGAAGGTCTCTTGGACCAGGAGAATGTCAATTTGATGGTCACGGAGGAACGCCGTGATCTCATCGCGTTGACCCTGGATGCCATTGGCGTTAAAGTAACCTAACTTGAGCGATCGGGGTTTAATTCTAGCTATGACGGCGTTATACATGATGGAGTTGGGGAGGGGCGGTCATAGTGTGGGTCAGAGCTTGCGTAATCTCGGGATACGCTTGATAGATAGCCTGAATCATATGATGATTCCCGGAGGCTTGGGCGGCTAGGATCTCGTTAGCCATTTCGGTAGCTCGGGGGGAAAGAAAAGCTAAGTATGTGGAGCTAATCACATTATAAACTTGATTTTGACCAGTGATGGTGGCTACTAAGGGACGCGTTGCTTGAGGAGCAAGGGCGGATCTGACATTGTTAGGGGGTGCAGGAGCGCGGGTACGAGGGTCCATCAGGGGGGGTATTGCCTGAGCCTGAGTCTGAGGCTGAGACTGTTGAGTCTGAGGCTGAGACTGAGGCTGAGGCTGAGACTGGAAGGGGGGTTGTTGCGCCTTGAATTGGGATTTGTGGGGCGCCAGGTTTGGGAAGGCCTGTTGGTGATGGAGGTAATTCCAAGGAGAGGGCCTCTGAGGCGCCAATCGTTGGGGCATCTGTGCTGAAGGCATACGATGGTAGGTTGAGGGGGCTTCCCTCTTCTGGCGAGCGTCGAAACGGTTCGCCAGTTTGGGAGAGGTCGATTTTGGGGCTTTCGGGCAGCCGCGGTAGTTAGCCGGGTGGCCTACTTGCCCGCAAAGGACACAGCTAGGTGGATCGGGACATTTAGTGTGGTCTTTGGGACGAGGACAGTCGGAGGTGCCATGCTCACCCAGGCACTTGACGCACCTGGGTTTCGCATTACAGTTCCGCTGAGAGTGACCATAGAGCTGGCACTGGTGGCATTGACCTATAGCTCCGCTCTTCCACGGTTTCTCGATGAGGAAACCAGTGAGAGAGCAGAGTGTCCTAACTTGGAAGATAGGGTGATGCCCTTCTACCGGAGAACAAACTACTAATATCATATCGTATGCGTCACCGTGTTTACCACGGTGCATACGATGTACATCATCTACGGGGATTTTTTGGGCCAAGAAATCGGCTTTAATATCGGAGGAGGAAATCTCCTTGGGGATACGCTTAATAACTACGCGGATCTGACGTTCCTCTGGCAGAGCGAAAGTGTGGTATGACACCTTTCGATCTGTCAGAAGCCTAGTTAGGTTCCTAAAGTCGTTTGACGTGGGGACCTGGACTTTAATACCCTGTTGGGTACTACGAGCGTTGGTGTAAGCGATCTTTTGATCGCAACACCATTTCGAAACGTCCGTCCACTTTCCCTTGTCTTGAATGAACACGGGTGGGGGAGTGGGGACTTTCTTAGTACCGGGGGTAGGTGGGGTGGGGGCAACCTGCGCGGAGGTTGACGCTATCGGGCGGGGGGCGGGGGAGGGGGAAGCTACCGTAGCGCAACTCGCGGGGAGAGGGCTGTACGGTGAGTCATCGAACGCGACGACTTTACTTGCTTGCGCGGAAGACTGTTTCTTGCTCTTCCTTTTCCTCCCTTTACCTTCGACTTGGGTGAAGCCTTCGTCGTCGGAACGGGAGGAAGAGGAAGCGGAAGCACTGCCTTCTAGATCGGAATGGGAGTACGGGGAAACGGGGCGCTTTGAAGAAGCTTTTACTGGTTCGCTTGTGTCCATAGACACTAGCGGGCTAAACGGATTTTCCAGTTCGATGACTGGAAGAGAGGGCTCTAATGCATCGGTGAAGTCACCAACGCTACTGTCTGAGGGACTTAACAGAATTCGCTTTAAAGCGGCGAATTTCGCTCCCCATTTCGCTGCAAGCGGGGGTTCCTCGTCCAAAACGGACTGGAAAAAGTCACAGAACGCCGTGAGGCGGCGGTCTGCCATATCTAGCTAACTATTGGGCAAAGGTACCTATTTTCCCTATGCCTAACTCCCCGGGGGAAAACCGGGGATGTGTGAAACCCTCCCTGCCGGGTTAGACAGGGAGGTTGAGTGCCTAATGGTGAGCCCTAAGCTTGCTTTTGCCCGTTGCCTGTCTTATTGTGCAACGGGGTCCTACCAGTCTAGATCAAAGGGTGAAGACACACCCAACCGTTCTAGGTGAGTAGCTGTGGAAGGAAAACTGTCATCCAGTGCCGACTAGGAGATCCCCCAAGGCCGAACACTGGGACCCGTCCAATTAATTGCCTCGACCCTGAAGGGGCTTCGGCGGGTGTGTTGGGTCAACACCCCACTCGGTTTCGTTGGCACCGTATGGTTTCCACCGAGGACCACGAAACTGTGGATTTTCCCTGAAGGGGGATGAAAAAAACGCGACGGAAGACGTTTGTACGACAGAATCGTTAAAGAAATAGACGATAATTGTGTCTTGAAAAAGACAAACAATTAACGGTCGACGATAGTCAAAGACTATAGCAGGCACGGTGTCTCAGGAACACTTGAGCCGCAATCGGGGAACTCGTACACACAGCAGGCGCAGCGAGCAGCGTGACCGTCCGCGTCGGGTGCCGAGCGCAGAGTGAACTGGTCTCGAATGATCCGGCGCACTGGTATATATAGGCTCGGGGTCGCGGAGTAGGGACCGAGCCGACCCCCCCGCGCATTGCAGGGCTAGGCGTCAACAATTTGCGTGCAGCTTTGAGCAATACAATAATATTGGTCCTAAAATTACCGAACTTGTGCAGATGCAAGCTCAAAAATCACATTGATTAAAAATGTACCTATATGTACTTTCTACAAAAAAAAAAATGTTTTCTTTTAACCGATAAAGGCCCCACCGTGTCCATTTACTAATAATGTTAATGCATGTTACTGAGTTGAGTTTTTGAATAAAGTTTATTTTCCATTATTTTAAGCCTATATTAAGGGATATCAAAATGAAGAACGTTGTACAAAAATATAAAAAGTAGTAGCCCCATCGGTATTGAGCACCGTATTACATTTAAGTCATAATTTTGTTCAACGTACATTGCTTGTCGAAGTAACGACCTGTCGCACAAGCGACCTGTCGAACTAACGACTTGTCGAGCTTATGACATGTCGCACAGGTGTGCGACATGTCATAAGCTCGACAAGTTGATCGAACTAATGACATACACTCAAAACTGTGTTCTTGTTGTTTACGAAAAACTTTTTCATAGTGAATGCCAAGGCCGCTTTGAAAACCTCGCTGACTTGTTACATAGAAAACGTTTATGTACACTTGTAGAGACATTATATAAAAATAGAGACAAAAATTGAAAAGGGTATGCTTAGATGGTTTGGTCCATGGTATTGGTCATGTTGAGAAGATAAATGAAAGGCGACTAACATCATGTATTTACAAGGCAGATGTGAGATGTGAGTGGAAACGCCGGGAGGGGACGCCCTAGGAGTACCTACATATTATACTGACCTAAAGCTGTTTTCAGACCAGCGCGATTTGTCGCGCGACGCGACACTGGCTATTGTTATACCGTGAAGTTTTGTATTGTTCGTGTCGCGTCGCGCGACAAATCGCGCTGGTCTGAAAACAGCTTTATTGGTGTTTTTCTTTAGAAAGGTCAGGTGCGTAGTACTCGCAACCGGCGCGCGGCGTGAGTGTATGAACGCAAACGAGGCAAAAGGATCGTAGCAGGTGGCGTTCTGTAGTTTCAGCCTACCCCATGGGAAGGGGGCGTGAGTTTATGTATGTATTAGATAAAAGTGGGCCCACCAAGACACGATCAAATCTTGACACATTTTGGGGCTTTAGCATTGGCTTTAGCTCAATAAACTCAAACTCAAAGGATTTATTAAAATAAACCGATTACAGGCGGTTTTGAATCGTCAAGGGGTGGTCAGTCAGAAAGATAAAGCTAGTTGCCCATTCCAAAGCGTAGTAGGTTCCTATGGAGAAGTTGGTAAGAAAATCCACGGACACAATAAAGATTAAAGCCACGAGACAACGAGATTGAACCGTAGGATTGAACGGAGTGAACGAGCGAGACTGACAGATGTGATGTCAAATACAAACAATTTTTCGTCCAGAAGTAACTACAATCCATAAAAGTAAAATATATATTTTTTTAATGATGAATCACACTTTCTAACTTATGAAAAAAGTTTTCTAAGGTAGCTCTATTATCTTATCTTAATAGCACAGAAATACATGCTTTTCATATTTATTTAAATAGCGTCAACGTGATATTATTACGTTTTGATGTAACATGATTTCTGGACGAAAGCAGTATGCAAGTAAGGCGACCGCCATGATCAAAATAATAGATGGCAATAATTTGATAAACTATTATTTTTTGTGCCGAAGAATTAGGGGGAATATTCAGGAAAGAATATTTTTCCTGAATTCGTGGTTTTTTTCCCTTTTTTTTCATCACCGTACACTTTATGGCCGAAAATGAAACATCTCCTTTAGGAATATTTCATTCAGAAACTGGGGAAAAACCAAAATCAAGTGATATATAATTCACTTGTTTTTGGTTTTTCCCCAGTAAACTAAACACAACAATATGATTTAAAAAGAGCAGTGGTGGCCCAGTGGTAACGGCCCCGACTTACGAGTTGTAGGTTGTGGGTTCGAACCCAAGCAGGCGCTTTACTTTGTGTAAATAATTTCATCACCACTGCTCTCAAAACGGTGAAGGGAAACATCGTGAGGAAACCGGCATGTCCTAGAACCAAAAAATTCGAAGACATGTGACATCTACCAACCCGCACTGGGCCCGCGTGGTAGATTACAGCCCACTCCCTCTCACAGAGAGGAGGCCTGTGTCCCAGCAGTGGGAACATTAATAGGCTGATGATGATGATGATGATGACTTGATACAGATCGGTATTTTTTTTTTGACATTTTTGAAAATGTGTTCAGGCCACATTTGACATGCAAATGAAATGTCTGAAAACAAACTTTTTAGTAATAAAATTACGAAACCTATGTATATTTTTAACATCAGACATAATTGTGATGAAACCGTCTGCCAATTTTTATTGACATAGCAGAAATAGGCTCCCATAAAACTGTAACGTTTCTGACCGGTATTGCCCTCCGAGTTGGGTTCAGAATCATCAAAACTAACGATTTTTTTAAAAATTTCGCCTAAAACGATGTGACATGGTTTTGGTCACGGGCTCTCGTACTAATTGAATTAATTTGAATTTGGAATTCTAGATAAAAGCAGTGCAGTACACAGATATAGATATGTATAATACCTAGATAAGGCAAGTATCACGATCTGTATGAAAACCATGCGTGGCATTTTTGAAAAAATATCAAAGAGCCTATACCACGAAACTGAAGCGATATACGATAGTATCACTAGTTTTGATATTCATCACCTGTTAACTCTCAACGTTACATCAACCGTTTCTAGTAAAATCTGTAAAGTATTACGAATATAAGCATTTTGTATTTTATTACTTATGTCCGACTAGCGCAGTGGACAGGAGCAGACCATAGACTAAATATTTATATAAAATGAGACAGACTAAGCCACGTTCGGGCACGCGAAGTAGATGCTCTTGCGCTATGTATATCTATATCTGTGTGACTGACAGAGTGCTAGACTTAGTGAGGAAACATAAGCCGCGCAGTACTATATATAATACTGTAATACCGCGCAGTACTGTACACAGTAGTACGTGCAGTAAAATACCGACCAATGCGCAAAGGGCCTAACCTAACCCCCTTACTAATAAACGTTGTATATCGCCTGTATAGTTACACAACGCTTTGTCTTCTTCTTTCGAATGTCAAATTACTGACGACTGAAAGAGAGAAATCGGTGCGTAATCCGCGCAGTACTGTGTACATTACTGCGCGGTATTACAGTATTATAAAAAGTACTGTAGTACTGTGCAGTAAAATACCGACCAATGCGCAAAGGGCCTTAATCAATAACCCCCTTACTATAATAAACGTTTATTTATTTATTTATTTATATATTGTAACCCGGCGAAATGGGGTTGCCGTGCTAAAGTTAATTTATCAGGTATTGGGAAAGAAACAATTAAACAATTACCTTATTACACATTACAAAGTTTATTGTATTTTCAACAAAGGTACACACAAACAAAGTTAACTCTCCCAACCTTAATTAAAAGTGAATCTCCACTGACGCGCGCTGCCTCCGTTACAAAGCGTGTCAGAGGAGATCCAAACATGAGACTAATAATTCAAGCTCAAGGTCGCTTGTTAGGATCCGCGAGATGAACGCTTAACAACCTTTAGCTCAATGGTATGTAAATGACCGATATGGTTGTGCTCCTATAAGAAATATAACACTTGGGGCGAAGCACCCAGAGACACAACCAAACACATTGACTTTACAACAACTGGTCTTATAAACTAATATTCTGAATTAATGACCTTATCAAAATGGTCACATGTATATTCTCTCTCTAAGGTTCTACTACAATTAAACGTTAGGTAGTAGTATGACTTCAGTTTATAACTCCCTCTCAGTTTGTGGAATCAAGACCCTTGGCATGGAACAACAGAGAAAACTCTGTGTTCCCACGAACGCGTGGCCTACGGGTCCACCGTAAAAGATGACGCTGAATCGTACCTGGATGCGGCGAGACTTTCTTGCACGAGATACCGGGTAGGTAAGGACTTCCAATAGAAGGATGGCCACACTGCCAGCACTCGAACTCGTTGGGTCGAACCTCTTAACTGCCATCGCCCGCGATCACATCACACTGCCCACCGCTAGTCGGGACTCGGGACGGACTGCTAATTCATCAGGCCACGGGACAGCACCAGGCGTCACGTCTCCACACGATTCGTACCAGTTTCAGGCTAGCCTAAACAGCCAGATAGGTTCAGCTACAACTGAAACAACGGCACAGATATATTTCCAATCAGATTATTGATCGGACACATCAGACGATCATCACTGAACCGGTGCCCGTCCAATAACATACCTGTTCAATCACCATCATCGCGTAGCTTCACCAGGATCCGAAAATCAACCTCGTCGTCACAGACGCAGTATCAAAAACCTCACTATTGTTTAGGAAGCTTCGAGAAGTTTCCAAACACAGACTAAACAGAATGTTTGACATCTGTGACTGTCCACTTTTGTTAATCTATGATATATTTATTTTTAGTTCATAAAACCTTGCATGACTATAAAATGTTGTTGATTAACATAAGTATGTCAATAAATGTGGAAAGCTCGAGTAACATAAAGGGGAATGCCAACGCTCCATAGACACTTCGGCCTCAAGTGCACACAATTCAAAGTATATGGATAGGATAATATGCGATTTAAATAATGAAACGGTCAAGGTCTTGGTTTAGAAAAAAGTTGGGGTTATTTAGATAAAATCGTTTTTTTCAATGAGGCAAAATCTTCAATTTGTGCTGCACTAAATGTTTTAATATGATTATATATTGATTCTAAAAGTAGATTCCAGGGGTTAGGTACTACTTAAATGGTAATAACAGATTCTACAATCCGGCGGTACATAGTAATTGTACTTACAAAAAAGATGTACCCGCAGTGCTGATGGGACAGCGAGCCGATTGGTCTTGTTACAGCCAGGAAAGAAACATTGATTTTGAGTGTTTGGTGCTCTTACATAATAAGGCAGCAGTATACTGTTGGATGTGTTCAAGCTTTGTTGTCCCGCTTGCTATGCACTGTCAGCTACTTCAGATTGCACCGAAGGTAGGTTGGATGGTTCAAATTGCTCCATAGGCAGACTGGATGGTTCAGATTCCGGTTCTGTAGTTGAACATGATGCTGCTCTAAACTGCTCTAACAAGATGATGATGGCAACTGAAATAATAATAAAAATTAAAGCTCAGTGCATAAAGACAGTAAACGTGAATTACTGTGGTTTTGGTACAAATAAATACACAATCAAAAAAATATCTATCAATAACATTTTATATTATTATTAATTAATTTCTAAAAAATCTTTCTCAAGTTTCTAGACAATCTGTACTATGTGAAATATAACTTGTGCGGACACGAAAGAAGTTGAATATTACACTATAGACTCAGAAGTATGTCAGTATCAAATCTCGGAACTATGCTTGTCCTCTCAGGCCACGCGGCGCGATTTCGCGACAACCCGTCAACCCGCGCGGCACGCCCGCGGCGCGTCAGAGATAAGAGCTCGCTAATATAAACAAAAACTGAGAGCTTTTTGTTACGTAAATAGTCTTATCGTTAATGGTTTTGGGTTCCTGATTAGACAAAGGATTTTTTATAATACTTAGAATCTTTGTAAGCGAACGCTAGTATTTATAAATAATCATTCTTATCAGATTCTTATAAGAAATTCCTTTGTTCATTGTTTTGATTATTTATAATAAAACTACTGGTTCGATTCACATGAAATTTCGCAGGATACATTATGAATACATATACTATCGGTCAAAACCATTATTTACGAACAAACACAATAAATAAAAACACCAATAATTAAAAAAGTTCAATAATAGGTATCCGTATCATTACGTAACATTACTTAGTTGATAAAAAATATTGAACTCTTATTTTTTTCTGAAAAAAATGGCATTTTTATTATGCAATAACTATTAAATAATATAAAATAAATGACTTACCAGCGATTACATGCACAAAACACACACAAAACTCAAAATTTCACATCAACACGTTTTTTCACTACCGAGTTTGTTTACATTTTTTGATGGGTCCGTAATAGGTAATTACGATGTTATTTTGTGCAAATTTTATCTATATACGATGACGACACTACTTAATTATTGAAATAACACCATTTCCCGTCGATTTACACTTAAAAAACAATAGAAAACAAATAAATAGAACGCGGAGTGCAGCGCGCTGAACGCATGCGCAGACGCCATTTTGCCGTGCCAAAATGTTCAATTTTTACTTTTTTCTAGATATGTTTCTGCATATTTTGACATTTTGGTCGATTTATTTGACAAGTATATTACCAAACCCATAGAATAAAATTAACTATAGACCATATAAGCCCCTATGCATAGTACAAATACAGTTTGAATCAGCTTGAACGTACTGCGGCCGCAATAAGGATTGACGGTATTGGCAATGAGCGCCGCCGTGAAGCAACGTTATGTCCGGACCGGTTCTAAACTGTTGATAACTTATCGCTCTTGGTACAATCTGACAGGCAATCACACTCCTTTCGAGTTGTTCATGTAGAGAATCAGACCTGAGTGTATGTGATCTTATTCTCAAAAGCAATCTGCCGCACGCAGCTGATGCACACTTGTCCATGACCATCAATCTGTACATTTTGTTGTTCGCACACTAAACTGTCACTCGACACTTGTACCTAATAAACAAGTCATAATTATTAGATATCCTAAAACAACACTAACTTTGATAGTACTCTGTCTATTTATTTAAAAATCATTTCTCAGAGGAAGACATGATACTGACCTGTTGTGTCGAATTGTTGTATAACATTTTGCTCTTTCTGCTATTTCCAAGTAATGCCTTCGTATTCTCGTGACGTTTAAACCACAATTAACACAGCGTAAATGACCTTTTGAATGAATTACTTAGGGAACGGAAGTACTCGGGCCAGCGACAATGCCGGGGTCTTCATAATTTGTGGATATCGAGTCAAAGTTCGTGCTGAGGTTATCGTTAGAAGCGGGATCGGAATCCATGTTCAGGCCGTGGTCGTCAGGGCTCAGGGTTCAAAGAATCTTCGGAGTCCATTTAATAAGCGTATTCGATGGTTAAAATAACAAATTCGCAAGAAAATAAAGTTATGCAAACGAAAACAAAGAAAGTCGATTTGTGATTTGACATTGACATTGACTTGACAGCCGGCCGGCATAATTCAATGTTGCCACACCACACACAAAAAATTGATAGATCGATATCGGTTTTTTTATCGAATCCTAATTTTAATACAAAATTATAATCGCCACTGTGACTCTTTAATCTTAACGACGTCAACTCTGATGACGTAACATTATTTGGTTAAAAAAAATGGATAAACAGTGTATTTTAGTTCAAATAATAAAACGATTAAGTACCTAATATTAAAAAATAAAATAAAGTCTTACCAGCGATTACACGACACGAAACACACAAAACTCAAAATAATCACATTCCCTTTTTCACTCACGGGTTCCCGACGTTTTTTTTGGTCGGATCAAAATAGGTATTTAATAAACGATGCTAGTTAGTGCAAATATTTATCTACCACGATGTATGTAAAAACTACTTATGGAAATAACAACACTTCCCGTCGATTTACACACAAAAATAATAAAAAATAACGAAATACGATGCCGAGCGCGCACTCGTGACTATAATGTTTTACCTGCGTGTGACGTGCGACATCAGTCAGTTTCAACATTTTTTTCCAATGTTGGCTATTGATATTTTTGGATATTGGTTTTTATGATAAAAATCGTTAAAAAACGGGTGTATTCCCGTTCGTCCCACTGTCGTCGTCCCCCTGGTGGGACGAACGGGAATTTAATAATTAAATGATTTAGTTGACGAGAATATCCGTCAGGCCATAGAGTTAAATTGCTCATCGACCAGTTTAGCCCTAATTTCATAGTAGAAATAGAGATTTAAACCGTGTGTACCTGCGTCGGCCGTATGTCCGCCTCGGGGTTTGAAGGACAAATAGTTTGCGGCAGTCTTGCGGCTGCCTCGGGAGTTTAAAGGTTAAGAAATTATGAACGTCTTTGTAAATATGTTTTTTTTATGGTACATAATCGATTATTTCGTGAACGGAATTAATAATTATTGGCAACACTGCTGATTTTATCCACAAAAGGGAATTATTTTCACGTATTTATCATTTCGGTACTTTTTATTTGTGCAAAAATGTTCCCATCTTGTTCGGATAAATGAATATCTTGTTAGATAACTAGAAATAACGATGTTTTTTTTACATAAACGTAAATTGCTGGGCGTTCTCGGGCCATAAATGGGCATCCTCTTTTAATTATTAAAACCAGCCACAGCGCCATATATCTGCATTATTCATTAACTCTTGAGCTTCAAGGTTTCACCGCTAGATGTCGTTTTGCAATGTCACAATATACTTTATTGTACACCAGATAACACATTACAAAAAGAAAAAGTAATACATTACAAAATATACAATGGGCGGCCTTATCGCTTACTGCGATCTCTTCCAGGCAACCTTGGAATGGACAGTGATACTCTGGACATAAAATGGGGCTGTCTTAGGTGCAAATAAAAACTATATAAGTACAATATAATATAATAGATACACAGATAAATGCTATATAATAGATACATACATACTAACTATTATTATAAGCAACGAAAATAAATGTCGATTATTATTACATTAACGACGAGAATGTTCTTTCACGAGTCTTTTAAACACAGACAACGTTTGCGCGCGCTTTATTGGAACTGATAATGCATTCCATAAACGAGCAGCCTGGACAGTAAATGATTTGTCAAGGAAAGTTGTGGAATGCATTGGCATCTTAAGCTTCAAGTTATCTGATGACCTTAATAATTTCGTGTGGGAGTCACAAAGAAACTGGTAACGTTTCTTGAGATAAAGAGGGGTGGAAGGGGAAATGAGCACATTATATAAAAGGGAAAGAATATGAGCATTCCGGCGAAGGCGAATTGGTAACCACTTGAGCTTTACACGAAATTCGGAAACATGGTCATATTTTCGTAAACCGTGTATAAACCTTATACAAAAATTTTGAAGTCGCTCAAGTTTATCAAGTTGGGACTCTTGAGTTAGGTCAAGATAGCTGGCATCAGCATAATCAAGGATGGGCAGAAGAAGAGATTGTGCAAGCGCAATCTTAGTGGCAGTGGGTAGGAAATTACGTAGTCTAACGTTGTATATCGCCTGTATAGTTACACATCGCTTTGTCTTCTTCTTTCGAAACTGACGACTGAAAGAGAGAAATCGGTGTGTAACTATACAGGCGATATACCTACAACGTTTATTAGTAAGGGAGTAAATGAATAGTTTAAAAGATAGCACACATTCAAAATTACGCGTAACTAAATAATTATCGTTGACAGCAACGCAGGCGCAGCGGTAGGAGTCAATGACTTGCGGTGTTTTATTTTCTGTAAAATTTTAAGTTATTGTTGTCAACTTAACTTATTTGCTGCTGTTTTAGTTACATAAAGAAGATTATTACAATGCGACACGGTAAATATTCCTGTCTTCAAATCCCCTTATTGAATAAACAGTTTTAATACTTTCTTGCATTATACATATAACATATTAGATGTTTATTTGTCCACACAAGTTATGTACTTATTTATTTATTTAATACTTCAAGCACACGAATGTACAGAGGCGGACTTAATGCCATAGGCATTTTCTACCAGTCAACCTTTGAGTGATGCAGAGACAAACAGTGGTAGGTATGTGCAATAGTGAGAATTAAGGAATACATATTTATTTAAATTTAAAAACTATAAATATAAGTACAAATAAATAAATATAAATAAACTACTAAGATAGTCAATGGGAAAACATTACCGTTGTTGTGATGATACTGCCAGCTTCTTGCGAATGTGCTGGCGAACTTTAATTTTAAAAGATAATCGGTTGGTCGTCATCCCGTAGCGACTGCCTGTGGAGGTCAGACAGGCAGTCGCTCCATGTAAAATACTGGTATTCAGCTGCAACCGGTAAGACTGGAAGCCGACCCCAAGATAGTTGGGAAAAAGGCTAGGATGATTGATTGGTTGGTCGTCATCCCGTACCCTAATTACGTAATACAAGATCAATTTTAAATTGAAACAAATTGCTAGTCCATTGCTTCATAAGTTCGAAAAAAAAATCTGCTCAATTGTTTTTGTCGAACTTATGAAGCAATGGACTAGCAATCTTTTTCAATACATTTCAATTTAAAATTGATCGTGCATTACGTAATTAGGGGGCTGATTTCCTGGGAGAGCGCAGTCCACAGAGAGATAGACTGAACGAAGAAGGAAGAGTGAATGAAGCCTGTGCGGTAAGTGGGACATTGAAGAAGACGATTGTGAGATGAACGTAGATTTCTATTGTGGTTGGCGCAAATGTACTGAAAGTGGAAGGCTAGATAAATAGGGGAAGAGGGAGAGTCAAAAAATGTAAACAAGGTGGTCAGCGCCCTCTGCTCTCTGCGCTGGCGTATGGGCAAGTTTAGAAGCGACCGATGCGCAGAGACATCGTCTTATTTACGATTGAAAACGAATCGAATGCAGTTATTGAAAAGACGGTCAAGTTTGTCGAGTAGATCAGCATTCAGATCATAGTAGCACACATCACCATAATCAAAGGTAGGGAAGATTAAGGACTGCACAAGCATTGACTTCATGCTTTACTTAATGCTAGTATTTGACAATAGTGCACGATCACGGACCTATCTTTGTCTCTGTCTGTATTACAGGTCACCAGCGTTACATTATCAATACACACTTTACTACATCTAGATGGTTTTACTGAAACAAGCGAAAAGTCCATGCATTCACAGATTGCAGCAGTCTCGGACAATGTCTTCGCACATTGCGTTGGAATCTTACTAATAGTGCGAGAGCCGATTGCAAAAACACCTACCTTATAAGCTACCCCAATAGGCTAAATGTAGATCGTTAACCAACACTTAAACACGTAAAAAAAATGGGGTCTGCCAGAGCCGATCCTGCCGGGTCATAGAAATAATCGATATTTTTTGACGTAATTTTTTAGTGAAAATTACCTCTTATGAATTAAAGTGCTGGCAACAGTTTACCACTGATTAATTATGTAAAAAAAAGTTGGGTTGCCATTGCGCACCCTGCCGGAAGTACTTGGTAGACCCCTAAAATATACCCCTTCCGACACCCTAAACCTACCTGGATCCTACGCCAAATAATAACCAAGATGCCCCTGATAAAGGATCAAAAGGTCTGCCAGGTTCTAAGCTTGCCGGAACTTTGTGTTCAAATAATTTGAAGATGGTAGAGAGCATAATTTAATTTCACCTGAAGTCAAAATAACATTATACAAAGGACATCATTCATTTTGGGCTAATTGTGAAAGTGCCGGCCAAACAAAAAAAAAGTTATATTCCGTTAGAACATGTTATTCTCTTCACTTTTTACTATGGGACCAAATCTGTAGGGCCATTCCCTGCGCTGTTATACGTCTTTGTAAGATACTGTTTTCAGTATGTTTTAGTTAATTAAGAGAATAACAGTAATCTAATTATAATAATAGCTTTTTATGGCAGTAATAATTACAGTCATCAGCTTTTATTGTGAAACTAAGGTTCTAGGGTTATTCTCCACATAACTACAGTATGCGAAATAAAGTTTTTTTTATAGTACTAGTCTAAGCTGATTGAAATAGGTAGTATTAACTGGTTTTATGTCCATAAAACGCCATAGGCATGGAACAGAGGTGTGATGGTACTCTTCTTTAAAAGGGCGACAATGCCCTGCTTAAGAACTATAGGCCTATCACACTTCTGACCCATATCTACGAGCTGTTTTCAAGAGTCATCACGAACCGTCTCGCGCGCAGGTTTGACGACTTCCAGCCTCCCGAACAAGCCGGATTCCGTAAAGGCTTTAGCTCCATGGACCACGTACATACGCTGCGGCAGGTTATACAGAAGACCGAAGAGTAACCTGCCTCTCTGCTTAACGTTTGTGGATCACGAGAAAGCCTTCGGTTCGATCGAGACATGGGCTGTACTGCAGTCTCTTGACTGCGTTTTCGTATAGTACCGATAGCCGATCTGGCACCGTTCAAGAGCCAGATCGACTATCGACTATACGAAAACGCCACTATGTCAGTCCGACTCCACGACCAGATCTCGAAACTTATCCTTCTGCAGCGAGGTGTGAGACAAAGAGACGTTATCTCTCCGAAACTGTTCACCGCTGCACTGGAGGATGTCTTCAAGGTTCTGGACTGGAAAGAACTAGGCATCAACATCAATGGCGAGTATATCACTATGCTTCGGTTTGCCGAAGATATAGTTATCATGGCTGAGACCATGGAGGACCTCAGTATACTGCTCGATGACCTCAGTAGAGCCTCCAAGACACACTCTGGTCTTAAAATGAACATGGACAATACAAAGGACATGTCAAATGCCCATGTAATACCCACTCTCATAAAGATCGGAGACGCTACGCTCGAAGTTGTAGACGAGTATTTTTTTTTTACCTAGGATAAACTGTCCAGCTAAGTAAGTCCAACTTCGAGAAAAAGGTCAAGCGTCGAATCCGACTCGGCTGGGCAGCGTTCGGGAAGCTACGCAATATCTTTTCGTCCCAGATACCACAGTGTCTCAAGACGAAAGTCTTTGACCAGTGCGTGATGCCAGTGATGACTTATGGCACTGAAATGTGGTCGCTCACAATGGACCTTATCAGAAGGCTAAAAGTCACCCAAAGAGCAATGGAGAGGGCTATGCTTGGAGTTTCGCTACGTGATCGAATCAGAAATAAACAGATCCGCAGGAGAACCAAGGTAACCGACATAGTCGGAAGAATTGCTAAACTTAAGTGGCAATGGGCAGGACACATTGCTCGCAGACCAGATGGCCGATGGGGCCCAAAGATTCTGGAGTGGCGACCGCGCACCGGAAGACGTAGCGTTGGAAGGCCTTCCACAAGATGGACCGATGACCTAGTAAAGGCCGCAGGAATCCGCTGGATGCGGGAAGCACAGAATCGATCGAAGTGGCGGGGCTTGGGGGAGGCCTATGTCCAGCAGTGGACGTCTTTCGGTTAATATGATGAAATAGACCTAAAACCAGTTAATACTAGTGATAACTATTTCAATCAGCTAATAATAGTACTGTCGAAAAAAAAAAACTTTATTTCTCATACTGTAGTATGTGGAGAATAACCCTAGAACCTTAGTTTCACAATAAAAAATGATGACTGTAATGATTACTGCCATAAAAAGCTATTATTATAATTAGATTACTGTTATTCTCTTAACTAAAACATACTGAAAACAGTATTTTACAAAGACGTATATCAGCGCAGGGAATGGCCCTACAGATTTGGTTCCATAGTAAAAAGTGAAGAGAATAACATGTTCTAACAGAAAATAACTTTTTTTTTGTTTGGCCGGCACTTTCACATTTAGCCCAAAAATGTATGGACCGTGAATGTTCTCCTTTATAAATATTAACTGCTTTTTTGCCCGACTACGGCAAAGCCAAAAGGAAAGGTTGTGATTTTAGCAGTTTATGTATGTATGTATATATGTTTGCTTTTACGTGTGATCCACCGTAGCGCCTAAATTACTGTACCGATTTTGATAAATGAGGTATCACTAGATTCATAATAATGGTCCGGGTGACATAAGCTATATAAATTCTCCCTAAATTTAATATGGTGGACTTTACACATAAATTTATAACCTCTAATTGAGGTAATCATGACATGTTTGGTATCAAAAGAAAGGTCTTAACGAGCACATTACAAATATGTATATACAGGGATTTTTCGAACCTCACCTCGATTGAAACTACTCTAAATACCAAATTTTACTCAAAGGAACAATCCTTTATTTAAAAAAAGAAACAATTCTGCGATCAAAGATTTTCGAAAATTCATTTCCCACTATCGAGAATCGAACCAGCTAAAATCCGTAAAAATAACATGCTGTATTTTTATATCAAGCATCAAATCTCTCTAACAATCATGATATTATTTTTGAAAGCTCGTACCTAATTGTAACTAAATTGGTCATCACAAGTGGCACAGTTAATATCTGCACTATCGATATCTTTACAAATTCTTTACTAAATGTCTGTATTCACAAAACCATCTTTTTTAAGATACTTTCCGAGTTCTGGCTGATCGTCTGTGAGAACTGAGGGACCACACTTTATGGGTCGTAGTTTTTAATATATTTGCTTACAAATTCCCAGATTCGTTCTACAAATTGTTTTAAGTTTACTACTAAATCCTAGGATTTTCATTTCGCGAATTCCCCGTGTGGTCCCTCAGTTCACACGCACATGATTAAGCGTGAATATCAAAACGCAATTATTTGCAATATCTAAACGCAGAACCTGGGACGTTACCATATTTACTGGAATATGGTATTTCTATATCAACAATTTATTATGCTTATTAGCAGGATTTTGGTGATAATAGTTTGATCGTTTAAGTTTAAACAGACTATTCAGACTTTTATGACCTCTTTTTTTTGTGAATAAAAAAACAGCTGTTTCCTACATTTATGTTCGCATATCTCGTCAAAATGTAGGGAACAAGTGATTTTTTTTTCGCGATTTCAGCTTTAGTCCCATAGTGAAAGTTATATTTTTTTGTATAAACAAAAAATTACGTTGTATATCTATCTATTTTATGTTAAAAAGATTCCAACGAATTCAGAACCTCCTGTTTTTTTTAAGTCGGTTAAAACATCAATAATTGAATTTCTTATCAAGACGTTTCCAATTTGTTTTTCGATTATGGTGTAATGGACCGGAGGACAGTTAACCGATGACAATTTTTCTATATATACCGACTATTCGTAGATATTTCCTTACTTAGAAATCAACATGATTCTCATAATGTATTTTTTATTTACTATTTTCGCAAGCCAAATATTCTCCGTGCATAATATACTCGTAGATGATCCCGAGTACAAGGTGAGTAAAATTGTAAAACATGTCATTTCCGTATTTCCTTTTTAACCGACTTCCAAAATGGAGGAGGTTCTATGTACTTATGTTCGACTTTTACGTTTATTTTTATTTTTTTTTAAGATTACTTTCGGGGTGAGTAAAATTGTAAAACATGTAATTTCCGCATTTCCTTTTTAACCGACTTCCAAAAAGGAGGAGGTTTTCTCTATTGTCTATTTTTTATTACTTTAACGTTTTTTTTTTTTTATAATATACAAGGTGGACCAAAAATCCAAGACTTAAAAAAAAAATAGATTACTCATGTCCAGAGATATCCGAAAATACCCCATGTATGCTCTGCGGTTTTTTGTAGTTGTCGAGTTATAATATTTTTTGTATTTTTTGAGTTTTTGAGTTGAGTTGAGTTTTCTACCGATGGAGTTTCAAAAATTCATATCTATTTGTTGGATCGTCAGGATTTATTCCATTAGATTCAGAAATCATGTGGGCAGAAGATGGGTTTCGTGTAATGACAACACACTGGATACGATACACTGTGTTTATTAAAATTACAAATTAACACAATGATCACAAATTACAATTAACACATTAACTACAAAGCACAGACCACAACGAATCGAATACAGTTCCGCGACGTCTATAATACGACACAACCAAACGAAACGAAGGACAGTTCCTAGACTCGAGGCTCCGTTCTCCAGAACGACGGTTGGAAGGCAAGTCTATGGTTCGCGTAGAACAAGCTAGCTGGACAAAATTATTTGTTTCGATTTTTATTCATAATTGAGGTTATTAAGCATAGATATGAGGGTCTTAATACTTTTTTGAGGACCATTGGTCGTTTGAGCAGGTATAGTCAAATAAAAACATAATATTTTTTTTAACCATTTAAAAAAAAAAAATAACTATAAATGTAACTATAAAATCTAATAACAGATACATAAAAATAAATCACTCATTATAAATAATAAATCTATCACTCATTATCATCACTATCATCAGATGAATCATACATAACTGGCGAAATGTGGGTGTACCTGCTACAGGTACACCTCATTATATTATCTGTGCTTCTGCCCAACCCTTCGGGGAAACAAGGCGTGATGTTATGTTATCTATTCGTAGCAATTCGCGATCGTTTTCGTGTGTTGTGTTCACGAAATCTTCTGCAGTCTTTATTCCGAGCTTCCTGTGCTTCCTCGGAAAGCTGGCCGATAGGCAGAAGTGATGATTTAATTACATCACCACTGTGCATAAGTATTTTGTGAACAGTCGCGGGCATATAATACCATGGATAGAGATTTACGTAAAATTGTCTGGTTTCTTGAGCTGAGGTTTCAAATTTTTCAATATTTATATCATAATATATGCTGCTGATAAAGCACAAAGCAGTATACCAAATTTTTGTAATAACTGAAACATCTAACCCTGTAATATCTGCATTCTTCGAAAAAAACATTTTTGAGACGGTGAAAACTGTTTAATAAAAAAAAAGAAAAAAATTTGGTGTGCAAATAATTTGCAATTTTTTTTTTTACTACCTATTTACTACTAGATACTTGTGTGAGAATCATATAAAGTAGATTATGCAGAGTGGACATGAGTGGACATGTAATTTTTTGACCATTGAATGAAAAAATATGGGTGAAAAAGTCCACTTTTATCTAAACAATTATTTTTATAAAATTATAGAATGAACTTCCTGTGATAAAAATGAATTAAAACAAAACTACTTACCCTTATGTACAAAATCCATCACAAAAACACTATCACAAATTTCTTTTAGTTACTTAAATTATGTTATCAATGATGGTGTAAAAATGCAAATGAATACACTTTGAATCATCAATTCTCTAAATACGAACCAGAGTGCGCCGGCGGCGCCCCAGTAGCTAGGCTCCGTCGTAGCACGAAGTAAGCCGAGTGTTAGTTTTCCCGCCACTCGGTTCACGTGCCGCGCTTCGTTTAGCGACCGTACTATTGACCGTCTCCGACATATTTTTACAGTAAGTTTTTATTTTTTTTCTTTTTGCGACCTTAGCCTCTTGAATGTTACTTTCATATATGAAATAATAAACGTGCTAAAATTCCTACAAGTTACTCAAAAAAGTATCGATAGCAAGAATGGTAAGACTGAAATTTTCAACTTCAATTTAAAATTAAAAAAACGAAGGTCCTAACTACACAAAAAATAAAAAATAATGTGAAAACGCCATGTAAAAATAAGGACAGATTTTTTTTAAGCGGTTCCTACAGGATCTCAAGTTTAAAAAAAAATCGTAATCTATCAAGAATCGCGGAGCAAACATGTAAAAGGATTAAAGTACTAACTTATTTTTATTTATTGTGTAGCTTAGGGACCTGCATAGTTTTCAAAGTCAGCTAGAATCTATGGAACCTCAGTTTTGTATTTTTTTATTGAAATTGAAAATTTCAGTCTTACCACTAATTTAAATTCTTGCTATCGATAATTTTTTGAGTAACTTGCAGGAATGTTAGCACGTTTATTATTTTTATGTATGAAAGTAACATTCAAGAAAATAAGATTTTCATGAGATCACATCACAATAAGAAAACTCCACCGGCAGAAACTCGAAAATAAATACAAAAAAATATATAACTCGAAAACTACAAAAAATTGCGCAACATACACAGGGTATTTTTGGATATCCCTGGACATAAGGAATCTATTTTTTTTAAGATGTGTCTTTTTGGTCCACCCTGTTCACCGATTTCCCCGTCAATTGTGGACCGATTTAAAAAATAGTTTTATTGTTTGAAAGGGTAGGCTCCCGAGGTGATCCCATATAAATATACTTGTATAACTTTATACTTAATATAACTTTGCTTGTTATAGTTTTTGAGTAAGCTTCAATAATACATATTTTTCCCACTTAGTTTATGGATGATAAGATGATAACTTTCTGGCACTGTTATTTGCATAGATAGCAGATAGTGGTATTCGAATTTGTGTGGGTACCACAACTAGACAGCGAAAATAAAAAACTTTTTACAAAAAAAAACATCTGACTTCCAAGATAAACACTACAAAGCGAAAAGCGAAAAATAACTTAATTTCGGAAGTCTGTGGCAAAAACTAAAAATTCAAACCCAAAGACATCGACTTGTGAATTTAAGTTATTTTTCACTTTGTAGTGTTTATTTTGGAAGTCAGTTATTTATTTTTAAAGTTTTTATAGTTAAAGACATATTATTATATTTGACGCTCTTTTTGTTATTGAAATAACTAAAACCTGAAAGATATCAAAGTTTTACCCAACCCTGAAATCGTCTCTAGATGTATGTTTTTATGCGATTTGTGGGAGTACAATGAAGGGTTCTCATTATTTGGAACAACTTTGAAGAGGTTTAGGGTTTAAACTAAACTAAGGTATATTATATTATAGGAAATTAAGTAATGTTTATTATCCTGTACTAAAAATGGCTTCCCGTCTTACCAAGGGGTATCGTGTATCCAGTAACTGGGTAATGGATGTCAGTTAGGCAGTCGCTCCGTGTAAAATACTGGTATTCAGCTGCATTCGATAAAAAAAAACGGCTTCCTTTACTCTTTGTTCATGGGTTTGTTCCATAAAATATCAGAAACCTACCACGTATTTCCGAAAGTGGTATTCTCGTGCGAATCAACTACGATCCTCTAAACTATTAAAAATGAACAGCATGGATTCGAGTGAAAGTTGTTAGTGTCATTCGACTACCAAATCCTAAAAAACACTAGCAAAGGTTAATCTACCAAACTAGTTCAAGCCAGCTTGGATTCAGCAGTTCATACAAGATTCAGCAAGCACCAAAACATGTATAAACTGCACACGGTGGCTGCGCATGCTCACGTTCGTTCATTGATGTCAAGTTTTGAGTAAAAATATCCGCGAGCATGCTCGGACAACGGACACAAGCCATATGAATTCATCTTTGCACGCTATTAGCAACTCAATCTTACTTATGATTTATGTTAATTTTTTGCTCGAGCATTTTGCTGCAATGTCTTTGCTGGCCCTTATATTAATAAAATGCGTGCGAGAGACTGCGAGAGGGCGGCGCTGCAAACTGCATCCAGGCTTGATGAACTTGATTGGCGGAGTTAACACTAAACATCGTGATTCCGCATAGTAACGCCTGATTTCACCATTTACCTACCTGTATAAGTTTCATGATGATTTAATTATAGTGTTGTTTTTATTTTCCAGAATCGTTTATGTGTTTCGAATGAGGTAATTAAAAATGAATATTTTAAAGTAATAATGTCTTACTAGCTTTTGGCCGCGGCTTCACCCGTATGAAGGTCGGGAATTATCCCATGATAAATTTTATCATGTCTTACAATTTGTCTTATATGCTAGCACGGGTCAGCCATGTGATGCTTTTCTTGTTGCTAACTTCAAAGTGTGACACAGTAAATTAAAAAAAAAAAAAAATATTTGATCATCTGAATATGCGACCAAATAAAATAATACGTTTTTATAGTGCAGGTTCATACAGTTTTACAACTTTTTAATTTTGTTTTGAACTATTCTATTTAGACGTACGGACGACAGTCATAATGTGGCATTTGTGACAAAATTGGTGCGCCCATAGTAGCAAATAAGACTTATTGAGTCCCAAATAAACGTCAAGAAGTTATGTCACAAGTCAAGAGATTATCTCACGCCGCCGTGCTAGCATTTGTGACAAAATTGTTTTATCGCCCAAATTGTGATAAAATGTGTGATTTAAGCCATCTCACAGTAGGCCATGCTCGCTGCGCTGATCATGGTATATCCGTGTACCGTGTAATAAAAAAGTAACTGGCAGCAGTAAAACAAGAAAATCAACAAAAAAAATCGGTCAAGTGCAAGTCGGACTCGCACACGAAGGGTTCCGTACCATTTCGTACAAGATCTAACACTATGTAGTTTTTAAATACTTTCGTAAAAGAATTATATATTATAATTTTTTTCGAGTTTAGAAATTTATGGGTAAACTTCACCATATAAAATTTAGGGAGAATTTATATAGCGTATGTCACCCAGACCATTATTACGAATCCATTGATACCTCACTTATCAAAATCGGTTCAGCAGTTTAGGCGCTACGGTGGAACACACGTAAAAGCAAACATACTCGTATATACATACATTACATAGACCGCTACAATCATAACACTTCCTTTTGGCTTTGCCGTAGTTGGGTAAAAACCGTGGTGGCGCAGCCAGGGAGTATGTGTGAGCCAGGGAGCGAAGTGTGTTTTTCTCATCTAAAAGTGTTTCTAATGCTATCAAACACATGCAAAGAGGGAAATCGCCTGGTCACGACGGTCTCAGTATAGAACACTTTAGGTATGCAGGGGTTCACTTACCAAGAGTGCTTAGTATGATGTTTAATTTATTTCTGTGTCATTCTTATTTGCCTGAGACATTGATGAGTACAATAGTGGTACCCGTTGTAAAAAACAAGACGGGTGACGCGTCCGATAAAGGTAACTATCGACCCATCTCACTTGCTACAATAACAGCTAAGGTGCTTGACAGTCTGCTGAATGGAAATCTCATGAAGCATGTCGATCTGCAGGACGCGCAGTTCGGCTTTAGAGCCGGTCTGTCGACGGAGAGCGCCATACTCTGCCTGAAACACACTGTCAGGTACTACACAGAGAGAAGGACGCCGGTATACGCGTGTTTTCTTGACCTATCAAAAGCTTTTGATCTCGTAGCATATGACGTGCTATGGGAGAAGCTAGGAAGCGCGGGTGTACCGGCGGAATGTACCTCTCTTCTCAAGTACTGGTACTCTAATCAGAGAAATCAGGTGAGATGGGCCGGTACTTTGTCGGACGACTACAAATTGGAATGTGGTGTGAGACAAGGGGGGTTAAGCTCGCCACTTTTGTTTAATTGTTATGTAAATCAGCTGATTGAGCGGCTCAGTAGCACTCATGTCGGTTGTTTCATTGATGACAAATGTTTTAACAATATTAGCTATGCAGACGACATGGTGCTGCTGAGCCCCACAATCAGCGGATTAAGGAATCTGGTGTCTCAATGTGAGGCATTTGCGATGTCGCACGGACTTAAATACAACTCCCAAAAGAGTGAACTACTTGTATTTAGAGCAGGGAAATACTACCCCGCATATGTTCCTCCTGTCATCCTGAACGGTGCAGCCTTAAAAGTTGTGGAGCATTTTAAGTATCTGGGTCACATTCTAACAGGTGACCTTAAGGATGACGAGGACATAGAGAGGGAGCGCAGGGCCTTGGCGGTGAGAGGCAATATGCTCGCTCGCAGGTTCGCACGTTGCACCAACGAGGTGAAAATAACACTTTTTAAGGCGTTCTGCCAGTCGTTCTACTCGAGTGGCCTGTGGGTGAAGCATACGCAGCGAACCTACAGAGCCCTGTGCACCCAGTATAATAACGCTTTTAGGATGCTGTTGGGGCTGCCGTGGTGCTGCAGCGCGTCTGGCATGTTTGCTGAAGCGCGTACGGACGGCTTTCAAGCCATCATGCGCAAGAAGGCAAACTCATTGCTGCACCGCTTACGAAGCAGCGGCAACAGCATCCTTAATGCTATTGCTGCCCGTTTTGACTGTCCTTTCCAAAATCTGTGGATAAGGACAGCCATAGGCATTGGCTAGGCATAGATACTAACAATACTAACATAATCTTAGGTACATTTCTGTTACTAACACACTAATTTATGTTTCTAGCTTGTAACATTATAATGAAGTATGTAACCTATTATGGAGTTTGTTCTCTGATATAAATAAATAATAAAATATTCCACAGTCACGCCACCAAAACTTCATTTTATTTCATTATTCGTCGAGATACAATTATTTTCATTACACGTACCGTGTAGTACATTATTATATTATTATAATATATGGTACAATTAATCTAGAAAGAAATCAAGAATCCTTGAAAGGGGTTATACTAGAGGTCATTAGCAACAAATTGAGTCCAGTTAATTATGCCATTTATTTTTTATTCACTACTCTACACTGTTGACTTTTCGAGCTGAATTAATTTAATAAATCAAAATAAAAAATTTGGCCTATAGCGCGCTTTTGCTGATTTTTGAAAAACCGCTGGGAAAGTTAGTGACAATTTTACCTTTTTGGAAAGCTTATGAAACCAGTTAGTCATTTTACACATTTGTACGCCTACTGTCATACAATCTTCTTCCAATAGGTTACTTCAATTTTTGGGAATAATACAATCATTAAAAATTATTGCTACTAAAGACCTTTTGTTTCTGAGGATAGAAGTTTTGGGCAAACATTTTTTTTTAAATGATCACTCCTTTTTCAGCTTTCAAAAAAGTATCAATTATATGTTTTGAGTGGAGTATTTTTTTCATAATTAATTGTTTTAGGTAACAAGTCAGAATCGAAGAACCGTCACAGCTCGAGAACCATCCAGTTTTGACCCCTGGTTAACTGGACTTAATTTGTTGCTAATGACCTCTAGTATAACCCCTTTCAAGGAATAGGTCGAATTTCATTGTCACCCTGTATAAATGAATTATTTTTATATATTATTCAAACTCAAACTCAAAGAATCTATTTCAATTAAATCATAAACAGGCACTTTTGAATTGTAAAATTTTAATGTATTGCTGTTCCTTACCCCCCCTCCCATCCACTAAATGATAGTAAACACCTCACCAAAACTGCGATATTGCCGTTTTGCGTATTTTAGAAGAACAACATTATGTGACCGTGTTGTTCTTCTTGCTGACAAATAAAGCGACTTAATTTTATAAAATACATACATATAGATAGAGAAGATAGAGAAGAACAGGTATTTTTATGTTGACAACTTTACGTGGTCTTATTTCTCTCACCACGTAAACCTTTATAATTTTGTAATCGTAAATTCAACTAAAGTAAATATTATGTGTGAAATGAGTATTTTCAATTTCAAACTCTGGTGTGCGACATGTTATAGGCTCGACAGGTCGAAAGGTCGACAGGTCATATTTTGTGCGACAGGACGTTAGTGCGACAAGCAATGTACGTTGAACAAATTTATACATACGGTGCTCAATACCGATGCTACAACTTTTTATATTTTTTGGAACGAAGTGTTTTAACGCGGCTTATGGTAGGAGTAAACTGGTAGAAATCGTCGAATAGGTTAACATTCGTTCATACTTGTGAAGTTGTGACTGTCTTCTTCTAATTCTATAGAGAGAGAGAAAGTGTGAATTTGGTCAAAATTAAATTCCAGGATGGCGACTGAAAATTTTCAATTTTTTTGTAATGGGTGTTGTTTTCATAAATTTTGAGGGTGTTAGAGTGTAAAAGCCGATAATGAGGTCAAAATTTAAATTCAAGATGGCGGCTGCGATGGGAACCGATCAAATCTCCGATTTTTTATTTGTTCGAATTTCAGTTTATCGAAAACTATTGACCGACATCTTTTTTTGCTATATTATTATGCATTATTTGACATATTTTTAGATCATCGAAGTATCATGTGTCATAGGTATTATTTTACCGAACTATATTTCGCCGATTTACAAAATAACTTTTTGCTATTGGCCGAAGCCTCTTTTGAACTTATTTCATTTGCCAAATGATTTATTTGCCATATTTTCACAACCGAAATAAAATTTTACGGAATATTATTGGTAGCGTTTTCAATATAGTAATTTAAATAATGTCATAAAAAGTCAATATTGTTCTGCTACAAAATTTTGAGACAGAAACGAATCGCTGCAAAACCGACTTCACGCAGTCTTGTCTGCCCTACCCCTAGAGTGTAATTTAAGCCCGCGTAGGCGCGGAGGGGTGGGGCGGCCCGCGAGCTGAGGAGCAGGTAGTTTGAAGGCCCACGAGCGTTAAAACCATCTGCGACGATAAGCTCGCGTGGGGCTGCCCAAACGTTGCAGCGCCGGAACCGTGACGGAAACAATGCTTGCTGTATGTTGCATGCTTGTTTGCATGCTGCATGCTGCGTGCCTGCTAGCACGCTGCATGCTTCACTCTTTCAAATGTTTAATTTCACTTAAATTGTCTTCAATTTCCACAAGTTATTGAATTTTTTTTACTTCGAACAAATGTTATTTCGGATTTTCGGCTAAGTGTAACTTCGGTAAAAAGTTTTTCGACCAAATGAAACGTTGGAGTAACGAAAAAAATCGAAATGATAATAGGTCAACTGATACAGTGGCAGACGTGACTTGGATGAAGTAAAAAAGAATGAAACGATAATAGTTGAAAAGTTTTAGGTGAAATGAAATTCTTTCAAATATTTTTCGAACTTATGAAAGGTACCCGGCTGCGATATTTTTTAAATGGGGTATCGTTTTCGAGTGTGTAAAGTCGATCAATCAACCATCTCAGTCTATCGCAGTCTACTGCAGGACATAGGCTTATCCCAGGCTGCGCCGCCTGTCCTCCACCTTCCGTATCAAGTATGCCCCAGTCACCATGTTAAGATCATCGGTCCAACTAGCTGGAGAGCGACCCACACTACATTTGCCAATACGCGGTCCCCACTCCAGGACTCACGTGTGCCACAGGTCATCGGTCCTTCGACAAGCATGGCCTAACACTTCGGATAAAGGGCCATGCCCAATTTTGGTGCCTTTTTTTTTTTGATCGCACACTTACGCCACCTTGTTAGATGTGTAGAGCACGTCCATAGAGTTATTTGCTCTAATCTGTAACGCGTATTTAATTACGAAAACTGAGAATATGAGTTACTTTTAATGGTCCTATACTATTTATCTCATAGTAAAAACTCTAATGGACTCAAGTTGCATCATATTGGCGTAAGTGGCATAGTGTGACATCAAGTTACACTTCACCGTAACAATGTCGTGAGTATTTTATTAACAAAACTGAAAATATTTGTGCTTCTTACGCCTTTATCTTGTCTGTTTTATAGTTTAAACACTATCTGGACTCAAGTTACGTCACTTTGGCGTAAGCGGCATAGTTTGACATCAAGTCACACTTCACTATTAGCACAACACATTACATAAATTAAATTATTAGCCATATTATGTCAGCTAGCACACGCCAATATACTAACCAAAAACATCGAGAACTATACTCAAGCAAAAATAAAGCTAAAAACGAAACTTAAACAGAACCTTAATGTCTAAATAAAAGCATCCAGACATAAATGCTGTGCCCGCTTACATATAGCTGTAACTGGAATAAATACATAATAAACTACTAGGACTATCGAGGTAAAATAAATAAACAGTTAATTACTAATAACCATAACAAAACAGCATTATAAAACTACACATTATGATGTATCTTCGCTAGAATGGTAGTGAATTTTGCTCTCGATATCGTGACATTTTCCTCAATCACAAGTGAAAACCAGGTACTTGATAAAAAAGTTTTCGGAAACCTTTAACAGACTTTAAACTACTACCATAGGCTTGTGGCTGAATTACTGCAAAGTATTTCTGGGTTGGTCCAATGGACTTTTATTATTTTTATACGAAACAGTATCGATTGGCATCAAAAACAGTTTTTGTGTGAAAACTGCCATTTTTCTTGCCATTTTTTCAAAATCGTTGAATGCGGATCTAAATATCTCTAAAAGTTATGGACAGTCTCCTAAAACCATTTTCTTGTAGCAATAGTGGTAAAGGTCTTCTAAAAACCTACTCCGTGTAATACCAAGAACAATACCAATATTGACAGCGATAGCTAAGCATTGAAAATGCTTTTTCGATCGCCGTTTTCAATAAAGGGGGGGGGGGGGGGTAGCGTCCTCTAATTATTAAGACACAGAAATGAAAATTATATCAAAATATTCCTTACAGAAAGGACTACAGTACCTACTGGAAAAAAAATGTTTTGCAGTTTCTTTTGACCCTTTTCAAAGAATCTAAACCTCTCAAAAACGAAAAGAGATATAGAAAAAATAAAAAAAGAATCCTGGACAAGGCCTAGGGAAGGGCTTATTTAGAAAAGACGAATTTTTTAAATAAAGATGAAAAGACAGTACGGAGCTATCACATTACCAGTTTTGCAATACTCGTAACATTACTAATAGTGAAGTGTGACTGAATGTCACATCAAACTATGCCCTTAGGCCAATATGATGCAACATGTAGTCCAAATAGTGTTTACCTTTACACTTTGAAATAAACAAGGCCGTGCTAAACTCATATTTTCATTTTTATTGGAAAAAATAGTTGTAACATTGCTATAGTGAAGTTTGACTTGATGTCACACTATGCCACTTACGCCAACGAGACGTAACTTGAGTCCAGATAGTGTTTAAACTATAAAATAGACAAGATAAGGGCGTAAGCAGCACAAATATTTTCAGTTTTGTTAATAAAATACTCACGACATTATTACGGTGAAGTGTAACTTGATGTCACACTATACCACTTACGCCAATATGATGCAACTTGAGGCCATTAGAGTTTGTACTATAAAATAAATAGTATAGAACCATTAAAAGTAACTCATATTTTCAGTTTTCCTAATTAAATACAAGTTACAGATTAGGGCGAATAACTCGAGACGGATGTACTTTAGAGCTGAGCTGCGATAGTAACTATTGTTTGTATGGAAGGGCTCTACACATCTAACAAGATGGCGTTAGTGTGCGATCAAAAAATAAAAGCCACCAGTGGCCCATACATTTCAGGCAAAGCCCTTTATTCCTGATTTTATCATACAAGGAGACTCCAAGCATAGCCCGCTCCATAGCGCATTATGCGTCCAGCCCTTGAATTTGTGGACCAGCCCGAGTGTCAGTGCCACGTTTCGATACCGTATGTGACAGGACGCACAGGTTGAAGATCTAGTCTTCTAGACTTCTCCCCAACCCAACCGGATCCTACTGTCGACTGCATTCAAAAAGTTGTCTACCGAGCTGGATGACTTGCCCTAGGTAGACTTACCTATTCCTTCACAACTTCAAGAAGTGACCTTTCGAACTATGCGGCCTAAAAAAAATGAAACATGTTTGAGAATGTGCAAATAGCGCTCTTTCATAATTATGATACCCCACATGCCCTTGTAACTACTTCGAATTTTTAAGAAACCCGACCAGAACACGCCGCAAAAAAAAAATTTTTGGTTTCTTTCTTATTGTCAAAATAGTTGTGCAAATGTCATTTAAAACTATTTCACATTTCAAATTGATAGCATTAGTAGTTTTTGAGATATCTAGCGGTGACAGACAGACGGACAGACAGATTTAGTCACTCCATAAGGGTTCCTTTTTATCGTTTTTGTAGTCTAAGAAACTTAAACTTTACGACGCCTAATTTCTAAAGGTTGCGTACTTTTTTGATGAATTGGTTTTCAAAGGAATAATTCAGTCATGAGCTATCAGAAAAATATCAGTTATAATGTCCAAAGTAGAGTAGAATTCTCACAAAAAAGAAATACTTAAAAACTTCGATATCTTCAAAAAGTTGCAAATTCAAGGAATGCACCCAATTACCAGTCACTCCGTTTGCATTCCTGTGATAAGAGCGGGGAGCGCCGCAATACGAAAGGGGCTTTTTTTTCTAGTTAACTTTTAAAACCGGTTTTCGTGTGGCAAGGCAGCACAATCAGCCCATAATAATGTACCTACTGCTGAGACACAGGCCGCCTCTCTGTGAGAGGGAGTGGACCGTAATCCACCACGCGGCCTCGATGCGGGTTGGTGGATGTCACATGTCTTAGAATTTTTGGTTCTAAGACATGCCGGATTCCTAACGATATTTTCCTTCACCATTTTTGAGACCAGTGGTGATGAAATAATTTACACAAAGTAAAGCACCTGGTTGGGTTCGAACCCAAGACCGATAACTTGTAGGTCTCGGGGTTACTGAGAAGCCTTATGCGCAATATACCGAACAAAAAAGTCTTTTGGTGCGGGACGCGGTAGTTTTTACGAAAAAATAACAATAGCTACTCGCCCGGGCGAGCACCCATTGTTTTCTTTTCCTAGAAAACTGAAGGCACTACACATAGTGCCGGCGGCATGGCCGCCGGCTTTTGCCGCGTGGAACGTGCCTCTGGCTTTTGCTACTTCATTTTGTTCGCGTTTGTTTCTGCGGCTTTGTGCGGCATGGCCGGCGGCAAGGCCGACGGGCAGTGCCGGCCGGCGGCCATGCGGCCATGCCGCCGGCATTGTGTGTAGCAGCCATAAGAGGAGTCCGTACCATCAATTTTTTTTTTATCGTTATCGATATTCATTCGGAATTTTGCTTGAATCCATGAAATAAAAGAGCAGTTGCATAAAATAGTTGAATTTTAATAAGAAGAGAAAATAACTTCCATTAAAAGTAACTAAATTGTAATAATCTCAATAATAAAATAAGAACAGTAAAAAAAAATATTAATCCATTTCAATGGACATAATATAATAAAACACAAAACAATAAAAAATAAAAATAACAAAAATAAAAGTAATTTTATTTATAATAAGAAATTATCGACATGTCAATTTAGGTTTCAAACATGAACTCAACCCTACGATAGTATCGCCGGTAGTCGGTCGGTATTTTTACTTAAAGGACATAATCGCAAGTCAAGTGCATACTAAAGGGCTTTGCCTGAAATGTATGGGCCACTTGTGCCTTTTTTTTTTGATCGCACACTAACGCCACCTTGTTAGATGTGTAGAGCACATCCATACAAACAATAGTTACGTACTATCGCAGCTTAGCTCTAAAGTACATCCGTCTCGAGTTAATCTGTAACGCGTATTTAATTAGGAAAACTGAAAATATGAGTTACTTTGAATGGTTCTAAACTATTTACTTTATAGTAAAAACTCTGATGGACTCAAGTTGCATCATATTGGCGTAAGTGGCATAGTGTGACATCAAGTTACGCTTCACCGTAATAATGTCATGACTATTTTATAGTTTAAGCATTATCTGGACTCAAGTTATGTCACTTTGACGTAAGTGGCATAGTGTGACACCAAGTCACACTTCACTATAGCAATGTTAAGACTATTTTTTCCAATAAAAATGAAAATATCGGTTTTTTCACGGCCTTGTCATCTCCATGTTGCATCATGTTGGCGTAAGTGGCATAGTGTGCTGTGACATCCAGTTACACTTCACTATTCGTAATATTACGAGTATTTTATTTGAAAAACTGGTAATGTGATTGCTCCGTACTGTCTCGTTTTCTTTATTAAAAAATCCGAATGTCTTTTCTAAAAAAACCCTTCTGTAGGCCTTCTCCAGGACCCCTTTAATTTTTTTTCGGTATCTCTTTTCGTTTTTGAAGGGTTTAACATTCTTTGAAAAGGGTCTCAAAAGAAACTGTAAAACATTTTTTTTTGCAGTACTGTAGTCCCTTCACTAACGCATATTTTGATATCATTTTCATTTCTGTTTCTTAATAATTAAGGATGCTAGCCATAATTGAAAATTATCATTTGACAGCACTGGGAAATTATCAAGTGCATGGTTATCACTTGTGATTGAGGAAAATTTTGCTCTTCGAGAGTTTTAGTTTTGAGTTAATACGTAATTCCCCAAATAGTTCTCATTAACACAGTTCGCTCATAAATAATTTGCATTAATTCAGCCACACGCCTATGGTCTGTTCAAGGTTTTCCGAAAACATTTCATCAAACATTTGTATCAAGTACATGGTTTTCACTTGTGATTAAAGAAAACATCACGATATCGAGAACAAAATTCACGATCATTCTAGCGAAGATGCATAATAATGTGAAGTTTTTAGTTTTATAATTGTTTTGTTGTTTTAGTAATGGTCCTAGTTCATCCTATAAAACTTTAAGTTACAGCTATATGAAAGCGGGCACACTATTTATGCTTGGAAGTTCTTATTTTTTAGACATAAAGTTATGTTTAAGTTTTGTTTGATTTTTTTATTTCTGCTTGAGTATATTTCGGATTTCCAAATACATCCTTATAGTTGTTAGTAACACAGAAATGCTTATGAGAAACGAATGTTGGTGAAGACAACACAAGACACTTTAAAAACTAAATACAAAATAAAAACATAACACTATCGGAAACACCGATACCCGTGCGCGTGTTTACTTAACTGCGTGCAGTCGTATACCTAGTTCTCGATGTTTTTGGTTGGTATATTAACGTGTGCTAGCTGACATAAGGCTAATAATTTAATTTATGGTATGTGTTGTGCTATAGTGAAGTGTGACTTGATGTCACACTATGCCACTTACGCCAAAGTGACGTAACTTGAGTCCAGATAGTGGTTAAACTATAAATTATACAAGATAAAGGCCTAAGAAGCACAAATATTTTCAGTTTTGTTAATAAAATACTCACGACATTTTTACTGTGAAGTGTAAGTTGATGTCACACTATGCCACTTACGCCAATATGATGCAACTTGAGTTCATTAGAGTGTATACTATGAAATAAATAGTATAGGACCATTAAAAGTAACTCATATTTTCACTTTTCCTAATTAAATATGCGTCACAGATTAGGGCGAATAACTCGAGACGGACATCCGTCTATCTCAGCTCAGCTCTAAAGTACATACTTTAGAGCTGAGCTGCGATAGTAACTATTGTTTGTATGAAGGGCTCTACACATATAACAAGGTGGCGTTAGTGTGCGATCAAAAAAAAAAGGCACCAAAATTGGGCATGGCCCTTTAGCTGATTTTGCGTATATTTTCGTAATTTTGATCTTTATGAACATAAAAACGAGATGTAGTGAGGCTCGGTGACATCACAGAAGCAATTTGAGAAAAATATCGATTCATGCCATGTTTTATGTTGAAACATGGTTGGATCGAATGAAAAATCGAAATGTATTAGGTTAGGATTTTTAATTTCAATAAAAACATGAGTAGGTTTTATAAAAAAATATTAACATATGGAAGGTTATTTAGTTCTTTACGTAAGTTTGACGTATTTGAACGCTTTTTACAGAATTTAACAGCACAGCTAGACATTTACACGGACCTCCGCGCGCCCTTACAACGATTTACGATGTGCGTTAGAATCGATTTGAAAGTAGTTTTTATGAACGTACACGAACATTTTGTTGTTGTTCATATACACAGGGGAAGTGTTCGTAATTTTAAAGCTTCTCCAGTGATACATAATCTAAGGTCACGGGCGATACCACTGGAGTACTACTGCTCTCAGGTAAGACAGCGCTTGATAGTAATAAGAAATTCGTTCATATTTCAGATTTTTGAAGATTTCAGAATGAAATGGTTAGATACGACAATGTTTGAAGAGCCCCCCTCTGAACCGTACCGTTTGATTTGTACCACTAGAGACACCGTTATTTCAAATGACTCAACCGAAGTATGTTTAGAGAATAAAATTACTAATTTTGCTGAATTAAATGTCGCCAATTTGGGCCTGTTAACCTGCTGTTTATACAACAATAAATATTTGTGTGAAACTGAAGATGTAGACCGGCGACTAGAAAAGGAAGATATAAATTACATATTATATAAGCGCGACAAGGACACAGTAGTTTTCAATTGCGTAGTGGTAGACTACACTAAACTTAATAATCAAAACTGTACGAAAAAATACGGCAATCCTAAGAAAAACCGTGGAGATGAGAGACTCATTGATAAACTCGTTTGTGAGAAGGACGAACCAACGACTATTGAACCTAAACTGGAAACGACAACGATAAAATATGAAAGACCTGCGGAAACGACGAACGTACCAACGACTATTGAACCTAAGGTGGAAATAGAAACGACAAAAACTGAGAAACCTGAGGAAATTAAGAACGTACCAACGACTATTGAACCTAAGGTGGAAATAGAAACGAATAATGACCTGGTAGCAATCGTTGCTAGTGATGTTATTATCAGAAGCCCAGCGGGTGTCAAAAAAAAGCGTTATAATTTGAAAGATGTCATAGAAACGCGTACAGAAGAGAAGTTTTGTACGGCCGCGGGGGACTGTCGAGTTGTGCGACAGTTTATTCCACGTCACCCCTACAATAAATTGAAGGTTCAAACGTAATAATTTAATAGTATGTTATGCTGGATACAGATGGGTAAAACGAAGATGAAATGTAAAACAAATCGTCCTAATTTATGTAATGCAACATGAAGTGTAACACAATAACTAGGCGAATTTGTTTCACAGTGTTTTGCATTTTTTGTCACGTTTCACCAGTACTAATAAGAATAAAAAATTACACAGACAACAAATAATATACGTATTGATTTTGGGTAAATGTTTTAATTACATGGACAACAAATAATAGTACATTATGATACGAGTGTGCTGTATTGGTCATTACCCATGAGGCGGTATTATTCGCGCGAGCCAAAGGCGAGCGCGATAATTTAGCCGAGTGGGTAATGAACAATGCGCACGCGTTTCATACGACGTTTTTCAACACATTTGCGAGGAAAGAAACCGTCTTGTTGTAAGAACTTATGCTACAATAACGTAACTTTAGAGAAATGATATACATTTAGATTTAAAGTTCAACTGACCTTTGTTGCCAGGTACTGACTATCCACTTCCTGTAAAAACGTTTCTACGTCGGTTCGTATTTTTCTTAATATGTAACCTGCAGTAACCACACAACATATACGATAACAAATATTTATGAAAAATGGCGCGCTGGATTTTTTTTCGGGTAGCGATGCGCGCGCAAGGCACTGACAAAACCGCTGAACAGCCTACCATCACGTTCGGTCGGAGGTGGAGACAAAATTTGAAACTTGAAAAAATTAGATTTCGCTGCTAATTATTACTAATTATTCTCTATCGAGAGAGAGTGAGAGAGAAAGTGCGAATTTGGTCAAATGGAAAATACAGTATGGCGATTGTGAAAATTTTCTCATTTTTCGTCATGGGTGGTGTTTTCGTAATTTTCGATCATGCTAAAACCGATAGTGAGGTCAAAATGTTAATCCAAGATGGCGGCTGTGAAAATTTTCGTCATTGGTCTCGTTTTCGTAGTTTTCGATGGTTCTAAAGCTGATAGTGAGGTCAAAATCAAAATCTAAGATGGCGGCTGCGAAAGTTTTGTCATGTTTCATCATGGGTTTCGTTTTCGTAGTTTTTGATGGTTCTAAAGCCAACAGTGAGGTCAATATGTAAATCCAAAATGGCGGCTGTAAAAATTTCTCATTTCGCATTTTTCTCACCCATGATGAAAAATGAGAAAAATGTTTGCAGCCGCCATCTTGGATTTACATTTGACCCCACTATCGGCTTTAGAACCATCGAAAACTACGAAAACGACACCCATGACGAGAAATGAAAAAAAAAATTACAGCCGCCATCTTGGATTTACATTTTGACATCACTATCGGCTTTAAAACCATCGAAACCTACGAAAACGACACCCATGACGAAATATGAGAAAACTTTCACAGCCGCCATCTTTGATTTACATTTTGACATCACTATCGGCTTTAGAACCATCGAAAACTACGAAAACGACACCCATGACGAAAATGAGAAAAATTTTGCAGCCGCCATCTTGGATTTCCATTTTGACCTCACTATCAGCCTTAGGACCATTGAAAGCTACGAAAACGATACCCATGACGGAAAATGAGAAAATTTTCGGAGCCGCCATCTTGGATTTCCATTTTGACCTCACTATCGGCTTTAGAACCATCGAAACCTACGAAAACGACACCCATGACGAAAAATGAGAAAAATTTCGGAGCCGCCATCTTGGATTTCCATTTTGACCTCACTATCGGCTTTAGAACCATCGACAACTACGAAAACGATACCCATGACGAACAATGAGAAAATTTTCGCAGCCGCCATCTTAGATTTCCATTTTGACGAAATTCACACTTTCTCTTTCTCTCTCTATCGAATTAGAAAAAGACAGACGCAAGAATGAAGCCGCGTTAAAGAACTTCGTTCCAAAAACCTGTTTACTTTGTCACACTATATTAAGTCGCAATAAGAAAGACATGTCGTGCCTTGATAGTACTTACTAATTCCATAATGCCAGACTGCCATGTCATTACTCCGATTAGTAAATAGTTATCTATGGCGCACATTACCGCACTAGTGCGATTATGTAAAGAAAAAAGCACGTGTCTATAATACACTGCATTATGAACCTAAAAGCGGTTAAATAAGAGCCACTTTACGAGCAACTGTGTTGAAAAATAAGTATTGATTTTAGGTAAACTTTTTGACTTTACCTAGAGTTTACCTAAAATAAATACGTATTTTTTATTTGTTGTCTATGTAAACTATTTAATTGCAAGTTAAATCTACCAAGGAGATTCAATTTGGATTCAATTTACAATTAAAAAGTTAAGTTCATATTGATTTTGGGTAAATGTTTTAATTACATGGACAACAAATAAAATAAGTATTGATTTTAGGTAAACTTTTTGACTTTACCTAGAGTTTACCTAAAATAAATACGTATTTTTTATTTGTTGTCTATGTAAACTATTTAATTGCAAGTTAAATCTACCAAGGAGATTCAATTTGGATTCAATTTACAATTAAAAAGTTAAGTTCATATTGATTTTAGGTAAACATTTTGATTATATGGACAACAAATAAAATAAGTATTGATTTAGGTAAATTTTATGACTTTACCTAGAGTTTATCTAAAATAAATACGTATTTTTTATTTGTTGTCTATGTAAACTATTTAATTGCAAGTTAAATCTACCAAGGAGATCCAATTTAGATTCAATTTGCAATTAAAAAGTTAAGTTCGTATTGATTTTGGGTAAACGTTTTGATTACATGGACAACAAATAAAATAAGTATTGATTTTAGGTAAACTTTTTGACTTTACCTAGAGTTTACATAAAATATTTTTTATTTGTTGTCTGTGTAAACTATTTAATTGCAAATTGAATCTACCAAGGAGATCCAAAGTCGATTCAATTTGCAATTAAAAACTTTACCTGAAATCAATACGTACTTTATTTGATGTCTGTGTAATTTTTTATTCCTATTGGTACTGGTGAAATACAACACACTGTGAAACAAATTCGCCTAGTTATTGTGTTACACTTGATGTTGCATTACATAAATTAGGACAACTAATTTGTTTTACATTTCATCTTCGTTTCCCCCATCTATATCCGGCATTACATACTATTAAATTATTACCTTTGCTCTTTCAATTTCAATCTGATTGCAAATTGAATCTAGCAAGAACATCTCCTTGGTAGATTTAATTTGCAATCAGTCAGATTGAAATCGAAGGTACAAAGGTAAATTTTTTAGGAGAAATATAAAGTTTTTTTTAAATCAATACGTATTTTATTTGTTGTCTGTTCAATTTATCTCAAAGAAATATCACGGAATAACTGGCACGGGTCGATCAAAGGTTGAGTTACGCTTGGCGAGATCGCTCTGTGGATGGGTGACTATCTATTAAATATCGAGACCGCTCCGTGCCTCAGAAAGCACGTTAAGCCGTTCGACCCGGTTGTCTTTTGAAGATCACCAGTCTTACCAATGGATATCGCATTACCCAGTAACTGGGTTGTGGAGGTCAGATTGCCACGTAAAGTATTGATGCCGATCTACTCTGTTAAAATCTCTTTCTGTCATCTCACCGTGAAAACTAAGGTGAAGTGTGATAGAAGTGAACTGTTAATAGAATAAAAAAAAATTGGGATGCTACGATACGGCTAATACGATACACGCTGTGAAATTTTGCTTCAATTGCGGTCACCTATATTTTATGCCTTCATCCTATAGATCCAGCGAAGAATTAAAACTTCTGGGAAGGAACCATGATTTTATTATGTTTACTTTTAAAGTTATTATTAATTTCGTCTTTGACATTTCTCGGGACCCTAGGGCCCCGGACCTTTGAAAGGCGTACGAGGAGCCACAGCCAACAAAGAGATAGGGTCCGTGGGGTCGCTACTGCCCAACAGCTCGCCACATACTGCCCTGCGGGTTTCTGTATCTCTCTTGGTCTGGCTCCTCATCCTAGACCCGTTCCGGCTAAGTAAACTCTACCGGCACAGATCTTGAGTTCGGACCGCGCAAGCCCCACCACAACGTCAACATAGAGATACGGTGGTGGGGTTATTATTAATATTATTTGAATGTGTTGACATTTCTCGGGACGCTGGGGTCCCGGATCTTTAGAAGGCGTACAAGGGGCCGAAGACGTCTGTAATGAAATGAGGTACCAACCGACGATTATCCTTGTATTATTTATTTATTCAGACTACAAATGAGATCCATTGTGTTAGTAACACTCATATTTTACCTATGTTAGTACTTAATATGCGCTGCTGAATGGGTCGCACACATCTTGGATTATAGCTTGAAATGATAAGTCACGGATAGCCAAAGATGATGGTTTATTGAATATTATATTTAACTACCACGTAACTAATGCTATATGAATGTTGTGTGAATGAGTACAGCTGACTATGAACGCTGATCGTGTACTGTCACGTTACACATTAATTTGTGCAAGGTGACGGAAAAGTGCTGATGTATGCCAGTCGCGCGGCGTGGGGAATCGAAGGGGTTAAGCCGAAAGCCGGAGCCAAAAAAAAAAAAATACTACCAGGCCCGAACTCATACCCAAACAATCCATATACTAGGTACTACAATCTGAAAAAAGTAAACACGGGAAACAATACATTTTATTTGCTGTCAAAGATCCACGAATGACAGCCGGGACCAACGGCTTAACGTGCTTTCCGAGGCACGGAGGAGTCTCGGTATGTAGAAATGGTCACCCATCCACTGCCCAACCCCGTCAAGCGTACCTTAACCTGATGAATCGACCCGTGCGGCTTGTTATTACTTAGCCACGAGCTCCGATATAACTGCCACTCAATCATTGATATTTATCGTAAAGGGAAACATCAAAATGTTTGAAAAAACCATCACGTCGTTTGTAATTTATAGTCATAATTATCTGGGTTCTTATTTTCAAAAGTTAACCTTGAAAAGCATGTTTCCTCACAAAGTTAATAATCCGTCAAGCAAAAATCTATCCTAATCCTACTGATCGTTTTAATTACTTTCAAATCTAGTTTATACAAGTAATTTCAACATAATAAATTATATTCTTACCCCACTTATCTAATTACAACGTACTTTATTTTCACTAAACTCAAAACACTTAAACACTGTCTTAATCACTGTTCTATACCTACAACAAATATCAGTAATGAGAAACATATGAATTCAATGAAAAATGCGTCGGTGCTCCATGGATCAATTGAAATTTGACCAATTGGTCTATGGGGAAAATTACATGTTTCCATCGTCCAAATATTCGGATATTCGGATTGCCACCTCTTCCAAATATCTTCGAAAAATTTCTGTGTTCTTGTCCACCTCTTCCTTTCATCTTGTTCGGTGTCTAAGATAGTCAGTATGGGACCGTTGCTCAAAAAGTTTGAAGGAGTTAGATAATTCAAATCATCTGAGTCCTCTGTAAGTGCGCACAGCGACCGACTGTTGAGACATGCTTCGAGTTGAGCCAGTAAAGTACTAGATTCGATATTGTGAGTTTTTACCACTGCTTCCCATAGACCTCCTGAGCTTGGCCAGGCCATTAAAATGCCACTGTATTCCCAACTCATTGAACTCTGTATAGAACTCGTCGTTGAATCTCTTGCGCAGTTCTGGCAGTTCTTGCTGAAGTGCTCTATTGACCCCAACAAAATTGGTGCCATTGTTGCTGTAGATATGGTGTGGTTTAACCCCGACGTGAAAACATGCGTTTTAGAGCAGCTAAGAAAGCAGATGAGCTCAAGTCTGATAAGAGCTCGAGGTGCACAGCTTTGGTCACCATGCACACGAACACTGCGATGTTTCCCTTACTTGTCTTGACTCCACGCCCTTTATTGAGTTTCACGTCAACGTACCTTGTGAAGTCAACGCCGGTGTGATAAAAAGGACGTGAAGGATTGCTCAGGTAAGTCTCCCATCATTTGCTTTTGTATGACAGCTTTACGCTTTTTACATTCTAATGCATGCATGTAAGCGCTTCTTTACAGTTCTGTTACCGCTTAATAACCTAGTTTTGTCTGATACTCGCGAGCGTCGTCCGAGCCCCCGTGCGGGGCGGGTGGGCTTGGTCGATAGTGCCGCAAGGTGGCGCTGACACGTAAACATTATATTGAATTCTGCTCCTACTAAAATAAATTGAATAATTAGTTATATGTATTAATCAACAAACTGTGTTGTACTTTAAAAGTGAAACTGAACCCATAAAAAAACTGTTACAGTGTTATCGACGGATAAAGTGCACTAATAACAAAAATATTCGAGGTATTACTTTACCCAATTAGTGACTTGCATATTTATGGAACTGGACGTTCGTAAGTTATTTGTGTCCGTACTATATTATCATAATAATTATCATGACATTCTGACTCAATAGTACTGACATAGGCTTGAATAACTTGCACCATAAAAGCGGACTTAGTAATTTCCTAAAGGAGATGTTTGATTTTGGGCTAACACTATGTACACTACATAGATAAATAGGAAAAAATAGGGGATTTTCATAAAAATACAAACAAATTAATTTGAAGAAGAGTACAGGCGTACAAAAATGATTATTTGGGAAGGTTTTGAATAAGGCCGGCTCTAGGAGGCCGATGTCAAAAAGTGCACATCTGTCGCGGTGCCTCGGAGGCATGATCGGCTCTGTACTTAATAAACGATCTTATGTTTATATTCTAACACATTTTAACTATTTTTTTTCCAGTTTATTGACAATGGCGTGCCTAGGTGCCTACACTCCTACAGCGCACCTCTGTATAGATGAAAATGAACAGTATGTTGCTGATGATATGGTCCCGAAATAATTTAAATAAATTAAATTTTAATATTTTTTTTTAAATAAGCGACTACAACTCATCACTGGACCTCAACATAAAACCACTTTCGCAACGCATCAGTTTTATACACTTGGTAATTATATTTACAATAAAATTAATAAAGAATTATAAATCCTAAAACTAAACATCCACGCGGTAAAAACTAAAGTAACAGAGTGGCTTTTAGATAGGGACTATGCCTACACGGAGTATCTACTTACATACATCACCTAATCTCTCACGCACCTCGATTTCTATAACATACACACATTTAAACATGCGCGCACACATACTCCGCCCACCCCACCTTATCACACATGCACACACTCACCTTCCACCACATCCACATACACCCTACAACACCCTACAACTATAAGTACCATAACAGAATCACATAAATAATTATTAAAGCGGTAGAATGACACTGTTCAGTAATTGTTGTAACAGTATAGTGTTTAAGAATTTTGTGGCCGTACACTGTTTCTCAAAATACAGGTTATAACCATCGAGATATAAGTACTAACGTACTAGAGAAGACACCGTAAATTCCTACTTTGTCTCGTTCAACTGCGGCGATCGCGCCGCAGTTTAGACCTTTTTACCGAGAATAAATACACTTCCGCAGCAAATCTAGCGCTGTGGTAAATTAGTTATCAAGTAGGCAGAAGAAGCAGACTGTGTCTCATCTGCGGGTACGGATATCTATGAGAATCTCCTTGCACCGCGCATGCACCGCAGTTGTCAAACTTGACATCCGAGGGACACATTTTTTGTTCACGGTGTCTTCTCTAGTTTACATTGATCTCAATGGTTATAACCTAGTTTGAGAAGCAGGGCTTAAAAATGTTTGTACAGGTTTTACAACAAACCTAATTCACTGTATAATTTTCTACCCACAGATTATTGCTGTAACTATCTGTATTTTTTTATGAATAAACATTTATCTTATATTATCTAATTTCGGTCATCGAACGGTATCTTTGCCATCAGGTAAAAACATTGTATTCATTTCTATACTGTATTATTTTAACGTCTTACATCTATAAACACTGTATAACCTCTTTTTTGCTTTGTTTTAGGTTGATATAAATGGATTAATGTGCTCACAATGCTTTGGCATCATAATGCAAGACATGTCTTCTGATAGAGCTCCGGCACATGCAGATCACAAACTCCAGCATTCCCATGATAGCAATGTTTGTGTTAGATGTAGGACATATTTGTTTAAGAGACGTGATCACTATTCCCGAGGGTCCCGGAAGACAACATATTGCTGAAACAATTGCTCCAAGAGAGGTAAGCATAAGCACCTCTTTTGTTTTCTTTTTTATTCATACAAGGCAGGCTTATTGTCGTGGCCAGATCTTAGAATTGATCATTTCATGAAGTGTTCGACCATTTCATGAAATGGTTGTGTTTCATGAAATGGTCAGCTAAAGTTAGCCGTATCGTTTAAACGTCAACGTTTAATGATATGTCAGTTGACGTTTGGCTATTTCATTAATGTAGGGTATCCATGGTTTAAGGTGTAGTAAAAATTGCTAACTGCGACCAAATTGGAAGTAGCGCTCGCCAGTCGCTGCCGCGGCACCTCTCGTTTCACTCGCTCGGCTTGCGCGCGGTTGGTCACAGTTTAGAACCTAACTTAACACATTTCATCGGAGACTCGGGGTGCCATAAGCGGCGTGAATTTTTAATTTTATGCTATGTGCTATGTGGTTCACCACACTGGTTGTGGTACCCCGACAATCCGACATGGTCACTTTCCAAGTTGGTCACTTTGTATAATATCACATTTGGAAATCCAATAATAAAGTCCATCTAGTTTTCTTGCATGGTCACCCTACTTTGTTTGATTTGTTGTATGCTGCCGCCGCCATGATGCACAACAAAAACAAACCGACATCAACGCCTCTACCGGTGGATAATCTAACTATTTTACGATATGATCAATCATTTCTGGCCACATCATGAAGTATTCGTGCGTTTAACTATTCATATCGTCAAACGTTGAGTATTCAATGATTTGGCCAGACCACATCATGATGTGATCAGCGGTCGATGTTCTATTTCATGAAATGCAACCATTTCATGAAATGGCCGGTCACTTCATGAAATGATCAATTCTAAGATCTGGCCACGACATTATATAAAACAAACGCAGATGTTTCTTTATGATCCTATACTCCAAGACAGTTATCCAAATAACTACCTATAAACTACACTTTTAACTTTATTATTACATTACTATATCTATTTCATATTATTTGTTTTAGATACCGGAAGTCGGCTTAGTGTGTTTGCTTGTTGGGTACATACTCAGCGTACAATTCAACAACAAGGAATCATAGCAGCACCTGCTGTTAATATGAATACATATCGGTCTCTTGCCCAAACACGATCAAGTTGGGATGATAAAACCATTGTGTGGTATTTGGATTGAGCTCGGTACCAAGAGAGCATAGAAGCACCGGCGTCATTCCTGGATGGAATATTAATAAGTGATGATATGAAAAATTAATAATATCATAAGTCCCAACAAGTTGTTTTATTTACATGGTACCTGTCATGACTGATTTCTCATCCGCTTAGGCTGCCTGTCCACTGGAGAGGAGAAGCCATGTGGAACGGAGATGTGGCAATGTGGATTTGTGTGTGTAATATTGGCACTGGTCTCCGCTCCAGTAGACAGGTAGCCTTAATTTCCCTAATACTGGGAACTAAATAACATAGAACTTGTTTGAAAGATATTTACCGCCTAGTGAGACTAAAATAGTTAGTTTCTTCCCAGCTGTTACTGTGTAATAGGAATAGTTAACTACTTTAAAAATAACTTGCGGTTGTTATGTTCTGCACAGCTCACTGGTCTCTTATGAATTATCGAGGTCCAGAGTATATTGATAGGCACTAAAGAATAAAGCAGCAGGGGACAGTTTATTAGACAAAATAACGTTCAACCATTCGTTTTGGGAAACAGAATCGGTCGAAGTGGCGGTGCTTGAGGGAGGCCTATGTCCAGCAGTGACGACATTCAGCTGAAATTATGATGATGATGATTTGTTTCTTGTTTATTTATTTATTTAAACTTTTATTGTACACCAGATAACACATTACAAAAAGAAAAAGTAATACACTACAAATTATACAATGGGCGGCCTTATCGCTTACTGCGATCTCTTCCAGGCAACCTTGGAATGGACAGTGAGTTTCTGGATATAAAATGGGGCTGTCTTAGGTGCACATAAAAACTATATAAGTACAATATAATATAATAGATAGGTACACAGATAAATGCTATATAATAGATACACAGATACATACATACTAACTATTATTATAAGCAACGAAAATAAACTCCTCCCTCTCTCTTTCTTCTCTGCTTGTTCCTCTTGACACCGATGATGATAACCAATCTCTAGCTACTCGAATAGGTAATATAAGATGCTGCCGCAATCGAGTAGAAATCCAGTGGGGTCATTGATGTATTAAAAGCGGTAGATACGGGACTTAGTAACAGCGCATGGTCCTATCAAACTACGTGATTCCCCGTAGTCGGCACTCAGTCGCGCACGTTGATTAAACAGCTCCATAATTACAAATTTTTTTGTGAAAAATATACGCATCAAAATGACTTCTTGTGCAGCTAAACAGTGTTTTAATAATACAAGGAAGAACAATAAGACACACGAGATTACTTACCACTCGTAAGTACAGCCAAAAATGCTAATTTGTTGAAAGTTATAATAATATTTCATGTTTGCTTCGCCATGTTTGAGAGAGCAAGATAGATATTGAAACATTAGAGACACGATACGCACATAATGCGAGAGTTGCGAGACTTATTGCGATTTCGCTCGCACGACAGCGCCATCTGGCATCTCTGTTCTTGTCTATCGGTAACTATAGGTTTGCGACTGTGATCATAAAGCCTCGTGCAGATTGGCGCGAGGCGACGTCGCGACGCGACACCGGTAATTGTTCTACAGTGAAGTTTCTTAGAATTTTTTTTGTTAGAGTCGCGTGGCGCTGCCGCATGGCGCTGCCGCGTCGCGCTGTCGCGTGGCGCAGCCGCGTGCGCTGTCGCGTGCGCTGTCGCGTCGCGCTGACGCGTCGCGCCAGTCCGCACGTGGCTTTATGCTGCGACCCTATGCGAGACAGAGCCTCAGCGTTGGTTTTTAGCTACGGCCGCTGGTGAGTATATTTCATCATAATCAATCTTTCTTTCTCTTTTTAGTCTTACCAAGGGGTTTCGTATTACAGTACGACACAACTTAGATGTAGCATAGATTTGAAAATTTTCATTCATACATTTCAATTTTACGAATGTATTTGGCTATAAGACTTTACAAGTTACTGCGTTTTCGAAAGATCATTTTCACCTAAAGCAGTAATAAAGATTGGTGAATTTGAAGGCGCACTCAGTTCGGATGGTGATCGGTTTTATGAATTTTGCCGATGCTACATCTAAGTTGTGTCGTACTGTACCCTGTTACAGGGTTGTGGAGGTCAGATACGCAGTCGCTCCATGTAAAATATTGGTATTCAGCTGCACCCGGTTAGACTGGAAGCCGACCCCGATAGAGTTGGGAAAAGGCTAGGCAGATTGATAACTGTCTTGTCTTTGAGGAAGTATGCACTAATCTTGAGAAGTCGTCTATAAAAGTTATAAAATATCTCATACCTCCTAGAGACGGAGTCTCCATTGGACCACATACATAAGTCAGAATGTATCACCCCTTGCTGTTCTGAAGCTCTGGAACTGACATGGTCGAAAGGTAGTCTCGACTGCTTTCTCCCTAGACAGGTAGTGCAGGTATAGCTTGACCTTTTCTGAAGACAAGTTCACTCCCTCAGCGCATTCTGGTAGTCTGTTTACATCTGGGAAGTCGCCTGCGTCGATGCCACAGGACCACATCATTTAAGATACGAGTATTAGAAATACTCAGGTTGACATTTATTTTTCTGTTAACATTAAGTAAATATTTGTTGTTTTCCAATTTAGCTGAACAGATAAAATCTCCTTTACTGTTAAAAATTTCACAACTATTTCCATTACAGTTAACTTTGCAACCATTCTTTACCATTGGACTGATAGAGAATAAGTTTCAAGCCAGTTCAGGTATGTACAAAACATCTCTTATCTGTATTCTATTTTCATTATTACCATGCATCATCATGATCATTTTGTTTTAAATTATCCTATAGGTTGGGCACAAAAACATCGCCTACTATAATAGCGAGGGTGGGCGCTGATACCTATAATTACAAGATATTAAGTTATCTTAGCTTAGGTATTGGCTGAAACTCTAATGTTATAATCATACTTACCTTTAAGGCCTATTTTATTATATTTTTTGTAAACTGTATTTTATTTCTTGAAGGTGCAAATAAACAATTTTTTTTTTTTTTTTATCACACTGATCGATCACAGATGTGTGAGTTTTGGTGCATGTAGTCGTGCGCCGAGCCCAGGTTTACTGATTTCAAAGTTAGCGCGTAACATATGTTCCTCGTTTTTATTAACCGACGAAAAAAAAGGAGGAGGTTCTCAATTCAACACGTATTTTTTTTTTTTATATATGACTACGCTTAACTTTTTACTGAGTAGTCCGATTTGAACGATTCTTTTTTTATTGGGGAGGGTATACCTCGAAATTGGTCCCATAAAAATATAAAAATTGAAGCCCACCCCTAAGTGTAAAAAAATTGGGGTTGATTGATCTTTCACGTATTGAATTTTGAAATGTGAACCGATACTGTTATAATTTCGCACACATATAATGTTGTTTTGATGACACAACTACACAATAATGACCTGGAGTTGATCTGATGATGAAGTTGGAAGACAGTCGCGAGAGCTCCTCGCCAATTAACAGCAGCTATATCGTGTTGACCGTGTAGTCCGTCGTGGTGACCTAACAAACATAGTAATTACTTATAGCGTTAAATGTTTTATTGATGGATCTTCATTGAATGTGTGTTTGGCACCGCCTCAAAATTTTTTATTTGAAGGTCATCAATTTGTCACTAAATAGGTAGTCAATTTTTTATTTTTCGCTTTTCAGTTTTTTTTTCGTCGGTTTAATTTTTTGCAAAAAAGGTTTTTAATATTTATCAATGTGTGTGGTCCTATTTTATTATTTTTATAAGTACTTAACTATAGCGAAACTTGAGTATTTTCTGAAATCATTATGTTGTTTTTATTTCATTTTCAGTTTTAGAGTCATACTCATTACCTACCTAGAATGATTCATCAATCAAATGTCATTGTCAAAATGACATTTCGCTTATTGCTGATCCACCATTTACATTGTGTTACTCTCCTTGACCGAGATAATTTGAATGTACAATAAAACGAAGTTATATTATAGAAAATTAACATCAGAAAACAGTAACTATATTGTATAGCCATATTTACATATAGTGTACGGGCGCCAGCACCTCAACCTACTCCAATCTGTCAAATTTTCCCAATCAACATTGAACCTTATTTTTTTTGCAATAAAGATGAAAATCTATTAGAGAAATTTGGCAGATTGTAGTAACTTGATGTGCTGGCGTCTGTACACTATATCGTTTTACACACCGATTTCTCTCTTTCAGTCGTCAGTAATTTGACATTCGAAATAAGAAGACAAAGCGTTGTGTAACTATACAGGCGATATACAACGTTTATTAGTAAGGGGGTAAGTGTTTAGTATTTCATGCATATTTTGTTTTTGTTATAATTGAACTACTTTACAATATGCTTTTTAAAGTAAATAGCGCTAAAAATATTGTTTTTAGGGTTCCGTACCTCAAAAAGAATAAACGGAACCCTTATAGGATCACTCGTGTGTCTGTCTGTCCGTCTGTCACAGCCAATTTGCTCCGAATCTAATAGACCAATAAAGTTGAAATTTGGTACACATATGTATTTATGTGACCTTAACACGGACGTGTTACGAAAATATATTAATTTTGAATATGGGGGTCACTTTCGGGGGGCAAAGAAGAAAATATAAAAAAAAAGTTTTGCAAATTATACCGTGTGACATATCAAATAAAAGGAATTGTTACAAGGATCTCAAATAATATTTAAATAAATGTTTTTTCAGATATTTACAAAAATAGATGAAAATTTCCCCCCTTATCTCCGAAACTACTGAGCCTAAAATTATGAAAAAAAAACAGAGAATGCAATGGTTCTTTACACATAGATTGCAGGAAAACCTATAAGAAGTATATGGTCTTAAAATAACATGGTAAATATCTCAATATTGTGCGGACAAACTTACATTTGCAGTTGGAATGTATGGGAAAATATGTTTTTCAACTACAATGTTAAGTTAGTTCTTGGGATAATTTATTGCTACTGCTAGTTCGACTAAAGCCCCCAGTACACGTTCAACGAGCTCGCCCACCGTGTACTTAGGCGAAGCATCCGTCACTTCTCGTACCTTCGGCGCTAAGTACCTACAGCTTGACGCTTCGTCAAATGGCAAATCTGTCAGTGACCGCCGCGCCGCACATATTAAGGGTACGCTAGCCGGTAATTCTTCCATACAAACGTAGTATGGTTATTACTCCTCTATTTGACGGTGTACCAGAGTCTGCCTTCAAGGCAAGAGTGAACGGGCACGCTTGTATCATCGTAGAACTCAACGATCGCTTTCCACCAGGCGAGCTTGAGATCAAGAGTAGGTCCATTCCACAATAAAAAGAACTAATGTTCTCTGCCTTTGAATTAACTAATTTTTGATGATGAGAGGAGCTCGTGGCTCAGTAATAACAGCTATATGAGTCGATCTATCAGGTTAAGCTACGCTTGCCGGGGTTGGTCCGTGGATGGGTGACCATCTTTACATACCGAGACTCCTCCGTGCCTCGGAAAGCACGTTAAGCCGTTGGTCCCGGCTGTCATTCGGGGATCTTTGACAGTCGTTACGGGTCGTCAGAAGCCCAAAAGTCTGACAACCAGTCTTACCAAGGGGTATCGTACTACCCAGTTAGTGGGTTGTGAAGGTCAGATAGGCAGTCAGTCCATTTAAAATACTGCTATTCAGCTGCATCCAGTTAGACTGGAGACTGACCCCAACATAGTTGGGCAAAGGCTAGGCAGATCGATTGATTTCCCAACATTGAATGAAAAGGGTGAAGACGTACAAAACCCTGTTTGAATGGTTGTGCATAAAAGCCGTTAACACAGAGTAGGTTCCTCGGGATGACCCGGAGTTGTTTAACTTCCGGGTTCGAAACCAAGCAAGCGACATTGTAACTTTTCCTTTAACTAAATTCAGCGATACAGTTTTCGCAGTCCAAGTTTAAATTATTTTCCGAGACAAATAAAACACTGGTCGGTATTTTTATGTGATAGTAAGATCTCTGCCTACCCCAGTTATTTACAAAGAAAACTCGCCGACAATGAATAGCGGAGCAACTGATGTAGGATCGTCCATAGCGTTACCAACGAAGCGTGGTAATTATTATAATATTAAATAAATCGCTTGTGTTCGCGAAAAAACTGCGCTGATTATATTCAATGAGACTCGAGTCTTGCTCCGGTGTGAATATGAGATAGTGTTGAGTGGATAAGGTGGGACTGAATCTAGGTTTTAGAACAGTAAAGATTTTTCTTATATCTCTCTCGTATATCTTACAGCTTGTTATCCCACTACTGGGAACAGGCAATACAGGTCATAAAGGTCACACAGAAAAGCATTATCAGCCTATAATGTTCCCACTGCTGGGTTAAAGGCCGCCTCTCCATGAGGCGGAGTGGGCCACCTCGGGAGCGGGTTCATATCTTCAATTTTTTTTATTCTAGGACATGCTGGTTACCTTACGATGTTTTCCTTCACCGTTTTGAGAGCAGTGGTGATGAAATAATTTACACAAAGTAAATCGCCTGACTAGGTTCGAAACCACGTACTACAAACTCGTAAGTCGCGGCCGTTATCACTGGGCCATCACTGCTCCGGAAGATACAGAAAAGGCAAGAATATTATTCACCATACTTGTGTAAGGAGAATTGGCGGTTTCAGACTTTTTTAATTACCCACTAACAACCCGGGCCTGGTTTGCACGGTTTTTACAACTCCACAAAATATCGAGATTTCTTCATTATTATGTAAGATGACTCAAATTATTTTTTATTGTCATACATAATCTGTATTTTAAATTAACAACTAACATAATCTTCTTCCAATACTAAAAATAACTAACCTAACTTAACTAAAACTATTAGCAAACAAACAATAAGAATCATTCCTCCGCATCGCTGTCGACTGGTAATGTACCCAAGAGACTGGCGGCATTGCCACGTTGTATGGCAATGCTTAGCCTCTGGCCAAGGTAAAAGCCAGCCCTTGGGTCACGGGAAGTGTCAACCAGTCGTTTGGAAAGTAGATTATTAAAAAAAACTGGAAAAAACACTGGAACTTCCGGGATAAATTTTCTAAATTATGGTGAAGACCACATCATAATCCGTTACGAAATTTAGAAGAACAGCGTGGTCACACAGCAGACACGAAAAGAACAGCGTGCAGCGTGTCTGCTGTGAGACCCGAAAAGCACTGTAATTTATAATACGGGTAGTCAAAAGCCCAAAAAGTCTGACAAACACCCAGTAACTGGGCTGTAGAGGTTTGTTTCATAGACGGTCGCTCAAGTCATCAATCGCCATTGATTACCTGGATGGGCAAAGAATCCTCTTGGTTCTACATTAATAAGGCAAGTATGTCTTAACTTCATGGTTGGAATGACCTAAGAGGTAGCCACTTCTCCCACCTTTATCTCACCTTTCAGATTTATTCGCACTTTTGAGCAGAAGTGAGAAGAAGAGAAGTGAAATAAACCAAGCTGTTCAGGCCATTTGAGCGCTGTAGGTACGTTTAATTTTGTAGGACACACATTTTTATCGCTACCATGATAGGAATATATAATTGAAACTGCACTTTGCAGCAGTTTGTAAAGGGGCTCATGGCTAAGTATAGCAGCCGCACGAATCGATCGATCAGGTTAAGCTACGCTTGCCGCGGTTGGTCCGTGTACGGATGACCATCTTTACCTATCGAGACCCCTCCGTGCCTCGGAAAGAATGTTAAGCCGTTGGTTCCGGCTGTCAATTGTGGGTCTTTGACAGCGTTACGGGTCGTCAGAAGCCCGGAAGTCTGACAACCAATCATAACCAAGGGGTATCTTATTACCCAATGACTGGGTTGTGGATGTCAAATAGGCAGTCGCTCCATGTAAAATACTGGTATCAGCTGCATCCGGTTAGACTGGAAGCCGACCCCAACATAGTTAGAAAATACAGAAAATAGAAAGAAAATATAGTGCGAAAGCCGATTGCAAAAACACCTACCTTATAAGATACCCCAATAGGCTACTTGTAGATCGTTAACCAACACTTAAACACGTAAAAAAAATGAGGTCTGCCAGAGCCGATCCTGCCGGGTCATAGAAATAATCGCCATTTTTTGACGTAATTTTTTAGTGAAAATTACCTCATAAGATACCCGAATTAAAGTGCTGGCAACAGTTAACCACTGATTAATTATTATGTAAAAAAAAGTTGGTCTGCCATTCCGCACCCTGCCGGAAGTACTTGGCAGACCCCTAAAATATACCCCTTCCGACACCCTAAACCTACCTCATCGACTACCTGGATGGATCCTACGCCAAATAATAACCAAGATGCCCCTGATACTGGATCAAAAGGTCTGCCAGGTCTAAGCTTGCCGGGACTTTGTGTTCAAAGCATTTGAAGATGGAAGAGAGCATAATTTCACCTGAAATCAAAATCACATTTATGTCTAAATTTATACAAATTTATAAATATGAACTGCTTTCTTACCCGACTACGGCAAAGCCAAAAGGAAGGGTTGTGATTTTAGCAGTTTATGTATGTATATAAGTATGTATATATGTTTGCTTTTACGTGTGTTCCACCGTAGCGCCTAAATTACTGTACCGATTTTGATGAATGAGGTATCAATAGATTCGTAATAATGGTCCGGGTGACATAGGCTATATAAATTCTCCCTAAATGTAATATGGTGGACATAACACATAAATTTATAACCTCGAAAAAATTAAATTGTGATAATCATGACATGTTTGGTATCAAAAAAAAGGTCTTAACGAGCACATTACAAATATGTATATACAAGCCTTTATTTAAATTAAAAAAAGAAACAATTCTGCGTTCAATGATTTTCGAAAATTCACTTCCCACTATCGAGAATCGAACCAGCTAAAATCCGAAAAAATAACACCTTGTATTTTTATGGGATCAATCGATAGAGGCAATCATAAGCATCAAATCTCTCTAACAAACATGGTAAATTAAATTAAAGGAAAACCATAAAATCTTCTTACCACGATCTCATTTACCTTTCATATCGTATCCGTGTTCCCAAGCATAAGTCCGAGTTTTTATATCTCCGCAACTACAAGGGCATAGACCTGGAGGCTTTGAAGCGTGATGCTGGCGATCTCGACTGGACCCCTCTAGTTGAGAACGATGACATCGACGATAAGGTGAATTGTTTAAATGCAACTGTTCTCGACTTATTTAATCAGCATCCTCCTATCCGACTTGTCAAAGTTTGACATAACCCTGCACCATGGATAACGCAACAAATTAAAGAGCTTATGGCTCGCAGGATAAAGCTAAGAGCAGATATAAGCGCAGACCCTCAGAGCTGAATCTCTTTTATTACAAATCCTTGCGTAATCGCTGCAGTCGTCTGTGTCAAGATGCTAAGAGACGCTATTTCCACGATCAACTCAATAACCGCAGTTCTTCAAATTTCTCAAATCTGTAGGCATGTCACCTACAAGTCACCTACCAACCAGTGTAAGGATGTGAACCTCAATGATCTCAATAAGCATTTCTCTCTACTTCCTTTTTCTTTTGAACCGTCTGTCAAAGCTGCGACACTAGAGAGTCTAGCTAGTTTCCCGTTACCACAATGTTTTCACTTTCTCACTTTTTCATATCACATTTTTCACAAATTCTCACTTTAAGCTTAGCGATGTTACTGAGAATGTTTTTGTTACCGCGCTTTTGAAAGTAACTGACGACACCCGCTGGGCAATGGAGAATAAGTCACTGTTCTTGTTTTGCTTGACTTTAGTAGCGCCTTCAACTCAGTGGATTTCGACATTTTACTAGGTGTCCTCATATCTATCTATCTCACGGCTCGAACTCGTTGGTGGGCGCAACTAATATGCATGCTAATTTGTCAAATTATTTATTTGTCATAATTTAGTATTTATTTATCTATTTAAACGTTACGACAACGTAAATAAGAGTGATATAATAAAGGGGTTAGAAGATTTTTGTATGGAGGGTGGCCCTAACATGATGCCGCCATTTTGTTTTTTTTTCAGAATCGCGGTGAAAATCGAAAGTTATATATTTAGATAGAGAACACTTATACATACAAAAAATGTCAATGACACAATATGCTAAAGCGTCAGGTTTCGGAGTTATTCACCGAAATATAAGTCGAAAACTAATCCCTGAAACAAAGATTTTTTTTGTTTTTTTTCCGTTCAGGTAAGTATATTGAACTATGAAAACATAATTGCATCATGTACAGGTAATATTCTAGTTAAGAGCGAAAGAGACAAAAATATATGTTTAAGACCCTTCGCCGAATGAGGACATGTCGCCGTCCCCGGCGAATAAAACGGTAATCGTAAAAACTAAATTTTACAGGAAAAATAAAAAACTGTTTTTCGTCAATATCTAAATAACTAATACACTTATCGGGATTGTTCAAATACCAAAAGAAAGGTGATTTTTTACAAAACAATTGTATACTATATTAAATAATATAATGTTTTTAGAAATATAGTTATTAACGAAATTAAAATTACCATGAATTAAAGGCACAAACTTAAACGGTAAAGCAACATTACGATATTATTCGCGTAAAATCTCGTGATACACGTTAGCGTAATAATGCGTTGCTATGTTATTGGTTGATAAATTGTGATAGGATCTCATATCGTAATGTACTATTACCATTTTATTCGCTGACAAACAGTCAATTACAGATTACTGTAATAGCAACTTACGTGTGTATTCCATGGAAAATGTATTATACTAACTAGAGGTAAGTATCGAATACTGAATCAATATTTTTTACCCGTGCACGGTAATTTTTCAAGAAATAAAAGAAATCTGTCTAATAATTATTTATTTATTCATAATTATTAATAACTTCTTATCAAAATCAACAAATTAGGAACTGTATTAATTGTGTATGTACGTAATTCTTATTTTTTAAGAAGCATTTACTCTGGGTAGCTCTAAACCTCGTCGTCTACATGGTCAGAGAGTTTAGAGTCTGAATGTTCGCTCGGGTTAGCCTCGTAGCTTGTGAGGGAGTCATAAAACGAATGGTAGTGCTGTGGGAGTACACAAACTTAATAAATCTGCGTGTAGCACTTTACTTATAGATATTTTCTGATCATAAGCTTGTTTTAAATGGGAATTTTATTTTGTTTCCTTGAGTGTCTTTTAGCCAGTGTTTTTCAGAAATAAGTAAGGCTCTTTAGGTCGAAAAAGTCAGGCTGCGTCATTTTATGCTTCGTCACTTTTGCATTATCCCTGTAGTGTATGCACTATGCAAGTGCACCCCAGGACAAGGTGCAGGAGAGTTGCAGAACAAAACATATTGGGCTATGAGTTTGGGTGGCTATAGTGGATTGATAACTTTGATCAATGGAACTGGAATTTTGTCCCCTGACTGACCAATGTTATATAATATAAAACGGATAAAATGGCATGGGGTAACTTGCACACTCAATAATGGGCCCTCGGAAACTGTCGCTAGCATATAGTAACGTAGCGACAAGGGGGCAACCTGTCCGGAGGTATTTGAGGAGAGGAGAGGTATTCCACGGCTATCAGGACAATCCTTTAACCCGGAAGATGGTCAAGATCTCTACCAGCATCTTACTGGAATACTTCCTTCCTGCGAGCACGTTTGCTCTTGCGAATCTCCACTCAAGCCGACCAATAAAGGCAAGAAAGAGGTGTGAGCTGTGTTCCTCGGCAGTGGTCACTCCAGCTGGTCAAAAAAGGCAAGCCATATGTGAAGAACAACCCTTCTCACGGAAGGTAGGTTCCATGGGGTCGCTGCTGCCCAACATCTTGCCACATGCAACCCTGCGAGTTTATGTATCTCTTGGTCTGGCTCCTTACCCTAGACCTGTCTCGGTAAAGTAGGTAAACTCTACCGCCACAGGCCTAGAGTTCAGGAGCGCGCATTTCCACCGCGATGTCAATATAGAGATACGGTGGTGGGGTTCTTTATTATTACTCTTTGGAATGGAATATTCAGACTTCGTTTTAGCACTTCACACGGTTGCTAATAAAATGTTAACTTAAAATATTGTATTTGAGATATATAATGAAAGCGTGGTGGCACTCTATTCTTTAGTAGGTAATAGGTCTGGGGTTCACCATCAGTTTAAACATTACCAATGACATTGCATCGAATTTTGTTACCTTTTCTGGCTTAGGTAGGCACTGTGAAAAAATAGCTAGGCCTGCAATCGCAACTGACCTGATTGAACACATGAAATCCACACAAAATGAAGCTTAAACATCAGGTAAACTATCACTATTAATGAAAATCGCTAGAGTTATCCTCTCTGATGGCTATGGCTATCCATTAAAATGTTTCAAAAATAATCCTTCACAGTTTACTTAGTGTAAATATTCTAGCTAAAATACTTGAAGGTAATCTGTAACAGCCACGTTTAAATAAAACCTATTGTTGATGTCTTTGCCCAATATTTAAAAAAAAAATCGTTGGGGAATTGAGAAACAGAAACCCCTTTGATAGACTTTATAAGTTTAATAAATTTTTATTGTCTCTTCAAACTTCCGTCAGAACTGTATCATTACTTTTTATAAAATCTAATTTTAACTTCCCATAGAAAACCCCTGACTAACCGCGTTCCATATTATAACAATTCTACCGTTTCGTGAACTTAAGTATAGTATTCCTCTAAACGGTATCCCCATGCAGCATGCATTGAGGTCCAATGCATGCAGAAGATAAAAATAAACAGAGGCGGTAGAGTATTACTAACACACTGGTTAGAGGGTGATGTCGAGGCATTCTTGCATCGGAGGCAGTCGACTAATCAATATTACCTTCTTCGATTTGTAATGAAATGTATCGTAAAAAACCTTAACGATTTTAAAATAAAATTGTCAGTTATCAGAATAAAATTGTAATAAGCTTTACGCAAATTATGTTGAATATTTTCCCGCGAATATAATGGTAATAGCATCTTACTGGAAATGTAACGTATCAAAGTTATTGTAATAATCTATAACGATTTTATTCGTTGCAAAAAGTCTAATAAGTATACATACAAATAATATTGTAAAGTTCATTGCAATACACATGAAAATCTCGTAACTTCTGAAATAACCGTAGGAAATGTCTGAAAAAAATTGACAAAGTGTAATCGGACCTCTAAATATCGAATATGCAATAAAGTTAAAACTATCGTAATAGCACATTACCGTTTTATTCGATGGGGACGGCGATGTGTATTATGGTATTTATGTCTTATATGGTGCATGGCATGGGCGCGACACCCAAGAAAATCCTATTCAGCCTCCCGCTGCCTTCTTGGATGATATTATTTATACCGAATATGATTAAAAAATCTTATGTTTTAACCACTAGGTGTATACAATTAATTAATGTGTAAATAACTTAATCAACTCAATCCCCTTAAAAAATCTAAGGACAATTGTTAGTTAGGTACTTACTGATGTAATCTGGTGGACCTTTGAGTAAAAGTGCTTTATCTTGTCTAGTGCTTTATATTTATAAGTTTAGATTTTATGGTTTTCCTATAATTTAATTTATCATGTTTGTTAGAGAGATTTGATGCTTATGATTGACTCTATCGATTGATCCCATAAAAATACAGGGTGTTATTTTTTTGGATTTTAGCTGGTTCGATTCTCGATAGTGGGAAGTGAATTTTCGAAAAATCATTGAACGCAGAATTGTTTCTTTTTTTAATTTACATAAAGGCTTGTTCCTTTGAGTAAAATTTGCTATCGTCAGTATTTAGAGTACTTTTAATCGAGGTGGGGTTCAAAAAATCCTCCCTGTATATACATATTTGTAATGTGCTCGTTAAGACCTTTTTTTTGATACCAAACATGTCATGATTATCACAATTTAATTTTTTCGAGGTTATAAATTTATGTGTTATGTCCACCATATTACATTTAGGGAGAATTTATATAGCCTATGTCACCCGGACCATTATTACGAATCTATTGATACCTCATTCATCAAAATCGGTACAGTAATTTAGGCGCTACGGTGGAACACACGTAAAAGCAAACATATATACATACTTATATACATACATAAACTGCTAAAATCACAACCCTTCCTTTTGGCTTTGCCGTAGTCGGGTAAGAAAGCAGTTCATATTTATAAATTTGTATAAATTTAGACATAAATATGATTTTGATTTCAGGTGAAATTATGCTCTCTTCCATCTTCAAATGCTTTGAACACAAAGTCCCGGCAAGCTTAGACCTGGCAGACCTTTTGATCCAGTATCAGGGGCATCTTGGTTATTATTTGGCGTAGGATCCATCCAGGTAGTCGATGAGGTAGGTTTAGGGTGTCGGAAGGGGTATATTTTAGGGGTCTGCCAAGTACTTCCGGCAGGGTGCGGAATGGCAGACCAACTTTTTTTTACATAATAATTAATCAGTGGTTAACTGTTGCCAGCACTTTAATTCGGGTATCTTATGAGGTAATTTTCACTAAAAAATTACGTCAAAAAATGGCGATTATTTCTATGACCCGGCAGGATCGGCTCTGGCAGACCTAATTTTTTTTACGTGTTTAAGTGTTGGTTAACGATCTACAAGTAGCCTATTGGGGTATCTTATAAGGTAGGTGTTTTTGCAATCGGCTCTCGCACTAATACATTTATTTAGCACATACAAAAAGGCATACAACATAGCATATTGTACAACAAAAAAATCATAACCCTTCCTTTTGGCTTTGCCGTAGTCGGGTAAAAAGAAAAAAAAAGTAGTAAGTACTTGGGAAAAGACTAGGCTGATGATGGGATGATGATGCATTTTGTGGCAGTTTTAAAGTTTTTTTTTAAGTGATATCGGCGGCGTTGTGCACTTTTTTCGGATGAGTAAAAAATGTTAAACTCGCGTCTGAACACTGACTGTAAGATCCGTTGCCTAGCAACCGACAAATTAAATATCAAAATAAATAGTCTTTGACAATACGTAAAGATTGCGAGGTAGGATAATATTTTAACCATAATAATGATGGGTAAAAAAGCAGTCAAAACATACTTCATGAAAAGTGTTTATTTTTGTTAGACTATATTTTGAAAATAAATAAATATACTACTACTACTAATGAATATTGTATTTAACCGCATAAATTATAGTACTTTTATACAGATAAATAAAGCAATTCGTGCGAAATTATTCCCTAACCATTCCAAAATATTCAAAAATGCACAACGTTAATGTTCAAGTTTTCACTTCTGCCGGCACTCCCGGAGTGCAACCCGGGAGTGCCGGCAGAAGTGTGTTTTTTTTTTTCAAATCTTGGACATAAACTTCTTGCAAGAAGAAGCACTGAACATGGTAACTTTACTCTCAATATCCTCCGTCTTAAGGTAGCATTCTGTAGCCGACCGCAGGCGGCAACTGCAAGCGATATGTCGCTGCAGTCATGATTCCGAACCCGACCGAAGCCCGTATTCCAGTCAGTAGAAAGAAGATAGAAAACGTATTATCGCTCAAGCGTTGGCGGCGCTACTGGTCTGCGGTCGGGCTACACGTGTCGCCTGTCGCTCGCCCGTTGCTGCCAAGGGACGTGTCGAAAGCTACGGAAGGAAGCTGGTTTCATTCGTAGAAACCAGTCGTCTCGCGGCGACACGTCGCTTGCAGTTGTCTTCTGCGGTCGGGTATGGATACCTTAATAGTTAATTTAAGTCAAAACCGTTTTATTTTCTAAGTCATGTCCACACAACGCAACCGAGACACAACGTTCGCGTGTCTCGCTTATCACAAAGAATACGTTAACTGCACTTTTTTAACTCCAACTTTTTCACATCAGCGATATGTAATTTTCATTCTTGGATGCCACTTTTTCACCGCACAGGGGCGCCTAACTCGATATTTTTTAGAACCTGCGTCTTTTTTATTTTGACACTACGATCATTTCTTTTTGCAATGCTGAATCGAGTGTCGTTTTTGTGTGTGGTGTAGGAACCGCAATGCCTATGATTTTATAATAATGTGTTTACATTTTTTCCGCGTTCATCGTTTAGTTTTTAGTGTATGAATGTTGTTTTTAATGATTTTTACTGTGGTTTCACGTGACAATTGAGTGTTTAGCGTTTTTCTTTTGTATTCGCGGTTTGTGGTAATTTGTAAGTGACACGTTTGTGATCGATGCGTTAAATGTGTTTTGTTGAGCGATTGATTAGTGTCTGTTAACGCTTTTATTTTTTTATTGAATTTTAGTTATTAGTGGCACTTGTTTGGGTGATTTACGTTCACAAATTGCCGTACTTTCATGATTTAGACGTGAAGATATTAATCGAAAGTAATTAATTTAATATCTCAATTATACCGAATTTTGTGAAAGTTGCATATTCATGTCATCATTATCGCAAATCAATCAACCTCAATACTGCACACAAATAATTTATCTTTACATTTCAGACCAGAATAAAAAAAAAACAACTTCTTTAGTTTTTCTATACAAAGGTTCGCGATCCATGCTTTCTCCCGCGCCCAGACAACCACGGTCTATGGTTTTCTAACAAATAAGTGTATTGCCATCGGCTATTAAAATCTTCGCTTTAATTAACTAGAAAAAAAACAACCCCTTTGCTTCAAACCACTTTGTTTTCAACTTTAATGTTGGAACGAAAAATAATTATTTTATGCGAAAGTGCAGTTACGATGTTATGGAATTAGAACGTTAATAGGGAATTCTAAGGGTAATGACATTTAGTTGTACCTTTAAATTTTTAATTATTGCAGTTTATACCTGCCATTAGGATTCTTTAAAGGTATATTTTATCACGCTATATCCTTTGTAGTCTAGTCAGTGGGTGAGAAAATTCTAACCTATAAGCTTAACAAAAATCGTGGTTGGTTTATTGTATCAGATGGCTAAATACGATTAATTTAATAATTAAGTTGTTATAAGTAGTCATTTAAAGTTCGTGTCTTTTTTATAACTTGATTCAAAAGAATAAATATCGGTTTACTTGTGCCTCGTTTCGCCCTTATGTCACACGAAATAGGACCTAAACTTGAACAGCATACACTTGCGGCCGCACGCACTTTGGACACGAATTTTTATCGTACGTAAACAACGTGTGACCGTGGTCGTACGAATTGAGTGCGCACACTGAATACGTTTTTCTCCGTCAAATACCTATTTGTTCCGGTGATATCGCATTGAACGCACGAAAGGGTATTTAGTCTGAACGGCCTAAAACGAATGACTGGCGGGCCATTCGACCGTAAAAATAAATCGTCTACGTTCCAAAGGACCGGTCATGAAATTAATTTAAAAGGACAGTCGCATACATTGTGATAGTCGCATAGTTTATGAATTTCAACTCTTTAGACTCTTTAGACACTATAGAGACCGATACAAATCGCGCACTTGGTCGCGCAACGGACAACTAACCGCGTCTAGTGCGCGAGATCCCCAGAGTAGTGGAAGACCAAAGAAACGATGAATAAACTGAGTTAAAGATGATAAAATGACTCAAAAGATAATGAGAATTTAAATGAAGATAGATAGATTATGTTAGAAATTTTGAAAAAGATGTTGTTGTGCTGGATCACTTATAAATTGGGAAAAGAGAGGAGGATAAAGGTCATCGCTCATTATAGCAGCACGGCTCCGATACGGCAAATACCTTGTCTTTCAAGTTAGGATTTTAAGTGAAATCCTTTAAAGTCTATTTTACGATGGCTATACAGAATAGTGGACGGCTCGCAGGCAGTGAGCGGCCCACAAGCCGTCACACGTCGGGCCGACAGCGCGCTTCAAGCGAGGAGCCCGCTTGGCCTCGACATCCGCGCGGTGACGCCTCGCCGTCCGCGCGGTGACGCTTTGCCGGCCGCACGGTGACGCCTTGTTTGTGAATAAACAATAAACTGTTACCTCGCCGGTGGCGTGCCGGCAGCGAGCGGTCGCCTTGCTGACGGCGCGTTGGCGACTAGCCGTCGCCTTGCTTCGGGCGCGTTGGCGACTAGCAATCGCCTGGGTTACGGCGCGTTGACGACTAGATTTTTCGAGGCGGTGCCGGGGCGCTACCGTGCTGGAGCGGTGCTGTTATAATGGGCGATGACCTTTAGTATGACATAAAATATGCAGCCTAGCATGATTCCACAATGCCCCAGATATTATAAATGCTAAAGTGAATTGGTTTGATTGATAAGCTTTCATGCTAAAACGGCTGAACAGATTTTGATGAAATTTGGCACATGAGTAGACCATGACCTGGGTTATTGAATACTTTTTATCCCAATATTCCCATGGGATCGAGACTAATGCGTGTGAAACCACGGGGCACAGCTAGAATAATCCATAATTAATACTTAATATACTTAGGGCCTATTTCACGATGTCTGAATAGCCACTACTTGCCGAATAAATTAAAAAATGGAACAAGATTTGTATGAAATTATCTGCCAAGTAAGTTAATAGGAACTTAATCGTAGGTAGTGAAACAGGCCCTTATACTCGTACTTAATATGCTTTATACTTAATACTTAATACAATAATATACTTAATACACTTAATACTTAATAATATACTTAATACTTAATATACTTAATATAATTAATATACTTAATATACTTAATATACTTAATATACTTAATATACTTAATATACTTATTATACTTAATATACTTAATATACTTAATATACTTAATACACTTATACTTAATACATAACCCTTAAAATTAAAGGGGTGAATAAGGGATGAAAGTTCGTATGGGAAACCTAGCATTTCTTAAGTTAGGGATATGAAAATTCTTTACGAAGTGTATAGAGTGCCGCGAGTTTCTTGTGGCACTCTAGTGTCACTGCTTCGGCCCGGCTAGGGTGCCGTGAGCGTTGCATTGTCACTGTCACTTGTTATTTAGGTTAGGTTAGAACTGTGACCACACAACGCACGAGCCGAGTGAGCGTAGCGAGCGGTGCCGCAGTAGCGGCCGGCGAAGTGCCAGGGTCCGTTTAGGCACAAGAGAATGTAATGTTTTGGGAATGTGGTGTTTTACAGCGATCTAACCTCGACAATCAAACAAAATACCAAGTGACGTGACTTAGTGACAGTGACAATGACAATCCAATACTTGCGGCACTTTGGCCGGGCCGAGGCGGTGTTACTAGGGTGCCTGTAGTGGCACTTTATCCGATAGGAATAGAGTGCCACTGGTGGCACTCTATACACTGCCAATTCTTTATGCTTTTGGTAAGAAATAAAGAATTACGGGTATCAGCGTTTAATCATCCTCCGAAGGGGTAAGATAGGGGTTGATTTTAAAATTCACAGGTAATATTGATTTTTCATCACACCTATTCGAAAAACGACAATTGCCTATAGAGGATAGCGGGAGCAAAATTCAACTTTGCTCCCTAGGGAGTTTGAGGTTTCTCTCTTCTGATTGGTCCACTCCGTGCTTTTGATAGCGTACTGATTTGCGTTGTTAGGTTGGAGGGGCTCGCGTGAAGGTTTAATGTAAAAAAAAAGTCGAGTAAGTAGCTTTTTATTTTTCTCATAGGTGTAGTGATGAAAAATAGTGTGTATCACTCGGGAACAAAATATTTTGTTCTCGGGCGGTGTATATTGAATTCCTCGCTAGGCTCGGGATTCTACTATAGAATCCTTCCCTTAGCTCTGAATTCAAAATAACGCCCTGGAAGAACAAAATATTACTTTGTCCCCTTGTAACACAAATAAAAAATTTTGTGTCTTATTTTTTAAGAGATATAGTCATAGTCCGTATCTTGAATTACCATTTAGTCTTTATTTAAATAAAATCAGCCCACTCTGTCAAAAGATGTCTATATAGTCATAAACTATCCTATATGTACCTAGGTATTACGTGGTCAATGTTGGTACCTACTGAATAGGTATTACAAATTAATGGTGATAGTAATAGTAAAATGAATAAATAGTATTTTAAAGAAAGTTGAATCATAAAAACCTGTTTTATTTATTTGAAAAAACCGGACAAGGTGTGAGTAGGACTTGCGCGCTGAGGGTTCCGTCTCAAAGCTGTGCTTGTCGGCTGCCCGATTTCCCAAATCTGGATTGTAGGACAAACTTTACTTTTCAATTGAAAAAGAACTTATAATAGATTGGAATTTGAATGAAATACAGACTAAATGTTTTTGATCCCGGATTGAAGAATAAACTTCACAGTTCATAATTATAATAATAAATAAATAAAAATTAAATAAAAAGCCTTATATTTCGCTGCAGATTACAGAAAATATTAAAATACAAGTTAAATTCTATGCTAGTTTGTAAATTTTTTGTTAGTGTTTTAGTTTAGTTCTTAAATTTAGATTTTACATGAGTTTTAATATAGTTGCGCAATTAGTTATCTGCAAGAACCCCTCTGCAGGTAAAGGCCTCCTCCAAAGATAGCCAGCCCTCTCTAGATTGAGCTACTTTAATCCAGTTGTGTCCGGCTGTTTTTTTGAGCTCATCATCCCAACTAGCTACAGGTCTACCTCTCCTTCTTTTTCCTTGTGGACCTGCCCAAGTGGTCATCCTTTTGGTCCATCTCTGGTCTCGTAAGCGCGCCACATGTTCCGCCCACTTCCATTTCAATGTATGAGCGTGTACCAATCCATCCCTTGCCCTGGTGATGTGTCTTATTTTTGTGTGTCTTATTTTTTGAATTTTCTAATATTCATCATACTGCGCTCTATTCCTCGTTGACATGAAGTTATTTTATCCTTAGTTTTGTTGTTGAACTTCCACGTTTGGCAAGCATATGTTAAGCACGGCAATAAGGCACGAGTTTATATAGTACCTTAGTTCTAATTTTAATTGGCATGCTGCTTTTGAATATGTCCTTCAGTGCCCCAGTCCCCAGTTCATTTATACAACATGTAAAAAAATCCCTGTCCGATCCTTGTAGTTAGGTATCGTACTGAGAGTTCATTTATGTGGTAATTTTAGGGAAAAAGATTTAAAAAAACTTTTTTTTATGGGGAGTATAATTTACTTAGTAGGTACACGGGTTAGTATACGGGGCGGCCGTCGTTTAGCAGGTGTGTACCTACAAGTCATAACTTACGACCCCTGATGCAAATTTTTATACCTACAAAAAATGTGAACTTTTTAGTTTTCATTAATAACAAGATTTTTTATTATATTTTGGTAATTTTCCCCCAGTAATGAGGGACCAATTGAAGAAGAGAGATTGCAGTAGGTACCCATGTGCCCCTTTCGAATCGGGCAGGTTTTTTTTTTTACTTATTGTACAACTAAAAATTACCAATTTTCGGATTTTTTTCTTTACTCGAGCTTGCTTCTCGCCAAACTTCATACTGCTGGCCCGACGGGAAGTAATGTCAATATATGCGGCATAAATGGCCGTATTTTTTTATTGTGTTGACTTGGAAGTTAGATTTTCGTAACAAGATTCAAGGGACCGTAAATCTAAGTTTTTGATATCTATTTCAACTTGATGCCGCCGACGCGTTCCTGAGAAAAGGGGTCTTGACAGACAATTTTTCGTTTTGAGGTACCCTAACCCTAAAATCTGCCTGTTACCTTTTTATGCCGTAACGGGTGAACGGATTTAGTTGAAAGGATACGGATAGGCCATGATAACTTGGGTTAAGACATAGGATACTCTGAATCCTGGTAGTCCGTTCCTGTGGAATATTTTCCAACCTTTACGCGGGCGAAGCCGCGGGCAATAGCTAGTAATATATAGTAATATAGTGCAAAGGCTGAACAGATGTGGATGAAATTTGGCAAATAGGTAGACCTGTATTAGGACATAGGATGCTTTTTATCCCGATATTCGCACGGGGTCGAGACTAAGGCTGCCTGTCCACTGGAGCGGAGAGGAGAGGAGAGGAGAGGAGCGGAGATGTGCCAAAATTAACCAATAGAATCGCATCTCTGGAGCGGAGTTTTGATTCTATTGGTTAATATTGACACATCTCCGCTCCTCTCCTCTCCTCTCCGCTCCGGTGGACAGGCAGCCTTATGCGGGTAAAATCACGGGGCGCAGGTAGTATAAAATAATATGTGAAATTAACCAGCAGATGAACCTTAACTAATCAATAGAAAAATAAATACGTAATGTCATATCTTAAGTATTATCAACTTTATGCAAAACTTGACCTAACCTAAAACCGGTTCCATTCCATCTAAAAACCGATAAAAAACGGCAAACGTAGACGGTTTTTTCATTAAAACGAACAATATTATTATCATATTATCGTACTAATTAAAAAAACCTTATTTATTTTTAGGGTTCCTTGGTTATTTTTGTAAACGTGAGAATTTATGTCTTGTGGATATACCTACAAGACATAAATTCTATTTTTTACTATGTTTTTATTAATGATCACTATAAATTAGCTCAAGTAGCCCAAGATTACTATCAAATTGTACTTTTTAATTATTTCAGTAATTAAATTAGATAGTGTCTGTGTGATAGAGGAGCTCGTGGATAAGTAATAACAGCCGCATGGGTCAAACCTTAGGTTAAGCTCCGCTTGCCGGGGTTGGTCCGTGGATGGGTGGATCTTTACATACCGAGACTCCTCCGTGCCTCGGGAATCACGTTAAGCCGTTGGTCCCGGCTGTCATTTGTGGATCATTGTCGTTACGGGTCGTCAGAAGCCCGAAACTCTGACAACCAGTCTTACCGAGGAGTATCGTATTACCCAGTTACTGGGTTGTGGGTCACTCCATGTAAAAGACTGGTATTCATCAACATAGTTGGGAAAAGACTAGGCAGATTTATATTTTTGCTGAATATTAGCACATTTTGAACGTCAAAATTACATAAGATAGTCCCGGAAAACGCCCGCCCTTCACCACATAACACAAGTTAAATCTTTCTTTGGATACCAGAGTTCATACAAAGACTTTTGATAACACTAAAGGTTTATAATTGTAATACGCACTATTTTATACGCATGGTGTTGTTTGTAAGTGTTTGATTGTTCAACCATTTTTGTTCAATAAATCTTTACTTATCTTATCTTACTTCCTAGAGCTTTAGCTGGGAAGAAGAAGTGGTGCAACTACCCCAGCAGTACAATAGTACCTATGCAAAGTAATTAACATTACGAAACACAAAACATTAGGTACATTAAATTATTTGCCATAATTATGTCAGCCATGTATGCCAATATTCTATACAACATGAGTTGCCTTTGGGTAACCTGGAAGTCTTTAAACAAACTCCGGACCCAGGTTGGCCGAAGAAAGCTAACCTGTTCAGGTGGAGATTCATAGACGACTCCGCCTTGGAGTGTAAATATGGTGCTGTTCCACAAACGATGGGACACTTAATGTCATGTCCTGCGTGTCTTGTCATTTGCACGTTACAGGAACTGATGGACGCTAGTGATGGCGCCAAACACAGAGCCCAATTCTGGGCCGAGTCCATTTAGATTGCCATCGCACGCTAAAAAGAACATTGAAAACTATACATCTGTCACAAGAAGTCTAGCTGCTAGTCTCTTGTTCTCTTGTGTAGAGACACAAGAGGACAAGAGTGGAGTTGTTTTGGTTAGAAATATTAAAAGTCTGGAAAAACAAGAGTGTTTATCCAGACTTTTAATATTTCTAACCAAAACAACTCCACATAATTGCAAAATAATAACAACTTATTAAAACAAGAAACAAATAAAAAAAACAGGGTCTATTAAAGTCTCCTTATACCCTACATTCATCATAAATTCATAGTTATTCCTTATAATGGGTAAAAGGAATGGCCAGCTTGTCTAATACGCTCGACTGCTCATAGAATGCTAAGCAGGTACCATAGATTTACATTGTACGTATGAACGTAGATTATGGTAAATAGGTAATATCGTGGTACTATATTATAGGTATACGTTGTTGAGTCTAAAGTACATAACCTGCCCTTAGTTTGAATTTCCTTTGATTATGCATGACGAGGAAAAAAAATGTGATAAATAATAATCTAAAAAAATAAAATAAAATATTTGCTGTAACTACGAAAATTTTAATGAATGAAATGCATTTTCAAATTGTAACTGGTTATTTTTCGCTTAGCACTTAGTAGAAACAAAAATAAGATTATAAGTAATCTAAATTTTTTTAAATATCACTTTCTTTTTATACTCGTACGGTGAAGGTAAACATCGTGAGGAAACCGGCATGCTTGAGAGACATTTCTCGACGGTATGTGAAGCCAAGTCAGAGGCCCATGGGCGTCATAAAAAGTCGAACACCAGGTTAATCGCTATCCACACAAAAAGAAAGAATATTCACTGATGAAGATAAGCATAGAACTTCAAAAAATAAAGTTGCCATCATAACTTCTGTAATAAATAACATAGGTTATGGAGAAACCCTTTCCTGCAAAAGTCATGTGAACTTAGCCTGGCAGTGTTTCAACAAAACAAAAACAATGTGCCTAGCCTTTTCCCATCTATGTTGGGGTCAGCTTCCAGTCCGGATGCAGCTGAATAGCAGTATTTTACATGGAGCGACTACCTATATGACGTCCACAAACCAGTAACTGGGTAATATGGTTGATACCTTAGTAAGGCGGTTGTTAGTCTTTCGGGCTTCTGACGACCCGTAACGACTGTCAAATATCCACGAATGACAGCCGGGACCAACGGCACGAGGTACGGAGGACTCTCAATAAGTAAAGATGGTCACCCATCTACAGACCAACCCCGGCAAGCATGGCTTAGCCTGATGGATCGACCCGTGCGGCTGTTATTACTTAGCCACGAGCAACACAACTGCAAATTTTAATTGTGAACAATTATAACAAAAAGAAAATTCTCCTACGGAACCTTTACAAAACCATTTAAAACGCTTGCTAAGTCCTTAACGTTATCAACATTAATATGTAAAATTGCAATAAATAATGCTCGCGTGTCCGTATCAGATAAACGCATAACTGTTTATCATTGCGACTCGACTGCAAGGGGGTAAGCAGGCATTTGTTACGTGTTATATGTAGTTTGTAGAACTTGTAGTCTTGAGTAATTTTTACTTTAGCTTATAATCTTGAGAAAGTACAGGTCCGGAGGGCCTGAGAAGTGCCAAACGCTTTGGGGAAAGTGTTTCTTATTTCTAAAACGACTTTCAAACGATTTTTTTTTTTTTTTTTTATTTCTCAGTTGTTTTTAATGATCGTCTGGCTGTTTGAATAGTTGATGCGGCCTACCCAAATTTCCTTTCTTTGGTATTGTTCGTCGAGTTGAGCTCAACGATTATTGACAAATGCTTGCACTGGACAGGTCCTCTCAAATCTGCGTGGTTCTTTCCTCAAAAGACCATTTCAGACACTAATCTACATGGTTGTCATATGGCCTGACCAAGATTATGTCTGGACTTTAAAAGAGACTGCGACCTCTGAGTTAGTTTCGGCCTTGCTTCTCAGAGTAGTTAGTTAGGAAACGCCGACCTCATCTAGCTTATTTTTAATATTTTTTAATATCACGTGTAAAAGTGATTCCGATATCCTATTTACAGATTAAACAATTTCATTTTATTTCATTTCGTTGGTAGCTTAAGTTAATGAAATACACGTCTTACACCGTTCCATCATCGTTATCGCTGATAAATCATTCTACAAATCTAGGAATTTTGAGCCATTTTCAATAAGAGGCTTACAACAGCTAAAGCGCGGTCACTGTCGGACTTCATAGAAAAAAAAGAGAAGCACGATGACACAATACAGGTAATTTACTGCAAAATATGAAGCAATTATCTATTTACCAAAACATCTTGATTGGACTAAAAATTAAAACACTAAAGGCTTTTGCAGACCTGCGCGACCTCGTCGCGCGACGCGACACGAACAATACAATTTCTAAGAAAACTTCACGGTTTAACAATAACCGGCGTCGCGCGACAAGTCGCGCTGGTCTGCACGGGCCTTGCTTGTAGAATAATCAGACAAAAAATCAGAATGATTGCATGTACCTATAGTAATATGATTTTAAATCTTTAAAATATATTTTTTAGAGGTAATTACTAAGATGTTAGTGGAAAATAGCTGATGCTTTGCCAGTGACATTGAAAAGTCTATTAAGCCGGTTAAGGACCCACTTTTGTTTATTTTAGATTGGTCTTCTTTGTATGCCTTTTTGTTCTTTTTTTTGGGTGGGATATCATCAAATAACTTCTCAGAGCGACAGAAGTTATTTGATGATTGTCGTGCGTGTCAGAGTCTTCCTGACTAAAACCCACCCGTGTTCCTCCAGATGCCTGTACGCAATTCTTTAGAAACTTTCAAAGTTATGAAGTTAATGCGTAATCAAAGGAAAACTTTCGGGGTAACGTTTGTAGAATTTTGAAACGTTTTAGAACTTTCTGACCTGCTGTTTTCTTTACCTACCCCAACTATCTATTGTATTTATTTTACCGTTTCATCGTGCCTACGATATTTTCCCGCTTATTCCTTCTGTGATCAACAACGGGAAGGTAAAAGTGCTACATGTAAAGCAATGTTATGATTTTTTCACAACAATCTATGATCAGAGAGTCCTGTTATATGTAAATATATCTGATTAAATTCACTGTCTGTGAATTTGTGTACCTACTTATCTACCAAGTTCCATTTGTGTTGTGCTTCCCTTTTACTGTTTTGCATTGCGATTTCTGTTTTTGTTAAATTTTTAGAGTTGTATAAAAAGGTGCAACATTGTTGCTAAAAGATGGTATTAACATGTTCAGTTAAAATCATTTGACACAATAATATTTACACTCATTTATATAATTTAAAATTTATTGACATTCTATCGATTTACGATCTATGGACTTAATTGCTTAATATTTATCACGTCATGTTATTGATTTTTTTCTTTTTTTTCTGTTTGAAATTCATAATTTATTATTTTTAGCTATATCTATTAGGTATGTTAATTAATGTACAAAATATTTCAGACACAATGTCAATTGTTTTAGGAATAAATAAATAACTAATTAATAAGTTTTATGCGATGATGGAATCTTCTGGGAATGTACCTACTCAAAATTCGTTGGAAGTATATAAGAATCGGTCAAATTCCAGAAGAAACTTTTCAATTTCGTCTCGGTAACGCATCAACAACTTTAATTTGTTGGTGGTGTCCATAGTGACTCGAGGCTAAGTAATAACAGTCGCACGGTTCGATCCATCAGGTGAACTACGCTTGCCGGGGTTGGTAAGTGGATGGGTGACCGTCTTAACATACCGAGACTCCTCCATGCCTCGGAATGGATCTTTGACAGTCGTTACGGGTCGTCAGAAACCCGAAAGTCTGACAACCAAACTTACCAAGGGGTATCGTATTACCCAGTTGCCCTCGGGTTGTTCCCGGTTGTGGATGGCAGATAAGCAGTAGCTCCATGTAAAATATGGTATTCAGCTGCATCCGGTTAGACTGGAAGCCGACCCCAACATTATTGGGAAAAGGCTAGGCAGATTGTTTGACTTTGTTGTCCATAGTTGGCGGTAATCAGCTTCCATCAGGTGTACCTTCCGACGGCTTCTGTACCAAACCCTAAAGAGCAGCATTTCTTCTAACTTCTTGTGTTTTCTATATTTTTAAATAGAACTCTATCAAAAAAGACAATTGTCTGTCGTGCTTCACCACTTATTTTATTATTATTACATTTTATCCACAAAGGTGAAGCTCTTGGCCTACAGTTTACCTGATGGTAAGTGATGTTCAGGCCGAAGGTGGAAGCGAGCTTCACTCGGAATCTTCAACCACCGAGGAACTGGCTATCGTACCTCTAACTGCTGAAACACAACAATGCCGTTAACATTGTTGTTATAGCGACTTAGATAAGATGGTGGTAGCTAGCCAGGCGGAGTTAGAACAAGCCCTACCACCAACCATCATCATCAGCTTATTAATGTTCCCACTGCTGGGACACAGGCCTCCTCTTTGTGAGAGGTAGTGGGCAGTAATCTACCACGCGGGCCCAGTGCGGCTTGGTAGATGTCACATGTCTTCGAATTTTTTGGTTCTAAGACATGCCGGTTTCCTCACGATGTTTTCCTTCACCGTTTTTTGAGAGCAGTGGTGATGAAATTATTTACACAAAGTAAAGCGCCTGCTTGGGTTCAAACCCACGACCTACAACTCGTAAGTCGGGGCCGTTACCACTGGGCCACCACTGCTCCACCACCAACCAAACCGAGGAGAAAATTTTGCCCCCAATGGGGATCGAACCCGTAACCTCTGGGTCTGAGACAGGTGCCATTAGACTACAGAGGTGGTTAAATCATCATCATCATCTACAGCCCCACTTCTCCCACTGCTGGGCATAAGCCTCACCTTTCTTGCTCCAATCTCCAGGTTTCTTCACCACTCCCATACCTCAAAATTCAGTTACAATTACAAACCATAACAAAATAATTCACATCAGCATTTCACATCTACATAAGTACTGCCAATTATAGTAATTATCATATACGAACCATCTTTATCACGATGGCTACACTACATCGTTGACTGTTAGCAGGTTCAAATTTATAATTGTATGGGTATTGTCACGGTGTTTAAGTATGGCCTGCGCAGGAGTTTAAAGTTTTAAACATGAAGGCAGCAGGCGTCCACCTGTACTTGGTTAAGTTTGACTTTAGTTAATTGCTTCATATTTTGACAAACATGCTATTACAGGATTTTGTATAATAATAAAGGCTATCCTTAATAACTATACAAAATTTTTGACTTTATCAACTTTGAACTCCGTTTTCGCGTAATAATGTCCTATGAAGTACCAACTTTTTTATTTTTTTTGAGAGCTAGGGAACCCAAAAAGTTATTAAAATTATTTACATGTCATTCAGTCAGGTGTAAGTATTTTTTTTTTCAAGTTGAAATCAAGTGTAAATGTGTCTCAAACATAGACTAATCTTGTGAAAAAATTCTTAACAGGTGAACACAAATTGTAGCCATAATACAAAAAAAAAAAAAAATCAAAGAAACAGCACCCAAAAAAAGTTAGAGCCAAAACCGCCTACAATTTAAAAACATCTGAAAATATTACAAAAAAAAAACGCGGACTAGCGGACCCGGCAGTTGTGCTGACATCTCTTTGAGGCGCACGTGGAACACAACGCGCCGTCGACCCGGGCCAGCCTTATCGGACGGCGAGCTACCCATTGCTCACCGTCCGCAAGCCCGCGCCTACGTTGGCCAGGAATCGGCCTGGGATTCCCGACGCCTAGGGCGTCATCTGCGGATATACAGGGTGGACCAAAAATATGAATTTTTGAGGCTCCACCGGCAAGAAAACTCGAAAAAATTACAAAAAAATAATAACTCGAAAATTACAAAAAATCGCGGAAAAAAATATAAAAAGAGTCTAGGGGTATTCGAAAATACCCCATGTACATGGAGTATTTTCGAATACCCCTAGACTTGAGGAATCTATATTTTTTTTTATGACGTGTATTTTTGGTCCAGCCTGTTAATTTAGCCTGACAACATTATTTTAGTTAAATAAATTATTTTGAATTTTAGGGTTCCGTTTGGCAACCTTCGGGTAAGTAATAACAGCCGCACGGGTCGATCCATCAGCCTAGGCTACGCTTGCCGGGGTTTGTTCGTGGATGGGAGACCATTTTTACATACCGAGACTCCTCCGTGCCTCGGAAAGCACGTTAAGCCGTTGGTCCCGGCTCTCATACGTGGATCTTTGACAGTCGTTACGGGTCGTCAAAAACCCGAAAGATTGACTACCAGCCTTACCAAGGAGTATCGTAGTACCCAGTTACTGTGTTATGGAGGTCAGATAGGCAGTCGCTCTATGTAAAATACTGGTATTCAACTGCATCCGGTTAGACTGGAAGCCAACCCCAACATAGTTGGGAAAAGGCTAGGCAGATTGATTTTATAAGAAAATAGACGAAGTGTGGTGCCGGACTTAAAGAATCGCAGTACCCTATTTCTTCCCATGGGTGTCGTAAAAGGCGACTAAGGGATTACTAGAGAATGGGCAGCAGCGTTCTCTATGCACTATTAACACCATACTGCGATCGCCAACCCGCTTGCCAAGCGTGACGGCGATTATGGCAAACCTCCCCCAAAAAATGACAAACACCACAAACAAACGGCCCCTAGTGCCCGGCGGCCTACCTACCCTTGGCTACGGATGCGGGAAGCACAGAATCGGTCGAAGTGGCGGTGCTTGGGGGAGGCCTATGTCCAGCAGTGGACGTCTTTCGGCTGATATGATGATGATCTTCTTCTTAGCGTGTCGATGGCAAAAATAACACGAAATAAATACCTAATATAATTATGTTCTAAGTTTTTTAAATTTGTTTGGCCCAAAACTCAGCAACGCGGATACCGTTCGCTGACGCTGCCATTAGGTCCTCAGGTGTGCAGGTGACAGGGCATGCGGAGCAAGATGGGAGGTGAGCCATTGTTTGTGGAGAGACGCCGCATACGCACCGAAGGTCTGAGCCGTCCATGAACCCCCACTTGTGGAGGTTGTCCTTGCTACGACCTACTTGGGCACGAAGTCTATTTAATGTTTTCCAAGTAGGCCACGGTAACTTGTGCCCTGGTGGGAGGCTAGCGGTGGGCAATCCACTTCTGTCGATTGGCTAATCCTTTCACCACGATGGCAAACATAAGTCCCAATCGGCCCTTCCCAGGGCCAAACAGCCCACTAACGAAACCAGCCTTGTGTGTAATCTCAATCAACATCGAAGGGTTCTCTCGGGATAAAGCAGAAATTCTTTCTGAATTACACCGCAAGACACATTGCGACATCTTATGTGTCCAAGAGACCCATCGAGATTCCACTCAAGGCAGGCCTTACATTCCTGGGCTGTCGCTTGTCGCCGAGATCTGTCTATGATGATGATGATGATGATTGAATATTTTTGAAAAAAAGTAATGGCTACTCATTTCAAATAAACCAATTACAGGTAATTTTGAATTGTCAAGGGGTCGGTCAGTCACAAAGATGAAGATAGATGAAGCTACAAGAAGTGGGAACGAGTCTGATGCCTAAAATATAGTTTATGGGATTTTTGTCCGTTTGTCTGGATGTTCCGAATGAAAACTCGGAAGTCAAGGGGTTGGTAGAGTCAGGGCAATGGAATTACAAAGACATTCCAAGTTCCCTTGATCATGACCTCCAAGGTCACTCGACCTTGACCTCCAAGGTCACTCGATCTTGACTTCTAATGTCACTCGATCTTGACCTCGATGGTCAGTCGACCTTGACCTCTTAGGCCACTTTACCATGACCTCCAAAGGCACTCGACCTCCAATATCACGATCTCCAGAATCACTTGACCTTGACCTCATAGTAACTTGTCCTTGACCTCAAGGTCACAAACCAAGATATTAACCTGTTACTGCTCCTGAGAATCGCGAATCTTGACTTTCAGAATTTTGTTTTTAACATCAATGTCAAGGACAATGCCCTTAAGGTGTCCCATGGTGTTTCCCCACCCTACTACACCCACATCGTAATGTATTTTTTTCGTAAATTGAAAACTGGCGAAACTAAATATTAGGCTTATTTTATTTTGCGTAAAATATGTTATACCAACTGAAATATTTGACTAAATGAAAATTGGTAAAAGTACTAGTTGGTAAGCAAGTTATTGTTTAAACGTTCACTTGCCAAACATTAAGTTTGCGTTACAATTATTTGTGAAGAATTTATTTGCTAACTAATAATTTGGCAAATGAAATTATGCAGAAAATTGTTTGGGAAGTGATCATTTGTCAATTTCTTTTAGATGAAACAAGGGAGACCCGTTAAAATGTGTCACCCCCCCTCCCTTTGAACTTTTAAAATAAGAGAATGATAAAACTAAAAAAAATATATGATGTACATTACCATGTAAACTTCCACCGAAAATTGGTTTGAACGAGATCTAGTGAGTAGTTTTTTTTAAAAACCGCAATTTACCTTTAACGAACTACAAGAACTTTTATATTATGTTACTTGCTGCTACGGAACCCTTCATGGGCGAGTCCGACTCGCACTTGGCCGCTTTTTATACTTTAAAACGGCATTAATATTCTCGTACAGTTAGTGACGATACACGAGAGAAGAAAAAGAGAGAAGAATTTCTTCCCCTTTTCCCATAATTTTCAGATCAATTTCATTTACCTAGATCATACCTTTGCATGTAATTGAACCACCAACCAGAGTTACTATGGGAAGATCTTACTCCATCGGTTAAGTAAATAATAAAGCTAACGATAATTACTAGTTTTCTTAGAAAGCTTATTTTCTCAGACTAGTTTTCTACTAGTTGTTAAGCCATTGTTCTTTAGTCTTTGTAGGAGTGGGGTGACCATGGTGTGTTGTCATTGGATGGATAGGATCTTGATAAGGTTTATATAAAATTAACTTTTAAAGCTATATGCTTAGCATAAGCATAATCAGCCTATAATTTCCCCCCGCTGGAACACAGGCCTCATCGCTGTGGGGGGAAGCGGGCCGTAATCCACAACGCGGGCCCAGTGCGGGTTGGTAGATGTCACATGTCTTCGAATTTTTGATTCTAAGACATGCCGGTTTCCTTACGATGTTTTCTTTCACCGTTTTAAGGTCAGTGGTGATAGGATAAGTTACATAAAGTCAATGCCTGCATAGGTTAAAATCCACGACGTACAACTCGCAAGTCGGGCTCGTTACCTATTGGTAATGGGCCCGACTTTCGAGTTGTATGTCGTGGGTACGTCAATACACATGGCCCATTGGCCATGTGTATTTATGACATTTTATAAGGTATTAATTGGAATTAATGTCATTGAATAAGGTATTATTTGGAATTAATGTCATTGTATAAGGTAGGTATTGATTGGAATTTATGACATGGTATCATTTAATAATCATTTTGCATACCTGAATTGGTGCAACACAGTGGACCGCGCATTCACTTGACATCTAGAAATGCATGATTATGTACTGTGTTGAGAAATAAACATTTGAATTTGAATTTACTGGTCTTCAAAACATAAGTAGGTAGTGTCATGTTGGCCCGCAGGCTGAGAGGAACGCTTTTTAAGCCCGAATATTATAATGTTCTTGTTAACTGATCGGGCAGATGTGACATTTCATAAATTTTGTACGGGTTTTGAATTTTTCTGGTAGATAGAGTCTTACTAAAAGCCAGTTTTACAATGTCCGTAGCTAACTCTATGAAACAGGCACTTAGAAATCTGTGAATTTTTGGATCGGCGTGACTTGACTTACCTTTATTATAATTATGACTTGACTGGGCCTAATGTAGTTTTCTGGCTGTCTTAATAATATTCCCGATTTTTTACGAAATCATTGTCACCCTAGTGTTAGCACAGATTATAAACAACACTACACGTATTGATTGATTGATTGATTGATAGATAATAACGCAACGCCATTGTATGCTATGGTTTATGTTTCATAGGATTTATCAATCGTAGAAATTATAGTGAAAGAATTTCAATCGTGCAGGTATTAATAGCATTATAATTGTATTATCTGGGTAGTACGTTATCTTACGATACTCACAAAAAATGTATATTTGCAGTTATAGTTGTAGTTACTTAAATTATGTTTCCAGACTCATTACGCTTACCAACGGCAATCTCTCAACAAAACGTAGCGAGCAACACTGAAACACTCCGTGTTGCCAGTAACAGTTCGCAAAAAAGAGAAATATACCTACTGCTGAAACAATATTATGCAACTTTACATAATCAGCCTATAATGTTCCCACTGCTGAGACACAGAACTCCTCTAGGTGAGAGGGAGTGGGCCGTAATCCACCACGCGGGCCCAGTGCGAGTTGGTAGATGTCCAATGTCCTCGAAAATATCTGGTTCTAGGAATGCCGGTTACGTCACGATGTTTTTCCTTCACACCGTTTTGAGAGCAGTGGTAATGAAATAATTTACAAAAAGCAAAGCTCCTTTCTGGGTATGAACCTACGACCTACAACTCGTAAGTCGCCGCAGTTACCATTGGGCCACCACTGCTCTTCCATTCAGTAATATTGCCAAATAAATCAAAACAGTGAAATTTTTGACATCTATTTACGACGCTGCCCACTTTTAGAATGCGCGGTCTTAAATAATATCAAAGGATCTTGTTAATCAAGCACGGGAAAATTCTTCGTAACCTGTAGCTTCCTTTTTAAACCCGAAAGATGATATAATGGCTTTAAGAATATCACTTGATGAGAAAATGTAAACTGATTGGTGTCAAATAGCAATACCTACCTACGTCATGAAGAATATTTAAAAAAATAAACTTAATCTACCTTCAAAACCACAGCAGGACCGCACTCTTAGTAACCACTAAAACAACCACTAAACAATGATTATTTATTATCCGTAATAAAAAAATTAAATTCTGCATACCACCAGGTGCTTATAAATCGTAGTACAGGTGCCAAAGGCGAGGTGTATGCACGCTAAACTGTCTTTATATAACCGGAACTGTAGTTAATCGAGTGGAATAGGGTTACTGAAGGTTAAGTTAAAGTCCTAAGTGGTGTCTTTATCCTGCTTTTTATTGGGAATGATAGAGTGAGTAAGTGAATTGATGAATCCTGGTGAAAAGTATGATTTCACTAACACTATGACACCTAAATCTATTCAAATCAATATTTATTCCGGCCAATGTTACGTCTTACAAAGTACAGTCTATACGAGTATCATCAAGTAACCATATTTCAGACAATGTTACAACTTACAATGTACAGTCTTATTAGACTGTACATTGTAAGTTATAACATTGTGTAACATTATCATCATAATAATATAATCATATTTCAGACAATGTTACCCATTACAATTTACAGTCTATATAATATCATCGATATTTCAGACAATGTTACCCATTACAATTTACAGTCTATATAATATCATCGATATTTCAGACAATGTTACACTTTACAATGTACAGTCTATATATAAAAATAAATGTTTTTATTACCTTCCGTTGTACAGAAACACTTATCTAAACAGTATGCAGCGTTACAACTAAGGGATCGAGTGTTTTCGATGAACTCTGGCACTCAGAGTAAGATTTAACTTGTGTTTAGGGTGCCAGCGTCCTTGCCTATAATTTGAACTTATAACAGTAGTTGTACGACGAGCACAGTATATTATTATTAAGTTACTTACTAATTAATGCATACAATATGATGTGGCCTATTAAAGTTCCTATGTGGGGGTATGTGTATGTATTGACAGAGATAAATATGGTGAAAACTTGTGTTTATGTAATCATCATAAACATATTTCAGACAATGTTAGAACTTACAATGTACAGTCCATATTATCATATAGAATAGAATGATATGACTAATAAATCCAACAGAGAAAAACGGGCATTAGCTGATGAAACTAAAATTACAGACACATTAGTTAGACCTTTAAATTTTATCTCAGACCCAGCCTAAGTCAAATATTACCAAACGAAACGAATTATAAGTAGGCATTTGTAATTTAAAGCAGAAGTATCATAATCAGTTTCAATATTGTAATTTGCATGATAATGACACTGATTTGGACCCGTACTAGATATTATTGTTTATACATGTATACCTTCAGCTGTGACTAACGAGACACAATAGAATTTTAATTGTTATTCCCATCTGTTTGTTTATCAATGTTGTAATATCGAATGTCAATTTTACCTTTACCCATTTTATAATATTTAAGTACCTAATCAACATTTCATAGATTTCAATTTTATACAAATTACACTTTTTACTAATGTTACCAAACTTTTAATATTAGCGCTTATTACTTAGTAAGTTAGCTTATTTGTCTACTTCATTGTTTTATGCATGTGGTGTTTACCTATAAGTAACTGGTGCACTGTTATTTTACTCTAAAAAATGTATTATGTGTTTGTATCAGTGTAATCAGTTGTTGGTGAACCTAATAAAATAAATAATAAAATAAAATAATCTGATGTCCACTTGGACTGTCAAGCGGAGAGTCTATTAACTGCTCCCAAATTACCAAGTTTGTTTTTTACATTCTTCGTTTACATAATCATCCTATTATTTGACACGTCTACAATTTAATTTCATCTCTTTATTTGTGACTTTTGTGATTTGCATGATAATGACACTGATTTGGACCCGTACTAGATATTATTGTTCATGTAAGAGTTTATTAACTGCTCCCAAATTACCAAGTTTGTTTTTTACATTCTTCGTTTACATAATCATCCTATTATTTGACAGGTCTACAATTTAATTTCATCTCTATATTTGTGACTTTTGTGGACATGATGATTATTCCTTCCTCACGCACTGACTTATTTTAATTGTAAATTTTTAGTAGAATCGCCTATTTTTACAATGTTTGTGAATATGTGAACACCATGTATCTACCACATACTTAATTTATCTGTCGTTTGCTCCACTTTAAATTCTTTTTACTTTATACAGTAATTTTATTCTAGGTGCATCGTCTTCACATAATTATATAAATAATGTACTTATACAAAATATTGTAAAACATTTTAAAAGAGTAACGGTGGAGTTTCTTGCCCATTCTTCTCCATACGAAAACTACCTTTTGGAAGGGGCGGTAGAATCAATACTATATTTTGTAAATTTTGACGTTCAAAAGTGCCTTCAAGGGCCTATTTGAAATAAATGCTTTGACTTTGACTTTGACTTTGATTCAGATTTGTTACAGTAGTAATTCAATTCTGCAATTCTGTAATTTTTATTTATATATTTATTCTTTTCTATTTTGTGAATTTGAGTACGTTGTAGGCTTAGTGGACTGTAGATTTGTGGACCATTTTCTATTTTGTTAAATACCTAATACTTGTTGAATACACTGTCCTGCCATACCTATTAACACTATTAAATTAATGAAAATATTATAAAAGCTAATTATTTTAAAAGAGTAACTGTGGAGTTTCTTACCGGTTCTTCTCGATAGAAAACGAGCAATGGCAGCGAATCTTGCAATTTCTCCCGCTTGGGGGCGCTGTTGTAGATGTAGACCGGTCAAATATTTTTCGTGGAACCACAGACTACAATTGTGGAACTGTGAACTATTTCGAGTATTTCGTGAGAAAAAGTATTTGACAGGTCTACATCTACAACAGCGCCCCCAAGCGGGAAAAATTGCGAGATTCGCTGCCATTGGAACCGTGCTCATAGCTTCTGACGTTTCATAAGTGCTCATGTAGGTTTATGTGAAATAAAATATTTTGAGTTTAGAATTTTATGCCGTCTTCCAAGAATACATGAATGTGGATTCACTCCTCAGTTGCATGGGCACGATCTGAACTTATAAACCCTCATTTCCCAGTCCAACATGTTACTCAGTTATACTCGCAGTAAAACCTAGAAAATCCACCAATCCTCTTCAAATAACTGCACTCTAAGGTCTTCAGGGGCAAATAATAAAATGTGTAAAGTTACTGCTGGGCGGGTCCAGTCTCGCGTCTAGTATATAATTGCGCGTCGGCATAATTCTTGTGTGGCGTGCGCAGGAGTTGAATATCGTAACGTCTATGCGTTATGAACCGTGCAGTTTGTGAGGATAAAACTGTTGAGTCGACGTTGGTGAGAGTGTAAAAGTTTTAAGTAAGAAAAGAGTAATAAAAATCGCTTGGTAATTATTGAGCATGGGAGGTAAACCTATTACAGTATAGTAATTTCCTTTCAGGTGCATCGACTTCACATAAAATTATATAATTTCTGTATATTATGTACAATATATTGTAAAACATTTTAAAAGACTAACTATGAAGTTTCTTGCCCTTTTTTCTCCATACGAAATTACCTTTTTAATCAATTCTATTTTCTTAGAAATGTTGACGTTCAAAAGTGCCTTTTTAATGGCCTACTTGAAATAAATGATTTGACTAGAGGTGGAGATTAAGAACCGCCGTGTTTCAAAGTCAGTGCATAGGTACTTAGATACTTAACTATTAGTTTATTTTTACTGTGATGTAATTCCAGAACGAAAACGTCAAAACCTTCAACTTTTTTTGTCTTTAAGCATGCGGAGTTTGCCTATAGGTAAATGTTTGTTGCACTGTTCTATAAACATATTTTGAATGTTTGGCATAAAACCAGTGAACACAAAATTGTTGGTGAACCAATAAAATAAAATAAAGCTTAGTATATCTACGAGAGATCTGTGATTCCGATTGATTATAATATAATGATAGTACTTGTCTTCAATCTATGATCATGCTTATCAGATCGGCTGTCTGCTAGGACATTATAAAAAAACTTGCGGGGCAGTCTTAGGGGACTGCCGATAGAAGTGAAAACTAAGTATCTAACGAAAATGACAGAAATTTATGACACTTGCTGTCAGTACAAGAACAAAACTTGTAGCTCCATTAAAAAATAAAACAGAGTGCGCTGTCAACAAAAATGTGCTCAACGCACCTTCGGTGGCGATGACGCGAGTTCCATGATTTTTGTTCACCCAAAAAGTGCGCAACGTGCCTAAAGCAGTTTTCACTTAAAGAAAATGAGTAGGTGTTGGTTTAATGATTTTGCACGTTTCCACATAAAGTTTAGAAGTAGGTAACTGAAAGTTATGTGGAGACACCGACACGCAGTGCCTATTTTCTGAAGAGGAATGATGCAGACTAACAGTAGCATTGACAATCATTTAAAATACACTATGTACTACTCTTGCAAAAAAATAAAAAAATTGAAGGGGCAACTCTACTCTACCCCACTTGTTCAATAAAGGCGCTATCACACACTCTACAAAAGCGGAAACGTTGACATTTCTATATATAAAAGTTATGCACTATAATTCCGTTGATCGTGCAAAAAAACAGGTGCTTTTTCACAAGCAAAGGTCAGGTGGTTCTGACCGCGTGTGTGTAACGGCTCTCGTTAAATACTACGGTTTTATCTAATCGAGTCGTGCGCCTGTGCAGGCTTGAAGTTTTACGATGATCTGTTGAGACTTTTATTCGACTATGGAGTTGATAACTTTATGTTAAGTTTCGAGGAGTGAGATTGTAATGTTTCCTTATTTATTTCTTTATTTCTTTACTACACTCGTTGTTGTGGGATAGACCCAAGTGAATGATTGATTTGGGCGTCAAACGTGTCCTGTATTCGAGACCTAGAAAGGTATGTAAGTGAAAGGGGTAATTTAAGGGATTTGGCATATGCAAGCGAATCCCGCCCTCCCGATTCATGGTAACAGGATCGTCGAGGGATTATAGGCCAGGAGTTTTTCATAGCCCTCCAATCGTCTCAAACAGAGGGGAGGAGTATCCATGAGAAACCGTAGGTATGTCGTAAGCTTTTCGGTGTTTGGCAGGTTTTGGCACTGATAAAATATTACAGCAAGCTGTATTCAATTACCCCCTTACTAATAAACGTTGTATATCGCCTGTATAGTTACACAACGCTTCGTCTTCTTCTTTCGAATGTCAAATTACTGACGACTGAAAGAGAGAAATCGGTGTGTAACTATACAGGCGATATATACATACAACGTTTATTAGTAAGGGGGTTAAACTATATAATTTATTACTGCCCACTTCATTGTCTGTGGTCTTAATTTAGTTTTACTTTATATGTGTGTTTGATTTTGGTTTGAATATCAACGTTATTTTTGAAGTGCAAACTTCTTTAGCGGCGTTGTGCACTTTTTTTGGGATGGGTAAAAAATAAAACACAATAGACGATGTATATCTAGTAACTTAATCCGCTTAACCGTTCAATCAATCAATTAACTATCTTAAATTTGTGGGTAAAAAATGTTAAACTCGCGTCAGGACGTGACCGTAAGATCCGTTGCCTAGCAACCGACAAAGTAAACATCAAAATAAATAGTCTTTGACATTACGTAAAGATTGCGAGGTAAGAAATTTTACCCATGTTGATGGGTAAAAAAAAGCAGTCAAAACATACTTCATAAAAAGTGTTTATTCAAAAATGCACAACGTTAATGTTCAAGTTTTCACTTCTGCCGGCACTCCCGGAGTGCAACCCGTTGTTTTTTTGTTTATACTAAACCTCTTAAGGGGTCATTGTACTCATTATTATGAACTACTTTCACAGTGGGACCACGGCTGAATCGCAGAAAAAAATCGGCTGTTCCTTATATTTTGACGAGCGATGCGAACATAAATGTAGAGAACACCTGAATTTTTTTTCGCGATTTATGCTTTGGTTCCATAGTAAAAGTACAATGACCCCTTAAGAGGTTTAGTATATATCTCTATTCCGGATATATTGGGTTCGCCTGTCAGTCCTTCGCCGCCAATTATCGTTTTTCCGAAAAAGGATCGCTTATTGTCTTTTTACATTACTCTGTATTAAGTTCGTCATTGTAGTCGATAATTACAAGGCATTTATAATTCATGAGGTAAAAGGGCATTATGTTTAAACACTGTTGATCAATTGCATATAAACGGTTTGTTGTATACAGAATAGAATAGGACTGTCAACATGATAATAATTAAGAAAACAGAGTTTTTACCATAAAAAGACGAAACCTTTATAGTCACAGCCAATTTGCTCCGAATTTAAAAGACCGATTAAGAGACAGATACATGCCTGTGACCTTGAGTGGTTAGCTTGCGTGTTCTGTACTGAGCTCACGCAACGCGTCGTACATCCAGCCAGTAATAGAACTCGCGCATCAAGGAGCGCTGTCACCAATTTGAACCATTATTAATTTATTATACAAAAATCAGAAGGTATTTTAATAAAACTCGTAGATTTAAAGATTAATATTTTAATTATCCTTAAAATGGTGAAGGTTTCAGAATAATACGCTTGACAGCTTTTGAGTAATTATTAGTTTTTTATCCGCGTTAGACACAACTTTACAAATTAATTTTACTATGTAATGTAAACATAATCTAAAATATTCGTAGATTAAATTATTAAGAAAATGCTCTAATTTAACATATATTTTTTCCAAATCATTAACACCACTCGTTTAGACGTAATTTCCGGTAAAAGTCATTAAAAGTAGCTTGTCGTCGCCTTAAGTTGTTTGGTACACATATTTATCAATTTCTGTGACCCAAATGGACGGACAACGGACGGGACGGAACAGTAAACGAAAATAAAGAAAATTTCTAATATGGGGGTCACTTTTGGGGGGCAAGTTTTTAAATATCTACTTTTAAAATAATTTGTTTTAAAAATATACCTATAAGAAAAGGGTCCGTGGCTTACGCCCCCAGTGGTCGACGCACCTGTGGCCGACTCCCCCGATTCGATTTATTTCATTCAAAGCAATTTTTGATCAAATGTACTGTCAGACACAAAATGTTTTAATGTTTGAATTTTTCTAATTAACCGCTTAGCGAGGCTTATATCTTAAAGTGAAAGAACAACGTTCACGCCTCAAGCTTTTAAGAAAATATTATAGTTCTATGTTTACGTAAGTTTTATTTATTCCTTTTTAGTTCATTATGCTTGTTTAAAAAAAGTATTTTACTTATAAAAAATTTTATTCTAACATTAGAATTGAATAAATATGTGTTCTATCACCTTGATAAGGTGATAGAACACATATTTATCCAATTTCATATGTGAGCTACCGTGTAAAATCGAGGTGTTCCTGTGGTCACCTTCCGGCACTTTCATCAGACCCTAGGCGACACCTTGGGCTTAGGGAATGCAATCTCGCGAGATTGGGACTCAGGCGAGATCTCGCGAGTTTATGAATTACAATACCTAGATCTTGTCAATTTCTCGCGAGATTGGAAGTTTTGTGTGTTTCTTGCAAATAATCACAATATTTGAATAAATTAGGGAAAAAATAATAAGAATTAGGTATAGGTATTACGAAATAAACATTTATTTTTACGAATTTTTTATATAAACTTTTATACATTTAACATTGTTTGACGTATCTATCTATAATTTTTTTAAATAAACTTTTAAGTAGTAAACTTTGACATTTCTAATCAAATAAGAAATGAAATAAACAACCAGTCTTCTCTTCTAATATCAAACAAAAGTCTTTTAATAATAAAACAGTTCTTTTATAACCAAAACAACAAGAAGTCAGAAACTAAAATGAAACTCATTAACTAAGTTGAGTTGACTATTAAACTGAGATATTATTATCAATCAAAGAAAACTATACCTACTCAGAGATCTATTAGAAATGAGAGATTAATTAACAAAATATACCAATCAAATTGCTAACCCGCCTGCCCAACTAAGGGACTTACTAGAGAATGGGCAGCAGCAATCTCTATGCACTTTTAACACCATACTGTGATCGCCAACTCGCCTGCCAAGCGTGGCGATTATGGCAAACCCCACCTAAAAATGACAAGCACCAAAAACAAACGGCCCCTAGTGCCCGGCGGCCTACTTACCCTTGGCTACGACCGTACAACACGCGTAAACTCCGAACCGACGAGAAGATCATCGATCTCGAGGAAGAATTGAGCAAGTTACGATGGGGTATAGTAGGGTTATCTGAAGTCCGAAGAGAGGGAGAGGACTCAATAATCCTTAAATCTGGAAACTTGCTCTATTTTCGGGAGGGCGACCAGCAGACCAGCAGGTGGTGTCGGGTTTATCGTCCACAAGTCCCTTGTGAGCAACGTGGTGAAGATCGAGAGTGTGTCGACCAGGGTGGCGTACCTTATACTCAGAATATCCGCAAGATATTCGCTGAAGGTCGTACAGGTTTACGCCCCGACCTCGTCACACCCCGACGATGAGGTGGAGACCATAGGATATTTCAAGAGCCATGCATGGCTCTAAAACTCACTTCACCGTTGTCATGGGGGACTTCAACGCGAAACTGGGAGTGGAGCAATTTGGAGTTTGACGTCGGAACTACCGGGGCCACCTACTGGCCACAGTTTTATGGAGAAGGAAAGCCTCTTTACGATGAACTCCTTCTTCAGAAAACGTGAGCACCGAAAGTGGACCTGGCAGAGCCCTGATGGTGCAACAAAACTTTTCCTTTCCTTCCTTTTCCAACTTTTCCTTCATGGTTGCCTTGCCAGTGACCATCTTTGAAGTCTATCCATAACTGCTCTAAATAGTCCAATCTGGTCTCTAAATTGGGTTTTTTGATCCGTTCTTTAGATGTTTTCTTGTAGTATTTCTCCGCTCTCCTCAAATTTTCCACACTTTTTACTTCCGTATTGTTTTCAATGTTGTGGATACTAAGACGGACTTTTTATTGTTACCTATAACTGGTTTGGCTCAGTTAGTTGACGAGTCGGTTGAAGTTGAAAGATAAAATTTTCATATGGTAATTTATATGAAGTCTTTTTGATTTTTTGGATCTAGTACATAATAAATATGCTTTTAATGGGGGAAAAGGTGTGTAAGGATAAGGTTAAGTGGCGATCTATTCTCTCTGCTATTTGGTAGATAACTTTTGTTTAGCAAGGAAAAATACTTAATTATTAGGGTGAAACACTTTTTTCATTTCATGTACTAAGTGAAAAAGCACAAAAAACAAAAGATATAGAATCGGGGGAGTCGGCCACAGGTGCGTCGACCACTGGGGGCGTAAGCCACGGACCCTAAGAAAATATACGAATATTGACCATTCCCCCCCTTATCTCCGAAACTACAGAGCCTAAAATAAAAAAACAGAAAATAGTTTATACTTACTTATAAATTACAGGAAAACCTATAAGAATTCTATTGTCTTAAAATAACATGGTAAATCTCCCAATATTGTGCGTACATTTGCAGTTATTTGTAATGTATGGGAGAACATGTTTTTCAACTCAATAACGGAACCCTTCATTGTACGTGGTCCGACACGCTCTTGGAAGGTTTTTTAAACTAAGACTCGTGTTTCTTATTTTCTATTCAGGGTGAGTCCTAATCTTAAAGTCACGTTTGCAGACATTGTAAATAACAAAAAATTGGCCAAGTGCGAGTTGGACTAGCACCCCATCTTACAATATTTAACACTACATATTTTTAGGGTTCCATATACGACGAGTGCCAATATTACTAAGCTTTCGCTCTGTCCGTCCATCCATTCGTCTGTCTGCCAGCGAGCTGTATCTCATGAACCGTAATTTATAGGTTTAGACTATTGTCACAGATTGTGTATTTCTAATGCCTCTTCAACAAATAATAAAAAAATTAAATTAAAGGGGGTCGCCATCGGCGTTTTTTGCTTAATATTGTACAGTCAAATTCAAATTCAAAATATTTTATTTCACATAAACCTCCAAGAGCACTTATGAAACATCAGAAGCTAGGTACCCGTCGTACGAATCGCACTTGCCCGGTAAAAAAAATCTTTAATATAAAAACACTCTTGTATGGGGTGGAGATATAAGAGTCGTGTTTTTACCTTTTATTTTTAACTTCATAAAATTTGTATTATTTGTTGATAAAGCGGCAATAGAAATACACAATCTGGGAAAAATTCAATTATCTATCTATGACGGTTCATGAGATACAGCAGTATTAAAATATACAAAAAAATACTCGACCCATGGTTTAGCACCTTTGATAACGTAAAACTGCGAACCAATCATTACAATACCAATATTAATCCCCTCCAATTCACATGACATACCAATCAAATTACCTCCAAGCTGGCAAAAACACTCAATATTCTTTGTACACCGAATTTTTCCCATAGGCAACAATGAGGTTACAAAAACCATAGACTCCCATGCTAGACTTTCGCTCGATATGATCATTTGGGTCGTGTGTAAGTAGGGTTACAATGTTTCTTGTTAGCCTGGTTTGAATTAATTGATAGGTACAGTAACTGGCAAAAATATATTAAGTACTACTTTGCATAACGATATCCAAAAGCGACTGGCCTTCAAAAGTCTATTTATAATCGTGAATTCGTGAGACAGAACGTTGAAATTTTCTTATAAGAGTTTCAGGGGCAAAGTTTGAGAAGGATCTCCTTTCTAAACATTGGAAAATAAGCTTACCCTTACATGTAGATTGGTTAACTTCGCTGTCTTTTCATGCTATCACAACAAAACTGCTTAAGTTTGAAATTAAGAATAGGTACAAGGTTTTACGCCGATGTACGTATTTACTTTCTTTTTCTATATACACTTAAATAAATATATTATTTAAGTGTATAAAGAAAAAGAAATTAAATAAGTACGTTTATTTGCGATAAACATGACGCAGAGACATAACATAAAACAAAAAAATTACAATTTGGGGGAAAATACAGTATGTTAACTAACAGAGGGCGTTCCCGTTAACCCGCAATAGTATAGCGTCCATACATGCTAGAAAAAATATTAAAATCGAAAAAAAAAAACTTTTTTTATTTTTTTATCATAAAATATTCACGAAAAATATTAAATTCATACGTAAAACAAACACTCTGTACACGCGTACTTGTCGCACTTGTTTTTCCAAGTTGAAAGACAAGTGAGCGTGTACAGAGTGTTACATTTACGTATCAATTTAAAAAAAAAATTGAAAATTTTATTTAAAAAAAATAAAAAATATATGTTTTTTTTTCACTTTCAATATTTTTTCTAGCATGTATGGACGCTATACTATTGCGGGTTAACGGGAACGCCCTCTGTTAGTTAACATACTGTATAATGCGTCAAAACGGCTATCGCTCAGCATAATGCTGCGACCCTTTACGAGACAGACCCCAGCGCTGGTTTTCAGCGACAGCCGGCGGCGTTGACGTTATGACGTCGACCGGTCAGCAATGAGTTATAAATAAGATATAAAAATAAAATAAATAAACATAATCTACAGTACCTGTTTATTAAAATATAATATTTAAAATGGCAACATTCAGTGACATCGATCGTCTACAGTTTCTGATGACACTTTGATCTAAATTCTACATAAGCCACGATTATTAACAAGAACCACTAACCACACTAGATAATTTTGAATCAAAACACCTTATTTATAAACGTTGCTTAAACTAGTTAATTGACTGAGGCGTGAGTTTGCGAAAATTCATTATAAAATTACAATAAACCACGTATATTAAGTAACCTAATCCATTTAACTGTTCTTAAAGAGTCATAAGAACCCTGTAAGAAATCGACACGTGTTTCACCGCTCAACGAGGCATCCTCAGGATGACGATTGACTTGTTGCGATCCCGGACACGACGTGTTGCCACGTCAAGCGCTGAACGCAGTTTGGCGGTTGACGTGGCAATACGTCTTGTCCGGGTACACGTGTCGATTTCTTAAGGGGTTCTTTACGACTCTTTAAGAACAGGTTACACGAATTAGGTTAGGTACTAAATAATATTGTCGTCTATTGTCTTTTTTTTTTCTTGCTTAAAGTTAAGTGATACTTAGCGACTGTTTAACCCTTCTTTTTAAAGCCTTTTTTAACTTTAAGCCTTTATAAATAAAGACGATTTTCCATCGCTTTTTAATGAATCTAGAACCTAATTGACACTAAGTATTCGTGCTGGCGTATTCAGTTCTTGGTAGCAATAAACTCCCGCTGACCTCTTCTTCTTTTCGTGTCTTCTTTTAGTAACTAAGCTGGTGTCAGAGTTTTAAGGCTTTTGCACACCAGCGAGACTTGTCGCGCGACGCTTGGCAAGACGAACAATACAATTTGTAAGAAATCTTCACGGTATAACAATAAACGGTGTCGCGTCGCGCCACAAGTCGCGTTGGTCTGCACAAAGTTTTAAAATGGGCCTCTGAGTTGACTTCACATGCCGTCGAGAAATATCGCCCGCTGACTGTACTTTCGAGATACTACACAGAGTAATTATTTAATCTTAGAGTGCGTGTGTAACATTTTTCTCACTAACTGATCATAGGTGTCGCGAACTATATAGGTTTTTATTGTAATGTTAGTTTACATCCATACAATATCAAATACTTAGGTACCTACATGGATTATCTAGCGTATTGGTCTATCTTTTTAACAATCCGGCAAAGTATCTAATCTATCTATCTTAATATTATAAAGAGGAAAGATTTTTTTGTTTGTTTGTTTGTTTGTACCGAATAGGCTCCGAAACTACTGGTCCGATTTGAAGAATTCTTTCAGTGTTAGATAGCCCATTTATCGAGTAAGGCTATAGGCTATATATCATCACGCTAAGACCAAAAGGAGCGGAGTACCAATGAAGAATGTTTCAAAATCGGGGGGTTTTTTTAGCGCTAGCCCAAAGTAACTATTCCACGCGGACGAAGTCACGGGCAGAAGCTCTAGTATTATATAAAAATGGATCCTATTTTCCTTTGTCACGGACCAATTTCGATAATTCTTTTTTGTTTTGTTTGTAAGGAGAAGGTTCTTAGAATAGGTAGGTGAAGGTAGGGTAGGTAGGTAGATAGGTATGCAAGTAGGTAGGATAGGGAGGTATGTAGGTAGGGTAGGTAGGTAGTTAGGTGCGCCGTAGATAAGTACTTAGTGCTACCCGTGCGAAGCCGAGGCGGGCAGCCAGTGATAAATTTAAAAAAAATCTATTATCTAACTAACTCATCATTATTAAAATCTTTTCTCTCTTCTAACACAAATTATAGCTGTGTATTATCCCTGAATAAATAAAGTAAAATAATGGCCCAGCCTTTTCCCGACCAAATTGGATGCGGCTTCCAGTTTAACCGGATGCAGCTGAATACCAGTATTATACATGGAGTGACTGCTTATCGGACCTCCACAACCCAATTACTGGGTAAGACAGGTTGTCAGACTTTCGGGCTTCTGACTACCCCGTAACGACTGTCAAAGATCTACGAATGACAGCCGGGACGACGCACGCACGGAGGAGTCTTGGTATGTAAACATGGTCACCCATCCACAGACCAACCGCGGCAAGCGTAGCTTAACCTGAACGATCGACCCGTGCGGCTGTTATTGCTTAGTCCTATTATCTATCTGAAAGGATACTATATTAAATATCAATTAATATAAATAAATGACAAATTTCTAATTACTTCTATACTAATATTATGAAGAGGTAAGATTTGTTTTTTTGTTATGTAGGGGGAACCTCCGGAACTACCAGTAACTACCGGAAGGTAAGTAGGTCATCTGCCCATAATATGAGCGCATGACGTTTTCGTTGATGGATTGTATCCATCTCATGGGCTGCACACTTCCGCCGGGAGCTGGGATCCTATGAGAGGCCGGTGGGCCTCGAGGTCCTAAGCCGTCCGGCTGCCGGCGTCCTCCCCGTCAACGAGCAGGCGGTAGCGTCGTGGGCTGAGAGAAATACTCGTCGCTCGAGCTCGACGCAACTGCCGCGGCTGGTGTCATCCCAGCGCTCACAGTGGGTCTGGGTACTGGCGGCGGCGAGGCGGAGCTGAGCGACGAGTCCGGAGGTAGAAGGCCCGCTCGACGTGTGGCCGATCTTGTCAACATAGTTTCTTCATTTCGCTATTTTCTGAACATTGTTGTTTTATCGAAGGCTCGGACGAAGCCGCGAAGGTCACGGGCTGTTGTGTTTTATTTAAATGATGAAATATACAGTATACCTACCAACTAACTCATCAAATTAAAGCCTCTCTTCCTCTCTACTACTTTGCTGTGATCCTGTCGGGTCCACAATAATCATGTCTTTTTAAACCTACCAACTAGGTTCACATTGTGGAATGCAAATAAATATTGTATTAAAAGGCTCATTTCGTTCTAACAGTCATTATTGTAATTGGTCTAAGAAGCTACAACTTTTTAATTTTTAATTTAATCTATCATCATCATCATCATTTCAGCCAAAAGACGTCCACTGCTGAACATAGGCCTCCCCCAAGCACCGCCACTTCGACCGATTTTGTGCTTCCCGCATCCAGCATCCCCAATTTAATCTATAGTCTTTCATTATTAGATTAAATTAAGGGGGATGCGCCAAGGTAGCCCGCGAAATTCAAATTTTCTAACGTTTTTTGCAATTTGCAGGTCAGTGTCAGGTTGTATCTTGATTAAAATATGATTTGCGAGCGTAACAAATATGGCTTTACAGAATTATAATCATTAGAATCAGCAATACAACTCCGTATGATAGAATAACCCCCAAATGTCATAATTTCATGAAATCATGACATTTGGGGATTACATGAACTTATAGAGTTGTGTTGATGATTTCTATGATTATAATTCTATAAATGAACATTTGATACGGTCGCAAATCATATTTAACTCAACGTACAACCTGATACTGACCTGCAAATTGCGAAAAACTTAAGAAAATTTGAATTTCGCGGGTTACCCTGACGCTTTCGCCTTAAAAGTCCTTCAGACTATGCTTGCGAGCAATGGTGGCCTAGTGGTCACGGCCCCGACTTTCGAGTTGTAGGTCGTGGGTTCGAACCCAAGCAGGCGCTTTACTTTGTGTAAATTATTTCATCACCACTGCTTTCAATACGGTGAAGGAAAACATCGTGAGGAAACCGGCATGTCTTAGAATCAAAAATTCGAAGACCTGTGTCATCTACCAACCCGCACTGGGCCCGCGTGGTAGATTACGGCCCACTCCCTCTCACAGAGAGGAGGCCTGTGTCCCAGCAGGGGGAACATTGATATAGTGATTATGTATATTATGTAGTTTAACATTATATTATTTTGTAGTTGTAGGTAATATTAAAAGACTTAGGGCCTATTTCACGATATCCGAATAGCCACTACTTACCTACGGAATAAATTCAAAAATGTAACAGAACTTGTGTGAATTTATCTGCCAAGTAAGTTTATAGGAACTTAATCGTAGGTGGTGAAACAGGTCCTAACCCCCTTATTCATAAACGCTGCTTAAAGTTAATTAAAGATAAGCGCTTGTTTATCCATACATTTTTGATGTTTTAACGTCTTAAGAACGGTTATTCTGAAAATGGCTACGTCGCAAATAGATGTCAAATATTTCGCTGTTTTGATTAATTTGGTAATATTACTGTATGGAAATAAAAAATGTAGCTAATTAGTGAACTAGAATATTAATAATGAATTGCATATTGCCCAATTAATCATAGGTAAATTTTTGACAGCTATTTGCGATGTTGCCAACTTTTGGGAGAAAAACGCTCTGAACTTTAAGCAACGTTTATGAATAAGAGGGTTATCGTTTAGCAGTAGGTGATCCATCACCTGAATTACAGCTGGGTCAATCAACTTTTTTTTGTTTTCGTCTGTCCTCATTATTTATATTTCTGTACTTTATGAATTCAAGCATTCATAGTATTATAAACAATGCTATCTATAAATTAGATCATGAAGGAGTATATTAATAACATTATGTGTATTAATTATTAATATATTTTTCTTTATTTAGTTGGTCACCCAGGGGACGATTTAAAGCTTTCATACAAATATTGACTGTCCCAATGACTACTTCTACGTATATTTTGTACTCTAGCTAAAAAAAAATATATTGCCTGTTTCAATTTTATGTTTGCATTAGTAAAATAAAGTGCTTATTGTTCGTATTTCGTAATAAAACATTTCTAAATTACTTTTTATTTTAATAGTTGTCTCTCGTAATTTTGTGTCCCTAGAATGATAGATTTATTGTTGTCTCCTGACTAACCGAGCAACTGTTATAATAAGTTAGAGTGAGATGGGACCATATTTTGTTTAACCAATCAGAGAGCGTTCTAGTTCTCGCGTGATCCATTCAACGAATCGAAATACTTTACCTTGGCTCAGTCATTTGGTCTGTGAGTCTTAGTAAGGCAGGTTGGGTTTATTGCTGGTCTGCTGGCTGACTCTGAATTTTCGTAAGTATTTTATTTTATTATTGTATTTTGACGCTTTCTAAAATAGGAATGTAGTCTAATATCAATCGTAGGTATACGTTTGTGTTGTTCAACAAGTAATTTTTGAGTAAAAATAGTTTTAATATTAATTGTCTCCTGAGTAACTGATCCCCTGGGTTACTTTCAGGGTAACCCAAGAGACAACTATGGTGACTCAGAAGACTATTCATTGTTTTTGTATTATTTTGATTTAAAAATAATAATATATGGAATTTTTAATGAAGTATAATGCAATGTTTTGTTTCTCTGTTTTAAATTATAAGGAAAATTTTATAAATAATTTATGTTTTTTTTCCCTTTGTAGAAAAGTAACTTTCAAAGTGAATTTTAATAATTTAAATTACTAGGGTTGTTTAAAATGTTAAATAAGTAAGTCTTCCAAGTCACTGATTTATACCTATTACCTACTGTTATTATTTGTTGTTTCTAGAAATTTTACTTAAGTAACTCTTTATTTTGTAGTTGATAAGCAATGAATCTTGTCTCTTGAGTCACGGATTTTGTCTCCGGGCTAACCAAGTTGTCCCAATTATTGTTTAGTTTATTTTTGTATTTTTGGTGTTATAAATGACCATTTCCAATTCTTTTTTATGTGATTATTTATAGTTTAATGGGAGAATTATGTCCTAGTTTTGTTTTCATTATTAATTAATTTGAATAAAAATAAAAGGAAAATTTCCTGTTGTAGTTTCGACTGGTGACTCAAGAGACGTATTTTATAAATTTATTTAAAGACATTGTGATACTTTTGTGCATGTGATCTCAATAAACTTACCTTTTCTCCAAGTTATTACGAATACACTGATTTAATCTTTAATTTTGTTTTATTTTATTTAAATATATGACAGTCACCCAGGGGACCCGTTTTTGGACCCACCTAAACATTGAACCCAAAAACTAGCAATAAATGTATGTTAAGTTCGTGGCCATATAAAAAAACCTAAAGTGCAATAACAAATCTTTGTAAATATTATCAAAATCAATGGAAATATTGAGGTTTGTTTTTTAAATATTTTTTGTCGATTGTTACAAGAAAAAGTTGATTGACCCACCTACAGTTAATATATTTCAAACATCCCCGAAAATTTAATTGCAAAAGCGCATTCATAAGATTTTACAAAGAAGTCATATCCGTCGGAGAAGCAAATTGTCTCATAATGCTAAGATATTGAATCGTTTTGATAATAAATAAATAAAATTAAAAAAAAACTGAAAAAAACACTTCACATAAAATATAAACAAATATTCGAGTAAAAAATTACATTACAGAAAAAAGTGTATCGTTTGTGCCTGTACCTACTAATGAAAAATCATTGTATCACAGACACCAGCGCATTCCAAATTAGTTTAAATAAAAATTAAATAATAAATGTGTACTTTACATTAATATGCTCAGCCTATAATGTTCCCACAGCTGGGACACAGGCCTCCTCTCTTCGAGAAGGACTGGGCTGTAAACTACGCGGGCCCAGTGGGGGTTTGTGGATGTCACTTGCATTTCTTAGAATTTTGGGTCTAATATAGGACATGCCGGTTTCCTAACGACGACGTTTTGTACTATACAACATGACTGTACTTTACTTGCTTAGAATTTCGGAAAATTTTAGACGCAAGTACCTGAGGTAAGATTAAATATTTTAGAATGCATAAATAAAATACACTTCATTTCATCACAATTTGACTAAGTATATATTATCATTTTTGGACTTACTTATTAGCTTTTGGTTTCGATTTGGTTCCAGGAAATATAACAGTAAAAAACTTCACATCGACGTTCATTGATCGTTGTGCGAATACTTAGTTATAAGTGCAACTATTAAGCAATAACACGAATCTAAAGCCGCCAGCATCAAACGCAACGAAAATCCATAAAATTCAAAACAAAATCACAATTTCAAAACGAAAAATCCAAAATCTTAAACCTACATCGCACGACCACAAACTGTCATTAAGCATTTCATCTCTTTCACACAATACAATAATAAACAAAGACAAAAGCTTTCTCTTGCCTCCTCTTCTCACTTACCAACATAAGTTGATCCGCCATTTTGTAAGAAATATTCCTTTTGGCGCCAATTTTCTGAACGTACAGTGGTCAAAGAGTTCAGGTAATGGTGGTCGATTATATATCTGTCTCGCTCTTGCGTGGAACGTATGTGATGAGTATAAAGGACGCCCTTTTGCGCATAGTCTGCACGACTAGGCGGCATATTTCTGAAGAACAGAGGGTGATGAAGAGACGTGTTGCATGTGAATGTTTTGGAATTTGTTTTAGGTTTTTGGAACGAAGTGCCTTATCTTACGTTAGCGTTACACTCTGCACACTTGGCGAATGAGAGATCTAGATTAGTATTAGTGTAAATTAGTATTTTCTATAAATAGTTGAGGTTGGATACTTATCAAAGAAACAAAATGAAACCGATCATCAATATTTTTTAAACAGTGATGTTTCACTTTGTGCATGGTCTTCGGGTTTCTGACTCAGAACCGATATAGACTAATTACCATGAACAGGTATAATTTTGAAAAGTACCTACATAAATAATAATTTTCAACACTTAGTGGTTTCACAAACCCCTATGACAAAAGACGTTTCTGAATAAAGCGATTAACAAACAGACAATACGATTTCTTACTACCTACTTAGTTTTATACTCGTTTTTATAACTTGTTTGTAAGATAACAATTACCACGTCAAAAGTTTACAAAGTAACTTTAATTGCACACTGAAAACATCAAAAATATGAACTAGAATCGTCAGTTACATTCATTCTTCATTACACAAAATTGCAGGCAAATCGATTTAATCGGTTGAATTTGCATTATCATTCAGTAGTAAATTTTGCTTCGCATGACTTGCCGGCGATCAAGTCGATGTTATGAAAAAGCGAATGAATCCATTATTTGCAACTGAGTAAACAAAACTGGTTGAGATAACTATCTTTGCTGTCTTTTAGTAAATCAGGGATGCAGTAAATGAGTCTTTAACTCTTTTAGTTTCTTTTTAGAAAGAAAAATTAAGTATGTATCGGATGAAATATTCTCTAGGCATTTCCACATTATAAAGTTAGTTGGCTTTGATAATAAGCTTTCCGCCTGCCTATTAATCTTTTCAGAACTTTTGTTAGAGAATAATAAATACTGGATTTTCATTAAGTTTATCTACTTACCTATTTATAAGTTTTTTAACAGTAACCTACCCTTGAAAATCAAATAATTTCTAGAAAAACTTAAATGATTGACAACCTCTCCACATTTTTCTGTGTCCAACACAGATGACGGCGGGCAGCGCGCGCTCAGTTTTTGCGCGTCATCCGAACTGGACGTTCCAAGTTCAAATTTGAAAATTGGAACTCAAACGTTCGATATTTTAAATTTAGCATAAAATAACTGTCGGAGTATTCGATTTTAAATTCCATTTCTGTAATTTTCTTTTATACAAAAAGAGTATGAATTTAAACGACTTACTTGCGTTTAAATATTTTCTCACACACTATAGTTTCTCTTAGAGCATAAACAATGCAGGGATATTTAAATAAAATTCTGTCCACTTTTTTTCTATGGTTTCTTATTTATCTTTGCAAAATAGTCAAAGTTAAAGCGTAATAAATTATTGAAACAATTTTGATATTTGTATTGGAGTTACTCGAAAATAAATTGCATATTCAGCCTATTATGTTCCCACTGTTGGGACATAGGCCTCTTCTCTAGAGAGAGAGTGGGCCGTAATCCATCACGCGGGCCCAGTGCGGGTTGGTGGATGTCACAAGTCTTCTGTCGAACTTTTGGTTCTAGGACATGCCAGTTTCCTCACGATGTTTTCTTGAAAGCAGTGGTGATAAAGGTATTTAGATGAAGTAAAGTACCTGTCTAGGTTCGAACCAACGACCTACTCGTAAATCGCGGCCGTTTCCAAAGGGCCACTAGTGCTCGGAAAATTAATTACCTTCTGTTAAATAATGTTATATCAACCCGCACTAGGCCCGCTTGGTGGATTACGGCCCACTCTCTTTCTAGTAAAGGAGGCCTGTGTCCCAGCAGTGGGAACATACGATAATGATGATAAAATAATGTTATTGCTGGACTGAAATGAAATTGTTTATTCTGTTGTTTATTGGAATCGCTTTTGCAAAAATAAGCTGGGCGTTTCCTGACTACTTTGAAAAGAAAGAGGTCTATTTTAAAGTCCAGACATAATCTTGGCGAGGCCATAAATGAGGACCATGTATGTAGATTAGTTTCTGAAATGGTCTTTTAAGGAAAGAACCACACAGATTTTAGTGGACCTACCAGTCAGTGCAAGCATTTGTCGGTAATCGTGGAGCTCAACTCAGAACTTAAGAAGCTCAACTCGACGAACAATACCAAAGAAAGGACATTTGGGTAGGCCGTATTTATTAAACTACTCACTGAGAAAGAAAAAAAATATGAAAGAAAAGAAAATAAAAAAATATCCACATAGTCCTCACATTCACAATAATTAAAATGATAATACTTTACAAAGTAATCATGTCATTTTGTATGTAAAATTCGACAATGTCAATGTTTATAATTATGAATGCTATAGTGCGTGACTAGTTCCTAAGAAATAATGTAACGCATGTCATAATATGCAAACTAGGTAAAGTAAAGGAAACTCGCACGGATAAATCATTCGCATAATGGCGTGTGATTTTGCCTTAACATGGGTTCGAACTCACGCTAACACGATAGACGTTTGTTTGAAGTATGCGCTGTGTCAAATGAACCCAGACACAATCTGCCTAGCCTTTTTCCAAGTATGTTAGGGGTCGGCTTCTAGTCTAACCGGATGGAGCTGAATATCAGCATTTTGTATGGAGCGACTGCCTATCTGACCTCCACAACTCAGTAACTGGGTAATACGATACCCCTTGGTAAGAGTGGTTGTCAGACTTTCGGGCTTCTGACGAACCGTAATGACAGTCAAAGATCCATTTCTAACAGCCAGGACGTTCTGAGGCACGGAGGAGTCTCGGTATGTAAAGATGGTCACCCATCCACGGACCAACCCGTGGATCGACCCGTGCGGCTGTTACTACTTAGCCACGAGCTCCTCAAATCAATTCAGACTATTAATTAAAAAAATAAAGAAAGCATTACTGAGGCACTTGAGGTGCAACCGGACGATAAAGTTATTAGTTTCGGGATTATGTAAAAGGCCAATTTTCAGCAAAGGATCTGAATATTTATCTACCTTCTGCAGGTTTATGTGTTGATTAATTATACAATCTTAGAAATTTAATGATAACTATACCCTAGCCTGTGTGGGACTGGGCCGGACACGTCTGCCGCATGTCGAATGAGTCATAGGCCAAATCTACCACCATGTGGGTTCCAGAAAACGTCCGTCGACATCGAGGCAGACCCAGGAGAAGAGCTTGATGCCTACAGACAGGATTGGTTCACACTAGCTCAAAACAGAGAGGAGTGGAAAGAAGAAAGGGAGGCCTTTGCCCTGCAGTGGGACAACACAGGCTAAAAATAAATAAATAAAATATAACCTACCTAATACACTAGCACAATTTCGCAATAATGTTTTACGGCAACTTCTTGTTTGAATTGTATTTTAATATTGTTACTACAAACTTTTTAATAAATGCAATTATTTTATTTTATTCTTTTCACTGCATTATTTTATTAATTAACTTGATTTTATTATAATTATCTGTAATTACCTAGTTAAATCAAATAGGCAAGCTATGTAAGTGCTGTGCACACCTTTAACTGACAAAAGTTCGCTGTAAAAATTATACGATGTGGCCTATGGGCATGCATACCCGTATTTTTATGAATATTCATGATTTTTCTTCGAAAATTGACTTTAAAAATAATAACATGAAAAATATTAAAGATAGACCCCTCCCCCCCTTTTTAAGTTAAATATTCAGAGAAATACGAGCGGGCACATGCCAATTGGCCACATTGTATAGTTCTCTGTTAATGTTTTTGTGAATTAGCCGTTGGTGTGCCATAATAAATAAATAAATTACAGATACCTACCTAGGAACCAACCTACCTACCTACCTATATAGGAACCCAAGATGGACCGATGACCTTGTAAAGGCCGCAGGAATCCGCTGGATGCGGGAAGCACAGAATCGGTCGAAGTGGCGGTGCTTGGGAGACGCCTATGTTCAGCAGCAGACGTCTTTTGGCTGAAATGATGACCTACTCGTATATTAATAGATATCTGAATAATAATAATTTAATGCCATAAATTGATTAAATAATTAATGCATTTTATAACGATGCTGACGTCATTTCAAGGGCGGGGGTCACAAGGTTGATTCACATAATTTAACTTTAATCGTTCTACTGCCTCATTGGTCTAGTGGTCACAAATGCTACTGCTGAGCATGAGGTCCTAAGTTCGATTCCCAGGTCAGGCAAAGTATTCTTGTTTTTTTTTTACCTGGAACTTCTCAGTAGCAGTCCGGAGTCTGGAATTGTGCCCGGTTGATGGCAATAAGCTCGCCCCCTATTACATGGGACTTAAACATAACAGGCGAAGTGTGGGTGTACTATAGATACACCTCTGCCTTACCTTTCTGGGAGACAATAGGCGTGATATTATTATAGATCTGAAACCCAACGCTTCATTATGGTTTATTATTATTTTAACTGACATTCACGTGTTATTTATTTGTAATTTTTTTAGTTTTAGTCTCCATTTGAGCGCAAATATGACAGGTGTAAGATATCATTAGATGGATAGGGACTTTTAGTGATCTTTTATAAATGGCGATATTTAAATCGTTTGTCAACAGACAACTTCGCATTTTTTAACCTATTATCAAAATTCTTTTTAGCCCAGTAAAATTAGGGGTTTCACATAAATATAAATAGCATAAAACCCATAGGAAACGAGATATTTGCAATAAATGTGTAAGAAAACTATTTTTTGACCTTTGAGCTTGGAATATCAGTAGTCTGTAATAGTAGTAGCGAGTTTCAGGGCGTCAAAATAAAGGTTTATACAAGTTTATAGCTGACTATCTCTCATTCCGAGATACTTGCCCTAATTTGACTAATTTTCCTGGACTATTTGTATTTTTGGTCTTTTTATTATTTAATTAAGTGTATCACCAGTCATGTGTGTAGAAGGGGTGCGCCAAAGTTCACCTAAATTTTCAACCCCGATAATTGGAAATCCGAAAATGTTCTTCCTAACATTTTTCATCCTAACAATCACAATTCCTAACTACTCTGTCTCTAATGTTCATAATTCCGAAGCATTCAACTTCATAATGTCAGTAGCAATAATCATCTATTATACTTTTATTTGTTTTCCTATATTTTCACAACATAACCATCTTTTACACTATTATTCAAAGTCATATCTTTTTTGTTTAGATTAGGATTAGGTTAGGTTAGGTTAGAACTGTGACCAACTACGCGCGAGCCGAGCGAGCGAAGCGAGCGGTGCCGCGGCAGCGGCCGGCGAGCGCTACCTCGAAATAGGTCGTGGATTTTTCTAAGTATTTTTTTCATAGTGCCCCCAAGACGACACTTTGACCTGAATTTCATTCATTTAAAACAAAAATCAGTGAAACGACCTTTAATCATTCTAAACAGTTGGTTTTTAGCAATGACTATAGTTTTTTTTAGACATAATTATCTCAGGTATGGTTAAAGTAATAAATATGTAACAACAATAACCAAAAATAAAATGGCTAAATGTAAAAACAGTTGTTTTGTAATCACAAGAAATAGTTTAAAAACAAACTTTTCCTTCAAAGCATCTGGTTCATGATTATGTTCTCTCAGTAGGATAAAAGCGTTTTATGATAAAAAACAGTAGGAGTTTAAATATATTTACGTTAATGATATTATTAATTACAATTTTCGGAAACATGAGTGTTATGAACATCTCCGGTAGCACTACAAATAGTATGAATGAAAACTTTAGGATGAAAAATTTTAGGAAGAGTGATCATTCGGATTACAAATCGTTAGGAAGAACAATTTCGGGTAAAGAACTTTAGGTGAGCCAATATGGACCCGTGTAGAAGTTATAAGTGTACCACAAAATTAAATGAATAATCTTAAGCCTAACTAATATTATAAATGCGAAAGTGAGTTTGTTCGTTAAGCTTTCACGCTAAAACGGCTAAACGGATTTGTATGAAATTTGGCACATGGGTAGACCATGACCTGAAAAAGGATAGGATACATTTTACCCCGATATTCCCACGGAATCGATACTTATGTGAGTAAATCTGCGGGGCGCAGTAAGTTTCTTTATAAAGGAAACTGTAAAAAAAAAAACCTATGCTAAAACTGCAACTCCACCCGCCTAATACAGGGTGGCAGGGACATCGACGCGCAGCCGGTTACCATGGATTCAGTACATGGTCCTGAACGCCCCTGCGTTGAAATTTTTCGTCGGTTATTAAAAAAAAAATCTGCTGTTTCATAGAAAAGTGCAATACCTACGCGGTCAAAATGTATGGAACAGCTGATTTTTTTTTAAATAACCGACGAAAAATTTCAACGCAGGGGGGTTCAGAACCATGTACTGAATCCATGGTAACCGGCTTCGCGTCGATGTCCCGGACACCCCGTATAGTTTCATTTTTTTTTCAGGAGGAAAAGAAAGTTTTCCGGATATTCTGAAGTATGCTAAAAAACTACACCTCTTTATCGTCATATTTAGTTAGGTAGTTGGACTGTGAAAACGTATTAAGAGGGTGCATCCTAAAAGTTGGCAACGTCGTAAATAGCTGTCAAATATTTACCTGTTTCGATTAATTTGGAAATAATACTGTATGGAAATAAGAAATGTGGCTAACCAATTGACTAGAATATTAATAATGAATTGCAATTATAACATTGAATTTGATGTTGTACCCGTTTTAGGTGAAGAAAAGGCATTTGGAAAGTTTCCAAATACTTTTTTTACATCTAAAACTAACTATTCGGTGTTACGATATTAATCATTGCATTTCATAATCAATATTCTAGTCAATTGGTTAGCCACATTTTTTATTTCCAAGAAATATTATCTAATTAATCAAAACAGCGAAATATTTGACATCTATTTGCGACGCGGCGACGTTGCCAACTTTCAGAATAAACACTCTTAAATAGATAGAACTTTGAGATTCTCCTTCGCATAATCTGTTAGCGGATTGAAACTCTACTAACAATATTTTTTTTGGAAATACTAGAATGGCTCATGCGCCGCCGTGGTCAAAAGAGAGTCAGAACCTAAGCGTCGGTTGATAACATGGCTGACTGTCCAAGCTAGGTACTTCCCCACACATACCTACTGAATTATATCCTCCTAAATCCTCGTTGGTTACAATTGATTAGCACTTAGGTATAATGGATTCTAGGAAAACTTATATCGAAAACCAGGGGGAAAAAACTATCAAATATAAGTACCTATCCATTTTTATCATCTGCCTAGCCTTTTCTCAACAATATTGGGGTCGTCTTCCAATCTAACTGGATGCAGCTGAATACCAGTATTCTACATGAAGCGACTGCCTATCTGACCTCCACAACCTATAATTACTAGGTATAATGATATCCATTGATAAAACTGGTTGTCAGACTTTCAGGCTTCTGACTACCCGTGCTTTCCGAGGCTCGGAGGAGTCTCGGTATGTAAAGGATGGTCACCCATCCACGGACTGACCTCGGTAAGCGTAGCTTAACCTTCAATTTCTTAGCCACGAGCTTCTCAAATATATCCATTTAAATGTCTCTTCAAATCCACGCTCACTAATCACAATGTCATGTCTTAGCTAAGAATGTGGAGCTTCCATTTAAAAAAAATAACCGCAATAAAACCGAAGAATAAATAACAATAGTAACTAGCAACTCGTACATTTTAAAATAACTAAAGATAACCCTAACCTACCGCAAGCGTATCGAATTAAAAAGCAAACACCACACTGTTTCATAGTTCATCCAAAAAAAATGCCAAGACAATGCACTAGGAGCAAAAAGTCTTGGATCGTATAATATATTGCTCGAATCAGGCTTAACACTGCCACTGCGAACCGTCGACAGTGGATGCGGTTTATGCAAACTTAGACCACTCCTACCGTGACACGCCTCCGCAGCAATCTACTCTCCCTCTCTCCCCCACACAAGATTCTATCTCCGTCCCCCTCTCGTGCATAACGCCTACACATTTTCCGAGGCAAGTTTTTAGTCGATCAAAAGACATCGTCCGTGTTGACGCTCTCGGTAGAATAAATAGCGTTGGAAAAAAAAATATAGCGTGCTTTTTTTCCCGTTTCGTTATAAGCATGGAGGTTTTTTCAGTGGTATTCTTATCAGTGTGTGATAGTGGTGTTTCTAGTTCTTCCTGACTGTGTATTTTTGTGTTGTGTACTGTGTTGTGTTTTTTTCTATGAAGGTAATTTTTGTTGTTGTTTTTTTTTTGGGTAAGGGATATTTTTATGAGTGGTTGTTATAGGATGGCGTTTTCTATTACTGATTATATTATTGATGTCTTTCCTGTTTTTTTTTTTGTAAAGAAACAGGAAAGAGTCATTTCTTTAAAAAGATAGGACTTATGAAATATGTTCATAAAGGAGCATTATAGATTGTATAAATATCCTGGATGGATTTATATAAATAATTGCTGACGATGACATTTCGGAACCATGAGACCAAATCAATAAAGTTGGTAACAATAAAATTCATAAACCTGTGCCTATTTGAAATAAATTATTCATAAACCATTACTAAAATCAGGAGTTTTGTATTGGTTTTAGTCCTATCGCCAAACTGCAGAAACGCTAATTTGACAGAAAATAAAATAATTTATGGTTAATTTGCGCAATAAAAAAGAACGTAGTATAATTTAGGAGCTCGATTACACGCCGCATTAAGTAGAACAGAGTATTTGAAACTAAATACGAACGAATGGCCTAATATGTTTTAAATAAGCATTAGGCGTGACCAGAGTTTGGCCTATTTTTTGGCCAAAAAAGCACCATTGCCTGCCCTGGCAATGCTGCCAGCCTTTTGGCCACTTTTCTTGCTGACAGCGATGCGGACGAATTTTTTGATGCCCCATGATTATTTCCTCTCGTTTTTTATAAGCTTGTCCTTATTTTTTTTTAGACAGCTCACATAATTTCACCTTGTTGAAAATTTAAAAAAAACGATCCAAAAATTGGCGATTCTATAATTTTAGTAATCATCATCATCATAATCAGCCTATTAATGTTCCCACTGCTGGGATACAGGCCTCCTCTCTGTGAGAGGGAGTGGGTCGTAATCTACCACGCGGGCCCAGTGCGGGTTGGTACGAGTAGATGTCACATGTCTTCGAATTTTTGGTTCTAAGACATGCCGGTTTCCTCACGATGTTTTCCTTCACCGTTTTGAGAGCAGTAGTCATGAAATTATTTACAAAAAGTAAAGCGCCTGCTTGGGTTCGAACCCACAACCTACAACTCGTAAGTCCGGGCCGTTACCACTGGGCCACCACTGCTCTCGTCGTAGTTTTAGTAATATTGATATTGAAATAATAACAGAAAAACGAGAAGTCATGATGTTTTTCTGCCAATGTAGTTTTTGTGAAAATTGCATCATTTTATCGCTACAGTAGTTAGGTACTAAGTAATTTTGGGTTGTTCCCAGAGGTCCACGATTCTATTGTTCCTCTTTTCCCACCGGGTCCATTAAAAATTATAATGATGTTTTAAATGTTCCTACATGAATTTCCAACGGGTCCACGAGATTTACTCTCTTGTTTTATAAATAAACGTGTAACATGTAATTTATAATTAAACGTTTTGTAGGATCCTATAATTGCAAATATTTTGCCGAATAGTCATTAATTATTTTCGTGTAATATTTAAAGCTATGATAATTATCGGAAGGTATGTAAAATTATTGAAATAAAATACAGTGAAACTAAAAAAAAAGCTCAAAAAACTTGTTGGCGCCAAAACCATTTTGTTATAGTAAGTGTAAAATTAAGTGGTTATTTTTCTTTGTTTTTATAACTATGATAATTTAATTATGAAGAACAACTATTGTTATGTAAGGGCAACTATTGTTTACTAATTTATTTGCAAAAATTACGAGGAGTTATAAAATTACAAGCATTTGATACAAGAAATAATCTGTTAAAAAAAATAAGTATTCAAAATCAGCAACTTTATCGTTGCTGACTTTTAATAATTACTAACTTACTTAAACAAAAGATTTACGTAAACAAGCTTTAAAAAACTACTTACCAGCTAAATAAATTTTAAGTAACAAACAAAAAAACATAAACAATTATAATTGTAATTTGAAATCAACAATAGTTTGGTTCACGCTAATTCGTATCATTCGACGCGATTAATTTTAACTAGCGTTAAGCTTCGGTTGAAGATAAATGATCCAAGGGACTGACTGTAGCGAGTCAGTTTACTGATTTTTTTTATTTATTAATTAGAAAAAAAAACCCTAGTAAACTGATATTAGTAGGGATATTATGAATTGAAATACAAGAGTAGTTAAATTAAATTATTATTTAAATAGAAAAATACGTATTTATACCAATAAACAATATTAGTAGGAATAATATTATAAATGGAGATTGAAAGACAAGAGAGAGAGAATTTAATCATTGGTAAGAGCAGTGGTAGCCCAGTGGTAACGGCCGCGACTTACTAATTGTAGTTCGTAGGTTTGGACCCAGACAGGCGTTTTACTTTATGTAAATTATTTCATCAAAACTGCTCTCAAAACGGTGATGAATAACATCGTGAAAAAAATGTCCTAGAACCAAAAAATCGAAGACATGTGTCATCTATCAACCCGCAGTGGGCCCGCGAAGTAGATTACAGCCCACACCCTCTCACTGAGAGGAGGCCTGTGTCCCAGCAGTGGGAACATTATAGGCTGATTATGTTATGTAGAAGCCAATGTGTTTGCATAATTTTTAGAGGCGAGAAAGTTGTATTTTGATATCCAACAACTTTTGACAAAATCATTACGCTTTCCACAGCAATTTTTATAGTAGCACTAGAGCAAAAATCTTTATTTTTATTTATAAATCTTTCTTACTTGCCGACGCAGTTGTGCGAAGTTAGATATAATGTCCATATTTTTTTAAAGTTATTAACCCATTGACAGGACAGTAAACAGAAACATTTTAATTTTCATAAGCCTTGGCTGGGTATCTACTTACAGGTTAAAGTCCCTTAAAATAGGGGGCGACTATATTGCCATTAACCGGGCACAAATCTAAAAGATATACCTAAAACGGGTGATAGACATGCATACTTAAAGACCGCGGTTTTTAAGCTCGCCAACTTGCGCGGCTCGCCGCCAGTGACACACGTGCAGATTTCTCAATCTGTATCGCGATGTTTTCGACTTTTCAGAACCAAACTAAACATAAATTACATAAATAATGAAACAAAATGCTGGCTCGCGACTCGCGGCAATAACAGACGTACAAAACCACGAACCAAGGCGGGCTACGAGCAAAATTTCAAAACTGTTGGATCAACGGCGATCTTACTCGGTGGTTTTAAAGTGCGCGTACTTAGGGTGACACACGGGCGAGTAAGGTCGCCGAGCCATAAGACCATGTACTTGCTCGCACGTCTATCACCCCTTTAATATGCATATATTTTATAATATCCTTATATTTCTTGCAACCTTCATTAAGTTTACAAAAAAAAAAAAACTTAAAACTAAACTTCTATTCCAAGCTGTATGTTAAAGTGAGTCTATATTATTTAATTCCTATGCCTACTATATTATATTGAGTTTCTAGTTTATTCTGCCTATTCAAGTTTCAACGATACCAAGAGACCTCCTTGACTCTCTATCTTTTTCTCTCTTGACTTTATCCAGTCCACTGGTTATATCCAGTCTTCTCTAGACTGGACTGCTTGAATCCAGTTTATTCCAGCTCATCTCTCATCTTTTTAATCTCGTCTTCCCATATAGCGTAGGGTCTGTTCTTGTGTGTTCCTTGGGGGCCCAGCCATGCCATTACCTTTTTCGTCCACCTCTGGTATTGTAGAAATTATTTATTTATTTAATACTTCAAGCACACAAATGTACAGAGCAGGACGGACTTCATGCCATAGTCTTTCCAAGTTGAAAGACAAGTGAGCGTGTACAGAGTGTTACATTAACGTATCAATTTAAAAAAAAATGAGAAAATTTTATTTAAAAACAATAAAAAAAACTTTTTTTTTTCACTTTCAATATTTTTTCTAGCATATGTATGGACGCTATACTATTGCGGGTTAACGGGAACGCCCTCTATTAGTTAACATATTGTATAAGATATAGGTACGTATTTTAAAACTATAAATATAAACCTAATTATATATAAATAAATATACTAAGACAAACAATGGAAAAACATTACCGTTTTGATGGTAGTATACTGCCAGCTTCTTACGAATGTGCTCGCGAACTTTAACTTTAAAAGATAATCGGTTGGTCGCCATCCTGATTTCCTGGGAGAGCGCATTCCACAAAGAGATAGACTGGATGAAGAAGGAAGAGTGAATGTAGTCTCTGCAGTGAGTGAGACATTGAAGAAGACATTAGTATTATTATGCATTTATGTAATCGTATATTTAAAATTCGCCATTGATGACATCCATGCATTCATCGGTAGGTTACCTAGTTTTCCCAAAGAAGTTGGTAGGGTATGCAAATCAGCACCCTAATTGCGTAATGCACTTTCAATCATAAATTATTGAAAAAAAAAACTTCTATACAAAATTTTATATGGGATATACCGATAAACCCCACCGTTACCACTTTCAATTTGATGAAAACAGCTATAAAATTGTATATCAGCACTTTAAAATAATAATATTATCTGTAATTTTAATATTATCTGAGACAAAATTAAACTGAGACAAAATTCTGCAAGCAACTTGGAACTAGCGCTCGACGGCCACTGCGCACCGCTCGGGTCCGCTCGCCTCGCTCGCTTGGCTCGCGCGCGGTTGGTCACTGTTCTAACCTAACCTGACCTATATTACCCAGTTCAAAATGACGAATCATACAATCTGCCCGCTACAACATAGTAATAACTAATAAGCTAATCATATTTATAGAGGAAACCATTACTTTTATAGTTAATTCAATTAATTTTAAAGCTATACATTTTAAAGTGTGATTTTTTTTTTAAAGTGCTTTTATATATATTCCCCGTTATAAAAGGAACTCTCGTACTAGACAGCTTAGGCGATTTGGGCTGAATGAATGAAAAGAAGAATTAATTTAAGATTTTTATTAGGTAGATGAGCCCGAAAGGTGGATGTGTGCCTGGTGAATGGCGATAGGCTCAACCTCTTTTTAAGAAATGAGACTTAAATATAATTAAAGGGACGAAACGTGGCAATGCCTAGCCTTCCGCTTCGGTGAATACAAGGTGTGTTATTTAATATTTATATGTGAAACCACGTGTTGTTTTGTGTCATTTATTTATTACTGGCAGTTATTTATGTGACGCACCAACCAAGTCACGCTACATCCTGATCGTGGAAAAAAAACTTAGATGCGCATACTAACGCGTCGTGACCAATGACCTCAACAGTTAAACATGCGTTCGTTTACCTACTTGCTCTCTGTTGTTTCAGAATTTAAACTTTTAGTAAAACTTTTTCGAATTACGCTAAATTATTTTTTATTTTGACTTTTTTTTTTTTTTTTGAAGTTCCATGGCGGCCTAATGGTAACGGCCCCGACTAAGTTGTAGGTCGTGGCTTCAAACCCAAGCAGGCGCTTTAATTTGTGATAACAAAATAATTTCATCACCACTGCTCTCAAAACGGTGAAGGAAAACATCGTGAGGAAACCGGCATGTCTTAGAACCAAAAATTTGAAGACATGTGACATCTCACCATGGGCCCGCACTGGGCCCGCGTGGTAGATTACAGCCCACTCCCTCTCACAGAGAGGAGGCCTGTGTCCCAGCAGTGGGAACATTAATAGGCTGATAAATTGTGTATATTTTTTATTGTTATTTATACTTTGTTATACATACACTAGAAACAAAAAATACAAAACATACAGTGCTACTTCTCCGTCTCTCGAAACTCATTAGTCAAACAAAAACATACGTCTTGTCGCTCTGTTAGTATTATTGCTATGCCGTCTGCAGTCGTCGCTTGACCGCAGCAGCAAGCGGCACTATATATACCGTCATCTACGAAAGCGTTTTCATAAAAATACACAGAAACCAGTAGGCGCTGTGGTCTGTCTTTGCAGTTGAGCGGCACTGACGCTGCAATTTGTGGTCTGCCGTCGCCATTGGAATGGTACACGAGGCCGCACGTCATTGGTAACAAAATCAGTATCATACACCATAATTAGCCTATATTGTTCCCACTGCTGGGACACAGGCCTCCGTTCTGTGAGAGGAAGTGGGCTATAATCCACCACGCGGGCCCAGTGCGGGTTGGTGGATGTCACATGTTTTTGAATTTTAGTTCTAGGACATGCCGGTTTCCTCACGATCTTCTCCTTCATCGTTTTTAGAGCAGTAGTGATGAAATAATTTACACAAAATAAAGCGCCTGTCCGGTTTCGAACCTTCGACCTAGAACTCGTAAGTTGCAGCTACTAGCTAGCTTCTACTAGGCCACCATTGATCCACTGCTGCATCACGGTACCAGTACCAGCAAGCCTTTTATTCTAAAGAACTCCGTACCTGTGCACCGAAAAAAATTTGCGATTTAGCAAATTGTAATTTTTTTCTGCAGTTGACGTTGCTGTAACTCGTGAACTATTTAGGTATCTAATTAAAATATGTTTTCACAAAAGTTGCAGAAAATTTTGTGTTCTATCATTTCTGTATTGACAGATTTATTACCTAGATGACACAGGCGAGAAGATTTTCTCGAAAAACTGTTGTTTAGTACCATTTTTCTAATACGGCGGCGGTCGCTCAAGGTCGCAAATTTGGAAAATTAATTAGGACACCAGCCTGGAACACTCTGCCAAATTTGAAGTCTCCTTGACGTTTTGTAAGGCAGAAGCTACCCAATGACTGGATTAGGCCAGCTCAAGGTTTTAAAGTGTTACCGTAGGTTACCAGCGACGCGGTCGACTGTAACTCCGCTGATAACTTAATCCATTAGTTTAATGTAGTGCACATTCACCTCAATAATTATGTATAAGTAATAAATATCCCTTTTAAGTTATTCACTAATTTCGTTTCAACATTCGTTATGATAAAATTTACGTTATTACGAATTTTATAGCATAATAATTATTTGCACTATATAAATCTGAAAGGTATACTCGTAATTATGGCTATTTGCCGTGTAGGGTTCAATCTTTGTGGTAATGCAACATTGCTGAAGGCAGATCTTGGATGGACGCCCTTAGATTATTCTCAGAAACCTTGTTAAGGCTCCCGCAGCCAGGTGCAATGCGACGGTACGACGCGATTTTAGTAGAACAATTTCCATAAAGTTTTCATAGAAATTATTCTACCGCCTGTCTGAGAAAACATCGTGAGGAAATGTCCTAGAACCAAATATTCGAAGACATGTTACATCTACCAACCCGCACTGGGCCTGCGTGGTGGATTACGGCCCACTCCCTCTCACCAAGAGGAGGCCTGTGTCCCAGCAGTGGGAACATTAGAAAGTGGATTATAGACTTGATAATGTCACCTAAATACCTAAAATACGCATTTTGGAATTTCCTGTCAGGGAATATTTTTGTTAGGCTTCCAATATAAATTGCCCGTATCACAACTCACAACTGTTTTTCAGGGACAGTTGTATTTTGCTTTAACAGAGTAAACAGGGATGTTTACAACTTTTTTTTTGTACGTCAGGTAGATTTATTTTTTTGTACGTCAGGTAGATTAAAAAATGTTGGACCCGTATTTTTTCTTTGTTTACGTAATCAAAAGATTACGGCAATACATTGTGTTAAAATGTGGCATGACGTCACTCCCCGGTAGATTTTATACTGACTTGTGACGTAGCGAGCCCCCACTTCCCAACTTTAATGCGTTTTATCTAAACCATTTTTTATTAATATGATAAAGCACAAAATACGTGTCTATTATTTTGTACGACTCTTAATGCGAAGCATTAGAGGGTGCTCTACGATCGAAAAATTTTTTTTGCCCCATTTCTGTAACTGTTTTTATTGTTACACTCCTGCTAGTACACATAACCTACTTATATTTTATATACCATTGTATAGATGATTAAATGGAGATTAATACTTTTTAACAATTGATTTAATGCAGCAGAAATGGAAAAAGCATCAAAATAGTTGAAAAAAAATTCCTGTCCGTCAATTTATGAACCCTGAAAACATTGTAGCTTGCGATAAAATCAATTAATTGAGTAATTTTTTTTTTTATACATCTTTTTCAGCCGTAGAAGGAACCCTATTGAAAATGGCTCTTTTATTCAAAGTAGTTTAATTATAGTTAATAAAATACTAACAAAAATATAATATCTTTATCTAAATATTTCCAACCTTTGACTTGATGTCCGTAAGTTGCCTAGCAACCGCCAAGTAAATATCTTTGTCAGTCTTTGACATTACGACTTCATGAAAAGTGATAAATTGTTCATTTTTGTTAAAAACTATGTTTTGAATTTCTTTTTCGTTTATGAATGAGTGTTATGTATGAGGCGTGCACTTTTGGATTTTCCAAACTATTTTTATCATCTGATATCCCTATTGAAGTAGGGTGTTTGCTTAATTCATTTCTCTGAATGGACAATATTAATAATAGTAATCTTAGTGACCACCAAACTATTAAGTCTATGTATGCTTACTCTTCTGGATAATCCGTCTTACTGATCTATGTAGGATACCTCCGTCCAGGAATAGATTGCGCCTGCGTCAGGTAGCATTGAATGATGAATAGGTGACAGATTGACAGTCTAGTCATTTATGGCCTTAACGCTGTGACAGAAGGAATTCCTCACGGCTTTAGAGAAACCTATGCACAAAATGAGGGAGAGCAGTGGTGGCCTAGTGGTAACGGCTGCGAGTTGTAGGTTTGAACCCTGATAGGCTTTACTGTGTAAATTATTTCATGAATATTCCTCTCAAAACGGCGAAGAAAAATATCGTGAGGAAACCGGCATGTCCTAGACTCAAAAATTTTGAAATCATCTGACATCTACCGACCAGCACTGGGCCCGCGTGGAGGATTGCAGCCCACTCTCTCTCGAAGAGAGATGACTTTTGTCCCAGCAGTCAACTACAATAATCAGTAATCAAAAGTTAATGCGTACAAAAAATGTCTTAGTTGTATTCCACCTTTGTGAGAGACTGGGTCACAAACTGATGGTTGGGGTGGTGCTCTTTGTGTTCACAGCAGTGTGAACATATGGCTGATTATGCAACATCACCTTATCGTCACAAAATTATTTGTCTAAGCTAATGTTATAATGATAAGATGATGCCGGCTGTGTTCTGAAGTTTTCAATTGATCGGCATATAACCTTTCAGGCCTACCTCGAAATACTTATGCAATAACCCGCATCCAGGATTGACTTGCAAATTTTACAATGTCACTGAATCTCACTGCGAGCTTATTGCATTTTGCTCTGCATCGGTCCATTTAACATCAATGTGAAGATTATTTGGGTCATTGTTTATTTTATTTTTTATTCTTTCTTGCTCAGTTAGTTTTAATCAAGGTCTGGCCGTTTGAGTAATTTATGCGTCGTAGCCAAATGTCCTTTCTGTGGTACTGTTCGTCGAATCGTTGAGCTCCTTAAGTCCTGAGTTGAGCTGCACGATTGAACAAGTCCACTCAATCTATGTACTCCTTTCGTAAATAGCTATTTCAGACATCAATCTACATGGTTTTCACATGATCTGACCAAGATTATGTCTGGAGTTTAAAAGAGACTGACCTCTGAGTTTGTCCTTAATTTCTTCTCAGAGTAGTCAGATAGGAACTCTGACGTCATCTAGTTTTTTAATTATTATTGGCGTGTAAAAGTGTTTTTTACAGGCTAGCTTTCGCCCGCGTGGATGTCGGAAATTATACCACGGGAACGTACTATCGGGATAAAAAGTATTCTATATGTTAATCCAGGTTATAAACTATATGTGTGATAAATTTCATCCTAATCCGTTCAGCCGTTTTTGCGTGTTTGAGTAACAAACATACAAACTTTTATAATTAGTAGGACAGGAAAATAAAATCATTTCATTTCGTTTAACGCAGCTTCCAATACGCAGCTCACAAGAGCATCACTCCACACTGCACACACCTCAAATTCACGGCCACGGGAAGCGAGCAAAACCAACTGAAACGCAAATAACTGGCAAATAATTTGCATGTAGTGTAGATACACTTTTTTTCAACTAATTTGCACATGCGTAGGAGTTTTTTACTAAGACGCATTGCGTTCGTTATGTAAGTTGTTAGATATCAATGCCAATGTCAGTGGGCTAGCATTGGAGTGGCGATTAGCATGTAAATTAGGAGTTTGTTGTGTGTGATCGGTTCATGGTGGTTTCGGAGTAGTACAAAAAATGGTTTTTAGGTCCCCGCACCACACCAGGCCTACGAACGGTGCGGTGCGGTGCTTCATTTGAGGATGTGTATAGCTCTACCAGAATGTCCATTTTCTAACCACCAAGCAAGCGTTTCGTTTACTATGTTCGATTACCAGAAAGTAGGTGGTCTATACTTTTTAGTTAATTTAAGTTTGATTCCGATTATTTTTACGTATGGCAATTAGGTAGGTACTCCCCAAACTGAGCCTGGTGAAGTCTTTGATTATTAAAACTCATGTGACCTTGGTTATTGGTAAATTAAAATTACTCGTATTTACCTATCATGTAAGTTGACATAAGATTTCAAACTGGACTACGACCTCTGCTTGTCCCGCAAGATAGTTCAGCGTTAAGATACCTCATACCTACCTACCTTAACAGTAAAATTACGTCACACCAAATTTCCTCTGGGCGGGGCGTACGATGGGCGTGTACCGTGGGCGTGGCGTCTCGTTCATTGACCTATCCACATAGAGCTATGTACATATATAACTTTATCAGTATGTTGCTATATTTGCAATTCTAAGTTGGTTTGTAAGTAGCAGATTTTGTAGTATTTAATTCAAAGATGAGCGGGATTGCATCGAATAGACTAGTTTTCTAAATCCGAGTCGTGGCACGAGCTATTTAAGAGTAGGCTTGTCATGGTCAACATCGTTTCTGCCGAAAGACGTCCACTGCTGGACATAGGCCTCCCCCAAGCACCGCCAATTTGGCTTGTTCTGTGGATTCCTGTAACCTTTACAAGGTCATCGGTCCACCTTGTGGGATGCCTTCCAACGCTACGTCTTCCGGTACGCGGTCGCCACTCTAGATCTTTTCTGCTCCATCGGCCATCTGTCTTCTCGTCCCACATACTGAAGGGTCTCAATTCTTTGAACGATATGCACTGTTCAAAGACTTTCGTCTTCAGCAGGTATTAGCTCATGTTTTGGTAAATAGGTATCCAGTCAGCATGGCTGATTGGCCAGACGTGCGCTGGGTACCCTCTTCAGGTAGTTGAATGGAGCTGTCATCCGTGGTGGCCGTCTCATGTTGGACCCCATCAGAAGTAGGTAGTATCTTAATGAAAGGTGACTTAGGTATTGAACCTGGTTTTTTTGTTCTTCTGTACTCTTCATTCGCACCTTTTCCCAAAGTCTGAAAAGACTGTGTTGTTTTTTCATGGTTATATTCTTAACTAGCTGCTGTCAGCGGCTTGGCCCCTGTGGACCCTAATACTTTTTCTAAAACATAAGCCTAAGTTACTTCTTATAAAATCAGCTATCTGCCACTGAAAATCCCGTCAAAATTGGTCAAGCTATTTCGGAGATTAGCCGGAACAAACAGACAGACACACAAAAAAATAAAAATGTTTTATTTGTATAGATACCTATGGATCATAAACATGAGGCAAATTTGTCACCTCAAAAACTACAACTCACTTGCAGTAGGTACTGTAGACACTACGGTCTACTGTACTGGGATTATATTCAATGAATGAATCTAATGTTTGTTTCCTTTAAGTGCCAGCACTTTGAACAGACTAAGGTTGCATTACAAACCCCATGGAATAAAATCTCTACAGTACTTACCGAAATACTCATGGCAGACTAGCTCTCACACTTCTGCGATTCTGAATAGGCATAGCAACCTGCCATGTCATATAAACAGTTCTCTGTGAGACACACTTTCTAGATGGATAAAGAGCCCCCATTCATAGGCTAACCGCGGAAAGTGCAGCTAGACTTTACTGATTGCCCTATTCACGCGGAAGCTAGGTATTTTTAGGTCAAAGCCTTGTGAAGACTAAAGCGTCAGAGTAGCCCGCGAAATGCAAAATATTTATATTGCAATTTGCAGGATACTATCAGGCTGTATCTTGATCTAAACATGATACGCGGCTGTATCAATAATTTATTTATAGAATTATAATCATCAATACAAGTCAACATATACAAGGTGGAGACGACAATACAATAAAAAATTAAACGGCGTGTCCATAACGACGTTGAATTCTGTATACAAAAATTCAATAATTGTAATATTCAATAGTTTAGTCAATAAAGCTTGGCAAAATCCATAGTCGGCTCGGGCTATTCCGTTTATCCACACCAAAAATCCACCCTAAGGTGGATATTCGGAAATGTATGCCCGAGAATTCACCCAAGGCCAGTTGGATAAACGGAATTTATAGGCTTAGGATGGATCCGGCATACATTACATTTAATTTGTTTGAAAAACTCTTGTTTTTTTTCGAACTTAGGATTTATTTGACAATTCCAAAATACTCTTAAGCATTAGTAGTGCCAGTATTTAAATTTTTTGTTGTATGGTAGTCTCCACATTGTATATAAATAGTCAAAAATAAAATTAGGGTACCCTATTGAATGACTATTTCATGAAATCATGACAGACCAATTCAACATAAGGTGTTGTATTGCTGTTTCTAGTGATTATAATTCTGATGATCTAATGATTTTTTCTTAGTGCATCCCTTGGAAACACCGTCTGCTTACTTAAAGATAGGTAAATGTCTTGCAACTCGTGTCGAATAATACATACATAATCAACCTATTAATGTTCCCATTGCTGAGACACAGGCCTCCTCTTTTTGAGAGGGAGTGGGCGGTAAACTACCACGCGGGCCCAGTGCGGGATGGTAGATGTCACATATCTTCGAATTTTTGGTTCTAAGACATGCCGGTTTGTTTCCTCACGATGTTTTCCTTCACCGTGTCGAATGCAATATGAATATTTTCATTTTTTTATTTTGTTATTTTTGTTTCACGATTTGTGTCTAAATAAACGTTATTTTTTCTTTCTTTTGAATGCAACCACACTACAGACACTACGCAATACGACAAACAAGTGCGAAGCGACGACGGTGCGACGCGATTCTGGTAGAACCATTTCCATGAAGTTTTCATATAAATAGAGTCACGTCGTGTCTGTCTGTGAGAGCCTTTAGGTCAAATTCGACCAAACTTTTATACCTAGGTATTATGTCCTAGAGTAATCACTGTCAGACAACAGTTTTATTCCACGGATAAAAGATGAGATCTGACTTTGGTAAAAACAACCATTAAAAACAAGCAAAGAAATTCTGATCGTTAACCATTTTTGAATATGTGGGTACTTTCAGTGGACTAATTTACAATATTATCTAGTTACGTAGAGTACAATATGAGCCAAACCACTAAAAGTAAAACTAATGTTAACTGTCACGCTTATTATTTTTTTAACATAATTATTTCGGATTATGGATTTAAAAAAAACTAAAATGATTTTTTAATTTTTCAGATGCTGCCCACAAGATAGAAATACGAGAAAAACAAAAATAATAGTCAAATATATTTATTTTGAAAAATGTACTTAGTGCAATAATAATTTAAATTAATAATTGATTCAGAATCAAATTGTTTTTAAAACGGGTTCAATTTAATTGAAAAAGGTGCTTTATTATTCTTTTTTTGAATTTTTCCTCAGTTAAAACATTTAACTATTAAAATATTAATATCTTAAAAAAAGCTGTGTTATATGAAAAATAATTTACTTATTTACAATTTACTTTTCATTATTCAAAATTCTTAGAACGCAACGCTATAAAAATACCTACTTAAAAACAAAAGTGTCAAGTGTTTTGTGTAAAAGTGTAATAATGTCAAAGACTAACTGTGCGAAAATGATTTAAAAACTAAAATGTGCAAACTGTTAAGTGACGAACAAAAATTAAAAGTGAAACTAAAAAAAACTTTATGAGTGAACATTAAACAATGAACTTTAAAACTCAGTCACGTTTTTTAAAACTCAAAAAACCTTTTAAACCCGCCCTCTAACCTAATAATGAACTGTCCGACCCAAAATTTAAATTTAAAAACCATTTTAAAACTTGTGGCAAAAATTTTAAATTTTGTGGCAAATCGAAACTGACTATATGTTGAACGCGATAGGTGAAAATGAGTTTATGAGCGATTATCGCGATCAAAACTGCGGTATGTACACCACATGGTACAGCCGTGGTGACAGTGGGGTGCATCACCATCAGATGGGTCAGTTGTACCACCATGGCCCTCCCATGATAAAGACTGAAGCTGGTGTGAACAGCGATTGCATGATGGCTGTGGACTATGCGCCGCCGATTAAGGTAAGAATTTCACTGATTTTTCTCCTTAAACCACCGACACATTACTGTGTCGTGTTGTGTTGTGACGCGGGATACACCAATCAAACGAATCAATTCAGGACTACGTTAAAAATCACAATGAGTAACACTGTGACACACAATTGGCTAACACTGTGTCAGAAGGCGTCACGATACGACACAACACAATAGGTAATATAAATCCGGCTTTATTTAAAACAGAAAATGTTTGTTTTTGTTATCATTTAATTTTTCTTTTGTATGTTTACGGCATTTCCACGCGACAAGCACTGACTTGATGGAACTGTTGGTGATCATGAAACATACTTTATAATGTGTTAGACACCTCGCACACGTTGAAATCTACTTTGAAGCGAAAAGATGTTTACAGTTATAATAGATTTTGACTTTAAATAGAACATCCTGTAGGCACCATGCGTCAACCAATACTGATGATCATAACATTAAATGTAGTACTATCGATAAATCAAAAAGCAAAATATACCCAACAATTAAAGCATTAATTCAATTCAAATACTTCAAGTAATTCAAAAGTCATTTATTCAAACTAGGCTGAGAATCAGCACTTTTCGAACGTCAAAATAACATAATATGACAGTCCCCCAAAAACGCCCACCCTTGACCACTTTCTAGTGCTTCAGCTGGGAAGAAGAAGTGGCGCAACAAACTCCCCAGCAGCACAGCGGTCTGTTCAGTTAGAAAAACTTTATTCTATACAATAGTATTTATGCAAAATAATTTACATTACGCAACGCAAAACATTAAATTAAAATTATTTGCTACCTTTGTGTCAGCTAGCACACGCCAATACACCAACAAAAATCATTGGAATCAAAGTAAAATAAAGCGAAAATAAAATCGGCTATTTTTGATAGTGCGTTTAAATATGAGACATGGCTCCTCAATTCATACGGACACAATAAACTATCTTGGGGTCGGCTTCCAGTCTAACCGGATGCAGCTGAATACCAGTATTTTACATGGAGCGACTGCCTATCTGACCTCCACAACCCTGTAACTGGGTAATACGATACCCCTTGGTAAGACTGGTGTCAGACTTTCGGGCTTCTGACGACTCGTAACGACTGTCAAAGATCCACGAATGACAGCCGGGACCAACGGAGGCACGGAGGAGTCTCGGTATGTAAAGATGGTCACCCATCCACTGACCAACCCCGGCAAGCGTAGCTTAACCTGATGGATCGACCCGTGCAGCTTGTAATTACTTAGCCACGAGCTCATACGGACACAATAAAAATATTATATTAACTCTACCTTATAATGGCGATCCTTAATAAATTCTTAAGATTACACAGGAAAATTACAGTCACCTGCCTTATAGAATATACATAATTATCACCTGAGTTAACGTCATATAATTTAATCTTCTGAGTAAAACATTAAAATTGAACGGATAGTCGGAAATAATTTTTAATCAAATGTTATCGTTTTAATTGTTCAAAATGTGGTCAATTTAATTAACTCTTCGTTCTGTGAATTTTATAGTAAGTTATACCGAATGTTAAGGATTTTACCGTCTGAATTTGTCAACTTGTACGTCGTACGGTACGCGGCGATCGTAACTTTATGGCAAGAAGAATTTTGGTTTAGAGGTTTACCCAATTGTTGAGAGCGACCGGATACCTTATGCTATTTAAAACTAGATAAATACTCGCCTTGAACTGCTAATAGGTATAACTCAATTTACCTTCAAGATACTGCTCTGCTGCCCTGTGGTTTTCAGCAGAAAATATGACAGTTATTTCGACCTGCGTCAAACCTTATCCGTCTTATTACAAAACACGGTCTAAATTTGGTCCAAGCTTAATCCTTCCAGTCAGTTGTTTTATTTCGAACATTATTCCGACTGGTTTAAAGTTCTTAATTCAAAATTGACAACATAGACTCGGATTTAAAATCAGTTTTTGTATTTAGAACTTTAACGATGTCAAAATAAATTTCGAAATTCAAAAATGGCTCACTGGTTTAAACCTGGTTCTAAAGATAAACCTTGTTTTGTAATAAGGCCGTAAATGACTATCTTTTGTTATTTGCATAACTTACCATCAAAACCCGCTGCATCTTTTCTGAAAGGAGCGAATTTCGTCGATTGTTTTTTTGCCTCTCCTACATACGTACGCCTATATTCCTCAAGGGGTTGGGCAGAGGTGTGATTAAATACCTACTACATCCGCATTTCGCTACTTATGTTTAAGTTCCATGTAATAGGGGGCGAGCCTATTACCATAAACCGAGCACAAATCTCGACTCCAAAATGCTACTGAGGAATTCTTAATGGCAAACCCAATAAAACTTTGCCCGACCTGGGAATCGAACCCGGTTGCCGCTCCCCATGACATAATACCCTAGCCAAATAAGACACTCAGGTATCTACTGCTCGAAAAAAGGTGGCCTAAAGTCTATCATGACCTAAAATTAAAATTTCGAAGATATGTGACATCTACAAACCCGCTCTGGGCCCGCGTGGTAAATTACAGCCCACTCCCTCTCACAGAGAGGAGGTTTGTGTCCTAGCAGCGGGAACATTACATGCTGATTATGTTTATGCTTTAAAGTTTATCTAACCATATGAGTGCAGTGGTGGACTTTGTGTAAATAATATCATCACCACTGCTCTCACAACGGTGAAGGAAAACATCGTGAGGAAACCGGCATGTCTTAGAACCAAAAATTCGAAGACATGTGACAACTGATCTACCAACCCGCACTGGGCCCGCGTGGTAGATTACAGCCCACTCCCTCTCACAGAGAGGAGGCCTGTGTCCCAGCAGTGGAAACATTAATAGGCTGATTGATTGATTGATTGAACCATATGAAAAGTTTAAGTCAAATGATCAACCTTTACATAAATCTGCCTAGCCTTTTCCCAATTATGTTGGGGTCGACTTCCAGTCTAACCGGATGCAGCTGAACGGAGCGACTGCCTATCTGACCTCCACAACCCAGTAAGTGGGTAATAAGATACCCCTTGGTAAGGCTGGTGTCAGACTTTCGGGCTTCTGACGACTCGTAACAACTGCCAAAGATCTACGAATGACAGCCGGGACCAACGGCTTAACGTACTTTTCGAGGCACGGAGGAGTCTCGGTGTATAAAGATAGTCACCCATCTACTGACCAACCCCGGCAAACGTAGCTTAACCTGATGGATCGACCCGTGCGGCTGTTATTACTTAGCCACGAGCTCCTTCTCCTTATCAACCACTACATTCAACCTTTAAATTCCTTACAACCGTAGGACTCTAATCTACACCTTCATTCACGAGCACCCATACACCACTCCCATTGACGCAGCACACCTCATGAATGGACCCACCTGACCAAAATCAACAGCTAACCAGATGATTACTCACGTCATCGGAACGTGACCAATTTTTTCATCTCACCCAGCATCACAGAATCTATAGGAAGTGGAAAAAATGGTCACCCGACGCCAAGGCATAGAAAATCGTGGGCAGTCGTGCGAGAACATTTTAGAATAATATAAGCTACCTGTTTTTAGATTTCTTGTGGTAATTTTTTGTGTGGTTGTAATGGCACGGGCAGTGTCATGGACCTGGAGTCTTGGTTTTATTGGGTGGGCTTTAAAGTAAATATAGAGGTGTTGGGTAACTAGTTTTTGAATGGCAGCGTTTGATGGTCTTGCGATTTTGGGTGCCATGATCTCATTCCGAAGGATTTTGAATGAAATTTCTAATAAAAAAGTTACATAAAAGGTGGACCAGGCAGGGGACATAGTCTTTCCATAGTCCTAGATAACCAGTTTACTTTAGCCACCCAAACCCATAATCCAATATATTTGTTTCCATATCCTGCAATAATCCTACACCAACCGGGTGTTGTCCTTGGGTGCACTTGCATAGTGCGATCAGTGATTACAATCATCGTCAGTTGGAGCATTATTTCATTACAAAACGTCTAATGGGTCTCTACGAGTTGGCTTCGGCCTCCTTCCAAAAACCTTCCGATAAATGTCAATAGACGTAATATTAAATTTAGAATATCTTAAATTTCCGACCCTTAAAGTCCATTCGGTTAGTATACACACGATTTAAAAACTAGGATTAGTACTTACCAGAGAAACACCACAATTACTGCACGCCACAGTTGGATGTAGGCGTATCCAATGTCCCAGTAAGACACTGTACCACCTATTTGCTATACCTAGTTTTAAGGATGCTGTGAATCCATTGCTTCATAACGTTTAAGAAATTCGTCTACTCGACAAAGTAAATAACGCTATAAATGTCGTTGAATTTTCGAAATTTCGCATTACAATTGTACCTGTGTTACAGAAAGTGCCTTCCAGGAAGACGCGCTCCACTCCGCGATTACTGTACTGCAAGTTGTACTTTAGTACAGAGCAGAGTGGAGTGCGGCGCGTCTTCGTGTGTGGCACTATAACACTAAAATCATCATAGCGGAATTAAAAGCACGTATTTTTTTCACTCATTCTTAGTCGCAAAACTAAAGTGGTAGGTATTCGGTTTCATAAAATGAAAATTTTTGTGACGGCATTGCTTGCACGTATCAACTGAACGATTTTCGTGGATGAAAAAAAAAATGTACATTATTATTTTCATTGTTTTAAGGTTATCTACCTACATTACGGTCATTCTCGAAGGGTTAGGTAGAATCGGTACCACATTTCGCCACTTATGTTTAAGTCCCATGTAATAGGAGGCGAGCCTATTGCGTCAACCGGGACAAATCCGGACTGCTACTAAGAAATTCCAGATCGAAAATACCAATAACACTTTGCTCGAACCGGTAATCGCACCCAGGACCTCATGCACAGCTAGACCAACGAGGCAGTCAAATGACTTCGATTTTAGTGTGTTAGGTTCCCGACCCGGGAATCGAACCTTGTGTCCAGCCGTAGCGCTTGCGACCATTAAACCATCGATGCAGAAAACGATTAGAAGTAATTTATTGGAATTATAATTAATAAGTTAATAAAAATAGCTAGAACCATACTTACATCAATGCCACAATTATCTCAAAAGCATTACAAATCATTACCATTATCGATCGTTATACCAATACCGCTAAGAAAGCGATCCATCTCGCTAGTCCCGGGAAAATGATCGCGGTGTCCCGGACTCCGGGACTCCCGGCTACATGTCGGTGACGTCATTAATCAGGGGTAGTCTACTGGGGATCGGCTGCTAACGGCAAAGAACGAGTACGTAGCTATTTTCATTTCAAATTTTGTTTTCGGTTTTGTGTGTGTCATCTATTTAAATAAATGAATAATTAAAAACTGTATTCCGTTACTTTATGATGCTAGCAAACTTTTAAGTTGATTATGAAATACTGGCGAAGATTAACCTGTCTTGATTCTAACTATTTTTATAACAATAAAAACCGAACCTTTTTGACTTACCTTTAAAAAAAATCAGTAGATACCTTCTGTTTATTTAGTATTTGCTCCTACTAGCTGTAAGCAGAAATAGAAATTATTACTACCAGGAATTTTGATTGTAGTTAATGTTACCTTATAAATTTATTAGTCGCTGGTATTATGACGGATTAATGAACGCAACTTAGTGTATTGTGGATTTATTGTGACTGTTACAACCTAATGAAATGAATACATTGTTACAAAATCTACTAACTCACACGCAATCGTTATAACAATAATATCACACGATCATAATCCACTCAAACTTTTAAAACAGTTGTGTGATTTAATTATAAAGAAAAACAATTACTAATTGTTATAATTATTAAAAGCGATTGCTATTGTCTAATATAATGAATATTTAAAAAAAATATGTGTGATACATGGAGTTTTTTTTTTTTTTAAATCTATGCAAAACACATAACATTACATTTCTGGAAATTCCAAACGGAAAAACATACACTCATCGAGCAATCCGTCTCTGATCGTTGAAATCTGAAAAGTGTTTTTAAACATGCACCGTGCATTTAATTAAAAGTAAAATGGTATGGTAGCATAGCTCAATCTATAACCGTGCAAGTAAACGCTCATAGTGCTTATTCTGATCCTAAGTATGTGTGCTGTTATTTCCTGCATCTGCCTAAGGAATCCTAAAGTGCAAAACATTTTTTTGTTGCTAGTTTCACTGGAGTGTAACGTATCTTTGAGCTTGTTGAAATAGAATGTCTGAGCAGAAGCTTAGCTGCAAAGAGTTTTACATTATAACTGCTACATTTTATAGTGACTGTATCATTGGTATGGTGGTCGCAAGCGCTACTGCTGCGGTCAGAGGTCCTGTATTTGATTCCCAGGTCGGCCAAAGTGTTTTTGAGTTTTTCCATCAGCAATTTCTCAGTAACAGCCCCATGTGTCCGGTTGATGGCAAAAGGCTCGTCCCTTATTACTTGAGACTTAAACATAACTGGCGAAATGTGGATGTACTATGCACTATGTAGGTACATCTCTGCCTAAACCTTCGGGTAAAAGGCGGGATGTTATGCTATGTTATTTCATATAGTTTGCAAAAAAAAAAACAATACTAAACATGTTTCCAAAGATGATTAGTATTTCATACGGTCAAAGACTTTTAATCTTGTAACAAACATTTTAAAAACATTTTTTTTCTTTGTGGAATGTCGACATAACGTGTAATTATAGATTCCACCGTTACAATAGTTATTTTTTTATCTTATTCAAAGTAACTGAAGTGTAATTTGAAACTAAACTTTAATATTCAAAACACCAAGAATTCCAATAATTCAATAACGATAGGATAGCGTGAAGATAGGTATAAATAAGTAATTATGTTCATGATGTTAATTATTTGTAAAAAGAAACAGGTGCACAAGCACTGACCTTACAACGTGGTACTATTTGCATGCCATAGCTGTTATTAGTAGTGTAGAAATTATTATTTTATTGGTTAGGTTGTAACTATTTATTATAAATGAAATAACTCATTTACACGTTAATGTTAGAACTATTGACGGTGAATATTATTTTTTACCAACTTCAAAAAGGAAGAGGTTCTCAATTCGACTGTTTTTTTTTTGTATGTCTGTTATGCGATTAATCCGCCAATTAAGCATTGATTTTGATGTTTTTTTTTGTTTATATAGGTCATACTTCAGTGATCCCATATTTTTTTTTATTAACTTTGCTACCCAAGCAAAGTTAGTTTTAAAGTTAGCTTCAATAATACGTATTTTTCTCGCTTAACCTATCTGGATGATATGATGATAACTTTCTGTCACAGTTATTTAAATAGCTGGTAGGCTGGTATTCGAATTTGTGTGGGGTATGTACCACAACCAAAAAGTGAAAAATAAAAACTTTATCCAAAAAAAAAAACAATTTCGTAAGTCGGTGGCATAAAACGAAAATCAAAATCCAAGACACCGACTTCCAAAATAAAAGTTATTTTTGACTTTTTAGTGTTTTTTTTAAATTAAAGTATTTGAAAATAAATACATAATTTATATCAGAGGCAAGAAGAGCTAGCAGTAAACCTATTACTTTTAAGTTTGCATTTTTAAGTCAACACTTTATCAAAGTTATAAAATTATGGTGTTTCACTTTACGATACACTGAACAATTATTTTTCAATGAAAATGGTCAATAATAATTTCTATAGTACTTTGGTATTATTTTTTTCTTTTATTCCATTTAAATACATATAATTTACATTTTTAAATATTTCTTAAAAAACAGATATAAAAAAACATTTAAAAATATAAAAAATTGTCGCCCATCGGCATCAGGAACAGGGTCCAAGATGCCGGTGGTCAGGGCTCTAGAGAGAGGAACCTCCTCACTATGCGTGCCGTGTCTAGGAGTACTGCTTTTTATTATTAAATTATATATTATTTATTATTATACTTATTTTTTTTATTATTAAATTCTTCTGATTGCCAAGATACGGGTTTTTACCTACTTTGGAATTCAGGAGTTCATAATTATAGTTTTAGCATTCTACTCACTTATATTATTTCTATTCTAGTTCTTAGTCGTGTTCGTCGTAACGTTTTTATTTTAATTAAGTTACAGTTTAAAAAAATAACCTACAAAGCTGCACAATGCAGATACCACGTTTTCCTCGGCAGCATCACTAAATACATCAAGATAAACTCACCGTATGATTTGGCGTCTCACCGCGCTGTCACATAAAATAGGAGATACATTCTTTGGAAACCTGAAAAGCATTTAACGAAACAACATAATTAAGTTCACAATACAGTTACCTTGATAGTAAATAATTAGGGCGAATAAAATTTTCTAAAGATTTTTGCTATTTGTAGATTTAATGATTCAGGATTCGAGACTGTAACAAATATGTATAAAAATATATAGTCATCAAAATCATCAAAACAACTGCCTAATTAGAATTGGTCTCAAATTTTAATGGCATGATTTCATGAAATAGTCATTTCATACCATTTTAATGGTTATAATTCTGAAAATACGAGTACATATTATGGCCACCTTAGCGCATCTCCCTTAAAAGATTTTTTTTTATTTATTGCTTTGTGATAAACTTTCTTTTTAATGTTGACAATCTATGTAGATACATAATTCTGGCAGCACACGATTTAGTTTTATCTATCATAATTACTGTCAATGTCAATTGTCACGAACGTCAGTGTACTGTACAAGAAATCATTAAATGGAGCACACGTTTTTGCATCCGATCTGCATTTTTCGTTTTAAATATAGCTTAGCTAATCAAGTTCCCCAACACGTACTGAATTATTTACCGGAGTAAAACGTACATGCAAGTGAATAATACAAAAAAAATGTTCATAGCTCACAAACTCACAATAGTGTTTCAATATACATTGATCAAGAAAAACACAATGACTTGACGTGTCACAACCACAGCATTGTCACATAAAATGGTGATACTTCGTTCTGAACTGTGACAACTAAGTGTCTTTAATTTTGTGTTAATTTCTTGATTAATTTGGTACTTAAACGTTTGGTTAATTTTATAATGAAGGGTTATCGTATTTATAAAGAAATTTACATTATCAAGTTGATTTTTTACTTGATTAAATCATGACATCTAAATCTCAATTATTATCTCAACAATTATCTACCTTTACAAGTATAATATATTATGTAATGACAACTATTATCAGGAATTCGGATGAAAAAATAAAACCGTAATCAGTTAGGAAATAGTTTTCCTAACTGATTATGGTTTTAATATTCTGTACTTTATGGTTATCTAAAAAACTTTGTTCAACTTGGAATCATAAATAGCAATTTTTTTTTTTTTTTTTTTTTGACTAGGTCATCTCGCAGGTTACCACTGAGGTATTCGCTGCTTAACCGGACTTTCCTGTGGCTGCCTTAAGCTCCTAAAAGAAACTCAAAGCCTCCAGCCAGGGGCATACAAACTAAGCTAAATTAAAACTAGGCGAACGCTCGCTAAGGGCACCCCCTGTGGGGTACGAACCTCGGCTTAGGGCGTTCGCTGACGGGAGGACAGCAAGAGGGACAGGCTGGATCAAGGATGGTTCATTATTATTGTCAGGGGAATTTAAAGCTACAGGCTCAGCAAAAACGCGGGCTGGCGCATCGTTATCGAGCAAGGGTCGGGGGGGAGTATCATTTACTCGGGTGGGTCGCGGTCGCGGACCTCTACGGCGAGGTCTGAAATTGTGTCGGCGTGTTTTGTGAACTGTACTTGTGGCCCTATTGCTCTCCTGGAGGAGAGTTATGGGGTCATCTGGATCTGAGAGGACATGCCTAGGGCGACGGGCCTTACTAACTTGGTTATTGGACGGGACATAGCAAGCTGCTTTGACTATTAGGGGATTCCTATGTTTCACTGCGGAGTCAAAGTACCGCTTGGACATACGTTTAAGGAACTGTCGGATGGTGGGGATTTTGAGGTCGAGATGGAGGATCTCGTTCCTAACAAACCACGGGGCTCCCGTGGCCTTACGAAGGACACGGTTCTGTAATACTTGCATCCTATGGATCGTACTGGGATTCGCGTGAGCAAAGACGGCTCCCGCATAGGTCATTATTGGACGAATGCACGACGTATAAATGCGCAATTTGCACTTGAGTGACAATTTGCTGCGTGCATTCATAACGAAAAAGAGTCTACTAAGCGCGAAAGCGGCTCGCGCGCGTACCGCTTTTACGTGTTCCGAAAAAGTGAGATGTTCATCCAGGATTACACCTAAATATTTGACTCGCTTCTCCCAAGGGATCGGCTTGTCAAACATGGTGACTGGACGGGGAAGGATGGGGATACGACGCGGCTTAGAGAAAAAGACCGCCTGACTTTTGTCGGGATTAGCCTCGATTCTCCATAACTTAAACCAGGCGCCAAGCTTGTCGACGGCCTTTTGTAAGTTAAGGATCAACTGGTTGGAATTATACCCACTGCAGTATATGGCCGTATCGTCTGCGAACAGAGCCAACTGACACTTTATACTCTTTGGGATGTCACTGGTGAACAGTGTGAAAATGAGGGGGGCAAGAACAGAGCCCTGAGGGACTCCTGCGCGAATGAGACGGGGGGAAGATAACGCTCCTTCGATACGATAGCGAAAGGTACGATTTGTCAAATAGTCCCGTAAGATGAGTATGAGACGATCTGGTACACCGAGTTGGTATAGCTTGTATATTAAGCCATTGTGCCAGACTTTGTCAAACGCCTTTGCTATGTCGAAGAAGATAGCACCGGTCATGTAACCACGATAGAAACCAGCGCTAACGTGTTCAATGATTCGGTGGACCTGATGCACGCTAGAGTGCTGAGTTCGAAAGCCGAACTGCTCGTTGGGAATGAGGCCCTTGGTCGCATAGTCTCTGAGTCGCTTATAAATAAGTCTCTCATAGATTTTTGCCATTACCTTGAGCAAACTAATGGGGCGATAGCTGGAGGGATCTGACTTGGGTTTACCGGGTTTAGGGATACCTATAACTACGGCTTCTTTCCACGATTGTGGAAAGATATTTTTACTAAGAGCAGCATTGAAGATGGTGCACATTAGAAGTATGAGATGAGTGGGGAAGAGTTGGACCACCCTATTGGTGATGCCATCTAAACCGGGGGCTTTACGAGTTTTAAGACCCTTTATGATATCTTGGACTTCGTCAGGTGTGACGGGAGCCAGAGGATTATCAGGGTCTTCTACGGGGGGTAGAGAGGTTCTACGTTCTACTTCCGCGTCGACCTTATTGAGTTGAGTTTGGTCTACGGGTAGGAGGCTAGGGTAGCATTGCGCTTCGAGACTGTCGGCTAGGCATTCAGCTTTGTCGATGTCGTCGAAAGCGATCGATTTATCGGAGCGAACTAACGGGGGCATGGAAGCCTCTTGTTTGGACCTAAGTTTCCTCTGGAGTTCCCAGAAGGCTAAGTGATTGGGAGTGAGTTCACTCAGAGTCTTGTCCCAATTCGCATTACGCAGCTCCTCCACGCGTTTCTTTACAGATCTCTGTGAATAGCGCATGTGGGCTTATAAATAGCAATGTCATAGGATACAATAAATGCCTCTGTATGTATGTTCATCTACGAGATTGACAACATTTTTATGGGTTGTGAGTCAAAGTGAGTTAATTGAGTCGAACACTATTCAGGCAATTTCGAAAGGCATGTATTTGAATAATTCCGATTTTGTTTTTGTTTTGTATGAATAAGCTGAGGAATGATTTGATAAGACAACAGTTTGATTTAAAAGAAGATTTAGTGACAAAAATTTAAAAGGGTATACTGAGATGGTTTGGTCATGTTGAGAGGATGAATAGGCGACTAACAAAATGTATTTACGAGGCAGATGTGACTGGAAACGTCAAGAGTCCGCCCTAGGAGGACATATACTGAGCTTATAGTAAGGTTAGGTGCGTAGTTCTCGCAATCGGCGTGTGTGTATGACCGTAAACGAGGCAAAAGGAGTATGTAAGGATCGTAGCAGGCGACATTCCGTAGTTTTTGCCTTCCCCCATGGGAAAGCGTGTTTTTTTTTATTTTTTTCTTATTTATAGTAAATGACCCTCTTTTTGTGATCCTCAAATATTTCATACTTTGTTTCCTAAACATAACATAACATAATAAGCCTATTAATGTTCCCACTGCTGGGCCACAGGCCTCCTCTCTGTGTGAGGGAGTGGGCTATAATCTACCACGCGGGCCCAGTGCGGGTTGGTAGATGTCACATGAGTGTTTGGTTCTAAGACATGCCGGTTTCCTCACGATGTTTTCCTTTACCGTTTTGAGAGCAGTGGTGATGAAATTATTTACACAAAGTAAAGCGCCTGCTTGGGTTTGAACCCACGACCTACAACTCGTAAGTCGGGCCCGTTACCACTGCTCCTGTTTCCTAAAAAGAGATATAAAATAGAATAATAATAAACTCCGCCTAGCAACTGCGACCAACTTGTAAGTATTATAGCGCTCGCCTGCTGCTAACGCGGCACCATTCTCTTCACTCGCTCGGCTCGCGTGCGGTTAGTCACAGTTCTAACCTAACCTAACCCATTTGGTCGGAATGCCCTAGCTTAGTTACTTCGACCAACTTTGAAAAAATACCTACCAGTTAGTTAAAATGAGGGTCATGTATTTAAAAAAGCGATCATCATTAGATGATCAATAAGTTTTTAGAGGTTGAATTAAATATTTTCCATTTCAGAACAAACTATATAACATAACATGCATAATCAGCCTATTAATGTTCCCACTGCTGGGACACAGGCCTCCTCCGAGGGAGTGGACTGTAATCTACCACTCGGGCCCAGTGCGGGTTGGTAGATGTCACATGTCTTCAAATGTTTGGTTCTTAGACATGCCGGCTTCCTCACGATGTTTTCCTTCACCGTTTTGAGAGCAGTGGTGATGTAATTATTTACACAAAGTAAAGCGCCTGCTTGGGTTCGAACCCACGACCTACAACTCGTTAATCGGGGCCGTTACCACTGGGCCATCACTGCTCTCCTTGAGCCACCATTACTCTCCGAACCGATTTTAACTTCTATTGCGGTGGCATGACAAATGGCAGCTGCAGTAAACAGTTGGTATTGTAACCACTTTTTTTTGCTTTTAAAGCCATATCCTTATGCCTACGGTATAGAAGTCAGAATCGGTTGAACGAACTGTAAAAAAGGTTCGTTTAAATGTCTAATCTTATTTCAAATAGAGTATACTCTCTTTCATGTCTTTTATATCTACCTATTTCTCAAGACCGAATTATTTCGGATCAGTATGTTCGGAGAATTGCCTACGACGGGTTTTAATTTCCACTCAATAAAATAGAGCGAAATAAACTCAGCGTGTGATGTCCACGAGTTGCGTTCACGATGCTCACACTTGCCACTAGGGGCGCGTGCCTCTCGTCGGCGGTTTTTCTTGGTTCAACTATACTCCATCTATATATAGCATTAGCAAAATAACACTAGTTATTTGTGTAATATTGTTAAAATTACTGTACTTTAGAGTTATTTTTTTAATGTTGAATGGTTAATAGATAACATTGCTATGTATTTATCGTCAAATAACGGAGTTTTAATATACGTTTATATCAAAATATCGATAGGGTAACAACCTTTATTTTGCTTATGTTATAATACATATAATATAACAAGACAAGACAAGCTTAGTCATCATCTGCCTAGCCTTTTCCCAACTGTATTGGGGTCGGCTTCCAGTCTAACCTGATGCAGTTGAATACCATTATTTTACATGGAGCGACTGCTTATCTGACCTCTACAACCCTGTTACTGGGTAATCAATACGATACTTCTTGGTAAGACTGGTTTTCAGACTTTCGGGCTTCTGACTACCTGTATCGACTGTCAAAGATCTACAAATGACAGTCGGGACCAACGGCTTAACGTGCTTTCCAAGATACGGAGACGTTTCGATATGTAATGGATGGTCACCCATCCATGAACCAACCGCGGCAAGCGTAGCTTAACCTCACCTCACTTGGCTTTCTGAATACTTCAGATATCGAATCAATAGCCTCAAAAGCCGATAGTTGAGTTTGTTCTAGAGCACTTTAGGCCGAGATTTATAAACGTAACTAGTTCTTACTTTGACTTTGACATATCTATATCCGTCTCTATCTTGTTCTTGCAGTTTGACAAGTGCGATGGTGACAGGAATAACGCTTACCCTAATTATGTGATAAGAAACGTTTATAAATCAAAAATCAATCTGCCTAGCCTTTTCCCAACTATCTTGAGGTCGGCTTCCAGTCTAACCGGATGCGGCTGAATACCAGTATTTTACATGGAGCGACTGCCTATCTGACCTTCACAACCCAGTAACTGGTAAGACTGGTGTCAGACTTTCGGGCTTCTGACGACTCGTAACGACTGTCAAAGATCCACGTATGACAGCCGGGACCAACGGCTTAACGTGCTTTCCGAGGCACGGAGGAGTCTCGGCATACCGAGACTCCTCCTATGTAAAGATGGTCACCCATCCACTGACCAACCCCGGCAAGCGTAGCTTAACCTGATGGATCGACCTGTGCGGCTTGTTATTACTTAGCCACGACCTCCTCGAACTCGAAGTAAATCGAAGTTTATAAATGTAACGTTTATAACGTTTATGTATATTGTCTCTGGTCCCTGGCCCTGACATCAAGCAATAGATGAAATTGTCAAACTTTTACCGCTTGAATACGAGGCTTTTGTCTACTTTGTATGAGTATATTTATTTTATGTCATTTTATTTGTAATGTGCGTTTCGTTTGTGCAGAATAAACAATTTTTTTTAGAAAGAAGTTGGTGGCAACGACTAGTCAAGTCTAATAACTGTTTCAAAAATATATGATGAAAATATAAACAGGCCAGTCTGTTTACACTTTCACCAAAAAGTTTTAAACAGATTATACTAACCTTTAGTTTGATGTGTCGTCGTACGTACTAGAACCAAGTCGCTGGCCACAACTAGTCCAGTCTCTGTATACCTTACAGTTGGCAGAGAAAGTTTATTGCAAGGCGTCGAAGAAAATTGCAGTGGAAATAAGTGGCGCGATCTATCACAGTTTAGCGATCATTACTACATAGTTTTGAAATTAAATAATTATGTTCTCTCGACTTCTTAACACGGTTTGAAATTTTTGTAGTTGCTAGAGTATTTATTCTGAAAGTTGGCAAGTATTACAATAATTTCGCAAAATTAACAATAGACAAGAGAGTAAATCAACACAATAGGGAATAGAAAAGTCAAAATAAAATTTAAAAACATCTTTCTATAAATTGGCCAGTGTTTTGAATATGATAAAACGTAGGATTTGAGGTTGGCAGGCTACCTTAGAAAACACGTTTTTAAATTTTAAGCAACATAATAAATATCTGAAACAAAACTTATTAAAAGCAGAAATTTTATCTAACGCTGATTTTAAGCTGCAGCATTTTAAGCTGCTGTAAACGATTACTTATCTACTATTGGCCTCTTTCCTAATGAAATGAGTAAAGCTTCTTTTTTAACCATCATTAATAGACTAGCCTATTTCACGATGTCCGAAGAGCCACTACTGATCTAATACATAAAAAAAAAAAAAAAAAAGTGTTGGAACAGGCCCTTAGTAAAATAAACTAACCCACAAACGCTCACTACCTACTTCAGTCAAATGCTTCAAACAAATCCATAATGACTATCCATCAAAACCAGTCTGAGATAGCCCCAAAATGTATGCTTAGAATAGATTTGAAAATAATCAACGCGAACATTGTTTAACAATATCATTCTCGTTCTTCGTCGTTCCCTCAATGCTGAGGATCACGACCACATACGACGCGTCTCCAAGGTATGCGGTCTTCTTCAGTGTGGACCGCTTGGTAAATGCTGCCTCCAACAGCCTTCTTGATCGCGTCTGACCATCTCAACGGTGCTCTGCCTTGAGCACGTTTTTTTTTCCACCAGTAACATAAGCCTTTCCAGACCATTCTTAAGTGAACGCATAATATGTCCGCAAAACCTGAGGGCACGCTCCTGGCATATTGTAGATAACCGTTTGGTTATGTTGAGTTCCTCTACATGGCGGTCCATGGTATACGAAGTAGCCTACTTCTCGAAAGCATCGATTTTACTGCTTTCGCGGCTTTTAATGCACCACAACAAAACCATTACAATTACCTATTTCTGAAAGTGGGAGAAATTTTCATGTGGTTCATTTTTGCAGAACTAAGCTCAGTTTAGTTCTCGATAAGACGTTTATTAATTGGACAGAACATAATATCCAAGCTAGACTAACGAAACCTCTATAATCTTCCTTTAAAACTTCCCTAACCTCTGAACATTCCCCTCCTTAAGCCGCACACACACAGGCGCGCGACGAACAATTAATTTAAAAGACAAACGCTGTTCTTTCAGGCACACGCTCCGATCATTAATATGTGTACCGCCTTATGGTAACTGATGGATATTGTTCAAAAGTTTTGAATGTCATTTGGTTTGAATTCAGTTTTGAGGAGAAATGTTGAGATATATTAAAGAAAAGTCAGTAATCTAGTACTGAATTTTCTTTTTTAGAAAATAAAAGATCTCTTTTACATTTTTTATTCTAAAATAATGTGAAAAAGAGATCTTCTTATTTCGACAATTTTATTATTTATTTATATATTTATTTATATATTCTTTATTGTACACCACAAAAATACATAACAGAAAAAAATATAAATTTGACACTACAAAATATACAATTGATTGATTGATTGATTGATTTATTTTAATTTTAAATTAACATCACGCCTGTATTTCAAGAAGGTGAGGCAGAGGAGTACCGAGTAGGTATGTTTGAATCTCATGCAGGTAATAGGGGGCGAGCCTATTGCCGTCAAACGGGCACAAAGCCAGAGTCCAGGCTGTTCTCAAGAAATAGATGGAAAATCCCAATATTACTTTTCTAGACCAGGAAATCGAATCAGGTCCTTACGCTCAGCAGTATCGTTTGCGACCCGCCTCCATACGCATGGATGAAGGTGGCAAGTACATAATTAATTGAAAATGTCTACGTAAAGTAAACATGGACGAATTTTGAATTGGAAATACTCGTTTCTTTCGAACATTTATTTGGTTTGAAGACTTTGTAATGATGGAAATATGATATGGCTAGAACGGGGGTGACTACCGAGATGACGACTAATAGAGAAGTATGGAGGAAATAGACATGTTGCGCCGACCACAAATAAATTGGGAAAAAGGCAGGAGAATGATGAATGATGACGTCATTCATATCTATGGATGATATTCATTGTGCTTGTCTAACTCTCAAACTGTTTGCTAATTTAATTGTATAATTTAATATTTTTATGACATTGATTTTACATTTTGTGATTACTTGAATTCACACACTGACCTATTAGATATATGATAGTTTTTTTTTTTTACCCTCAACGGGGAAGCTCTTGGCCTGCATCTCACCTGATGGTAAGTGATAATCAGGCCGAAGGTGGAAGCGAGCTTCACCCGGAGTCCTCAACCACAGAGGAACTGGCTATCTTATCTCTAAAACTGCCGAAACACAACAATGCTGTTAACATTGTTGTTATGGCGACAGACTTAGGTAAGATGGCGGTAGCTAGCCAGGCGGACTTAGAACAAGCCCTACCACCAACCAAACCGAGCAGAAAATTTTGCTCCCACTGGGAATCGAACCCGACCTCTGGTACTCGTAGATGATAGAATACTCTTTATTATGTACACCATAAAAATTACAGACATAGATTTAGAAATAGTAGAGGTCGGACGGAGGTCGGTCGGTCGGTCGGTCGGTCGAGTGGTTGGTCGGTTCTATCAGTATTACTTGTAAAATTTTTTGGAATATCTTACAATGTTTGTAAATAATGTGAGCACCATGTATCTATCACTTAATTAATTTATCTGTTGTTGCTTCATTTTTAATTATTTTTATCTATTGTGATAAAGTAATCTTATTCCAGGTGTATCGTCTTCACATATCATCATGTATACAAAATATTGTAAAGCATTTTAAAAGAGTAGCGGTGGAGTTTCTTACCCATTCTTCTCCATACGAAAACTACCTGTTGGAAGGGGCGACTAGAAACAATTTTTTTTTTTTGTATAACGTTCAAAAGTGCCTTAGGTGCCGTATTGGAAATTAAATTATTTGACTTTGAGTTTAAGAAGCAAAGGTTTCGGTATTGCAGGACGTGAAGCGACAGTACTGCCCTCCCGAGCCTAAAGTGCAGTAACAGCAAAAATGCGAATTAGAAAATGCGCTTAAAGTCTAAGCTTTAAGCACGTTTTTTCTAATTCGCGTTTTTGCTGTTACTGCACTTTAGGCTCATCGCTGTATACAAATACGGTTGAAAATGGCGATGCGTTTGATGTTAGTTGAATCTCGTGTCCGTCATTAATATGAAAGTTATTTCGCAGTTTTAATTTATTATAGAAAAATATATCGATGAGTTAAAATATTTTGAAATAGTTCTTTAGTTGATTAGATTTCCTTTTTTTGTAGTTACAAAAATATGAATAGTTGTCGCTAAGTTTTGTCATGTTCTTTCTTGCGTTTTTTATTTCCTAGATTAAATTATTTGTATATAATATCTTTGTATAGGTCTTTTTTATACACTTGACTATACATTGTATTTTCTGGGCTTGTAATATAGCAATACGGCAAACTGTGCGATGAAAAAGTAAAATGATAGTCTGTTGTATGTTCAATTCAAAAATTATCAATTTGACGTTACGTTTACTTATGCATCACTCAACATAATAAAATTATCACCATCGGCTTTTTTTTTTGTTCTGGGTCGAGAAATTCACATGGAGTATGTAAGACTCCTACTGACTAAAAACCACCTTGGTGTTCCCTTTCCACACTTGGACCGGGGATTATGAGATGTTGTGCGATCATCATGTAGAGCAGTGGTGGCCCAGTGGTAACGGCCCCGACTTACGAGTTGTAGGTCGTGGGTTCGAACCCAAGCAGGCGCTTTACTTTGTGTAAATAATTTCATCACCACTGCTCTCAAAACGGTGAAGGAAAACATCGTGAGGAAACCAGCATGTCTTAGAACCAAAAAAATCGAAGATATGTGACATCTACCAACCCGCACTGGGCCCGCGTGGTAGATTACAGCCCACTCCCTCTCACAGAGAGGAGGCCTGTGTCTCAGCAGTGGGAACATTAATAGGCTGATGATGATGATGATTTTGTGCGATCATCAATTGCCTAGCTTATCCTAACTATGTTAAGGTGGGCTTCCCATCAAACCGATTGCAGCTGAATACCAGAATTTTACATGAATGAACTGCCTATTGACCTCCAACAACCCAATTACTGAGTAACACGATACCCTTTGGTAAGGCTGTATGTCAGACTTTCGGGCATCTGACTGCCCATAACGGCTGTCAAGAAATAATATAAGTAAACATATAGCTAATTTAATTAAAGTTTTCTTGTATATTTATACCAAGATATTAATGGTGATTGATTTTTTGAGATCCTCGTCCAAAGTTGAATAATAGAGCCTGTCTATCTATCTATAAATATTATAAAGAGGAAAGATTTTTTTTAGTTTGTTTGTTTGTTTGTACCGAATAGGCTCCGAAACTACTGGTCCGATTTGAAGAATTCTTACAGTGTTAGATAGCCCATTTATCGAGTAAGGCTATAGGCTATATATCATCATGCTAAGACTGAAGAATGTTTCAAAATCGGGGGTTTTTTTTTTGGCGTTAGCCCAAAGTAACTATTCCACGCGGTCGAAGTCGCGGGCAGAAGCTCTAGTATTTAATATAACACATTATCAAAACATCAGCTGTCATTAGGTTGACCGATAAACTATGAAAGCATCCCTCGAAGAGGAGCCAGGGGGATGTCGTGAATGATCGTGAAAAATCGTTATTTTCCGTTTTTTGTGGCACTGCGCGGGATGTGTGCCACGCCTCGTTGGAGATGTCTTGGCAATTTATTTTTATCATCACGGGTGCTGTCTGGACCTATAGGTAGATGTGTTTGCTTTGTAAACTCGAGGTCGGTGCATGGAAATATCAAAAGTAGCGATTTGGGTAAGAGTAGTCGCCCTATTAGTTCTTTGCCTAGATTCAAAATCAGAAAATTTCGATTTCGAAAAAAAAACAGCTGTTTCATAGTCCAATACCTACGCGGTCAAAATGTATGGAACAGCTGTTTTTTTTTTAATATGTGACGAAAATGTTCAACGCAGTGGGGTTCAGAATCATGTACTGAATCCATGGTAACAGACTTCGCGTCGATGTCCCTGCCACCCTGTTTATGTTGTGATAATTTTTGGAAGACATAAACAAGGGGCAGTACTTATAAGTGACATCGAAGGAAGATCAAAACTATCTGGCGAAACGAGCGACGCCAATATAATTATAGGATGCTTCATCATCTTCAAAATTATGTTTCAATGCAATATAAATATACTCAGTTTAGTTCTGAAGAATGTGATACCTCGTTGTGGTTGAAAATATCTGACATCATTTTGGCAGCATGAACCGCCGCGCCCTCTCGCATTTTTTTCATACCTCGCTTCAGTCCACCGCCTGAAAAAAGCTTCAGAAAAAACAGTTTGCGTTAGCCGTTACTAGATGGCGTTGGAGAACGGTGTCTTGTGGTCACTGCGTTTTTTTCGTTATCTTGTTAAGCTTTGAATGAGGTGACAGATTGACAAGTCAGTTTCATACTTTTTTTTACAGATTTTTTTGTTAGTTTGCGATGTAGAGTCTGACGTCACTTTTTTATTTATATTTCTTGAGAGAATGCAGAATTATATCTAAATAAAAAAGAACGAATTAAACCAGAAATGAGAAAGTTACCAAAATTAAAATCCAATTCATTTATAAGACTGTATTACGGTTTCTTTCATTATTATGAATGTGGAAAGCAAGAAACAGTATGTGTGAGATGATTTAAAAAAAGGCTTCTGTGAACTACTAGGTATATCATTCTTTCACATTCTTGAAAAACTTTTCAAAAAAGTTCTTTAAATATCTCAAAATTGGAATTACAATGCTTGATAATAAAGGTTTTTTGTCATCATGAACAATGCTTACAAACAATGTAAAAAAAAAAAAATACAAATTAAATGACAAATCGTTAATAGCGGCAACATTTTTACCATTCTCGTTAGGTTAGTTATAGGAACCCGGTTAATAGTAGGTCATAATATCATAATTTAATCACTGTTGCACAAAGATTTTGACTTTTATTTTGATTTTGTTTTTGACACTTATTCTTATATTCTTTAACGTCTATTTTCGAAAATCTTATAAAACGTATTTCTTCAAAAGTTTCTTCAAATATATCACCATTGGAATAAATTCCAGTACAATGCTTACAAAAAATGTAATAAATACCATACGTAGTAAGTTACGAACTGTTATTGGTGGAAACATGTTGATTAACCGGTAGGTAAAATATAGGAACCCGGTCACAAATACCCCAAAATCACTGATACACAAAGAAATTCACTATTTTCCATCTTTTAAACATTCACCTTACATTTTTGTCTTCAAAACCAAAACAGAACTTTAAGTTAATGACTAAAATACATCCACTCGAATGTATTCTACATGATTTTAACATAAAAATTATGGATTCACACTTGGAGAGAATGGCGTAGAAATCAATGGACAAGACCTGACATTGGGATGTAACTGTGGCGCTATTTTGTAAGCTTTCGATATTTCTAGGACTTCGATAAAGTATCGAATACTCGATTCGGCAACCTATTTAATTAGTAATTCTAGCATTTTTATGGGAATCCACAAATTAAGTACATAACTATTTACCGAATTAAATAAAAAAGTAGTAGTAATATAGTGAAGCAGTGGGAATCAGTAAAGGCTAATAAAAAAAAAGAAAGTAATAGAGTAAGTATAATAAAATAATCGTATTCTACATGAAATGAAGTGTTGAAAATTTCGACTTGTATAAAAACTTAAAACATCGGTAACCCCCAATATTGATGTTCAACCATATATGATATTTAGACTTGAAGCTGACATTAGTCTTCGATTTCATATTATTGTAGTCACTGATATTGTTACCTTATAATATTGCCACAACATTAACAGAGTTTAATGGTAATAATTTCCTCTACAATCATTACAATTCATTCTGCCTACCTACTTATAAATTCAGATTATGTTGGCTGGTTTTTTGTCAGTTCAAGCTGAAGGACGCCAATAGGCACTCTCCCTGTTATCACATGAAGCACTAGACATAATTTTAACAGGCGATTTAAGCAATTAAAATTACCTCATTTGCAAAAACGCCTTATCGAGTGACACAGAAATACGTTCTAGAGCCACATCAGCGCTCAAAGTGAAGCGGAGGACCGAAGAACTAATTACAAATTATAACCTTCCCAAAGTGCATAGTCCTTTGCGAAACTATAGCTGTGTCTAAAAGAGTGGACTCCGCAATTCAGTCGGGTTATCCAATTTTAACCTTTTACTGCGCATGCCCCCATACATAAGTAGGTAGAAGGAAAAAAACACAAATTTATACCGGGTAAATTTTAAAGCTATACTTTTTTTTTCTCTCGGGCATTTTTATGTCGATCCTTTGTATGTGTGCGTTGTGCCAGCTTTAATTACGTATCGACTTAATTTCCCTCCGACTCCCACTGTTTGTGGTACTTTTGACAGGTTTTGTGTGAAAAAATACAGGTTTTTGGACACTTTACGTGAGTTTAGAGTGTAGTTTAGTGGTTCCTTCGAGTCAAGGTTATGTTTTGATAGCAAATCTTCGTTTGAATGGTCAGTTTTGGTGGGAATTTGTGAAATGACGGTTTTTAAAGGATAAGTGGGCCTGAGATTGGGATATTCATTATCATTAGTGTCTACAATTGCCTGTAAAATGTAAACTGGGTAAGTCTTTTGAACTTTTTACTAATTTCTTTTTAGTTTTTATCGTAACTAGTTTGTACATTAGCAAATTAACATTGTCTCTTGTTAATTGATCTATTTTAATTACTTATTGAATTCCAACTAACTCGTTTCTAAGTTTTCTCATAATAGTTTATTTATAAAAGCTCACTTCCTGTTATTTTCTATGACATATGAAACCACCTGTTGACATAAATATCATAACTGAATCTAAGTATACATCTGTGTATGATTGACATGCAAATATGATTGATGATATTACACTTTAGAATTAATATTACATACTTACCTTATTGTTTTTTTCCTTTTTTATCTTTCTGATAATTTAAAATAATCACTAATCTATTTTTATTAAGAATAATATTGGAAATATAAATAATCTTACATGGAAAGCTAGTCTTGTTCGAAAAAGAGACTTCTTTCCATTTCTTCCTGAAGCTTAGACCCACAATCTTAAGTTGCTTAAAAAACTAGTTCTTATAGACTGAAAATGATGCATAGACTTCGACGGGAGATGGCGCTAAATTAAAACATAGAGTCTTATGCAAATTTAGATGTGAATTTGAGACAATGCTGTAGAATTTTTGATTGTTTATCAGCTTAATTGAAAGTTTGTAAAATTAACACATATACCTACCCATGGTAGTATCCGTTAAAATACTTACATAAATTGTTTTAAGTTTTTTTGATGCAACTCATTATAAAAATGTGTCTTAATTAAAAGGGTTGATTGTAAAATCGTTAATATTTTTAAAAGCCAATATGCGCTTTTATACCTAATTCGTAACGTGACGATATTCTTGTGGATACATACTCGTACATATTATACATAATCAGCCTACTGTTCCCACTGCTGGGACACAGGCCACCTTTCTGTGAGAGGGAGTGGGCTGTAATCTACCACGCGGGCCCAGTGCGGGTTGGTAGATGTCACATGTCTCCGAATTTTTTGGTTCTAAGACATGCCGGTTTCCTCACGATGTTTTCCTTCACCGTTTTGAGAGCAGTGATGATTTAATTATTTACACAAAGTAAAGCGCCTGCTTAGGTTCGAACCCACGACCTACAACTCGTAAGTCGGCGACGTTACCACTGGGACACCACTGCTCTTATTACTATCTGATTTTTGTGGATGTCCACGTATAAAATGTATGGAAATATGTGCACGCTATAACGTCATCGTAGACGATTTAAAAGCGTCTTCATATATTTGAATAAAATACATTTTCCTTTACTATCGTGATGCCATGACGTGGACATAAACGATAATATTCTATCGTCACGTTACAAATTTTATTACAAAAGCCAACAATTACATACATATTTATAATTATGAAAATACGTTCTTTTACTCAATGAAACCTAATGAATCATGTTCATATTACCTATATCCCAAAAAAACAAGAAAAATATTTGTTTAACCCAACTATCCCACGTTGCTGATACTTAAATATTATTTTATTGCGATATTTAATGAGTTCGAAGTTTACAGTGTAATAAACGGTACAATTTATACCCTTCTGCAGTTTATGGGTTAAGTCTTTGTGTTGGGTATGGATGGTCTGGATTTTTCGAAGAGTATTGTAGGGTTAGATACACCAGGTTATTAAACTCAATATCCTTTCTTTTCTGTAGTTAGGTATAAAAGGGGAAGTGTCTGTAATATAGTGTGATAAAATAACAGATTAAATCAAGAATTTAAGCTAACTTTACCTCTGGATAAGATCCAGTTTATTCATTTAGTATAGTATTTCATACATTTTATCGTTTATCTATATGTTAGATTCATTTATCTATATGTTAGATTCAGTGCTGACAATCCGTGCTTAGAATGGGTCCTTAATCGCAAATGTCACTCTTATGTCAACTTAACCCCTTCACTGCGCACCGTAAACCGAAAAATGCCATACCATAAAAAAGTACCACCATAAAATCAGCACATCTATTCTTTCCTCGCTCATCCTCGTCTCGGGTCCGTCTCGTCTGAACATCGTAAATACATCATCACACAGAAATCCCGAGGGGAGGTACCTTCTTACAATATATTTTACTCCTTCAACATTTTAAACAAATACTTGGTACCTTTTATTTTGGCCGGTAGGCGGTTTAGTGTTAAATCAGGGGTACTTGTTTGGCATTTATAGGTCATGGTATGTGGCCTGTGGGTCATAGAAGGCCACTTTCTGTTGAAAAATAAAATATTAACATTCAAGCATACTGTTGAGTAAAATGTACCTAATATAGATATTTTTGTAAATGTTCAAATGTTCGAGCAGCTGAAGGAATTAAAAGTGATAATTTTTTTTTTTTTTTTCAACGGGTAAGCCTTCATCTCATCTGATGGTAAGTGATGATCAGAGCGAAGGTGGAAGCGAGCTTCGCCCTGCCAAAACACAACAATGCTGTTAACATTGACTTACTCGTAGATTAAGATGGTGGTAGCTAGGCAGGCGGACTTAGAACAAGCCTTACTACCAAAAAAACTAAGCAGAAAATTGTGCCCCCGCTGGGAATTGAACCCGTTTGTGTTATTTTTAGTCACGCTCGTGTCAACACAGAAGAAACTGATTTGACTTACTTTTCAAGCCCTTGAGGTAATTAAGAGACATCCTTATAATTTTATTTTGGAGTTCACCGACCGCATATTATATTATTACTAGCAGCGCCCCGCGCTTTCACCTGCATGTCTTGATCCCGTGGGAATATCGGGATAAAAAGTATTATATGTGTTAATTCAGGTTATAAACTATCTGTGTACCAAATTTCATCCAAATCCGTTCAATAGTTTTTGCGTGAAAGAGTAATAAACATCCATCCATCCATCCATCCATCCATCCATCCTCACAGACTTTCGCGTTTATAATATTAGGAGGATACCTATGGTGAAGGAAAACTTACCTTTTTTTTCTCTATCCTGCTGTGAGCAACCACAGTGATCAGTGATCACTGCTCTTTTATTCTAGCCTGCTATGAGCAAGCACAGTGATCACTGCTCTTTTACTCTAGCCTGCTGTGAGCAAGCACAGTTATTTTTCTCTAGCCTGCTATGAGCAACCACAGTGATCACTGCTCTTTTACTCTAGCCTGCTGTGAGCAAGCACAGTTCTTTTTCTCTAGCCTGCTATGAGCAACCACAGTGATCACTGCTCTTTTACTGTAGCCTGCTGTGAGCAAGCACAGTTCTTTTTCTCTAGCCTGCTATGAGCAACCACAGTGATCACTGCTCTTTTACTCTAGCCTGCTGTGAGCAAGCACAGTTATTTTTCTCTAGCCTGCTATGAGTAACCACAGAGATCACTGCTCTTTTACTCTAGCCTGCTGTGAGCAAGCACAGTTCTTTTTCTCTAGCCTGCTATCAGCAAGCACAGTGATCACTGCTCTTTTACTCTAGCCTGCTGTGAGAAAGCACATTGATTACTACTCTTTTACACTAGCCTGCTGTGAGAAAGCACATTGATGACTACTCTTTTACTCTAGCCTGCTGTGAGCAAGCACAGTGATCACTGCTCTTTTACTCTAGCCTGCCGTGAGTAAACATAGTGATCACGGCTCTTTTACCCTAGCCTGCTGTGAGCAAGCACATTGATCACTACTCTTTTACTCTAGCCTGCTGTGAGCAAGCACAGTGATCACTACTCTTTTACTCTAGCCTGCTGTGAGAAAGCACAGTGATCACTGCTCTTTTACTCTAGCCTGCCGTGCGTAAACATAGTGATCACTGCTCTTTTACCCTAGCCTGCTGTGAGCAAGCATACTCTTTTACCCTAGCCTGCTGTAAGCAAGCACAGTGATCACTGCTCTTTTACTCTAGCCTGCTGTGAGCAAGCACATTGATCACTACTCTTTTACCCTAGCCTGCTGTGAGCGAGCACAGTGATCACTGCTCATTTCATTTTAAAGGCAAAATTGAAAGCTGTAGATAAAATATTACTAACTAGCTTCCGTCAGCTGCTTCGCCCCCGATATAAATATAAATTATAGCCTATGTTACTCAGTAAAAATATAGCATTCAACTGGTGAAAGATTTTTTTTAAATCGGTCCAGTAGTTTTGAGTTTATTCATTAGGTACAAACAAAAATTGAAATATTTTAGCTTTATAATTTATTGTAGATTAATGAAATAATTCTCCAAAAGGCCCTTCCAGATAAGGCTCTGCATTGTTGGACTCACATAAAATCTTATTGATATAATATTTGGACTTTAAAAGAGGCCTCTGAGTTTGATTCGGCTTATCTACTCAAGAATCAGTGCCGGCGCCATCAAAAATATTGACCAAATTTACCTGTAAAAGTGTCTTATAAGATCTACTATCTGCCATACAACGTGGCAATGCCGCCAGTCTCTTGGGTACACTACCAGTCGACAGCGATGCGGAGGAATTTCGACGACATATTTTACTTTGTTACTAATACTTACAGAAATAAACAACATTTCATTCCATCATCCATGATTTGGAAACAAAAATCTCATAAAACGGATTAGTATAGTCCGCGCGCGATGGCTAGTCACCGCCTAGCCTGAGGCATGTGAGCGGTGAGACGAGGGAGGCCGCCCTTGACAAAATTGGCGGACTGAGTTAGCTTGTCCTTTGTCTACCTAGGGTAGGTTACTCTCACCGCTGACATACCTCGGCAGTAATTAGCAGTTTGTTTGTTTGATGCGCTTTCACGGTCCAACGGCTGAACGTATTTCGATGAAATTTGGTACGTGGGTAGATCAAGATCTGGAGAAGGATACCTTATATCCCGATACTCCCACAGGATCGAGATTTACGTGTGTGTACGGTGAAACCGCGTGGCGCAACTAGTATAAAAGGACTAGCTGCGTCCCGCGGTTTCACCCGCATATATGAGTTTTTCCCAATGTTCCCGTGTGAATATCGGAATAAAAAGTAGGTATGCTATTTTACGCCCGGTGGCCTCAGCCATCTATTAGTGAATGTCCCGTCAAAATCGATCTAACCGTTTCGGAGATTACCTGGAACAAACAGACAGACAAAAAAAAGTATTTTTGTTGTATGGATCGTATACAAGGTGGAGACTACAATACAACAAAAATTAAACGGTGTGTCCATAATGACGTTCCCATTCTGTATACGAAAATTCAATTGAATATATTCAATAGTTTAGTCATTATAGCTCAGCAAAATCCATAGTCGGCTCAGGCTATTTCAGTTATCCACCCCAAAAATCCACCCTATGGTGGATATTCTGAAATGTATGCCCGAGAATTTACCCAAGGCCTAGTTGGATAAACGGAATTTATAGGCTTAGGGTGGATCCGGCTTACATTACATTTAATTTGTTTGAAAAACTCGTTTTTTTTTTCGAAGCTAGGATTTATTTGACAGTTCCAAAATACTCTTAAGCATTAGTAGAGCCAGTATTTAAATTTTTTGTTGTATGGTAGTCTCCACATTGTATACTTTTATATGCATTTACTAAAAAGCTGTTATGTTGATATTACAAACAGACACTTAAATTTTATTTATTTATACACACATCAAAAAAAGTTTGTGATCACTACCAAAAACTAATATATTTTTTTAATAAAACTTTATCAAGAAAAAGTGTTTACATTACATTTTTTATTAAATAGAAATACATTGCCTGAAATAATCTAAAAAGAAGAAGAAATTATAAAATAGTCTACCGTAACAAAACAGATTTAAATTTTTGAAACTGATTGCAAACTTTTTTTGATGTGTGTATGTATGTATGTATTGTATATTATGTATGTACGTATGTAGTATTATAGATGAAGAAGACGATCCTGGAATGCGTATTTGCATTCATTTTCCGTATTCTATCAAACTTAATTACAGGATATAGCCTCATCACTTATGACTTATATAATTGCATCATCTGATTCTATAGAATTGCACGCAAAGACTTGCAACTGATCTGCAATAAATCTTACTTATAAAAAACATGATTTGAATAAATTAATAGCGTATAAATCTTGAGGATGACTATTATTTGCGTTTCAATGGAAAGAGACGGCAGTGAACTGCTCTGGTTGGTTATTGAATTGATAATTATGATTTGTAACGTACTGGGGCTATTCGATTGCTATAACAAATAGTTATTTCTACCCTACTGCCCCAGGAGGGAATTTTGAAGTGATAACTTCATATGGGAGGATTAACCGATTCGTTACGTAACGCGTTACGGTGCCAATCTGTCTGTATAGTTCAACTTAGATTAGTTTAAGTTATCACTTCTGTTGAGCGTCCCGGTACGAACACGTTTTTTTTTTTTCGAGAGTATGTAGGTATGTCTATTTCTTTGGCTCGCTCTGTAGCCTAAACGGCTTGATGGATTTTAACTAAAGTGTCGTTAGATTCGTCTTAATTATGGAAGTGATATAGGCTTTAAAATATTAATATATTGCGTCTGCAAATACAAAAAAAAGGGGTGTAGGTATTTTTTAAATAAATTGCAACAATATTGTTAAACTTTATTAAATATTAATCCTACTAGTATTTACTATAAACGCGATTTATGAGGATGGATGGATGTTTGTTACTCTTCCACGCAAAAACTACTGAACGGATTTAGATGACGTTTGGCACAAAGTTTATAACCTGGATTAACATAATATAGGATACTTTTCATCCCTATGTTCCCACAGGATCGAGACTCATGCTGATGGAACCGCGGGGTGCTGGTAGTCGTAGATAAAAAAAACATGCGGGGCAGTTTTTGGATACTGCCGATGGAAGTGAAAACTAAGTAACGCCATCTAACTAAAATGTCAGGAATTTATGTGGGTTGCTGTTAGCACAAGAACGAAAGCTGTAGTTATATTAAAAAAATCCAAAAAAATAAAAAAGAGTGCGCTGTGAGTGCGCTGTCTTACGAATTTTCGATCAGGTCACTTGTCCTGTGTCCGCGAGTTAAACATTTTTTACCCATTCCAAAAAAAGTGCACAACGCCGCTAGAGAAGTGTTCACTTCAAAAACAATTTGCATTACACATTCAAAAATAATTTAAAACTTAAAATAAAATCAGCATTATAAAATAATGGTTCTGTAAAAGATCAATAATCGAATAATTTATGGCAGAGCTCTTAAATAAGCGTTCTGGATATGCCATACAAATTATCTATCATAAAATGAACAAAAAATACAATTGTCTTGAGTTTTGTTTAAGTCATTGAAACCCAGCAGATCATGCATTAATAATAAATCATAAAATAATAATAATTACATCAACGCCCCTAAATATAATACCTTCACAATTACAACCAGTAGTCAGTATAATAATAACAATATAACCATTAAACCACATTATTATTATTTGACATAGAGAACAATGAACATAACCACATCGTTATGTAAGAACAACATAATCTAAGTTATAAATAAATAAACAAATAAAACTAATCAGGAGGAGTATCGGTTGGTATCAAGGTATCAAGCAACGGCTATTGGGTTAGGGCTGGCACGCATTAGAAAAAAATATGCTGGCTTTTATAATTTTTTTCGTAATCATTAAAATAATATTTTTGTTTAAAGTAGCAGATATTCGATTAGTTCCACCAAGGCTAAAAATAACAAAAAACATTTTTATGTATAATACTGCATTTTCCTACTGTTTAATAGGCTTACGCTGATAGTATAAAGGCTCGAGCAGCCAAGCGCGACGCAATTCTGGTAGAACATTTTTTATGAGGTTTTCATAGAAATTATTCTACTAAAGTCACGTCACTCTCTTGCGTCGTGGCTGTCTGCGGGGGCTTAAAGAGCCCTTTGCTTGTCATTATTTATTGTTCAGTGATCATCCTCTTTGACAGCGTTGACTAACTTTGTTAGTGATTTTTCACCTTGCATTTTGATAGAATCGAGTCAAATAGATTACAAAAGCTTTCAGTATTGTCAGCCCTACGTTCAAATGAGATATAAAGAAGTAAGAAACTTAATGATACCGAAATTCGTTACGCGCACCGCGACCCAACAGCTTCCGCTCACAGATTCAAATTTAGAACTGCTCTTTTTTTTCTAAATCCGATTTTTAGGGTTCCCTACAAGTGGGTTACAATATTTTTTTCTTATAATTGAACTTTGTGTGTTAAAAATATCGCAAATAGAAAAATAATATTGACGTTTTTAAATGTTTTATTTACCTACTAGGTAAATATCAGTAGGTATATTAATTATCAACAGATTTACAAAACTACAAAAAAGCAAGCTCGGAAATTAACACAATTAGCTGCTCTTAACATAAATTAAAACATCATTGTATTTATATTTCTGGCAGAATGATTAACACCTTTTTGAATGATTAAAAAAGAAACTTAGTGTAGGTTTTTTAATTTCATTCAGAACAAAAAACTATATTTTTCTTTGATCTCATGACAGCAAAGAGCTATGCAATACTCGTAGTAAGTTATACCTTGGTAAAAAATATAACGCCGCAAGATAGCGTTTACCTTACTTTAGAAGTGGTCAACGTATTAGTGGTGCAGCAGCTTCAATATCATCAGGATTGTGCCGGAATATAGCAGTTCGTCGTGGACGTGACGTGACAGCGGCTCCCCTGACATCATCTCTGTCATCAGAAGACAGTCGCCACGTAACCATAGATGTGACACTCTACTAGATTGACTATCACCGGCTAGTATGACTCTTATCCGACGTTTTAGGTGATTCCAGTAACTTCGTAACAAAACTAAGCAGCGCCACTTGCTGCGCCGTCAAATATTTACCGTAACGGTTTGTAGCAGGTTAGTTTTTCGTATGTGCTCGTGTTTCTTATAAAGTCATCATGTCTTTATTATACATTCATTTTCGAATCGTCTTCATACAAATAAAGAATGAAAACATTAATGAATTCTCAATGTGTGTATTGTTCGTCAAATGCTCATTATGTGTTTATTAATGAATACACCAATTATACGGCGTTCTTATGAAAAAATTATGGCGTGTCTATATTTGGTATAATGTTAATGTAGTTCTGCTGAATTGTTAAGTATAAACTTAGAGAGAAAAGGGCGATGTTTGCATAGCATTCTTAGTTTCTTTTACTATTATTGTTTAGTTTAAATTAAACCTAGACAGGTTTTTTCAATAAAAAAATACAAAATTCACGAATTTCATAGTCTATTAATTTATTTTCACAAAATTCAAAGCGCTATTTTAACAGTGCCTGTTCTTTGCCGTTTTAATTTTTTGTCTCAAAAACTACATAAGTATTAGAAAACAGATATTATTCAATTAAAAATTCTAACATCAACACATTTCCTCATAACCCTAAAATACAACAAAAAAAGACCTACGGAACCTAACCTCAAACAATTGACCACGCGCACAACCTTTTATTTTCTTTCGCCCGTATCGATCATTTTTTAAACTTTTTCCCCTCTTTTCTACAGCCATACTTTTTGTATTTTTATCTTTTTTAACCCTTTTTCTTACTAAGTTATTATTGTTTTCGGGCTTTATGATCTCTGATGATGATTACAACGTAATGCGGTAGCCTGATGAATTCGCAAATCAATTTGGTTGATTTAGAAGATTTTTTGTTTCATATTATTTGATTTAAAATGTTCACGGGAATTCGTTTGATGTAGTTCTGCTGGTGATGAGATATAAAATAGATCAATAATGGAAGCTAGATTTATTGAAATTAGTTATGACTGTTAATAGTATACAGGGTGTCAGGGACATTGACACGAAGCCTGTTACTATGGATTCAGTACATGATTCTGAACCATCCTGCGTTGAAATTTTTCGTCGGTTATTAAAACAAAAATCTGCTGTTTCATAGAAAAGTACCTACGCGGTCAAAAACTCAAAATGTATGGAACAGCTGGTTTTTTTTTTTCCATGGTATCAGTTTTCGTGTCGATGTCCCTGCCACCCTGTATAATAGCAATAGGTTTGGATACAAAATAGATTTTTGGGTGGCATCATTGTGACTGCTGAGCATGACATCCTGGGTTAGATTCCCTGGTCGGACAGAGCATTATGGGTTTTTTCATTAAGAATTTCTCAGTAGCAGCCCGGTGTCTGGATTTGTGCCCGGTTGATAGCAATGGGCTCGCTTCCTATTCCATGGGACTTAAACATAGCTGCCGAAATGTGGGTATACCTAGAGGTGTACCCCTACACCTCTGCCTAACCCTTCGAGGAAACAAGGCGTAATGTTATGTTATGTTAAGGCTGCCTGTCTACTGGAGCGGAGAGGAGAAAAGAGGAGCGGAAATGTGTCAATGTTAACCAATAGAGTCTTGACTCCGCCCCTGAGTTTACATCAGTGATCCTAAGTCAAGATTCCATTGGTTAATATTGGCACATCTCCGCTCCTCTTTTCTCCTCTCCGCTCCAGTGGACAGGCAGCCTTACATTAGGATTGTTGTCCAACACGAGATAAAGTGGGTTTGTGTTTCGTCATGCTGTCGCGTCGTGAAGAGATAAGCCAGTGTCCTCAAGGTTGATGGAAGAACTCACTGCGTAACAAGTTTGAGACTTGTTTCTGGAGATACTTTTTAAAAACTTGTCTCAGCCGAAGATGACTCAATTAATCTTAATTTTAATGATAAACATGTAGGTAGCCCACAGAAGAAAACTTCGGCCCATCGTCTTCCAGCCTTACCAGATGCAGCGGAATTTAAGTACTTTATATGGAGCGACTGCCTATCTGACCTCCACAACCCAGATAGTGGGTAACACGCTAAGGCAGAAACATCTGCCCAAGGGTTTGTCAAAATCCTTTTATTTTACAACAACAACAAGTTAAAGGATGGTCCATGTCCATCCTCCTTTAGGAGCCAAGACGGCCATCATAAAGACATTAATTATCCCTGCCTCCACAACGGATGTGTTCGATCAAAATTCAAAATGTCAGTGTCTTAGACGTGACTAGAAATTCTTTCATTCATGAATGAAAGAACTGCAAGTGTATTTGTAATGAGCTCGAAACCTGTTCCTTTGGAGCTGTTTGAGTGACAGTTGATAAAAATACGTATAAAAATAAAGACCATAAGAAAACTTTACTTTAAATGGTAGAGTTGGTTTTGTGATCAAGAAAAGTATATTTTTCACACTTTTTCTTGGCAAATTCAAAGCAGTTTATTTTTAAGCTATTGCAAAGCATCTATCGCGGGCCTTGAGCGTGGAGACCTAATCCAGAAATTCCGTAACGAAAATACGAGTACCTAATTATTAATACAAAACACTCTCCGTTTTGTATTGAAAATTATGTTTAACTGTTTGACAACAAAGTTCAAATTTACTTAGACGAATGATACGAGAGTGTTGTATTGAAAATTATGTTTAACTGTTTGACAATAAAGTTCAAATTTACTTAGACGAATGATCCTTGACTATTAATAGTGAAATTAAAACCTTTTTATTAGTTTGATGTTTCAATTACGTTGTGTCAAGTTTTAAAAACTATAAATGTGAATAACAGTTCCTGTCAATGTCACCATTTCTATTTCTTGTATTCGGGTTAATATTTTACAATTACATAAGTTGATAAAAAATGCTATGCAATAGCTTTGCCGCGGCAGTCCCCGAATGCCACACGTCTTTTTTTTACATGTATGGGTATAACTTCTTGGAGATTTAAATTTTCAGCGCATCTACAACCTATTTGGATCTGCACTAGCGCTTTCCTAGACTGCCGTCTCCTGTGTCTAACCTTTTCTACGTCAGTAGAACTCAAAGAGCACTACGTCAAAATCTTCTTACTACGTAGCCGGTACTCAATGAGTACCAAAGCAAATTCACCTCTATTTTACTATTATTTGTATTAATAATCTGTGCTTATTGCGTGTTCAAGATATAAGTATTTAATCTATAAACCATCGATGACATAAAACATGACATGAATGACATTTGACAATAATTCAATTCAATAATTCACTTTTTATTCAGTTCATTCCGCATGCGCGCAAAATGGCCGCTCGTGTGGTGTTTGTGTGGTGTTTTGATTTCGATTTTATTTTGTTTTAGTTAATTTCGGTAGTCCTCAAGCCTTTGTGTAGTGTTTTCCCATGAGTAAATAACATCATAAGTTCGAATGTACATTCAGATTTGAGTATAGTGCAACGTAATAAAAACTGTGATCCAAATAAAGTGATCGTGATCGTCCGTGTTAAAACTTTTAATGGCGTGGTCAAACGTGGTGTTATTTTTGTTAAAAATAAACAATTATATCAGTTGAATCTCTGTTAGCTATTGTATAAATGGCAAACAAAAGAAAAAGTTCCGTCTCAAAACGTTTGTGTGTGAATTATTGAAGAGAACAATAGAAAAAACAGGTTCCGTTATCGGGCCGGCGGCCGTCGGAAGGTGACGTCATTGCGCCGGTAAGTAATAAAATAAGTTTTTATTTGAAAATAATGTAGGGAAACGTGTAGTTTTTTATGTAATTCTTTAACGTTAAATAATATATCAATTTAAAAAAATAATAATAATTGATAAAAATATTTTCAATATTTTTCAATTATTTTTTTCTTTACGGTAATGGGGAAAAAGCCCCCTCCTCGTGACTTTACATTAAAATTAAGAATATAATAGGAAAATAACATTTAGTTATCTAGTTTTATTGTGTTAGCTTATTTTATACCGATTCCAACTACGTAAGTATTATAAATAGCTCCCATACGAAACTTTAGAGATATAGTCGTTCTAATCTCAAGTGGCAGGCTTCGTGGGGGGTCTCGGGACCACCCACGAAGAGTTTGACATGTCCGGAAGATCGCGCGCACGCGCGCTTGACGTATGAGCGGTCAGACTCTTACAGACTAATACCCACCCGTGTTCTTTCAGCTGCCTGTACGTTTCCAGGGGCCACGGTATCCCTTTCGGACTTTCGGCTGGCATCGGCCCTAGCGGACCCCGTCAGTTGTGTGTGCTGATATCTCTTTGAAGCGTACGTGGAACACAACGCACCGTGGACCCAGGCCTGGTCTTTATCGGACGGCGAGCTTCTACCAGCCTACCTCAGGCTTCCAATTTTTTTTTTTTGTCGTTATCCCTGCGCAATATATGTAACAAAACTAAATATTATAGACGGTTCAAAAAAGTTTTACATTGAATCCATGGTGGCCAAAACCATTCAAAAATCTTACCAATTACACCAAAAAAGGTCTCATTACAACAGTAGCCAAAACATAACGTATTACGAACGATTACACCGATCAGGAGCTTATAACAACCGAGCATCCGCTGTGGTCTGGTTGTGGTCAACTAACTATATTGGTTTATTCAGAATCCATTCCGAAGCTTCTGGAAGTTTTTGTGGTGGTAGGAAATGTAGGTGGTATTCAGAGGTGTTTTGTTTATTTTTAGCTATTGGCTGTTTGATCTAGTTGGTTATAGCTGGTCAATTATTTGTTTTGGTTTGATCAAGCGGTGAACTTATTGAACGATACGACTGCCAGTGAAATAGGTACAGTACGACACAACTTAGATGTAGCATAAAGGATAGTGGGCAAAAATATATGGGAGCTGGTCCCACTACGGCCACAGTTCATACCACTGTAGTTTTGAAGGCAGTACTTCTCCCTTTACTCAGGCCAAGGCGCATCAAATTCTGTCCCGGGGTTCTTTAGTTCCGACTATGTTAGGTTAGGTTAGGTTATGTTAGGTTAGGATAGGTTATGTTAGGTTACTTGGGAGCTCGAGGCGTGGGTGCTGACCAGAGTGTACGAATGGACGGCGCGGTGTAAGGCGCTCGGGGAGCCCCCCGCCGCAGAAGAGCGGAAGGCCGTGCGGCAAGAGGTGAGGGACGCAATCGTCCATCACTGGACGGAGGACCTCGCCAATGCCGTTTTCGGCCGCCGAACTCTGGACGCGCTCGGGCCAGTCCTGAAGGATTGGCTCGAGCGGTCCCACGGTTTCCTCTCTTTCCGTCTGGTGCAGGTGTTGTCCGGCCATGGGTGTTTCGGAACGTACCTGCACCGGATCCAAAGGGAGGAGACCCCGTCGTGCCACGACTGTGGCGCGGCGGAGGACACGGCTCAGCACACCCTTGAGGTGTGCCCAGCCTGGTCCGAGCTGCGCCGCAGTCTGAGCGCTGCGGTCGGGCAGGACCTCTCGCTTCCCGGCGTCGTCAACTCGATGCTGGAAAGCGAGGGGGCCTGGACAGCGGTCGCCTCCTTCTGCGAGGACGTAATGTCGCAGAAGGAGGACGCGGAGCGCGCGCGGGAGGACGACCCTCTCGCAGCGCCGCTCCGCAGGCGAAGACGGGGCATGAGAAGGCGATTGTACGATCGTCGTCTTATGCCCCCTGGTGGTGAACAGCGGGAGACGGGTGCGGGGGCGCCTTCTCCTGCATTGCACAGTTCACCATCCATGTCGGGCGGGAATGACAGAGCGCTCGCGGTCATTCCTGGGCCCCTCCCCGATGGGGGGGGCGTGTCGGGCTCGCCTGCAAGGCGGGCGGTCGTCAGCGGGGGACTGGATGTTATGGCTCTGCCGGATTCCCAGTCCTCCTCTTTGCAGACGAGGTAGGAGCGCCGCTGGGTCGTTTAGTGGGTATACCGGATTTTCCGGGGAGTCCCACATACCCCTCCCATCCCCCGATGGGTGGGCATGCGTAATGCATTTTTCCCAGCGTCAAAAAAAAAAAAAAAAAAAAAAAAAAAAAAAAAAAAAAAAAAAAAAAAAAAAAAAAAGGTTAGGTTAGGTTATGTTAGGTTTCGAGGCGATCCGACCAGTGCTCGACGAACGACGGACAACGCCCTCTTCCAGCCCCCATACCCTGGCAGCACCACATCAAGTGAATGTGCCAGCACAACATGATAATGTTAGGTTAGGTTAGGTAACGGAGGAAGTTTCAACAGCTGGTCCCACTACTGCCACAGTTCATGCCACTGTAGTTTTGAAGACAGTACTTCTCCCTTTACTCAGGCCAAAGCGCATCAAAATCTGTTCCGGGGTTATTCAGTTCCAACAGTGTTAGGTTAGGTTAGATAAAATACACGCAGCTCCGCTACTACACCCAGCTCGGCCACGGTTAACACCACTGTAGTTTTGAAGACATTGCTTCTCCCTTTACTCATGCCAAAGCGCATCAAAATCTGTCCCGGGGTTCTTTAGTTTCGACAATGTTAGGTTAGGTTAGGTTAGGTTAGATGTAACGGGGGAAGTTTCAACAGTTAGTCCCACTACCGCCACAGTTCATACCACTGTAGTTTTGAAGACATTACTTCTCCCGTTACTCAGGCCAAAGCGCATCAAAATCTGTCCCGGGGTTCTTTAGTTCCGACAATGTTAGGTTAGGTTAGATCATAAAATACACGCAGCTCCGCTACTACACAAAGCTCGGCCACGGTTAACACCACCGTAGTTTTGAAGACATTGCTTCTCCCTTTACTCATGCCAAAGCGCATCAAAATCTGTCCCGGGGTTCTTTAGTTTCGACAATGTTAGGTTAGGTTAGATGTAACGGGGGAAGTTTCAACAGTTGGTCCCACTACCGCCACAGTTCATACCACTGTAGTTTTGAAGACATTACTTCTCCCGTTACTCAGGCCAAAGCGCATCAAAATCTGTCCCGGGGTTCTTTAGTTCCGACAATGTTAGGTTAGGTTAGGTCATAAAATACACGCAGCTCCGCTACTACACAAAGCTCGGCCACGGTTAACACCACTGTAGTTTTGAAGACATTGCTTCTCCCTTTACTCATGCCAAAGCGCATCAAAATCTGTCCCGGGGTTCTTTAGTTTCGACAATGTTAGGTTAGGTTAGGTAAGATGTAACGGGGGAAGTTTCAACAGTTGGTCCCACTACCGCCACAGTTCATTCCACTGTAGTTTTGAAGACATTACTTCTCCCGTTACTCAGGCCAAAGCGCATCAAAATCTGTCCCGGGGTTCTTTAGTTCCGACAATGTTAGGATAGGTTAGGTCAGATAAAATACACGCAGCTCCGCTACTAAACCCAGCTCGGCCACGGTTAACACCACTGTAGTTTTGAAGACATTGCTTCTCCCTTTACTCATGCCAAAGCGTTCCCGGGGTTCTTTAGTTTGGTATGAACTGTGGCGGTAGTGGGACCAACTGTTGAAACTTCCCCCGTTACATCTAACCTAACCTAACCTAACATTGTCGAAACTAAAGAACCCCGGGACAGATTTTGATGAGCTTTGGCATGAGTAAAGGGAGAAGCAATGTCTTTAAAACTACAGTGGTGTTAACCGTGGCCGAGGTGGGTGTAGTAGCGGAGTTGCGTGTATTTTATCTCCTGCTGCTGCGTGTATTTTAACCTAACCCAACCTAACCTAACATTGTCTGATCTGAAGAACCCCAAGACCGATTTTGATGCACTTTGGCATGAGTAAAGGAAGAAGCAATGTAGCAGGCCAAAGCGCATCAAAATCTGTCCCGGGGTTCTTTAGTTCCGACAATGTTAGGATAGGTTAGGTCAGATAAAATACACGCAGCTCCGCTACTAAACCCAGCTCGGCCACGGTTAACACCACTGTAGTTTTGAAGACATTGCTTCTCCCTTTACTCATGCCAAAGCGCATCAAAATCTGTCCCGGGATTCTTTAGTTCCGACAATATTAGGTTAGGTTAGGTCAGATAAAATACACGCGGCTCCGCTACTACACCCAGCTCGGCCACGGTTAACACCACTGTAGTTTTGAAGACATTGCTTCTCCCTTTACTCATGCCAAAGCGCATCAAAATCTGTCCCGGGGTTTTTTAGTTTCGACAATGTTAGGTTAGGTTAGGTTAGATGTAACGGGGGAAGTTTCAACAGTTGGTCCCACTACCGCCACAGTTCATACCACTGTAGTTTTGAAGACATTACTTCTCCCGTTACTCAGGCCAAAGCGCATCAAAATCTGTCCCGGGGTTCTTTAGTTTGGTATGAACTGTGGCGGTAGTGGGACCAACTGTTGAAACTTCCCCCGTTACATCTAACCTAACCTAACCTAACATTGTCGAAACTAAAGAACCCCGGGACAGATTTTGATGAGCTTTGGCATGAGTAAAGGGAGAAGCAATGTCTTTAAAACTACAGTGGTGTTAACCGTGGCCGAGGTGGGTGTAGTAGCGGAGTTGCGTGTATTTTATCTCCTGCTGCTGCGTGTATTTTAACCTAACCCAACCTAACCTAACATTGTCTGATCTGAAGAACCCCAAGACCGATTTTGATGCACTTTGGCATGAGTAAAGGAAGAAGCAATGTCTTCAAAACTACAGTTGTTTTAACTAGGTATGGCGGAGCTGGGTGTATTTTGCCCACTATCCTAAATATTAATAAATGTGGTTTTAATTACCTATCATTATTTTAAGTAATACAGGAATGTATGTCTTTTTGGAATCCTTGTTATGAGCCCTTTAATTTGATATTCATATTGCAGAAAAAGAAGATATAAAAATATTCAGTTTTATTTGCTGTTTAAAGTTATACACATTTAGTGGCTGGCCGAGCTGGGACCACTATCGCCCACCATCCTTTGAGAATTTTCATTAATTCATTTCAATTTTACAAATGTGTTTGATTTTATGACTTCACAAGTTATTGCGTTTTCGTAAAGATAATTTTCACCAAAAGCAGTAATAAATATTGGTGATTTTGAAGGCGCACTCAGTTCGGATGGTGATCGGTTTTACGAATTTTGCCGATGCTACATCTAAGTTGTGTCGTACTGTACTAGGTGAATGAGACATCGTCGTTGCCAATCATGCATACGATCAAACTTTAAATGTCTTAAGGATTCGTGTAGTTTGGCATCCTTGACGTAAGAGGCATTGGCAACAGTAAATATGTATGTCTAGGCTGCTTCCGAACATGGCTGAATAATATGAAAAAAACATCGGCGTCTTATACAATTAACACAATCCGTTAGTCGCTATGTACCAAAGCCACAAGAAGAGTAAGTTGCAAAAAATGTTGCCAAGTCCAGAACTAAGCAGCACAATTGAATAGTTAATATACCTATACTATAACAGTAGCAGATTTTGACCCAGAGGTGATGGCTGCGACTTACGAATTGTAGATCGTAGGTTCGAATCCTGACAGGCGCTTTACTTGATATAAAATATTATTTCATCTCCACTGCTCTCAAAAACGGTGAAGGGTAAAACATCGTGAAAAAACAGGCATGTACAAGAACCAGAAATTCGATGAGACACCTACCAACCCGCACTGGGCCCGTGTGGTGGATTAGGGTCCTCTCCCTCTCATAGAAATTAGGCCTGTGTCCCATCAATGCGAACATTATAGGCTGATTATGATATGCTATATTATAACGACTATGACGTGACAAACTACGATCGTATATTTCCACGCGTCATGTTCGTGAACGGACGCCGTCAGTTGAGACTGGTCATCTCTTTTCTGCCAAGGCTTATTTTAAATCTTATATTTTGAATTGTTTCTGTTTTTTTTTTCACTTTGTTCTCACAAATAAAAGCAACAAGAAGATTGTACCCAGGATTTTGTAATACCTTTATTTAAAAGAGTGTCCTGGGAGTTTCTTGCTCGTTCTTCTCCACAGAGATCTACTTTTTGGAATGGGCAACTAGCTTCAATTTTGTGACTAACTGACCGACTCTTTGACAGTTCAAAAGTGCCTGTAAATGGTTTTATTGAAATAAATGCTTTGAGTTTGAGTTCGATTTTAATTATTACAACGGTAGGTAACCATCGCGTTCTTCAGAAGCTTCACTAACACCGTACGGTAACTTTAAGAACAGCATAACGTCACGCCTGTTTTTCTCAAAGAGTTACGCAGATGTGCACCTGTACGGGGTCAAATTAAATTAGCTAGTGAAACTCCGCAGACGTGATGGGTATCGATAAAACAAAAAAATAATAATTTGATGAGTCTTTTTGGATCCATTAAGAGCCGCGGCGATAGTGTAATCACTTGAATATAAGTTTAAAAAATCAGTTTTCTTTTGTGGAAGCTTCACAGACGTGACGAGTATCGATATGTCAACACTATTAACTTCTTTTTTTTATTTTTTTTTTTCTGTATAATCTGCGACTTCACTGCGGAATATCAGCAATGTCGCCATAATTATCATGCTTTTGGCCTCGTACAGGACTTTCTGTTTTTATTTTCATTTCACTTGGTTTTTTATATAAGTAATTCTTTGTGTTTAGTATACTTTTTCTTTTCTTTTTATAAAAAAAATACAGATTTCCTCAACTTATACTTCAAGTAACAACACCACCAGTTGACCCCAAAAAAAAATCATCAAACCTTTTTTCTTTTTTATTAGCGTGTTTAGATATCTGATACCCATCACGTCTGCAGAGTTTCGCTAGATAATTTTATTTGACCCTACAGCTGTACACCCACATTTTCGCCAGTAAACTGTAAGAAATCCGTTTAAACCAAGTTTACATTACCTAAAAATATCAAAATTTTGCATTACTTACCTGCTTTAAATAACCTACTTCCTTCGTTCAAAAGGCGCTTTAAATCTCAAAAGGTTTCGAACGCCATCATTATTTTATTAATGATGGAAATACAGAGGTTCGTGTAATAGGCACTTAACTTCCAATAATATCGGTATTTTGTCGGTCGGTACTTATTATTACCGATCGATATTATTATTATGTTTTTTTTTTGTTATAATAGAGTACTTAGTTACTAAGGTGGAGTTTATGAGAGATGATACAAGTTTTTTTTTAACATAACAATTCATAACATCTCGCCCGTATTCCGAAGGGCTAGGCAGAGGTGCTCCTATAGTACACCGACATTTGGCACATGTACCTATAGTACCATTTCGACAGTTATGTTTTAAGCATAAAACCGTAAAAGAAAGCAAAAAAAAATGTGTTTCACGCCTAAACCTAAAACCCACAACTAAAATTTGCATTTCATACTGAATTTTCACATTTGCATAATACTTAGCCCACCATAAAGATTCCAGAAGGTTGTTTGTGTGTATAAAATAGAAGGTGACCGACGTACGAAGGTTTTCGATATCGTAAAACGAGTTATGGAACTCAAATGGAGTTGGGCAGGAAACCTGGCAAGACGCAGTGATGATGACAGGTGCAGTGACCGAGTGGCGTCCAAGGACTGGAAGACGAAGTGTTGGTCATCCGGCGGGGAGTTGGACGGACGACATTGTTACCATCGCGGGTAGAACCTGGATGAGACTGTCACAGGAACGCGGGTATTAGCACATGAAAAGAGACGCCTGTACACAGCAGTGGGTGAAGTCGAGCTGTGGATGATGATGGATGGCCGCCACCATGGAAATCTGCACACCAGAGGTATCGCAGATACATTGATAAATGATAAATGATTTTATTTCTGTAAGTAGATTTGTACAAAAACTTTGACACGTCACTCATATTTTTTTAAACTAGATGAGGTCGGAGGTTCCTATCTGACTACTCTGAGAATAAAGGCAGAAACAAACTCAGAGGTCACAATCTCTTTTAAAGTCCAGACTTAATCTTGGTCAGATGATGTGGGGATGATGTAGATTGGTGTCTGTAATGGTCTTTTGAGGAAAGAACTAGACATTTTGAGTGGACCTGTCTAGTCAGTGCACGCATTTATCAGTAATCGTGCAGCTCAATTCAGAATTTAAGGAGCTCAACGATACCATTGCCAGCGTACATCATTATGATGTTTAGTGAAGAAGAAGAAAAGTCCTTTATGTCTGTAAATGACACCGACGCCCTTCAAACTCTAGGACAAACGAAACGGCTAGGTTCACTGCAACGCTGCATTGTGGCAGAAAAATATATTGTTCTAGTTTCTGCCCACTTCGTGATATTTCGGTCCACCGCGTCGCATCGCATCGCCCGCCCGATTACGTCGTTTTCACTTAGGGTTCTTTCTGACTTTTCTTTCTTTTTGCCCGGCTTCTAAGGGTTGTAGAGTGATATTAGCTATAGGCTAATATCACTCAATAACCTTAGAAGGTTCCTCAAGAATTGGGCTATCAAATACAAAAAGAATTTTTCAAATCCGACTGGTAGTTCCAGAGTTTAAGCACGTTCAAAACTTACAAACTCTTTAGCTTTATTATATTATTATTATATTAAATACTAGCTTCTACCCGCGACTTCGTTTGCGTGGAAGTCGTAAATTACACAATATACTAAAATAACAACCACAATTTTATAAAAAGTCCATCGGCCCCCGACCCACTGCGTCGCATCGCCCGCCCACCCTTACTTTTTCTCTTTTTGCTGGGCTCCTAACAGTCGTAGCAAAATGTTAAATAGCCTATAACCTTCCTCATGAATCACTCCGTCCATTGGTGAAAAACGTATAAAAATCCGTTCGGTAGTTTTTGAGTTTATCGCGCTCAGACAGACAGACAGACGCGGCCGGGCCCGACTTTGTTCAATAATATTAATAAATTGTCATAGTGATTAATTATAGTATAGATAATGATAGTACATCCCCAGACGAACTACACACTAAGAACTCTTCTACTACATAATATAACTTATAGTTATTACCCACAGTATTTTTAAATAAACAACACTCTTTAAAAGTTGTTTTAATGAAATTCTAAATGAAAACTGATTAGATATTGTTACTAACATGAGAACCATGGACAATTATGATGGCTGTGAGAGTCAAAAGCCATTGTTTTTAACTTTTACTGTAAAGAAAATGATGAAAACTCTACAGAAAAAGTGTTCACGCTTTTTTGCACATCAGAAAGAAGTAAGCCATTTCTGAATTAACAATGTTAGTTATCAAAAAGAGATATTTTTCTTTTGAATTGAGATAGGCTGGTTCCCTGTTACATGGGACTGAATGGGTATTTTTTTTGCAGAGAATGCTTTTTCGGTTTAGTTGTTGCAATCGCGATTGCTCAGCGTAGGGTAGTAGATTCAATTCGTAGGTCTGACAGAGTGTTGTATGGGCTTTCTATTATGATTAAACCTTTTTTTCCAGAAACTATATTTTTTGTCAAGTCCCATGCAAATAAAGGCGAGCAATTGCCATAACCGGGCACAAATCCCGGCTCCACCCGTTCTGCTACTTCTCCTCCTCGTGTCGATGAATTTTGTTTCGCGACTTTTATGGTTTAACTTTGTCGTTTACCTCATATATGGTCTGCTATTGAAAATTTACATATGAAAAAAGCCCACTTTATATGACTTGGAGAACGAACCCAGGACCCAATGTTCAGAAGACCAACGAAGCTGTCAAATTGTCTATTTGACTAGAGTAACAACGTTCTAACAAAATGACGTTATCATGGTTAGAGATGTTACATATTACTACTTATTAATAGTTACAAGCTATAAAGGGTTAGTTAAGTAAGTGACCTTTTCCCCCCTTACTTGACTTTTATAACTTATACGGTAAACAGCTGGTACGGTAAGTATATTCTTTAGTGAAGCCGCCAGTTATGTGTTTGTACATAATGTCAATGTCTTATTGGAAAGTATTTAGTAATTTCGCTGCTTTAGAGGCATGTAGAACAGGGTGGAAAGTTCTTCATGGTCTTTTCATATGTTTACATATGCAGGGCACGCCCTTTATGCCTGGAGGCTTTATAATTCGGGTATTAAGTTCTGTTTACGTTTTTGTTTTTTTTTTTCGCTTGAGTATAGATTTCGATGTTTTTGTTGATATATTGGCATGTGCTATCTGTCATTATGGCAAAAATAGTTTATTTAATGTTTTGTGTTGAGTAATGTAAACTACTCGCATACTATTGTATAGAATCAAGTTTTTTCTAACTGAACAGATAGCTGTGCTGGTGGGGAGTTTCTTGCGCCAGTTATTCTTCCCAGCAAAAGCACTAGGAAGTGGTGAAGGGCGGGCGTTTTTGGGGGACTGTCTTATGTAATTTTGACGTTCGAAAAGTGCTGATTCTGAGCCTAGTTTGAATAAATGACTTTTGAATTTTTGAAAAACGAACAATCCTCCGACCTGGCGGGTGTCGTGTCTGGTAGGCTCCTACTGCCCGACGATTTTTGTCGGCTTTCAGTATCTTATACTGTTAAACGAGCAATATTTGTATATTTATTTATACAAGGTGGAGACAACAATACAACAAAAAATTATACGGTGTGTCCATAATGACGTTCCCATTCTGTATACAAAAATTTAATTGTATATATTCAATAGTTTAGTCATTATAGCTCGGCAAAACCCATAGTCGGCTCGGGCTATTTCGTTTATCCACCCCAAAAATCTACCCTAAGGTGGATATTCTGAAATGTATGCCCAAGAATTCACCCAAGGCCTAGTTGGATAAACGAAATTTATAGGCTTAGGATGGATCCAGCTTACATTACATTTAATTTGTTTGAAAAACTCGTTTTTTTTTTTCGAAGCTAGGATTTATTTGACAATTCCAAAATACTCTTAAGCATTAGTAGTGCCAGTATTTTAATTTTTTGTTGTATAGTAGTCTCCACATTGTATATTTATAATCACGTTCTCGAGAACGGCTCTAACGATTTCGATGAAAGTTGCATTATAGGGGTGTACGGCGGCGAAAAAATCGATCTAGGTCGATCTCATATCTGGGAAAATTCGTTTTCTCTATTTTCACCCGAGCGGAGTTCGGTTACCCATGTAATATAATGATGTTAATCATGGTGACGTCAGGTGTAAAGCATAGTTCGTATGTGGCGTGATAGATGCCACCACAGTGCTATTAGAAAATTGGGCAAACTCTAACCTGGACCCATTTCAAAATCATTTGAGAAGCAGGTCAAGTTGATATTTATAGTTGCACCGCATAAGGTACAAAATCGCTAGACACTTAAATTTTTGTTAAAACATACATAACAGGCATAATATTGTAGTTGTATGAGGGTTTGACGCAGGATGTGCACTTTGCACAATGTGCACTTGCCCCAGAATGTGCATTTCGCAAAATGTGCACTTCGCAAAATACGCAGTTTTCAAAATGTGCACTTCTCTAAATGTCACTTCTCAAAATGAGCACTTCTCAAAATGAGTGTGAATTGTATCCCAATGGTCTCAAAATAATACCATACACTTCTGCTACTCCTTCAGAAAACACAAGCGTGATGATAAATGTCATACTGAGTATATAAGAACCTAAAAAAACTCATTATTTTCCAGAGACTATTCTATTCCCAGATTTGTTTTTACGATCAAAACTCCTTTTACTGACTATATACAAAATATTAAATATAATGGACGATATATAAAATAGACTATAAATATATATTATATATCACACATATACGAGAATATTCCGACCCATAAAGAAGTTCTCTAATGCATTATCCGAAACTATAAGTTATAGCAAGAGAGATAGGCGGTAGCGTCAGCAGAAATGGGTTCAGTGCATGCACCTAATAAAAAACATGTGAAAATATTTCGTTATTTAAGCTTACTTATTTTTAAACGGGTATTACACTACACCGAATCAGGGCTCTGAATTAAGGGAACACTAACGAAGCACTACCCAATTATTGAGCCTTACTCTTATTACACTCTCTCTAATTAACACGTTGAACGCTGCTTTAATTTTTCAGTCTTTCTATTCGAGCCGTGGGGGACACCATTAGTTCCGTTGGGGCCGCAGGGGGCACCATATGACCACGAGTCAGAGGCGATTTTAAGCACCTCTATTGGGCCGACGGGTACAGATATGAAGCTAAATATGTATTTGACGTGACCCCACGGCCTTGCAGACAATTAGATTGTATTTGGTTTTTAGTAAAAAATGTGACTTAGAAAAATATGACAAATAATATCAGGACAAGATTTTTTAAGGGTTTAGGGACCCTGATTCAGTGTAATACCCGCATTTGTGCACTGCTACACTGAAGAAATGTTGTGATGGTTTTAGGTGGTACAACACTAATACTCATTATTATAATGTGGCAGCACTAGTGCCACTTCCGTCACTATGGCCGACATACTCAGAATCATAATGTATCTTAGTAAAAGTATACTACACATTACGTACCTACTACTGGCGGACTTTATATTTTATACACCTGATCTTCCTGAAGACTTCATAACTACAGTCGCTCCAAGTGGTTTTCATGCAGCACGAAGAAGATGTTACAGTGACAATATCTCTCTCGTCTTCAACCCAATGCTGAGTGTAGGTCACTTCCATAGCGCGCCACTTTACCCCGCCATGGGCCTTTCCCGCATCCGACTCTTGCCTGTCCAGGTAGTCGGTTCACCGGGTTCGTGGCCGGCCTACCCTCCTATTGCCAGTTTTGGATCTCCACTCCAACATGCATAAGCATAGCATTATCAGCCTATAGTATTCCCACTGCTGGGACACAGGCCTAATCTCTGTGAGAGGGAGTGGGCCTGTAATCCACCACACGGGCCCAATGCGGGTTGGTAGATGGCACATATCTTTGAATTTTTGGTTCTAGGACATGCCGGTTTCCTTACGATGTTTCCCTTCAACGTTTTGACAGCAGTGGTGATGAAATAATTTACACAAAGTAAAGCGCTTATCTGGGTTCTAGTCTACTGCCTACAACTCGTAAGTCGCAGCCGTTATCACTGGGCCACCATCCCCAATCTTCATTGATGTATTGATAGTGGCATCCAGGAAGACTCGCCCCGCTTCGCTCCGCTCCGTACTGAAATACAGCTAACAGTACAGTAATCTCAGAGTGGGGCGCGTCTTCGTGGATGGCACTTTCTGTGGTTATTACCACTATGATTTGTGGTTCCAATATAATAGAATATGATCAGAATTGCGTTTAAGGTATATACAATTTCACTTGCTTGTATATAAGTTTCCTTTTACACCCCTAATCCACATTTTTATTAAAAAAAAATATTCAGAAAGTTACATAAGTTTTACGAAACAATATACGAATGCTTTTTAACCTATTTTTTCCAGAATTTTAAACAAATACTCAAGCCTTAAGAAAAATATGCTTCTACGTAAGAAATTGTGTTTGTAAAACTAAATCTTTCTTTCGGGAACGAAGTCGAAAAGCTCTTGAATCAAAAAAGGCGGAATGGAAAAAAAACCGGGAGTTTATTCAGTTTTGCAATTTCACTGAAAACCTTCTGAAATAAATTCATAGAATATTTTATGTGTTTTCTGACCGTACGAGGCTTTCCATTTACAGTTGCGGACAAATCAATGGGTCGCAAACTTTTTTAACTTTTTCTTCGACTTTAAATAGGTATCTAATTGGTAAATGTAAAATGGTAAGGCTTTATATGCTGGTAATGAATAGTTTGCTTGTCAGTTCATAATAGTTAGTTACTTAAAAAAATCTCTTTATTTATGAAAAGCAGCTTAATTTTTTTCAATGAGGTTTACCTGACATTATTGAATTATAAAATGAGTATATTTTATCGAAAGTAAACAAAAAGCTATAGTTACAGTACGACACAACTTAGATGTAGCATCGGCAAAATTCGTAAAACCTATCACCATCCGAACTGAGTGCGCCTTCAAAATCACCAATCATTATTAACCAATGCTGCTTTAGGTGAAAATTATCTTTACGCAAACGCAATAACTTGTAAAGTCATATAACCAAATACATTCGTAAAATTTAAATGAATGAATGCAAATTTTCAAATTGATGCTACATCTAGTTGTGACGTACTGTACTATTTTGCAAATTTCACTCACGTAAAGGTTTTCTCCTATATCGTGCCTGCCAATCGTGCTGCCTAAACATTTTACGTCACATTCTTGAAACCCATTCACGATTATAATTTTAAAACCATGTTTTATTTACCACACTGATTGCTAATCGCCATTATTATGATATTATCAGTATGTATTTATGTTACAGTACGATGTTACTGTCAATCCTTTAGTATCAACTTAAAAATAATTACATAGCTACATTGATAAACACCTGGCTCGTGTCAATCAAATTTTGCAGCCACACGCATAAGAAAGTTTGCGGCCAGTTCACAGGCGACACACACGGCATAACTGTATCCATTATCAACGCTATCATTAAAAAAAAAACGTCATTCCAAACCGGGAAAACCCGATAAAAAGATCCATCTGATTGATTTGTACGTAAAAGTGCTATACATTTTATTGAATTTCATACATTTTTTATCACATTTTTTTAAAGAAATGTGTGCAGTCAACGGTTTTCACACCAATACCGGTGATTTCTCGTTATCACTGTATTTGTGATGGTAATTGGTGATAGCAAAATTTCCAATGTAATGCTATAAAAACTGTTATCATGTTTGGAACACGCATAGTATCCATAGCGGGCGATTTCACGCTACATATTATCTTTGATGAATAGTTATACAAAAACGCTAAGCGTTACAAATAAATGGACAGATGATAGTTAAAATTGCTGTCAAAGAGAGTGATTTATTTCAAGATTAGAAAAAAGTTTCTCATAAAATACCATGTGGTAAATAAATAGCCATCACTTTTGAATGACAGTATTTTTTGCTTTTAAAATTTTATTCGCCATTACTGATGATTATTTTAATGCGTAGAAGAGATTCATTGTCCTCAATTTATTAACAAAAACTGATATTTACTAGAATATCTGAAATGATCGTGAACTCGGACCTCATATACCACAATAGATAATCTCATAATAATAACCTCAATATTAACAATTTTCTTAACATTATTTCTGTGCACGCATTTTGCAAGCAAGTGTATCCTCAAGCTTGCGCACTAGAAGGGCGTAAGTACGATATGAGTTCGGTTCGCTGTGCCATATACATGAAAGCCCGTGTGTGGGTAGACAGAGATGTAGGCTAGTAGTTTATGGATTTTGCTAGATGTGGCTGCGGGTCGGAGGTTATTTTTGGGTCGACTTTGTAGAATAGACAGCGTGTTTTATGAAGTGAAAACTTCTTTAGCGGCGTGGTGCACTTTTTTTGGGATGGAAAAAATGTTAAACTCGCGTCAGGAGACGTGACCGTAAGATCCGTTGCCTAGTAACCGACAAAGTAAATATCAGTATAATTATCAAAATAAAAAGTCTTTGACATTACTACTAACATAGGATAACTTTACTAACAGATGAGTCATGGTTACTTGTTAATAAATAAATTGAATTGAATTACGTAAAGATTGCGAGGTAAGAAATTTTACCCATATTGATGGGTAAAAAAAGCAGTCACAACATACTTCATGAAAAGTGTTTATTCAAAAATGCACAACGTTAATGTTCAACTTTCACTTCTCCCGGCACTCCCGGAGTGCAACCCGTTGTATTTTTGTTTTTATGTATAGCTAGAAAGGGGCTAGTGACTAAATGATAACACCCACACTAGTCGATCTAAAGTTAAATTAAAATGGTTTGTAGCTCCAACCTTATCATAAAACAATGATACCATCAGTCGGCGGTGGCTGTACCACCGCCCGCGGCGGTGATTATCGAGAATCGAGTGGAGCCACTCCAAAACCAGTACGGTTCTCGAGTGGTGATGGCGTACCGAATGACGTAGCGTTGGAAGGCTAACCCACAAGTTGGACCAGTGATCTTGTGAAGGCCACAGGAATCCGCTGGATGCGAGAAGAATAGAACCGGTTGTAGTGACGGTGCTTGGGGGAGGCCTATGATGGACGTCTTTCGGATGAAATGATGAGACTAAAAACGAGTCGGTGAGGATGAGCAGCGAGCGCGCGGTGACGAGCGATTACTCGCTGGTATGCGTATGTACCAAGCGGGAGTCTCTCAGCGAGTGTTCTACCCGCCAAGCGAGCGTAGCACAGCGAGTACTCTCTTTAATAGCTCTTGTCGCTGCGTCAAACGAATATTCACCGGCGTACCGGTGAATACTCGTACACTGATTGTTCACGCCGCCGCGCAACTATTAATTTATATAATCTGCGTTCGTTATTTATTTGCGAAACATGTAAACAAACATGAGTTTTAAAACAACTGTAATGCCCACACACAATGTTCAATTTGTGCTACAACTTCTAATTTTTTTTTAACAGTACTAATCAGTCTAAAATTAACTTTATTTACACTTTTATAAAGTTTATATTTGTTTAATTGTAAATAACATCAATTGGAAACAAGGATTAAAATAGATGATAGTGGCTTTCTCTTCGGCAGGGGGACAGGTGCCATAGACAGGACAGGAGACATTTTTAAACAATGATTTATTTATTTATTTAATACTTAAAGCATAGAAATGTAAAGAGGTGGACTTACCGCCATAGGCATTAATTTACTTCTCTGTCTTAAGATTCACGCATCATATAGCATAATCAGCCTATAATGTTCCCACTGCTGGGACACAGGCCTCTTCGAGAGGGAGTAGACTGTAGTGGGCGTGGGCTCACAATATGATTTTTTATAGTTCAAAACTGTTAGGTACAAAACCATTGTGAGAGAAAATAAATAAACTTATTACTATTATAGAAGTCTGATAAAGCGTACTCTTATACAATATTTAAGTACTCCATTATTCAGGTCACATCCAGTTTTAGTGCTTATTTCTAACATCAATGTTAGTGCTTCGTACGTAAAGGTGCTTACACACACATACAACACATCACCTATTTGGTCTAGGAATAACTACTAAGGAAAGATGTGGAGACGCTTTTACAATATTGATATGTTATATTTTCAGTATTGTGTTTTATTAACATTATAACATTTTTTTTTCTGTTGTAGTCTCGTATTCGACTGTTTGGTTGAGCACGTGGATCAAATTAAAATGTAACTGATGTTCATCTTACTTGGAGTATTTTACATCGTCATAATTATATACCAAAACCTTCCTCATGGATCACTCCGTCCATTGTTGAAAACTGTATGAAAATTCGTTCGGTAGTTTTTGAGTTTATCTTGTTTAGACAGACGGACGCGGCAGGGGGACTTTTTTATAATAATTATGTATTGATGATAAATATGTACGGTACCTTCTTGGCGATAATGGGTAATGGTTTCTAACTGGTATACTTAATTGGATTTATTTAGTTTCCAGTTAGAATTAGTAATCTTCAATATCCGACCTGAGAATGTGTTATTGGGGTTTTTCATCAAGAATTTCTCAGTAGCAGTCCGGAGTCTGGATTTATGCCCGGTTGATGGCAATAGGCTCGCCCCCTATTACATGGGACTTAAACATAACTGGTATATTGTGTCCCAGCTACCTTTGCCTTACCCTTCGGAGAATCAGTCGTCATGTTAGAATACGTTAATTAGTAATTTTGTGTAACTAGAAAATTACTTTTTTTTATAATTTTTTCCCTCTAATTTTCGCTCCAAAGTTAAACCAGTTAGTCAGATATTTGGGATATTTGTAGATATATTTGGGATATAGATATTTTTCACCCAAAGAGCAATAGAGAGGGCTATGCTTGGAGTTTCCCTACGTGATCGAATCAGAAATGAAGAGAACCGCAAGAGAACCGCAGGAGAACCAAGGTAACCGACATAGCCCGAAGAATTGCCAAACTTAAGTGGCAATGGGCAGGACACATTGCTCGCAGAACAGATGGCCGATGGGGCCGAAAGGTTCTGGAGTGGCAACCACGTCCGGAAGACGTAGCGTTGGAAGGCCTCCCACAAGATGGACCGATGACCTTGTAAAGGCCGCAGGAATCCACTGGATGCGAGAAGCACAGAATCGGTCGAAGTGGCGGTGCTTGGGGGAGGCCTATGTCCAGCAGTGGACGTCTTTCGGCTGATATGGATGATGATGATAGATATTTGTATGAAACTAAGACCCAAGCAATAGCGAAGGTCTAACATGCTATCTGAGAGGGGGTCTCGATGACACTCTTAAAAAAAAGTCTTAATGCTGTTCAAAAACATTATTCTAACCAGAAATATAAAAAGCTTTTGTAATGCGCGTGTCATAAACATTCGTAAGACATTAGAGATCGACCTCTCTGATGCGCGTATGGGTCCTGATATAATGTTAACCATCAGTTAAAGGCACCCATTCACGAATTTACCTCGGTAATAGCAGCTTAACCTCTCAGTAAGGAAAAATCCTTTCTGTTTTATTTTTCTTATACCTTTCTCCTGTGTTTCCATGATAATTATTAATAATCTTTTTCATAAATCTACACAGGAATCAAAATGTTATTCTTTTAAATGTTCTACTGGCATCAAACCATTTATTTTCCATTAATGTAATAATATCATTATTGGCGTTTATCACTGAAATACTTAATTATGATGGTATGTAAGAATAATTTCAAAAAATTCGAAGACGTGACATCTACCAACCCGCACTGGGCCCACGTTGTAGATTACAGCCCACTCCCTCTCACAGAGAGGAGGCCTGTGTCCCAGCAGTGGGAACATTAATAGGCTGATGATGATGATGATGATGATGATGTAAGAATAATAGTCTATTGTTATGTCAAAAGTGCTTATCAAAACTATTTAATAATTAAATGATTCTATGCGCGGCGCCAGTGACTTTTCCGCCACAATCCGTAGCTGGCCTGTGCGCGTCGTAGTGCAGTGCGTGCTACGCCGTAGCAGTGCTACGATTAACGTTTGGTCTACGCTTGTGATTTCTCTAATGAATTTTCGTTTGAGTAATCAGTGTTTTTTTTTTATTATTCAGTTAGTGTCATGAATAACTGTTTATTTTACCTGCCCTAAATCTTTCAGGATGTCCAAAATAATGTCAATGTAGGTTCATTTATATTATTTTAAATGCGAAAACAATGTTTGTGCTGGTTTGTAAATACTATGTATATTTACACAAATATTTAAACTATTTTCATTAGTATCACTATCAATGGCTTCATATGGAACGTAAAGATAAACACAGAAATAGCAAAAAATATATATAAAAATAACACTACTTCACTCCCTTTGCTAACCCGAAACACATACACAAAAATCACACACACACATTCAAACACCACCTGTGTGTACTAGTCTTGAGAATAACATATTTTTGTAGCTTTTATATATTTTTTAGTGGGTGTATTTTATATTTTTCCTATATACATACATATAGGTTGAGTACATATGCTTGTAGAAGTTTTTTTATTCTTGCGTCGAGAACACAGAGGCTGAGGCATTGTGGAGGTACTTACATTTGAGTATTTTGAGCGTCTGACATATAGCTGTCTGACATCCAGCCTTACCAGGGGGTATCGTATTACCCAGTAACTGGATTGTGGAGGTCAGACTTTCACTCGCTCCATGTAAAATACTGGTATTCAGCTGCATCTTGTTAGACTCTAAGCTGACTTCAATCATAGTTGGGAAAGGGAAGGTAGATTGATTGAGGTCCGAGTAATAAAAGTATTTGGAGGACCCAATTACTGGTGACATACCTTCTCATGAATATTAGGGCAATCTTCGTTATTATAGAAGCCTATTACCTAAGAGCAGAGGTGGCCCAGTGGTAACAGCCCCAACTTACGAGTTGTAGGTCACGGGTTTGAACCCAGGCAGGCGCTTTACTTTTTTTAAATAATTTCATCACCACTGTTCTCAAAAACGGTGCACAAAACCATCATGAGGAAACCGGCATGCCCTAGAACCAAAAATTCGATGACATGTGACATCCATCCGCACTGTGCCCGCGTGGTGGATTATGGACCACTGCCTCTCAATGAACGGAGGCCTGTGTCCCAGCAGTGGGAATATTATAGGATAATTATCCTTATGCATCGGCTATTCTTTCTCTAGTTAAAATGATGAGATCCAACTTGTAAAATTCTTCTAGGCGAACCCTACATACATGGAATACAAACATAGCTATCTAAAATGTATAGCCACGTGGCCTAGATCAAGTATTTCTTTTAATAAAAGATACTGCCACGTCTAAGATAGGATACGTTTTTAGAAAAAAGCTTTTTACTTTTTTCTTAAAGAAAAGAGAACAAAGGTACCTTCGAGTACACACATCTTAATAATTTGCTGAGTACAAACATTACTTCACTTCTTTTCAGATAAAATTACATTAAGCACATTTCAAAGAACTATGTTACTTTTATCATAGGTTCAATAAGTCAGAAATTTAAATGCATTGAATTCGAATTAATATCATACAAGTGTAAAAATAAGTTCTTTATCTCTTCTGCGAACGTTAGCCACTAATAACTTTTCAATAAAATGTCTTTTCATCTGAATTCTGTTTTTAAAAAAGGATCATGGGGTCCTTGAATGGGATTGGCTATTTCGTTACAGGTATCATAGCCTCAGTAGCGCAGTAGGCAGCGCGTAAGTCTCATAATCTTAAGGTCGTGAGTTCAATCCTCACCTGGGGCATAAGCTTTTTAGAAAATTTTCAATATTTATTTCGTTTCATGCAGTTATTAATTTTTATGAAATCTTGCGTTCATAGCCGAAAATGATTACTTCCTGAAAAATTCTGGAAGAAATTGTATAAATTATTTTATTAATTTCAAAAAAAGCCACTTGCAAAGTGCCAAATATATCTAAATATCTCCTAAACCGCACCAGTTAGCTATATGAAGTAAAAACATTTTGAAAACAGTTTTATAGGTGATTTGTATGCGCTATTAAATACTCTGGAATGTTGCTTTATACTTCAAGAAGCTATTTTGCGTGGTTTCGAAAATATTTCATCATAAGTTAGTGGTTTTTAGGGTTCTGTAGCCAAATGGCAAAAAACAGAACCCTTATGAAACTGTTGAACAGAACCCTTATGATACTGTTGAAAATTGGTAAGTAGATGTACTTACAAAGTTTCAACAGTATAGTTCTTATAGTTTCGGAAAAAAGTGGCTGTGACATACGGACGGACAGACAGACAGACAGACATGATGAATCCATATTGTGTGAAAATCTTAATGCGGTTCACAGAATACATCTATTCTGTGAACCGCATTAAGATTTTCACACAAAAATAGAAAAAAAACAATAATTTATTTTCATCAAACCCATACGTTTTGGGTATCTATGGATAGGTCTTCAAAAATGATATTGAAGTTTATATTTTTTTTTCTAAACTGAATATTTTGTGCGAGAGACACTTCCAAAGTGGTAAAATATGTGCCCCCTGTAACTTCTAAAATAAGCGAATGATAAGACTTAAAAAAAATATATGATGTGCATTACCATGTAAACTTCCACCGTAAGTAGTTTTTTTTAATACGTCATAAATCGTAAACCGCAATTTACCTTTAACGAACTACAAGAACTTTTATATATTATGTTACTTGCTGCTACGGAACCCTTCATGGGCGAGTCCGACTTGCACTTGGCCGCTGTTTTATATTGGTCGTCAGCGTATTTGTAAAAAGCCTAGGCCGATTGATAGCTTGAAATAACTACCTACGTGTCTCATACATAATCGAGGAGCTCGTGGCTAAGTAATAATAGCCACACGGCTCGATTCATCAGGTTAAGCTACGTTTGCCGGGGTTGGGCCGTGGATATGTCACCGTCTTTACATACAGAGACTCCTCCGAAAGCACGTTAAGCCGTTGGTCCCGGCTGTCATTCGTAGATCTTTGACAATGAAATGAAAGGAAATGAAATTGTTTATTCTATAAATAGGATATTGGAATCACTTTTACACGTCAAATTAAAAAAAATTAAAAGAAATTATAAGCTAGATGAGCTCGGCGTTTCCTTGAGAAGAAAGGCCGAAACAAACTCAGAGGTTGCAGTCTACAGTCGTGACAGTCGTGACTCGTCGTCAGAAGGCCGAAAGTGTGACACCAGTCTTACCAAGGGGTATCGTATTACCCAGCTACTTGTGGAGGCCAGATAGGCAGTCGCTCTATGTAAAATACTGATATTCAGCTGCATCCAGTTAGACTGGAAGTCGACCCCAACATAGTTGGGAAAAGGCTAGGCAGATTGTTAGTGACTAACCTGGTGTCAGACTTTTAAAGCTGCCCATGGTCCTCATGACTGCCTCTTTGGTGAAGTGGTCGCAAACGCTACTGCTGAACATGAGGTCCTGGGTTCGATTCCCGAGTCGGGCATAGTGTTTTAGAGTTTCTCCATCTGGAATTTCTCAGTAGCAGCCCGGAGTCTGGATTTGTGCCCTGTTGATGGCAATAGGCTCGCCCCCTATTACATGGGACTTAAACATAACTGGCGAAATGTGGGTGTACTATAGGTACACGTCTGCCTAACCCTTCGGGGAATACATGCGTGATGTTATGTTATGATAATTATACAATACGCACATAAATCCGAAAAGTCAGAAGTGTCTTGGGTTCGAACTCGAGACCTTTGACTTGGCAGTCTGACGGTCACACCACTAGACTATCACTGCTCTATCGCTAAAACACTAACAACCTCTTTGGATCATTGTAAGAAAGAAAGAAAGAAAAATTATTTATTGGGACAAGCACAGGAGATCACAAACTAAACTAAAACACATTGAAACATCAATAAGAAATAAAAAACAATAAAAATAAAACAAAGTAAAAAAGGAGTCCTGTGCGAGGCCAAAAGGCTCCTATCTCAGCACGATGCTGCGACATTTAATACTAAAAGTCGCAGCGCTGGTATTCTGATAGGGCCCGCAGTGATGTCACGGATAGATAGGTACCTAAATAATAATAAATAAATTATTATGTATCAAATAAAAAAAAAATAAAAATAAAATACGTAGTCCGTGTGTCTGCACCCGCGTAGCATCGATTACTTGTCTATGCCTTTAAGTGTCTGTGGTATGATACTCTATGGCATCGATGTGACAAGTAAAAAGTTGTACCCATCATTATGAACAGCTTTTACTATGGGACATTGGGCCCAAACCGGAAATCGAGAAAAAAAATCACCTGTTCCCTACATTTTGCCGAGTTATGCGAACATAAATGTAGGGAACAGCAGATTATTTTTTCGTGTTTTCGGATTTGGTCCCTTAATAAAAGCTGTTCATGATGATGACTACAATGACCCCTTATGAAGTTGTTAGTGTTTTACCAATAACCCAGTATACTGGGCGTCAGTAATTATGTAAAGGACTAATTAAAAGGTTATGCCTCGGTGCCAGTTGCACAACGTATGCTAATTAGAATTTTGACACTAATCTACATACTAGTTGGAAATTACGTGACGAGATTATGTTGATAATGCTTGGGTATACACTTATATAAGTTAGTAAGTTAACTATAAGAAGTATTTAATCCAAGTTCAAAGGAAGAATCTAATAAGGTGCAGAAAACCATAAACATAGAACATTACTTTTAGATATTCCTAGATATAGGTACTAAAAACATTATTTTATAAACGTAAAAATAAAACATAAATTTTAAATAACCAGCATGAAAAATATCCCGTCTACTCGTCGCTTCAATAAAAAAAACATTAAAAAATAAAGAAAAACCATAAAAGCAGCCGTCTTGCGATGCGTTATCATTTTTATATGTTCTCCCCCCCTCACCCCCCTCAACCCTTTGAACACCCACCCCCTAGATGCAAGCTCACACACACATGAAACTTCCTATAAATGGGTTAAAGAAAAATGTGTCTACCTGAAAACGTACGATGCACGAGTTTTTTTATTCCTTTTACATTTTCTTTGCTATCCGCGATTCTCATATCGGCGATATAAAACTGAAAAATACATTTCTTATATACATCACAAAATCACTCTTATATACCTCAAGATAAGGCTTAGAATCCCATCAGTGCGATCGAAAAAATAGAGCACCCGTACATGAGTAGTTTGCTCGCATACACACGGAACCGCGCCGTTTAGAAAAAAAATAAAATGCACACATATAAATTGCATGCAGCTCGAAAGGGATGCACTCAGAGTCATAAAATACTCACACAGATGTAAAAATGGTCGCACACAAGCGCACCCCGCCTCAAGTTGATCACACACACATTCACACCCCTATACAAATACACCCACACACGTCATAGACTGAAGAAAACCTTGCATGTGTTGGAAAATGCTTTTCCTTGCAGCAACCTCACGGGAAGAGTTCCATAGCGAATACCTCGCGGTAAAGACTACTCGTTCTCTAAAATTTCAAATTTTAAACAAAATACCAAAAATAATACAAAACTATGAAAATTCGAAACAATAACTGATACTCGAGAAGCATTTTATTTTTAAACTTAAATCGATCGGCCATGCCGGCCGTGCACTCAAAAGAATTCTTCACCCGTTTCGCGGTGTAAAAAACGCGTTCGAAATTCGAAAAATGAGAAAAAAGGCGCGAGAAAAAAAAACTGTTTAGACGTTCGCGCCAAGCGTTTAGTGTCGTGTTTCGGTAATAGTAAATTATTTCTTAATTGAAAGTTTGATTGCACTTGTTAACTTAGTTAATCGGCAAAGACACGTGCATTAGTGATGTAAATGTGTTCGTTAATGAGTGTGTGTATGTGTGCGTTAGGACTGTCTGTGTGTAAAGATGGAGTTTGCGTGTAGCTAAAAATTTCGCGGCATTTTTGTGTCATTATAAATTTTCGTTTGATGTTTGGAGTCGATAATTATGACGTTGACGATAATTTTAATGAACGCGTTTTGTATTATGATACTAAATGGCTATGACGTAATTGTATGCCGTGTTTTGTGGACAAAGGGAAATGATCGAGTATAATTTTACATATTTTAAGTTCGTATTGTTTTTAGTTATAGTAAAACTGCTGGGCAAATTATGTTGACTTTAGAGTTTTGATAATAGAATTGTATGTTTTTTTTTCTTTTGCCTATTCATTATTATTTATCTCACACTACAAATTATTATTCACAATTTATAAATAATGGCATAAAGTAAAATACTCACACATTTAGCATGTTTTTTTTTCACTTCGTGTAAATTAACCAATCTGCATTCCAAGGTCACTAATTCCGTCAAACATTTACATAACGTCCAAACTCTGACATACTTTTCCATGAAATTTAGATCATTAGTACTATATAATCAAAGGCTAAATTCGTATGCACAAAGAAAAGTTTCTCCTCTGATACATATCTATGAAGAAAGGGATTATACCTTTGTTAGTGTTTCAAGGTCAAGGACATTGTTTTACAGCCCTGTAATACATTTTCTAGTAAGATTTGCCGTTCATATTTCTAGTTTGATTTTCCTGATATACCAAGTAGATTTACATAGTATACGTTGCATTTAGTATGACTTATAAGTAGTGGACTAAACCATAATAATATGCTACTAAATATTTTTTACATAAATGCTCAACTGTCCGAAAGACTGATGCAGCTCGATAACAATTAAAATGTTATTGTGTCTCATTAGTGACAAGTCAAGTCAAGCGGATAAAAAATAGGTCGAATTAATATTATAATTACATAACATCACGCCTATAATCCACAAAAGGTTAGGCAGAGATGTACCCATAGTATACCCACATTTTGCTAGTAATATAATTATGTTGGTTTTATCTGATATAAGTACATGACAAAGAAATCAACATACTTGTTTCCATTGTCCTGCACATTGATTCATAAACAAATTAAGTTTATTAGAATTTTTTGTGCTTTATTTGTGTAGAATAAATAATTTTTATTTTTTCCTTTCTTTATTTATTATCTATTTAAATAGACTTTTTGTTGATATATCATGCACTTATACAACATTAATGTAACACATAATTTTTCATGATAATTTTCCTCCATTTTTCTTTAACAAACATTACCAAAACTTACTACTTTGTTCTCGAAAAATGAAAATTCATACTTTACTTCCCAACGGGTCCACGACATTTTAAAATATAGAATATTTTCTTTCCCTACGGGTCCATGAGAATATTTGGTACAGTCAGCACTACTTACAAAAAACCACAGAAATGAGAAATATTGATTAATAACATGAATCTCTTTGTGAATTAAGCAGATTTTTTTATTATTTTGCGACTGACACTAATGGAAAGCCAATTTAATAATGAACATTATGCACGATTGAATTTTATAAAAACACCAAAATTTAATTGTATAAAGAAATTATTTTAAAATCTATGCGTATCCACTGCTGTAACTCAAGCGCGTGTGGCATAGAGGGAATGATAGCTCGAGGTTATTTGCTCAGGGAAGCGCCTTAACAATCACAGCACACTATTCTGTCCCTCTATACTATTGAGTATCCATCCTACACGTCTGTACTCACCCTAAACGACGCCCGAGTTGTATAGTTCTAAATAGTATAGACCAAGTCGCTTTTCATGTCTGCTTTGTGTGTGCGCTTAGTTTTTAGGGTTCCGTATCCGAAGGGTAAGCCTTCGCTGTCCATCCGTCTGTCTGTCTGTCAGCGAACTGTATCTCATGAACTATAATAGGTAGACCGCGACCGCCTCTGTGGGCTAGTGGTTAGAGCACCTGTCTCAGACCCAGAGGTCCCGGGTTCGATTTCCAGAGGGGGCAAATATTACTGCTGGTAAGTTGGTAGCTAGCTAGGGGGACTTAGAACAAGCCCTAGCTTGTTCTAAGTCCGCCTGGCTAGCTACCACCTTCTTATCTTAGTCTGTCGCCATAACAATAATGTTAACAGTATAGTTTTGTTTCGTCAGTACTTAGAGGTAAGATAGCCAGTTCCTCTGTGGTTGGAGGATTCCGGGTCAAGCTCGCTTCCACCTTCGGCCTGATCATCACTTATCATCAGGTGAGATGCAGGCCAAGAGCTTCCCCGTAGAGAATAAAAAAAAAAAGGTAGGCCGTCGAAAATTTCACAGATTGTGTATTTCTATTGGTGCTTTAACAAAAAATTTAATAAACTTAGTCATTAAAGGGGGATACTAGAAATGTTTTTATTGCGGCGTTTTTTGCTCGATTTTAATACAGTACGGAACTCTTAGTGCACTTCTCCGACCGCACTTGACCGGTTTTTCTAAACTACAAAATGAATTTTGATACGGTTTTCACCATTATACCTATTTCAGATGAATCATTCCAAAAGGTTATTTGTGTTTAATACATTAATATTAAACTAACATAATTATGATAAAGAAATCTCGATATTTAGGCAAGTTGTAAAAACCGAACGAAGCACCATTTCGCTAGCAAAAGCCATATGAGTGTGTAGTACAGCACCTATATGTGTATTATATAACATCTATAAAGTTCTTTGTTCACCTATACGGTTTCTGTCTGCAAGTTTTAGCAGGACTTCAGTCTCGGAACTTGCTTATAAGAATATTGATTTGTAGGACGATTCTTGTAAGTTCTGTTTTTAGTTGAAAAATTATAGAAAATCTGATTTATGTTTCTAGTTTCGTTTTTTTAATATTTCTGCCAATCCCCCAGGGGGCCAAGTCTACTAATTTACAAACGTCACAATGGTCTCTCGATGGTGAGTTTTTGACAGATTTTGTGTGGCAAATCTGTCAAAAACTCACCATCGAGAGACCATTGTGACGTAAATTAGTACACTTGGCCCCCAGGTTGTCTGTCAGAAATCGGCAATTATGCGTTTTTAATAATAATCTTTGAAAAGGCGTTTGTAAAAAAAATTAATTATCCATGTAGTTTTTGGGGAATATTATATTCATCTATAACTTTAATTACAGTTTTATTTTTTTCACATTGTTAAAAACTGTTATCAAACTATGTAGAAGATTGGTTTATCGAATTACTGTTATTAACACCATGTAATATGAAAACTGTTAAAGAAACGGCTACTGCTCCCAAAAACCTAGTTTGTAAATTTTCATCAACACTATCATTATCAAAACTGCCTCTGTTTACCCCAAAAGTAAGCTCCCGTAAAGATACTTTAAAACTTTCAGAGCACAAATCTGGAGTCGTAAGAAAACTAGGTTTTTAGGTTGCATCCACCTGACCTAGGGCTGTTTCAGACTATCCACCGGGATGGACGTAAAATATTTTTTACGTAACCATGTACTGAAAAATCTCTTGAAAAGTAGGAGTACTGTTGAGTACAGTTGGGGTTTTTGGCTAAATCATAACAGCCGCATGGGTCGTTCGAAGGTTAAGCTATGCTTGCTGCGGTCAATTCATGGATGGGTGACCCTCCGTTACATAATATCGTGACCCACCTGTGTCTCGGAAAGCACGTTAAGCTGTTGGTCCCGGCCGTCATTTGTAAATCTTTAACAGTCGTTGCGGGTAGTCAGAAGCCCGAAAATCTGACAACCAGTCTTACCAAGGGGTATCGTGTTACCGAGTAACTGGGTTGTGGAGGTCAGATAGGCGGTCGCTCCATGTAAAATACCGACCCCCACATAGTTGGGAAAAGGCTAGGTAGATTGATTGACATTTAATTTTGCTTATGAAAAGATGCAGGTTAACTAATAGGTTTTTCGTTAGTTACAAGTGTTTTACGTTTGTTCAATATCTAAAAATATTTCAGTTGATTCTTTGTGAGATATTGATATCTTACTATACACGTATACAAATAAAATAATATTGATAGGTGATTTTATTCCTTCTTCACTACTTCGACGACATGCGACATCTATCAACCCGCACTGGGCCCGCGTGGTGGATTACGGCCCACTCCCTCTCACCGAGAGGAGGCCTGTGTCCCAGCAGTGGGAACATTATAGGATGATAATGCTTATGCTAAGGCAAATGGTTTGACTAATAGGAACTTCCTATACTCCATTTAAAATAAGATTAGACATTTAACTAAACCTTTTTACAGACCGTTCAACCGATTTTGACTTCTATTGGGTTGGTGGCATGACAAATGGTAGCTGCAGTAAACAGTTGGTATTGTAACCACTTTTTGCTTTTAATGCCATCGGTATAGAAGTCAGACTGAAAAAGTTTTGTTTAAATGCTTAATCTTATTTCAAATGGAGTATAGGAAATTCCTATTAGTCGAACCATTTTCTTTAGCATAAACATAATCAGCCTATTAATGTTCCCACTGCTGGGACACAGGCCTCCTCTCTGTGAGAGGGAGTGGGGCGTAATCCACCACGCGGGCCCAGTTCGGGTTGGTAGTTGTCACATGTCTTTGAAGTTGTCGTGAGGAAACCGGCATGTCCGAGAACCATTTTCCATGTTAGATGCAAAATCTTACATAAATACAATAAAATACTAATAGGAAGGATCTAAGTTGTATTTTTCTTCTAACTGGTGTTGGTACTCTTACAAGTTATTAGTTATACTCATTCAGTTGAACCACGGATCACTACAATCAAACGATAATAATAATATACTCGTAGAATCACGAACAGGTCAATATCTTAATTTCACTGAGATAATCGTTTGTGGCTAAAGTATTAACAGCCGCACGGGTCGATACATCAGGTTAAGCTACGCTTGCCGAGGTTGGTCCGTGGATGGGTGACCATCTTTACATACCAAGACTCCTCCGTGCCTCGGAAAGCACGTAAAGCCATTGGTCCCGGTTGTCAATTGTGGATCTTTGACAGTCATTACGGGTAGTCAGAAGCCCGAGAGTCTGACAACCAGTTGACAACCAACTTTTTCTTACCATCACCATCAATCTTACGAAAATCATCAGATTTAGCCATAACGCCTACTCAAATCTACATGACCTCAATCTTCCCTCTATTCCTATCAACCCTCAAATCCCTGGCTCTATTCGAGTCAACCCTCAAACGTCTAGAATCAGACCACCTCCCAACATTGCCTTCCTGACCAAAAATATTTCAGCTTCCATGACCTACATCCCAAAATAAAAAAAGTCGCGGTGTATTGATCTACCCAGATTTTCGGGATTTATTTTCAGTCTGCCTTTTGACATTTAGATTTTACTCCTATGTTTAAATGTGTTGGTAGGTTCTGGGCAGCGATTTTTAGGCTTTTGTATTCAGTCTACCTTGTTATAGCTTTTGATTTTAAAAGGTTTGACTACATGTCTGCCTATTTCTTTCGTGGAGCCGGGAGTTATAGTCAGTCAGCATTATTTTGATTATTTACAACGTCAACTAGATTTGGGAGTAAAGAAATGGTTTGGTTATTATTTTCTTTGTTTTCAAAAAACAGTCTTATAAGAACTTTCTAAAATTAAACGCTTTAGTAAGTTTGGAGCTGTTAAATTCGATAAATATAACCAACCAATGAAGACGACTAATAGCGAAGTATGGAATGAAAAGACATGTTGCGGCGACCTCAATAAAAGGCAGGAGAATAATGAAATATACTTAGACAATGAAATTTATCTTTAATTAAAAATAGCATAAAATGGTGTAAATCAAAAAATAATATCAAAGCAATTTAAAACAAAAATATCATGAAAACATTACCGTTAATGCAATCCAAGAGTTAAATCAACAAGCGTAACAAAAGAGCTGTAAATAATATTTGGATTCCGATAAAAATAAAACGATTTGAGACGGGTGAAGAACATACAAACCAAAAATATCTAATAACTTTTAGTCTCGGTCCAGGCACCTCCTACCCAACGATAGTTCCTATAAATACCTACATAATTACGAAGATATATTTATTTTTATTTCGAAAAAGTATATAATAGACACTAGTGTTGAATAGTGATATATTTATAAGTAATATAGTGCCAATAATGTCAGTGACATTAACAAGTTCGAACCTCTTTATGAAAAACCCAATGAATCTACAAATGAAGAGGGAATTTGAAGATTTTAACACTGATGATAACAAAATGGATCCTATTGATAGCAATAATTCTAGTGATGGTAACTCAGAGACGAGTGACCTAGAGAATAATGGTCCAAATGAAGATACAACTACTGCACTGGATTATACAGAAAACGCTTTATCCATGCATCCTGTAGCAGATTTTATCAAGAAGGAATTTCTTCCGGAGTTTGACTTCAGTAACCCTTTTAGAAATCAGAATTTGGGCTTTAAAGATGGGTTTCAGAATACCCCGTTTTTGCTTCCGACTCAACTGTACAAGAGTTTTCTGGCAAGTCTTGGCAAGAGAAGAAGGAATGTGGCAGAGTGTTACTCCCTATATCCGAGGAATATGCTGTTTTCAAATGGATTTGGTCTTGAAGCTTCTGATGATGAAAACAATGGTGATAGAGTTACTGATTCGCCCGATGAGGTAATTGGAAATGTGTATGGTGATATTGATGCAAACTTGTAAGCAATTTGGAAGCATAATCTCATAAGAGCGTTAACCAATTGGAACCAATATTCTAGACTTTAGCAGTTCCAATAAGAAATTTTGCTAAATATCACATTGGAAATAGTAGTACATAATAATTTACATTGACATTAATTTATTTTACAAAGACACTTAAATAATGAGTGTAATCTATATTGCGATAGCAAAATAGTCATACCGTAAATAAAATTTCACATTGACCTCACTCTTCCAGTTTTAATGAAGTAATAATTTTATTTTCCATGCTTAGCAGTATACAACTAAACACTCATCGATCGATACTAATGATTACCTAGCCTATTCATGTATTGGGTCATAGCCAAGGTGTTAAAATTTTCATGAAAATTAAACTGTGCCAACAGGTGACTAAACCGTGTTTGGTATTGTTTCAGAAGGCGGGTGCATCGTCAGCGTTCGTGTGGAGTGGCGGGGGGGTTACAGGAGGTGGGGGGCAGGACCAGGCAGCCGCGCAGCCCGCCGCCGTGCCGACAGGTTAGTTTTAACAGGTTTTGGGACATTTTGAATTTGAGCCTTCTCCAATAAACATTTGAAACAATGTCTTCCTTTTTCCAGATTATGAGCATTCCAAGCATCTTCTTTAATACTTCATATCATACTTTTATAATCAGTGTTATTGCTTAGCAAATAACTTGGATTTTGAGGATCTCATATTTTAGAAAATGCTAGGACTGTACCAAGGTTATCTCCTGGATCTTTGAGCTTCCTATCCTGGTTATTAGATGCATGTCTGAGTTTGTGTTACTCTTATCGTTTATCTACTATATATCCTGGATTTCCACCAGTTCAGAATTCTCTCTCTCTTTCTCTCTAGAACTGTCTTTTTTCTTTCGAATCTTATACCTTTCTAGATTCATAACTATCCTGGTTGTTCTAGGCACGACCGGCGGCGGCGGGGCCCAGGGTCTGGTGCACTGGATGTCAGTGATGGCTGAGCACATGGGAGGGGGCCACCATGACCCCTCCCATTACGCACTGCCGCCCTGGAACAATGGTGGTGTTGATGTGAGTGCTAGTTTTTAGTTGTTTATTATTGTAGTTTGTTTTAGATGGTAAGGTATTTCTGGAGGAGAGAACGAAAATGGTGGTTCTTTCAAGAAAATAATGGTTGATATTGTAACTTAATAAGGTTAAGTACCTACCGAATAACACTTATTTTCCCAATAACACTTATTTTTATATGAATAATTAAATTTCGATCGTAGAGCACACTCTAATGCTTCGCATTATGAGTCGTGCAATAATCCTTTATTGTCAGGCAACTAAGGCTCATAGATAAAATACACAAAATATTCTTACAAAATAATAAACATTTAAATAATTATTTAAAATATTAAACTATTAATAAATAAGTAATACGTTGAGTCGGCGACGTAGCGCTGAGCTGCGTATTGTGATTTTGCTTTTGCTAATATTATGTGTTATTGTATTTTGGGTCACCGGGTTTTGCGTAAATTTACTTCTATTACCCTTTTTAGAAGAAGTCAGAAGTATATGACACCCTTAACCATTTTAAAGGTTAAAAAAAAAATTATCTTGATCAATAGTCTTTGACTAGAGAGAAAATGACATAATTATTTATTTTTGTAATTATTTATATCAATTGACCTTAGGTCCGTTATATACACCAAGTTCAGCTATTCTCACAGTTTTAAGAAGTAGTACCTATGTCGTAATTTAGTTAAAACATGACCTACGGTGTCCTAACCTACGGTGCTCAGACCTGAGGGCCTATATAGACAAAGTAACATTCGATTAGCGACAACGCTAGTAGAAAAGTCAAAAATGTATGGGATTGACAAAAGCTATCGAAACGTCACGTGATCATAGCTCAACGAATAGAAATTAGCTAGACAATATTTAACATCATTCCATTCATACAGCCTCGAACGATAACTTGCTAACGAAAGACCAGAGACAATATAAATGTAATTTTTATCGAAGAAACCAATGGATCAGACGATAGCGAAACGTAGTGTAGGTATGTCGTTGAAGCGATAGCGATTTTCAAAATAGAATCGCTCCGAAGCGAATGTCATTTGTCTAGGCCCTCTGGTCGCTCACCGACTCGCAAGAGTTCTAATGGAGCGCAGCATTTCGGGCGTAAAACGAACTGACAGAAAACGAAACACCACGCTACGCTTCAAAATGGAATCTTAGACGTAAGCAAAAAGGCTGCTAAGCTAAAATGGGATTGGGTGAGTAATAACAGCCGCATACATAGTGAATTAGTGACCGTTGCAATGGGCAACGTCTCTCTCTATACGGTGGATGCCTGAGGATGGTGGCGAGACGACCTAGATGCGTACCGCAAGGGTTAGATGGAGGTGGCCCTGGGAAAGAATGCTTGGAAGGATTTGAGGGTGGCCTTTGCTCAGCAGTGGGACTATGTAGGAAAAGAAAACACCTGAGTGTCAGCTTGAAAAATGATTTAAAGCATACTGCACCAACATTCGATTTATGCGGCGTGCTAAAAAAATACTCAATATTCATATACAGAGGAAACTACGTTGTTATGCACTAGTAGAGCCGGCGTATAAGCATATAATTTAGTTAAACGGTTCTTAGCAATAGATTAGGATTATGTAAATATACTTTTGCATTGATTTTTTTATTAGGTCCAATAATTTAAATCGTTTCATTCGATATTGAGACATTATTGTAAGCTTTTTCATCTATAATTTTCTTGCCTGGATCGCTTCGATTCTTGCCTGGTCGATGGCAATAGGCTCGCACCCTATCACATGGGACTTAAACATATCTGGCGAAATGAGGATGTACTATAGGTACATCTCTGCCATACTATTTGGGTATTACAGGCGTAATGTAATATGTATGTAACAGACTACTTTGTGGGGTCTTGGAGTACGATTCCCTGGTCGGTAAAATTGTTATAATATTTTTAAATTAGCAGTTTTTCAGTGCCTGGAGACTAGATTTTGTTCACATTAGTGAACAAAATCTAGTCTGCAGGCACTGTGGCAAAGTGGCAACAGACTCGTCCTCTATTACATGTGGCTTTAACATACATGGTGACTTGTAGGATTACTTAAAGACTCAAACTCAAAGCTTTTATTTACCAGCAAACCATTGTGCATTGCGCAGGCACTTTTGAATTGTCATGGACTCGGTTAGTCAGCTAGTTGAAACTACTTAGTTGGCCGTTCTAAAGCGTATAATATTCCTCTGACACCTGCTTACCTCTTCAGGGAAAACAGGGATGATTTAATGTTATCCAAGTAACATTATTTCCTATGCCACCCTTTTTTTTCTGCCTAGCCCTTCGGGGAAGCAAGGCTGATATATTTACGAGTATGTGATATAATTTCCTTTATTGCATTTAAATACTTACAAATTCATTTCCTCATTAAATATTATTCCTATGTGCCAAATTTTACTCAAATCCGTCCAGCCGTTTTAGCGTGAAAGCATAACAAACAAACTCACTTTCTCAATTATAATATTACTAGCTGCGCCCCGCGGTTTCACCCGCATAAATCTCGACCCAGTAAGAATATCGGGATAATAAGTATTCTATGTCCTTCTCCAGGTTATGGTCTACCCACGTGCCAAATTTGATCTAAATCCGTTCAGCCGTTTTAGCGTGACAGCGTAACAAACATACTCACTTTCACATTTATAATACTATTTAGGATATAACTCTGAAATCACCAACCCCTCTTGGGCAAGCGTGGTGATCAATGCTCGTGCCTTCTCTGTATGAGAAGAGGCCTTTGGCCTGCAGTGGGACAGTAATAGCCTAGTATTATGTAGCGGTTACACCGCCACATATGAACTACGCATCAAAGACATGACTTCACACAAATCCTGCATCGCGCTATTAGAGTTTACCACACGATCGACCTAGGTAATTATACAAGGTTTCGTTTTGCAACCTCGTCAAACTCAAGGAGGTAACTATCCTAATGATTCTCGACACGAATCAATAATAAAATAAATTGTTTTTCATGTTAAAACGCGGCCCGTATGATACCGCACTGTATCAGCTCTCTTACACACATAAAAATGCGACACCACCTACCGCATACGCAATGGGGCGATTCTGTTCTTTTAAAGTGGTGTATTCTGAAATACTGTCAAACTTAAATGACTAAAAAAACAAATATGTATTAATTATTGAGCAGGTATCGTAATTTTATTTGATTATTTATATCTTTCATAACAGCCTCCTGAAATTTGACGAGCATGCAAAACAACATCTTGTATAAGACTAAGAACTGCTGAAGAGAAGAGAAGAACTGCCCGCCAGACATAACACCCGTCTGGTCGGAGGATCCTCCCTTTTTTAAAGAGGATGAAGTCAAAGTCAAAATCAAAGTCATAGTATTTATTAGTGTGATTTTTGGTGATACAATAGGTCTTATAATTAGGTTATGGTAACCGGTTTAGGTTATGGTCTTATATTTAGGTTATGAGTGAACTTTGCACCCTGTTCCTCATACCTCTAAAATTATAATTAACATTATTACTATCAATATCATTCTCTTGCGGTTAATGGCTGTCTAAGCAACCGCGACTGACACCAGTCGTTATGCAAATACTCGAGCAGTTGCATTATAATCGCAGCAATTAGTAGCAGTCGCTCCGGTTAATTGTTCTGACAGTTGTTTCTTGGATTGTTAGAGGTTTAACTTCAATGTGGAATTTAAATTATTGTCTTAAGTGGATTAACGTAGTTAACAGTGTTCTGATCAAAAATTTATGTTTTTATCCTTGTTTATGTTATTGTTTATAGCAATTGTTATGATGAAATAAGACGTATTGAGTCCCAAATAAATGACAAGAAGTTATGTCACAAGTCAAGAGATTATCTCACGCCGCCGTGCTAGCATTTGTGACAAAACTGTTTTATCGCCCAAATTGTGATAAAATGTGTGACTCAAGCTATCTCACAGTAGGCCATGCTCGCTGCGCTGTAAGAAATCCTGTATGTGTTATGATTTCTTACAGGGTTCTATATGACTCTTTATTTTGTCTATTGTATTTTATAATGGATTTCCGCCAAGTCACGCCTGAGTCAATTAACTACCAGAAACAAACTCAGAGGTCACAGTTTCTTTTAAAGTCCAAACATTATCTTGGTCAGATGAAGTGTTGTTATTTGAATGCTGGCTCGTTGGTAACGCGTCGAAGGTTAGGTTCAAACCCAAGCGGGCACTTTACTTTAAGTAAGTTATTTCATCAACACTGCTCTTAAAACAGTGAAGGAAAACATCGTGAGGAAACCGACTTAGCCCAGGTTCACACGGACGTGTTGTTTATCGCGGCGATTTTTTTTCGTACACTGAGTTTTCAACTCTCGGTATTGAGCCGAGCATTGAAAATCCAATAGAGCGCATTCAGAGCGTATCCCAGCGTGTCAAGAAAACTCACTGTTGGATAGTCAACTTTCGGCGTCGAAAATCCAATACGCGAAAAAAAACACGAAATAATTCGTAGACATATGTGACATCCACCAGCCTACACTGGGCTCGCATGGAGGATTGGTTTGGATGGCCCACTCACACGCACATAGAGCTCTTCTATACTACCTAATATTATAAATAGGTAAAAAAAATTGTAAGTTTGTAAGTGTAGGGTAATGTAATGTAGGGGTTAATGTTCGAAACTCCTGATCCGATTCTGAAAATTCGTTCAGTAATGGGAAACTACCTACAATGCGCAGGCCCGCGCATTCTTTTTGATAATTTTATGTTATTAGTTTACAGATTTTTTATTGTAATGCAGAACAGTGCGTTGATAATAAAAATCTAGATTAGTTTCGAGAAAATTCTTAAGCAGAGTCTTTGCCCAATCTTTTTTGTTCCCATAAAAATCGCTACCCACGAAATAAAGAAGCGTTACCAACACTTTTTCTCACGAAACTAAAAATTTGCATACCTACCCTACAAAAAATAGATCATTTGTTATTAGAAAAAAGAAAGAAAAGGATTCGCGCATCGTATACTAAATAGACAAAACCTGTTTAGCGATTCAGAACGCATCATTAGCAAATATTAGAAAACCAATTTATTCTAACAAACCTAAAATTAAATCTGACTCCTATCACGTGCACAGAAGTCCCAAAACACATTTTTGCATACGCAAAGAATTTGTCACCCCTTTTCTCATAGTAATTTTTGAAGAAAAGTCGCCTGTGGCGCCAAAGTATGCAAATTTTTGGACAACCCTTCCTTTGTGTAAGTGTAGCACAGTCCTTAGTATTATTCAAATAAGGAACATTTTTCTTGAGTAGGTACTGAATAGATACATTTTAGCGAATTTCGTTTTTATAATAGTGGATATTAGAATGTATTATTGATTGAACAGATATTTTTTTCGCGATATGTAATGAGTTTTGCGATTTTAAATTTTATTTAAATGCAGTAGAGTATATTTTTGGGTGTCGAATGTCAAGTGATTGATACTCATTATGATAAGTATGACGGATTAGGTAAATATCGTGATACTTAAAAGGATTTAAATGATATTTTTTGATTAATTATTTCCTATCTATCTTGAGGTTGGAATGGGTTCACCATATTGTTCTCACAAGTAATATTTTTGCATAAACAGCTTGGGAATATTCTGGGATGATAGTTTTGAATTGAAGACAGTATCATTAAAACTTAATATTTTATTGAAATTTCAATAATATTATTAGGTAGATTAAAATTTTTTCAATATAAAAGAAAAAACTTTCATTACATAGTTTGTAATATGAATCTTCGTGACTGTAAAAAAATGTGAAGATTTTTTTTGTGACCCCTTTTGTTATTTACATAGCCAAACAACCAAAAATTCAAAGACAGGTGATATACATACACCAACCCGTTCTGTGCCCGTGTGGTGTATTACGGCCCGCTCCCTCTCACAGAGGGGCTTGAGTCCTAGCAGTGGTAAGTGGTAACATTAGGCTGATTATTATGTAGGATATAGTAAAATAACCCTTGAAACAACCGTCGAAAACAGACATAATTTATAAACATACATAACATTACGCCTGTATTCCCCGAAAGGTTAAGCAGAGATACTTATAGTACACCCACATTTCGCCAGTTATGTTTATGTCCCTTAAAATACGGGCAAAAACCCAGAATATTTCTTAAATATATATAGTTAATAAGATATTAAAATTAATTTCCATTAAAAGATACGTTCATTTTGCTTCGTAATTATCATAACAAAGTAAAAAAAAAAAAAAAAAATTCTTATTATTTTTATACTTATTATCAACAACAAGAAACAAAGAAAATGTTTATTTGTCACAGATATACGGTCATATAAAAATATATAAATGCATACTAGTAGTTGTAGAATATAGTTTAGGTACACAACGAGTAAGTACAAGAATTATGTTAGCAAAAAACAAAATCACGAGACAGAAATAGCACTTGCACGTCTGAGAAGGCTACCACTCAGCATATTGCTGATACACAACAATAAACTGTTTAGTATTAACCTATTACTAAACCCTGTCTTTCTCACTCCTACGCTTCATACATCAAACTTCACTTTTATCAGATCGGCCGATATTTTTTTTACCAACACTATCAAATCACGCGAATTTTCGCATGGTTACACGCGAACGCCTTACGGCGCATGCGTGAAAGTATCCTATTATTATTATTTTGTGTTTAAAATGATAATTATTGTACTTAAACGTTGGTTTAACTGCTAACTGTTGCACCTTTTTGTCGGTTAAATTTAAAAGTACTGCTTGTTTTGATGATAATCTTCACGCGTTTTTGTTTGTTGCGGTTGTTTTAATTATGTGCAGTTACAGGGTTAACATTAAAGATGTTTTGAGGAAAAGAGATTTAAATTACAGGGTACCTATTTGACATTAATTATTATGGTCCAGTAAGCAAAGCCGGTGTAGCCTTAGGAAAATGTACAAGGAGGGCCATAGCTTCTAACATATCGAAAAATGTACTTAACTTAAGCATTTTTTTAAATAGCTAGGTACCTCAATTTAGCAACACGTAAAATCATAGGTATTAGGTATTTTGTAACGACCTTTATTTTTCATTTTTTCTTTAGTGTATGTCAGTGGAAACTTGTAAATTGCCTTCAATATTATATAAATATAGGGCCGGATACAGTTTTAGACTCTCTATCTTTCTGTCTCGGTGGTAAAGCTGTATTTAATTCGTAGCTGCAGATACATACTGTTGAAGTTGACTCGACTGAGCTTAAAACTTCACTTCAGACAAAACTGTTATTTACTCAAAATCATCTTTGAAGTAGTTTGACAGCTAGAATGACTCAAAACGGTGAAGATAAACATCGTGAGGAAACCGGCATATCTTAGAAAAATTCTAAGACATGTGACATCTACCAACCCGCACTGGGCCCGCGTGGTAGATTACAGCCCACTCCCTCTCACATAGAGGAGGCCTGTGTCCCAGCAGTGGGAACATGAATAGGCTGATTATGAAAAAATCAGTTATAGAAAAAAACAACTTGTCACCCCACTTGTTGGCAACATAACTAACAAAGATGACATACAAAAAACAAAAAACAATTTAAATTGTCACTCCCTAACAAAAGATTACACTATTTCACACCATTCAAAAACTAGTAACAATACCACATTGATACATCATAATATAACAATATCACAAAATAACATGGCGATCCAGAGCCAATTTTTGAGTTACGAGAAAAAAATTGCCAATATATACATTGTGAGTCTGCTAACGATCTTTTGATGACTGCCGTGAGCTTACAATATAATGAAATAATAAAAAAAAAACAAAAACACAAAAAATAAGAAAAAGTTTATAAGACTACTGTGCTCCCCAGAGGGGTAACCGACGTTTGTGTGAACAAAAAATATTGCTCGTGATAATATACGGCGCTAATGTTAAAAATCCGTGCTGGGAATTTATAAGTGTGGATTATATTTTTGGTTTTAATTATGAGGTGGAATAAGAATTGAGGTTTTCGATATTTGAATCTTGATATTGATGGAGTTGTGATTCAGTTTTTGATATTTCTAAATAATTATATTCTGTAATTAACTTAAGAATTATTAAATTATATTTGATAAGTATTCGATACAAATCTGGTAAATAAATTAAATAATAGCTTCCGGAATAAGTAACAGGATAATACTAAACTCACTCATAGTTCTTGCTGAACTACTGAAATTGGTTCTCAGACTGAGAACCATATTCAGTAGTAACCAGTAAGCATTTCATTAAAATTCATTTATTTTAGGTACCATAACCCATAACAGAAATCAATCACATACAAATAAATACAAGATAAATAACACATCAACACACAAATTAAATAATTAAATAAATCAAATTCATAATCAAACTTTAATCAATCGAGAAATTTAATAAATCGGGTGTATAATTGCCAGAAAGCATTGGGACTTCGAATAATTTTGTTCAAAATCAGGAGAATTGGAATATTAATCGAATTGATATAAGTTTCGATACGGGACTACGTTCCCAGACTAGAACATTAGATTAATCGTAAATACAATACAAATAATAGCCAATAATAAGCATAACCAAAACAACAATTTATCTTCGTCAATCAAAACGTCCTATTAATTTAAAAAATAAAAAATCACAATCAAATATTTCTCACAGGAAGATTTAACTCAGAATCAGTCACCCGTCAAAATTAGATTAATATTTGACAAAGAACACTAACCAACCGTCAAAATCCGATGTCTTAATTACGAAATGTCAAAATCAATTATGCACAAAAATCTTTTATAATTTGAATAAGATGTATCCTCTAATCGTTTGTCAAAATCCCTTTAGGGGTATTCTGAATGAATACCGACAATTGGGACGTTCACCCTTCTTTGTTTCCTTTGGTTAAAACGATTAATTGGAACTGTTCAAAATCGATTTTGAATGTCGATAGAGAAAGGGGTAGTTCAAATCGTTAATCGTTTAAATTTTTAATATACTTTAGACAATTAAACTGAAGGCAAGTCGACTGTAAAAAACTTACAGTTACAAAAATTAACAAACACTGCGTCATTACAGATTCAAGTAAATTCGTTGCTTCAGGTTTCTGCCAAAAATATTAAGTATTTTAATAAAGGAAAGAAAGGGGTATCATGTTAGACCCAGTAACTGGGTTGTGGAGGTCAGATAGGCTGTCGCTCCATGTAAAACACTGGTATTCAGCTGCATTCGGTTAGCCTGGAAGCCACAGACATCTGAATACGTCTCTCTCTACCAGGGGGCCAAGGCAACTAATTTACAAACGTCACAATGGTCTCTCCATTGTTAGTTTTTGACAATTTGCCATACAAAATCTGTCAAAAACTCACCATCGAGAGACCATTGTGACGTTTGTAAATTAGTAGACTTTGCCCCCTGGTGATTTTACTGATAACGATTAAAATTATACTAAGAAAACAAACAGTATCTTCTGCTGCAGCTGGAAATGACTAGATTACCATCATTAAGTTCCAGGGTTCCAGGTAAATAGGACTTCAACTTTGAATATATGTATCTTTTTATCCCATGCAGTTATTGGTTCCCAAGGTCGCAAGGGCTCGTTTATCAAACTTTATAAAAAATATTAATAAATAATATAATACATAAATATTATTAAAAAAAATCAAGTCGCTTTTCGTGTAACCACATTGCTCTTTTAAACAACAACGCAACGAATTTTGATGCGGTTTTGACGGATTTCACCATTATTTTGAGAATTTAGTCAGAAAGGTTTATGTGTATAATACACATTATTTTATATAATAATATTAAACTTTCCTATACTAAAGTAATCTCGATTTTTTGTCAAGTCATAAAAACCGTGCTAACTATGGGCACCGCTAGTAGGTCAAAAATAAAACCATTTAAATATTAATTAAATAATAAACATTTATCAAATATTAATCAAAGATGTGTATGACCTACAAATAGTTGTTCCGTGTCTGGCTGTTTGTGTATACAATGTGAGTTTATATGTTTGTAAACTCACCCACAATACAGGAGAAAATCCTAGTGTGGGGCAAAGTTAAAAAAAGACCGAAACTATAAATACAGAACCCAGTTAACCTTTAAATGCACATAATCAATAAATGAATCCACCTTTTCTTTCCATGAAGGGTAAGTCCCAAAGATTTTATGCTTGATTTTGCACGAATTAATACCCTTTTGTTGCTATGATATTAATTATATTGTGTACCAGGTGTGTTGCTAGTAATTTTTGAATATCACGCCTCTATGCGTAGAGGATCGCCAGAAGCAATTTGTAATGTTCTTAATATGTTCTGTGAGTGGTAACGTGATTTAAATAGAGGTTGTGTGTGAGAAAATAATTTTAAACAGCTATTTGATATTCGTTTTTGTAAATAGCAAAAGTAATCCTCGTAGTTCGTGGCAATGGTTATTGGGCCAAGCAAAATATGACAAAAACCTTATTTTTAACCGTTGCCTTGTTGAAAAAAAAAAATTTATTTATGAAAAAAAGACGTGTAGCACTCGGGGACTGCCGCGGCAAAGCTATTGCATAGCATTTTTTATCAACTTATGCAATTGTAAAATATTAACGCGAATACAAGAAATAGCAATGATGACATTGACAGGAACTGTTATTCACATTTATAGTTTTTAAAACTTGACACAACGTAATGGGAACATCAAACTAATAAAAAGGTTTTAATTTAACTATTAATCGTCAAGGATCATTCGTCTAAGTAAATTTGAACTTTATTGTCAAACAGGTAAACATAATTTTCAATACAATACTCTCGTATCATTCGTCTAAGTAAATTTGAACTTTGTTCTCAAGCAGTTAAACATAATTTTCAATACAAAACAGAGAGTGTTTGTATTTTTTAGGTTCAGGTATTTTCGTTACGGAATTTCTGGATTAGGTCTCCACGCTCAAGGCCCGCGATAGAAGCTATGCAATAGCTTAAAAAAAAACATTCTTGATTAGTACCTAGCCAAGTTAATTTGAGCTTTTCCACTATGACTTTATAGTCCTCCAGACCGTATTTCGGCCATGGCGGCCAATCTCAACGGAGACTAGCCATCGGCGCAGGACATAGCGCGGCGTAATAGGGGGCGAGCCTATTGCCATCAACAGGGCACAAATCCAAACTCCGAGCTGCTACTAAGTAATTCCTTATGGAAAAACTCAATAACACTTTGCCCGACCTGGGAATCAAACCCAGGACCCAGCTCAGCAGTCACGCTTGCGACCACGTGAACAACGGGGCAGTGAAATCAGTTTTATCAGATTTTTTATCAGAAAATAATACTGTTTCCCTAATTGTATCCCATTTATTTGATGAATTTAAATTATTTCGGCCTTTTTTAACCGACTTTAAACAAAAGTATTCAACCGTACCCTAATTACGTAATACACAATCAATTCGTTTTGAAACAGATTACTAATCCATTGTTTCATAAGTTCGAAATTTAATTCTGCTCTGCAACATAATTATCGCATTGAATGTTGTTGAACTGTCAAAATTAAACAAATGATCGCTATCGCATTGCTTCTGCAAGATAGGTAATAGCCCTGCCGGTATACATTATTTTCTTTATGATAATATCTTCAAAGTTGTTCCACCTTAAGCAAATAAACACTTAATTACATAAACTCCTGAAATACAGCAATGTAACCAGAATTTTGTCAGTATTTCTTCCGCTTCACTGACTATGCACAATAACTTATGTTTCTGCAGTAGATAAGCAGAATAAGGTTAGTTAATAAACAGCGTTATATGCACGATTGGAATATATTCATGAGAGGCGCAAGCGCTGGTGATCCCTGACGAACAAACAGGTCGACAGTACGCCATACGGGTTTCTATTAGGATCTGGAATAATAATAAAAAAATACACCGAGATATATTTTAACAGCCGCTAGGGAGCTTGTGGCTAAGTAATAACAGCCGCATGAGTCGATCGATCAGTTGGTCCGTGGATGGGTGACCATTTTCACATATTAACCCCTCCGTGCCTCGGAAAGCACGTTAAGCCCATGGTCGCGGCTGTCATTGCTGGATCTTTGACAGTCGTTACGGGTGAAGCCCAAAAGTCTGACAATCAGTCTTACCAAAAGGGTACGTAATAAAGTATTAAGTAACTGGGCTGTAGAGGTCAGATAGGCAGTCGCTCCATGTAGAATATTGGTATTCAGCTCAGGAACCGAGCGAAACGACAAAAATTCGGAAAGAACGCTTATCGGAAAACGAAGTAATAGAGCAGGTGGGCGATGCGATGCGACGGGTTGGGTCGGGGGCCGAAATTTTACGCGGATGTAGTCCCGGGCAGAAGCAAGTACTTCATCATCAGCCTATTAATGTTCCCACTGCTGGGACACAGGCCTCCTCTCTGTGAGAGGGAGTGGGCCGTAATCTACCGCGCGGGCCCAGTGCGGGTTGGTAGATGTCACATGTCATCAAATTTTTTGGTTCTAAGACATGCCGGTTTCCTCACGATGTTTTCCTTCACCGTTTTGAGAGTAGTGGTGATGAAATTATTTACATAAAGCAAAGCGCCTGCTTGGGATCGAACCCACGACCTACAACTCGTAAGTCGGGGCCGTTACCACTGGGCCACCACTGCTCACAGCTAAGGAGCTAACTTATATAAATTGAATTGAAATGTCAAAATCCGTCGGCCCAGTCGGCCCACACCCCTACCGATTTTGAACGAAGGGCTTGTGGGTATTACCGTTCTAGTGCGATTAACTGAGTCAAGTCAAGCAATTTGTTAACTGTATTGACTACACACTTGGCGGACATTCATTCAGGTTGCTCACACTTATTAATTTTGAGTTTATTAGAAGGTACCAATTTGAGTAATAATATTTTCCCATCTCCGTTTTTAGAAATCGCTGTGGTAAATAACTCTGTCTACACATTCTGTTGGCAAAGGTTTTGATTTTACTAAAGAAGAATGGCAGTTTTGGTTTTCGCTTAAAGGCTCGTGCAGACCAGTGTGACGCGAAACTTCACGGTGTAACAATAACGGTGTCGCGTCGCGCTAGTCTGCACGAAGCTTGATTTTAGAAGCGTTCATGAATGGAAGTATGTACATTATATGAAACATGTTACAGGGCTTTACTTTATAAACATTCGTTTCCCATTTTATAAGGTACAGATAAATATATATATATTTTTTTTTTATTAATTCTCACTATCGAATCCCAATATCAAATAGATAAATGTTGTTATTACCTTTTATCTTAATCTAACTATTTTATCAAAGTCTAAGTGCGACACTCAGAATACATGGAGTCCTGCCATTCTTCTTTGTTGCCTACGCTGTAGATACCGATGATATTAAATGGTTATGGTGCTTCGTGTTGATCAAGTCACAAATTCCAAAACACAAGATTGTCTCAATTTTCAGAACTTCAAACAATTTTACCAACTTCATCGATGTTTCTAGCTTCAGCTTTTCTCGGATGGCTCAATCTGGTTTTGACCCATAGCATTTTTTTTGTTCATCATCATCATCATCAGCCTATTTAATGTTCCCACTGCTGGGACACAGGCCTCCTCTCAGTGAGAGAGAGTGGGCTGTAATCTACCACGCGGGCCCAGTGCGGGTTGGTAGATGTCACATGTCTTCGAATTTTTTGGTTCTAAGACATGCCGGTTTCCTCACGATGTTTTCCTTCACCGTTTTGAGAGCAGTGGTGATGAAATTATTTTCACTTCTTTTTTTTCTGTTATTAGTTTCAAAAGTTCAGCATAACAATAACATAACGCCACAACCCCCCAATAATACGTACATATTATATTCACCTTAGCATGTAAATGGCCTGAAATTGAAACAACTAACCCCTTCACTAAACGTATCATAGACACAACACTAACCTTCATAATCACAATCAACGCACACACTAGAGTGACCAGAAACAAAAGAATACACACTGAACTAAGTACGCACGTAGGACGGTGGCCACAATTTTGACAGCGCGGAGACCGGTCTCGGAAGATTAATGGTCGCTCTACTCATCGCTGTAATGACGCCCCCACCGCTTCGTCTAATGACATACAGTGTAGGGTGACTAGGTTTTGGACGGGTTTTTCCTGTGTTGAAGTTAAGTATTAGTGTTTTTTTTTAGACTGGTCAATTTTGGTGACTGGTAATATGATTATTTTAGAATTCACTTGTTCTATTTTCTGTTTTAACAACTAACAAACAACAACAAAAACAACTAGTTGGGTTAACACAATATATTTTGTAGTTGACTTTAAACCAAGAGTAAATTGACGATGCTGTGCAAATTTTTTATTTTTTGTCTGTTTTATGAATACCGCAAACTTTAATTCATTTTATGTTTTACAATATATTCTTACGTATTTACTTTCTGCATATTCCGAATGCATTGAAACAAAATCAAATTACAACATTTAAAATTAATAAAGAGAAGAATAATCAAGCGAAAACTACAACTTCTAAGAATACTGTGGCGGCATCTACAAACAGTTACAGCTACCCAAAACTAGTCTATTCATGAAGAACTAACAGAAAAACCCTCCACCCTGAACACAAAACTCAAACCAGGACAGTCCCACATCCACAGAACTCACAGACACCACCAAAACATCCTTGGTTAATGTCTCAACCGTAGAAAAAAGCCTGGCATGTTTATCTTGGATGGGACGCAGCGTCGTTGCGAATTGCCCCTGCCCCGAAATTCGTTCCCTAATCGATTTTACTTCGGACGGGACTAATTCAGCGAATTAATCGTGGACACCCTTGTGTATGGCTAATTTCCTTGTTTATTGTTAATGATAATAGTTTTGTATTGTTTGATATGTATTTGTGTTTATTTGTTGGGTTGGTTTTCCCAGGTAATTAAGATGATGGGTGGAGTTGAAAGACTTGACAATTGACTTGGTCAGTTCTAAATAATTACCTGCTGGAACATTTTTAGCTTCCCCTGATAGCTAGAACTAAAATTGGGCGAGTTCTAAATTACTAAATTAGATTATCTGTTTAGTTTGGAAATCAAGAGTTAGATAAAGGAAAATTAAATATATCAGGTACCTACCTGTTTACCAATTAATTATTTTATAGAGGGCAGCACTAGTGGTAGTCCCAATAAATACTTTTTCTTTCTTTTCTATTTTCTTTCTTTACTGAAATGTCAGCGTATCATGGACAATCATCCCCGCTACCACTTTGCCTTTGAAAAGTGTGCCAATAGGCATGATGCCTGGGTCAAAAAAAAAAATTCTATTTAGTCCGTCAGTGAGATAATAAAAACATATTAGACACGTATTTTTTTCTTTATCATATCAATAAATAATGACTTAGATAAAACGCATTAAAATTGGGCAGTGGGGGTCGCTACGTCACAAGTACCTACGTATAAAATCTACATACTCGTGACGTCATGGCACATTTTAACTCAATGTACTGCCGTCTTTTGATAACGTAAGAAAAGAAAAAATACGTATAAGTATATTATTTTTTCATAATCCACATGACGAACACAAAAAAATTTTTTGTATGACAAAAATAAATAGAAATAAATTATTGTAGATGACATAACAAAGGGCCGAAATTAACCCATCGTGTCTTCCCTACTATGTCCGAAAGCTTATTATGCCCTGGATACTCCAGCCGTTATAAACAGAGAACTATATAAATACCCCAGGGTCTTGTGGCAACGAAAGTTGGTGACGAACAAACAGACAAACCGATATATTGCTCGTAGCGGCAATAAATGGACAGGCAAACTTTTTTATTAGTATACTTTTAGGAACTGAACTTAGGATTGCGATATCTAGCTATTGTAAGACGCTGGAGTTTGTTATAACTTGCAAGTTTTGTGAGATTTTCAGTTTTAGTACGTGTTATTATGGTCGTTGCCGTTTTAGTGGGAAAATCCTACTTAAAAAGAGTAGGATTATTTCTCCTGCTTGTCGGTATGTTGTCAAAAGTTTTATCTCATTGATACAGTACAGTCAGTACCAGTCATATGTAATTATTATCAATTTACCTGTTGACTTGAAACTGGCGTCACCCAAAAAGCAGCCAAGCTCAAGTGGGACTGGGCCGGACACGTTTGCCGCATGTCGGAAACAATGTGGGCTAAGACCACTACTGCGTGGGTTCCTGAAAACGCCCAGCAGCATCGTGGAAGACCCAAGCGTAGATGGCGGGACGAACTTGACGCTTATAGGAGGGATTAGTCCATATTGGCTCAGGATCGAGTCGAGTGGAAAAAGGAAAGGGAGGCCTTTGCCCTGCAGTGGGACAATATGGGCTAATTATTATTATTATATTATTAATTATTACTTGAAAGGTGGTTACAGGAATTGTTTAATTAAAATAATGAAACAGTCAGACCAGAGTCTGAAATTGTGCCCGGTTGATGGTAATAGGCTCGCCCCCTATTACATAGAATTTATACATGTCTGGTAAAATGTGGGTGTACTATGGGTACACCTCTGCCTAACCCTTAGGGGAAAACTGGCGTGATGTTATGTTATGTAAAAATAATTAATTGATAACTCGCTTTATACTTTGCTATACTAGTCAGAGCCATCCATAGAGCCGTCATAATTCATTGGATTCTCTGTACATGTAAAGATATTTATAACAACTTCCGCCCGCGACTTTACTCGGTATTTCGATAAAAAGTAGCCTATGTTCTCCTTCAGGGTTCAAACTATCTCCACACAAAATTTCATCAAAATCGGTTAAGCCGTTTAGCTGTGAAAATGTAACAAACAAACAAACTCACATTCGCATTTTTTATTAGTTTGGATTAGATACTTCTTAAACCCTTATATTTTGGTTACATTTTAGGACTAGGTATATACCTACATTACCTACTACCTACTAGGTACGTATCCGTTGGAAGCATCGCGCTGTCTTTATGCAGCTACAGCAGCAGTCTTAGTTTTTCTTATTTACTTTTTATTCATTGCAACTTCTTTGAACTCATTGTTTATCGTTCGCATTCACATCGTTGGAAATTATCTCATTGATTTCATAGTTTATTGATTTTTAAAACACTTTTTCATACCTCTTTATTTCTCATAAACAAAAAAATCACACCTTCCATCATTATATTTCTTTCATCAGGCAGTTACACACCATATTGACAATGCCCAATAAATAATATGACAATACAATATTATGATGTTACTCACAATAGATGGAGTTTTATCGCTATATATTTTGGGCACATAAATTCTGAGGTCGCTACTCTTTAGTATTATTTTTAAAGGGGTGATTGAACTGTCTTATGGGGTTGTTTCTGATCTTGAGTAAAGTAGGGTTAGGTGGATGTGTTAGTTTTGATACTTTACTGTTTGAAAAAAAAAGTAAAATATTCATGAGTCAATAATGAAAATTAACAGTACAAGCATTAGTAAAATCACTAGAAAGAAGCAATTGTAGAGTAGGTACCTATTGTAACAGAGTTTCGAGAAAAAAATAAAGAAATTAATTGGCAAATTACTGAAGTTGTTTTGTCTGGGAAGAAGTTTAAAATTTCAGCTTGATTAATACACTGCAAGAGCGGTTACTTTATTAATAATCAAGAAAACTAAATTTAAAATGTCACCGCATTTTTTTCTATTATATAAGTGGAAGCCTCGTCTAACATAACCAAGACCAAATACATTTAACTGGTACATTTTTCTTTTCTTGTTTTAGTGCTTATGAATTCTGCAAAAGTATCAAAACTACTAGATCCTTCTATACAAGCATAAATTACCTGTCTTGTCATTCGTTTCTCATACGACAACAGTATTAAATGAAAGGGTGCAACCGCTACATTTTTTTTGCAACTTTTTTTCTTATTTTTTTTTCTTTCTCTCCTAACTGTATTTGTCACCATCATTTTTTTTAATAAGAAGATTTAAATGTATAGAGTCTTTGTTAGTTTTTTTTGGTTTAGAAGATAATTATGGTGCTCGAACAGTCAATGGGTATTTGGGAGATTATCCTTGTTAGTAAAGTTATGGTTTTTTGCTGATGGAGAATAAAACTGGAATGTCAGTACTTGTCCTGTTAAAATAACCTTCCTAGCCATGCTTAGCAACAGGTAATTAGTAAGACGTAAGCTAAATACGTCTTAAAGCTTCTTATTTTCGTGTGGATAGTGACTAACTAAGCGGAGAGGAGAGGAGAGGAGCGGATATGTGCCAATATTAACCAATAGAATCTAAACTCCGCTCCAGAGGTGCGATTCTATTGGTTAATAATGACACATCTCCGCTCCTCTCCTCTCCTCTCCGCTTCAGTGGACAGGCAGCCTAAACCTGGTGTCAGAATTTTCACATGCCGTCGAGATGTATCTCTCAGGCATAGGTCCTAACAAAACAAAATTGTTTTTGATTAGAAAAAACTTGGAACAAATTTTATTAACTGGACGAGTTTTTTCCAAATGATAGCTGCAACGAGAAAATAACTTAGCAGATGAATTACTTACTTATTAAATTGACAATTATATACGTATGGTATCATCGTTTTATGTGATAATTATTATTACAATATGATTATTAACAAGGTAGAGTATTTCATGTTTTTTTTTTATTCAGGAAATTAAAGGCGTGACCTCCCCCTCTGAAATAATTATTATAGATATAGGGATTATAAATATAAACAGCCAAAAACTATATTTCGAAACAATAGTTTTCACGTTTTATCATTGGCAGAGGAAATAACATTCATAATTTACTATTATTTTCTTTCTTATCACACATTAACGACAGTTTCTTCGTTTAACATGAAAACATAAAACTTCCTAGTTACAAACACACCAACACAATGTACACTTTGATCATTAGCTCATCTGCACGGAGAGACAATGAGCAATCAATTGCTCAGAAAATGCTACCTCATAATTAGCTGGAAGCGGACGCATAGTGGCGAATGTTCCGATAGATTGATTAGCTTAGTAATATTGTTTGTGGCCTTAGTTTGATTCTATAATTTTCTTTTTTATATTTGGATGAATCTTTTTGCGTGTCTTTTGGGCTAATATGTATTATTGTCGATTTTGAGGGGTCTGGCGCTGTACAGGACTTGTCCTAGTTCGGCTATAGATGCTCCCATGTTATACACTCCCAAATACTAGCTTAAAAGTATGTGTAATTCATTGTATTATTTTTGGGGAAAAAAAAAAAGACTTTACAATAGACTCGTGGATTAATAATTACAGCCACACGTGTCGATCGGAGGTTAAGCTACTCTTGCCATGGTCATTTCATAGATGGGTGACCATCCAATACATATCGAAACCCCTCCGTGCCTCGGAAGGCACATCAAACCGTTGGTCCCGGCTGTCATTTATAGACGTTTGACAGTCGTTATGGGTAGTCAGAAGCCTAAAAGTCTGACAACCAGTCTTACCAAGGAGTATCGTGTTACCCAGTAACTGGGTTGTGGAACTCAGATAGGCAGTCGCTTCATGTACTGATATGCAGCTGTATCCGATTAGACTAGAAGCTGACCCCTGTATAGTTGGGAAAAGGCTAGGCAGATTGATTGAAGAATAATTATTATCTTTTTTTGGATTATATAATTACTCCAATGCTGCAGTTATTGATATAAGTAACCGCTTCTGTGGTCTAGTGGTTAAACCACCTGTCTCAGACGCAGAGGTCCTGGCTTCGATTCTCAGTGGGAGCAAAATTTTCTGCTCGGTTTGGTTGGTGGTAGGGCTTGTTCTAAGTCCGCCTGGCTAGCTACCACCGTCTTATCTAAGTCTGTCGCTATAACAACAATATTAACAGCATTGTTGTGTTTCGGCAGTTAGAGGTAAGATAGCCAGTTCCTCTGTGGTTGAGGATTCCGGGTGAAGCTCGCTTCCACCTTCGGCCTGATCATCACTTGCCATCAGGTGAGATGCGGGCCAAGAGCGTCCCCGTTATAGGTAAAAAAAAAAATGGTAGGTATATCCTACCTACATAGAAATAATATAATAAAATAAAGAACGAATAATGTAAACACAACAATCCGCTGCATCAACTATTTTGATTTTTAATGCGTAGGTACCTAATATTAAGCAATCTGCGTCTTTTCACATACCGCAGCTGAAAAAAACAGATTTTCCTATTTTTTCTTCCTTTTTTTTATCATAGGTACAGATTGTTTTTTTTTTTCCACTGGGAATCGAACCCGGGACCTCTGAGTCTGAGACCGGTGGCTTAACCACAAGACCACAGAGGCGGTTAATTATCTTAATTGCTTCGATGTTATATCTCATAGATATTTATCCCCCTGCTGTCATTCGTGGATCTTTGAATCGTTAGGAGTCGTCACAAGCCCGAAACTCTGACAACCAGCTTATCAAGGGGTATTGTACTACATAGTTACTGAGTTGTGGAGATCAGAGCTCCATGTAAAATACTGGTCGCTGCATCCGGTTAGACTGGAAGCCGACCCCAACATAGTTGGGAAAAAGATAGGCAGATGACATTATAAGTCCCATGTAATAAGGAGCCAGCCCTTTGTAACACTAACAGGGCATTTATCTAAACTCCGGATATCTACTGAGAATTTCTGTACGGAAAAACCCAGACACGTTTTGCCCGAAACCAGGACTCACCCCAGAGTCACAAGCAATATTTTTTTCACAAAGAAAAAGTCTTATCATGCAATCAATCGCACATCTTAGTGACTAATCTAAGAAAAATCCATCTGTAAGTACCTAGTACCAGCCAAATTCTCAACCATCCAAAAATATCCAAAAAACGTTTTCCAAATTCGTCGTAGCGAGTCGTCACGTGATCGTCCCGCCATCCATCTTAGGGCGTCGACGGACCGACTCGCAGCGACTCATCTCGTTAATTTGTTTCCACTGCCACTGTGTGCTCACGGCCTTAAGTAGACTTTTCGTTACAGTCGGTTTGTTTCCTTGTTTGTACTGTTTGTTTTGAGGGTAAGCAGCGATGTAGATAACTTAAAGCTCGAGGAATAAAGTGACCCCATAGCTCTAACCTCTTAACAGAAAATAGTAAGATGACCTTGGCACCTGAGTAAGGGAAGCCCGAATGATTGTATTACAGCCAGTTCTGTCATCATCATCAACCTATTAATGTTCCCACTGCTGGGACACAGGCCTCCTCTCTGGGAGAGGGAGTAGGCCGAAATCCACCACGCGGGCCCAGTGCGGGTTGGTGGATGTCACACGTCTTCGAATTTTTGGTTCTAGGACATGCCGGTTTCCTCACGATGTTTTCCTTCACCGTTTTGTGAGCAGTGGTGATGAAATTATTTTACACAAAGAAAAGCGCCTGCTTTGGTTCGAACCCACGACCTACAACTTGTAAGTCAGGGCCGTTACCACTGGGCCACCACTGCTCCCGTTACCACTGGGCCACCACTGCTCTAATGTAGTAATAATAATAATATAATAATTATACTTAGCCCTAATTTATATAGCCCCAGTTAAGCCCCAGTTACTGATTTGATTCGGTCACTAAATAATGCAATATTTTATAGTCTTACACAGCTTTAAGAATTACAGAAAGATCGTTAACAAGTACTATATATTAGTACTCATCAGTGTAATTGGCTTTGTGTATTTCAGGTTGAGTAAATAACTAAAATAAATAAATGTAAAGAGAAAACTGTTTTTCGTCCCCCTTACACACTTTTCAGTTACCGTTTAACCATTTAACTACCCATAAGTGTCGAACTATGAATAGTAAAGTGATGTCTCTGTCTGTCTTGCATATTGTGCCCCTGGATACCTCGTGAAAATAACGCCATTTAACTATTGTAAAAATATTGCCAAGTTTTTAAATTTTAACCCATGTTATTCTTAAAATTAATACATGCGTCATGTTCGTGAACGGGTGCCGTCAGTTGGGACTGGTCATCTCTTGGCTGCCGTGGCTTATTTTTATTTATTTTAATCCTTGAATTGTTTTATTTTTAATTTTTTATCTTTTTATTACGGACGCTTTTAACGTGCGCATCTTTTTTACATTGTTCTCACATGTATAATTTAAACATGAATTATGTAACCACTATTTTGTAACAATTATTTATTTAATAGAGTGTCCGTGGAGTTTCTTGCCCGTTCTGCTCCATAGGTACCTACTACGCTTTGGAATGGGCAACTAGCTTCATATTTCTGACTGACTGACTCCTTGACAATTCAAAAGTGCCTGTATATGGTTTAATTGAAATAAATGCTTTGAGTTTGAGTTTTGAGAGTTTGAATATAAGTCCCCAAAAATACTACCAAACAGTTACAAATTTCATAAGACATCAATTAGAAAAATAAAAAAAATATTCTTCCCCTGCTCGCCCCGGATAATCCGGGTGTGATCCTCCACAAAGGCGGGTAATCTTCACGGCGTATCTGTCAATGTCACCGACAGACACACACGATCGTTATCGTGACGTTGATGCGACGGTAGTGTGAAGATACCTTTATAGTAAGTTGATAATGATTTGGATCGGTTTAAACTTTAAATTGTAGTATTGCCTTTTCATCCTTATTTAATGAATTTAAAATTCTCACTGTAGGCTTTAATTGGAATTTCCCACTGTTACCACTTGAAGAGGCAAATTCCGTATACAGGGTGTTAGGGTAAACACCGTTATCCTTCAAACCAGTGGTTTGGTTTCGTTTATAGAACATAAATTCAATGGAAAATCACAACTTTTTTTTTTAAAGATGTACATTTAGAATCGTCACGCAATTCCTAAGGTAGGTATTTTTGACTGTCTTTAAGCCAGGAAAAGGTTGTATTGTATTTATTCATGTGTTGTGTAGGTAGGTAGGACGGGCGGCGATCGATTACATCACTCGGGCGGGCGCATATCCATGAATTTGCGGACGGTGTCGGACAATAACCTTTTTAATATTTGTTAAAGAAAATAACGTAATTTTTTTACTCGGTTTTTTATGTTTATATTTAATCCAACTACCCATAGTTTGAGTGACAACGGTGTTTACCCTTCCATCCTGTATAGCAGTGATAGCCTAGTGGTGTGAGTGACTGTCGGAGTGCCAAGTCTTATGTCTCGAGTTCGAACCCAAGGCCTCTGAATTTTCGGATTCACGTGCGTATTGTATAATTATCACTTGCTTCAACAACCGTGAAGGAAAACATCGTGAGGAAACTAATAATATTTTTCGATGGATGTGAAGCGAAGTCAGAGACCTATGGCTGGCATAAAAGTTCTGACACCAGGTTTGTGCAGAATAAATCATTTTTCTTTCTTTTCTTTCTTTCTTTCTTTCTAGGTTAGTCACTAACCACACGTAAAAAAAAACATAGAGTTTTTGTTTAGACGTTTAGATGTCAATTCTCTGAATGTTACCTTTTTGAAGCTCATGCTCACCTCCAGCCAAGACAGGATGATGAGTAGTTTTTTTTATTCTTTACTATTTGTGTTTTTAGTTTTGCCAATATTATATACTTGCCAAAAATAATTCCCAAAAAGTTATTAACTACTTATTTAAAGCTTTCATAAAAGTTCTATAAAAGAACAAAGTTCGCATGGTCGATAACAGGAGGCGTCACCCTGCGTGTGACGTAGACGGATGCGTCGCGACGGATGCGGTTGAATGAAACTGATAGATATTAGGGGACCAAGATTTTTATTTACATAATCTTTGAAGATTACATTTGTTTAAGTTTGTATTATAAGAGTTTTGGACTGGACAGCATAGGGTAGCATAAGGTTTTTGAGTTGACAGAGACATTTTAATTGTAGCGCGTATCTACCGCCATCCCGTATCACACGGTTATTATAACAGCCCATCTTCCTAGCATAATAGCATAATCAATCGATAGCGTTCCTACTGCTGAGACACAGGCCTCCTCTCTGTGAGAGGGAATGGGCCGTAATCCACCACGCGGGCCCAGTGCGGGTTGTTAAATGTCACATGTCTTCGAATTTTTGGTTCTAGGTCATGCTGGTTTCCTCACAATGTTATCCTTCACCGTTTTTGAGAGCAGTGGTGATTAAATTATTTACAAAAAGTAAATAAGACTGTCTGGGTTCAAACCTACGACCTACAATTCGTAAGTCGCGGCTGTTACCACTGGGCCACCACTAAAGGGCTACCTACCGAACTAAAATACAGTAACGCTGCTTCATAACAAAACTAGGAATCATTTTGCATCTTCTCCGAACGAAGTCTATCATAGATCTCTCACTACTTAGTCCAAAAACGTCGCTTTTTTTTTTAAACCAAAAACAAATGAAAATCAAAGAACACAACACGCCATTTCAATCGCTGTTCACCTGATAATAGGTATCCATTTTCCAAACACACCGACTAAAACGCCAAACTGTCCACCCAACCACTGACTTAACAAAATCCTAATACCTCATAATCTCGTGAAATCTAGTGGATTGAAGATAAATAGCGAAAGCAGGGTAGGCAGAGTTAACGATGACAGTGTGGCCGAGACGATTGGCTATCCATCACATACACACCCACTGTGTGATTGTACACACTATGAACGAAGTGAGAATATGAAAAAAGGTCTACGGAGGCCATTTTTTTTTTGGGCAAGATCAGTTCGGAAAAAAAAAACCAACCGACTTCCAAAAAAACACTACAAAGTGAAAAGAACTTTAATTTCGGAAGTCTCTTTGGTTTTGAATTTTCGTTTATTGCCACTGACTTCCGAAATTAAAGTTCTTTTCATTTCACTTTGTAGTGTTTTTTTGGAAGTCGGTTGGTTTTTTTGTAAAAAGTTTTTATTATTAACTTTCTTTTCTTTCTTTCTTTCTTTCTTTCTTTCTTTCTTTCTTTCTTTCTTTCTTTCTTTCTTTCTTTCTTTCTTTCCTTTTCTTTTCCTTTCTTTTTCTTTCTTTTTTTATTATTAACTCAAAAACTATCCAAGCCAAGTTAATGAAATTTATATGGGACTAACTTGGGAGCTTACCCTCTCAAACAAAAAATAATTTTCAAAATCAGTCCACAATTGACGGAGATATCGGTGTACATACATAAAAAAAAAAAAAAACGTACGCCACGAACATATAACCTCCTCCTTTTTGGAAGTCGGTTAAAAATGTGTTGTTTGATTGGAGTACATGTGAATAGAATGGAATGTACTGCTAAAGGAATGGAAAAAGTGTGTGTGGTGTTAGGTTTGTCTAATACCTAAATCATCATAATTTTAAACCTATAGTTAAACGTTTGTTTGTAATCAATTGCTAAGTAGTGTTACTTGACCTTGCATTTGCCACAAATAGAATACCGTGTTAGTTATTATAGCTATTGCTAGTGTCGCAACACATTACTCAATTTATATAAATTATCCGAAGTGTATAGAGTGCCGCGAGTTTCTTGTGGCACTCTAGTGTCACTGCCTCGGTCCGGCTAGGGTGCCGTGAGCGTTGCATTGTCACTGTCACTTGTTATTTAGGTTAGGTTAGGTTAGAACTGTGACCACACAACGCACGAGCCGAGCGAGCGTAGCGAGCGGTGCCGCGGTAGCGGCCGGCGAAGTGCCAGGGTCCGTTTAGGCACAAGAGAATGTAATGTTTTGGGAATTTGGTGTTTTACAGCGATCTAACCTCGACAATCAAACAAAATACCAAGTGACGTGACTTAGTGACAGTGACAATGACAATCCAATGCTTGCGGCACTTGAGCCGGGCCGAGGCGGTGTTACTAGGGTGCCTGTAGTGGCACTTTATCCGATAGGGATAGAGTGCCAATGGTGGCACTCTATACACTGCCTAAATTGTCTTTGATCTGACATCAAGCAACTTTTAACTATTTTTTTATATTGAATACGACGCTTTTGGGTTATTTGTAAAGGAATGCTAAATGTATTTTTATTTTTGTAACGTGCGGTTACTTTGTGCAGAATAACCCATTTTTCTTTCTTTCTTTTTTGTTTTTTTTTTAATAGTCCTAGTTAAATTGTAGGGTGAGAAGACGGTGGTAATTATGTCGTAACGGCACTGCTCGCTTCGCTCGCTCGGCTCGCGCACTGTTTGTCACGGTTCTAAACTAACCTCGGGATGCCCTGGGTTAGTAACTGCGATCAATTCGGCTCGCACGGGGTTGGTGGCAGACAGGTCGCTAGTTGAACGCCACCTTTTAGTAAAAAGGCTAGGCTTTTAACTGAAAGACTAATTAAGCTAGTTAGCTGCGTCATTTAAACAGAATATATCTTACTTCAGAGTAAAAAAAAAAACATATAAAATAATTAACATTATAATATTCACACGTACAAATGAACATAATTATCATCTCATTCTACCGCAATGCAGAAGAATCAAGAAAGTAAAATAAATCGAAATTCTATTGTGCTAGCAAACCATTACTTCTTAGAAAAGCCTCTCAAAATTTATAGGCAGTTTTACTTCCCACGTACTAACATTTTCTCAGCTAAAGTTAAAATGGTTCTAGCTTTCTTTCTAGCTTACATCTTGGTCTTTTCCTCCCTAACTAACCATCTCGCCTTTTTAGGGTTCCGTAGTCAACAAGGAACCCTTATAGTTTCGCCATGTCCGTCTGTCTATCCGTCTGTCCGCGACGTAAAACTGTAATTTAATTATTGTAATTTAATCAAGCCAAAAAAGTGGTAAAATAGTGTACCTATAATAATGTGAAAAAATTCACGGCTGTAGTATAATGATGAAGTTAAAAGGAAAACTATAACAGCTAAGTAGGGTCTACTTATAATCGATAAACTTACATTTGCAGTTGCCAAAACATTTTTGCCCAAACATTCAAAATTCAAATTCAAAACATTCCGTAGGGGAGAACATGTTTTTCAACTACAATGTTAAGTTTGATCTTGGGATAAATTCATCCCAACTACGGAACCCTTCATTGTGCGGTCCGACACGCACTTGGCCGGTTTCTTGTAACCTTTGGTCTTCCAGTTTTAGTTAGTGGTGGAGGTTCGCAAACTCAGCATTTAATTGAAAAATCGACCATTTTTTTTGTTATTTATAGGTAATTCCTGTGCCTGCTCATTAGGGATGAGTAAAAAAAATTTTTTGTCCGGAATGTAGATTATGTAAAAATAACGTACACGTATTTTTTATTTTTTACCTTATCAAAAGAATACGGCAATACATTGAGTTAAAATGTACGTCACGAGTATATAGATTTTATACTTACTTGTGACGTAGCGACCCCCACTCCCCAACTTCAATTGCGTTTTATCCAAGACATTTTTTATTAATATGATAAAGGAAAATATACGAGTCTAATTTTTTTTTATTATCTGACTGACGGACTAAATAGAATTACTTTTTTTTGACCCAGGCATCATCCCAATTGCTTTGATGGATAATCTTTGCCACAACAGTTTAAATTGAATCCTTGTAGTCGTTTAAAATATGCTCATATAATATTTCCCATACACCACCAAAATATTTCAACAAATGTAAGGTACCCAATGACGTACACACATACAGATAATCAGCTACTTCCTGCACAGAGCGCGGTTCCCGAGACGCGCGGTGACAAATGGACGAACACCGCAAATTGAGTTTAGATGCCCGCAGACGTTTAAACGTTTAATCATTCCACAATTCAGACGTTTTCTTTATTTTCTGTGGAGGGTATTTGTGATTTTTCTTTCTTTTTTAATACGTGCTGAGTAGATTGACAGAAAAATGTTTTGAATGACTTGGCAGCTCACTTAGGCCGGTCTCATTTTATGTAAAATATTCTAGAAAAAGTGTTTTGTTGGAACTGATCTACCGACTTTTTAATTTCTTATTAGTACCTCTGTTTTCAACTTATTATGCCTGGCTCGTAACTCTTCGTGAACCATGCTGTACCTGTATTTTTTCATAAAAAAAAACCATAATTAACGTGCGAACAAGTATCAGAAATGAAACAATAGTCTTACTTATGTATTATGATTATTTTAGATACTTACCTAAGTATCTAAGTATTAAATAGAGCCTCACTATCCCCCTAAAGAAACTCTGTAATGAGGGGAGTAGGTTACCACGGCGCCCTTAAGTGAAGGGTTACTTAACTCAACTTAGCTGTCACTTAGATAGGTCTGCGAAACTTTTTGTTAAGTTACCCTTAAGTGAAGGTAACTTTGCCCAAGAAAAGAGGCGTTTGGTCAGCGATGAGACTGCGAATTGTTGTGATAAAAATCATAATATAAAACATGTTTGTATTTTAATAGAATAGAACCATATGTCAACAACATTATTTTGATTCTTGTATGGGAACCACCACACACAAAAATAAAATAAAGTTATAAATTAAAATTTATAACTTTATTCTATTTTTATTATTAGCTGTTATAGCAGCAATAGAAATACATAATCTATGAGAATTTCAACTGTCTACTTATTACGATTCATGAGATACAGCCCACTGACAGACAGACGGACGGAATAGGGTTCCGTTTCGCAAACTTCGGCATTGAGATAAGAAAGCGAACGTTAAAAATACGAATATTGCCCCCCTCATTATAAAATTTTTGGCTCTTATGAATATGACTTATTTAAAAATCATTCGAAACTAAACGCATTCATTTGTTTTTTGCCTTAAGGCTTCCGCCAACTGGTGCGACACCGATAGGACAATTTCCGTCTTCATAGAAATTGTTCCACCAGAGTCGCGTCGCACCTGTTAGTGGGCGCCTTTATATACCTCAGACACTTTCATTTGAGGTAGGTTATGTTTTAACATACCATCACCCCTGTATATCAACGTAGGGTAAGGCAGAGGTGTTCCTATAGTACACCCACATTGCGCCAGTTATGTTTAAGTCCCATGTAATAGGGGGCGAGCCCATTGCCATCAATTAGACACAAAGTCAGACTCCAAGCTAAAGTTATGTTTCCAACCTCGCAAAAGTGATTGGTTGAGTATTTAAACCAAATATTTCAGTGTAACAGGAGACGATTGCTTTTCAACATCCCGAATCGAATTGCTGAGAGTGTAAAATCCAGCCTAGTACAAAAACTAGGGTACCTAGACACCTTTGTTATTAGACTATAAAATCCAGCCTAACACTAAATGTAGGGTAGGTACCACCCTAGGTACCGCGAAACGCCCTGAAATTCAGGATCTAACATAAAATTCCCCTATTATTGATTATCTATACAATGTTATTTCACCCGACAGCATAATATTTTACTACCCAAGACGGCACACATGCAAACGTCGACGTACGTTCATGTATTTGCACGCACACACATACGTCGTGTGTGTGTGGACGTGCTCATGTGTGGGTTAAGAAAAATACTCGTGTCGCGGGCTTTTCTCGGGAATAGGAGTGGCGAGGAGTTGATGTTGGATGTAATTTTTTTTTGGTAGGTTTTCATTGTGATTTTTGCTGTGATAATATTTTTTTTGTTGGTTAATTATGTTAACACACATAAAATAAAAAAGAACACCTTAATCAGAAGAAATGGTATTAAATTAAGTTTAATTGCTGGGAATAGGATGATCTGCTCATCCTATTCCCAGCAATTAAACTTTTTGTTTCCTATCAAATATTTTTGTTTCCTACCAATCTGGATTTGTAAACTATCAAGAGTTAAAAGGGACACCATATTTCTACTGTTTCATTACACCAAATGTCTTTTTTTATTTTTATTCAAAGCGACCAAAAAAAATCAGTAAAATTTCAGTATAAGAACAACTGAAGAAACAAAATTACACAATAACCTACTTTTTTTTACAATTTCAACTATTTTCACAACCACAAAAAAATTCTATCACAATTCCTCTCCACACCTTTAGCCATTTCCCTCCACGTACATACATATAAGTCTTCTCCGACGTCACACGTGCATTTCACCTTCTCTCTCCCTCCCGCAACTTTAGAAAGAGACGAAACATCAGTTTAGGACTAACATTTTATATGTTGGCTGGGTCATGGATATAAAAATCGTTTTCTCGACATGTATATAGCTAGATGTGTATATGTTCGTAAGTGCGTCAGTAAAGGCATTAGGAATCCACTATAACGTGGAAATATGGTCATTGTACTGCTATTTTAAAGATTATTGCTTTTACTATGTTATTTTAAAGTTTCTTGAAAGAATATTGTCTAAGGTATTGTCCAAAGGTTGTCTGTAAAACATCGCTATTAGCGATGAGACCGCCCATTGTGTCACCCTATGTAAAATTTCTAAATCTAAGTCTGTACTCGTAATTTTTATGGTGTGCATAATAAAGAGTATTCTATCTATCTAAGATACTTGTTTTTAAAATACAATAGACGACGTATATTTAGTAATTTAATCCACTTAACGGTTTTTAAAGAGTCATAAAGAACCCTGTAAGAAATAAAATAAAAAACAAGGAAAAGAAAGGAAATTATGAGAAATATTATTTTATAGTCGATTTCCGCAAAGTCACAGCTGAGTCAATTAACTATCTTTAGATATTTTTTAGTATTTAAGACCGTTTCTTCTGAAAGTAGGCAACGTCGCAAATAGATGTCAAATATTTCGCGGTTTTGAGTAGTTTGGCGCAATTACTGTATTACTTTTGTAGCGGTTACACCGCGACATACGAACTACGCAGTAAAGACATGACGTCACACAATTCCTGCATCGCGCAGTTAGAGTTTACCGAGCGAAAAACATAGATAAGACTATCCGGAATCAACTTACGGGCAGTTGCCCGCCAGACACAACACCCGTCTGGTTGGAGGATCCTCCCTTTTCTACGGTGGATGAGTGAACTTTACACCCTGTTCCTCATACCCCTAAACTTTGGAAATAAGAAATGTGGCTAATTAGCGAACTAGAACACTGATTACAAAATGCAATAATTAATATCGTAACACCGAATATGAAACCTTCCAAACGCCTTTTTTACTCCTAAAACGGGTACAGCATAAAATTAAATGTTATAATTATGCCATATTTTTTATATTATATGCCATATTCAATGGCATATTCTTTTTCCATAAGTACAGTAATATTGCCAAATCAAAACAGGTAAGTAAATTTTAGACAGCTATTTGTGACTTTGCCATGTTTTGGGATTAACGCTCTTAAGGCGTGTATAAAGAGAAATTCACGACCTATCTTAACACGGCTATCACAAAATATTATAACACAAACATACATAACATCACACCTGTAATTCCCGGAAGGATTTCGCAGAAGTGTACCTATAGTTCACCCATATTTCGCGTTATGTTTAAGTCATGTAATAGGGGGCGAGCCTATTGCCATCAACCGGTCACAAATTCAGAGTCCAGGCTGCATTGAGTAACAAACATCCAAACATACAAACTATCGCATTTATATTTGTAGGATTAGTCATCCATAATCAGCCTATTAATGTTCCCACTGCTGGGACACAGGCCTCCTCTCTATGAGATGGAGTGGGCCGTAATCCACCACGTGGGCCCGGTGCGGGTAGGTAGATGTCACATGTCTTCGAATTTTTGGTACTAAGACATGCCGGTTTCCTCACGATGTTTTCCTTCACCGTTTTGAGAGCAGTGGTGATGAAATTATTTACACAAAGTAAAGCGCCTGCCTGGGTTCGAACCCACGACCTACAACTCGTAGGTAGGGGCCGATACCACTGGGCCAGCACTGCTCTGTAGGATTAGTAGGATGAAGGAATTACCTCATAGCTTTGCATAGTAAACCCTCCCATATGGAAGTAGCTATCACAGGAGCTAGTTTACGCATCTATTTATATACCTAGATTGGCAATCAAAAATTCTACCATTGGTAAACAAGACGATTCGTTTTTTTTAACAGGAACCGGTCACAAAACTATAATACAAGCTACACTACAAGATGGTGCTGACCCCATTATCTATCATATACATTTACTTATAAGCAATCAATCTGCGTAGCCTATTCCCAGTCCAATTGAATGCAGCTGAATACCAATATTTTACATGGAGCGACTACCTATCTGTCCTCCACAACCCGGTAACTGGGTAATACGATACCCCTTGGTAGGACTGGTTGTCAGACTTTCGGGCTTCTGACGATCCGTACCGACTGTCATAGATCCACGAATATTAGCCAGGACCAATGGTTTAACGTGCTTTCCGAGGCACGGAAGAATCTCGTTATGTAATGGCCATCCATAGACCAACCCCAGCTAGCCTAGCTTAACCTGATGGATGTTGATCCATCAGGTTAAGCTAGGCTATTACCTACTTAGCCACGAGCTTCTATACACTTATAAGCAAAAGTATGACAACTTGAATCTAATAAGTTTGCATAGCTTTAAAACTGTTTACTAACAATTGGCAACGAAAAGAGTTGCTGATTTTTTATGCCATCCACAAACAATATAGAAACCATTGCCAATTCATAAATAGATGACAATCTAGAAACACCAATTTTCTTTAAAAAAATGCTATTCAAGTCTTTTAACAATAAATGTGTATCTATGCTTACTAGCTATTAGCTTCCGAAAACAATTTTTCTCAACAATAACATACAAAAAGCATTTTTTTTTTCAAGTCATACTTCATGTAACTACACTACTAGCGGTCGTTGACCTCAGAAAAAAAAGCATCAATGTACTTTTTTTTCTTTTATCCTGTTTAGATACCCATCACGTCTGCGGAGTTTTGCTAGTTAATTTAATTTGACCTTGTATATTCAGTCAGGGCAATTTGTGGTTAATCAACTGAAGTTAATTTACAATTGCATACAACTGCCAAAGAATGACAGTTGTAATTTGAATATACGGAAGTTGTTAGTCAATTTGCTCAATTTGCTTGACATTACACAGATATTCTAGCTGTCAAATTTCCATACACAGGATATTGACCCTTACTTGTCTAGTACAACGTTGAAGTAGACGCTGCAGAAAGTATTCGTACTTATACATCATGTTGTCGCAAAACCCTTAGGGTAGGTCAGGTATACTAGGGCTTCCCCATCTTTAAGAATTTTTTAATAAGTTCACAAAGAAAAATGTTTGATTACCGATATAATAATTATGTCTTACAGTTAATGCTATCGTTACCTTCAGTGATCTTCGTAATATCCTTGATATTGTCAATACATTAGGGGTAAAACCGGACGGGTTTTCGCCCAGTTTGAATGCGCTACGTTTGTGCTGCACAAACTTTAATTTATCGTTATCAATAATAATACTTCAGATTACTGAAACATATCGCAAATGGTTAATGGTTAAACGTAGTTTAACTTTGATTATAAAAATTTTGCCTAATTAGCCGGGAATTGGATACTGACGGTCTTATCCTTTAGACCTAGGCCAAATATACTTTTATTAATAAAGAATATGAATTAAAAATCTAAAAAAAGAAATATATAAATCCGCAAAATTTTGTGGGTTAAAGCTAGTGTACATTCAAATGATTAAATTAACAACTATTAACCGCTATATGTTTTAAAACAACCGTGTACAAGAAACTTTCTTACTCCATAATCCTCCAAATGTACAGAAAAGTATAATTAAAAAAAAAAGGTATAAACAATCAAGTGTTGCTAAAAATATGAAATTATCTGTTCAACAGCACTGCCAACAGAAAGATGGCCTGGAATACGCCGCGTGGTCACGACCACGGGGCGCCATGGCCATCAAGCAGGGCTATGAGGTGAGAAGTAGTGTGCTCGAATGTGGTAGAACATTCGGTAGATGAATGTTAGAAGAATCAGTAACATTATTTCTAATATTTTTTTTACCTATATGCCAGTCATCTAGAACATCGTAGGTTGCAAAAACATACACTTCACTGATTTTTTGGGATGGTGTGATGATAGTAATCGGACTTTTTAAACTTTCAGTTTTTGACTTATAACTTCTAAAAGGTGCATTCTACGTACTAGTCAGAAAATGTCGAGGACCTTCGAGCACCACATAGTGAGCTTCCGAAGCCTTTCGAAGCTGAAAACTTAGTTTAACACTTTCGATAAATATTCTAATAACATCCCAAAAAATCAGTACAGTGCAATTTTAGTGTCTACGGTGACTGGCCCACTAGTTGAATGTATATCAATGTTGTAGAGTTTTAATTTTAAGTTTGCGTTTTTAGATAATTATTTTGTTTCATATTTCATTTTGTGGTCTTGTCTATTTCATAGAGTTGATGTGGTAATGTTTCAGAAACTAGTTACGGAAAAACATAAAATCCCAACAATAGTAAACAAAGAAAAACTTCAAGATACCTCGAAGGGGTAGCATGAGTAAAACGATTTGATTAGAATTTCTGAAACAGATCTCTACTTCCCTTCATAAAAAATCACCTTAGTGATGACACTAAAGTGGTGGTGAAAACCAGGTGCGTGGTCCGACCACGCACAATGAGGGGGTTCCGTAGTTGACATTTACATATTTAACCCATGAACAAACTTAATAATGCAATTGAAAGACAAGTACTCCCTTATGGAATGAATGGGAGAACATGTTTTTGCAAATGCAAAAGGAAGTTGGTCGAATATTACTCGTTAACTTGTAGAGCCTACTTAGCTGTAATAGTTTTCCTTTTAATTTCGTAATATACACAACTGGTGTGAATTTGCACATATCGAAAACCAACCACTTACCTGACAATTGACTCTAACAATTTGTTTGTAAAAACCATTTTTGAATCCAAAAATGGTTTTTACAAACTCAGTATTTTTGAACGACCTTTCCAACGACACCCAACACCATGGGACAGATGAGAAAATAAAACATCCCCAATTTACGAGTAGGGGAGGAACACACAAAAAATAATTCCTGAATTAATTTTATCACTTTGTCGGCGTGATTAATATGTATACCCATGCTTTCAGCTTTCAAGTACTAAGAGTCTCTGAGCTAAGCCGCTAACAGACAGACATGGCGAAACTATAAGGGACTACAGAACCCTAAAAAATTGATGTGGTCCACGTGGACAGTTTTTGGTTCTTCCTGTAGTACCATTTCACTTGTAGTTCATAGAATCATGGCATGATTAAGTACTCCAAGTTTATTACTTTATAACTTCTAATTGCATAGTATTAGTTAATTCACTGATTGATACGAAACACCTCGGGTAATTACAATGTAATATAATTGGTTCAACTTTATGATTCCAGTTTAACTGCTATACTATTTAAGTTATAACACTTGTAACTTGATTGTTTGTAGTGTACTGATATTTAGTAAGTAATGTGGTAATGCTCTTTTTTTGTATCTTTGTGGGTATAATTTCATGCGTAGTAGTAACTGAAAAAACTTATGAAACATTAATTATAGGTACTCTAAGTTCCGTTTTGCGTAATTGAATTTTATTTGGCTTATGTTTCAGTCTTCATTCAACAGTTATCTAAACTGTAGGTACTTTAGATTTAGCTGAAAGTTGAAAGTTCAACAACTTTCAACTTTCAGCGTAGATTTTATTTAAATAATTATTTAATTTTTTTATACATTACAAAAATACATTACAAAGAAAATAAATTAAACAAAATACATACAAGAGCCAGCCTTTTCCCGGCAACCTTGGAACGAACGGCAGTTAGGTTTCCACGTTTTAGAAAGTTTGAACACAGTTAAACATTCTCCAATATATCAAGTTATTATTATTAAATTATTAAACCCTGCACCTCTTAAATTAATCTATGTCATTCCCAAAAAACTCACACCAAGTGTGGTCAAACCCACCCCCCAACTGCCGTGGCATAACAGCACAGATTTGCGAATCAACATAAGTATTCCTTAGGGTGCCCCCACACTTGTGAACTCGGGTCCTATGACAAAAGACGCTCATTTGCAACTGTCCTGTGCAGGAACACGCCTATATTGCGTTTATTGTGATCTGCGTATGTCTGCGGTAGTATTCTTAATTGTGTACCTTTTCGAGTGTTAGTTACTATGAATGTTTTCAGGATAGTAACGATGCGTTTTTTTTAAGTTTACTTGCTATGTCTGTCTTAGAAGTACTTGCTAGCTTCCAAGTAAGCTATTAAAAACTGTTTTACAAAAAAATACCAAGCGAGTTCCGAAAAAAAACACTACAAAGTGAAGTCAGTGTCTTTTGTTTCGTATTTTCTTTTTTTGCTACCGACTTCTAAATTAAAGTTATTTTTTACTCTGTAGTGTTTTTTTCGGTAGTCGGTTATTTCTTTTTTTGTAAAAAAGTTTTTTTTTTCTCTTTTTAGTTGTTGTCCCTAAACCACACAAGTTCGAATACTACAACTTGCTATGTAAATAACAGTGCCAGGAAGTTATTATAACGTTGTCAACATACATAAACAAACATTACACAAACACAACATAACTCCATTTGAAATAAGATTTAGACATTTAAACAAACCTTTTTTACAGTCTGTTCAACCGATTCTGATTTCTATACTGAGCATATGAATGAAATTAAAACCAAAAAAGTGGTAACGATACCAACTGTTTACCGCAGCTGTCATTTGTTATTCCACCACCGTAATAGAAGTCAAAATCGGTTGAACGGACTGCAAAAAAGGTTTATTTAAATGTCTAATCTTATTTCAAATGGAGTATAAGATCTTATTTCAAATAGAGTATAAGTGGAAAAAATACGTATTATTGAAGTTAACTAAAAACCTGCGTATAAGAAAAGTTGAGAAAACCGAATCTATTCCTGATTGTGTACTTGTCAGTCTAGTATTGATGTAATATTGTGTCTAGTACAAACTGTCGAAACAGTGTACTTCAGTCCAGTCTGCATGTCGCTGGTGTAGAATGATAAATATTCAATGTCTTTGATCGATTTGCGACGAATACACAGAGCACAGTAGGAAAAACTTTGTCCGATGTAATATTATAGACACAGGCCATGAAGACTGCTTTCGTATATTACCATGCTTCGTAAATAGTGTAATTGTGATTGTAGTTTGAAGTTATCAGTCTTAAAATAGCGTGATTAGGTAAAAACTCGAAGAAAAACATTAATTACAATTTTCCACGTTAGTACTGACTAGAGGTATGTACATGAAGCCGATCAGTACCCGTAGCTCAAAACACACGCAAATCGGGTGCGTGTTGGGCGCGGAGCGACTCGGGCGCGGAGCGAGTCGGGCGCGGAGCGGATCGCGAGCGGGAGCCGCGAACGCTTTTCGTGTTCTGAAATCCATAAAATACCAGGAATTACAATATATACAAGCCCGCCGTACTCCCGTCCCGACCCGCGCCCGACTCGCACCCTTTATGTGTGTTTGAGCTTTATTGCGTAACATACAATCACAATCCGAGGATTTTGAAGGATATTCCTAATTCATAGCTACATAGGTTTAAAAAATTCGTCTGCTCAGCAACGTAAATATCGCAATGAACGTAGTTGCACTGTCAAAATGGAAGGGAATGCGATCTATTATTATTTTATGTATGATACGCAATTACTCCGCAGGTCTATAAAATTAATTTGTAGTACTTGTTTGAAGGTTATTAGTAACGGGTCCTTCCTACCATTTGCTAATTAATTTACTCATAGTAATCCCTGCGTCTCAATAAACGAGGAATAACTTCTCTTAAAAGCCACACAAGAAATACATTTATTAAAAAATACACACATACATATAAATACATTTTATTGCGTATTTTCTTTTTCTTTTTCTTTACGCAAGTTACAGAACCCATGAGACTCGCAAACCACCATTATTTAAATAAAAAAACATTAGCTCCTTCCTTTAACCCTAAAACGCGAAGTGGGTCGAAAAACACCCGGGTTGTTTGTTACCCGGCGAGCAGTTTACGTCAAAAGTCACCATTAGCCTTCGATAGATGGCGTTGTACTAAAGAATTTCGTCCAGTGATGACTGGAGTGTATTTCGCTAGCTTTACGACACAAACATAAAAGTTTTCGAGAATATTGTGTGACCTATATTATATACTATGTTACTTTTATGCAACGGTTCAGATGAGTTATATGATGCTAGTTTTTGTTTGCATAGTTTATGCATGGAGATAGCAATATGCAATATTCGTCTATGGAACGTGAATGAAAATAAATCCCGGTTTCTGAAAGGTCAATCAAGTCTCCGAATGGTCATTATCTGATAAGTCTTTTAAATGAAGCAACTAAAGTTTCTTTTTTTTTACTAGCCTACCCTTTCCCACTCCTGGGCAAAGGCTTCGTTCCACTCTCTTTCCATCTTTTGCGAGCCTTTATTGAGGAAATTTGCAGTATTATAATAATATATTTTATTTAGTCACGGTCAGAATTAGTAATAAATAAAATATACGTAGAAATTTGCATAATGAATAAATAAAATTGTATAATAAATTATATTATTATTCAGTAAGCTAATTATTAATAATATTTGTTTTAGCTAGATGAGGTCGAAGTCCTCAGAGAAGTTTTTTGTCTACTTATCTCTACTATTTTCAGCAGTTGTGACCCAGTGGTAGGTAACAGCCGTCGTAGGTGGTGGGTTCTTCTTCTTAGCGTGTCGATGGCAATCTAAATGGACTCGGCCCAGAATTCGGCTACGTGTTTGGCGCCATCACTAGCGTCCATCAGTTCCTGTAACGTGCAGCTGACAGGACACGCAAGACATGAAATTAAGTGTCCCATCGTTTGTGGAACAGCACCACATTTACACGCCAATGCGGAGTTGTCTATGAATCTCCACCTGAACAGATTGTCCTTGCTTCGGCCAACCTGGGGCTTCGGCCAACCTGGGTCCGGAGTCTGTTTAAAGACTTCCCCCAGGCATGCACTTCCCTTTGTGTGATTCGTTTCATCACCTTAAAATCACTGCATCTTTGAAGTCTGTTCAATGAATTTATGAGTAGGTATATGATTGTGTAAAAACGAGAAAAAAAAATTGAGAGCAGTGGTGGGCCAGTGATAACGACCTCGACTTACGAGTTGTAGCTCGTGGGTTCGAACCCAGACAGGCGCTTTACTTTGTGTAAATAATTTTATCACCACTTCTCTCAAAACGGTGAAGGAAAACATCGTGAGGAAACCGGCATTGAGGAAATTAGAAGATATTTGACATCTACCAACCCGCACTGGGCTCGCGTGGTAGATTACAGCTTACAGCATACTCCCTCTCCAAGAGAGTAGGCTAGTGTCCCAGCAGTGGGAACATTATAGACTGATGATGATGATAATGATGTGTAATTTCTATTATTGACCGATAACTTGTATAATATGTGGTGCAAACTGTAAATAATAACAAACTACATGAAGCCTGCGTGGTGGATTACGGCCCACTCCCTCTAACAGAGAGGAAGCCTGACTCCCGGCAGTGAGAAAATTATAGGCTGATTATGTTATACTAATACATATTCTCAAACAAAGGCCGAAATGAAATCTATCAGACACAAATATCAATTCCAACCCTCACATAGTTATAGTTTGCACCCACAACTTAACCCTAAACTGCGGGTGCGATTAATACTAAAATTAAATTTCACATCTCACGTCCAGGGGGCGTTTTCTGTACTAAATTAATTCGCAACGAATACCATCCTGTGATCCTGCCGACCCCGAAATAGTTAATGATTTATTAATGTTACAGTTTCGGGTTTAGTTTTGAGTTAGAAACACGTATCGTGTAATTTAAAATTTGGGATGGTAACAACAGTATATTAGTAATAGGATTGGAATTATGATTTCGTTTTCGTGAACTGATCAGTAATTAAAATTCTTGTAATTTTAATATTTTACAACTTAATTTTAACATATACCTATACCAACTTTGTGTCAGATAGAAGATAAGGTAGGTACAGAATAATACTCGTACTTTTGCAAATAATGTATTTTTTTTATTGAGCTTGTTTTTTTTTTTTTATTCTGTACCTACCTTGTACAGAATAATACTCGTACTTTTGCAAATAATGTATTTTTTTTATTGAGCTTGTTTTTTTTCTTGTTTAATTTTATGAAAAGCAAGCAAGAGTTAATAAAACTATCTCGAACTACACCATTTTAGTTACCTCTATCGATTCACTAAAAAAGCGAAACTACCTATAACCTTCACTAATTTTGCGCTGACATTAATAAGTATATTTACAAAAATGAAACCATACCTGTGATACTCACTTTGTATTCAACCAAATTATAAAGGCCCAATCTCCGCACAAAGCCAAAACCATCTCAACAAATCTAATGTCAAACATTACATCTTAACCCTTAAACACTAGGGTGCATTTAAACAAATGACTTTTAGCCGTTCCCGGCTAACACGAGGCCGCTTCATTAGTTACGGTCGATTTGTCCCATAGTCGCCGGTCGCACTAAATTATGACCGTTCGACCTATTAGTTAGTTAAAATATTAGTTTTAGTATGACCGGCGACGTTGGTAGGGTTAATTTTGTTGGGTTGGTAAGGTGGAAACGAAAAGTGCTTTTCGTGTGCGGAAAATGTTTATAATTCTTTTACTGGGAGAAATTTCAATTCCTACTTCCATTTTTGTAATTTTATCGTTGTGACAACGTTCATTGCATTTACTATGATTACAGTGACTTCGTTGTAATATTGAAAGCTCCTTTCTTTCAGAAAGAAACAACATAAACTTTCTAACTTTAAGTACTTTTCAAAGCTGATTATACTCACTATCCTTTCCATTATCTTTGAAGATGTGGGCACATTACTATTATTCTTGCAAAACTCCTCTTTCTTAGCTAAATATACATATCCTAAGAGTGGGTTCACGTCAAAAATACAACTAAACCAATAATCAAAATTATGTAGCTCTGTCGTGATGAAATTCTCTTTCGTTTTAACAATACAACAGAATCCATTACTGCTTATGTTTGAAAAATTCATCAGATCGACAGCAAAAATAAGGCAATGAATATGATTGAATTGTCAACGTAAAATGAATGTGCCTTACACGATTAGGATGCTGGTGAGATTCAAAGTCACGATCCTCTCTCTCGAACGTCTGACGCCATAGCGTTGGGCTACTATCGTTTTTGTTACCAAAACCTTGCCAAACTATCAACCCGTGTGTCACCCTCCCAAATGATTTATCAGACCACACTTCTGTGACTCACAGCGTCTACGACTGACCACCGTCCCTCCGTCTAATGTTATTTATTCAACTTTATCTTGTTCATGATTTGTTAGCACTATGGGCAGTCGTAAAGTATCTATTTGCAGATTGCGTTTGTTAATTTATTATTATTTTAGATTGTTAGAGGAAGAAACTGTGCTTTGCTTGTATTAAATTTCCGTGTTGTTTATGGCTTTAATTCCGTTGTTGCATTTTTGGTTGCTACTCTCAATTTCCTTTCTTTTTCTTCTGCATATAAGTCAGTGGCGCGACTAAGAAATGTTTCATCTAATATTACCTATCTTATCCTAGCGGTTACCTTTGACTTTTCAAAATTCACGACTAGGCTAGGAAATGTCAAGTGTTATTGCATCATTTAAAAACAAGAGCGTGCATTCTAAAAGATGGCAACGTCGCAAATAGCTGTCAAAATATTTACCTGTTTTTATTCATAATTATGTTAATATTACTGTATGGAAATATGAAATAACGCTCTATAGTGAATTAAAATATTAATAATGAATTGCAATTTTAACACTGTAGGTATTTGATGTTGTAAGCACAGCATTTGGAAAGTTTCCAAATACTTTTTTTTACATCTAGTGATAAATATTCAGTGTTACGATATTAATGATTGCATTTCATAGTCAATATTTTAGTTCAATATAGAGCGATATTTCATAATTATTTCCATACAGTAATATTGCCAAATTAATCAATACAGCAAAATATTTGACAGCTATTTCCGCCGTTACCCACTTTCAAAATGCCCGCTCAACCTTACTAGAGAGTTTTTTTGCGCTGCGCCGCCGCTTCAAGGACGCCCGCGAGGAAGACACAATATCAAAAAAAATTACATAATTCAAAATTATAATGATAACGGAACAGGAAAATGCGGTCCATTTTATTTGGTTCGAACATAGCTTGGCGGCAATAATAATGCAAGTTAGAAAAATATTCTAGGAACAGGATGAACAGCGTACCCCGGGGACTTTCATCTAAAGTTCTTATTCAAAATTCAAATTCAAATCATTTTAATTCAGGCATACACCCATATCAAATACAATACACAACAGAAATATTCAAATTCATTCAATAAATTAATTAGCCAGCTTATGTTAGCCATTTTTTCTCCACATTTAGCTAGAATTGTCTCTTTTTTAGTAGGTATTTGAACCCTTTACTCCAAAAGGAGTTCGAATTTTACCTACCTTTGATAACTTGAGTCATCCTTCGAGTAAGAAAAATCATCCCAGGATAGCCACAATGCTTAGGCAACAAGAAATAACCAATCTCCTCTCATTATGTTCCAGGCCAAGATGAGCACAGGAGATGGAACGGTGGGAGGCCACCAGAAGACTGATGACCGTCTTGGACATCACCAGTCCATGAGCCAAATGCTGTACGGAGCTGGTCTGGGGCCAGGACGATCAGGTTGGTATTGTATGTACCTGTATTCTTGAGCGTAGTGTTTTTAGTATATTTTGTAGTGAGAAATTAAAAGAGACCCTCTTGCTGTTCTAACCGCCTTACCCTTTCAAATATAATTATTACACAGGGTTATTGGTAAAACACCAACAACCTCTTAAGGGGTCATTATACTCATCATTATGAACAACTTTCACTATGGGACCAAAGTTGAAATCGCGAAAAAAAAAATCAGCTGTTCCCTACATTTATGTTCTCATATCTTGTCAAAGTGTAGGGAACAGCTGATTTTTTTTCGCGATTGAGTACAATGACCCCTTAAGAGGTTGTTGGTGTTTTACAAATAACCCTGCATATTGTAGTGAGAAGTTAAAAGAGACCCTCGTGCTCTTCTAACCGCCTTACCCTTTCAAATATAATATTGTAGTGAGTTTTGAAAGAAACCCTCTCGCTCTCCACTCCACCTTACTCTGTTCAATTTATATTGTAATGTGTTTTGAAAGATACCCTCTTACTCTCCTCTACAGACCAAAATAATTCGGAAAATGTTTAAAACATTTCTACAGAACTATTTTGCACCTTGATTGGAAATTTTAGTCATTGTTTTGAAGAAACACAATATCAGCTAAATCCACTTGCTTTTACTTTTGCTTTTATTTTCTAAAGAACTGGCTATTGCCCACGACGTCGTCTGTGATCTAGAATGAAAACTGTCCTGTGTCGTTCTCCAGGTCATGGTTTACCCATGTGCCAAATGTCATCCAAATCCGTTCAGCAGTTTTAGTGTGAAACCATAACAAACAAACAAACACACTTTCGCATTTATAATATTAGTTAGGATTGACAGTAATCTTGTATATGAATAGTTCAAAGGTGACTTTTCAAATATTGTGCAAAAGAATAATATTGAGGAAACTGTTTTTTAGAGAGCTTCTTTATTTATCAATCCAACCAGCAGTGGATATAATATTAAAGTCCGTTTTAAATATTATTTCTTTGAAACCATTTTCTATTTGCCAAATACTAACGTGCCCACCCCCTTCTTCCAGGCTCATCATCATCGTCTCCAGTGGGGGGCACCAACACCGGGTCCGGGCTGCTGGTGGTGCCGCAACCCCTGGGCAAGGGTCCCACCAAGCTGCAGCCGCTGCATGCACACGCCAGGAAGTACCACTGCAAGATGTGTCCTCAGGTATGTGGAAACATCATTTTCACATGATAAACAAAGCGTAACTACTTTAAAAGGAACTCTAATGGATATTGTCAATCTGGGGTGACTCGAAATTAAGTCGAATTTTCGGTTATAGTGCACGCGGAACTACATAGTTGGCCGCGCCTTAGGTAATAGATTATTATAGAAATAGATTGAGCGCCTTATCTTACTTAATCTATTCCGGTGCCGTACTTTGCGACGGCAACACGCGTTGAAAGTTCCGGCTAGTTTAGACAAAACGCACATGAGATTGCAATAGCGAGATGAGTCGCCACCTAGGCGCGGCCAAATATAACTAAATCATTGCTTGACAATCGTTCTATAATACTCGCCTTATCTACTCAAATTGTACTGTTTTCGTAGCCCCTAATACTTTCATAAAAAAGCGGGTTTTCAGTCCCGACTCACCGCTTAGTGCTCATCTACAAGACCGGCATGCACAACGCCAGAGCCAACTGCAGCCGTCGACAGTCGTCGGCGGCAGCCGTAGACGCGTGAACAGCAGCCGCAAAGCAAACAATCGCCAAAGAGCGTCGACGGCTGTAGTTGCGTCTGACGTTTGCAACGTGCAGCTCATGTATATGAGCACTTATCGCTAACGTAACTGTATCGCTGTAGGTCAATCTTCGAAAAGAAATGGATAAGTACATGTTTTACCCGTTTCTTTATGTGTGAGCGCATATATTATATTAACACAGGACTATTTCTGCCGGTCCAATTGGCACCGACTTTAGCATAAAAATATAGATAAACTTCTCTTAGTTACCGCTTGTAAAAGTGCGTCACGATTGCCAAAGTTCACTTTTCCGAAAAACGTTCGCTCGAATGATCGTTTTACCGAAGAACTGTTGGTCGAACGAAGACGGCAGTTCTAGGATACTACTCAGAATTCGAATATCTTTGGAGTTGAAACACACAGGACCTTTGATTCTTTAAAGTGTTAGAAGAATGTATTCTTATTATAGTGGGTACTTCAATCAGCTGTTATAAAGCGGGTACTTCAATCAGCGTTATTATAAAATTAAAGTTACTTTTCCTGTCTGTTGTTTTTCTAAACTTTGCAACGGATTTTTATGCGTTTCTCACCATAATATTTTGGAGAGTTTATTCCGCAAGGTTTCCGTGTATAATACATTAATATTGAACTAACATACTCGTATAAAAAGAAATCTCGATATTTTATCAAATCTTAGAAACCGTGCAAAGCATGGGCTATTCGCTAGTGTTTTTATAAACAGCAGTCTTAGAAAACTGCTCAGATTCCTAATAACTTCGGGGTTAAACCATAGATGTATTATTAAAACGTTAAAACAAACAGGCGCCTTTGATTCTTTTAACTGGTAGCGTTTCTCAATTTACTACCTACCAAGGTAACTATGAACTCTTTACTAATCACCGATCCCAAACAGAACAACGGTTTATGTTCTGGTGATAAAAATCATCAATTCTCATAGAAAAATCGACCATAAACAATGATTCCTTGTCCACATTTGGTGATGTTTGAGGCATCTTTTATGCCCGTCGCTCCTCGATAGTGTCGGGGCGAGATTGTGGCGATATGAAGCTATCTTCAATTCATATATTGAGTCAAGCTCAAACGTGTTCGCGAAGACACAGTGTGAGGAAAGCAGTAGATCAAGGAGGTCATCAATAAGACATTTATGGCACTTGAACTCAACGCAAACTCAGCAACAAAATTTCAAATAAACCGATTCAGAATAATGAAGCTAGTGGCCCATTCCAAGCCGTAGTAGGTAAAGCAACTGTGAAGAAGAACGGGCAAGAAACTCCACGGACCCTGAAATATCGCATCGTAGTCAGAAATATAGTAGATCTAAGAGCCACAGGTATGAGGAACAGAGTCATCCTCTATATAAAAGGGAGAATCCTCCAACCAGACGGCTGTTGTGCCTGTTGGGCAACTGCCCGATGATTGATGTCGGGAAGTTAGTTATATTATGTTGATCGCGCAGTAATGGTGGCGCGATTCAGGATTTGTGTGACGTCAGGTGTTTGACGCGTAGTTCACATGTGGCGTTGTAAATGCCGCCACGGCCTCGAAAAAAAGACATTTTATCAGCCATAACAATGATGAAGAAGTCGAAAATTAATTGAACTTACATAAGCTACCGAAAACTTATGTCAATCCTGTTGAAAGTCGTTGTAAAAATAAGAAACTCTTTTCAAAACCATTGACACTTGTCAAGCCCTCTGAACATCTAACTAGTCTTTTCCCAACTATGTTGGAGTCGGATTCCAGTCTAACCAAATGCAGCTGTTACCAGTAATTTATATGGAGCGACTGCCTATCATACTTCCCAACCCATTTACTGTAGGCATGAGCATGCTCAAGACGGGTTGGCGATTTCAGACTTATATTAACTAAAAGTCCAGGTTTCATCACGATGTTTTCCTTCACCGATGTCAGAAAAGTCCAAGATAAACTTAGAATGTATATATGAATTGAATCCACAATCTCGACAAGCGATATTATAAAAAAATATTGCCAGAATTTCTCTTAAGAGCAATCGGTATAGCGTTTATTGGAAGACAAATATTCAACCGTAAACATTTACAGGATGATAAAGATACAGATCTCTCTATAAATCTATTTGTGTATTGACATTCCTTATAATCTTGTTACCAAGCAAACTAACGTGTACACAGATCGTAAACAACATACCCCTCATTAATTCAAGAATTTGATTAACTTTTTTTCTTGATTAATCTCGAATGTCGTGCAGAGTGAACCCACTGCGATCGCATGCATCATGCTATGTGTTTCGAACGGCTATGGTGAAATGATAATGAGCAACCAACGCCGGCTGTAACTCATCAAAATTCAATTCGTCAACTGTGTTGTACGGTTGGCAAATAAAGTGAAATGTATTTTTATTTTTTATTTTTATTCTTGTTGTAATTATTATGAATGTGGCAGATGTTTCCGAAAATTAAATGGACTGATTATCATGATATAAAAAATTGGTAGTTTTTTTGGATTGTCTGCTGTTTGTGTTACCAAAGTCTGTGGCTTGATGTGATCAGTACATAACATTTACTAGGTGCAATTACTAAAATTGGCTGATAAGAAATTTTCAACTGTTTCAAACAGAAATTAACTAATCAAATTCTTTAGTTATTTAAAGAATTAAAGAATAGAAATAAAGTTATTTTGAAATAGAATAGAAATAAAGAATAGAATTGGAATTGAAGAATTAAATTATCAGCCTGTAAACGTTCAACACACAACGTGTAAGGTACTCGGGTGTTGAAAGATTTTTGTAAGTGTTTTATGTTTCTTTTATAAATAATATTCTTTTTGTCAAATATTTATCTTTATTAGTGAACCCTGCCGTTTTCAAGATTATATTTTACAGGAGATATACAAAAAATATCATGTTAAGCAGTAAAATCATAAAGCATGATTTTACAATTGAGTCCTTATCTTTTTTGCAAAAGAAACAGGCTCCATACGTACAATATTTTTATGCACATACACTACCATCATTGATTTGTTTGCTTTTTTTTTTATTTGTTTAAAAAAAAAATAGAATAAACAAGTCCTCAATTTTTCTGCTATCGCTACCCAGTAGCAGTGTCCTGTATAAATTGCAATTAATTCTCTATTTCAGTGTTTTTTGCTCGTCACATCGCGTTTAGGAGGCACCTCATCTTTGATATTTTATACCTAAATATTGCGGATGCTTTGTGCCCTCTAATCGGGATTTAATTAAATTGAACTGTGGGCTGGTGTAATTTTGATTTCGATATGAAAATCAATTTTAGTTACGGCCTATTTTGCGATGTCCGAATAGCTACTACTTACCCAATAAATTCAAGAATGGAACAGACTTTGTATGAAACTATCTGTCAAGTAAGCTAATAGGAACTTAATCGTAGGTGGTGAAACAAGCCCTTAGTGTTATAATTTAGATCTTAACTTAGATTGTGAGGTCGTGATTTCAAACCCAAGCTGGCGTTTTAATTCGTGTAAATAATTTCATCACCACTGCTTTCAAAACGGTGAAGGAAAACATCGTGAGGAAACCGGCATGTCCTAGAACCAAAAAAGCGTAGACATTGTGACATCTGTCAACCCGCACTGGGCCCGCGTGGTCGATTACAGCCCACTCCCTCTCACAGAGAAGAGGCCTGTGTCCCAGCAGTGGGAACATTATAGGCTGATTATTATTATAAAAGTTAGATTAAAATTAACTGGGTATATATAGCCTTTAAATGTTAATTTAAATGAGGCCCAGGAAAATAGCATTCTGCTTGGTGTAGAAACGCCAGTGTGTTTAGTTGGTATTGAGACAGCCCAAGGCGCGCTAAACTTCTTTCACTTTCTGTTTCCTGAAAGTATTGTAAGAATGTATTCACGAAATGCGAAGCACAGAACCAGTGGAAGTGGCTGTGCTTGTGGGAGGCCTATGTCCAGGAATGGACGTCTTTTGGGTGAAATGATGATGATGATTCACCTTTTGAATGATCGCTCGTTGGGACATTCAACTTTTTCATTACAATTCAACTTTGCTCATATTTTTCCACTTAAGCGCCTTCTGTAGTAGAATAAATTTGATTGAGAATCATAAAACAGTAATGAAGTTACACATTTTGAGGAGCTGTACGGGTCGATCCATCAGGTTAAGCTACGCTTGCTGGGGTTGATCTGTAGATGGGTGACCATCTTTACATACCTAGACTCCTCCGTGCCTCGGAAAGCACGTAAGCCGTTGGTGCCGGCTGTCATTCGTGAATCTTTGAGCCGTTACGGGTCGTCAGAAGCCCGAAAATCTGACAACCAGTCTTACCAAGGGGTATCGTGTTACCCAGTTACTGGTGAGATAGGCAGTCACTCCATGTAAAATACTGGTATTCAGATGCATCCAGTTAGACTGGAAACCGAACCTAACATAGTTGAGAAAAGGAAAGACAGATTGAATGAAGTTACACATTTTCTGCATATCTGGCTCGGATTTCACTATATCTAGATGTGATAGCTCTGCAGGTATTTGACCACGAATCGACTGCTATTTAAACGCCGCGCCGCAAACTATGCTACAATTTCTTTTTGTAAAATAAAAACCACAACAAAACCAGTAACAGTCTTTCTAGGCTATCCATATTCATTTCTCCAAAAAATCGAAAACCCAAAGAAATGCGACTAAAACTAAAAAAAGTTAAAGTAAAAAATCATCGAATGACTGACTTCTAATCAAAATGGGTGCCCGAGAATGTCATCGCAGAAATGCCGACTGTTCCCGACGACAGACGAACGGACAAACAAAAACCCGAATCAGTTGATAGTAAGGCCTCGTTCAGGGTGAATACGCGGTAGCGGGCGCGCGTGACCACAGCACTGGAAGGCGTAGGTATTAAGAAACGACAAAGCAAGAAAAATCATTTATTATGCATGAATAAGCCACAATGCCAAATCACAATAAAGCAAATAAAATAAATAAATAAATAAATAAAAAATAATTTATTGTACATACACAGAGAAACACATAAGGTTAAACACTAAACATGATTGTACAGGTCGATATCAAAAACAGGTAGAACAGCTGGCTCCCGAACTAAGTAAAAATATACTTGTATCTCAGGAGCCAAAGTTCCTCACAAACATTGAATTATTGTAACTAAATGCAATCAGGTTGAAGTGACTCGGTAATTACAGGGATCAGCTTAGAGAAACGTAATCATGAGGTGATCATTAAAATATTTTCTGTATCGTCGTAAGACAAATCCTGCAACCAATCTGTTAGCTTTGCTTTCAGTGCAAACTTGGTCAACGTGTAAATATCAATTAGCCGATTTACCCTATTATAAAGACGAGCGCTTAGGACTCAGTAATGACGGCTAGCAAATGCTGAACGACATTGGACGGTGTCACAGACCGGACGACCTCGACGTCTTAGAAGGATGTTTGAGTCGAGAGGTAGGCTGGAGTGACGGCGTAAGACTAAACGCAAAATGAGTAGTTGTCGCACAGTGAGGACTTGGGTTTCAGAGTACAGCAGGGCGGTTGGATAGTCTCTACGCTTAAAATGCATAACCTTTAGAGAAGAAGAGTTGATAAGCCTCATCAAGGTGGACCGCTGACCTGGTGATGTCTGGCAGTGGACGTTTTTCGGTTGAAATGATGATGATGAGTGCATCGTGAGTTATTGTAGCGGGCATTAGAGGCTAGACGTGTTTGCACAGGGTAAAACAATGGACGATTGCTCGCTAGCTAAGTTGCTCAGTCCTGTTACGCTAGGCATCCATCATAGTCTAGGTCATAGATCATAAGTCCGGTGTCAAGTAACCAGGATTTTGTAATAACTTTGTTTAAATGAGTGTCTATTAAGTTTTTTGCTCTTTCTTCTCCATAGAGATTTACGTTTTAGCATGGGCAAGTTTCTGACTTGACCGACTCCTTGACAATTCAAAAGTGCCAGTAAATTGTGGACACAAATGCTTTGACTTTGACTCACTTCACTATAGACACAAAATGCGATTTCATATGTTTGATAAATCGCGCCCGCCTCATCACTCGCTTCAGCTCTTCACCCTGTACGAGGCCTGTCTCGTTTGTGTAAATTTTCGGATTCCTGCAGTGGTATGTCGCCTGCCGACTTTGATGGTGGATGCAGTTTTTATATTATCATGGTCGCCCTTATCTGTCTTATGGGGTTTTTCCTAAAGAGGGTTTGGGTTAATGGTATCAATATTTGCTGGCTATGTAATATTAAGTATTTTTCATTCTCAAAAGGTTCAAAATGCTGCCCAACTTAAATGGGATTCAGCAGGACGTGTCCGCCGCATGCTGGACAAACTGTGGGCCCAAATAGCACAGAACTGGTGCCCTGATACAGTGAGGCGGGGTCGCGCAGACCACGTTGGTTCTAGCATATGGCCGATTTCTTCACGATGTTTTTCTTCATCGTTTTGAGAGCAGTGGTGATGAAATAATTTACACAAAGTAATGCACTTGTCTGGGTTCGAACCTACGGCCTACAACTCGTAAGTCGCTACCATTACCACTGGGCCACCACTGCTCACTGCTGCTTTTATTGCATGTCATTATTCTATAATTATTCGTCATCAGCCTATTAATGTTCCCACTGCTGGGACACAGGCCTCCTCTTTGTGAGAGGGAGTGGGCTGTATATCTAACACGCAGGCCCAGTGCGGGTTGGTAGATGTCACTGATCCGTTTCTTGTTCTGTCTGTCTCCTGTTCTATGATTATCACCATAATTTATTTTCAAACATGTTTGTTAAGAAAAACAAGCGAAATCTAAATTGTTCACTAAACCTGTAAAAAATTGTGAGTAATAAACCTAAAGAATGATTTCCATCAAACGGTTCGCATCGCATCGGATCGGAGCGGAACGGATTTTACTATCTTTAAACGGTATTTAAGAGGGTGCATCCTAAAAGTTGGCAACGTCGTAAATAGCTGTCAAATATTTACCTGTTTCGATTAATTTGGAAATAATACTGTATGGAAATAAGAAATGTGGCTAACCAATTGACTAGAATATTAATAATAAATTGCAATTATAACAGTGAATTTGATGTTGTACCCGTTTTAGGTGAAAAAAAGGCATTTGGAAAGTTTCCAAATACTTTTTTTACATCTAAAACTAACTATTCGGTGTTACGATATTAATTATTGCATTTCATAATCAATATTCTAGTTCGCTAGTTAGCCACATTTTTTATTTCCATACAGAAATATTATCAAATTAATCAAAACAGCGAAATATTTGACATCTATTTGCGACGTTGCCAACTTTCAGAATAAACACTCTTAATCGTGTACACTATATTTAAAGTCTATATTTCCAAGCCGCCCACAGTAGTGGACCGCGGGCGTCTTCCGCGACACGCGATCGTAGCCGAAAGTGTGCCGCGACGCGCGTTTCGCTCCGTTCGGCTGTCGTCATATCGAATCAGAAGAAGAACACGTCAACACAGTAGGTCGCCGCATCCTTTCCGATCCGATGCGACGCGATGCGATCCATTTGGTCCAAATCATACTTAACTTATTACATTACAGAAACGAAATTCATTTTACCCAATATGTTCCCAACCTTCTCAATATTGCTCCTCAAATATTACAAAATATATCCAATATTGTTCCCTCAATCGACTTTTCATCGAACGACCCTCATTTCAATAATAGACACAATTCCTTAGGATGGCACCATTCAATAATGTGCCAAACGATCTTACAAACCATCAGTTTGTCAAGAGCCTAATCTTTTCCTTCTCCCACTTACTCTACAAAGAAAAACGCACCTTACTTCCATAACGATACAACCCAAAATGTTATAAATAATATTCTAATACAATCCTTCTGAGTCGCAAAATGTTCTATCAGATTTGTCAAACCTATTTTCAACTCTATCTTTGTTATTTAAGGTAGAATTTTCTCTGGTAATTGTAATACGGTGTCGTCACTGATAGGTGTCTATTTTTCATATCCCGTCATTTCCGGTTTCCGATTGTTTCAGCGGACATTACGAATGTAAGGTTTTTATTGGTGGTCATTTGTGGTCAGGAAGTGGTATTGTGGTCTGTTTATTAGTGGACTATGAGAACGGGGGATTTGGAGAGAGTCAGTAAATTTTTGGTTAATTTAGAATTTCACCCAAATAACTGCAAAAAGACTGGACCTAGGTTAGATTCCTGGATCAGACAAAGTAATATTGGTTTGTGGCATTAGGACCATTTAAGAAGTCGCCCACAGTCTGGATTTCCGCTTGGTCACTGGCAATAGGCTGACCCTATATGAGATTTCAATTTCAAATAGGCTTTATTAGCAATCTTAAAAACTGGTTTATTTTAATTTATTTCAATTCTTCTTTCCGTGAGGTTAGTGACTAACCTGGTGTCAGAGTCTTTATGCCGCCCATGGGTCTCTGACTTGGCTTCTCATGCCGTCGAGAAATATCTCTCAGTTTCCTCACGATGTTTTCCTTCACCGTTTTTGAAGCAAGTGATAGATATAACGCACATGAATCTGAAAAATCAGAGGTCTTGGGTTTGAACTCGAGACCTATTACTTGACAGTACATCGTCACGTAAGTAATTAACTGAGAAATATCTCTCAGGCATGCCGGTTTCCTCACGATGTTTTCCTTCACCTTTTTTTTTTAATAAAAAGTTATTGCTATTTAAAATTCACAGTTTTAGTACCAGAATTACCCGAAATCTAATAGAACATTTTCAACAGGGGTCATAGTTATGACTTGTAGGCATCCGCTAAATGACAGCCGCCCGCGCATAATCAGCCTATAATGTTCCCGCTGCTAGGTCATAAGCCTCTTTGTAGGAGGGAGTGAGCTGTAATCTACCACGCAAGCCCAGTGCGGGTTGTAAGATGTCACATGTCTTCGAATGTTTGGTTCTAGTACATGCCGGTTTCCTCACGATGTTTTCCTTCACCGTTGTGAGAGCAGTGGTGATGAAATGATTTACACAAAGTAAAGCGCCTGCTTGGGTTTGAACCCACGACCTACAACTCGTAAGTCGGGGCCGTTACCACTGGGCCAAAACTGCTCTCGGCCGCCCCGGCGGCGCCCCTTGTAATAACCCGGTATTTCCCATTGAAAAAAAAAAATGTGTAGATATTTTTCTTTTTATTACCCGACTGCCCCAGAAGGAGGGTAATGTGTTTCGAGAGTATGTATGTTTGTATGTATGTCTATTTCTTTGGCACGCTCTGTAGCCTAAACGGCTTGATGGATTTTAACATACGAGTATGAGGTGTCGTTAGATTCGTCTTAATCGTAGAAGTGACATAGGCTATATAATATTTATGTATTGCATCTGCAAATACAAAAAAAAAGGGAGGGGAAGATTTTTTTTTAAATAAATTACAACAATATTGGTATCAAATAAAAGCTGGTAATTAGTCAATTCGAAATTAAGATATAATAATAAAACTAAAAAACTTGAAATAAAGAAAATTATTCAAAAAACAAAAAACCCGACTGCAAAAACACATAACTGAAAAGAGAAAAACAAGCATTATAATCTATAGAATTTTGGTATCGCAGGAGGGGACAATAATAATATAACAATAATAACCGGAAATATGGTGGTAACTTTTTGCCTGCGATACCAAAATTCTATAGATTATAATGCTTGTTTTTCTCTTTTCAGTTATGTGTTTTTGCAGTCGGGTTTTTTGTTTTTGAATAATTTTCTTTTCAGAATTTTTTTTCGGACAGTTGTTTTTACATGTTGTATTTGATACGACAATTTTTGACGTCAGTAAATCCTCGCTTCTCTAGATGTCCGTCATTGCATTACCTTCACCGGTCACAACATAATACAACTAAATATATCTGCGGACTATCTCCCAAGCATGATCTGAGGTCCTTTAGTTTTTGCCACTGCTAATGACGTCATTAGAGGGTTCGGTGTGAGTCCCTCTGAGGGAGGGCTTTCAAGATGGTGCAGTGGATCTTGTTATATATTTTTGGATATGTGGGTTTGGGTTGAGATAATTTTTGAAAGAAGTAATTTGTTTTTAAACATAACTGGCGAAATGTTGGTGTGCTATAGGTACACTTCTGCCTAACCCATGGGGGAGTACAAGCTTGTTTTAATTTGATTTTTTGCAATAAAAAGCATTGCAGCAAAAGGCGAAAAAATCTTTATTTATTTCGGTCTATCAAAAATTGCCTTCGGTTTCTGACAGTTTGAATCTGTTTTCAAATCTTAGGTACCTTCATTAAGGGGTCATTTATGATTTCCGACAACGAGGCTTGTAAAACCACTGAGGAGCTCGTGGCTAAGTATTAACAAGCCGCACTGGTCGATCCATCAGGTTAAGCTACGCTTGCCGGGGTTGGTGACCATCGTTACATAACGAGACTCCTCCGTGCCTCGGAAAGCACATTAAGCCGTTGGTCCCGGCTGTCATTCGTGAATCTTTGACAGTCGTTACAAGTCGTCAGAAGCCCGAAAGTCTGACACCAGTCTTACCAAAGGGTATCGTATTACCCAGTTACTGGGTTGTGGAGGTCAGATAGGCAGTCGCTCTATGTAAAATACTGGTATTCAGCTGCATCCGGTTAGACTAAAAGCCGACCCCAAGATAGTTGGGAAAAAGGCTAGGAAGAGAAGAAGAGAAGAAGGCTTGTAAAACCATATTGACATTTATTAGTAAGATCAAAACAAAGCTTAAGTTGCTATTTAAAAAATTAAAAACCGTTCTTTATGCGACTATTTGGCGTTATATTTTAGCACACCATGTTTAGCAAAAAACATTTAATAATAGCTTGATTTTAGTTACTGACGTACATATTCAGCTTGGCTTTAACTAATTACCTTAAAAACTAATTAAACCTAGAAAATAATAAAATAATCATACAACAAAAACTGGAAAGAATCACCTGCGCCTACGCTTTATGAAAAAACAACCCTCTTTATCAAACTATTATTTTCTAATCTAAAAACATAAGCAAAGTAATAAACCGGCTGTTTTAGCATTTTAAAACGCAATATTTTTTCTTTGAAATACTATTATCATTAACTTTTCTAACTAACCTGTCATGTCTGTAAAGCGCTAGGTGCTAATTAGTGATAAATGAATTTAATTAAACTTTGAAATAATGAAAAATAGCGGATGATTTGAAATTTTAGTTGTGTGCTTGTTACATTGTTGCGATGTAAAGGGTGAGGCTACAATAGTAGATTGTTATACAAGGAGCTAAAATGACCCATTATAACGAGGTAGTTTTACTCCCGAGCTTTAGCGAGGGAGTAAACAGAAACCGAGGTATAATGGGTTTTTAGCGCCGTGTGTTACACTCTACTTTTCACTACGATTGCGAGAAAATAAAATAGTAAATTAATAAAATTATTTCTTTTCCTTTCTCATCCATCTCCAAATTAGGGTCTCCATTCTCACTAGATGATGACATTTTCACTGTTGTAAATCATATTACGGTTACCAATGCAATTTATTGGAGAATAATTTAGAAATAGGATATCGCACCAGTCTTTTTTTTTATTTCCTCTGTAGCCGCAACGCAATGCACGCATTCTACGGAAGAGAATGCCGCTTTAAAGAAAAAAAAGTTCTTTTGTTCTTATTCATATAGGTAGGATAGGTCTGATAGGTAGGATAGGTAAGATAGGTAGGATAGGTAAGATAGGTAAGATAGGTAAGATAGGTAAGATAGGTAAGATAGGTAAGATAGGTAAGATAGGTAGGATAGGTAGGATAGGTAGGATAGGTAGGATAGGTAGGATAGGTAAGATAGGTAAGATAGGTAAGATAGGTAAGATAGGTAAGATAGGTAAGATAGGTAAGATAGGTAAGATAGGTAAGATAGGTAAGATAGGTAAGATAGGTTAGATAGGTAAGATAGGTAAGATAGGTAAGATAGGTAAGATAGGTAAGATAGGTAAGATAGGTAAGATAGGTAAGATAGGTAAGATAGGTAAGATAGGTAAGATAGGTAAGATAGGTAAGATAGGTAAGATAGGTAAGATAGGTAAGATAGGTAAGATAGGTAAGATAGGTAAGATAGGTAAGATAGGTAAGAAGCTTTTTAGAGGAGGAATGGTATAAAGACTTTTTCGTTTTTGGGTGGTAGGCTCGTTGGCAACAGACAAAAATTAAAAAAAAATTTACTTTAGCCCCTAGAGGATGAAATGCTATTTTATCTTCGCTCTGGTACGCTACAATGACGCATTTTTTGAGCAAGAGTAGTGAAAAGAATAAAACTTCATGAGCGTGCATGCTAACCCTATCCTTATACCACAACTTCTTCCTCTTTTTCTTTCGTTTCAGCTACCTAAGTAGGTAATACTTAGGTATAGAGAGATAGCTCAGGGTGACCACTGAAAATCAGCGCTGTGCTGTGGCTCCCCATAGCACAGCATCATGCTGAGTGGAAGCCTTCTTGTCACAGTCATGACGTGCAACTGCCGACTATTTCTGTTCTCTATTTTGTTTACTCTTGTCTTTTTGTATGCACGTGTTTCTGTTATAAATAAACCTATTTTTATTTCTTTCTTTCTTTTTTCACATGCCCTTAGGCCTTATTTAGGAGGTCGATACTTTTCATGCCTACAGTACACACCTTTTTTTTAGCGTTTTGACGAAGTATTATCTGGTATTTTTATTCGGGTTGAAATGACTCAGGCCGAGCTGTCACTGACCCGCATAAAATGCCTATAATGTTCCCACTTCTGGGACAAAGGCGTCCTCTCTTTGAGAGGGAGTAATCTACCACGAAAGAAGAAGACATGTGACATCTACCAACCCGCACTGGGCCCGCGTGGTAGATTACAGCCCACTCCCTCTCACAGAGAGGAGGCCTGTGTCCCAGCAGTGGGAACATTAATAGGCTGATGATGATGATGATGAATCTACCACGCGGGCCCAGTGCGGGTTGGAAGATGCCACATGTCTTCGAAATTTGGTTCTGAGACATGCCGGTTTCCTCACGATGTTTTGCTGCACCGTTTTGAGAGGCCCTGAGGCCTGAGAATAAGTGACATTTGATCAGCGATAATTTAGATACAAATATGGAAATGTCAAAAATGTATAGAACTCACGTAAAAAGCTTATGTCTATTCTGTTGAAATTCGTTGAAGAGACATGTAACGCTTTGGAAGCCATTCCCATTTCCACGCCCTCCGGTATAGTTTATGCCAGTTGGCAGTTAGCAACGTTGTAGCCAGTATGCTCAGGGTGCTCCAAACGTAAATATCTACATTTTAAGTATTGCTGAAGAGCAGTGGTGGCCCAGTGGTAACGGCCGCAAATTACGAGTTGTAGATCATAGGTTAGAACCCGGATAGTCGCTTTCCTTGTTTAAATTATTTCATCACCATTACTCACAAAACGGTGAAGGAAAACATCGTGAGGAAACCAGCATGTCCTAGAACCAAAAAACTCGAAGACATGTGACATCTACTAACCCGCACTGGGCCCGCGTAGTGGATTATGGCCCACTCAATCTCAATGAGAGGAGGCCTGTGTCCCAGCAGTGGGAGAATTATAGAAACAATTTTCTTAATGCTTCCTGTGAAGACCTCTGTCTCAATTTCATTAAGAACGAATAGTATTTTTTTCTGCACCATTAAAAAAACTACAGCAGTTATTATCTCCACCATTACCTAAGCCACACAGCCAGCAATAGATACTAATAGATACTCCCAATCGATAGAATGTCAATACCGTAGCATGCGCGAGCGCAGGTGGTGAGCTACGCGCATGCGCGCAATTAAAACTTGTCGCGGGACGGTTAGCGGCCATTACTATTGTGGATATAAGTCAACGAACTTTGAACTTCAGTCAACTGTTTCGTAGTTAGTTTTATGGGGTATAAAGTCTAGGTTAGATAAATAAGTAAATGGACGTTAATATTTTTTTTGAAGTCCATTAAATTTAATGAAGCGTTTACTTACAATTTCTAGACACGATCTAGAATCATCAACCGCCTTTTAGTAAACTTATTTGCGTGGCTTGCAAACTAATCAAAGAATGTTCTTTTTTTTACAACAACGGGGAAGCTCTTCACCTGATGGTATGTGGATTACATTATGGATGGTGGAAGTGAGCTTCACCCGGAATCCCCGACCACAGAGGAACTGGCTATATTGTAGTGGTTACACCGCCACATACGAACTACGCAACGAAGACATGACGTCACTCAATTCCTGCATCGCGCAGGTAGAGTTTACCGAGCGAAAAACATAGATAAGACTATCCGAAATCAACATATGGGCAGTTGCCCGCCAGACACAATACCCGTCTGGTTGGAGGATCCTCCCTTTTCTATGGTGGATGAGTGAACTTTACACCCTGTTCCTCATACCCCTAAAATCTTATCTGTAGCTGCCGAAACACAAAGTAATGCTGCTAATATTGTTGTTATATTAATTAATTAATTAAATTCTTTATTTCGAGTAACCATGAGACTCATACAGTGTTAGTAACAATAAAATAAACTTACAACTACGTTAGTAATACAATTACAATAGCAATTCTACAAACACACACAACAAATATTCAGTGCTTCATCATTCCAGTCCAGCTGAGATACTGGAGCAACGATTTAAAATACAGCAGTCCAACCTGTCAACCTGTGTTATGGCGACAGACTTAGATACGATGGTATAAATGGATAATGGTTGTGTATTTGATACGGAGCGACTGCAATTTCACTGCTAAACCAAACACAAAACACACACACACACACACTAAAATTAATACTAAGATTTTCAGACTTTCTTACTACCCGTAATGACTGTCGTGGATATACGAAAAACAACTGGGACGGACGAGCGATGGCTTACTGTATAATAACACTGCTCTCCATGTGCTGAGAAATAATTCTCCCATCCATAGATACATCTTACAAATCGTTCTCGACTAGAAAGAAAAAAAGAAACTACGTTTATTTGCGGTAAACGTGACGCAAAGAAAGAACTCGTTGGGGCAAAATATGCCTCATATCTACGCAAAACGGCCATCGCTCAGCATAATGCTGCGATCCTATGCGAGACAAAGCCCCAGCGCTGGTTTTCAGCGACAGCCGGCGTTGACGCTAGGCCGTCGTCGTGACTACTGTTGACGTTTTCGGCCCCGACTTACGAGTTGTAGGTCGTGGGTTTGAACCTAGGCAGGCGGTTTACTTTGTGTAAATAATTTCATCACTACTACACTCAAAATGGTGAAGAAAAACATCGTGAGGAAACCGGCATCTCTTAGAACCAAAAAATTCGAAGACATGTGACATCTACCAACCCGCCCTGGGCCCGCGTGGTAGATTACGGCCCACTCCCTCTCACAAAGAGGAGGCCTGTGTCCCAGCAGAGGGAACATTAATAGGCTGATTATGTATGTGTATTAATAAATTTTAATTTTAATTACCCACTCAAAACTCAAGTACTTAACAGTATATAAAACCCAGTCAAACAAAAAGATACGAATCAACCTGCCACTTTTGCTCAACTCTTATGCTCAATTTAATGGCCTAAGACTTGGCGTTAGTTCAACATGTAATTTAACATTTTTATAATAATAAACAACAATTTTATGACCGTTGGTTGACGCTTATCAACTTGCTACTTGTTAATTCACAAGTGGTTATTAGTAGGGTTGTGTCTGTCAGGAATAATAATAGTCCTCCAGACCGTATTTCGGCCATAGCGGAAAATCTCAACGGAGACTAGTCTTCGGCGCAGGAGATATTATAGTGCACAAGTGTGTACTCAGAAACAGGTGGACTCTCTTTTCTCTCACTCTCATAGGACGGGTCATAATCTGAAATACCTAGCATAATCCGTGCAGGAATACCAAGTAAAAAACAAAGAATTCCTATCGAAATCCTTCGATATCTTTCGATTATTATAATCATTGATTCATCTAATTGACGTAAGCTATGCAGCGATAGCCTAGCGGTTACCGATGGACAGCCAAGTCATAGGTCTCGAGTTCAAACCGAAGACCTCTTTCTTTTCGGGTTCATGTGCGTATTGTATGTCTATACAATACGCTTGCTTCAAAAACGGTGAAGGAAAACATTGTGAGGAAACCGGCATGCCTGAGGTATATTTCTCGACGGCATGTGAAGCAGAGTCAGAGGCGGGTTTAAAACTCTCATACGGTTATTCACTAACCACATGAAAAGAAGAAGAAAAAAATAAAATAAATAAGAAGTTAATTGCTTTTGTTTTAAGCGGTTTAACGTCTCTTCACGGCCGTTTGCCTAGACTTTTCTCAACTATGTTAGGGTCGGCTTGCAAACTAACCGGATCTGACCTCCACAACCCAATAAATGAGTAGTATTACTCATTTATAGAGCAATAAGTACTGCAATAAATATAAACAATAACCTTTAGTGTAAACTGCAATCAAACAAACTTAATTACCTACTCAGCAATAATTTTTAATAAATGCGCCAACCCTAAGTTAAAGACAAACATTTTTCGCTAAACTTGCGCCGGCGCAGGAAGTTGGCAATTTCACGTCTATTTAATACTTTGAGTTCGTTTTAATGGATATTATGTTGAATTATGATATTTTAATAGCTTTGGAATAATGGTAGTGTAGCCATTATTCTAGATTTCAGTTTGGTACGGCCAATATATTAAATTTTTATATTAGAAAGCTAGGTTTTTTGTAAAACATAAATATTCAGAAGGCTTGTTTTCAAACAAACTATCCTGACTATTCTACAAACTGACTTTGATTTTTTTGGCACGTTGTGTTAGCATGCATTGACTTCCTGTTAATATTATCTGTAGTAAATATAAAACTACTAACTTCCGTTTGTCGAAATAACACCTTCAAAAAAAGGATTTTTAAAGCATTAAGACAGATTTGCAAAATTGATGTAATTACCACAAAGTTACATGCTCTGTGATTGCCACTGTCTACATGTAAAAGTAGGTAGGTACTTATATTCCTCTCAGAGAGAATAGGAACGTACACGTGGTACAAACCATTTCCCCAAATATATTTTCTCTAAGTTACCACACATGAGGGTACGTGAAGCTCATCTTAAGACTGTACTCTTATGGGGTCGGCACAAGTCAAAGGTAAGCCGCCGCAAACCGCAACCGTCTTAGTAACAAACGTCTTTAAATTTATAAACGTTTTGATAATAATATTATGTGTACGAATTGTTTATAAGAGCCAAGTCTTTCTTTCTGTTTCGTATGGTTAGTGTGACTAACCTGCTATTTAATTACTTATGTTCGTAAATGATTACGACTAATCTGTTTCATTTTGACAGTTTAACAACATTCATTACGTTATTTACGTTGTTGAGCAGATATGTTTTTCGAACTTATGAAGCAATGGATTAGCAATCTGTTTCAAAACGATTCAGATTCTAATGGATCGTGTATTACGTATTACGTAGTTAGGGTATTGGTGTCAGAGTTTGAGGTTGAGTTTGTATGAGCCAGTAAAACGTTTATGAACTTTTATTTAAAAAAAATCTTTTTGATCACTTTTATCAAAATCATTATACTAGGGAAAGGTAGGCCTTTACGCAGCAGGCCAGTACTCGACTATTAACGCTCCCGCAGACTGACGCGATGCGACTCTGGTGTAAAAGTTTATATGAAAACTTCACGGAAAAACTTAGCGGGTTAAATAGATAGATAGATTATACTAGGTAGTTATGATGAGCATAGAGTAAATAAGGCTTGACAGTAAATCCATAAATGGAGTAATTAAAATGCATGTCATCGATTCAAATAAGACTGATAGTTTCGAAGATGATTTAATTGATAAAAGTTTAGAAACATGATTTTCCTTAGAAATACGCATATTTTCCAGAGGCAAATAAAACCCCAAAAAAAAAAAGTAGAAATCAGCTGCCTTATTATAAAACTTTGATTGTTCGTAGATACACACACGGGACACCTGGAGTAAAATACATTAATAAACAATCAGGGTTTAATTTTAAGAAAGGGCAGTCGGCTCGTGCTGTACATTTGATCAAAGAAACATTTATAAGTAGTAACGTGAAATATTTCTAACTTATTAAAAAGTTTAATCTACAAAACAATGCACTTAAACCTAAACCGTACTAGACCAAGTTAACCACTTATACGTGGTTTGAAGAAAATGTAATGTTTGTAGACTTTCTAACAACGGCTCTTACTGACCGCAAGATGGTTGCGGTAACAGCCTCCCTTGTTGGAGATGTTATCTTTGTATTTACATTACATTTTGTGAGATGTAATGATGTTGGTTTTGATATAGATAAAGGAGGAGAAGATAACCTAGCGTTTTGTTGAAGTAAGAATAGAAATATTGGACAAAACAGAGAGGAGACCAATAGTGCGTGTATTTTACTAAACTATCAAGAGAAGTAAGAAAAAATATAAGGCAACAAAATAATAAAGACCTCAATGTGTTAATATAAACAAAGGAAAAAAAAAACAATAAATTATAAAAGAAACGAGATGGGCGAGACAACAAAAACATAAACAAAAGTAGGCCTAAATTCATAAACAAAGCTGTCAATAATAATGACACTAACGAAAAACTTACGAATGATTCAGGAAACAAAATAAGTACAATTTATTATTCGTAGGGTACAATTTAGTTAGACTTTTCATATTGAAGATGCTATTATAACCACAACATCAGATATTAATGATAAATGGTTTTACACAAAATAGGTTTAAGTAGATTGTACAAACACTTTTGTACACGTCAAAAATAAACTATGTTATTAAAACTAGATGAGTTCGGTGTTTCCTAACTGACTACTCTGAGAGGAAAGACCGAAACAAACACAGAGGTTACTATCTCTTTTAAAGTCCAGAACTAATCTTGGTCAGATCACATTCCCTTAACTCATACCGAAATGAAATAAAAAGAGAATAAAAATCATCTGTTCGAATGAATGCCTGACTGATACAGAATATCACCCACTCCAAGATAGTACGAATAACCTAAGTAACATTCCATGAGACCACACAAAAAGAATATAACACAGCTCAGCATTAATCAAACCAAAAAATACAGGTTTCAATAACACTTCCCGGAAACTAAATCGCAGTAAATATACCACTAATCTTTTCTAAGACGGCATATTCTATTCTGAACATGTCTGGGACGTAAAGGGGTATTCAGGTAGGTTAAACACAGGATTTAAATGACAATACGTTTGCGCAGTAATAGGCGTTGCGGTGCGAAACAGTTATTGTGAAAGGCCTTAAGGATGATAATCAGGGATGGGGTAGGGTTGGCATGTGTGTCGATAGATGTGGAACGAGATTAGGATAGTGTTGTCGATGATTTTTATTAAATGGTAATTAAGAATCAGAGCAAACTAGTTAAGATAGTTTATCAAGATATGTGATTGCAAAGCATGACTTGGTTAAAAGACTTGTTTAAAAAAAACTGTCTAGCATTTCCGTGAATTAAATCTGTACTGAATAGCATCCTCACGGTAGTTTCTCAGAAAAAAATATAACTGGAAACAATAAGCTCGGTCAAATAGTACTAGATTTTTGTCGACATCGATGCGACATCCCAACCCTACAAATAAATCAAACACCAGATTGATGGTATTATGTCAACATACACCATCACAATATGGGTATTTTGCATAATAACCAGAATGCTTGACAATTATTGAATAAAACATTATTCACTAATAAGAGCAGATGGGTCTGTGCATTTGTATGTGAGAACGCATCTAGGAAACTGTATGTGCTCAAGTGTAATTTGTCAGTGCCAAATTTGTGGACCAAATTCTATGGAATTTCGAATGGATTAGGACTGAAGATATAGATTTGCATATTACTGTGTTTAGCTTTTGTGGGAACTGGGAGAAATATTAATGATATGTCATTAGGAAGATCAGCTGTCAGTAACGAAAGTTTTATTATAAATAATGCTGTTTGATTAATCTCAGTACCATCTTTCCCAGAGCTATCATTAGGAATTTGGAATACATTGAGATTTTGTATAGCAACACATTATAATTTCAAAATGGCAGTGAAAGCTTTTTTGCATCTCTCTGTAATATGTAACTAGCCACCATGCAGACATTGAAAGACAATTTTATTGAAATGGATTTCTGTGAAATCGGTACAGTTGGAAGATTTGTCTAGAATACTGAAATGAGGGCTAATAGAGAGATTGAAATGGGAGGCATACTGCGATGACCCCAAATACATTGGGACATAGATAGAAGGATAATTATGAAGTACACACAACACACATTACAGATTTAGATAAATTCACGTCCTTTTGATAATGAAGTGTAGACGCAGAAAAAAATAAATAGAAAGCAGAAACAAAATAAACATTGCAAATAAAGTAAATGATTGCAATAAGCTTAAAATTTTTCATAAACAGGTTCACGTATTACAACAAATCTACTCTTTACCGATTCCATAAAGTCTACTAAACGATTTCAACACGTCAACGTAACTTAAAGAAGTAAAGGGGTCTTAACAGTACTTAACCCTTCGCGCCCCCCACAATGCGTCAATACTCAATAATCTTATAATAGATAGTATTGAAGGGTTAACCCTTTAAGACCTTTTACAATGGATTTTTTTATATGGAAGCCGATTTTGCATGACTGACGAGTAATAAAACAATATATTGTGCTGGGATTAATATTAGCTTTTGTGTGTGAAGGGCTAGTGTTCTGAATGTATCGACAGGCGTTCCCCTTATGGGTTGAACTGCATGCGATGGCTTGTCTTGGTATATCTTTAGCTAGTACCTACTATCGATCGTACGGTGCAGTGATTGAGTTTCAATATTTTCTGTTTGTCGGTAGGTTTTCTTTGGTTGATATCATAGTGTCTTGGTCTCATAATCTTTTCAATCGCTATTTATTTCCAGTTTTATTTTTACATTGTTGTAAGTGTAGGTATTGTTAATAATAAACAATAGGTTACAATATTCAGTAATAATTATTCGTTTACAAAAAAAATTGCTGCAACTGACTGCAATAGCTTATTAAAATCAAGCAAAAAGTAAAAATAATGACGGCAGAACTACAAGAACTAAAAAAGCCAACATTGCAATTATTTGTAGATTTTCTCCAAATAATTACAAAACTTTCATGAAATTCTGTCACCAAAGCTTACAAAACGAAATTACAAATAATCCAGGAAATATAATTGGCCGGAAAACAAACCGAAAACAACCAAATCGAACCGTCATCGTCAACCATCGTGACTGCGGTCAACGCAAAAAACCTATCGTATTTCATAGCAAATCATTGATCTATAGATCATTATCGGGCACGCGTCAATGTCAACTATTGTGATCGATAAAATTGTAGTTTATGATTTTTGTATCAACCCTCGATTGGCTATTGATGAAATATAATATTTTTAAGGGTTGCGCCGGCGCACGATTGCTATAAAGCGATTGTGTTATTGTTGCTTCATAATAGTTTAATTTGATAGGTGATATTCTGATTGAAAGTAGATGAATAGAATAATCAAGTCTATGCAAGTATGTAGAAAATGTGGCTGTGGTTACCATACTCCCGTTTGATGTGCAATTATTAACATTGATCAATTCATTGGAATCGTCTCAAGTGCAATCACTATTGAAAGAAATAAAGTTTCTCCTTTATTTTGTCAATTAAAATCGTGAAATTATAAACTTTTTCTGTGTAAATGAATTAAAAACACAGCTCCTTAAAATTGCTGACTATACTAAATTAAAAACGTTAAAAGAAATTTTTCTATAAAGTGACAATAGCAAGCAAGAATACCCAATTATATATTTCAAAACCGTCTACCGTTGAATACCAAACTTCTTCGAAGACATAAAACGCAACATAAAGAAAAAGCACTGTGAACAATATTTATAATTAATTCGTATCCTCTGTTCTCACGACATTAATTGCAAAAAGCAGATGCTCCCAGGGCAGAAAATTAAACTATACAAAAAAAAATATTAATAAAAAACGAAGATGACTCTGCACCAAAACCGGAATTCAATTAGACATACAAAAGAAAGCAGGGACACACGTCTTGTTCCTAGCATTAATTATTCACGTTGAGCATCCCAACAATACAAGCAAAATTACCAAAGAAAAAACCTGACCCCTAAACAGAATTAAAATAAAGCTCAAAGTAAACACTCACGGACTTTAATATGCAAAATATTCGAACTAGATATGCAAATCGTCGTGCGAAGATAAAAACAAATAGAATGAAAAAACCGCTTCTATGGGTGACTGACAAATTTTGCATAAATTCTCTACGGTCCTACAATCGTCCCTTGAGGAACACCTTTCTCATACTTCCGTATGCAAATGGCTATGGTGCTCAATCTTTTATTTTAATAGCATCTTATTGTGTTAATTCTATTGAAAAGTTGTAGGGTGAGTGTTTTGAAAAAATGGTAGTGGAGAATTATATTAATCACTGGTCGTATGCAAATCAAAAGCATAGTTTAAAACTGAGACTGTGGGAATGTTGTCTAGTTTTTTTGGGTTCAGGGTGAGATCCGTTGGTAGGATTTTTTATGGGATGAAACAGAAAAGATAAAGAAATCTGCATTCGCTCTAACGAGTTTTGGTATTGTCTGATTTTATAAAGAAAGAAAATATGATTGTTAAATGGGAAGTGATTTAATATTAGACCGTTGAATTAATTAAAATCAAGAAGAGGAATATCGTAGTAACGAACAGAATTTGGGAGATTAGGTGATGGTAGACTAATTTCCTTTGAAGACACTCAAATGATTAATGTACTAGTGAGACACTAAAGACTTAAATGGATTGTTGTATGACATTAATACTTTCATTATAGTTTAAAGATAAAATAACTAAAACGAACAGGTGGATATTTATTTTCGCTCGATGAACTATAAAATATTTGGTTATAAGTGTAAGACGTTGCATATTAAAAAAAAGTCTAACCAAAAAATAAAGATAAGTTGTTTACAAAAATTATGAAATTACATAATTATAATGAAATTACTTATTGATATGTATTTCCCCTTTCAGGTACGTACAAGTGATACAATCATCGAAAAATTTACCGTAAGTCCTTACTTTTATTAATACTAATTGCTCTATTTATAAAATACACAACACAAAATTATTTATTCATTTATGTACCCCTCGTTCAAAAGATCTAGATCCATCATAAGTAGCACCGTAGCGGCATCTATCAGCTTTGTGGAGAACCTTTACTACTTCTATCGATTATTACTAGATGGCGCTACTATTACTTTAGCCGGAACTTCATAGATCTTTGCGGCCATAACTTTAGGCGTGATTTTCTTTACGATAGTTTCCTTTATAGCACTTAATACGCATCAATAAATATAAATCGATCCGTTGATCAAATTAACGAATCGTAAAAATGATTGTTACTTAAACGTGTTTTTAAACAATAATTACATTTTAGTTGATGTAACCTCGAACCTATGGTATATAAGTACTGGTCAATCAAATGTCAATTATAAGATTTCCGGGTAAAATTATTATAATTATAGAAGTTGTATTAAATTATATACGATGGCTTCCTTAGTTTGAACAGGAAGATTTTGGCCTCTTTGCCAGTATCTAAAAAAGCCAGGTATGTCTTAAAAATAATTTGGAGAATTTCTTTTATATCTGTCTTTTGTTTTACCTTATACGTTATTTCAGTGCCAATTTCTTCTAATACTGAATAAATTTTGATTGGGATAATCTGTCTTCTTCATTCATAACCTTTTGATCAGCATTAGTTTTAGTGTATACATTTGCACATGTGCTTTATAAACAAAACGTGCATTCATCCTGTGAGTTTACATTTACGGAACAGATATTTAGCATTGGATTGTCAGTTTTTCGTTAGTTAATATAATCATTTTTTAATCTTTAATTTGTAATTTCTTCATCCTTAATGAATAAATCCCTATTGAACCTCGTCGGTTATCGAATCGAAAATTTTAAAAGATGATTCGTTTATGTAGGTATTTTCATTATTATGATTATCAAGATTAGCAACGTCTTAAGTCTTCCTTAACATTATTTCTTAATCTTTAACCACAACTTCCTAAATGCAAATTATCTGCAAAAAGTTCAAGTTCATCACTAGACAAAACCAAGGTCAAAACAAGTCCTAAATAGGATAAGAATATTATTATTTATGACTTAATTATGTAAATTACAGTGCTAAAACTGCCGTTTATATTTACTATCACTATCAGAGACATAAAAAGGTTCTTTTAGATCGTCGCGAACGCATTCACACACACAAACAAACAGTGATGCGATTGATGCACACACACAGACGCACGAACACACACATGCTCAAACGCCGATGAAAAATGACTTGCGAGCCATGTGGTAGTCCGTTGTCGAGTATTTTGACGAATTCCGAATAGACAACTGTGTGCGTCGCGCAAGCGGGGTCTCATAAAGTTTTATTTATGAAATGAGAATTTATTAACAGTTCATTTCTGTTTTTTATGGGCAGTAAAATGAAATTATCTTCGAAACAGTTGTAATTATTATTACTATAATATAATTTTTTTCTTTAGTTCACGTATTCACAATTCTGACATGATCAAAAATTACATAAGATTCCAAAAACACGAGGTTGCTATCTTTATTATCTTCTTTATTACTTTAAAACAACGGAGACGTAAAAATTGTAAATTGTATTTTCATTACCTACATGTTCTACTTTTCATTTATAACTTCCGTGCGTCTATAAATAACCGAAACATTTATTATTTCTGTAATTCACAGGCTATTTACATAGAACATTACAATTATTATTATAATACTTTCATAATCAATCATCCACATTTACGTAGTTCAACACCACATTACGTTATATCAATTGACATTATTATTTTAAAACAACACAGGTATTCCATTTCTATTTTTAATAATAAGAAGTTTATAGAACGGCAGAGTTTCTATTTCCATAGTGGTTCAAGACTGAGCCGGTCAAGTCCTACAGGCACTAAATAGTGCCGGTTTCCGCGCGCGTCAAATTACATCGCGATAAGCCGCGCGTAGCGGTACTCTAAGGATTTCCCCGCGCATTTTTTGCGGGACTTGATCGGAAATTCTGAACCATAATATATCATCATTGGGTGAAGGCAAAACATCGTGTAGAAACCTGGATTTATAAGTTTGAAATCGCCAACCCATCTTGAGTTGATCAATGTCGTACTTTCTCTGTATGAGGCCGTGCAGTGGGACAGTAATAGGCTGGTATTTTTCTATGTTCTATGTTAAAGGGTTGGTTTCCCCACATAGTCCTTCAAGTGGACCATTGTGAGTGGGCCATGGCGGCCGTTTGAGGGGGTTATTCCAACCAGCCCACCTCCCTCCAGAAGTTAATTAAAACTCCCGGTCTGTTTAGACCGTCTGTGAAAGATCTGGGTGACCCGAGGGTTTGTGTTCTAGTCTGGGTAACGCCTGTGCATTCAAAGAGCACGTGCTCGACGGTTTCCTCAGCCTCCATGCACGCCCTGCACAGAGGACTGTCCGTTATGCCTATTGTGTGGAAGGGTTTGTTTAGCGAGCAGTGTCCCGTGATGGTGCCCGTCACCAAACGCAGGCTGTTCCTGTCCAGGCGTAGTAAACGTCTGGTTAGTACGCTATCCAAGGATGGCAAAGCTTCCTTGGACTGTCTGCAGCCGGGTGTCGAGGTCCACCAATGCTCCGCTTGTGTGTGGGTGACCTCCTGTAGCCACTTGCGTATTTGGTTGAAGGGGATGGGTACGATAGGCTCGTTTCCACAGACTGCTGTGCTGGATCCTCGTCTAGCGAGCTCGTCTGCGGCTGGTAATCATCTCGTCACTGTAAGTATAACACTGTATCTCATACACTCTCGATGTTTAATTTCACGAAGAGTTTTCGGATTATAATAGACAGATATATCCAAGTTTAAAACTACTTATTTCGGAAATAAGAAGTTTCCTCAAACTATGTAGGTATATTTTTTGCACGACTCTTAATGCGAAGCATTAGAGTGTGCTCTACGATCGAAAAAATTTTTTTGCCCCATTTCTGTAACTGTTTTTATTGTTACACTCCTGCTAGTACACAGAACCTACTTAATTTATATCCCATTGTATAGATGATTAAATGGAGATTAATACTGTACTTTTTAACAATTGATTTAATGCAGCAGAAATGGAAAAAGCATCAAAATAGTTGAAAAAAAATTCCTGTCCGTCAATTTATGAACCCTGAAAACATTGTAGCTTGCGATAAAATCAATTGATTGAGTCAATTTTTTTTTTATAGATTCGTTTTAGCCGTAGAAGGAACCCTATTGAAAATGGCTCTTTTATTCAAAGTAGTTTAATTATAATTAATAAAATACTAACTAAAATATAATATCTTTATCTAAATATTTCCTACCTTTGTCTTGATGTTGCTTAGCAACCGCCAAATAAATATCTTTGTCAGTCTTTGACATTACGACTTCATGAAAAGTGATAAATTGTTCATATTTGTTAAAAACTATGTATTGAATTTCTTTTTCGTTTATGAATGAGTGTTATTTATGAGGCGTGCACTTTTGGATTTTCCAAACTATTTTAATATGCAATGTAAAATCCACATCCAAGTATACATAAATCTTCTTTCAAAACTAAAAATAACTAACCTAACCTAATTAAAACTATTAACAAACAATACGGCGTCGAAAAATTCCTCCATATCGCGGTCGACTGGTAATGTACCCAACAGACTAGCGGCATTGCCACGTTGTATGGCAATATTTAGCCTCTGGCCAAGGTAAAAGCCAGCCCTTGGCTTGTACCTTAATAGGTATTAGTTTTTTATGCTCATCATTACTCAGCTTACTACTACTTACAGTGAATTGTCTAAATTAAACAGTGATCATTGATGTTAAATCGAAATTAACGGCACTTACTGTAGGAATCACCAATGATTGCTTTTGTAAAACATAAGATAAGTATTTTTTACTCATCAATAAGTTAAGTTATCTTAAATTATAATTGGTCTTTATCGATAGTTCTGAATGATGAGCATGATGTGTGTCTAACCATAACTCTTCTATCCACAATCGGTCAAACCATCAAGCTCACAACTGTACCCGCCACACTAACGCACTCCGGCGCCTCTATGACGCTGCTCACGCGCATACGAGGGGGCGGGGCGGTGCGCGGGCGGCGGGAAAAGAACCAAAACCTGATTTTCGGTCTAAACTGACCTTGTAGCGACGCGTATTACATCATAATATTTATAATGCCTTATTTTTATGCAGTCTCATTCGATTGCCAACTTTAGAACGTGAACGATACAGTTGAATTTTCTTAAATTTTTTTGGGTGGTGTTTGAGACTTTTTGGGAATATCTTAACGCTCTAACGCATAAGTACTCGCCTGAGATTGCTACCTACATGCCAGGTTTTTCCGCATACAGCTTTCCGTGTTTCATTTAACACATTGTTGTTATTTTTCGTTTATTATAGTTTTTAGACAATGATAGTTTGATTAGATTTGTAAGCACCTTTAATGATTTATTGAAGAAGCGACAGAAGATTTCAGTCTAGCGGCTCTATTTTCTCTACTATTAAGCTTGCATACTTGGTTTACATTAGGTGTTACTGTGATATTAAACCCTGAGTTCCCGATATCTTCTACAGATGGAGACGAAGAGTAGAGTAAAACAAAAGTCAATTCAATCTACCTAGCCTTTTCCCAACTATGTTGGAGTCGGCTTCCAGTCTAACCGGATACCGCTTTTGCTACGCTTTAGTATTCTAGAATACTATTTAATCACTACATATTATAAAACAAAATCGCTTCCTGCTGTCTGTCCCTATGTATGCTTAGATCTTTAAAACTACGCAACGGATTTAGATGCGGTTTTTTTTAATAGATAGAGTGATTCACGAGGAAGGTTTATATGTATAATTTATACATATTGTAGTACAGAAAAGAGACCACGCGGGCGAAGCCGCTGGCAGCAGCTAGTTATCTATAAATCTATACTATTAGAATATTAACGTCACTTTTCTAGTCTGTCTATGTGTTGCTACGTTGTTCTTCAAAACGTCGCAACGGATTTTGATGCACTTTTCACCATCATTTAGATAATTTACTCCGGTACGTTTATATATAATACATTAATACTAAACTTAGATATAATTAAGAAATCTCGATGTCTTGTCAATTCTTAAAAACCGTGTGAAGTAGGGGCCGGTCGCTAGGGCCAAAGCTTTATAAAGAAAATAATATATAAATAATAAGTAGGATAATAATAAACAACGAGACGACTAATAACTATTTAAAGAGAAGTCATAATGTATGCAAAATAATGTCTACATTGAACATGCCTATAAAAAATTAAGTTCAGTGTACTATCCAGTACGTAGAATTTCGCGCCTATTGTTTGTCTGTGTCTCAACAAGCTCGTAACTCAGAAACTACTGAGCTGATTTTAATGAGACTACTATAGCGGTCTAAAAAGCTTTTAATCGTATTCGAATACGAGATGAAAGATCAAGAGGATAAACTACCACTATGCACTTGTTACCATTTAGGCAATTTTTGGTAGTTCAGCGCAGATTAGGGAAGGTGAGAGATAAGACTGAAATTATCTTTCATAATTTATCATCATCATTTCAGCCGAAAGACGTCCACTGCTGGACATAGCCCTCCTCCAAGCGACGCCACATCGACCAGGCTAGTATTTTTCGTATCCAGCGAAATTCCTCCGGATCATTCATCAATCAATCTGCCTAGCCTTTTCCCAACAATGTTAGGGTCGGCTTCTGGTCTAACCGGATACAGCTGAATATCTGTATTTTAGATGGAGCGACTGCCTATCTGACCTCCACAACTCAGTTACTGGGTACTACGATACCCCTTGGTAAGACTGGTTCACAGACTTTTAGGCTTTGAACTACCTGTAATGATCTTTCATAGTACAAAATTATTATTATAAAACCTAACGAGTCTCTATCTGCCCTTATTACTCGAGGACCATTTACTCAATTTACGTGTTTTTATATTTTTTATTTATTAGATTATATCTATGCCTGTCTTAGTTAGTTATAGTTTTATAAAAATAATTTGTGACATGGTAACAATTTAAGTTAATAATATAGGAAATAGCTAGTTATGTATGTTTATTGAAAGTTCAAATTACATAAAATGATAATAATATCAACTATCACCTACCACGTTCAAGGATAAGCAGACAAGTGTCAATGCTCGACGTTAAAATTTTGCACTAAGGAAGTGTCATATTCAAATATATTGAAGTTTAATCATTTCAGCCGATCATTATGTAAGTACATAATTATAGTTCAAACGACGGAATAACAAAACCGGTTTAACTTGACATATCATGGCGGTGCTGCTAGCTAAGACAAACGTCAAAAAATGGTCAAATTCAGTACGAAATTCAAATTAGTTCCGAAATCGGCCGTGTGTCTTTATAAAATGGTTTTCTATAATCGCTAAGAACCGGTCCCAGGGTTATTTCCTATGTAAATTGCCGGTTTTTAATGCAATTATTATTGATATTAAAATTAAAAACTTGATATTTTAAGATTTATTTCATGTGTCTCTATGAATATTCATTGGATTTTAATTTGTGAAATAAAATATTTTTGATGTCGCGTTTGAGATAATTGTTAATTTAAATATTGAGAATTTGTGACTAAGCGGTTTTTAAAAGGTTAGAAGTATTTGATGGGCGGGGAATATATGGATTTGATTGATAGAGTACGAGTACCCATATATTTCTGATTCAGTGCCTGATTTTGATATAAAAAAAATAAAATGTGATACGATGACATCATAACCACGGTAACCAATTTTTTTATTGATAGACTCATCATTGGTAAAAGTTAGACAAAACTTAACGTGGGAGAATCACGCAATAGGCATAGATAAGCAGGTGACAGGAAGCCAGTATGGAAATGCTGTCAAACTAAGAAAAGTAACTAATAAAAAACAACAAATTGTCACTGAATGTCAAAATAACGACTTTGATTTCCGTTGCAAATTAAAAAAGTTACAGTAAATTAATTAAACGGTTAATTAATGTAGTAATTTGCGATTTGTTTAATATTAATTCGTTGTAAAATAACGTGTTATTTTATTATTTATTACAAAAGTAGACAAATATTGGGGCAATAAAAGCAAAAAAACGTAGTACATAAATAGAAAAATCTAACTTAAAGAAAATAGGTTCAGTTTTGTAAAAAAACAGCCAGTATTTTCCGGTAAGGAAATTTTATGACGTCCCGTTGTCCCCGCACCGGGGACAAATTTACGGGGACAACGGGAATACACGGTATTTTCTTGTCTTATACAAGAATACCCGAGAAATTTCGCGTTGTTGCATAACTTTTTAATTAGTCGAGATTTTTAATTCTTATTCTTTATGACACCTCTTTAGATCATGAGCATGACATTAACGTATTCAAAAAGTCTTCAATCTCAAAAAAACCTTTACCATAATAAATTAAATAGTAATAAAAACATTTCAAATTAACACAACAAGTCCATTATTACCCATTCGATTTCATATTTACGACCTCATTAACAAAAAAAAATGGCTTCTTCATTACGCGAATAGGAACTTTTTGCTAAACAAACCACAAAAAAGTATAACTTTCGTTATCACATCACACACGAGTCGAACTATAAAAACTTAATAAAAACTCATTCATTGTTCGTATCCGAACGTATAGCGCCGCTCTGAGCGCCATATTGTTCTTCGTTTAAAAAAAGGCGCGAAAAAACGTTTTGTGGTAAAAAAAAACTGTGTTAGATAATGTTTTTTATTAATTTTTTTACGGAATTTCTGGGTCACTGTTATACCATTCGTCCTTTGATTTGTTTTGTGACGAATTTTATTCAAATTTAAACATCATGTGACTCATTTAACTGTTAACTGCAATATTTATAGACATATAAACGAATTAATGTGTCATAAAACATAGCATGGATTCTTTATGAGACTTGATTATGTTCAAAGTAGTTTTTTTGTGATTTCTTGGAACTTTATGTGTAGAGTAGATTTTTTTGTTATTTAAGTATTAGAAGAGATGGTACGCTATCAATGCGGAGTTATTAATGTTATTTTAAAACCGGCTTGGTGTATTATTATTTTTTCTAGTATTTCCCCGGGTTTTATTAAAATGGATCCGCTTTGCTAAAGTTGTGCATAACTATTTTTATCTTTAATTTCAAGGTTAAAGTTTTAAGGCTCCTGCGACGCGACAGGGCGACGATGTGATTTTGGTAAAACCATTTCCATAAAGTTTTCGACTTCTTAGGTAATAGGTATTGCAATCTAAAAAACCGGCCAAGTGCGTGTCGGACCACGCACAATGAAGGGTTCCGTAGTTGGGATGAATTCATCCCAAGAACAAACTTAACATTGTAGTTGAAAAACATGTTTCCTCATATTTTCTAACTGCAAATGTAAGTTTGTACGCACAATATTGAGCGATTTACCATGTTATTTTAAGACCACAGACTTCTTATAGGTTTTCCTGTAATCTATAAGCAGAGAACTATTCTCTGTATTTTTTTTTTAATTTTAGGCACAGTAGTTTCGGAGATTAGATTAGAGAAAATTTATGAAAATTGACCATTCCACCCCCCTTAGTGGAATGGTAAATTTTCATCAATTTATATTTATAAGCCCTTTTATTTGATATGTGATACGTACAGTATGTAGTATGTAGTTTGATATGTACAGTTAGCAAAAGTTTATTTTTTTTATTTTTTTGTTTGACCTCTAAAGTGACCCCCATATTCAAAATTCATTTATTTACGTTACACGTCCATGTTTGGGTCACGGAAATACACATGTGTACCAAATTTCAACTTAATCGGTCCATTAGATTCGGAGTAAATTGACTGTGACAGACGGACAGACAGACACGAGTGATCCTATCCGTTTTTTCCTTTTGAGGTACGGAACCCTAAAAAGACTAAAAACTTTAGATTCGACCTTTTGTAATTACAAAAGGTCATGGAAAAAGTTCACAACCCCCTGGATATGCCATAAAAGAATTTTGTTTTCCTCGATTACCGAAAATCGTGATATATAAGTCTGAACGGCTGACAGGTACCTAAAATAATAAAAATAAAACGTGAGAAGACTATTATATTTAATTCGCCCGACACCTTTACGTTTTTGTCTTATATTATAACATTTAGACACGCTCTAATCTACGTAGGTACATTTGGATGCAAAGTGCCTAATAATTGAGTATTTTTGTATAACTTCATAGGTCGCCTCTTTGCGAGAACAACGTGACATTTCGGAAAAGGTGTTTTTTTTTTTATTCGATGATCAAAACCGCCGCGTTCAACTTTATTTTCTGCAAAAACGCGGTATTTGATAAGTGAGGGACAGCGACCCTATGAGTGAAAAGGACGACACAACAGTGGTACATTGCGTTGTCGCGTTGTCTCTTTCGCACGGGTATTTTGTTTCAACAATGTGTCAAGTCAGTTGTCACATGGAGTGCTAAAGTTGAGATGCTCTCGCTTTTCTGCAAAAACGTGACATCACGAATATACCACGGTTTAATTGCAAAGGTATGTTTCAATTCAATTATATTTTTATTATTATAATGTGATAAAGTGTATTTAACTCGGTTTTGTTGAAAAAACGTATAGTGTGCGAATTGTTATAAAATCGTTGTTGTTGAAATAATATCATTTTTGGATTGTGCTAACTTAGGATGTTACATTGTTGATGATGAATGGAATTTTAATGCAAGAAATGTGTTCTAGTTATTTGTTGTTGTTCCGTTTTTCCGGATATTTTTTAAATTTAAATGTAAAACATAATGTTATATCACGTTGTAAACATAAAAACAAAATACAATTTAGACTTATTTTTTCAGATGGGGTCGAGGTCAAAATATTTAGTTGTAGCAACAAATAAAAATAATGACAGTGAGCAAGGCAATTCCAGTTCTAAAATGGAAATAACGAATAAAGGCTTTTGCAGACCAGCGCAACTTGCCGCGCGACGCGACTCGAACAATACAATTTCTAAGAAAACTTCACGGTATAACAATAACCAACTAAAAAGAAAAAAAAACGAAAAAAAGTATGTCACCTAAGTCGGGGAAGTCCACCCGAGCATTTTCATTACGGCACCAAATCTCTACGACCGTTCCTTCAGCTGTTTTCTAGTCTATTTTATGTACCTACATTTTAATAAAATATAAAACTACCGGCTATGTAATGGAAAATAAATGAAAAAAACTTATTGTAAAGGTGACTTCGAAAAGTATTACTATGAAAATAAACCACTGCACAATCCCATAATTAAAAAAAAAAACCTCATTATGAAGTTAAAAACAATTTCTTGAAAGACCGGGCGAGGTGATGGGATGGTGAAGCTATATAGATAATCCAATCCTCTGGAATTTACTTCTGGACCCTCTACTAAAGGGGCCCAAAGAGCTGCGAGATCGCTGCCAGGCTTTCGCCGACGTGTGTTATGATCTTCGAAGGTGCGCGAAATGCTGGGTGCATTAGAGGTTCAAAGGCAGGCCGATGCCGCCTGCGAGTATATTCGGAAATGGGGCATGGCATCTGAAATAAGCTGAAGTTTGCACCACAGAAAACCTGTGCAGTGGTACCAGGAAGCTAAAGTACGATGTCCAACTCCTGAGCACGGGCGGGGTCGACATTAACATGTCTAAGGAAATAAAAATACTACCACCAGCTAACATTCAACATCCACGCCGCTAACGTGTATAGAATCTACAAACAGCTATCTAGAGCGGCCCAAGTAAGCTGGGATCTCCACCCGGAGATCATCCGGAGCATTTACATGGCAGCGGTGGAGCTCGTAGTGACGCACGCGGCAAGCGCCTGGGCGCCGGCAACTAAGAAGAGTGAATTGCAGAAAATGCACTCCAATCTTCTTAGTTCACGGTCATACGGTCCAATGAGTATTCGCCCTAAAGCTCTGCAAATCCTACAGCACCGTTTCGCTGAACACATCCCTGATGCTGGCTGGGAGACTGTATGAGGCAAAGAGTACCTCAGCCAGCCCTTGCAGGCATTGAGATTGAGCGTGGTGGGTGGTGTGGTTTTGCGAAAACTTCACATCCGGCGAACCAAGGTTAGACGGTGCACATAGAGCACAACGTGGGTGTGGTCTTCTTCTTATCCCAGAGCAAAGATCTTTCCACGCAGGGCAGACCAGCTTGCGAAAGAGGCTACACTCAATTTGAAAAAGAAGCCGGACTGTGACCGCTGCCTGTCTTCATTCGTCAATTGGCAGATCCGTATTGGGTCGCTCGACGCCAATCGTCGAGCGACCCAATACGGATCTGCCAACCAACAACCGAAGATATAAGAACGGTGAAACAGGCTCCATCACTAAAATGTTCCTCCCAGACGGGATAGTTGCATTCAAGGGAACTAGATTTTCAACTTAAAAAAACAGCTGACGAAATGGTCGTAGAGATTCGGTGCCATAGTAAAAATTATTAGGAGGACTTCCCAAACCAGGGTAACACGTTTTTTTTCGCTGGCCGGTACTTAGGGTTTTGGGCCCAACATTGTATGAACCGTGAATGGTCTCCTTTTAATAGACTGAAAAAAGAATGTTGAAAAACCATCTTGCAGAGAAAATTGTAGGTACATTTAAATGTGGATAATGAATAATGGTTATAATAGAAGAATAATGGTTGCAATACTCATTCAGGTTGATTTTTAACCGTTACTTATGATAATTTGTCCGTAGTAACCACTGTTTAGCTACAAGAATTTCAACAGCTTAATACATTTTTTTAATTTCAACAATGTGTTTTTATTACATAATTCAGCACAAAATAAAAAATAATGTCATCTACAATGTGACAAATTAATTTGTTACATCGTTCTTTTTATAGATTTCCAGGAAAAACGTGACATATTTTTTACTTTTTTTTAATAATGATTTTTTATCCCAAAAGCCTTCAAATTTTAGAATCTTTTAAGTATTTTTTAAAATTTTATTACATAACTCATATAACTTATTGCAGATTTAACGTAAAAACACCTTATTATATTTTTCATAATTTTTTTAAAGTTAAAATATTGCTTCCTGTAAAATTGCATTTTTCGAGATAGCACGTTTTTCTCGCAAAGAGGCGGTATGTTATACAAGTCTGATTTTTAGAAAACTACCTTTTGAGAGGCCCCGACTAGAATTAATTCTATTTTTTGTAAATTTTCGACGTTCAAAAGTGCCTAATTGAAATAAATTATTTGACTTTGACTTTAGATTTTTTTTTTCATGATTTTGTGAAAATATACGATTTTCGTCCAGTTTTGTATCTCACTAAGTTAAATAATGAATAACTTTTCATGAAATCATGTTATTTGAGACCAATTCTAACTTAGAGAGATATATTAATGATACTTATGATTATAATTCTGTAAATACATAGGATTTTTTATAATCGCGAATCATATTTTGATCAAGATACAACCTGACACTGACCTGCAAACTGCAAAAACGTAAAAAAAAAAAAAATTCGCGGATTACCGTACGGTTACGCATCCGCCTTTAATAACTGTTACTGACGACAAGAAAGATCGTTCCCAATGTTATTAAAAGGCAATAATACAACAGCGAAATATCACACATTTGAAGAACATACCAACCAATGTCAGATATCCATGTATATGTATAAATAGAAATACATAATATTTAAGACCGACATCAATATATTAGAATGATTATGCAAAAATATTCTGCTACTTAATTAGTTATTTATGATTTATTAGATAACGATTATTTTGTGTTTAGGTATATCCTGAATATTGGTAGGTTAGAAACCCAGGGTAAAGTTAGTATTTTAGGGTTCCTTACGCGAAGGGTGCCAAACTCCTATTACTAACTGCTATCCGTCCGTCCGTCTGTCTGTCAGCGGGTTGTATCTCAATAATACTTAGGTAGACAGTTGAAATTTACAGATTGTGTATTTCTATTGCCGCTATAACAACAAAAAATAAAATGAAATATAAAATTAAAGAAACTATACAAGTAACGTGTTTTTTTGGCGTATTTTGCTAAATATTGTACGGTGCTACGGAATCCTTCGTGTGCGATTCTGACTCGCTCATGGCCAGTTATTTTTTTTAATAATAAAGTCTGTGTCTTTAGAAAAGTAAGAAGACATTTATATTAGCTTGATGTACATTGCACAAACTCTCCCATGCAATTGCCCGACAGGTATTGCCCGTATGGGCTCGGTAACCAACTAACCACCTGGCCTATTTCGTAGCATCCTAGCAGCCGATTAAAGAATCGATCGTCAACAGCGTGTGAAGCCATAGATATATCCCAAATTTTATTCAAATTGCAGTCTTAAAAAGTACAACGTGTTATGGCTTTTTTAGAATACAAAAACTTAACCTTGATTATTGAGTCTATCTCTACAAGGTGGAGACGACAATACAAAAATAAATTAAACGGCGTGTCTCTAATGACGTCCCCATTCTGCATACAAAAATTCAATCGAATATATTCAATAGTTTAGTCGGCAAAATCCAAAGTCGGCTCGGCTTATTCCGTTTATAATATCCACCCCAAAAATGCACCCTAAGGTGGATATTCGGAAACGTATGTCCGAGAATCCACCCTAGGCCTAGGATAAACGGAATTTATAGGCTTAGCGGAGATCGGCATACACTCCTATTTAATTTGTTTGCAAAACGAATTTTTCAAATCATCTGATTTGAAAAATTTGTTTTGCTAGGATTTATTTAATAACTAGCTTCTGCCCGCGGCTTCGCCCGCGTGGATGTCGGAAATTATCCCACAGGAACGTGTAACATGTCCTAAATCAGCGGGGTAATTGCGTAGCACTTACAATAGCAATGGGTTTCATTTTGACAGTTCAACAATAATTAATTGCGTTATTTACGTTATTTCTCGAACATAATTATTAAGCAATAGCTTCTACTTGGCGCTCTGGCGCGTCATCCCCTGGCTGGCCCGCCCCTCCACCCTCGTTCTGTGCGCCGTCGACTCAATATCGCAGGTCATTCTTATCGTTCTAACTTTTAAACTATTTGTCCAAATTACTTAGTGTAAAAGACAAACTTTATCTACATTAAATACCAAAAGCGATGAAGGTATTTATTTTGATAAGAATTAACTAAATACTCTAAAATATGCAATGTAAAAAAAGTATTCAATTTAACTGTATTTATTGCTCACTATTTTGGTTATAAAGGCTTCCACATAAAAGGTAGATATATGCTGTCGCGGACTTTTATTTAGAACTCTTTAAGACAAACAATCCCACAATACATTTTCTTCATGTAACTCTAACGGTTTAGGCAGCGCACGCAGCATACGGTGGAGGTCTGCCCGGCTTGGGTGGACCACCGCCGTGTCCTCGTGGAGGCGATCTGCGGCGGTGACCTCTCGCGTACGGCCGTGGTTCAGGCCATGGTGCGGAGCGAGAGGGCATGGCAAGCCGTCACCTCCTTCTGCAAAGCAGTAATGCTCGCGAAGGAGAAGGTGGAGCGCGCGAGGGAGTGGCAAAGGCCGCGCCCTACCAGCTCTAGCCGCCGCCGCCGTAGGAGACGACCCGGGCGTCGGGAATTGATAGCCGATTTCCGGCCACCGTAGGCGCGGGCCTGCGGACGGAGAGCAACGGGCAGCTCGCCGTCCGATAAGGACCAGGCCCGGGTCGACGGCGCATCGTGTTCCACGCGCGCCTCAAAGAGATATCAAGGATCGAAGGAACACGTGTGGGTTTTAGTCAGTAAGAGTCTGACACGCCCTTCCGCTCCGCCCAGAGCGGGAGAAGTCATTGGATGATTAACCGCCCAAAAAAAAAAGGCAGCGCACGCAAAGATAGATCTCAGAGGGCAGGAATTTTTCCGACTTACTTGATACTTATCGTTATATTATGGCCAAATCACATAAAATCTTTATTAATTGTAGCCTATGTGTTATTCTAATGTATAAGCTACATTATTGTAAAGTTTCATCAAAATCCGTTCAGTAGTTTTTGTGTGAAAGAGTAACAAACATCCATCCATCCATCCATCCATCCATCCATCCATCCTCACAAAGTTTCGCATTTATAATATTAGTAGGATTAATGTAGGGCAGTATTTTTCAACCTTTTTCATGACCCCATTAGTATGAAAAAAAATTTTCGCGACCTCGACCATTCGAGAACGATTTGAACTCAGTCGAGATTCCCGCTGAGTCGAAGTTTCTGCAGCAGGAAACCTAGCCTGATGTTCCCGAGTTGCAGAGAGCCTTGCCTCACGACCTTCCTCAGATTCCTGTGATCGAACTAATCTCATCCTTTTAGCATTTCTGCTACATTGGGAGAGGTTGGATCTTCTTCGAGGCATTCTTACAATAAAATAGTACTTACTACTTAACACACAGTTATTTAGTAAACACGTACTATCGTAAACAATTAAATCATAAATACTTACAGATTATTATACAGTCTAAAATTGTCACAGTAGTAATAAGTGTTAAGACGTGTAAACCAAACGTACTAACTTTATAAAACAAAAGAATTGCTAGAAAAATTAATTACTAACCTGAGCTAATAAACTTATACTTAATAAAGAAAATCAAGAAAAGAAATGCCTAACATATACCAAATACTTATAATATTTATATACAAACCCTAAATAAAAATTAAGATAAGTATACCGAAAATCAAGGAAAGAAATGCCTAACCTATAACAAATGTTCGATGTGATTCTTTAAATTGACATAACTTTTTTATTTATGAACCGATTGACATGAAATAAACACTAAATGTTAAGTGAAGCTTACTACAATATATTAGTGAAAACCGCATCTAAATCGAATAAGCCGTTTCTGATATTAGCGTGCACAAACACACAGACAAACAGACAAACCGACAAACAGACAAACAGACAAACAGACAAAAAAAAAATTAATTACAATCTCGGGTTCAGCATCGATATAATAACAACCCCTGCTATTTTTTTTTCATATATTTCCATTGTACAGACACCACTTTTCTACAATTTTATTATATGTATAGATGCCAAAATACTCTTACGCATTCAGTGCCAGTATTTTAATTTATTGTTTTATTGTAGTCTCCACATTGTTTATTATGATAGTTTACTAAATAATATCACTAGCTAGAGGTATCTGTAGAAGTCTTAAGTAAATAGAAATTAATAAAAATTCATTAATTAGAATGAAATAGTGTTATTTCTCGTAACTTATCAAAAAGAAGAAAAATATGACAATTACAAAAAAAAATCGTAACCTTTCTCATTTGCTCAATGAGGTTATATTGACTTTATTTCCTCCCCTATAGGTATTTCAGTGTATACAGTGGGTCAACCACGAAGTAAATATTTACTTAGTGGAGTTAACACAAATATATACATAAATTGTAAGTAATGAACTAATCACACATAATTATACAATTCGGACTCTTTTCTAAATGATGATAAGTGATGCCCTCTTCAGCCAAGTTAAAAACGAACAAAATTCAGTACCTAGGGGTGATTATCTCACCTTCTAAAACTTCATACTCTGCTTACCCTGCTACACATAGCGTGATGTTTGAAATGAGTCGGAAAACATAACACGCCGTGTATGAATATATGAATCAATGTTTTTGCCGGCCCAATCAAAGTGATTGACGTGGAGGCATTAGGCGTAATACGTGCTTCTATGTTCGTTTGCGCGTGCGCACCATGGTTTTAGAACTTTGTGGGATTAAATCCTACTATACTATTAAATGAGCAATATTTGTGTATGTATATTTGTAATCACGTTCTCGAAAACGGCTCTAACGATTTCGAAGAATGTTGCAATATAGGGGGTTACGTGAGCAGAAAATCGATCTAGCTAGGTCGTTAATTCGTTTTCTCCGTAATTTCATCCGAGCAGAGCTCTCGGTCGGCCGAAGTTTAGAACAAGATGGCTACCTTAGAATAATGACAATAACAGCATGGAATTCGTTAGTAGACACGGCTACACATCAATCTATACGTTTCCAGTAAGCTGACCTCGCATTGTACGGAAATCGTTTACAATTCGAGATCACCATAAACTGGAAATGTATAGCTTGATGTGTAGCCGGGCGTCTGGTGAAGCACCATCATGAGCATTCTCTATCTTCACCAGAGCAGAGTTCGGTCGCCCAAGTAGGTAATTCTAGTTATTTACCGATTTCAAAAACGTTGTTGTCAATTCAAGATGTAAATTGACTTCTTATCTCTTTAACTTTTTCATTTCTCTGATCATCATCAACTGCCAAGCCTTTTTCCAACTATGTTGGGGTCGGCTTACAGTCTAACTAAGATAGACAGTCGCTCCGTGTAAAGTACTGATATTTAGCTACATTCGGTTGACTGGATGCTGACCCCAAAAAAGCTAAAGAATTTTCGAAAGACTGCCCGATTCTTCTTGTTATCAAACTAAATATAAGATATAGCCTACCGATACTCGATACCCATTTCAGCTATATAATTACATAACATATTTTCGTAAACAATTACGACTAGTTTTCATTTTAACAGTTCGATAACATTCATTGCGTTATTTAGGTACGTTGTTGAGCAGAATTTATTTTCGAACTTATGAAGCAATGGAATGAAACAGATTGCTAAATCTGTTTCAAAACGATTCAGATTCTGATTGATCGTGTATTACGTAATTAGGGTACTGTTTTCTAAATAGTACTTAAAACAAACTTACAGTAGGTACCTAAATAGTTCGTATCTCATAGATGCAAACAGTATGGTCGCCCTATAAACACGTTTTTGGTTAACACTGGGTCGGAGCTGACCTCTGGATCCTCGGAAAATAATTCTAAATAATACTCTTGAGCATCAAGTATCTGTCATCATCAACCACGGATTATTTTACACCGTTGTGTAATATCTATGCGTTTGACGACGAATTCATGGAATGGATGAATTGGGATTATAGTTGTAAATAAACCATTTAATTTAAAACCAAAATCAATGGTTTAAAACCCGTTTTAAATTGATTTAAAACGGTTTAAAACCACGATCACGTGGGCACAATACCGTACATTGATTACGACGTATTACTTTAAAAATTAAGTTTAAAAACACCCCGAAACAGAAAAGGAAACTGGTGAATTTCTAAGCAACAAAATAATCAAAATTTTCAGAGAAGTCGGACCTACAAAATTCTTGCAATTATAACAGAGAACGCTGCCAATATGAGGGCTGCTTGGAGAATAATTATGGCGAAGTATCCTCATATTACATACAATGTGTAGCATGTATTGCACATACATCAAACCTAATCTACACAGATTTGTTCAAAAGAGTTTCATTATTCAAAGAAGTTTTGGACACGGTACCAGAAGTGTTATAAACCATTATTAAACCGCTAAGTGTGGTTTTAAACGTTTTAAACCAAAAAGACGGTTTAAAACCAAATGGTTTAAAACGTTTTTTTTTTTTTGCATCTATAATATTGGGATACATTAAAACCGCTATGCAATGCTCGTGCCTTCTCTGTATGAGAAGAGGCCTTTGCCTGCAGTGGGACAATAATACGCTGGTATTCATATTAATAAAACTGCTATACTTACTTATATAAAATGTTTGTCCATCGCACCCTGGAGCTGTCAACCCAGCAACCACCTTGCTCTCTGGCTAATAGTTTTACTGCGGCATAAAAAATTCTTATTTTCTGATGTTGACGAGAGGAGAAGAAGTATCCACTTATCCAGTTTACGTGCATTTCTGGTAAGTGCAACTATCTTTGAATAAATTCTAGTATATTTGGTAGTTTAATACGGCAAAGTAACTTTTTTTTTTCAAAAAAGCTTTTTGAAATGATTATTTTAATCTTCCATGTTATGACAAGTTTGAATTAAGTTTTACTTGAAGATTACTGCTTTTACAATTGCAAAGTTTAGAAGGTAATCTTCCAAACCAAGAAAAATCAAAAAAACTAAACTATCAATTAAACTAAAGGTCTGTACCGTACCAACATTTTGAATGTCCAGCCAGTTAAATAAAAATTAGCACAACAAATTATTCCATCATTAAAATTGTTTGAAAGGTTCCGGTGTGATAGTCAGCCCACCTAATAATGTACCTACCAAACATTTCCATAAGTTAAAACTCACAACATTTAAATCATAAGAGTCATAATTCAGGATCCATTTTTATGACATCATCGCATAATATATACATTAATTATATAACCAGAGTTATATACGTAGGTATTTGATTGTAATAGGCGTGAAATAACTTGAGGTTACCGTCGGTTGTTCTTCCTGGCTGTATTAACATGGAGAACCGAACGGTTATTGGATTGAAGAAGTCTTTCCTAGATAGGTCTTCTTCATCTCATCCCGTACCCGTATCAATATACGGGTACCGCAAGAATATCCGTACCCGTATCAATATACGGGTACCGCAAGAATATCCGTACCCGTATCAATATACGGGTACCGCAAGAATATACGTACCGCAAGAATATAAGCTCAAATTGTGGTTCAACTCAACAATCAACTCAGCTTTTCGCAGTCCACTGCTGGACATAGGCCTCTCCCAAACTGCGCCACAACACCCTGTCCTCCGCCTTCCGCATCCAGTCTGTCCCAGCCACTTTCTTAAGGTCATCGGTCCATCTAGCTGGGGGGCGTCCCACGCTACGCTTGTCGATACGCGGTCTCCACTCTAGGATTCGTCTGCTCCACCGGCCAGCGGTCGTTCGACAAACATGACCAGCCCACTGCCACTTCAGTTTGCTTACTCTGCAAGCTATGTCGGTAACTCCGGTTAAACCATGGTTAGTAGGTTGGTAATACTGCTGACTGCTCAGGGTACTCCGGACGCACAATTAACACCGTCAATCGTAAAGGCTCTGAGGGAAGTCTAAGTGGCACTGGTGACTGAAAAAATGAGTAGAAATCATGTGATGCGGAGGAATAAGGAAAATATCGTGAAGAAAGGTTTTAGTAAGAATAATTTAGTATGAGAAGACCAAAGAAACGATGGATGGACTGTATGTAAGATAATATGGCTAGAAAGGAGGTGACTATCGAGATGACGACTAATAGAGAAGTATGGAAGAAAAAGGCATGGGGCGCTGACCCCAAATAAATTGAGATAAGGCTGGAGAATGATGAAGACGAATTGTAGAGGCTCTTCTCCCCGGAAAGGTTGTACCTAAGAACCGACTGAAGGATATCAAATAAACCGACATAGGTAGCATCCACCTGTATACAGATTACGTCATAACCTAGAGTGGTGATTAAGCCATTTTCAAGATAGTTAAAGCAATTTATTTGAGGAACATTGACGCAATGAAAGACTGGATCTATTCACCGAGAAGGTGAAGTGATCTGTTAACAGTATGGAAAGACAGCTCCCTTCAAGCTCATTTCGTATCGTTTTTATTTCGTGTCGTTTTTGCTTTTTCGTGTCATTTATTGTATATTTATTTAATTATATCTCATTGTATGCTACACCGGTCGACGTCATAACGTCAACGCCGGCTGTCTCTGAAAACCAGAGCTGGGGGCTCTGTCTCGCATAGGGTTGTAGCATTATACTGAGCGATGGCCGTTTTGCGTGGCTGTGACGCATATTTTCCCTCAACTTGTTTCTTTTTTTATTTTGTGTTCATTCTTTGCGTCATGTTTACCGCAAATAAACGTAAGTATTTTATTTCTCTTCTTTCTTTTTCTTTCATTTCATCCAAGTTTATTCAGAATGACCGGCTGTAATCTGAAATCATCCCTGTTGCTAAGCAAGTTCAAATCTCTACAAGAAGTCGAGTCTTGTGGATTAGGATTTTTTGTTGTAGGTGAACCAATCATAGCAGCTATCATGTTATTTGACAGCTCCTTAACTGATTTAGCACGATAACTTTGTCTTAAATATGGTGCGTTTGTAAAGCCCTATTTACACGATGCAAATGTCCTGTGGCATACAATAAAACTTTATTGTTGCTTGTATCTTGCCACACGTATGCCACAGGCAATTAAATCGCACCGTGTACAGGTTCCCGTAGGCAGGCGAGATGCGACAGGCTACGCGACTCTAGTAGAACAATGTCTACGAAAATTCCATGGGACTACAGTTCGATTCAAACGTAATGACGGCACGGAAGTGCGCTACTTACTGCGCAGTACCCCACCCCTCACCCCCGCTGACACATGAATTCATACTGCGCAGCGACTCGCCTCATGTTCTGAGCCGCCATTAAGTTTGAATCGGGGTGTACCAGATCGTGTCACACCGTCGCGTCACAACTAACTGCAAGAGCTTTATAAAGTAGCTACCTACTTTGTGCATAGCTAATGTTGGTGCTTCTTCGATAAAAATCTTTGGAGCTAGATTTTTCTGCTACGGAAATGAGTCTCGCGTCATTTGTATAGTCTAGACACAGGTCAGACATACTAGCATCAATGTTGCACCTAGATTTAGAACTTTAATTACATACCTACTTGTAAGATTTTGATGCTTCTCGCATTCAGCGGATTCCTGCGGCCTTTATCAGGTCATCGTCACCTTTTGAGGTCTTCCAACGCTACGTCTTCCGGTATGTGGTCAAAGTAGCGGTGCTTCAAGGAGGCCTATGTGCAGCAGTGGACGTCTTTCGGATGAAATGATGAAAATGATGATGAAGATTTTGATTTTTAATTTTTTGGTTTTTTTTTCTAGGTCTGAATGTTAACAAGTCTTGTGACGTGTCTATCTAGAAAATATTGCACTAATATTTGAAGGATAGTTATGGTTTTTACAAGGCTATTCTACACCTCTTAGGTTCTTCATAGGGTACCATTTAACCAACAGTCATAATGAACTAAAACAGGATGAAACCCGTGGTTTTTGAAAGCCTGTAAACAGCTATTATGAGTTTTTCAGCAGAATTACTGAATAGAGTTTGATCAGATCAGAAAGACCTCCAGAGGCTTCAATGGCTGTCATTTTTGTTGATTATTTATTTAATTTATTTATTCACAGTTACCAACACTACAGAAATTATAGGAAACAACAAAAAAAAAATGTATTAAAGTATAGGTAAGTATGGAGCAGTGGTGGCCCAGTGGTCACGGCCCCGACTTACGAGTTGTAGGTCGTGGGTTCGAACCCAAGCAGGCGCTTTACTTTGTGTAAATAATTTCATCACCACTGCTCTCAAAACGGTGAAGGAAAACATAGTAAGGAAACCGGCATGTCTTAGAACCAAAAAATTCGAAGACATGTGACATCTACCAACCTGCACTGGGCCCGCGTGGTAGATTACAGCCCACTCCCTCCAGAGAGGAGGCCTGTGTTCCAGCAGTGGGAACATTAATAGGCCGATTATGATGATGATGATAGGTAAACTAGCTTTTGCCTGCGACTTCGTCTGCGATCTAGGATGAAAAGTAGCTTATGTCCTTCTCTAGGTCAAGGTCTATCCTTGTGCCAAATTTCATCCAAGTCCGTTCAGCCGTTTTAGCGTGAAAGCGTAATTATTAAATTATAATATTTATAAAATTTCAGTTTATTTAATAACTGAAATTTTAGTTATCATACGTACAATTCATCTACCAATCAATCTTGAATTTCTGCTGACCCTATATAGTAGATAACGCTAATCCAAGCACACTTAAAGCCGAAAATAATTGACGTATTATCACTTAGTAACGAATTTATTAGTTTTCAACCAGTATTAGATATAACCTTGATTTTTTGCGTTAAAACGAGACGCCGAATTACTGTGTCGAACACTCAGAATCTATACATCGAAATTATTATAAATTGATTTTTATCTTCTGGTAGTAGTGAGCAAAAAACGGGCATGTTTGAATATTATGTAATGGTTGGTAGTTCCGTCCATTTTTAGCTTCGCGCCCTTTTTGGTTGTGCGTTGTTTTTATGTTGGCAAACATGGAAATTGGTAGCTGAAAAGCTTTCCATAAAACAAGGGTTGAACGATGCTATTGCATCTATAGAGCCAAAATTGAAATGCTTTAAATGTGCTAATCATCACCAGGCATATCAAATAGACCAGCGTTTCCCATTCGCCGATTTCAAAATAAAATACCGGGTCGCAACATTCCCGCCTTGTTTTACCGACTTGAAGTGGAACCAGACCTTAGGATAAAACTTTCGTCATTTTCCGCGAACATGGATTCTTTAGTGAAAAATAAGCAGCAGCTCCATACTTTGTACTAAAATTTTGTGACTAAATAGGCGATACCAGAATATAGTAGTATATTAATAAATGTGTATTGTTTTACCTAATGGAACCAACTTGGGTTTAAAAGTATTAAGTGGGTCACGAAGGGGCAATGTGAAAATTACCGGGCCATGGCCATGGCAGAACAATGTTTGGGAAACACTGAGATAGACCATTCATGAACGAAACCAGAACTGGTGCTAATTTCTTGGATGAACTCTTTTACAATGAGTTGTATACCTACCTAATGAATGATTTGTCTTCAAGCCGCCTCTGTGGTCTAATGGTAAGACCACCTGTGTCAGACCCACGGGGTACCAATTTCCAGAGGCTCGATTCCCAATGGGGGCAAAATTTTCTGCTCGGTTTGGTTGGTGTTAGGGCTTGTTCTAAGTCTACCTAGCTAGTTACACCTACCACCATTTTATCTAAGTCTGTCGCCATAGCGAGAGGTAAGATGCCCAGTTCCTCTGTGGTTGAATATTCCGGGTGAAGTTCGCTTCCACCTTCGTCCTGATCATCATTTACCATCAGGTGAGATAAAGGCCAAAAGCGTTCCCGTTGTGGTTAAAAAAAGGGCTTTATTCTTAAACCTTCAGATAGAATTTTTATTGTTCTAACCTTCTAAAGGCCAAACGACAGATGATATCGGTTAGAGCGTTAAAGAAAAAACTGTCTTTTTGTAGTGTATTCTTGGTCCTAAGGTCTGCAAAAGTGTAATTTTAAGTAGTTAGGTTTAAGCTGTCTAGAGATTAGAATAGGATGGGGTTCCTTTTGAAGACCCGTGATGTAGCTCACATCACGGGTTTACTCTTTATAATATTATCACTCCCATTTGCGTAACACACTTACTGACAGAAACAATATCTTTCATTTTGACAGTTCAACAACATTTATTGCGTTATTTACGTTGTTCAATCTTCCTAGCCTTTTTTCCCAACTATCTTGGGGTCGGCTTCCAGTCTAAGCGGATGCAGCTGAATACCAGTATTTTACATGGAGCGACTGCCTATCTGACCTCCTCAACCCAGTAACTGGGTAATACGATACCCCTTTGTAAGACTGGTGTCAGACTATCGGGCTTCTGACGACTCGTAACAACTGTCAAAGATCCATGAATGACAGCCGGGACCAACGGCTTAACGTGCTTTCCGAGGCATGGAGGAGTCTCGGAATGTGAAGATGGTCACCCATCCACTGAACAACCCCGGCAAGCGTAGCTTAACCTGATGGATCGACCCGTGCGGCTTGTTATTACTTAGCCACGAGCTCCTGCGTTATTTACGTTGTTGAGCAGACAAATTTTTCGAACATATGCGGCAATGGATTAGCAATATCCTTCAAAACGATTCTGATTAGGTTTGAAAAAGTATTACGCAATTAGGGTGCTATTATTATCAATATTTAAGCTTATACGGGGTGAAGTAAAAAAAATATACCTTTCATTAGCTTGTAAAGCTTGATGTTTGAAACGATCCTTGTAATTATGGTAAATGTACTTCATTTTGAAGAACCTACACTACATAATTTAGAGGATATGGTTTTTTTTTTTATTATAGACAAATCCATGTAATCAAACGCAAATTTAAAATGGCGGATTCGATCAATTGAACCCTAACACCGTTAGAAGTGTCTAGGCTAAACACATTGAAAGATTAACTAGCAATTTTGAGGTTTCAATACAGAAAATAATATGATCTATGTCTGCACCTACTTTTTTTAATGAAGCATAAAATTAGTTTTTCTGTAGTAATTCTATAGAGTGCTAGTGTTAACGGTTATATTTTAGTAATGATTAACAAGTACTAATCAAATCCAATTATTCAGGTTTTTCCAAAAAGATGTTTCTTTTATATTTACAATATTAAGTCTTTTTGTATTTCTTCAAAAAGTAACAGTAAGTTCAAAGATTAATGATACCTACCTATAAAAGAAAATAAGTTATTTTACGTGTGATAGACTCGACTAGGTGTTAAACCTAAGACCTACTAGACAAGAAGCGGGTTGGTAAACCGGGACACGGCATACAAATTATACTAATACAAGTATGGTCCTAATTAAACAAATTTTAACGGTCTTGCTCATTTTTATACTTCATTCAAAATATGTTTATCATCACCATTTTCGAAAATACTAATTAAAATTCGTTCAACTAATAAATTAAAAATACAGATTGAAGTGATTAACCTTTTTATGAGTTTATTTCCAAAAACTATTGCTTTTCTCAAAGCGGCCATATTTGAAATAATACCATGCGCGTGAGTCGATAGAGTGTGTCGAGTTACAGCTTCCATATTTTGTAACGTTAGATTTGTGTGGATGAGGTTCCGTATTATTTTAATTTGATTGTTACACACGTTATTTGCTTCACGTTTTTGTGTAACTAGTATAAATTATAATTTTAGAAAATGAAATACATATTCAACTTCAATTTAAATTTAATGCAGACTTGCACTGATCTAAAATTGAATATATAATTGTAAGCAAACGGTATGTATAATTTCATTACTATACAAAAAAAAATCTGGTGGTTGAAAATATTACTTGTCATACAAGCCAAACGGACCCTGATAATAACCCAGAAACCTCAAAAAAGCAAAGAAATAAATTAAATAATTCACTGTTACTAAGTAAGATGCATTTAAGCAAAGGCCAAAAGTTTCGTGAATTCCGCAAAGGTATAGGAAAAGAAACGTCGCCTTGGCAAACTGTTCTAGATAACAAATACTGTGAACCATGACGACTTATAGAAGGTCGCTTATTATCTGAACCATTTGCGGCGGTCTGATAAAAAATGTGACACTTTTTTAGCAAGATTAGTAAAGAAAATACTGTTGATTGGTCTGTTTTGAAGATATTTCTTGAATTAGTATCATATGGGAAAAAACATATTTTAGTGTATTTTGTTTTTATTATGTTCGCTCCCTATTACATTGGACTTAAACGTTACTGGCGAAATAAGGATGTACTGCTAACCGTTCGGCTTTACAAGTGTGTTATTTAATGTTTTTTTTTTAGAATAATTTAAAAAGTCTTGCTCTGCATATACATAATAATGAATAACGATGTAAAAAGCTTTGAAATATCTGTTCTTAGAGTCGTCCTAGCAAAAAATTTCGAAAAAATATTTAAAAAAACTTTTACCGAAACTTGGTCACTTGTCAAAGTCTTTTTCTAGCAGGTGCCAATTAATCCACCTGATGGTCATTATGTATTACAGTTTAATCAACTTTAAATCCACTGAAAACCAAACCCGATTACTTGTATGTAGTGCAATGGAACCAATTAAATGCATTACATACTTGTCTAAGATTATTAGACTTGATATTTTTTGTTCCTACAAAAATATATTTTAAATAACCCACTTTTTTCTTAATGCCTTCAGTTTTGATAATTACTATGAGTAGTTTTTGAAGAGCAAAAACTTTACATAAGTAAGCAGATTAAGCAGAAATGCATTTTGAAAAAGTGGTCTGATATTAACAGTCGTGCTTTTTTTTCAAAATTTATTGAGAACGAAGATCGTATCGTAGTTTTGAAAAAAAATAGTGACAGATAGGTTGTTGGTGGTTATCACTTAAAAAAATAACAGTAAACTAACCCATAAAAGTACCCGTTTTAGCATGACTCGGACTAATACACTTTTAAATTATTAATTAATTTAAAAAAATATTACTTGAGTTTTTTTTTTGCAAACCCCGAGTTACTACTACTTACTTCTTATGAAAAGTAACCCATCAAATTATTTAGTAGCAAATTACAGATGAGTACATTTTTTGTATTTGGATATGCCAATGAACCTGACCTCGCCAACTAGACATTTTTTGGATGTCTAGCCAGTCCATGAAATAAATGATTGTGAGGACGCTAATTAAACATGATTTTTTCTTTTTTAGTAAAGCGCATGTACAGTTCACCGCATAATAGTGCTAACAATTTGACATTGACAACGCCTTTATATCATTGTCGTATCAGTAAGTCAGCCCACTCCCTCTCACAGAAAGGAGGCCTGTGTCCCAGCAGTGGGAACATTGATAGGCTGATGATGATCAGTAAGTGCTCATATACAGCGGCATTCATCAACGGCAGAGAAAACTGTAGCCGTCAACACTTCGGCCACTGCTCGTGCATTTGCGTACGTTAACAGATTAGTACAGATAGGTCACTCCGCAAAATCATTTAAATAAAAAGCGACTCTTGCTCGCACAGCGCTAATTTATTATTCTGTGGTACGGTGTTCAAATACACGAGCGGCACGATGTCGACGACAGCCGTCGACGAGTGTCGACGGCTGCAGTTGCCTCTGCCGTTAACGTGTGCCGCTCGTGTGTATGAGCATTAAGGGTGATTTTTATAGTTCCATGTTTTTATAGTTCCATGACAAGTCGTTGACAGCACCTAGATTCTTACAAAATTGGCTTAGGATAATCTAAGAATAAAAATAAAACTTTTATCTGTGCAGTTTTTGTACTGCACTTTATTTTACCTGTATGATTAATTGTTTTTTTACCAACAAATGTGAACATGGAACATGTAACACTTTTTTATGTTTAGTCTCACAATATTGATAACATGGTTTCAATTTGAATAAACGTAGATTTTGAATCCCTATCTAATTTATTTGTTAACATCTTGCTTTGTGTAAATGTTTTCATCACCACTGTTCTTAAAATGGTGAAGGAAAACATCGTGAGGAAACCGGCAAAGAGAGAACCAAAGAAAATTCGAAGGCATGTGACATCTACCAATCCGCACTGAGCCCGCGTGTTGCATTACGGCCCACTCCCTCTCACAGAGAGGAGGCCTGTGTCCTAGCAATGGGAACTTTATATGCCGATTATGCATCATAATTAAAGTATCTTCTAACTTGTAATTGGTAGAAGAGAAATATACTTCCTCATGCATTTTTTTCTTATTAAGTATTTGTATTATAAAAACTCAAGAAAATTAGAACACTTAGATTAAACAAAAAATAAAATATACGTTCAAATTTTCGTTCTAAATATTTTATTACTTTTTTTCTAAAGGCATGTCCACATTAATCAACCGGCATCGATAAATGAAATATAAGTGACACGTCTCGTCTAGGCAAGTGTTGTGCACATGTTGTCTAAATGCCGCCTTAATGTGTTTAATTATTATGTTGGTATTACTGTACAAGGAGATAGGGTGGCAACCTGTCATAATTTGATTTTAGAATGTACATTTGAAACTGTAAAGCCGAGAAAAAAGAAAATATCGATAAATAAATAGTATTCAACCGATTACACTCACTATTACACTCACGATTACTACTACACGTTGTGCGAGCCCGTCGCTCGCCCAACGTATACTGGGCTTTTTTGCGGGATTTTCCGTTTGATTTGCCCGTCGTTCGGCCAGCGGGCTCGCACAAGGTGTACCAGGGGTTTATGGTAGCTTTGTGAGTGTAATCGGTTGAATACTATTTATTTATCGATATAATCTTCTTTCTCGGCGACTCTCATCCAGCTACTGCCAGCTACTCAGCGAAGATCTTTGCTCCATCCAGGTTCAGGTCTACCCCAACATTCATATTATTTATTTATTACTCTATTTTTATTTATGGACTCTGTCTTACCACTCTAGTTCTATTCAGTCAATTCGATCCCTTAAACTCCAAGCAAAGTCCTAATCATAACTTTTTCCTTCTGTAATATGTTTTATGCTACTTATGTCTGGTCTGGTCAAACTTAGGCAAATTCCGCGCGGGATGTGGGATGAAATTCGCTCGCACCGATTGTGTCGACTAACTTGTATTTATGAAGGGCTTCAAACTTGCGCGAATATTCGCGTTAATTGCTAATCATTAGAACAACCAGATTCCTCTCAGTATGACCAGATCTCTACTCGCTTCCTAAAGGAATTTCCACATGCATCCATATTCAAAATATCTATAATTATAATAATAAATAATAAAATATATATAATTTGGAAAATCCACAAGCGCACGCCTCATACGCTCATTCAAAAAGTGAATTTTTTTAAAAGCAAAATTATTTAACCGACATTTCATGAACTATGTTTTGAATGCTTTTTTACCGATCAATACCTATGGGTAAAATTTCTCACCTCACAATGTTTACGTACTATCAAAGACTATTTAGGTTTGCTTTGTTCGTTGCTAGGCAACGGAAGAGGGTCGAAGATGGAAATATATTAGAAGATATAGATATTATATTAGTAAGTTTTCATTCATTATAATTAAACTACTTTGAATAAAAAGCCATTTTCAATAGGGTTCCTCCTGTGGCATGAAACGAATCTATTAAAAAATGTACTCAATTAATTGATTTTTTCGCAAGCTACAATGTTTTTAGGTTTCATATATTTTGATTGACGGGATTTTTTTTTAAACTATTTTGATGTTTTATTTCGATTCTGCTGGATTAAACCAATTTTTGTAAGTACAGAATTAATTTCCATTAAATTATCTATATGCACAATGGTATAAATGAAGTAGGTTCTGTGTAATATCAAGAGTGTAACAGTAAAACCAGTTGCAGAAAGGAAACAAAACAAATGTTTCTATTGCAAAGCACTCTCTAATGCTTCGCATTATGAGTCGTGCACTATCCTAAACCTATGTTAATCCAAGACTGGATAATTGTAGACAGCCAACAAGCCATTTATTTGCTCTTCCTTTCAAGTACAAACTCAAGCAAACCCAAGCACCAAACTAGTGTAACATGATCAATCACTTAAGTACTTGCTCACGTTGTGTTGATATGTTCCGGCAGCGTAGGAGATACTTCAAAGGTCGTAATATGTTTATGAGCTTCGTACTTGAATTTTATAATTTGTATTTGAACTTGTTTGTGCTTTAAAAGAGGCTCCACGAATGTTGTACCACGAATTGGTAGAGTACCTTTGGCTTAGCCTGGGTAGTTAGCTCCGATACCAAATTTGTTTTCTAGCTCAGTTTTTTTACAATAGGATAAGCTGTATAATGGTATGGTGGCGGTGTATGAACATCGTTAGGATAAAATCGAAGACAAGTGACATCCAACAACCGGTAGTTCACCTCGTGGTGGATTACCTATTTTATTTAATATCTAATTCTCTTTACTCACTTTCACAGCAAGGAGATCTGTGTCCCAGCAGTTGATGAATGAATGATATATTTATTTGTCAAGAATATATTAGGTAGTTAACATAAGTTCGGGTATCACTATATTCGCTGCTAGTTTCTATGTATATATTCTTATGTATTACTATGAATGCGACATGTCGCTAGCTACGGAAGGTATTTCATAGAAATTTATAGAAACCAGTCATGCAGTTGCCGCCTGCGGTTGGCTACATCTTGAAGCTTACTATGCTAATGCTACTAAGAATGGTTTTAATTTAACATTTCCCCACACGATCAACAAAATCATCTGACTCAATATCATTTTCTATTGCACCTGTATACACAACCACCTTCCATTACTACCCCAAAATAACCCTGATTACATTAATAACTAACAAACAGAAAATTCAATACAAAAAATCTTTCAAGAAATCTTTCCCATCGGATCTCAAAAGCCGTATCGCCGCCTTCTCCCCACGGATTAAAAAAAAAAACTTAAAAAAAACAATCCTGCAACACCTGTTGCGCCTACGCATCCGTTGCTAAGCGACAGCGCCATATTGGTAATATGGCAGCGTTGCCATCTGTCAAAAATTTACATTTAGAATTTAATTAGCGCGAGGTAAAGGTTCCTTTCTGGTCAGAATGGTTAGTAACTCTCCTTAATCCCAGATATGATAGGAGATGAGACGGTGAATAGGTATACCTATTCGCTGTCTCCTCTCCTACCATATCTGCACAAACCATACCAATAACTATTGCCTATTTATTATTTGCCTTAATTCAAATACCAGTTCTAGTCCTGCAGAAGCAATAATTTATTTGTTAAATCTATATAATACTAATACATAGATGAACAATATTTGTAATCGCGTTCTCGAAAACGGCTATAGTATAACGATTTCGATGAAAGTTGCAATATAGGGGTTTAATATCTGGGAAAATTTCTTTTTATATTTTCACTGGAGCCGAGCTTGGTCGCCCAGATAGGCAGATACTGAAATATTAATTAACCAAATACTTTTATAAAGGTACTGTATTAATACGGTTACTACACACATAATATAATAAAGCAGCTACATGACAAATAGTTTACATAATGTAGATATTAATTTATTCATGCTTACTTGTACGTAGGAACCAAAACATAATTATAATGGAGTACTAATTATTTTCAAATGTCATAATATAGATCACTAGCTTCTGCCCGCGACTTCGTTCGCGTGGAAGTCGTAAGACACCACAATATACTGTAATAACAGCCACATTTTTATAAAACTTCTCTGTATACTACGTTTGTTGTTTTGTTTTCAGCAGCTAAAATATAATTATAGAGAGTCAGCGGGGCTAACACAGGCGTACCCAAGACGTTTGTGACAAGACATGATAAATTTTATCATGTCTTATAATTCGTCTTAAATGCTAGCACGGTTCAACCATGTGATAAAATCTGAGGCACGACATGCCTTTCTTGTTGCTAACTTCATAGTGTGACACAGTAAATTTTAAAAATTAAAATGTCTATGATCAGTGAATATGCGACCAAATAAAATAATACGTTTTTATAGTGCAGGTTCATACAGTTTTTTAACTTTTTAATTTTGTTGTGAACTAATTCACTTTTGACGTACGGACGACATTCATTATGTGGCATTCGTGACAAAATTGGTGCGCCCATAGTAGCAAATCAGACATAGAATCCCAAATAAACGTCAAGAAGTTATGTCACAAGTCAAGAGATTATCTCACGCCGCCGTGCTAGCATTTGTGACATGACTGTTTTATCGTTCAAATTGTGATATAATGTGTGATTTAAGCTATCTCACAGTAGGCCATGCTCGGTGCGCAGGACTGGTGACGCGGGAGCAAGAGACGTACACTTGTCCGTGTGAGAAGCAGCTTGTCCTGAGGTCGCCACCCGCAGCCTGAAGTGTCTGCCCCTGTGACTTGTTGATAGTCATCGCAAAGCATACGCTCACAGGGAACTGCACGCGCTTAAACTGGAAGGATAAATACTGTCTCGTAATATAGATCATTATAAATAACTAATTAGTAAAAACATGATCAAAATTTCTCATCAAAAACTCATTTAAATTATAATAAGTTATAAACTTATAACTGATACAAAACTTATACTTTCACTTTATATACCCTATCTTTTTACCGGTAAAACACATAAGTACACAATTACCAAATCTCATCAGAAATAAAAAAATATTTAGCATATTAATAGCCAATCCGAAGCATTCCGCGACCTAACGCAACAATATTGGGCACAAAAACGAACACAAAAAAGAATTTTAAATTCATGCACGTGCTGAGAAAAAGTCGATTCTACATTTGCAAAAACATTTATTCATTGTGTTTTGTTTTTTCGCTTCTTTTTGCTCCCGTTTTTGAATAAAAAAAGGACTTTCGGATCCCCCGGAACCCGTTAGGTGTTTTTGCCCTACGCTGTTCTTTTTATAGTGCATTTGCCTTTGATTGCATAACGTACGGTCAGTGGTCGGTGTTTTTTCGATGGACGCTTACTTGGATGTTCACCCTACGGTATTTTCGTGACGTAGGTTAGGTTTTTAGTTTTTATACCTTCTCATTCAAGTTCAAGGGAGGTTTTGCCTGTGAGATGTTTAAGAAAACAAGTGGTTTATAAGGTTAGTTAAAATGCATTCATGTGAGCAGCTGTGTAGCTGTGACTAGTAATTGCCCGTAACTGATTGTGTTACAGTGTTGAGCACTGTTGGCCCAGTGGTAACTTAATTAATCATTTATTTCAGATAGTTTCACTATAGTATACCATTCAGAAGGCTGTTGGTGTTGCCGCACACGTGGCGCATCGGGAAGCCACTCTTTTTCTCACTATTGCCCTATCATAAAGCAGTCCGTGCTGGCGTGCGTGCTGGTAACAGCCGCAACTTACGAGTTGTAGGTCGTAAGTTCGAAGAAAGGCGCTTTACTTTGTGTAAATTATTTCACCAGAACTGCTCTCAAAACGGCGAAGGAGAATATCGTGAGGAAACCGACATATCCTAGAACCAAAATTTCGAAGACGTGACATCTACCAACCCGCGTTGGGCCCGCGTGGTGGATTACGGTCCACTCCCTCTCGTTTTGTCTATGTGATAGTACCTACGTATATTGTAGTGTGATCGGATCTAGCCAAAAAAAAAAAAAACATAAGTAACTACATAATTAAGCCTTTGATTAAATGGGGTGCTAAATAAAATGTTTAAATACCTGTTCCATACAAATGATTGATTTAATTCAAAAATGCTAATTCTAAATTTAAATTGGTGTCATAAAAATAATTAAATTTAGCCACCTCGATTTATACACCTCTCTATAATTTATCAAAATCGTAGGCTAAGTGCTAAATAAAAAGTTCGCTGGTTTTTGAGCAAGAAATATTGATCATGTTTTAGGATTTATTCGTTTTAGCTTCTGTTTCGATTAAGATTGGTAGCCACTATCACACGATCTTGATACTATATCGCCTCGTTTGTCTAGTGGTCGCATGCACTACTGAGCATGAGGTCTTGGGTTCGATTCCCAGGTCGGGCAAAGTGTTATTGGGTTTTTCTAGTAGGAATTTCTCAGCATCCCGTAGTCTGGATTTGTGCCCTGTCGATGGCAATAGACTCGGCCCCTATTCCATGGGACATAACTAGCGAAATGTAGGTATAGGTAGATGCTGATGTCAACACCTCTGCCTAACCCTTCGAGGAAATGTAGGCGTGATGTTATAATATCAGTTTGGAGTGTGTATGTGATGCAAAGGAAATAAATGCATGATATGAATAAAATTTAAATACATACCTAAGAATATGGCTTTTAAGAGCAGCATTATCTCAAAAATTTGTAGATTGTCAGTCATCGATAATTTATTAGGTATTATAAAAATACTAGCGGACCTGGCAGACGTTGTCCTGCCCGAACAGCGCCACCTACCGGGTCCAATTGTATTTTGAAACCATCCAGAGACCCACTCAAATATACACTCAAAATTTCATCCAAGTCGGTCCAGCCGTTAAGGAGGAGTTAGGTGACAAACACAGGTACCGAAGAATTATTATCATATAAAAAGATACACACTAAGTAGCTAAACAAAAGAAATCTTTCAGCCTTAGGATTCTTTTTACAGGTATTATTTCTTTCTAACAGAATATTTTCTGAGATAAAAGAAAGAAAGAAGAAAGAAAAATGGTTTATTCTGCACATTGTTCTGCACAAACTAAACGCACACGATGATCAGATGATTTATGTTACCTACATAGGTCTATCTACCATCCGTTTTGGACCTAAAGATCCAGGCCTTCCCTACCTTTTACATTAACTACAAAATCTTATATAGTTTTAAAAGACATCCCAAGAAATACCACCCCACTGTCCTAGCCAAAACTTGTCAAAATCATTGCATTTTAAAACTCCAGCGCATCCCGGATGAGAACCATAGCAAACAGCATGTGTTTCAAAAAATTTCGCCTCATAGTCGCCACATTGTGTTAGTTATAAATCTGTTTCACTAGTGTGCCAGTAATCTGATACTATCGTGCGACTCCTGCGCGAGTGTGGGTAAGTCTAATGCGCGCACGCAGAGATGTTGCATTGTTGCATGCTTCTTTCCCACCCCCGCTACGTGGATGTAGCGTGCTTGATACTTTTTGCTGCGATTTATTTTTGTTATTTGGCTGACCCTGTAGCTTTAAATTCGTCCCTAAGCCGAAATTCGTACCCCACAGGGAGTGCCCTTAGCGTGTAGTTGCTTAGTTTTTAAGTTTTATGCCCTGTCTGGAGGCCTTAATTTATTGAGGCACCCACAGGAAAGTCCGATTAAGCAGCCGACAACCTCCTAGATATACCTGCGCGTTCCCAAACCAAAAAGAAAATGGTTATTTTGTCACATATATATTGTTGGCAGATCATCACTACGTTCCCCTACATCCAAAATTCGAAATCGACGATACACTATTATATGACAAAGAAGTAGAGAAAAGGTTGCTGGAATGTTCTGTTGTATCGGATGCAGGAAATGAGCTATTTGGTTTTGTATGTGTAGATACTAGAAGAACTTACAGGGCTAGAGAACTAAATAAGCTCGACTGTTGATAAATTCGGTGTAAACTATACGCTGTCAGTAATTTATATTAAGGACGTAGTAGGAAACCTAGTGAATCTGCACAGATTCTTTGTCATCGTCATCCCTGGATCTTGCGTTCTATGTACTTAATATTTTCTATATGATTATTGTGTTTTTTTTTATTAATGGAGGCCAATTTGCATATTTTGACAAAATAATTAGGTGCCTAATCAGATATTCTCCGTCAAAAACTTTCTAAGCCTTCAGGAAGCTTTCAGTTTCATCAATAAGTGGAACAAAACAGAGTATTTTTAAAATTATTTCATAAGTTTAACAAAAATATTCAAGTATCAAAACGTTTACCTCCTCCTAAGGGGTGAGAATAGTGGGCGAACAGTCAGAGGGTGGGTCGCATAATACAACCTTTTTTTTTCAAACAACCATAGATTTTTTCTACCTGCGAACCCAAAGCTTCTACCTGACGTGCGCTGGCGCAGATTTCGAGTCGTTTTTGAGTTTCGAATGAAAAAATTCGTATTACGAATGTCGAAGGGGGCTTTTTGCTTTTAAATTTTTTACTGAATTTCACTTGTTTGTGACGTAAGGTGAACGTTTTTGTAATGTTGATATTTTTTCTTATATTTTCACAGTTATGGAGGCGTAAATGGGTGACTGGTTAAATGTTGTTATTTACTTTTTTTTGTCTTGGATTTAGAGTTTGTTTAGATAATGATGGCAAATTAAAAAAAATATGTCAGTGAATTCAACTGGAGATACCGCAATTCCTCTATTATGTAGATAATGGTTATATTTTCTGAAAATCCTATAATGAATCCGAAATGTTGATAAACTATAAAGGTACTAAATGACAGTGAGTTAACCTCTATATTTCTCTGACTTACATAATCAGCCTTTTAATGTTCCCATTGCTGGGACACAGGCCTCCTCTCGGTGAGAGAGAGTGGGTACGGCCCACTCTCTCTCACCGAGAGGAGGCTCCACGAAATGAAATGAAATGAAATGAAATGAAATTGTTTATTCTGTAAATAGGATATCGGAATCACTTTTACACGTCATATTAAAAAAAATGTTTAAAATAAGCTAGATGAGGTCGGCGTTTCCTAACTGACTACTCTGAGAAGAAAGGCCGAAACAAACTCAGAGGTCACAGTCTCTTTTAAAGTCCAGACATAATCTTGGTCAAGCCATATGAGAACCATGTAGATTAGTGTCTGAAATGGTCTTTTGAGGAAAGAACCACACAGATTTGAGTGGACCTGTCCAGTCAGTGCAAGCATTTGTCAGTAATCGTGGAGCTCAACTCAGAACTTAAGGAGCTCAAATCGACGAACAATACCAAAGAAAGGACATTTGGGTAGGCCGCATCAACTACTCAAACTGCCAGACCATCATTAAAACTACCTGAGAAATCAAATTTAAAGAGGAAAAAAAACCCACATAGTCCTCACATTCACAATAATTAAAAATAATTTAATACTTTACAAAGTAATCATGTCATTTTGTATATAATTTTAAATAATGTCAATGTGAATATAAATCTGGTTTATTTTGATGTTTATAAGTAATAATTAAAATTTCAAGTTTTATGGTTTTATCACAAGGCTTAGCAGAGCGAGCAGCTCAATCCCAAGCTTTTTTATCTTCTAAATAATCTGAAATTTTATAGTACCCTTTTTTACAAAGTTTGGTTTTAATACAGCTTTTAAATCGTTTAATAGGTAAGTTTCGAATGTCAATGGGAAGTTTGTTGTAAAAGCGTATACATTGACCCATGAACGAGTTGCCTACTCTGTGGAGACGTGTGCGATGTACAGCAAGGTTGTGTTTGTTCCTGGTATTTAAACTATGAATATCGGACATTTTCTTAAAATTTGATATATTTTTGTGTACATACAATAGGTTTTCAAAAATATATTGTGAGGCTACAGTCAGAATATTTATTTCTCTGAATTTCTCTCGAAGGGACTCTCTTGGACCTAGGTTGTAAATGGCTCGGACAGCCCTTTTCTGTAGAACAAAGATAGAATTAATGTCCGCACAGGTTCCCCAGAGAAGAATCCCATAAGACATCAGACTATGAAAATAACTAAAATAAACAATTCTGGCTGTATCTACGTCAGTTATCTGTCTAATTTTTTTAACAGCATAGGCGGCCGAACTTAGCCTTCCTGACAATTTTTCTATGTGTGGTCCCCATTGTAATCTACCGTCAATAGTTATTCCAAGAAAAACTGTTGACTCAACAGGGTTCAACTCTATTCCGTTAACTTGAACATTGGTAGTTAGTTGCCTGACATTTGGCGTTGAAAATTTAATGAGTTTAGTCTTTTTTTCGTTCAGGAGAAGATTATTTACATTAAACCAATGCACAACTTTAGAGAGTGCATCGTTAACTTGTTCAAAGTTGACTAACTGACGTTTGATTTTAAAAATGAGGGATGTATCATCTGCGAATAATACGATCTTGTGATTATCCCTTATGTGGTAAGGTAAGTCATTAATATAAATTAGAAATAAGAAAGGACCTAGAATTGAACCCTGCGGAACGCCCATGGTGACCGCGGATCCTGCAGATCTCTTGCCATTAACATCGACTCTCTGAATTCTGTTGTTCAAATAAGAAGTCAGAAGGTCAAGAGCCTTGTCCCTCATACCATAGTGGTGCAGTTTCCTGATGAGTGTATCATGATGTACGCAATCGAAGGCCTTGGACAAGTCACAGAAAATGCCAAGAGCATCTTGCGACTCCTCCCAGGCCTCGAATATGCTCTTCAGTAATTCCACGCCCGCGTCTGTAGTTGAACGACCCTTTGTAAAGCCAAACTGTTTCAGATGCAGTAAATTATGTGCATTGAAATGTCCTAACATTTGGTTTAAAATTAATTTTTCAAAGATTTTGCTCAAAGTAGGTAATATCGAAATAGGCCGAAAATTTGTGGGATCAGTTGTGCTGCCAGATTTGAACAGTGGAATCACTTTGCTAAGTTTCATCAAATCAGGAAATACACCAGATGCAATACAAGAGTTAAAAACGATTGCTAAAAAGGGTGAAATAACATCAATTATTGAAGACATGGTATGTACTGATAATCCCCAAAGGTCAGCAGTTTTTTTTACATCAAGATTTTTAAAAGATTCTATTATGTCTTTAGCAGTAATAATTGTGAATTCAAAAGTCTTGTCACATTCTGGTACACATTCTTTAAGTATTGAGTAAGCAGAAGTGGAGGACGACGATGACAGAGTTTTGGTTGTTAAAATTGGAATATTAGTGAAGAAATTTTCAAACTCAGTTGCCACCTCCACGTCCGTCTTAATATCTACATCATTGATTTTTAGATGGAAGTCACGATTCCGTACTGTCGTTCTTCCCGTTTCTGAATTAATAATATTCCAAGTTGTTTTAATTTTATTTCCAGAAGATTTTATTTTATTTTTAATATGTATGGCTTTTGCTGAGGAACAGGCTCTTTTAAAAGTTTTAGAATAATTCTTAACAAACTCTTTGAAAGTTTCATCATGGTTATATGTTTTTTCATGATACAATTCAAATAACCTCTGCCTACTTTTATAAATACCTGGTGTTGCCCAATCACTAAATATAACGCGGTCACAAACAGGCAATGTTTTTGAGGTGAAAACCTTCCTAAACTCACAATTGATGACGTTAAATAGGGAAGCATAATCTTGATCCGGGTCGTCCGGATCACGCGGGATCCGAGAGGGATCCACCACGCGGGCCCAGTGCGGGTTGGTAGATGGAATTTTGGGTTCTAGGACATGCCGGTTTCCTCACGATGTTTTCTTTCACCGTTTTAGAGCAGTGGTGAGGAAATAATTTACACAAAGTATAGCGCCTGTCCGGGTTTCGAACCTACGACTTACAACTCGTAAGTCGCGGCCGTGGGCCATCACTGCGCCTGGCTTACAATTAACCAATTAACTAAATCTTATTGAAACAACTTTGCTTCTAGAGAATAATTTACAATATTTAAACCCTACACATTTTACTCAACCAATAAAGAAATTTTAACATTTCATAGTTTTCTATGTTCTGAAAAATTCAACTTCATTTTGCAAAATCTTGAAAGACATTGCAAACTTTCAAACCAATCGAAAGATAATTGAAATACAAAAACTATAATCAAACTTTTAACACTTTCACATCAATAAACTGACAACTAAAGCTAATAAAAGCTCAATAAAAACAACAAGTTATTTGTTATTATAAACGTTGTATAACACGATATATCTTTATTCGTTGCATAACATGTAACACTTTACACACAGTTTCATTGTCAAGAACTCTGCCGGTTACACAGTCGAGTCGTGAAGCTGTAACTCGGTATGCGAGTTGGTGAACTTAAACTAAACCCCACTAACACGATGCATTCACTTGAATCATATGATGCATTCACTTCCATCTAATAATGCATTCACTTGCATCGTACGAACAGTTTAACACAGTTTAGACAGTGCTACTTCAACTTAATTATAGTAGAAGCAAAGCATAATCAGCCTAAAATGTTCCCACTGCTGGGACATAGGCCTCCTCTTTCTGTGAGAGGGAGTGGGCCATAATCCACCACGCTGGTGAATTATGTCACATATCTTCGAATTTTTGGTTCGGACATGCCGGTTTCCTCACGATGTTTTCTTTTATTACCGTTTTGTGTAAATAAGGCTTTAAAGTTTATCAAACAATGAAACTTGTTAGTAACACGCGAGTTTACAATTTTAATATATTTAGCTGCTATTTTAATCCTTTTTATTATTTATTTATTTCTCCTGTTGTTCCTTTTATTGACGAATTATTTCTCTAGGTACAGCAAATAAAAATTAGAAAAATTTAGGTAAGTATTATCTTCCAGTTCTCAATAACACTTTGCATTTTTAGGGTTTCGTACCCGAAGGATGCCAAACGGAACGTTTTTACTAAGCCACCGCTGTTCGTCTGTCTGTCAGCGGGCTGTATCTCATGAACCGTAATAGTCAGACAGTTGAAAATTTCACCGATAGTGTATTTATATTGCCGCTATATCAACCAATATTAATAATAAAATAAAGTTAATAATTAAAGGGGGTCTTCCCCAAACAATAAACATATTTTATTCCGACTCGCACTTCGACTTTTCCGAGTCGGAAAAAAACACAATTCTTGTGTTAAACTTAGCTAAATATCATGAGAATGCATAACTGAAAATGCTAGTTTGTTATTTAAAAAACTAGTCATAAAATTCACAAACAGTTTATAGTATTTACCTACTATTTCGTTTATTCCACAACACTTGAACCGCGTAACACCAATCAAGGTACGCACACATACAAACAATTTATTTGGTAGTTCATATGAAAGTCACGGTCAACATTCTATACGTACGTACGTTCGTATCTATCTGTTTATTTGTGTACTGAGTAACAATTTGTATAGTAATGTGTCTACCGTCTGTTTTGTAATGTCGCTTATTTTTAACACTGGAGGTTATTTTTAAGCTCTAGGGACAGAAATAGGCCGTGTTTTCCAGCCAAAGACACGAGAAGACCTGTAGATAGGTCTTCTTGTAGTATATTGTTAAGCCTCTCAAACTTTCAACCCGGGATGAGTTGTGACCAATGGGATCATTGGAGAAAGGAACTCTCGGGTAAGTAATAACAGCCGCGCGGATTGATCCATCAGGTTAAGCTACGCTTGCCAGGGTTCGTTCGTGGATGAGTGACCATCTCCTCCGTGCCTCGGAAAGAACGTTAAGCCGTTAGTCCTGGCTGTCATTCGTAGATCTTTGGCAGTCGTTATGGGTCGTCAGAAGCCCGAATGTCTGACAACCAGTCTTACCAAGGGATATCGTATTACCCAGTTACTGGGTTATGGAGGTCAGATAGGCAGTCGCTCCATGTAAAATACTAGTATTAAGCTGCATCCGATTAGACTGGAAGCCGACCCCAACATTGTTGGGAAAAGGCTAGGCAGATTGATTCGATGGATCATTGTAGGAATATACGTTCTAGTGCGTAGCGTAATAGCTTGTTATCACAAAACCGTGTTTATCAGTAACTGTTTAGGCTAAACACCTTTTAAACACGACATTTATATGTATATGGGGTTTGACGTAAGGTTGGCATAAGAAGGCGTTGAACAAGTGTCTAAAATTTAATAGTAAGACAGTGTTTAATTTTTGGAGAAGATGAGGTTGGTGATGATTAAAAGTGCTTTTGGAAAAAGGCTAGACTTTACGTGTCAGTGTTATCATGACCCATCATGGTTAAGGCAACGGTCTTCATTTACAATTACCCTATCACGCTGTAAACGACCATAGTTCCACTTCATGTGCTAACTAATGACCACTTAGCAAACCATAATTGATAATCAGATTTGATATACCATCTCTCCACTAATCCATTGCTTAATCTAGGATGCATATCCGGTACGGCTCGCAAATCCTTCCATATGCTAAGAGCATGTCTTCCCTATCATTACAGCGCCCACGGTCTACTCCTTGATATGCCTCTGTAGCCCCATGAAGCATGAGGCTGCAGGGGCTAGTGCAAATCTTCGGGTTCATTCGATTAATCGAGTCTGGTTAAACCACGTTGGGCTCGCTGCATTTCATTCATTCATTCATTCATATAGCAAAAATTTAAATATTGCTACACAATCTCTTGGTTTACAACATTCTTAGTTTGAAGCAGAATCGCCTATTTCCCTGTTGGAACCACAGAAATCAGCTGTTCCAAACTGCCTCGTTGCCAGTGTTGCCACATCAAACCCTGGTAACATGCCAAGAGTATTCAAGGATGAACAATTGACAATACGTTAGCTAATATTACCTACATATTAGCTGTCGGTTCAGACAGGTGTCATGGCCGTCTTTCAATGCGCGGCAAATGTCTATTTTATTTAGAAATAGTAATATTTTTGAAGATATATTGAAAATGTAGCTTAGCAGCTAGGAGGCAGGCTTCAGAATCAAATTGAGCGTGTTGGACCTGCCAAACAGCAATGTGATAATATGACAAACATTTATAATTAATTCCCGAGTTAAAATTTGAGTAACCATTGATTAGTGATGAAGAAAACCAAGATATTACGATTTGAATCGCTAACACCCAGCGAGAGAACGTGGTCATCAATGATCATTTCTTCTCTGTACGAGACAAGACTATTATATCCTTCCCTAGAACAGTCATAAGTTGATATTACATTAAAATATCCTGTTGATAGTGGGTTTATTACTGAAGCTACAGGTAGACTGAGGTGAATCCGGACGGGGCTTGCAATTCTCATGGTTAGAAGCTGTCCAGTTAAGTATTCCATTCGACAGTCAGTGTCAGTTCAGCTTTATCGCCATTTTTAACGCACTTTTTTTTAGGATTAAACAAACTACGCTTTATAAAACTGTAAGTATATTAAACTAAAATCTTTATAATATTATCGTTTGCACTGGTTATCGTATATATCGACACTGGATATCGTATCGTATACGCGGCCGTCATTTGTGGAGTAGTCGGCATCGCCCGCGATTTCAAAAAAGGAGGAAGTCCAATGTTCGTCTGCATGTTTTTTTTATGAATGTTCATCGATATTTTCATCAATTTATGGACCGACTCTGTTCTTTTTTTTCTGACAGACCGAAAAAATGAGGGAACTGCCCTCAACCTTTTTGAGGAAATCCTCATGGATACTCTTCGTCTGGGAAGAAGAGAGATATGTCGAACTGCTACGGACTAAAACCCCACTGTTCCTTCTCCATGAGTCGAGGGCCCAGGAGATACTTGTACATTCAATTCCCTCTCTCTGGCATCGAATCCAGCGTTTAGGACATACTTAGTATTTACTTTAAACAATTTCATGAACTACGTATTACATGATCAACTTTTTGTATTTTTTACTTCCTATTTAACGGCGCCATATTTGTCCTTATCATCTATTGAGAGAACATCGCTTACAACCATATTTGGAAACTGCTTATTACAAGTTATTGTTTGTATGTCAGTACTTCTAAAGGTCTCGTTTGTTTTGCAGAAGCGAGAAATGCTTTAAGTAAAGTCAGAAAAAATTGCGGTCTGTCTGTGGCTGGGTGACTACCTGAAATAACGAGACCCCTCCGTGTCTCGGAAAGCCGTTGGTCTTGGCTGTCATTCGTAGATCTTTGACATTCGTTACGGGTTGTCAGAAGCCCGAAAGTCTGACAACCAGTGTACCCATGGGGTATCGTATTACCCAGGTCGTGAAGGTAAGATATATAGGCAGGCGCTCCATGTAAAGTACTGGTATTCAGCTGCATCCAGTTAGACTGGAAGCCGACCCCAACATAGTTGGTGTGTCAAGTCTCATATTTAGTGGCACGAACTGTAATTACGTAACACACTTACAGTAGCAATGGATTTCATTGTGACAGTCCAACAACATTCATTGCGTTATTTACGTTGTTGAGCAGACTTTATCGAACATATGAATTAGCAATATCCTTCAAAATTATTCAGACTGTTACGCAATTAGAGTGGTTCTAAATTGGTGATCATTCGGATGAACCTAAGGGCTCTCGCCCACGGCGACTTTTTGTAGTGATGCTGTCGCGCATTTTGTAAACGCGCTTCTGCATCGCTAGTATCGCGCAGGATTCTTCATACATGATTACAGCATCGCGGCTGTATCGATACACATGCGCGACAGCATGCGCATCGCTACTGTACTGCATCGCTACAAAAAGTCGCCGTGGGCGAGGGCCCTAACTAACTCGAAAAGGCGGTTAATAAATTTATTGAAAAGCAAATAACGCATATGTTTTATAAAGATTATTTTATATTTTGTGAATGTGATAACACTGTACTCTTAGTAGACTGTAACTTTGTTGACCATCTTCTATTTGCTAAGTACCTAGTACGTACTTGTTGAAAGACCTACGCTGTCCTCCTCCCATACCTAATAACACTGTTATTTAAAAATTATTTTTCAAAGAGTGAGAGAGAGAAGAGCAGTGGTGGCCCAGTGGTAACGGCCCCGACTTACGAGTGGGTTCGAACCCAAGCAGGCGCTTTACTTTGTGTAAATAATTTCATCACCACTGCTCTCAAAACGGTGAAGGAAAACATCGTGAGGAAACCGGCATGTCTTAGAATAGAACCAAAAAATTCGAAGACATGTGACATCTACCAACCCGCACTGGGCCCGCGTGGTAGATTACGGCCCACTCCCTCTCACAGAGAGGAGGCCTGTGTCCCACCAGTGGGAACATTAATAGGCTGATGATGATGAACCGTGGAGTTTTTTGCCGGTTCTTCTCCGTAGGAAATGACTAATGGAACCGTGCACCTAGCTTCTGACGTTTCATAAGTGCCCATGTAGGTAAATGTGAAATAAAATATTAAGAATATTAAATTTTTGAGTTTTGAAATAAATAGATTGTCCTCCTATGCAGGTTATGGTAACAAAGCTATAACAATAAAATACAAAACGAAAATGTTATTTGACAGAAATTGAACCCAGGTCTTGAAATAAAATTCGTAAAATGAAGACTATTAAAATGTAAATCTTCGTCGTCACAAGTCTCACAATTATAATAATACGAAGAAAATTGATGTCTCAGATAAATAACAACACTTCACCAAATAATAAGTAAAATCCTTGACTTGCACGACCCGAGAATCGAATTCACGGCCAACGCCAGCGGTCCATTAGACCGACAAGGACTATTTAATTACTGTTTTTATTTTCCTACTTAAGATAAAGTAAAGTCATCACGAGACGTTTGTCTGTATGAGGCAGCTAATCTCAAAAAGTGCTGTATGAATTTGCTAAACTAATAATCTTCACTAATATTATAAAGAGAAAAGAGTCGTATTTTTGTTTATAATGAATAAACTCACTACTGGACCGATTTTAAAAATTCTTTCACTGGTAGAATGCTATATTTTTACTTGGTAATTATAAAGATATCAGAGGAGCTCGTGGCTAAAGTAATAACAGCTGCACGGGTCGATCCATAGGGTTAAGCTACGCTGACCGGGGTTGGTCAGTGGATGGGTGACCATCTTCACATACCGAGACTCCTCCGTGCCTCGGAAAGCACGTTAAGCCGTTGGTCCCGGCTGTCATTCATGGATCTTTGACAGTCGTTACGAGTCGTCAGAAGCCCGAAAGTCTGACACCAGTCTTACCAAGGGGTATCGAATTTCCCAGTTACTGGGTTGTGGAGGTCAGATAGGCAGTCGCTCCACGTGAATCACTGTTATTCAGCTGCACGCGGTTAGACTGGAAGCCGACCCCAATATAGTTGGGAAGATTGATTGATTGATTGTAAAGATATCACGCGTGCCAAGCCGCTGACAGAAGCAGAGAAAAAGAAAAAAAAAGAGGGTAACGAGGTAAAATTGTATTTTTGTTTGTAAAGAGGTAGGTAATATCTGACCGTGCGGTGAAGGAAAACATCGTGAGGAAACTTACATGTCTTAGAACCAAAAATTCGAAGATATGTGACATCTACCAACCTTCACTGGGCCCGCGTGGTAGATTCCGGCCCAATCCCTCTCACAGAGAGGAGGCCTGTGTCCCAGCAGTGGGAACATTAATAGGCTGATTATGGACCTATGTTATGTAGGTAATATCTGAAAATACTGTTTCGATTACAAAAACGAGCGAGCCTTATAATAGTCGCTTTATGTGATGTGTAACATCTGAAATCCCACCTTGGCAATAAGCAACATTAGGGTAATAAGCAACATTAAAAGGGCGGGGGCTCATCAAGGTCGTTTCTGACGGCCAACTCAAGCAACGCGCGCGCTCATTGGTCAAAACAATTACCCGCGCTTTTCCGGCTTCCTGTTACACACTTCCGTCCCTTTTCACGAAATCGCTCCCGCAGATTTTAGGGGAACTACAGGTTGGTATAATGTTCTGTGCACAGATTGCAGGAGAGCGAGAGGAAATAATGTTACACATTAAAAATCATTCAATGATAGAAACCTACACTATTTCAAAGTGCCATAGTATGGTTGAAGTGAAAACGAAAAACCACACGCGGGTGAAGTCACGGGCAGTAAGTAGTATTCTACATTTTACCAATAGGGTATCTCCTGAAAAATTCAACTGAAAATGAGTCTTCTTTTTCTTACCAAATTATGAATTTGCTATTACCTACATTTTTTTTTTGTTTAGTAATTACATTTACAGTCAATTACAATTTAAATCGACTAATGACAAGTGCACAATTTAACTATTTTCAATAACATTTTATTTCAAATTCAATTAATTTATTGTTCTCATAATTGCACTAAACTTGAATATTCCTAAATTACCTTCGCCATTACCTTTTTATCTTGAATGTTAACTAAATAATTTTGTATATAGAAACTTTGTACGTAATGAACATGAAAATCATTATGTTCAAGCGTATGGAACAACAAAAAAAAAACGTTTGATTCAATGAGCAAAGACACTTCAAGGTCAGCAAGATTTAGCCAAGTAACTTATAATTTGTTACAAGTTAACTAATGTCTTGTGGCTTCTTGGTTCATCCTTCGAGGGTTTTAAAGAATTAAATCGTATAATGTTAAAACTTAGATTCAGTACGTTAAATACACATAAACATTACATCACGCCTGTATTCCCCAAAGGGTAAGGCAGAGGTGTACCGATAGTACACCCACATTTCACCAGTTATGTTTAAGTCCCATGTAATAGGGGACGAGCCTATTCCCATCAACCGGGCACAAATCCAGACTCGGGGTCATAATCAGCCTATAATGTTCCTACGGCTGGGACACAGACCTCCTCTATGTGAGAGAGAGTAGGCCATAATCCACCACGCGGGCCCAGTGCGTGTTGGTGGATGTCACATGTTTTCGTTTTTTTTTGGTTTGGACATGTCGGTTTCCTTCACCGTTTTGAGAACAGATGAAAGTAAAGTGCCTGCCTGGGTCCAAAATCAGGATATGACTCATAAGTCGCGGTCGATACTACTGGGTGGGCTACCATTGCTCACCTTGACTCGGGGTGCTACTGAGAAATTCCAGAAGAAAAAACACACCTCATTGATGTTTGGTGAAACAATTAAATAGATCATCATTGTATTCAATTGCTGTTGCTTTAGCAAGGCCTCTACGAGCGACAAAAATATAACGATACTAACTTGCATTTGTCCGATACTGAGAGGGCCTAGACAGCTATCCGATCAAGCCGTTCTGCCTGTCCTGCTGTATGATTAGGTAGGGGGAGGTCCCCCAAGACGCCCTAAGCTGAGGTCCGTACCCCACATGGGGTGCCTTTAGCGTGTACTAGCTTAGTTTCTAAGTTTTATGTCCTGGCTGGAGGCCTTAATTTATTAAGGTCTCCACAGGATAAGCCCCCGTTAAGCAGCCGACAACCTCCTCGACTAACCTGCGAGATGCCATGAAAAAGTGGGCAGTTTGGTTTCATATCTGGCTAACTGGCACATTATGTGTTAAGAGCATTTATTCTAAAATTGGGCAACGTCAAACTCAAAACTCAAATTCAAAGCATTTATTTCAATTAAACCATGTACAGGCACTTTTGAATTGTCAAGGAGTCAGTCAGTCAGAAATATGAAGCTAGTTGCCCATTCCAAAACGTAGTAGGTACCTATGGAGAAGAACGGGCAAGAAACTCCACGGACACTCTTTTAAACAAAAAATTGTTACATAAAATTGGTTACATTATTCAAGTTGAAATTATACATGTGAGAACAATGTAAAAAGACGTGCACGTTAAAAGCGTCCGTAATAAAAAGATAAAAATAAAGAACAATTCAAAAATTTAAATTAATTAAAATAAGCCATGGCAGCTAAGAGATGACCAGTCACAACTGACGGCGCCCGTTCACGAACATGACACATGGATTAGCACCATTCAGCTCAACCATTTTGAAGGGAGCTAAATGATCCAACACACGCGCCACCATCAGCGAGACATCTGAGTGAGCATGACATACTCCCAGCCGCCAGGGCACATTCAAGTCAATGAAAGACATATTACCCGGTGAATGGTAGCTCTTTAGTACATAGTACTCACACCAGTGCAATGCAATTATATAATACAAAGGAAATTGAGTTTATACAATGCAAAGATGGTGTTACAATCTTCAGCAGCTCCAACAGTATTTTCAAATGTTAATCAATTTGTTGTGGTTGTGGAGCAGGACCAGCATTGAGCCAAGCATTTTTATCAGAGATGTAATCCCCCAACTTATAATATGCCTGCCTGCATAGTGTGCGTTTTATACAAGATTTGAATTTCGTCTCATTCAGTTGAAGTATGTGGGGAGGAATTTTATTATAACATTTTAAACAGTACCCCATGAAGGATGAGTCTACTTTTGCCAGTCTAAAACCTGGTTGAACTAATAGGTCCCTATTTCTTGTGCTATAATTATGTCTATCACCTCTTTTACTAAAAAGATGTAAATTTTTTCTTACGTACATGATGTTTTCATAGATATAACTCGTCGCAAATAGATGTTTCGCTGTTTTGATTAATTTGGCAATATTGCTGTATCGAAATATGAAATGTGGCTTACTTGCGAACTAGAATATTATTAATGAATAGCAATTATAACACTGAATTTGATGTTGTAACTGTTTAACGAGTAAAAAAGGCATATGGAAAGTTTCCGAATACTTTTTTTACATCTAATACTAAATATTCGGTATAACAATATTAATTATTGCATTTAATTTTCATTATCAATATTTTCTTTCACTAGTTTGCCACATTTCATATTTCCATACAGTATTATTGCCAAATTAATCAAAGCAGATAAATATTTGACAGCTATTTGCGACGTTGCCCACTTTTAGGATAAGCCCTCAATTTAGTAAGAGAGGACACAATTTTACTTCTTCTCTAATGTCATTGAACAACTCATATTGTTTCAGGAAGATATTGGCTGCAGGTGAACATGCACACTTTTATATTGTCTAGAAAAACTGGATCCAGCTACCAATCTATTGTTTCTTTATCAAACACAATAAAATGTCTATCATAATACCAATCAAAAACATAATGTGACTACTTTACAATAATTTATGTTCAAATCCAGTCCCTCCATAAAATGTCAAACGATTTTACACAAAAATTCACCTATTCAATGTGAACCACCTGAGTTTTGACAAAGAAGTCCCCTTTTGTGTCAAAAAATAAGTTTTTTTTTTTGGAAAAAAATGGTCCCACGATGCGTAATGCAGTTTTTTCTTTTATCATGCGCCTTTCTGCAGTTTTTATTACTTTTGATTGAGCATTATTGTCCCAAAAAATACTTGTATGTCACGCTTTTTGTTAAAGTAGACAGAATCGCAAGAGCTTCCAGAAATGTGTCGGGATTACTCAATGCCAGATTAAGTGGCGTTAGATTGATTTAATTGTACGTATTAGAGCTATTCTTCTTGATTTATGTGAACAGAACTTTGAGATTTTAAAGATGGTTAAAAAAAAAAACAAGATGAAGAAGAAACAGACGCAACGAAAGGTTGTAGAAATGACAGCAGCCTCTTAGAACGAATACCACAGACAGTAATACTTAGCAAAGTCCACTCAAAACCAAGATAACTTATTTACACAAGAGTGAATATGCATAAATTTTAATCTCCAAGACATCTGTTGTCCATCCATCCCTTTTGTAAAGTTTTAAAATCCTTAAAACTATGGCAGTCGCCGCAGGGCGCAGTAATACCAATAAATTCCGAAATAAAGGAAACGCACATTTTCTATGCCAAAGCAAAACTCCACCAAACTAATGATTAAAATTTTAAAAACTGCAAACCAAACACAACCTTAAGTTCGAGTGATAAAAAAGAGAATCGCATATCTAATTATCATTCCGTAAGTCATTAAGTCTTAGGGGATGCTATTCAAGATGTTGCAGATGACGCTCCAAAACTAACAGACGTAACTCTTGATTAAATCAAAGCAAAAGAAGCTGTAACATATTTAGATAAAGTTGAACTTGGAATAGCGGAGAGAGTAGAGATAGATTGAGATTTATAAAAGGGATGGTTGCAGGTAAAGAAATTTGAACATTCTGAGGGATGAAAGAAAAAAATAAGGGTCGAATTTTAGATACAAAGGATGGTGTTGGCGTCAAGCGGTGCGATGGATGGACTACGGATGCAGTTTTAGATTTATGCCAAGATTTCGAATATTATATAGATGCAGTTAATTGAATATGACCATTTGCTGAGATAAAGGTAGTAAACAGTTAGATATAGAGGCCACGTAAGCAATAATTTCGTTGAAAGATGGTGTTGTTGAATATTTTGGTTCAAAAAATTACCTGCTAGAGCCGTTTAGCTAACATTGAAAAATAAAAGGTTCGTTGCATTTCAAACATTGTATTATTAACTTGTTTCATCAAAAATATATTCTAAGAGATTTGATAGATCACCTTGTTTGAGTTTGTGGCGAATCCTGGAAGAGACCTATGTCCTGCAATAGAACTAGAATGAACTAATATGCGAATGAATTGTATATTTTTTTATTTCTTTGCAAACAATTATCTATACGGTATAATGCTGAAGAATTTATATTTTTGTTTGTTATTTGAACGGGCTTACGTCTGAAACTAACAGTAGGATTTAAAAAAATATTTTTGACTTTGTTAGCCCAATTCTCGAGGAAGGAGCCAAGCAAAAAGAAAAAAAAAACAGATAGAACGCGAAGCGAAAACGAAGTATTAGCGCGGGCGGGATATGTGGCTGTTATTTTAGTATATTATAGTGTCTTACGATTTCCACGCGAAGGAAGTCGCGTGCAGAATCAAGTATAATAATAATAATATATTTAGTTGGCAACAGGTTTGATAAGAAGCAAGTAGGTACTAGACTAGACAATACACAAATACATTATAAAGGATTTAATTTTATAGTAGAATAAATACACTATGGCCAAATGATTTTGATTACACACCACTTGTTCAAATGCATTCAAACTTATGCATATAAACTGAATCTAATCACACACCCTATGCTAATAAAGAAAAAAATATCTTTTATCTCAATATTCTTAAGTTTTAACGACATCTGCATTTAACAATCTATTTTGAATAAACACTAGAAAAAAGGTCTATTCGAACACATTGCCACAATAAAACCTCAATCTTGAGGAAAAAAAAGACGATATTACTATAAAACGCCCTATTTCAAAAGAGGTAAGGTTGAGAATAGTAGAAAAGATTTTTTTGAAAAATATAAAAAAAACCACGGCGCCCATCTTCCTGTCGGAAGAGGAACTTATTTGATTATAATAAACATTAGAATCGATAAAAAAATGAAAACCAGGTGCATATTAAAAACTTTGTTTTTTAACCCCACGCAGCATTGTTTGTTTTGTAATATCGGCTCCTAGTGCCACCCTTTAGTTCCACTTTTTTACCAACTTTTTCAGTAGCCAAAAATTTTTTTCATTGTCTTTAAAAAGTATTATTATCGAAAAGTGAAAGTTAAATTTTTTGTCTTTTAAAATAGCTCCGAAGAAGTTGTTTGTGAAACTAAAAAATCGGCTTCCTTTTTCTGCTTATTACTTTTTATTGCTTTATTTCGTCAGTAGTTGGTATAGATTTTATTGTTCTAAAATGTTTCTTTGTATGGGATATCCTTGGCGGCATCTTTTGTATGTTTGTGCTATTTATTTTATTATAGTTCTGTATTCGTAGGTGGGGATTGAAATGCCGCACTGGCTTTTGGGGTGTGAGTGAATATATTGTAAAGATTATATGCCAAACGCCACGTAAGTAACTATTATGGCCTTCGTTATCCTTAAGGAAATGAACACCGCTTTTTCATTGGGATATATACTATCAAGCATTATAGTGGAAAGTATGTATTAGTTCATCATCCAGATCTATCCAGGATCCAAAATTAGTAATATCTACTGAAATAATATTAATATGAATATCGTTATCTTCATTATACATAATTGTCTTTTCAGGATCTCTTCAAAGACCATACAATACATTTTTTTCTCACTCCATACTCATTAGTTCATTACACACATTTTCAAATAATTTTTATTAATAGTACTGACTTCATTCCTACAGAGTAATGAAGATACATTAAAAAAATTCGATCTTAGTCTCAGAACCCGTCTTTAGGATCCGGTTCCAACATTCGCGTGATGAATGACAGGGCACTTGCACGAACCATCCCTCCTACCACGAAACCTGTTTCATCTCGTACTTCCTCGATACCTCCAACTTGATCGCCATCCATTGCCGTTTCTGTTTCATTGATTGCTTTTGTTTTATGATCAACAGCAGTAATGGTTTCGAGAGCTTACTTTTCAATTGTTTTAGAATGAGTAATGTGATCATTATAGTGATGAGCTATAGATTGAGTAGATCAAAATGGCGGTCCCCCAAAAATACAGGTTCCGTGATGGTAGGTACGTGTAAGAAATTAGCTGCATACAAGTTTGTAGTTCGTGTTAGTTCATTTTTTTTGTGATAGGTTTGTTGGCTCACGATTTTGGTTATGGGTTGCTAGGGATCCTAGAAACATTTGTACAGTACCTATTTTTGATTCAAGAAAAGCTCCAGCCATATGGTGAAATATCTTTTTTCGTTGAATAGCATAGGAGTATGTTAAGAATCGTAGCAGGTGGCGTTTTGTAGTTTCTGCCTACCCCTATGGCAAGAAAGCTAAGTTTATGATGTATATAGTATAATAGGAGCCTATTGCACGACTCATAATGCGAAGCATTAGAGTGTGCTCTACGATCGAAAAATTATTTTTGCCCCATTTCTGTAACTGTTTTTATTGTTACACTCCTGCTAGTACACAGAACCTACTTAATTGATATACCATTGTATAGATGATTAAATGGAGATTAATACTGTACTTTTTAACAATGGATTTAATGCAGCAGAAATGAAAAAAAGCATAAAAATAGTTGAAAATAAATTCCTGTCCGTCAATTTATGAACCCTGAAAACATTGTAGCTTGCGATAAAATCAATTAATTGAGTCAATTTTTTTTTTAATACATTCGTTTCAGCCGTAGATGGAACCCTATTGAAAATGGCTCTTTTATTCAAAGTAGTTTTATTATAATTAATAAAATACTAACTAAAATATAATATCTTTATCTAAATACTTTCAACCTTTGTCCGTAAGTTGCCTAGCAACCGCCAAGTAAATATCTTTGTCAGTCGTTGACATTACGACTTCATGAAAAGTGATAAATTGTTCATTTTTAAACTATGTTTTGAATTTCTTTTTCGTTTATGAATGAGTGATAAGTATGAGGCGTGCACTTTTGGATTTTCCAAACTATTTTTTGTATGTTAATTCAGGCCGTTTATTATTTTGTTTTAAATAACCTTATCTTCTTATATCATCGTGAGAAAACCGACATGTCCTAGAACCAAAAATTCGAAGACATGTGACATCTACCAACCCGCACTGGGCCCGCGTGGTAGATTACAGCCCACTCCCTTTGACAGAGAGGAGGCCTGTATCCCAGCAGTGGGAATATTAATAGGCTGAATATGAAGATCTTACTTATGACTTGGCAGGTTAATATTATATCTCCTGTGGAAGACCAAAATTAAAGTTTTTTCTTTCTTATTGATTTTCAAGCAATAATCTTTAAAGCTCTGTGCAGAATTCTACACCCAATTATAGACATTAATGATCTAAATTAAACTGTTCACCAATGCCTAACCGTCCCTATATCGAAATCCCTTGGTTGCCTCTTGCCTCTCGCCATGGAAAATGATACAGTAGTGGTCAATCCAAGGCCACGCAGTAACCGTCATAATAGACACTACGCCTTTTCTCTATGATGAAATATATTTTGACCATTGTCAATGAAGCAGCTAAATATCTAACACTCTTAGCTGTGTAACTTTCACGTTTATGTATTATATTAGCAGGATAGTAATCCTCCATAATTATAAACGCAAAAGTTTGTGAGGATAAATGGATGGAAGTATGTTTGTTACTCTTTCACGCAAAAACGACTGAACGGATTTAGATGAAATTTGGCACACATATAGTTTTTAACTTGGATTAGCACATAGGATACTTTTTATCCCGATATTCCTACGGGATCGAGACTTATGCGCGTGAAACCGCGGGGCGCTGCTAATAACAGAATAATTTTATAAGCCTTAAAGTTTTTTTATAGCGGCTCGTGACTAATAATAACAGCCGCACGGAACGATCTAAGGTTAAGCTATGCTTGCTGCGGTCAGTTAGTGGATGGGTGACCATCTATTACATATCGAGACTCCTCCGTGCCTCGGAAAGCACATTTAGCCGTTGGTCCCGGCTGTCATTCATAAATCTTTGACAGTCGCTACGGGTAGTCAGAAGCCCTAGTCTGTCAACCAGTCTTACCATCGGGTATCGTGTTACCCAGTAACTGGGTTGTGGAGGTCAGATAGGCAGTCGCTCCATGTAAAATACTGGTAGTCAGTTGCATCCGGTTAGACTAGAATACCCAAATATAGTTGGGAAAAGGCTAGGCCTATTGATTGAAAGAGATATTTTAAAGCCCTAAAAAATTACTTGATTGGAGTAAGCCAAAAATGTCCTTACTTATTTGGACCCTAATTCATAGTACGGCCAAATGATCCCTTTTAGTTCAGGCTTGACAATAATCGACATATTGACCGTAGGATTAATTAACGCTCACAATAAATATTAATCTAGTTTTGAACTTATTAAAATCCCTTTCGTTCAAGTTGAAACTACATGAGGGTTCTTATCGGATTAATTGGGAATAAAATTAATTAATTCAAAGAATTACCTATATCTTATAAGATAAGTAAAGTATAGGATATTTTGCTACTTCTGAAATAAAATATAAGGTATAACAAATCATAACTGTATAATAAAAGTGTGTTACTACGAAACTTTGGTTTATCCGTGATAGTAGTTTGTTCTCACAATTATAATGTCGAGCTCCATGCATATCCAATTATTAAGACAACGTCAAAATCTTTGAATTTTTACATCCCAAAACAGACTGTCAGTCAAGCAAACCCACATCCACCATTAAACTTGCATACAAAAATTGTAGATTAGAAAAAATATGACCCAAAACATTCACAATTTTTTATTCAAATTCAAACTGACGCCACCTCAAAAATTTACACTACAATACTTGCACAAAAAATCACTTGTCAACCACACCTGAAAACATTTGAATCGGAATAAAAGAAAAAATCGAAAAGATTCGATCAAATTCCTTCCTAGTCCCAAAACAGGTGATTTTAGAATCAAAATAAAAAATCTATTCACTATTTCAATCCCTTACCTACAGAAAAAAAAATGTAATGCATATGAATAAGGCACCGTGGGTAAAAAAAGTTCAAGGACAGAACGAAATAGAAATTGTAAAAAGTCAAATGGAATTGAAAACAAAAGTGTTATGAAACGCGTTATCTCGTAAAAAGTGTGAAAAATTTTTGTAAAACAAAACTGCGAGCTTTTGCTTTTTTGTAGCGAAAAATATCACTGAAACAGTGATGTGAAAATTATTGCTTGCAGCGTCGATTATTTTATTATATTTTTTGGCGATAGCTGTATACAAAATAATAATTGATATTTTTATGAATGTTCTTTAGTAACTATAAACCATCTCTAATTACGAAGTAAGTAGAATCCTTTAATATAAGTTTCACTTTAAAAAAAATCTAATTATTCTAATTACCCAATTAGTTTATGCTTTTTTACATTTTTTGTTTTACTCGTCACTTTGTCTTGTCAAACAAAGCATTTTTATCGCCAACGTCACAAAACTGACGTCACTCTTTTAAAGTTTACAAAAATCGAAAGTTTTAAAAAACAAAGTCAAACTTATTTTACGACTCTGTAGGTAATTAGGCGATGTTGTCATAAAGTGATAAAACTTTACTATTTTTTGTCACTTCATTGTCATGAAAAGTTTAAAAAGGAGACCGAAAATTGAATGAAATAATTTTATGATTTTTATTACAGCTTACTCTTTGTTCAATACGATCTATTTTAAAGGCGTTTCGTTTAGGTAATAAATGTTTTAATCCTGTAAGTAGTTTAGTAGCATCTTTAGGTTCCTTATCTCTAGTATCTTTTAGAAACATGCATTAAATTCTTATACTTAATTCTTTATAGCCAGTTTCTGATGTAAATCCTGAATCCTCTTTACCTGGAAGTATGTAGATCCTCACCTCCGTAGCGGAGTTACCGACAACTTGCAAACTTGAAGTGGCAGTGGGCTGGCCATGTTTGTCGAAAGACTGATGGCCGATGGAGCAGAGTCCTGGAGTGGAGACCACGTATCGGCAAGCGTAGAGTGGGATGGCCCCCAGATGTGCTGACAACCTTAAGAAAGTGGTTGGGACAGATTGGATGTGGGAGGCGAAGGACAGTTCAGGGTGATCCTTTCTTTGCTGGTCAGGGGGCTACCACAACCACTAAAAGCAGTATTATTTTAATCTTACTTCAGTGGGGGAAAGAGATGGTGCTATACGACCTGTAGAGCTTCATCTCTTTCCCACACTAAAGTAATATTAAACTAATACTGCTTTTAGAGGTGGTGGTAGGCCCCCAGGTTATTTATTCAGGATACCATAAGTTTCTGATTATATTGATTGCTGAGTTTTGATTGCTTCAAGGAAGTCCCAATCTTCAGTGTACGATTGGAAACCACTTCATCGATTTTTTTCTAACTAACTTCTCACTTTTAAAATTACCATTCCATTATATTTTTTGCAATGAGCTTGCAGTATATTTATTGCACGGTCTAGTTTTAATTTATGTATGGTTTCTTTGATATCTAATACCTGTCGTTTTAAAATTATGCATTTTTATTTTATTTTATTTTTAATAGCAACATGTAACGTGTTAAGTAGAGTAAGTGGTTTTATTGAGTATAATATTAATCATATTTTGTAAAAAATCTAAATTAAAATATAACGATTAATAACGTGTCGATGTTTTTCTTAATTTTGCTTTATTATACAGGAAGGTGATACCTGTAATTCAAACTCTTTTTAAATTGCATTTAATACTTGACATGTTCAAATTTTTTCGTAATTTTTTTATCACACTTCGGTTTAAATCTACTCGTTTAATAGAATTTTATAAATATCTCGGAATAAATATTATAGTTCCCTATTAATATTTGCATCGACGCATCTGCTCATACTTTTATACTACAAATGCTACTTCGTGCATGTTTAATTACAAAATGCATACATTAACATAGCAATGAATAGAATAGTTCTATCCACCCCATGGTCACTGACAAAGACCATTGTCCAGATGCACAGGATTATTTTTTCGATAGGACCCTCGTTTTCAAACAGTCGACTACTTTGGACTAAATAAAGATATAATAAACCTTACGTAATCAATCAAGCAAGTAATTTAATAAAATAAATGGTTTATAATTGCCCAAAAAAGTGCAAAAAAAATATTACTAGGTACCTAATTCAGTTTGAATTAATTTGATAACTTTTTAGTTCTTTTTAAAAACAACTTTTCAAAGTTCATTTTTTGTACGGCGTGGGTTATTTTTTGCCAAAAATAATTTTAAAGACGTTTTTTTAAATACATTATGAATAATGATTTAATTGGATTCTCATCTCATTAAGTTACTTAATATCCCCAGATTCATTATGGCCACATTGGGCTCGATGTTTACACAAACACTGTTTTCAATTTTAAATTTAAATTCTTTCTTCAAGGCGTTGAGTAATCGATTCCTGCCGGATCCACTGCATACAATTAGCCACCCTCATTTACGTCTGGTCAATGACAGCCCTGTTTTAATCAATAACTTCTTTTTCGCGCTCGGCGTCCTTGGTTTTTTTCCCCGGCGCGACTTTTTCTGCGCGTATTTCGTTTATTATGTGTCAATCGGCCCGCGGTTTTTTCTCTATGAACCACGCGTCTAACGCGTCTTACCTCGTTTTCGACGATTCCGCAAAAAGCTCGGCAAAAAAGGCAAAAGCTCGTCCAAAAAATTGTCTACCGAACAGTATCTCGTATCGCCATTCTTGTAGCCATTTTAATTATTATTTAATACCAAGGGACGAGCACGTGGCGACGCGCGCTATCCCGCTCCCGCTACGGAGGCTGTATGGCGCCCGCCGCATGCCGTCCCTCTCGCACCGAGCCCACTTACACACATAAAAATCGTGAATAATAAAAAAATGTGTACACATTTTTTTCGCTTAACCACCGCGTCGTTGTGTGCGTGCGGCCTCACGCCGCTAGAGCGAGACACAGCGAGTTGACGGACGAGTAACAACTACTCCCCACTCCGATTTTTTAAGCTCCGCTGTCGATGTTAGCGTCCGTGTGATTTTTTTCATTTTTATGTGTTAGTGTACCCCTCGCGCGGTGTAGTTCACTTTTTCTACTATAGATCTGAATTTCAGTCTCGTTTTTGCCGCGTCGGTCTAAAGGCGGACGAGCGGGCGTTTTGTATTGCATTTTTGTGATGCGAGTAGCCGGTGGTAGCTCGTAGTACTTTATCTGAGCAACATAGCGTCTGGAGAGGCCGGCTTTTTGTGCGACCACATGTCGTCTTGAAGAACCTCACATCGCGCTACTGCAGGCCGGTGCACGCGCGAATCGCCTAGTGCGAGCGAGACGAAGTGCTCACGTGTGGATTACAGATAGCTATAATAATTTATATAGCACACTAAAATATTGAGCACAAAAAAATCTGGTAATTTGGATCCTAGTAACGACGCCCGGCATTCATAAGTTTACCGCAGGGTCAAGACCACGGCTCGGCGTTTTTTTCAATCGCCGGCATTTTTTAAATGTTTATTTGCAAGGAGCACGTGGATTTTTTGAGTAATTTTGGCGATAAAGCCTTGGACTGTTGCCTTTGGGACGTGTTGTGACATTAGTGTTACCTTTATTATGTGATATATTTTTAGTGACATTAGATAGGAACAAACTGTGATTTATTATGGTGATATAGTTGGTGATTGTGAAGATTTTTGGATAGTGACAGGTAATTTTTTTGTTAATTAATTTGGAAGTTGGATCACTGTTTTTCCCTCACTGTGAGGTGGGGGAGCGTTCTCCCCGAGGGGAGAGGATTTTACGTAAGATCCCTCCCGCTTGAGGTGTATGTTGTAATTGTGAGTCGGGCGCTCGCCGTCTGTCAAAGGCGACCTTGAATAATGCCCGGACTAAAAATACGGAAATATTTTTGGACAGTGTACCGTGACGATATTTTCAAATTAACTTGATTTGCGATCTGTTGCTTGTTGCTGTTTCTTTGTTTGAAAACATTTAGATTGTCAATATAGTTATCGGAAGTTTTTTTTTTGTTATGTAAAAACAGCTGTCCAGCTTCCAGTTTTTTTTTCAGTGCATTTTGATAGAAAATTGAAGTCTATAATGTTGTTGCTAAAAAAAGTTGTTGTTGTTGTCATTTTTTTTTACCAATAAAAAGGTACCTACCTACTGTATAATATCCATAGGTATGCGCTGCGATTCTTTTTTAATAAATCAGAAACCTCACTAGAATATTTGGTCGGTGGGACGTCTTATTTTAAACATTATCGATAATGACAAAAATCCAAAAAATTAAAATTAAGTAAGACAGTTCCACATCGATTGATTTCTTTAATAAATATAAAGGAAGTACTTAAGTTAAATCACGACTCATGCCGAAAAACAATACTTAAGTATCTATAGTTAAATAAGTATTGAGTAGATAGAAGTTAATAAACTTATAATTAAAAAAATAAACTTAATCATTAATCATCTGGCTATCAAATGCGGAAATAATTAAGATTTACAACTTCATGTTCATTAATATTTTGGTATTACAAACCCAGTCGTATACTCGTAGTATGACTAGAAAATCATTTAAAACATTTTGTTTTATTAGGTATTATAAAAAATTATATAACTTTATATTAAAAATTATTTTAAAATTAACGTCATTATACAGGTACTTGCATAACTTTTAAAAACTTAAAATTGAACCTAATTTTATTTAACAAACCCGAAACCGTAACTAACCTAACCTAACTTTAAAATTTAAAACCCGTCACCTATAGGTATTTCCGCAATCGGACAAATTAGCTTCACAATATTTTTTACGCAACAAATTAATTATTAGAAACGGTTTTATCCAAGATAAGTATTTCTTGTCAAACAACCTTGTATCTTACGCTTCACTAACTCCGAATCACCAATGGCTGTCCAAAGCCCAGTAAACGTATATTTAAAAGTATTAAAACTAAGTGACATAAAAATAGAAGTTGACAAGTCGTTTTATGGCGAAAAAAATGTGCTTGATAAGTATAAAAAAGTTGTTAAACTTCCAATCCTTAATAGGGTTATGTATGATGATATTAAATTTATTATGACTTTTGTATAATTCACACGGGGATATTTTCCTTTTTGAAAATAATTTTATTGAATAATTATAGTAACTATTAACTACTTATTTAACTGTTTTGGAAAAGTTACATACTCAAAACATTTAAATTAATAAAACGATCTAGTTTTACAGTAGTAAGTACCTACCTAGGTAGAACAGTCCAAAAAAAAAAAAGATTTATGTTTTATTTTTTTAATTGTGCCAAAAGAAACGTTATAAAAACATTAAAAACACATTAACTATTAAATAATATAAAACAAATACATGTTTAAAAAAAACCTAATTACATCTAACCACTTCCCTGGACCAAACTAGTAATACAAATCTTGAACTCGATCAACCATGGGGCCTTCTATACACATCTTCAAATACCCAGCCTCCTACCACCCACAAAACAACTAAAAACACCTTTATTACCCTGCCACAAGGGTCATTATCAAACGACAGGTGCGGATGAAAACCGCAAACTGATGTTGCTATATTTTCTATACCCGCAATTATAGCTTTGACAGCCGTGTATGTTGGTACGCGAGTACAGACGATGACATAATAAAATAATAGTTATAGTTTAACTAAACCGCTTTGCGTAACCGTTCGTTAACCTTAACAAAAAATAATTAAACAAAAATATGTAAAAAGAAAAAAATTAAAACACCAACAATCATTACCATAATGATCTTAAATGCATAATTTATTTAAAACAAAGCATCTTGGTTATACAGCGTCTTCTAAAAGCAGCCTCAACGTCAAACAAATACAAATTACTCGTCAGAGATAAAAATCATCATTAAGCGAACGCACATGTTGTAGGCACGTCTGTACAATGTGATTATCGAAGCCTTATTCGTTGTGGCATGTGGGCTAGAGGCTAGATCATTGACACAACCTACGCGCCAGCTCGTCACCTGCTAGCTAAAAAACCTGCCATGTTTTTTTTTACACGTCAAATCTATAATAAACAGACAAACAACTATGTTACAGAAATCGATTAGATAATTTTAGAATTAAAACTTTCGCAACAACATTATGGATTTCAATCATTATTTAAAAAAAGTTTACAGAAGGACTTTATTTTTGCAGCCCAATGAAAACGGAGGATCTCGGAAAAATTCCATGACATAAATATCAAAGGAAACATAAGACACGTATTTTTATAAGTGCCAAACGCGAGACAGTTTATACACATTAGATAGAATAAAATTATAGTAGCCAAGATGATGGAAGGAAGGACTATCGATTACAGGCCCGATGGAGGTGGCTTAGATTATCACAATTCGCCTTTAATGGCGGAAATACCAGTAGACAATTATTCTCATATACATAGAAGTATAGAACACTTAAGATCTATAGGAGTTCCCCCTCCTATGGACCATCACAGACATTTAGCAACTAACCTAGCAGATTTGAGAAGATATGAGCATCCGGATGATATGCCGGAGATAAAACCGTCCGTGCTTAGACTTTCTGAATTCAAAAATGGTTTACAAGAGCTGAGGGCACATCATGATCAGGAGAATGAAATACAAAGACAGATGACACCTCATGATGATGGACCCAAGGGATACAGTGCACCATCGACGCCGCTGTCAGAAAACGGAGGCCAGTCCATTCAGGAGGAAAAGGTTAGAGATCTTTTAGTCTTATAAGTCTAATAAACATTGTGTCTTATTCAGATTTTTTCATTTCGTATTGGAAATGATAAGCTTTTCTTCGTGTATAACTAACAAGACATTATCTTTATTCATGATAACTTGAAAGCCTTCATTGATCTATTCAGAACTTTGATGCAAAAATCGTAAGGCAAATTGTGAACTAAACCGCAGCTATTAGCTAGTTTAATGATAAACCTTGAATATTTCGGAAGTCTTCAACTGACTCGACGTCAGGCGAACAATAGCCGTTCATTACTTCATCACGATGCATCAATTCCGCATCCAACACCATTAAAACTTTGATGATACCCATTATAAACCTTTTGTTAATACATAAAATTGTTATGTTCGTGATTTCAGTGTCTATTAAATAATAGTTCAGTGAGATATTATTGATATTAGTTCTTTGGTGAACTCTAATAAATAATTAATAGAGTTCACCAAAGAACTTTAATAGGAATAATCCTATTAGATATCTAAATCAAAACATAAAGGAACGTAAAAATTCTGGCGTGCATCTAATACATGCCAGAATTGTTGCGTTCTTACAAGATTTCACATGAAAAAGGTGGTACAATTTTCGTACCAGAAAATATCTGATAGGAATAGTTCGATGTCAGTCAGATAATTTTGAACATTGATATCAAAGACCACATTAAATTGAGTAAAATGTTGAATACAATTTTTTTCAGTTATATATGAAATTATGTTATACTATTAATGAATATTTTTGTGAACACCTTTTTCGTCTCATGTTGATTCATTCGTCTATTCTTATGTTGGATTTATACGTATAAGAACCTCTACAGACACGGAAGCCCTTTGTCCTGTTTCTAAGCAACAGACTTATTACAGATTCAAGATATTCCTAAAATGTTTACACACTTCACACCAATGCGAAATTCAAGTACACTTAAAATGACGGTCATACGCGGTAGCTATCAAGCACTCTTATATAAAAATATATAATGTTTATTTTGTACTTCTTATCTCTTCCTTATTTCATCAGTTTACAATAATATCTAACCCTTGACTTTGATAATGATTACCGAATATTATTTTTTAATAGAACTGCCTTTTGGTCGTAAGCGGGACTGGTGATCAAGGGGCTAACCTTAGGTCAGGCCATTTTTTTCTTTGTAAAGTAGGTACCCTGGAATTTAGAATTTTGCCTGCTATAAGATGGGACGATACTTTAACATTTATCTGGCGCAGTGTAGATATATTATCATTATGCCAACTATTTCTTCAATAATTCTATGTAGAACTTTATACCTAGTGAATTATTTTTTTAATCACACCACGGATTTTAATTAAATCAAATGATAAATTTCAATTATTAACGATTCAATACGGTCAGGTTATTTTAATTTAACTAACGTCAATTTTGGTTCACATTGGAACGCAAATAAGGTGACAAGTTCTCACGGTTAACTTGAATTGGTCTAGTTTATGTAAATTATTTTAAACAATAGAATTTGCATGTCCGTATGGACACCTTTTATTTCAATGAAATCATTAGGTAAACATTATGTTTATAATGTACACATTATGTTTATATTTTTTTCTTTGATCTATTTTCATTTATTTACTAAATCAGACTGATTTGATAACGAATCGATTTTGAAAATGACAGCTTTGTCTTTTTTGTTAAACTTACACATCCTTACGTAAAATTAATTAAATTATTTCCAACAAGTTTCATTTCAATCTTTAAAATAATATTTCTAAAATAAATAATTATTAACTTCCATATTTTTAACTTCAATTTTTACGTTATTTCATTTTAGATTTAACCCTCTAACTTCTACTAAATAAAATAATTATAAATAATTATTTCATTAATAACTATTCAATTTATCAAATCCCGTAAATGAAAGCCGAGTCTTATAAGATAGATGAGCACGGATGAGCCTTGAAAATAGTCAAGGTCGAGTTCAGACAGCAGAGGTTTAATACATTGACTGCTGTGTTTTTTTTAATGCAATTACATAGATAACGAACCGTGTGGTTTAATGAATTTGGTATTTGTTATTACGTTTTCCGGGATGATATTAATCTTTAAAATTGTTCTTTTCTGTTACTTATTTTTTTATTTAAAGACATTTTAGCAATAATCTATTCTAATAATTTTATGATATTTTCTTTTTGCTGTCACGCTGCTATATGCTGTGTATTTATAGGTAATAGCTATCATCAAGTGGAGGTATCTGCCTCTCCGAGAGAGGAGGCATGTGTTCCAACTCCCAGCAGAATGAATATTATAGGCTGATTATGCTAGGTATCATCAAAACTTCAAGGTTGTCACTTCATAACTTGCTGCGTATTCCGTTGAAATTTAACGAAAATATACATTATACTTTTCCTAAACAATTTATTTATTGAAAAACTTCCAGAAAGACCGACCTACTGAAAAGAACAAAATCTTCACATTCTTCACAGTAGAAAAAACCCAAATTTTTCCTCAACATTCAATTAAGTAATTCCGCACAAGCTTTGGCTTTTAAACACGATAACTTGTGACCCGGTAGGCTCCCAAACGGTTACAAGGACGTTGATAAGGAACCCTATGGTTCGCATTTTGTAAGTTTTGTAACTCATGTTGCCATCCGGGTTTGCTTGGAGTTTTGAAGATTTATTTACGATTATATTGTGTTTAAGTGGCGGTGTTTAGTATTCAAATGGTTAAGCTAGACTGGAAACTCGTTAGGTGTAGATTTGATTAAATCAAATTCGTAGTCATGAGCTTTAAATTAAAACTCTAGATTTATGTGTAACTAAGAAAACATACATCTTGTAAGTAATACTTCAATAAAATTGGTCCCATGTTTAAGCTGAAATAAAATTGATTCTTAAAACTACTTTAATTTTATGTAATATTTTTATCAGCAAAAACAAAAATCTTTTTTTTTTCTACATTAAAAATATAAAAAATTTCACCTTAAGTACCTATTACTTTCAAATTGGAAAAACTTGTAACGTGAAATTGCCAAATCATAAGTTTATGATAAATGGCATGATAATAAACAGCTACCAGAACGTACATCTAATATGAATATCGGTATTAGCTACGTATATATTATTTATTCGTATAAATCAAGTTTGCTCACGTTATCTTGTAGATAGGATTACCAGAATTCGGGTATTTTCAAGGTTATGCTCAATTTGCATCTAAAGTTAATAGTAATAAAACTGCAAATCCCATTAAAATTGCTGAAATATAATTCTTAAGAGAACTATCCTAATATGTGTTGAATAATTGGTAAATTAAAGACACTACACACTTTATGTAACATTTGACAAAAAATAAAAATATTGTTCTTTTCTTATAAAATATTGTTTCTCATTCAAAATCCACATGGTTACAAAATTTTCAATAACAACGTAATCATCAGACGATGTCACTCTTATTTTTGCAAATTTATACCCAATGTCATGAAAAAATTATGTAGAATATTATTTATGTATTCTTTTCAGTTTTACACTGTTTACGTTTTCGTCTGACCTCGAAACCATATTTTTTTGGTAAAAATTTGACTCTCAATTTTCAGTTTAACCTTCGAAGACTTCTTATCACAGATATTAATTCATCTGTTAAAGCAAAATCTTTATTTGTTGGGTTCCTTTTGGTATCTCCTTATTTTTCGGGATTTGTTTTTCAAGATAAAGTTAAAAACGAATATACCTACCTATCTACCAAACAACCACCACCCCTACCCTACCATACCAAACCATACCTTTAAAAAATATACCAAGGTTGTATGTTATGTGTCAATAAAAATGCTCTGTTAAGCCCATTATTATTTTTCCTGCGAATTTTTCTACTAAAATATCAATACCTGGCCGTGACTGTATTTTTTATTAGAGATATCGAAATTCTTGATGCACATAATCACGTTAGTTTTTGCATTATTTATGTGTGTAATATTTAGATTAATTTATGCTAATGTGAGTAAATCACATGTTTTATGTACGGAGTTTCCATTTTTTTTATTAACCCTTTTTATTATTCGAAAGATAACTGCAGAAATTTTTTTTTTTTTCTAATACACAGGACACATCAATAAATAAACCATAAAATGGCTACCTCACAAACTTCCCGAATCGATACAACCGAATATATTTTGCACGTTGAATCGAATAATCTATTCTGCACGTCTAATATCGATTATAAAAAACCCGATCTCGTTTCCCGCGCCCGTCCGAGCGCCGAATTCGCTTCAAGGCCGCATACCAAGTCCGAACCGTCCATTGTCAATGTTAGCTAGTTAGGCTAGCGCGAATGACGGATGTGTGTGTTACAATGGATGACGGGAATTAATTGCAGATTTTTTTTCCGTTTTTTTTTCTTAAAATGTTTTTTTCTTAAATAATTATTATATTATTCTTGTTTATGACGATAAAAATGTTTGAATTAATTATAAAGTAATATTTTTTGGTACATATTGCTTACACATAAGTAGGTATTGCAAAATCAATTATGGTTTAGCAAAGTAATAATAATAAAGTATTAAAAAAATAAAGTTATTAAAACAGGAAGTACCAGCAGTACCTAATCCTTGTCGATAAATAAAATTATCTTTAAGTAGTGCCAAATAAAACGGTGTTTATTTTGCATAAAATTAAGACCTATATTTTATTGACGGTTCTTTTCCTTACCAAGGTTTAAGATAAATTGGTTATTAAAATATTCATCTTACATAATATACAGAGTGTTAATGTAACACATTTAATAGCAATATACCCACATAATAAATAATAATGTACGAACAACTTTTTATATGTGGTCATTGACTTGAAAAAGACTTAATTAATTCTGCTGTCATTATCTTTGACAGATTTTTTTTAAACTGGGAGATAAGCTTATACACATTAGTTGTAGAAATTGATAAAACATGGACCACACGGAAGTAAAAACATACGCTAAAATTAGATTTATTTACTATAAATTTTGTAATTGTTTGGTACTCTTCACGTTTCAAACTAAAACAAAAAAAGTCAAATTAATTAAAGATGCATACAGCCCATATTTCAATTCTGAAAATTAACATCTCTAACGTACTTGAATCGACATTCATTTTAGATATATGTATACTATCAAATACCTAACTATATCGGAGTCAAGTAGGTATCCAATTTAGAAGCATGCATTAGGTACTCGAAAATAAATAATAATAACATTATTTTGGCTGAATGACAGATAAAAAATAATAGTAAATACATACTTAAATATTTTTTTTAATACAATTATATGTATTTATAATTATAAATAAAAATGCAAAAAAAAAACTTATTTTTATAAAAACATTATTGTGTTTATTGATACCGAAGTTACTATCGAAAAATCTAAGAAATATTTAGAAAAGCTTAAGGGTGACTTTTGTTAGCTGCTCAGTTTGCTTAACAATCTGAACAGCTAAAAAAAGTCACGTTTGCCAAACACGTGCGAACTTACAACATTGAAAAATGATAAATTAGTTTAAGATGATAAATATGTAAGTCGCCAAATAAAATTATTATAACGATTTAGATTTACATAAAATAATTAAGGGCATAATTTTATCTAGCGCGTATAATTAATGATAATATAATATTATCCTACTAAAATTATATTTATCAAGCGATCCTGCACGTTTATGTTATTTAGCGTGTTTTGTTAAATGGAGTTTAACTAATTGGTCACTTAAATTATGATAAGCTAAAAATTATTAATTGAAAATAATTATTTAAAACAGCATTATTTATTTGAGCAGTGGTGGCCCAGTGGTAACAGCCCCGACTTACCGAACCCAAGCAGGCGCTTTACTTTGTGTAAATAATTTCATCACCACTGCTCTCAAAAAGGTGAAGGAAAACATCGTGAGGAAACCGGCATGTCTTAGAATCAAAAAATTCGAAGACATTTGACATCTATCAACCCGCACTGGGCCCGCGTGGTAGATTACAGCCCACTCCTTCTCACAGAGAGGAGGCCTGTGTCCCAGCAGTAGGAACATTAATAGGCTGATGATGATGATGATTTAAAACTTTTAATATTATCGGGTTTAAAAAAAAAAAGTAGCGATTATTTAACAGTTTGATCTAACCGTGTACTTCCTAAAAATATTTTTAAATTGACTAACTTTAGTCTAACTCAAACGTCTTGATCCAAGCCAATTCTCAGAACATATTACCAAAATTATTTTCTTTAATGACGCTGTTTCACAATCCTTGAACCCAATTTCAAGGGCATACAGTCGACATTGGCATAGCAATTATTTTAGTGAGCGCATAAATAAGTTTGTTGGTTTATAATTTTGATTGACACTAGCCATTACGGCTGAGTAGGTATTGCGTCATACATAACGACGCATGAGATAAAACATAATTATTTCATGCAACTTTGTATCTTACGGTCTTCATTGTAAAGCCTTCATTGGATCGCAGAAGTAATATAAATGATTTTAAAGTCACAATTATTTACAAAGGAATTTGAACATTATGTTTTAAAGGAAAAGTTTCAATTTTGTAAATTAACGTGCAATCGTTAATAGGTCGGAAACGTCCTGTCCTCTAAAATTCTTTCAAAGGAGTTTCTAATAATTGCCCTTTGTATGCTAAATATCTTATTCATTAATAATATAAAAGTAAGCTGTTTATAAGTAAAACTCACTAATTTAAAAAATATACGCAAACGAAAAAGTGTGACGTAGATCATTGAAACTCCACTCTAGGTTTTGACTACAGAAAAAAATACAAAACCAGACTACAGCTCTATATTGCTATTTATAATTTTATTGCAATAATTTGCATGAACAATACCTGTTACAAATCGAACTTATGTAATAGGTAGCTTATTTTGTATGAGTCATCGATTTTTTTCCTCAATAAACTAATCACTTACCTACATCTCTATTTTAATGATTAATAATTTTATAATAAACAAAATCTGGAAACGTATGGAAATCGCGAGACAGCCACAAATTAATGTCAGCCTGTATATTTTTCTGTAGGAAAAACCCCTGAACGGGGTTACCCCTGGGCCCCTGACGATCATTGATTACCATGCTTGCTTACAGTTGGTTGGCCATTTCAGTATTTTTATTAGTAGTTTTACGTCAATCAGCGATGTCTAAGATTAAATTAGAAAAACATTATATCATTTGTCCCTATGAAGACTCCCGCAGACGAAGCGCGACGCGACTGTAGTAGAAAAATTTATATGAAAATTAAATGGAAATTGTTCTACCAGAATCGCGTCGCACCGTCTAGGCGTCTGGGAGCCTTTAGTCTAAAGATACATTTTAATATTTCGTTGTAAGTATGTCCTTTAAGATAACTTTCACCGGTATTGAATATAGACTTTTTTTAATTGGTTAAAAATAATAAAATAATTTTAACAATAAATAAATGCATTTTTGTAAAATTTCACATAATATCTAGTAGCAGCCCGGAGTCTAAATTTGAGCCCGGTTGATGACAATAGGCTCGCCTCCTATTACATGGGACTTAAACATAACTGGCTAAATGTGGGTGTACTATAGGAACACCTCTGCCTAACCGTTTGAGGATTATAGGCGTGATGCTAAACAACTAAATCCAAACACAACTATACTCCATTTAAATTAAAGAAGTGTCAATATCTTATTTCAAATAAAGTTTAGTGATGTGCAACATCATTCCAACGTAATATCGATACCCCAACGTGATTCGTGAATGACGTCCAAACTCCAAATGTTACTCCGTACCGAAATTACACTAATCGTGGTACCGTCACGCGATTCCTCTATCTTTATCTCGCGATATAATTTGGCCCGCAGGCTATGACCAACAAAACAACATTCTTTGTTTGCTTGGTGTTCATAATTCTGGGATTTTTCAGGATATATATATAATTATATATATTTTTAACTTTGCCCCACACTAGAAATTTCTCCTGTATTGTGGGTGCGTTTACAAACATTTAAACTCACATACACAAACAGCGAGACACGGAACAACTACTTGTAGGCCATACAAATATTTGTTCCGTGCGGGAATCTAACCCGCGACACGCAGCGCAGTAGTCAATCGCTTAACCACTGCGCCAACCGTGCCGTCAAATTGTTGAAAATTCAGATAAAACTAACTGTAAGCTATGAATACTATTTTTGTTGGTGAACCATAAACACGTTTTGCAGGGAAACGAAAAAAAAAGATTTTTGGATTCTGCTTGTACTAAGAATCACATCTAGTTCAATCAAGGTTCTATTTAAAAAGTTCTTAACTGACTGACTCATTGATTTACCAACAAACATGACGAAACACTACCTAAACCACTGGAAGAAGTATTTGAGGTAATGGCATTGATATATATTAAAAAAAAGGGGAAATGGAGAGAAAATAGGTACACACGGCTACACATCAGGCTACACATTTCCAGTTTAAGCTGACCTCGCATTGTCGCAAATCGTTTACAATGCGAGATCACCATAAACTGGAAATGTATAGCTTGATGTGTAGCCGTGCGTACCTATATGCGAGTCAAAATAATGAGGAGTAGAATGAAACCGTGAAAAACAGATTGAAAGTCACGAAATAACGAAGGTATATTCACCAAAAGTGACCTCAAGTCAGATATCTATCAACAAATTAAATAAAATCTATATCAGAGATATTTGATCATTGATTAACTCCAACGATGTATTCATCTAACACACTTCGTGTGATTTAAATATTCGATTGGCTTCCGATGAAAAGATAAAAATTACCGACTACAGATGTATTAATAAATTAAAAGTGTACGTTAAACAATTTTGGCTTTTGCGTCATCATTTCTGTCAGGATGAGAGCATGCTTGACGAGGAAAAATACTTCACGAACACTTACAATATGTAAAACCTATAAAAACCAAGCATCTTATAAACCTATTTTTGTTTAAATATTTCTCTAATCTTCATCCAAAAATTTTGCATTGTCAAGACACAATTTCAATCCGTAGAATTAACTTTGACATGGTTAACCTACGTCTCGTTCTTGAGTTCACTCGTTAAGTTACTTATAATAAGCACATGCATAATAGCATTACTTCCTTCTATGTATCTCTTGCAGTAATGACTTTAATAGTATCGGAATAGAATTCATTTTTGTTTTTCTCGTAGTCAGTTTAAGTTGTTGCCCGAAGTTCGTTGTTAGAACTGACATGCGGTTGGTTAGTGTTGTGACTAGTTTTAACTATTTATAATCATTTGGCATTGGGCTGTTCACTAATTTGTTGGTATCTTCTGAAACCTTTATTAATGATTGTTAAATTACATCTGTATGCATTTCCTTGAAAACTTTGTCTTCCGTAATAGTTGTTTTTCATGCTTTTATTTAATTCTTTAAATGGTAGATTTTTTTCCCACCCAATCAATGCTGCATTTGTATGGAGTATTCCATCGTTTTCATTATCCTCAAATTATTGAAGCAAAATAATTAGGTACATCAAGCCACTAATACACTGTTTAACTAGGTACTCATGACTTCACAGACTGCATTTAAGCATTAGTCTAATATTTAATCAATAGTGGAAATTCCTTACAGGAAGTAGTCAAGTTCAGTGTAGGTCATGCCAAATTCTTTAGCAGCTTAATGCAAAAATGTTTGATTTACCTTATGAACTTTTAGTCATTATTTTTTGTTGTGAAGTTCAATAGTTGCAATTAAATCATTAGTTTCAACGGAATTCATACATTTAAATGCATTCATTTATTTGTCACAATTTATTCCTACTTCAAGTAATCATATTAAAGTCATTATTATATAAAAAGGGCTGGAATAATTAATGAAAATGCATTCATTCTTTCATTATTTATTATTCCAGCCCTTTTTCTTCCATATTATCAACCGTTATCTTTTCTTTCAGTTCAGTCCTTTCAAGACTTATCATCTTTCACACAATTCATCTATCTTTTGGCCTGCATCTGTTCTTATATCCATTTACTACATTAAAAACCGTTGCAAATATTCCTTTAAATTCTGCATTAGGAAAAGTTCAATAAAATTGTATCTTAATTTAGATTATATTCTTAAATAATACTCGCTTCTATTTTCCACTAAGAACCAGTTTGAGCAAGTTGTAAATCATTCAACCGAATACTTGTATGTAAAATGTCATATGGTTATATCATGTTGCTTGTGGTTTTAGGGACCTCACATTGTTTAAATACTATGTCGGTAAGTACGACATATGTCGTGTTGTGTCGTTGTTACCCACAATAATTGTGGTGGAGACTCGGTCGACGCAATTTCAAAAGGTGTTTTTGCATGAATGCGAGAAACAGAAATTAACTGTTAAGTTGTAAAGGAAAAAGTAAGTAAAATGTTTGATGATTTATCATTAAATCAAAAGGTACAGAAAAGTAGTAAAATATGAATAGGTAGTTAGATACTAATAAAATTAATCAAGTTTGATCAATCGAAAACGTATTTTATTCGCAAATGAAGAGGTTATAAGAAAGAATAAACCATTTTTTTGCCTAGTACCGTATGGAAGGCAAACATTTGAAAGCTCTAATCTGACTAGGAAGTACGAAGTTAACCTAAAAAGAAACACTACACAATAAACAACTATTTAAAATATAAAAATTGCTAACACCTGTGCCAGTACCAAAAGCATCGCCATTCAACTCAATAGCAAGAAGAATTTATCTATAGTTAATATTGTTAATAACTTGCAAAAAAATGTAAGTCAAAATATTTTCAAAAGGCATCTCGCAAATTAATTTATCTTCATCTGACGCAGTGCCTGTCAATCAAGAAACGATTTTTGTATTAGGCAAATAATTTAATACATTTGATGGTCAAAATTTAAGATAAATAACTCTGCTATAAGTTCTATGTAGGTGTAAATATACGGGTAGACTTACTGTGCGGACACGATCACGAAGCGTTTAAAGTGATATTCTTTACACAGTAAGAACATAATGAAAGAATCACGTTTATTTGGACACAATTAGTGAAACATAAAATACAAATAAAAAGTTAAAATAATGTTTAACAACAATTAAATAGTGTGTGCCTCACGGCTCGCCAAAAATGTTCATAAACATCAAAGAAACGATTGATGGATTGCGTGAAAGATATAGCCAGAAATTAGGTTATTAATAAGGAGATGACGGCTCATAGAGATGTATATGGAAGAAGACGTGCAGTGCGTCTGCGAAGCACAGATAAAATAGTACCTATAAGACCAAAATAATGAAATTAAACATTTAAAAATAACGCAGTACTTTCGCTCTTATACAATTCTTTAAATATCTTATCGAAACCAAAAATAAGTAGCAATATTATAATAAAATTAGCCTCAAAACATGTGATAATCAAAACTATTCCGCGAACGCCCACACGTGTTGTACTGAACGAACTTGACCTTAAACTTTTGTTGGACGATTCAACAGTTAAACAATGGCATAACAAAATGAACACACGGACTGTTAGATAATCAAGCTATTGGATCGGTCTGTTACTGATTTGAAATTAGAAATTATTATTTTCTTTATAGCAATAATCATCCATGTATAAAAGTTACTGATTAGGAAGAAATGCTTTTAAAATCTGGGAGTACGTGCTACACTTCATCAGTATCTTCAGTGATTTCTTACTCAACTTTTTTACTATGACCTTTAAATGCAAGTAACGTAGGTGTCTTACTACGGGAGATAGTTATAAAATATAACTTAAAAACCTCCCGACCGCATTTCGGTAACGGCAAATTATCTCAACGAAGACTAGCCAAGTACGCAGGAGATATTATTATAGTGCACTCACGTGAGTGCGCAGACTCAGATTCATGCAATCTCTGTTGTATGTGTACTAAAGATATCATAGCAACAGCCTCATGAACACTATCTTCAATACCAAAAATTTTTGCTTGCCCGTTCCAACCTCTCTTCCTTATGTTTTCACCAACACTCGACCACTAATTGCCGGTACTTGTGCGAACCAATTTTTCAACAAACAAGCCTCAAATTCACTCGACTGAGAATATCTTATATATCAACTTAAATCCGGTTTCTTTATATCAAAGTCTAATATAATACGTGGTTTTGCACAAACAAAAATAATATCTGGGTGTTGTTTCCCGCGACTTTTCATTTACATTCAAATTTCAACCTCCTGTTAGATTTCTTAAGGTTAATTTTCTTAGTGCAGTGTGACCATACAAGAACTTAGGACCAAACTTCTTCATCATCGACCATTCTATCCATAATTCTCCCGACTATGTTGGGGTCGGTTTCCAGTCTAACCGGATGCAGCTGATTACCAGTATTTTACATGGAGCGTCTGCCTATCTAACCTCTACAACCCGTTAGGTCTTTATACTAAACTTATCTTCCTAATTTCATGTCTCCAGCTTCAGTGTTTATGGGCTATGTGCTGTCAGTTAGGGAGTCGGTTACAGACCACGGAGTTATTATTATGCGTGGATGGGAATAGGAAGGATATTAAAAGAAACTAAATTAAGAAAACGAGACTTAGTTGATGCGTTTAAAATCAAGTTTGTGAACCGGATATTTTAGTTATAAATCTGGTATTACGTAATGGTCATTCTAAATCTTATATATACGTATTATTTTAAAAGAAAACCGAATGATCAATTTATTGTTATAAACAAGTTGAAGCAGATTACTATATCAGCATTACCTAAAATGTTGAAATTCAAAATTCAACAGACGTCAAAATTGTATTATAGTCGATTCCTCGCACCATCTTTATGTGCGTTAGAGATATGCCATCCAAGAAAACGCACCCCATGACCCCACTTCGCTCCGCTCAATAGTTACTAAAGTACAGCACGGGTAGCATAACAACCATAGAAAAGGGGTTTTCTACGCGTTTAGTTGACAGGAGAATAGACAAAATGACACATTGTAATCTGTCATTTTGTTGTCTATTCTTCCGTAAGCGCGCAGCTTGCAGTACAGTAATCGCGGAGTGGGACGCGTCTTCGTGGATGACACTATTTGTAACTGGGTCTTATTATCATCCACCTTCTCTATTCCAAAATCTTCTTCTTCCATATAAGTACCTCTACACCCGCATCTTAGTCATCACCCCCTTTCCAACATTAATCTTTGATCTTCCCATACTCTCATCCAGCACAGCATTCACACTCCACATCCATCATCTGCGTAGCCTTTTCTCAACTAAATTGGGGTCGGCTTCCAGTCTAACCGGATGCAGCTGAATACCAGTTTTTTACATGGAGTGAACATGATCTGAACTCCACAACCCAGTTACTCAAAATACCCTATGGTACACCGACCTTGATCTAGCCATCCACATTAGGGAGATCCACTGCTGGGGAGTTTGTTGCACCACATCTTCTTCCCAGATAAAAAACTAGTGGCGCGGGTGTTTTAGGGGACTGTTTTATGTAATTGTTGACGTTAAAAAGTGCTGACTCACAGCCAATAAATAATGTTTTTTTTATTTAAATTTTTAATATACTTAAAAAATTAAGATCCTTACATGGACATGATGTCTCATCACTCGTCTGTCACACTTTAAAATCTTTCTATCCATAACGTATTACCTATTACCCAACTACCTACTAGCAAAAACAATAGACACTCGGTACTCTAAAACACGGATATGCGTCTTGTCATATCCACCAGTCGCAACCGAAAGCGTTTGAATGACGTCATCTGAGTAACGTGACCTTGACGCCGCTCAATGCCAGCAGAAATTAGGCGCGAGCGCAGGTGGCGCATCCATGCTATTCTTGTTGTGTGTTGCCATGTCGGTTTTTAATGTTTGATGATTTTTTTGGGGTTGTCATATTTTATTTTTATTTTTGCATACATTGTAAAATCATTGACTCATCACTCGACTTTAATAAAAATTGTAAAAAACATTTACGTATTAGATACTCGCAAAACTACCTTTTATTTGACCCTCTATTGTAATCGTTTGAACATTTTAATTTTATGAATGAAAAATTGTTAATTTCATTAAAACCAACTTCCTTAATCTTTTGAAGGACATTTTCCCTGTTTAGTGTCCCTCAAAATGTTTAGATTTCTCTAGCAAAAGATACTTATTTGTATTTATTTGTCTGCTCACGTTATCCATACGGTACCTACCTAACAAAAGTCCCCCCATCACAATTTTTTTCCCGTTAACTAGGGTGTTAGGTTAGGTTCATCTGGCAACCCACATAATACGTCAATGTGTTAATTTTTGCGCTGCGCCAGACTCATTGCGCAATTGTTCGGTAATTTTCATTGTTAGCAAATACTTTTTGTTCACTTTCTTCTTAAAATCGTTTCGGTTGCTATAACTTCGTCTACGTACGAGTACTACGTCAAATAGACTAAAGCCTCACTTAAACATTTTTAACTGAATTCAAAAAGGGGAATTTTTTCTTCACTCAAAAGTAATAGGTATGCTTTAAGATAAATTTTATAGAACTGTCTGTTTTCATAGGTACTACATAGTTTGCCTACTCAATGATGCATGTCCAGTACGGCTCGCAAATCCTTCCATATCCTAAGGGCACACCTTCCTTACCATTACCGCGTCACCCGGTCTACTCCTTTGAGATGCAATGGCCTCTGTAGCCCCATGAAACATGAGGCTCCAGGAGCTGGTGCAAATCCTGGGGTTCATTCGATTTATCGAGTCCAGTTAAACCACGCTGGGATCGGTGCATTTCACTCATTCATTGTCTATTTTCATAGACCGGTACTGACTGTACTACTCTTGCTTAGTTACTAGCACAGAAAAATCAAATTATCCAGCATCAACAAGTCCTTATTTTTATAAAACACTGGCAACAAATTATTTTTCTAAAATAAAGCCAGGTAGTCGCCATCTTTAGGCATTCAATATATCTCAACAACAGATTAGTCTACCACCAGGCAGTAAGTACCAGAATTAAGTACATATTAAGTACATTCGTAACCTCAGAGTCGCTGATGCATTGACGACCTTCCGAAATTGTACGCACTACCGCATTAAAAAAAAACACTCTCGGACAACTTAAATACAGCTGCGAAAATATATACGAATCCGTTTCTAATCAAAGCATTAATAATCGTCAATTTGACAGTTCAATTACTTTTTAAATTAATTAAATTACTTTAAAAACTTATAATTTTAATGGGTTTTTAACCGGTAATTTTTAAGGCGTCGGTAAATTATGTGATCTGGTAGCAATGACTACTTCACTTTTTTTGGTAAATATTTGTTGGAGTATGTTAGATTTAATATACTTCATTTAAAAAACATAAAATTGTTTTAGGATTTATTACTGACAATTTAATGGCTTAATTATTTCTATGAATAATTTAAATCATATTAGAATTTATAATTTCTTTTGATACGAGGCTTACATACTATAAAAACATTTAGGGAAAAAAATATCTTCCTTGTACATAATATTCTACTTAGAAACAAAATTTCTAACAGTTTTCCATCGTAGTTGAACAAGGTATAGAAATAATAAATCAAAATAGTTCCCTTTAACCCTAAAATGATTAATTTGGGACCCTTAAAATAGCAAGTGCAGGCGAAATTAGGAGAGGTCTTTAAATCGCTAGTCATCATTCAAGGGTTGAAGTTGACCGAGGGACCTTTAAAAGTTACCACTAATTAGTTATTTTAACCAACTTTCAACGAAAAGGAGGGAGATAATTTTATTTCGAAGCTTTTTTGCGGATATTTCCAGGCTTTACTTGTTGTTTACCCATAAATACTTTTTATACATAAAGGGACCCACAGAACCTAAACATGCCTAAAAGCGCCTAAACGCAGGTTTTATAATGCCTAAAAGTCCAGTACAGTAAACAAAATCAGAAAAATATATGATATTCTTCAGGATACCATACCTAGGATTTTACCTATGCTAGTAAAATTGTGTGTTAAAAACATAATGCAATAAATTTTATACGATGGAAAAAAACCATGTAGATACCTCAAAAAAATTATTTTAACGATAAAACATCATAATAATATACATGCAATCATTCTGATTTTGTATCAGATTATTCTACAAGCAACATTACCGTAATCCTGTTTAATTTTTTTAGTCCAATCAATAGATTTTTTGTAAATACATCATAGATAATTACTTCATATTTTGCAATATCATCAACATCATCATTATCTGTAATGTTCCCACTGCTGGGACACAGGCCTCCGCATTTCAAGAGGGAGTGTGATTGGGCTGTAATTAGGGCATGCAATTATCCGCCCATTTTACTATTCGGATATTTCGGATACTGCCAGACAACTATTCGAATATATCCGGATAATATGGATATTTTGGATAACACTGTAAAAGAGGTAAATCAAACTTATATTCGTTTACAATCGACATTTTTATTACAAAAACTCTCCAACATCGTATACTAAAGTACTTCAGTTCGTACTAAAAGCAAAATCTGTCCGATCAGAGTTGACAGATACGAGAAAAGCTATCATAAAAGGTAAAGATAAAGATCATTTATTTGTCAAACATGCACGTCAAATGCACATCATCCACGGGTTGTCTACCAATATGGTATAATAGATCGTGAGCTGGTCAAATGCTATCTTTGTTAAGATGGCTAGAACAGTTGAAAGCACATTACATGAAGACTGGAAATCTTACAAAGTACCCAAGCAGCACACATGGCTATGTGCTTGCTAATAAATGAGACAAAGTCACACCACTGAAATTGCTTGATATCAAAGTATCTGATGTATAAGTTGGATCAGCACAAACTAGTAGCCGCGAATGACATGTACTTTCATCGATTCCCTGAATATGAACTAGGTATCTTCTGTGCGTTTCGGGTCTTTCAGTTCTCGTTATCGCGATTGTGCAGTCCTATCCAATCTTCCGTTGGACAAATGTGTGAAACTTTGGGTATTCCTAAAGAGGACTTTCCGGATTGGGTTTTTACGGTCCAGGCAGGAAACAAATTAATGCATATCATGAATGACGAGAATCATGATGAGGCTCTGCTCCACATTCCTACTCGTACTTCCCATATCAACTCGATTTTGGGTTGGTTACCAAAACAGCTTATTCAAGTGTAGCAAATCCTAACCTTTTCTTTATGTTGCATTTAGCAGGAACTCTATTTTGATTCTGTGAGATCTCGTCAAGCAAGACACAATATCGAGATGAATCTAGAGAACAACACTACTAATCAAAGCCATCATTCCTGCCAATGCCTTTAAAGTAAATGTCATGCTTGTCAAAGCATTCACTGTTGATGGTCAACCAGAGTCCTTCCGATCTCTTTGCTTATTTTTCTCTGTTAAAGTAAATTATATTTCAGTTTCTGCTGCTTGTAATCACTGGGTGCTACGTCATCACCATCGCTGTCATTAACTGAAGTCGAGCTCTGTGCAAAAGCACTTTTAAATTTTCCCTATGATGAATCTACATAGTAATTGTGTCATTAGATAATTTTTTGAAGATATAGCATGAATTGTCACGATTGTGAATACCTATTTAATAAAACACAACGTTAAATGTTATATTATCAAAAGGAAAATGGAACAAGAGTAACTATCCGTATTATCCGTTTTATCCGGATAGTAGAACAAATTATATTCGGATAATATTTTCAACGGATATCCGGATAATTCGGATATCCGGATATCCGAATAATATGCCCTAGCTGTAATCTACCACGCGAGCCCAGTGCGGGTTGGTAAATGTCACATATCTTCGAATTTTTGGTTCTAAGCATGATGCCGGTTTCCTCACGATGATTTCCTTCACCATTTTAAGAGCAGTGGTGATGAAATTATTTACACAAAGTAAAGCGCCTGCCTGGGTTCGAAACCACGGCCTACAATTCATAAGTCGGGGCCGTTACCCAGAGTGGTACCACTGCCCCCTGAAATTACCTGCGTTGTGTCATCATTCTATATATTCATATATTCGTTTCTATGCAGCCCGACAGTGAACGCACTTTAGTTGTTGTAAGCCTCTTAATTTTGAATAAAAATTTTCACTATTATCATGTTGGTTATTTCATAAATAACCTGTAAATTTATTTTTACCGCTTTTTCAACTGTGTACAATTTTTCAATTTTTTTCCACTCACGTAACGTTTTGATATTTTAAGCCAATGGAGTACGATTATATTGTGATTTTAACCAACAAACATAATAGTTACAATAAATCTATCCCATCTAGCAGATAAGCAGGACCCACTCTAATCTAGGGGTTCGCGTATCTATGCTAATTACAGGAGGGTCTATAATTTATCCGTTTTGTCTGACCTCTGCTAGTTCGAGGGTAGATTTATGGGTACTATGGGTTTTCTTAACCTGGGACCTTAAGATACTAGTGTTGTAAATGTGTTTGAGTTCAATGTGTGATCTGGGGGCCAAGTCTACTAATTTACAAACGTCACAATGGAGTTTTTGACAGATTTTATATGGCAAATCTGTCAAAAACTAACAATCGAGAGACCATTGTGACGTTTGTAAATTAGACTTGGCTCCTAGATCGATTAACAAAAAGCTTTAATAGTGGTCTTCCAATGTTGTATAATATAAAGTTTGAAAATATATATACATATATAAACCATTTAATTCAGGCGACGCAGGCCTATAAATAAATACCTTAACCTAAACATACATATTTTTATTATTATAAAATAACTATTTTACACGAAGTGATGACCGCACAAGCGTGAAGTGATGAGTGGCGTGTGTGTGAGTGTGAAATAGGCCTAAATTCTTAAAGAAAGGCTGTCTTAAGAAATTAGGCTATAAATCAGTAGATCTAGAACCATGACATTTTGCACAAGACTTTTACTTACAGCGAAAATGAATACTAAGGAAGGATTTTAGAAAATTCTTACGCTAAAGAGGTTAAAGAGGAGATGAAAGTAGAATAGAAGATCAGTATTTTCTTAAACTGGACCGCCTGGGCAACTAGCTTCATGTTTCTGGCTGACTGACTCCTTGACAATTCAAAAGTGCCTGTACATGGTTTAATTGAAATAAATGCTTTGAGTTTTGAGTTTATAGCTACACTTTGCCAATCATCATTCTCCTGCCCCTATCTAAATTTATTTGCGGTCGGCGCAACATGTACTTTTCTTTCACACTTACCTATTAGGCCTAGCCCACACTGCAAATTTTATTTGCGCCGTTTTTACTGGCGTAGTTTATATTCAGTCACACAATTCAGGCGTTGCAACGAGCGTGGTATTCAAATGGCCAGTGCATGTAGATAGGTTACCATGTGTGTTCCAGAATAGCAATAAAATTTCGCGCGATTTTTAATCGCAGTGCGGGTTAGGCCTTTGTCATCATCTCGGTACTCGGCCCTTTCAAGCCATCATCGTCACTTCGCCATTATTTTTTCATAATTTGAAAACAGCCGGCTTATATGAATTTAGTAACTTTCTCACCCAATTATACCACCAGTGACTTACCCAATGACATGTGACGATCACAAGTGGGTGCTAACCATGCCCACATTGCCCAGTCTCCCATGTAATTGCCCAACATAGCCCGGGTGGTCCTGGTGACCACCTGACCTATATTTTTTAAGTTTTTTGCGCACACCTGTTAGAAGCCTTAGGAAAATAAGTGTCTGTTGTATTTTTTTAAAGGGGATTCTTTCTACGACATATTGCGGAAAATATTTTTTTATGTACATCTTGTTAAGATGGAATTTGTATTCAAGATGTTTGGAAAATTTCTTCATGATGATAATTGAGGAAGCTGAGTCGTTAGTGAGAAAACAGTATTAATTTGAAAATCTGATTATCCAGTTCCCCTATTACACGGACTCAAATATAAATGATGAAATTGTGATTAAAAAAAGAAAGGTTTACAGAGATTACTATGAGATTTATTATTAAAACTAAAAAAACACATTCGTATTAGTCTTGAACGGGTGAGAGGAAACGTCTGTCATCAAAAGACAGATATCACAAAAAAAGGTTGCGTTTGGAATAGTTCTAACAGAAATGTGGTGTACTCCTCTGCCTATAATAACCCTGCAAAGAATACAGGCGTAATGGTATGTTAATTTACTATGTTATTGTTTTATAAATAAAATTTTAGGAATAATACGAACAAGCTGAATATTGCAACTAATTTCTATACATACCCCCATCATTAGCTAATCTATGGGCTTAAGCATTGATTATTGGTTGATGACGTCAGCTGTTTTAGCCCAGTCACGCCATATGTCTGTACGGCGGTCTATAAGACCCTAGACAGTAGAAATAGTCACAAAGCAATTAGAACTATATCCCAAAAGTCATAGAGTTCAATTTTGATTGCACATAAGTAATTGTTCTAGTACACGCACGGACAAAACTATTGGCAGCAAATTAATTTGTGAAACAAATATTTTGATTTCATTACACCGGATAAAACAATTATGTGGAAAGAATTTTTAAATTAATTACAGTATTGTATTCCGTGCTTAATTATTGTCCTACCAAAATTGTGCTGGCTAATTGCCCAGTTTTTTCATTTCAATTAAGACATCTTAAGTACTCTCAATTACATCATGAAATTACCTCATCGTATGATGGGTTAATGTACCTATACCTCATCAAGTTTTTAATAAATTATTTATGGCGTACAATTTTTCTGCACGCAACTGCACGATCGCACAATAAAACCTATTGTTTTGAACTAAAGAGACATTTCCTCAATTTATGGCCGTTGCTGGCTATTAAAATTTAACTTTAGGTGCACGTTGATAAGGTGGGTTTTTGCTTAAATATAAAAGCCCACATGCTTGAAGACATGTGTTTGGTCTTTGTTTATAGTATCGGGGACTGGTTTTCTATTTATCAATGGGTTTTGCAAGGTTTTATTGCTTCAGTTAGTTTTATTAAATCTTTTTCGTTGGCGATTTTTTAAAGTAAGTAACATTTAATAATTATACTGCTTAATAAATCAAAATATTTTTCAATTAATGAGGTTATTACAAAACAGTTAAATTATGTAAATAATAGATGAACAGTTTGGTAATTTAAGGCTAAAACATTTTATTTTTCGCCACTGAGCTTGACCTGCTAAGTCAAATTTAGAACGAATCATATTTTTACGACATGAAAATAAAAGTTAGTACTTACTTAACAAAAAAAAGTCTTTAAATTAAAAATAACATTCGAAATTAGAACTCGATTTAAATTTGGAACGTCTAAAAATACTGGCCGCCGATAAATCGTGTCACCTTGGTGCTCCCACACGAAAAAATGTGGTAAAATGTTTTTCCTAGAAAATTGTACGAACTATAACTATGCATGTTAATTTATGTTGTTGATTTTTCAATTCTCAATTTTAAGGATTCACTAACTGTCACTCTCTGCTTTATTCGTAGATTTCGGAAACAAAATTATGCGGGTTCAGTTTTCCTGAACGCCATTTTATGGACTGTTTTAAAATCTCTTGAACATTTTTTATCAGCCAAAATTGGTGTTGCGGTCATCCTCATCACAGTTTAGCTGTGCGTTGTCAGTCAGATAATCGTCCTTTTTTATGATCTGATGGAATACTACCTACATTATTTTCTTGCATTTAAAGACGACGAAGAAAATGGACACTGTGTGGAGTTTCTTGTTTTAACATAAAATAATTATACATGTATAATTATATAATATGTATAATTATGTATTATCCTGTCACGCGGCAGCACTGTAGCTTTCCTAGTGAAAGAATTTTTAGAATCGGGACAGTAGTATCGAAGATTCCCCCCTACGTACAACAAGCCAACTTTTACCTCTTTATAATATTAGTAATAATTAGTATAGATAAATATGGCGGAGTGGAGTATTATTTTCTATAAAAAATCTGCCAAACCGTCATATTTATTCCTCAAATAAAAGTTTTCTGACGTCGGAAAAACCTATAGCCGCATAAAATTAAAACTATACACAACAACGAAGTGTACCTATATGCCTTAAATGCCGAACCTATCAAAATTTTAACCTACATTATGTTCGCACTAAACAAACGCTCTGTTTATCCGTCAAAATCCGATACAGGATGTGCAATTCGGTGCCATAAGAGGGATGCTTGCGACCTGTCCCACGACCCGGCAGGTGATGGCGTTCCACCCCCATAAACAAAGAATAACCACCCTTAACTTAATAAACCCAAAATTCAATTTCACTTTATTCTTACTGTCATTTCCACCACTGAATTTGACAATGGAATTTCGACCTTAATTTTTGGGTGGGTAGGTACATTTTTGTTTGGTAAGGTGTCTTCCTTTGATATCCCATGGGAACGAAATTTTACGCATCTGAGGGAATTCTTCAAAAGCTTTTTTTTTTCTAACAATATGTTTCCGTCAATGGTCTTATGCAACGCGATGCAATATGTGATGCATTAGTTTCGTGAATATCTTTTGAATGCATTAATTTATAGGGTTTTCAATAGTGTGGGAATTTGCGTTGATTTGGTGATTTTTGTATAGATTATTTTCGTTTTGAGTTGAGTGTACCTTGATCAATATAGAATTGATTATAGCGTATAGCGTCACGTACAATGGTAGAATAAAACATTTGCAATAAGCGAGAAAATACGTCTCATATAAGTAGACGAAGAACTGGTCATAAGTTTGATAAAATTGCTCCAAAAATCCAAAATAGATAAGGTTTATACATTAGCAAAGCCCTAAGATGCAAAAGAAGTAACATTACAAATAGAGCATATAAACGGAATCATGTTAGATCCAGTAAAAGAAATAACAAATCCAAATAAAACGATTGATATAATACGTATTCTTACAAACAAAACCAACTACAAAAATAATAAAACAGTTGATCCAATATATTTTAGTCCCATAAAAGATAGCCCCAAAACCAAAACCATCAACATTAAAAACATCACTCAAAAATTAGCTTTAAATAATCCAAACATACTTTGTGAAGATATCTATAGAATAATCCACGAATGACCTCCCCTTAACGGTCAACCCATGCAGGACAATGACCGGTCCCCTAATTTATGGTGTTTCCATGGGGTGTGTATACTCCAATACTAGATATATCAATGGGATCGAACAATGACATGGTAACCTAGTTTTTATGGGGAGAAGGACTGGAGAGAAAGGTGTAGGGTGTTTTCAAAAGATATGGTCCATGTCTGGCCTTCTTTGATGAAATGTCTCTGAATGCAAGGGGAGAAATTGATCTTGAAGAATTTAATGACCAGTCTCTTTTGCAAATAAAACTGGTTTTAAAAGAAAATTATTGACATTATAATAATGTTATAGTGTAGTTATAGTAGTGTGTTATAGTAGAAACGATGGACGGACTGTGTGAAAGAAGATATGGTATAGAAGGGGCTGACTGCCGAGATGACGACTAATATAGAAGTATCGAAGAAAAAGGAGAGAGAGTGAGATGCGGGTCAAGAGCTCCCCCGTAGTGGTTAAAATTGGGATAGACAGGAGAATGATGTATATGAAAATATCCCTACTACCAATAAGTCCTTTAGATGACATACAATTTAAAGACATATGCTATGCAGTTGATATTTTTTTATCACTTTCCCTTACTTGACAACATATCCAATTTTTTACGGTAATTTAGTGCAAAATGTTACTTCATACATCGTTTTAATTTTAAAATATCAGTCAATAACATAATTCTTACTTAATATAGCTTAATTAGCCGTTGTCATCAACTGCATCAACTTATGATTGACATTTGCAACTATTATCAACAATAACTCTTATTTATAACTACATAAAGTACATATTTAAATGCCCTTGTCACTCACCTGTCATTTTGAAATATCAGTCAAGGAGAAATGACTCTTGACTTAAGGATTTAAGGGTTGTTTTGACGTGTTATGGTGGTTAAAGAGAAATTGTGGTCACCTGCTGCGTTACATCATGTTTTACACCATTCATACCTTGCTATAGATCTGAGAATTCCTTTAGACCTGTCTAGTCCTTGTTTGTTTATGAATCCTCATATTTAAAAAAAAAATCTTAGGACTAGCTTTACTATTTACAGTGGAACTCCACACTCCAGTGTTTTAGTCTTAATTTGGTTCTCTTAGAGTATCTTGCTTCGAAATTTTTACTCGTTTAGCAAAAAACAATTCGTCTTCAAAAGTTACTATAACAACAGAAACTTTCATAGAATTCAAACTTTTTACAGATACTTATTACCAAAACATCAAGTTATCGATGTTCAGTTCCCGTCTTACCAGTCCTCACAAATATTTTCATATTACTCTTCATTACACTTACCGCTGTTTTTAAATCTACATTGCCTCTGATATCTGATTTTACATTACCTCTTAAAACATCCTCAACCAATACCGATCCTATCTTTCTACCAGAAGCTGCATCACCATATAAAACCAAATTCCCTTCACCATATTCATCATTCTATGGACACCGTGCAAACCCACATTTACCCGCCAAAACTGGTATTACGCAAGAGTGGGCTGACAATAGCTCATCTCCCAAGTGTGAGGGAGACAAAGCATAGGCCACTTCCTGCGCAGGAGCCACGTAGAATATTTTTTGTGAATTGCAATTCTATGTATTGAAGATAATATTATTGCATATTTATTTGTTTGTCAGGTTGTTTTGTGCAGACGTGCGGAACCGATGTTTGATGGTTTTCTCGTTAAGTTTAAAGATATTGGATGCTGTTGTGTTCTTAGTGGATTTACTATGAAATGGGTAATTTCTAAGACTGTTGATTACTTTGTTGATTAGCACATTGTAGGCACATTGTCAAAAATTATTTCATGTTTTTCTAAATTCGCTTGGACAGTGGAAAATGTGGAAATGTGTGTGTGTGGTATCTTTGATCTTCGAAGTTAATTAGATCTGTTTGCTGTTTCTGCTTCGGTCCTAATTTCTTCAGGTAATTGATGTAGATACTTAATTCATAACTTGGTTAAAAATTGTACTTTTTTAGGCATATAAAGCGATGACTGAAAGAATTTCCGCTCTTATTCTGACATCATACATCATTACAAGGCAATTTTGACCAAAAACAACAAAAAAGTGCGAGACTACCTACAGCAGCCTATAGAGAAAACTTATTATAGATTGTTCGGATAGCCATGTACAGTGGTAAATCAATACCATTATCTTAAAACCACTATAAAAATGAGTGATACTAAACAACCGGCGGTTTTCTGAGAAGAAGGCTTTAAAACAGACAAAACTTAACTTTAAACTACAAGGTATAAAGTTAAAATTGCTTCGAACAAAATTGTATTCCTTTACAATATGCAATTTGTTGTACAGACGAAGAAAAATAAAGCTTATTTTCATAAGGAAGATAACCCAAAAAGTTCACTCAAATATTGATTTTGATTCTAATTATTTTTCTGTTCTGGTTGATGAGTCTAAGAGATTTTGGGAGTAATAAAGTTCAAATTAGCTTGGTGCTGATACAGATCAGTTGTGATGTTTCGAAAATGGGCATATTACTTGCTCCCGCGCATCTCATGGCGGGCGGAAACCTTAATGGGTCCTGGAACGAACTAACGATGGGACCCATCGATCTCAGATTGTAGTGATCGAAATTTTTAGACATGGCTTTTATCCTGTTCTAAAAATTTTATGAGATTGTTTCTACCCGACTGCAACGAAGCTTAAAAGGACGGTCTACGATGATGTTATGATTTTGGTAATGTTGAAAAATGGTATGTCGATGTGTCTCAACGCTCAACGATCTTTGTTTTTATTTAATTAATTATGGCAAATGTTAAATATAATATACAATCTATTACTAAATTATATTATGTACAGTTATATTTTTGAGCCGTTTGGGGTTGAAATATTAGGGCCAAGTGCTCACCGTGTATTTCGGGACATCGCCGACACTTCACGTGACCAGAGGGCTGGCCAATTTTTAGTCAAAGAATCATCATTGCCATCCAACGTGGCAACGCGGTCAGGCTTTTGAACACTTTTCTCACTGACAGCGATGCGGACGAATTTTTTTATGACCAATGAGCTCTTCCGTTTATTTTTTCCTTTACTTACTTCCAGCTCATCTCTAAGTCCTTGTATATTGTATAATAATATTATGGTATATGGTATAGCTTCTTTCTGTTCTAGTCTTGGTACACTAACTACAGTTATTAACCCATCATTAACATCAGCCTCATAATCATTACCTTATCTCAACTATCTTGGGGTCAGTTTCCAGTCTAACCAGATACTGCTGAGATGGAGCGACTGCCTATCTGACTTCAGTGTTGATGAATATAATATTTTCAGTCGCCTATGTAGCTCTTTGGCAAATGCTACATACAATTTTCTAATTTTAATTACACCGTAAAAATACCATCAAGGACAATCATCGATGATGATTCTAATGTTCGGTTCCTATATCTAAACAAAAACGAATCGTTTATCAATATATCGTGTCGTGTATGTGATCGTGTTTTGTTTGTTTATTGTTTATCGTGATTATCAATGGCAGTTTTTTATTGCCACACTGGGCATATAAATAGATTCGTAAGCTAATTTTACCTTCGATAGCCCTCGTATCAAAGCTAGAATTAGAATCTTTCCATTGTTGAACCTCCCATTCGGAGGTCCGTATGAGAGCGTCTACTATCCTCGTTTTCCCATAAAAAAACGATGATTCATATTAGAAAAAGTGTCAAATTTCACTATCAAGTTCAGGGTCAAACACAGTCATTATAATAAAAATCACGCGCTTTAGTACAGAAAAACTAATTAATTACCTAATGAATTGACAATTTACATAATTTTATGGGCTTTTTTATTTATGTCTTGGGTTTTTTGTTGGGCCTACGAACATATGTTTATGGTAAACATTGTCAATGTTTAAATATATTGTAGATTTTTTTATTTACTCTCAATAGATTATTATGAAGTGACAACATAATAGAATATGGTATTTGGCAACAAAATAAAAAAAGCTGTGGCTACGTTTTTTCATAGTATTTTTTTAGGCATTGAAAGATATTGATTAGGACAATCATTTTATACCAAACCTGATATAGGCCTAGGTATATTAAAGGAAAAGGTTACTTTTCAGCGAGCGTGCTTCATCCTCGACGACATCGTCATCGACGAGATAGTAGTCAAACACAAGCCTATCAATAATAAAAATAAAAACGAAAATCTAATATTATCAATACCTTTCATGTATATTACCCCGAACCATGTCTACAATAACAATGCTCTATACGTCATTACCCGTCCATATTTGTTCAGGGTGCTCAAGCGTCGACCAAAAGGTAACATCATCGAGATTCACGCGACACGCTTCATACCCCATTCGATCAGGATCTGGAACTAATTCTGATACCCCTGTTTGTATTAAGATGCTTGATGATAATGTAACTTACAATGATGAATTGGATAGTCATCTTGGAATGGAAAATGTCAATGGGACAATTACTTGTCATAGGCTAGTATAACAGATGTACTACATCATTACTTCCACACAATAAACAGAGAGAAATGAAGACAGAAAAAACAAACCTACAGTATAAACCTGAAGGCTCAGTAGATGATGACGATAGATTAAGAGCTTCCGATGACTAAGATGCTTCTAAGGAACTAATTATCCCAGAAGAATGAGCATCAGCAGCCATCCATGTCGGTCAACACGATCTCAACTCATGTCACGGTAATGGTAGCCACACACGTTACGATTTGCTTGCGCAAATTTAGGCTTGCGCAAGCAAATCGTTACGTGTGTGGGAAGAAATTTGCGCAAATTTCTAGGCTTGTGTGATTTTAAATTTTCGATTCCAAGCTTGTGCGTTTGCGCAAATTTGCTTGAGCGTGTGTTCAAATTTCAGTAGATTTCTTTTATCAAATGCGATAAACTCAAAACCTACCGAACGGATTTTCATACGGTTTTCACCTATGGACGGAGTGATTCATGAGAAAGTTTTATTGGCTGAAATATGACGATGAAGACAATTGAAGGTGTCGAAAAAAATCTTGTCGTCTGGGAGCTTTACTGGCATGCGCCGGGTACAATTCGGTAGTTGATCACAGGTGGCAACTGCAGGCGACGTGTCGCCGCGACAGGACTGGTTTCTATGTATTTTTAAGAAGGCGACGTGCTGACGTGTCGCTAGCATCGGAAGGTACTTCATAGAAATTCATTGAAATCAGTCGTGTCGCGGCGCACATGGTTCGGTTTATTGTACCTACGTATATATTTTTTTGTAGCGATTTTTTGGTGACCACACACGTAACGATTTGCTTGCACAAACTTAGGCTTGCGCAAGCAAATCGTTACGTGTGTGGGAAGTTTGCGCAAATTTCTAGGCTTGTGTGATTTTCAATTTTCGATTCCAAGCTTGTGCAAATTTGAGTTTGCGCGCTTGAGCGTGTGTGGGGCATGTGTTCCAATTTCAGTAGTTTTTTGAAGCAAAAACTTCTTTGGCGGCATTGTGCACTTTTTTTGGGATTTGTAAAAAAATTTAAACTTGCATCAGGACACGTAACCTGATCGAAAATTCGTAAGATGGAGGGAGAGTAGAATTTGTTAGTAACCTAATAAAAAGTACTAGGCTTGCATGAATTCACGATAGTATTTCAATTATTACACGTTGTGCACAATTTCTGAGCAGTAACCTAACTAAAAGTACTAGGCATGCATGAATTCACGATAGTATTCAATCATTATGTTATGCTACTAATAAGATTTGGATGAGGCAGATAGATAGTTTATTACTTGGATTAACATAATATTATAGGATACTGTTTTCACTTCCATCGGCAGTCCCCAAAGACTGCCCCTCATGTTTTTTTTTTATCAACAATCGAGCTACTCATTGCTCTCCGTCCGCAAGCCCGCGCCTACGGTGGCCGGAAATCAACTCGCGATTCCCGACGCCTAGGACGTCTCCTACGGCGGCGGCTAGGGGCGCGAGGTCGCAACATTTGTCTCTCCCTCGCGCGCTCCGCCTCCTCCTTCGCGAGCATTACTGCTTCGCAGAAGGAGGTGAAGGCTTGCCATGCCTTCTCGCTCCGTACCATGGCCTGGACCAGGGCCGGACGCGAGTGGTCACTGCTGCCCATCGCCTCCACGAGGAGTTATGCCAGTCTTTGGGTGCAATTTTCAATTCGTTTAATAAGTTGATGTGCGAATAATGCTCTCTTTCTCTTAACCAGTCTTTACACCATATGGTTCGGTTAATTTTACGTCTTTGTTTTATTTTTTTGTAGCGATTATTAGGCCAACTATAGCCAAAGCGTCATCAATAATTGATGCCATTACCGCGTAACACACCTGGACGGTCTCTAAACAGAAATGATATCACAAGCAAATTTGAGCCGTGTGTGGTCAATACCGGCGTCAAGCAAATTTGCGCAAGCAAATCGTAACGTGTGTGGTCAATACCGACGTCAAGCAAATTTGCGCAAGCCTAAGTTTGCGCAAGCAAATCGTAACGTGTGTGGCTACCATAATTAGACTAATTTATTCAAGCGACATTGAAAGGGTGACATCCATCCGAACTGTTGTTTAATAAGCATTACCACCAGTATAATAGAAATTATTGAAAAGGTGAAGATTGTCAACAAGTTTTTAAATAAATTCTAATCCCGTAAAATTCAAAGAAGCAACTCAAAAATCAGTTTTGTGTGCAACAAAAGCTTCATCCATTCCAACATGTTATTGACTAGTTTTTACAGCAATGAATGGAAGTGAACTATCAAAATGGTTTTATTAATCGCGAAGATGATAGAAAAATATCAATTTCTTGCCTTCCATCTATACAATAGTTTGAAACGTGACATTTATTTTAGCTAGCCGAGCACGACACGAGTCTAAATTATACGTTTTAAAACCAAATTTCTACGCTCAAATCTGCAGACCGTTCAATGCCAATATTAAACGGATTTTTTTTATTCACGATTTCCAACTTTTTCATTCGCTTGGGTGACAAAAGACGGCAAAAAAATGGAACCATGTAAAAAAGTTCTGCGTTTCGTTTGCTCTTAACTTCTTTGCTATAAAGATCAGTTTCGTTTGTGTTGGTGCTAGTTTCGTAGGGTCCTATCTGGGTCTTGGTCACTGGCTTCTTTAGGAGTTCGGAAAAACGGTTTTTTGAATTGGTTCAGCGTTTTTCGTTGAGCACGCGCCCGCCACCCGTCGCGATCGGATTTGAATATCATTTGGTTTCGCCTGCGTTTTGTAAATTTCGTGGTTTTAGGTTGTGCCATTTGGCGCTGCATTACATGCTTATTTAGTTGAAAGGAACAGTGGTTTAGGTGGTACAATTCCACGAGAAAAATTGCTACTTGCATAGTTTTATTTGCACACACTGCATAAGTGTATTTCCTTGTTCAACAGACCTTATCCAAGCCTTTGCCAAGTATTTCTCTACTTAGAATAACGACTTCAACTCTTGCCTCAGGTACTAACAATATGCATTGAATTATCATTATAACATCTAATCCACTGCTAACATTTACTGACCCATGCCAAATCAAGATTTCATACACGTGCCAGTGATAATTTTAATTCATTAAAATTAAGTCTCGAAACTACTAAATATAGAAATAAATAATGAATTCAACTCACATTCGTTTTACTATGTCTGAATGAACGAAAAGGTGCTTTGCATTAGCTTTAATAGTAGTCTTATAACTGACATCTATTATAAATTTTATTGTATGTTTGTTTGGTCGTTACTAAAAGACATGATTATTTTCTTTCTTCAACATCTTGAATTACTCCTGGTTAAGTTCTTCTTGAGGATTCTATTCGATTGGTTGACTGTTGTCAAAATCATGATGAAATAAATAATCAATAAATTCTATTGTCTCTATAACAATATTAACTATGAAATATATTCCAAACTGGTTTCTATTTCTCCATCTCTAATATCTCGAATTCACTCAATGTTAACTGTTGTTCCTACTTCGTCCTTTAAACGTCATACTTCTAATTTGTTATCATCTCCATCTCATCTATCATTTATTATATCTAAATCTCTGATTTTATCAATAAATACAAAAACATCAAGCAGAGCCGCGTCAACCATAAAGTTCTTAAACATATTCAAATGTGATACAATAATATGCGTTAGAGCCGCCATTATTCCACATTACTTAACATTTGGACAGCATTTGATCAGATAACTTGTGGACATTGATAGAATACTATGCTTTAGGAGGATATGTCAGACCTTGAGACTGAAATTAGCTATTAACAAATATTATTATGGTTCAAATGATGGTGTACGTACTATCGCAGACATGCATATTTGAACACCGTAAAGACTATTCCTGCTTGCAGCGGTCGACCGCTATAGTAACACTTACCTACGATAAAAGGGTCGTGTGCATTTTGTATGGGATTTTGTTTTCAAAGTGGTTATAATATGCGTGACTGCGATTGGTATCTCCTGCAACCACCAGTGACATTGTTGTGTCACTTAGCTCAAGAAGTTTTAGCTCAATTACTGGGTAATACGATACCCCTTGGTAAGACTGGTAATTAGACTTTTGGGCTCCCGTAACTACTGAGGTCTTAGTGTCATGTTACAGCCAAAATAAAAGTTAAATTTAATTACCTATACATTTAGTTTCTAAAGTGAATAAAACAAATCATTGTAGGAAGTGACTTAGACTGAGTTTCTACATTTGAATTTGCGTCACCCTTACGCAATAAGCGCGTAAGCAACAATTTCGATGTTTCAAATATTTTTATTTCACTATACGAAACTTTACAATATCAATCTACTTATCGGTGGTCGTGTTTAGTAACATTGCCGCTTGATTTCTCGCTATTTACCTAGATTACTCGGTTTTTTTCAACAGTTGCGGCAATATTTAACGCATGGCCGATAGTGACATTGGCTTAGAATCAACTTTTTGCCGCCAAAATCATGCGCCAGGGCCGTCTGAGAAAAACGACACTTTTTTTCAATACCAATAATTTTCATGACATAATAATATAAAAAATAAAATATGCTTACAGTTATAAGTCTTTTCACGTTTCAGATTGAATTTTTATATTCGAAAAATTGGAAAAATCAAACTGGTTGCACGATTATCCCCTAGAGATTACGTTTCCGTTGGAAATACAAAAGATCGGATTAAATGGTCAAGAATTCAATTCATTGGAGAAACGTGAGATATAATCATAATTTTGTAACAATAGCTTGAGTATTTCATTTAATATTATTATTTTTAAGATTCTTTGTTGTGAAGCACTAAAATGTTTAAATAATTATTTGCGAAATCATTCGAAATTAGTTATGCGGGAAAATATCCGTATTCTTACTATTTTTATCTATCTGTCAACCATAATTCGATGCTACCATAAAAATACAAAAACCACAAACAATTAATTAAAACGCACTTAATTAATAAATCAATTGACACTGAAAATAATTGCAAAAACTAAATTTTAATTAAATAATTATAATTGGATTGGTTCAATGGATAAGTGGGGAATTAATTCCGTTACATTATCTGTACCATTGAATTGTAATCAATTCGGAAGCCGGCAATTGAAGTTTGTGAATCTTTTCCTCGTTTTAAAGCGTTTATTACTTCCTAGTTGGATACTTAGTTCTTATTAACGTTATTTTTTTTGTCTGAGTCATTTATTTAATTTATTTCGATGAGAATCTTAAAGAACAGGTGCTTAGATTTAACAAAAAACCTATTAATTACCAACTATAATTTCTCTGATAGTTTTGCAGAAAAAAAAGACATAACTTTTACTTTTTCTCGAAATATTAATAAGAATTCACGATAACATATTTATCGTACCTAATTTACATTACAAACAAATCGATAAACCAGTTTTAGTAGCATTAGGAAAAGATTTAATTTGTAAACGAGATTTAAGCACTGTTTAATCTGCCGTGAGGTCGGTCTTAAGAATTAATCTATGGAGTGTCACTCATATGTCATTTTGTTGACATGGATTTGCAGATACGATGTTATTCGGTTCTACATAGTATTTTCTTGATTATTTTGCTTGCATTAATTTCGGATCAATAACTGTTTTATGCTTTTAATTTGTGATGTAGTTAATTAAACTAGTAGGTAGGTGATTATTTAGATACCTACATACAACCGCTTTTATCAGACATCGCCGCAAAAAGTATGGGCATGACATTTTAACAAAAAAATAACATAAAATTGACCTACAAACGATTTTATGATCTACAACTGACCTAACGTTCGTACGTGCTGATGTATGGCATGACAACCTTTTGTATTTGCAGTTCTGCTTACCCCAACAAAAACATGATAAACAAGCCCTACCACAAATCTTGTACACAATTTTTCAGCCAAAAAACGTCAGAATGGCCGCCATCTTGAAACCCTAAGCTTTCGCGAAAATTAATCTGTGCGGGCAAAAACTATGCCTTATTAAGGGGAAAATCCGCCCCTGGCTAGGGTCTAATGTCCACAGATAAACAGACAGAATGTATGCTTACAATTAATAATAATTTTGGGGTGGCAAAAAGTGGTCCGTCGTGGCTTGCTCTTTTTGTTAGCCTACAGTTTTTGTCACTGAAAAGTGGAGGGTTTTAAGAAAATTAGTTTTCTTTTTTTGTGTTTTTCGAAGGCTTTGTTTCTATGCTGAAAGGGCGCGAAAATATTTGCAGCTACTTTTGTTTAAAGAGCTTATTTACCTGCTGAGTATTCCGAAGTAGCTTTTGATGACATTGTCATAAAAATTACGATGCACGATGGTTGGATAGAAAAGCCTTCGGATAACAATTCAGCTGCTTTGGGCTGCCTGTCTACTAGAGAGAAGACGACAGCAGGCGTAGCATGAGCACCGCTTTGTCGACGGAAGAGTAGACAAAAATGACGTTCCGTGTAGACAGTACGACGGCAGCAAAATAGAAAAAGGCAACTGCACTTTTTACGAAATTCACTCTTTAATATACCTAATTCGACTCAGAATTTTTTGTTTGGTCATAGGATGTTTTTACTGTTTGATTGTCAATTTTTACTGATATTAAGTCACGTTAAACACAACTAAGTACAGCTTATTTTTTTCAGTGTGTCAAAGTACCGTGTTTTAGAACAAATAACATTACAGTAATATTGGCCTTAACCATTTCCTTGGTAATATTAACTAAATGATGTAAAATAGGAGAAGATAGCTTTCTTCTTCTATTAGTTATCACAGTTTTGCGTTTAAAACGCTCTTCTGTAAAATCATGATTTTGCAGATAACCCTGTATACTTTATGACCATCGAGTAGAATATTTCACTACCATAGACAACTGTCAGTCGTCAGAGTGATTTTGACAATTTGGTATAGAAAACTTTCTTCTGAAATAGTCTACGTATAAAATGACCTAGACAAAGATAGTTAGAAACGAAAGACAAAGTGACAGATTGAAGAAAGATTTCTACGGTGCGATGTCAAAAGTGATGAAAGGAAATGTCACTTTGTATAGAAAGAGCTGTGTCTACTCTTCGTAGACATAGAAAGCATCATGCTACGCGTGCAGGAGAGATTCTTTGGTTAATATTATCACATCTCCGTTCCTCTCCTCTCTTCTCCGCTCCCGTGGCAGCCTTTAGATAAAAATTCTGCCCTGGTAATATTATTTAAAAACTTCTTATTTATTTTAGGGACAATCGATAATAATAGTATCAGTTTAATATTATCCAACCACAGGGCAAAGGCCTCTTCTCATACAGAGAAGGCACGAGCATTGATCACCACGTTTGCTCAAGTCGGGTTCGCGATTTCAGAGTTATACTGACTATAAGTTCAGGTCTCCTCACGATTTTTACTTCACCGATGATAATAATGTGTAAATAAATAAATTAATAGTTCATCATCAGCCCATTAATGTTCCCACTGCTGGGACACAGGCCTCCTCTCTGTGAGAGGGAGTGGGCTGTAATCTACCACTCGGGCCCAGTGCGGGTTGGTAGATGTCACATGTCTTCGAATATTTTATGCCGGTTTCCTCACGATGTTTTCCTTCACCGTTTTGAAAGCAGTGGTGATGAAATTATTTACACAAAGTAAAGCGCCTGCTTGCGTTCGAACTCACGACCTACAACTCGTAAGTCGGGGCCGTTACCACTGGGCCACCACTGCTAATTACAATTATGAAATTAATAGTAGTGATTAAAAATAAAAAAAGTCTCTAGCTTATGACCAATATACATCACAGATCTGCAAAAATGAAGATTTTTTCAAACCTAGTGTGGAAAATCGAACGCTAATTCCCTTCTCTATGAACATATGTGCTAACTAAAGCACCTTTTTACAGTAGGTGCTTAACAACTTACCTGCTATACAGTGTTTTTATCTTTCAATCCATCATAATAATATTTTCCTCACACGTCTCCTAAAATTATCACGCTATGATAACCTGATAGCTGCTGTCTGATCAGAAATGATGATGAAATTGATTATAATACGGAATGCCAACTCGCTAAACCTGCTCAAGATGCGTCTAGAAAGATAACTTTAGTGAATTATATTTAATTCTTAAAATGCCTGTGGTTATTCTAGAGGCCTTTGTGCTTGAATGAATAATACATGCAGCTCGTCAATCATGTTTGGTCTATTCTTTAAAAACTTTTTTAATTAGGCGGCATTAATTTGTGCTATCATTTTAAATACTAGTATCAAAAAATTTGGGGTCCTGGGTTGGAAGTGTTATTGGGTTTTCTCTCAGTAGCAGCCCGGAGTCTTGGTTTGTGCACGGTTGATATCAATAGGCTCGTCCCTGTTATATGGGACTAAAACATAACTGTCGAAATGTGGGTGTACTGTAGGTAGTCCTCTGCTTAACCCTTCGGGGAGTATAGTCGTGGTGGTTTAGTTATTTTATCCTTTTCACACATAAAATAATACTTTCTGTATTTCGACGGACAAATAATGTTGGCTGCTTGAAACTTCAGGCTTCTATTTTCCTTACAAATCATTAGTTTTTGACAAGACGATACTTTTTTTTTTGTTTTAAATCAATTGAAAAGAATTAGAGATCTTCTTCATTTCGTGTGATTAGTGATTAACCTGGTATCAGAGTTTTTAAAGCCACCCATGGACCTCTGACTTGGCTTCCATGCCGTCGAGAAATATCTCTCAGACATGCCGGTTTCCTCACGATGTTTTCCTTCACCGTTTTTTGAAGCAAGTGATAATTATACAATACGCACATGAATCCGAAAAGTCAAAGGTACCTTGGGTTCGAACTCGAGACCTATGAGTTGACAGTCTGACGGTTACACCACTAGGCTAGCATTGCTATAGAATTAGAGATAAGTAGGTATTTCGTTGATCACATTTCCTCTCAAAAAAAAATTTTTACGCCCTCTAGAAAAATTACCATTAAAAAATTACACCTTTTTCGACCCTCCACCGCACTACATTTTTCAGTGGGACAACCGTAACAGATGACCAGTGTTTAATAACCCTTAACCCTTCAGCCCTCACTTCAACCCTTACCTAATCTTGTCTTGATTTTAATAGGGTTATTATGACAGCTGTCATGTTTTATCTTTTGGTTTTAAAGTGTGACAGATAGATTTTCTTTTAACCCGTATCTAGCTTTAAATAAACGTCACTTGTCTTAAAATCTGCTGTGATTATTATCTTCTCATGACCGATTTGAAATTCATTATAGGTACCGACATTTCGTGTAATTTGCTACGCCTTAATTTGCTCAATCCGTCAAAAATAATTACCTAACAAACATTCAAGCTCAAAAATTCTTAAGAGATCATCAGAATCTTTGGATTATAGACCAGAGCTTCCTTTATCTTGTGCCAATCCTCTCCAATCTTTTCCAAAACAATTAACAAAGAATAATCACAGTAGTTTCCTTAAATTTTAGCAAAATAGACTATCATAACATTAAAACCACTTTAATTCTTCCTTCGCTACGGTTCGTTGATTTCATTATTTCCTACAAGCAGTAAATACACATTTGCTTTGTAATTAATGGCAATAATTGATAAACATTTTAATATTACAATGCTAAGAAGTACTTTTGTAATGCCTTGTGTGTGTCTTTAGTTTGATTTGTTAAGATAAAAGATGGACGAATTCTTCTCAAGTATGAAAACATTACTAACGTTAGTATACTTAGTTTTAATAGAGCATAAAGATGAATTACTAATTGATTTAATTATTAGGTACATAATCACCATCGTCAACAATGTCTTCTCTCGTGTAAGGTAAATGAAACTAAGGATCTACAAAATGATAATTCCATAGTCGAATCTGTGAAGAACAATCGTATAACTAAAACACCAATTTCTTTTACATTGCTAGAGAAAAATAATAAAACTTCTACTAAACACCAACATAGTAAGGAATAAAATTTCGTGAAAAAATGTTGCATATAGTAACACATTATCTCGAAGAACCAGTTACCAAGGTCAGCTGTAATGATACAGGTTTATTTTTAACGAAACCACTTTGGAAGCCAAATTTTCTAGGCAATAAAGCATAGTTTGTTGAATTTTGATGGCTTTATAGTTTATATTATAATATATTTCGATGTCGATGTGAATTTTGAATGATATTTTGATAACGAAGAAGGAAATGCTTTTGCAGATATTATAGAACCTTTTAACAATAACGAAAATTTTGAAGAAAAATATTTAAAGACATAATTGAAACAATTGTAATAAATTAAGAATATAAAACAAGCACATATTAATCTTTAAACTCTGCTTAACAATGAAAAAGTAAAGACTATTTTTAATACAAACATTTAGTGCCTACATCGAAGCAATTCTTTGTAGACCCCAGAATGATTGATGCACCTAAATTGAGTGCAAGAGGAAAATAGTATACTAAAGATAGATACATTACAGTCAATAGCTGTTCTGTCTGTCTATTGCTCATTGTACGACAATATTTAGATTTTTTTCTTGTTATTCAATTACTTCGTGTTGTGGACGCTTTGTCAGTTTTCCTGCAATTGAATTGTCAATTCAGTTTTTGCGCTGTTCTCGATTACCTAAGACTAAGCTTTGCTGCTTGTTGACTAATAGAATGTACGTCTTTTATATTAAATGAAAAATAAACATGACTTTCATGTCGGTGATATTATTTTACAGTCATTTCGTCAATATTGTTATTCATGGCCTGGAATGTTTCATAAACTCAAAATAATTTGGTGTTGTGTGCATCTTATTCGATATTATAGATGTAATTGAGAGTAATGTTACAGTATCCTTTAACTTTTACAACCGGTTTACCATACCGACATTCCTAGTTCCACCAATTTAACACAGATTCCTCACCAGACGATCCTTCACGAAGACCTATTAAAAGTCATCCACCACCTCGAATCTACTGCTTCACAACATTAAGTAGTGCCCCAAACTTTAATTATGTTCCATCTGTGACCAATTGCGTTCGTGTCTCGCACTTCTCGCCAGTCATGCAACGTGCTACCGAACGAATCCGGCCGGCAGAATCAAAACCTACACCTTTATCTTCAAAAGGAACTCTATACAAACCTTATTTAAATCCAAAATCGTCTGCTACATCTATTTTATCAAATACATTCCCTAACGTTCATTGTTAGACACTACAACCGTCAGCGTCAACTGATGATGGTATAGTTTGAGCTTTATTTGCTTTGGATTTGAGATCATTATCGTTTGATCGTAGATTGGTAGCGCCCGAAGGAACGTGGCTAGCAGCCTCATTGTTAGATGAAAACGATTCTAAGAGATGACGTGTCAGTTTTAAGTTAGAAACTAATTTGGGATATCACAAAGAGTATCAATGGTGTACCGAAACACTTTAGTGCGCGAACAGTGCCGCCGAAAGTACCGGCTTTTGTTGGCACGTGTATACAAATACTTATTTAAAATTCAGTCTTTAGTAATGTTGATTCGTACTGAGTTTGCAGATGAACCTAGCGACTTTAATTTCATGCTATTTATGTCTTAGATAAATCCATATCCATTTGACACTGAACTATCCTACTTACCTCTATTCAACAGTGTTCTACCCTATTTCAATACCATACACAAAATCAATGATCTTAGAAGCTCTTTTTAGTTTCTATTTAGAATTTAACAAGCTATAGGTACAGCAACAGAAGCTGAGTCAATGATTCTGATTGCCCAGACGTATATAAGGAAGTCAAAGCGATTACTACGCGTGGAAGACGCCGTGAAGCCGACATCCTGCCTTTATTAAGAGTTGGGCAAATAAAAAAAGACTTAGAATCATTTGTTCCGGCTGCCCGCGGATGTCGTTCAAGGGCGAAATTCACTTTTTGATGATTTCAATGATGTTTACAACGGTGTTGAAAATTGTTTGTAAGATTCAGATTGTTAAGGAGTTTATTTGTGGTTGGCTTGCACTTTTATCGTAATGATTTTTTTATAATTGATTTGAGCAAACAACAAAGAATATTTTGAATAAATGCAACTTTGTGTGTTTTTATACCTCCAAAATATTTCCTAAGACCAACCGACTTACCTACCTACCTACCTTTCCGTAAAACTAACAGTTGTTTTTTTCTATTATTTCAGGTGTTCGGCTCAAAAGCAGACCTGCAGCTGCACACCCAGATCCACCTACGTGAGGCGAAGCCCTACCGCTGCACGCAGTGTCCGAAGGCTTTCGCCAACTCCTCGTACCTGGCGCAACACTCCCGCATCCACCTGGGCATCAAGCCCTACCGCTGCGAGATCTGCCAGAGGAAGTTCACCCAGCTGTCGCACCTCCAACAGCATATCCGAACACACACCGGAGACAAGCCCTATCGCTGCACCCAAATAGGATGTACCAAAGCCTTCTCCCAGCTCTCGAACCTCCAAAGCCACAGCCGCTGCCACCAGACAGATAAGCCTTTCAAATGCAACTCCTGCTACAAGTGCTTCACCCACGAGAAGGACCTCCTCGAACACATCCCTAAGCACAAAGAATCCAAGCACTTGAAGACACATATATGCCAGTATTGTGGCAAGAGTTATACCCAGGAGACGTACTTAAGTAAGCACATGAATAAGCATGCGGAGAGAGCCGATAAGCGGCCACCGATATCTGCTTTAGGATTGAGTGGATTAAATAGATCCTTGGGAGCGGCCGCGCCAACGGCAGCGCCCTTCGGTGACCATCCCTACTGGCCGAAGGTTAGCCCTGATTCAGCGGCGCACATGTCTGATGAAGGTGGCTACCATCAGCAGCGAGAAGCCGACGAGCATCATGAGCAGCAGCTGCAGCACCAGCGAGCTCTGTTTGCTCAACATGAGAGCCAAGACGACCGCATACAACCTCCCGTGTCGTCAGCGGCGAACTCGGCGTTTACTCCCATCAACTCGATGGCTCCTCACCTTAACGGACTGTCGCATCATAGCGCCCTCCCCACGCGGCCGTATCTCTACGATCCCCTTCACTTCCAACAAGGCAAGCAGCAGCCCAACTCCTTCCCCAACCAGCTGATATCCCTGCATCAGATCAGGAACTACGCTCACCAACCCTCGGCCCTGCTGCCCGCGGAACACATCCTCCCCCATGCATTATCGCACAAGGATAAGCAGTAACTTACCGTAGGTACACTCACTATAGTATGTACTTATGATGGTATTACTAGTTGTATAATTAACGAAATATTAAAAAAAATATTTAGAATCTCGCTCTCGAAGACAGTGGTATTATATTACGGTTTTATCGTTAGAAAAACAAATTCATGTTTTTAGAAATAAAATTGTATGGATACTCGAAATTTTGTGAGTAGATAACAAAATTTTATGGGTATAATTGTGATTTCGGATTTATTTTCCAATTTTACGTGCTATTGATTAGTTTTTATATTTTACGGTTGTTTCGTTTTCACCCAGTTGATCCGGGGGTTTGATCGTCAATTATGGTTGGAAGCAATTATATTATTATTCTTTAGATTGCTGAATTAGTTTGGAGAAGAGAAGACTTGAGAAATCACGATTCGTATTGAATTGAATTTTTATATTTGTGATATGGGTATAGATATTAAATATTTTATCTAAAGCTATAAATATGTTAAATTTTTATGCTTTTGATGTTATTTTATTGGTTTGTATTTGTTCAAATTTTTTCAGCACTTTACAATTATCGATCAAACATTCGTAGCAACTCGGAGGCATGTTAATTATCACTGAGTAAAAAGAAAACTAATCTTTAACACGGACAAAACTCTAGCGGAGTCATATTTGATATCTTTATTATATTTTCTTTCTTCTGCAATTAATGCATAATAATGTTTTATCGATGCATAATTTGAACCCAGTGATCGTTTATTTGTACCTTAATTAGTAGAAAATTTAACATTTTACGTTACTTTAATGTTAAATTACATTTTGAAAGTAACGAATCTCATCTCAATTTTATTTTTCGAATTAGATATTTTTTGTGACATAATTTTTTTTAGAGTGAGACTGCATTGGATTTCTTCTTCGATATAATTTATTCACAATTAAAATAAGTAATAAAACATATTTGAATCAAAAAGTTCCTGACAAACAAGTATTTGTACTGATTGATACAAGTGACTTGAACGACTTGAACAAAATATTATCACAAGTTCTTCACTTCTCACTTCTGTTGCATTTTTATTGTATTCATTAAGAATAAATAGATCTCTTAAATCATCACATTTGCACTCAGTTCCTACTTAGATCATATTATGTATTTTTTTAGCTTTATCTATCTTACAACTATCATTTTTTGTATTTTTTTTTTCAAAAATTTAGAAAATGTATTCTTCCTGTTTTTTAAAATGTTTTAACGAACAAAAAATTAAGTTAATTATTACTAAGCCGTCGCGGGTCGAATATATTTTCTAATGTTAAAAGAATATTCCCCATGTGTATAATACATTTATGAGTGGCCAAAATTGCTTCTTTACGTCACACAATGAAAGGTGCACTTTTTGTAAATATTTTGTAAATACGAATACGATTTTTGAGAAAAAAATCCTTTAAATTTATTGAAGAAAAGTTTTTTTTTTGATTATTTTACGATATCTAAAAGTGCTTATGCTCAATTATATTAGCCTTAAGAACTCAGGGGTAGTGGCGTACATCGGAATTGTATAATATTCCTATTTTCCGTACTTAATAGGCCCTTCGTACATCGATTTTTTAGACTAGTTTCAAGTATACGAACACGGAAACTGTTGATTTGTTTTAATTTTTCGAACGAATCAGCGTTAGTAGGTAAAATTAATAAAAAATGTGATAGGAGATGGAATGGGAAAGAGTGACTATTTTTGGAGGAATGTCTATTTTCCTTCTCAATTAATTTGCTATTGATCTTTTTAGTTATTAAAAAAAAAATTGTTAGGTTGTGGTTATTCGTTAGGGGTCCGCGGGGCAAGATGGCCGTCTGTCTGTCACAAATTAGCCAAATCTTTATTTTTCTTGTACAAATATGTTTTTTCTTTAATGTTAAATAACGGCAATAAGTATTTCTTCCGATCATTTGTTGTTAAGTAAGCACTATTGTATATTAACTGTATCATGACAATGAGCCAAGAGTTTAAAAACCCAATTTTTTTCGAACTTTGGAGTTAAGGGAATAAAAATCGCCAATATCTCTCTATTGTAAGTAGACATGTGATATTGTAATTTGATTTTTTTAAGTTAAGTGTAAACTTATTATTACGAATACGATATTTTTGTAAGTAATTTTTTTTTTTTTCGTTTTACTTTAGTTTTCGCTTTTTCTAGCGTTCTCGTTTTAAGATTTATTGATGAAAATGAACGAAAATCATTTTTTGTTACTTAAAATTGATTAAAAATTAATTACAACTATGCCAAGAATTATATCTGTGTCTTTTATTTTTTAATGAATCCTCCTTGAACTGTAGGTACTTAAAACTATTGACCCCACATTCAGAACTTCAGAAAAAAACCATATTTCTGAAATTACAAGATAGTTATTATTAGGTACTGAAAATTGCTAGATGCGATAAATTGGGTACTGAAAATTGCTAGATGCGATAAATTGGGTACTGAAAATTGCTAGATGCGATAAATTGGTACTGAAAATTGCTAGATGCGATAAATTGCTAAATTGATAGATTGCTAGGTGCGGATTTCACCAATGAAATTGAACGCGTTCAGCACATCTAAACGCGTTCAAGAGCTGTCGGTACAAATAATCCATAACAATTTTGGAACTGACAGCTCTTGAACGCTTTTTAGAAATGCTGATCGCGTTCAGTTTCATTGGTGAAATCAGCCCTAAGATTGTGTCAGTAGGTAGTAAAGTACCTACGTTATTTCTGTTACGGGTTCGATTCCCATACCACAACTCAGAGCTATCTTACAAAATACTGCGTATTTTCCTTTCCGCGTTCATTTAGAGACACCGGTTGCGTGAAATCACCACGCTTTTGTAGCACGGTGCATACGCACCAAGACCGTGTTTAAACAGTGATTAGTAACTGATTAAGATTTTCTTTTTCTTACAGACCAGAGTACCGTTTACAGTTTGCCTACAGAGTTTACGATTCGTCTACAAATGAATGAAATTATAATTAACCATAACTGTGCCCTTTATCAAAAATCCTTGGATTTACAGTTCGTGTCACGTAACTTTACTGATTTGAAATGAATAGATTACCTACTATTTTGAATTCCCTTTTCAAGTTTTTGCAAATATCTCACTAACTAGACGTGCTAGGTAAAAAATAATGAAAGTTTAATTCACCTCTTGTGTAAAAACCCCCAGGTGTTTGTCTACGGATTAATAGATGACCTTAATTGACCTTGATCGTAACCTTTGTCAAAAATGGTTGGATCCATCACGTAAGTTTGCTGCTCTGAAACTATTTAGAAACGCAACTAACGATTACACTTGTCTGAAATCATAGATGATAAAATTCAGCCAAGTGGTATAAGCGCTTTAGGGCGAATTTCACCAATAAAACTGACCGCGCATAAACCACGTTAAAGAGCTGTCAATGTCATTATTTTCTATGTTATTTTGACACTGACAGCTCTTGAGGGCGTTTAATGGGTTAATCGCACTTAGAGATTATTTAAAGACAAACCGTAAACTGTTCACTATAAAACAAGATAAGGTAAGTCGATTACTAAACAGTGTTTAATTGACGCAAACTGAACACGGTTCTGGTGCGCATACACCGTGCTAATCGCAAACCGCGAAAAGGGAAATACGCCCCAATACCTACTTACTTTTATATAGAAATATGAAAATGCTGAAATGCAAGATCTCCTGTCGTTGTTTGGGTGTTCATCACTGAATTTAGAAAGTGTATCAATCAGCGCGATCATAAGTGAGTATAAATAATAAATAATTGGTTTTTTTAGTGCTGAGGGTACTAGAAACAGGGTTGAAGAGAATAGTATGTAATATTATCTAAAGGAATATTCGAAAAAATAAACAACTTTTAGAACTTTCCTCTTTTTATTTAGTTAACAGTCGCAAAATACATTATAATAGTTAAACACTTAAAAAATAGGTATTTACAAATACGGGATCATTCTACCTACGTAGGCAAAGTCCATACACAAACCATACAAAAATTAGAAAGCAGATACATAATACTTAAATGAGAAGGCTAAGGCACAATTAACAATAAACTTTGAGTAGAAATTCACAAAAATATTGAAATATCTACCAAAAGTTGACAACCAAAAATTATAAGCGAATTTATCAAAAAGTCCTCTAACAATTTAACAACTTTTAATAAAAAAAGACGTAGAGGAATTTGTAAAAAAGGTAAATAAAAAAAAACACTAAAAATTCGCAAAAATTCTTGGGCAGCAAATTGTGTCTCGCAAAACTTATAAATTAAAGGGAATATTTTTGAGTTAATAGGTACTTTATATGTATTGTCATTTAGTCGCCCTAAATACTAAACGAGAATCATATAAATTGGCCAGAATACTGTAATACGACAACGTGAAAAAATTTATTTATTTGCAAAAGTAAAGCAAACAAAAATAACTTTGGCAAATAAACATTCTATCTGCCGAGTGTCAAAGATTTTTTTGTAAAAGATCGATAGAAAAATTGTAAAAATATTTAATAAAAAATTCAGTCTGACAAAAATATAACATTAAAAAAAGTAGACCTAAAATACGACTTGACTTAGATTTTAGTAAAAAAATTACTTACCTATTAATGGAGTTACACAAATACGCCTAAAACTTCTAAATAAGCAACTAAACACAAATAAAAATAACTCCGTTGATAAAAAGAAACAAAAAGTTACTACAAAACAGAAATTAAAAAAACAAAATCACAATAATCTATCGACATTACAACTGACATATCGACATCGTTGTCGCATAACAAAAAACAAATAATTTCTGTGTTTTTATTAAAGTAAATGATTACGTATATCTTACTTTGTTAGAACTTCAGAGAAAATGCCTTAATGTAATAGGAAATGGCGATGAATTTAAATAAATTACAAAAATAAAGGATCAAGAAAAACACGGGATGGATAGTGAAAAGGTTCGGACTAGTAAGACGTGACTACGCCGTGATATTTCAACCATTTAAACCTCGAATTGTGGTGACTCTGCTTTCAATAGTTAACTTAGTTGAAAATATAGAATTGGTGGAAGAAAAATCTAAAAGAACAAAGCTTAACCACCATGCAAATTGGCCTATACATGACCAAACTGTAGATGGTAAAGACAAAGACAAATCGTACATTGACTTACGCAGAACCAAACTGTAAATGTAGTAGCAAATCAGAGGATGGTAAAGAGACACTTTGATTTGGTGTAGGTACTTAAGTCTAAGTTGTAATCGATTTTAATTCACCAATCGATAGTACTAAAAAGGGGTATCGGGTTACCCAGTAACTGGGTTGTGGAGGTCCGATAGGTAGTAAAATATTTAGCTAGTTAGACTGGAAGCCGACCCCAACATAGTTGGGAAAAGGCAACGGAGATGATGATGATAGTAAGAATAACAGAATCACCACAACATGAGAAGATTAAAACAATTAAAAAAAGTCATGGTGTATAAGAGATCATTTTTAAGAAGATGGTTACAGAAACCTTTTCGTTATCCTGTAGCATAATCAAGCTTTTGATCATAAAAGATAGAAAACTTAAAACATACTTAGATACATCTTAGAAATAGCAACTAAAAATATAGACTCCACAATTTTTAATAATATTTTTGTCTTTATTGCTTATAGTCTGTACATTGATTGGTTGAGTTAGTACCAGAGTATTTTACTCTCAAAAGTTAGTCTTTGCTAGAATTGAAACACAATCCGTTTCGATGCTAATTTCAAGTCTATATCTGAATATGTTTTAAGGAAAAAATTAAATAACTTAAAACTATGACCGCGCATACAGATTACAATAAAAAAGTCTAGTTATAGGAAGTAATTTAACTATCAAAAGGCTAAGTTTTTGACTAGACAGAAAATGCACTAGAAAAGTATCCAACCGAATTTAAAAAATCCAAATTCAAATATTTCAAAAAAAGAACTGCTAAAATAAGCCTGTATGCGCTACCATCCTCCTTTCATCCTTTAGACCTCAACCTTGTAAGGCGATCCGGGGATATGTTCATCCCCCCACTTGACGATGACGATGTAGTCTCCCCTGTCTCTAACCACGTACCAGCATTCGTAGTTGTTCTTACCTTTGTGCTTGAGCTGGACCTCGTCACAAGGACCCTTGGGTCCGTAGATACCGACGTAGCAGATGTTGTCACCTAGAGGGAGAAAGGAAATTTTATTAAGGCTGAAGACAAATGCTTGAAAGATGAGTAAAACTTTCACTAAGTATTGATGTGGATTGGTAATAAGGATCCAAATGGCAGAAATGATAAAAAAACATTTCAACATCGTGTCGTCCATAATAATGACAAAAGGCACTAACTGCAAAATTCTAAATTCTGAACAGAATTTTGTTCTTCGGGCTTGGTACTTTGATCTCAGTTATTAGTTCCTATAATTATTGGGATCAGGGCCTAGACCAAATTAGTTTCCATCATCGATAATGAAAATCTAGATCCAATAGTCAAAAATGTATGGGACTGACATAAGCTACCAAGAAAAAATACGAAACACTTTGAATGTGATCATAATTACGGTGAAATTTGAAGGATCCATATGTTTCCAGGCAAATCAGACTATGGTCAAAGGTCTGAGAAACAATTTAAAAAATATACTTAAAACTAATGAACGAATCAACAAAATACTCTTCAAAATCTTACCTGCGTCACCAGCATGAACCGTGAACTGGTTGTGCTTGTTAAGATACGCCTTCTTCAGACCCATTCCTTTACTTGTCACCTTGGTGGCGTCTGATTTGAAGGTCGGCAGCACTGGTCCCTGCTTCTGCATAGACTTGGCCACTTTCTGGATTGTCTCCACTGTTACTGAAGATGTTTCTTGCGCTCCTATTTCGGCTAAGTTTGCACCTGTACGAAAGTTAGATATCGTTAATAAATGGCAAAATCTTTTGATCACCGAAAGCAAAAGAAAGAATATTGATGATTAAATCTTACACTTCGCAGAAGAGAAAAATTGTAGTAGCTGACAGAAAAATATATTTATTTCTTCTACAGGGTCAAACTAAATAAGCTAGCGAAACTCCGCAGACGTAATGGTATCGATACCGTACCGTAGGCTATGGTTTCTTTAAAACGTCACACGCTACCGGCGTGCGGTGACGTCACGACCAACACGCCGCAGGTTGCCAAAACGTTCGTTGCCGCCGTCACAAGTTCGCAACTCGCCGTCGTCGCGGGCGGTGAGCGAGCGAGACCGCGTTCGTGTGTTTGTTCTATTAGGTTTGGTTTCCGCACTTAGCCCTTCAGATGTACAATTGTTCAAGGGCCATAGCGGCCGTCGGCGGTTATTCCAAAGTTCCAAACAGCCCACCTCCCCTCCAGAAGTTAAATAAATCTCCTGGTCTGTTCAGTGTTTACGAACATAGCATTCGACTGTCGTCGGTGACGGACGGCTACAAGTCGTCGTTCGCGGTCGGCGTGCGGTCAGCCGCAGCTTAAAAACGCCAAAAATAATTAGTTGATTTTTTTTGGGGTCTTCGACCGCGCATTATTTTTTTTTGTTTTTTTTTTATTGTTTACATAAGTATCGAACCCTTTCACGTCTATGAAGATTACACAAAAAATCGGGCAATCTTTGGGGACTACCGATAGTAGTGAAAACTAAGTAACTTTTTGATTCTCGCGTTGATGTCTTTCGTTAGTACGTTAGGTGACGATGACGCGAGTTCCATGATTATTGTTCACCAAAAAAGTGCTCAACGCGCCTAAAGACGTTTTCACTTTAAAAATATGATTTTTTGAAACTGATATTTCAAGTGACTACACTAGGTACACCTGCGGTTGATTACGCCAGAAAAAACTCATCAAATTAATTGATTTTTGCTTTATCGTGTTTATATATCGATACCCATCTCGTCTGCGGAGTTTCGCTAGCAAATTTAATTTGACCCTGTATTTTGAATGTTTTTTCGAGTAAATCCATAGAATTGTTCTTACTGTCACAGTGATATGATAAGTAAAAAACTTTTGCTGCTAATCTACGTTTATTCAGAGGAAAATAGCCCGAAAGAATCTTACCAGTTGCTTCAATCTTGAATGGGGAACCAACAATATGTGCACCGTTGTACTTTATGCTCATGTAGTAGAATCCAGGAGCCAGAGGTGTGTAACGCACCTGTATAGAAAAATTATACATAAGTAAGTATTAAATATTTAAGCCATTATGATCTCCGGGTGTCAATGTCATCACCGCTCACACAGTGGTCAAAAAACATCAAGATGATAAAGAGCGTGCATCCTAAAAATTGGCAACGTTGTAAATAGCTGTCAAATATTTACTAGTTTTGATTAATTTGGAAATAATACTCTATAGAAATAATAATATAAAATAATAATCCTTACATATTATAAAACAAAGTCGCCCGCCGCGTCTGTCTGTCTGTCTGTCTGTCTGTCTGAACGCGATAAACTCAAAAACTGCCAAACGGATTTTCAAACGGTTTTCACCATTGGACGGAGTGATTCATGTGGAAGGTTTTAGTGTATAATTCATTAAGGTTTTGTGTAAATTGGCTGAAATATGACGATTATTGTTGAAGATGTCGGAAAAAATCATGCCGACTGGGAGCTTTACTGGCGTGCGCTGCGTAAGTCGTGAGAGATAAATCAAATTTATGTTCTAGAGTATTGTATATCTTAAAAATTGCAACAAAAAAGTCTGCGATGGCATATGTCTATCGTTTATGGGTGACCCACAATAACCATTTTTATCTTTCAAAATTGTATAAAATTTTCATTGTTATTTCCGAAGCTATTTTGACCGGTATCTTATTAATCCTTATCCAATTAAATAGGTTATTTAAATTGGGCATTAAATTTCGATTAAAATATGCCTTTACATCACATCATTTAAATGAATAGTTTAAGAGATATCACAGTTTCAAAATTACGCGTAACAAAATAATTATGGTTGACCACGCGGGAGCTGTAGTAGCCTACCACTGCGTCCGCTGAAAGTTAGTCAATGATCTTTTCCTTGGCTATTAGGTATGTATTCCCGGTAGAACGTTCCCGTGGGATATTTTGCGACATCCACGCGGGCGAAGCCGCGGGTAAAAGCTAGTTAAATAATAAAATAAAATAAATAATAATTTGGTTTTATATTTATGAAATGTGGCTTACTAGCGAACTTCTTGATTATGAAATGCAATACCTAATATCATAACACCCAATACTTTTAGTTTTAGTAGATGTAAAAAAAGTATTTGGAAACTTTCCAAACGCCTTTTCTACACCTAAAATGGGTCAACATCAAATTCAATGTTATAATTGTAATTAATGAATATTCTAGTTCGCTAGTTAGCCACATTTTTTATTTCCGTACAGTAATATTGACAAATTAATCAAAATAGGTAAATTTTTGACAGCTATTTGCGACGTTGCCAACTTTTGACATAAACGCTCTTAAATGAAGACTGAAGTTGAGTTGTGGATGTTCACTGACTAATAAAATGCTGATGATGATTACCTTGTAGCCGTCATCGACGTCCGTGCAGTCCATGGCGACCCTGGAAGGTCCATCCACGGTGACAGCTAACTGACCTACTCCGGCGTTGCATGTGTTGATGATGAGGTCCGTTTTCACACCTAAGAAAGACAGAGTTATTGTTTTAGAAAAGTGCATAATCAGCCTATAATGTTCCCACTGCTGGGACACCAGCCTCCTCTCTATGAGAGAAAGTGGGCTTCAATCCAACACGTGGGCCTAGTGCGGGTTGGTAGATGTCACATGTCTTCGAATTTTTTGTTCTTGGATATGCCGGTTTCCTCACGATGTTCGTTTACCGTTTTGAGAGCAATGGTGATAATAAATTACACAAAGTAAAGCGCCTGCTTGGGTTCGAACCCGCGACCTAGAACTTCTATATGAGGACCGATACCACTGGGCTATCATTGGAAAACTTGGAAAAGTGCAGAAATAATATAAAAGTTTTTGGAAGATGTTCAATAACATGAATACAAGAGAAGAATGTATGATAGTGTTTTTTTTTTAACTGAGACAGTCTGGGGAAGGTAGGGGGATATTGGAAAACTCTTGTAGGACCCAATATCTAGTTACTTTTTTATTTAAAAAAAGTGCCATAGGTAAATGTAACTGTATGAGTTCAAAAAAATGTTCTTTCTTCTTTTTTTCGAGTTGAGTTTTTGAGTTTACCACAAAGAAAGGAAAAGTATTTATTGAGACTCACACAAATCACAAATTAAAAAAATATTTAAAAAAAAATGAGTTGAGCCCAGTAATAGGTGACCACGTTATTCGCAGCATCAGTGGCGGTTTTAGGTCCTCAAAACTAGTTATTATTTGAATGACTTACCAGTCTTGACTGCTCCCAGTCCAGGTCCGTGGGCATGGACTGCCGCGGGGTCAGCGTCATCCTTTCCGACCTAGACAAATAATTTCAGATTATTATCACAGAAAATAAATATTTTTAACCGTAAAAAAAGCGGGAGGAATCTTTTTTTTATGTATGTTCCCCGATTACTCGAAAACGGCTGGACGACTTTACGGTCGTAAAGCCTTAATTTTCAACGTTAGAGATATCTGTAGGTGAATTTTTGCATACTTTGTAAACGAATTGCTTAAAACTCCACAATAAGTACCATAATATTATATCACCATTATTTCGAGATCTTATAATTCTCTCTCTCTCTCTCTGTAGCTGTAAAAGGTTTGTCTCATAAATGTACCTACATTCATTACAACCATTTTCGAGTAATTTGACATTTTATATTTTCATTTCGTTCATTTTAAAATATATAATGTCAAATTACTCGAAAATGGTTGACAGTTGCTTATGACTCGGGGTCATGTGGTTGTAAATGACCTCTCCTACCCCTGCAGGGATTGTCGACATTTTACCAAAAACTGTGTATAAACAAAAATACATTGTTCTAACTAAAACAACAACAGTGAAAGCTGTATGCTGTGTGAACAGTATTTTCAGAGCCAGTTACTTATCTCTCGTTAGTGATTTCGTTGATTCGTTTGACTTTTTAGAGGATGGGTAGTGCCATCTATGATGCCAAGTGGGAACTATCATAACAATGTACGTGACGCTTGTACCGCGCCGATATTAAGGTGGGCATTCACGGTCATGCCATCTTGTCAAATGGCATGATATACGTCCAAATATTGATTGTGAATGTGAAATCCTTTTGGCATGATGTAAAACTCTGGATTTCCATTCGCATCAAAATCCATCGCGCCGCGCCAAGCCATTTGGAGCCACGCCGAACGGCGCGACCGTGAATGCCAGGCTTTACGTAACCAAAGCTTTTTTGTTTGCGTAGTGTAATAGTGTTAGTGTTAGGCTAGTTCCTAACACTGATAAAAAGGTTCTAAAGAAATTAATATTAATTGTATACTGAGAAAAACTTATTCATTAATGAAATAAGCGCATAGGATATTTTAAATATGGGGTCATGAAAAGCCTTTTCGAAATTATTTTGGAGTCTAAGCTTCCGGTCTAACCGAATGCAGCTGCATACTGCAGCATTTTTGATGGAGCGACGCCTATCTGACCTTTGACAGTCGTTACGAGTCCTCAGAAGCCCGAAAGTCTGACACCAGTCTTGTCAAGGGGTATCGTATTACCCAGTTTCTGGATTGTGGAGGTCAGATAGGCAGTCGCTTCATGTAAAATACTGGTATTCAGCTGCATCCGGTTAGACTGGAAGCCGACCCCAACTTAGTTGGAAAAAGGCTAGGCAGATTAATTGACTCCCTATCTGACCTTCACAAGTTACGTAATACATATATAGTAGGTACTATAATATTAAGAATTAAAAATCTATTGATACAAACCTTAATCCTCAGTGGAGACGCAGGAATATGCACTCCATTGAATTTGACATTGATGTTGTGGACTCCGTTCTCCCTCGGCATGAACCTGATGCTGTACTGATCCCCATCGATGTTCTGGATGAAGCAGTCGTCGGTCTTGCCTGATGGGGCCATTACCTGGATATGGAAGATGATGTTGGTTATGTATCTGTTGGTGAGTACAATGCTATCGAGCAAAATTCTCCTAAGAACACCCAAATTAATATTGAAATGGCGCGTTTACACTACCCGTGACCCAAGGGCTGGCTTCTATCTTGGCCAGAGGCTAAGTGGCACTGCCGCCAGTGTCTTGGGTACATTACCAGTCGACAGCGCTGCGATGGAATTTTGCGACGCCATATTTTAGGTTGTTAATAGTTTTAATTAGGTTAGGTTATTTTATTTTTATTTTATTCGTTTGTTAGTTAATTTAGTATAAGAAGTTCTACCAGTGTATATTTATTTTTATTCGCTTCAATAAATAAAATTGCTTTCGTACCTGAAAAAGTACAAATGTCGCCCAAAATAATTATTTTCGTTTTGTGGTTTTATTAGGATTTTTATTTTTGAGGCTCCAACGGTAAAACGGAAAACGGACGTTTATAAGATTACTTTGCTAGTTTATCTACCTATCACAGAAGTTTTTCTCCAGATCAACCCAACGTAGAAATTTGAATTTTAGCATAATATTAGGTATCGATGACAAGCACAAAGATCCCCTCTAAAAATATATATATCATAAAGAGTATATTAATACAGTCGCTTAATTAGTAACGATAGTTTACAAGCAGATCCCAGGTTTAAGAGTATAAGTTACCGAACTGCTGGGGAGTATGTTGCGCCACTACTTCTTCCCAGCTAAAGCACTAGGAAGTGGTGAAGGGCGGGCGTTTTGAGACACTGTCTCATGTAATTTTGACGTTCGAAAAGTGCTTATTCTCAGCCTAGTTTGAATAAATGACTTTTGATCTTGAAATGGTCGGATGGACCACAAGGACAAAAGAAATAAAAAAAGTTTATATTTGAAAGATATCTATCGATTTCTCAATTCCTTTTAGAAGAACATAATTTAACAATAGGTACTTTCTTAACACACATAAAAATGTTAAGAAACCCGCCCATTTTTTCCACTATCCCCTCAAGAAACAAGAGGCAAACTTCGCAACCCCATATTAATTTTTATGGCACAACTTGGCATAACTTGGCACAATATTCAACCTAGCACACTGTTATAAAATATTAGCGTGAACATGATTTATTTCGTAACAACCCGGTCACGTGCGGTCAGGCCGTTTTATTACATTTTTTCGGCCACAAAGTGTGGGGTAGACACTGCGAGAATATATTGTTTTAGTTATGTTTGGTTGTGGTAGAAATTACTTGATTTTCTCTAGCAAGTATTTGCTACATATGCGAGAGGGTGCCCTATACGAGTATATCTTCTAAATGTAGATGGCACTAGAATTTTATTAACGGAAAATGGTTTGAAATTACTTGGACGGCTACTGGTAAAAGTTTGCGATATACTGTGATGCGACTTTTTCCAGTGCCTCCGCGAGTTTAAAGCATGATTCATTTTCTAATTAGCTGGTAGGTATATTTTGACAGGCGCGTTTTTATCGCGCGATAATAACGCAAGTGTTATGCGCGATATCTGTTTTGAATTAGGACGGCTACGAAGTTACACTGTTGCGATAATAACAACGCAATAGAAGAAGGTTTCTCTCCCCTGCGATATTCCGATAACTGTTCTTGGAACATTTTGTATTTCGCCTGTAACGCAAGTGTGTGTAAGATAGCATACGTCATGCGATCTTACACACACTTGCGTTACAGGCGCGTTTTGATAGGTTTAAAATAACGCTGCGTTTTACAAAATGTACTGTAAACAGATATCGCAATAACGCTTGCGTTATTATCGCGTATTAAAAAAGCGCCTACGGTGGAGAACATGTTAGAAGTATCGCACAATAAAAACTAACCTATGTGCAAGGAATCGGGACTCATTAACGCAATAACGCTTGCGTTATTATCGCGCGATAAAAACGCGCCGGTGGGAGAGAGGCTTTAAAACTGAGAAATATCGCAAGGATCTAGCAAAGTTACAGGCTGAGTTGATAATAAAGCTGCTATCCAACATCCAACAAACGACTTAAGATAACTATGTTAAGAAAAGCTACCATTTATTATACTTATAACGAAGGCTATAAAATCACTCCTCCATACAAACATATAAACTCAAAACACATACAGTGCAACAAATCCCTGCTTTACCCAAAAAAAAATCGCCCTAAACGCGGAATAATCGCACGTATGATATGATACCGCACAGAGGTCCATCGATCATAAATCTTGGACACAGCCGGACATGGCCCATCGTCATGTTCTCACGATAAATCAAACGGACCCAGGGGTAAGTTAGAGTATATTACAAAGCATTGTCTAGCTCACTTCGTAAATTTTTAAATGCAGTATCTTGTAAAGGGAGTGTGAGATTTTGTATCTTTGTGCAATATTGATGGTTTAAGGGGGAGGTAATCTTTGTCTAGTTTCAATAGGTATGATTGTCGATTTTTAGTTTAAAGTCGGACATGTCTTGTGCCTTCTGACTAATCATAAATTATACTTACGTAAAATTAACGATATTCGGCAATATTGGCGGGTGAAAAACGGTGGCTTTTGATTATGATTACAAGTTATTTCTTAGCAGATTTCAAAACACAGTACCCACCTAGAATGTTCTAAATACTCTACCCTACACACTTGGGTGTTTTACAGTATTGGCCAATCTTTTCACGACAACTTGAGATATTTGCAAACTTAATCAAGCCATCACGAAAGTTTGTTGTGCAGTAGCTCATGTTATGTCCCCACTGGTTCTCCAAATAGACGTCTATAAATTAAAGATAACGTTATTTTTCAAGATTTTAAGCATTGAACATTTTTAACACTTTGAACATTATTTTGACTTTAGGTACTCTTGAATTTGTATATTTACTTACATAAATGTATTTATATAATATAGGTAAACATTATAGTAAATTATTATGTTTGTATGTATGTGAATTATAAGCTAAAGTAAACTTATAACGTATACAAGGTCCCATCAAAATAGATGGACAAATTTTTAACACAGCGTTCAGCACGTCAAACCAATGATATCTGCACCCTAATTACGTAATGCATTTTCAATTTTAAATTGAAACCAATTGAAAAAGATTGCCAGTCCATTGCTTCATAAGTTCGACCAAAAAAAATTGAGCAGATTATTTTTGTCGAACTTATGAAGCAATGGACTGGCAATCTTTTTCAATTGGTTTCAATTTAAAATTGATCGTGCATTACGTAATTGGGGGCTGATTTTAGTGTGTGATTTTATTGTGACCAAATATAATAAATGACATTGGGTAACCAACATTTTTGGTGTATTTTCTTGTACCTAAGTATCTAATGCGGTTTTCTTATTTTTTTTTTACCGTTGTCCTTATTTTGGTGGTGACAAACTTTTAGTAATCATTCAGTTACTAAAAGTTTATCCATCTATTTTATTGAGACCTGTATAGGTACTTGTGTATCTATTTTATTTATCATTAAGATTTTTTTTTCCATCGTTCCTCTCGGACAGAGCACCTGCCATCTAATCTCTGCACCACCCTTGGTTGACTGGTAGAGAAATGCTTAAGCCATTAAGCCCACTTTTGTACCTTTTTGTGTGCGAAAAGTTTAAATAAATAACAGACTGTTATGTTAATATGTGAACATTATTTTAATCTTGCCCACTTTCAGTTATTTACTTTATAAATTACAAACTTACACTTAAACTTATCGAGGGCATTTGACCTGGTGTCATACGATATCCTGTGGGATAAATTGCGAAATTAAAGCAGCGTTGACAGTACTGTTATTTCTTTATTTAAGTTTTGGTACGAGAATCAGACGAACTATGTCAGGTGGGGTGGAACTCTGTCTGATGTGTATGGGTTGAAGTGCGGGGTGAGACAGGGGGGTATTACCTCACCTCGGCTCTTTAACCTTTACATTAATCAGCTGATTGTTGAACTCAGCAGCACCCGTATAGGCTGTCACATTGACGGAGTTTGCGTTAACAATATAAGTTACGCTGACGACATGGTGCTGCTGAGTCCATCAATAAGCGCACTCAGGCGTCTTGTTAAGATGTGTGAAGACTACGCGGTCACTCAGGGACTCAGGTACAACGCAAAAAAATGTGAATTATTGGTATTCAAGGCGGGCACCAAATGTTACGCTAACGTGCCAGATGTAACAATAAATAATACTCCGTTATCTAGAGTAACAAAATTTAAGTACCTGGGTCACTGGGTCACTCATGACCTGAATGATGACCTAGACATAGAAAGGGAACGCAGGGCGATGGCTGTCCGAGGTAATATGCTGATCCGCAGATTTGCACGTTGTACGACGCAAGTCAAAATAACCCTTTTCAGAGCATACTGCCAGTCTATTTACACGTGCAGTCTGTGGGTCAGGTATACGCTGAGGGCATACAACGCCCTGCGTGTCCAGTATAACAATGTATTCAGGATGCTGTTGGGTCTACCACGCTCTTGTAGCGCTTCCGGGATGTTCACCGAGGCCAGGGTTGATGGTTTTCATGCCATTATACGGAAACGGTGCGCTTCTATTCTTGGTAGAATACGTGCTAGCTCCCACAGCATCCTGAGTGTATTGTGTGATAAGTGGGACAGCCCCATGCTGGCTCACTGGATACGGCTGCACACGTAGGTGTCAGTCGTTTTAATTTTGTACATAGGGTGTGGCTTTTTACTAACATTAGGTTAAGACCTTTACTAACAACTTATGGATCCTGTACCTAATTAGATCTGAAATAAATATATTATTATTATTAAACAAAGCACAATTAGACCTCTGGGGTCTGTCCTAGCATGCCATGGCCTGAGATTTGATCAACGCGCTATTAACAGTTATGTTATAATAGAGTTGATGTAATGTTCCTTCAGCTTACGCTTTATGTTTTTACTATTCATTGAGTCTCTAATGTCTACAGGTATTTGGTTTCATCATCATCAGCCTATTAATGTTCCCACTGCTGGGACACAGGCCTCCTCTCTGTGAGAGGGAGTGGGCTGTAATCTACCACGCGGGCCCAGTGCGGGTTGGTAGATGTCACATGTCTTCGAATTTTTTGGTTCTAAGACATGCCGGTTTCCTCTCGATGTTTTCCTTCACCGTTTTGAGAGCAGTGGTGATGAAATTATTTACACAAAGTGCCTGCTTGGGTTTGAACCCACGACCGTCGCGAAGTCACGAAGTCGGGGCCGTTACCACTGGGCCACCACTGCTCACATTATTTGGTATTTGGTTTAGTAAGTTGTAATTGTTGTGTTAAACTCCATTTGGACAAAACAAGAAGTTTATAAAAGTAGTTTCAACAACTTACCCTGCCATCCAAGCTACCCTTAGCCCCATTGAGCCTGATATAGAACTGGGTGGGCTTGTCCACTTGTGCGGAGTCTGGGAACTGGGCCACTTCCAGGAGATGAGCGTCTCCAACTGCTGGGGAGATGTAGACCTTGAAGGGGGAGTCTGGGATGTGCTGCTCGTTGAACTTGAGACCGATGCGGTATTCACCTGGGGAGAGGAGATGTGGTTAGTAATAGTCTTAGAGAAGAAGATAAATGCAAGGGCACAAAGACACAAAGAACTTAAAATAACTTAAAATTTCTAAAAGCCTTTAATACTGCCAAGTTTCTAATAAAATATATCATCATCTCAAATAGTGTTACTGTCCCGATTTAGGGCGAATTTCACCAATGAACGCGATCAGCATAAATCTAAACCTGGTTTAAGAGCTGTCACTGTCATCATTGTTGAATATTGACACTGGCAGCTCTTGAACGAGGTTTTAAGTAGCCCTTAATCGATAGAACGCTGGTGAAGTTACAAGTACATGATACTAAGCCAAAACAATGCCGCTTAAAGGCTATCTTTCTAAGCCATTGAGGAGATAGGATATATTGTAATATATGCAGTGGTTACTGCTTAACATCGCGTGGGAAATATGCCGTAGAACAGACACTGATCATATTATCATCAAAAAGGCATAGAGCCGCCGGTGACGTAATTGCTAGAATCTTAAGCCCTAAATATTAGTCAGGTACTTTCCTTCTACAACTTCTAAACCAAGACTCTTTAACCCTCCCAATCCTACATAACAAAATCAAACCGTAAACAGATCCGGAAACGTCCTACAACCAAGTCCCACAAAAAACCGGAACACCCAATTAAATATCGAAACAAATCGTATTCTAATACGGCCAGCCACCCAAAAACACCGACAAATATACTAATAAATTCGCGAAGCTCTAAAAACCTGACGAAATGGCAAAAAATACTGTTTGGTTTGTAAAAAAATGAGGAGAACATGTCGCTCCGACTAACGATGCATCCAATAATTCTTGGCGACTGACTTGAGATATTTAAATTTTCTACGTTCATTTAGGGTTCCTTGTTGGGAAAAAAGTTTTGGGAAGCCTACTGCCTAGTCTCTCAGTTCATCTCATCATCATCATTCTCCTGACCTTATCCCAATCTAATTGTGGTCGGCGTAACATGTCCCTTTCTTCCACACTTCTCTATTAGTCATCATCTCAGTAGTCACCTCCTTACTAGCCATATCATCTTTCACACAGTCCATCCATCGTTTCTTTGGTCTTACCCTACTCTTATAGCCATCGACATTCATACTCAAAACTTTCCTCACGACATTTTCCTCATTCCTCCGCATCACATGCCCATACCATGACAACCGATTTCCACCGTGCCACTTTCAGACTTCCTCTTATGTACTCATTTGTTATTCTATCCATTCGTCACTCAGTTCATGTGTTTTCAGATTTTATAGTAGCTCTTGTTTACAATGTTTTCTGGCTAAGACAGAGGCTTCCCATTGTTGTAAGGATTGATAGCGATCCAATATCATCTATCCAAACAAATATACTCTTTACCAATAGCTTACAGTCCACAAACGTCTGCCTTTACTTAAGACTAGCTACTGCCTGCGAACTTCGTCTGCGATCCAGGATGAAGGAAGTAGCCAATGTCCTTCTCCAGTCATGGTCAACCCATATACTAAGTTTCATCTGATTTAAAAGGCTGTCTGTGGAGTTTCTTGCCCGTTCTTCTCCATAGGATCCTACTACGTTTTGGAATGGGCCACTAGCTTCATCTTTCTGATTGACCGACCCCTTGACAATTCAAAAGAAGGTTTATTTGTAATAAATGCTTTGAGTTTTTTTGAGTTTTATACAATTCCGTTCAGCCGTTTCAGCGTAAAAAATAAACATACTCACTTTCGCATTTATAATATTATTACAAGTTAGGATTTTGGTCGTTTTCTATCTAATCTAAGTAATTATACTTGTAACATTTCCCCTACATCACGTCACTTCTGTCAGCTGGGGTCAAAATAAACGAGCTACAAAACGATAGTCCGATGCTTTCACCATAAAGGTTCCGTCGAAACCAGTCATGTCGCAGCGATACATCGCCTGCTGCTGCAGCCTGCGGTAGGCTAAGAAATTGTACCTTTACACTATTGCCGCATAGCAGACTTTTCACATGATATTTTCAATGGCAAATTCACATTACTAATCTCCACATCAAAAGTCTATTACAGACTTCTGCTAGACATAGGCCTCTATCATCGTTATCTAGTAAGTATTTTTTAAATATTTCTGCAGAACCCAGAAACCCGGTCGAACTCTCTCACTTGATTATCGTTTTTCAATATGAACGAATTCTCCGCGGTGGCCATATAGTTGCTACAGATTTATTTACATCCGAGTCGGACTTTTTTCGATAAAGTTTTTGCTGATTGGACGAAAAAATAACTGATCGTAGACTTTTTCGGAAACAATCCTTTTGTTTCGGAATTAGTTGAAGGGTTGACTCCACCATGGCTTTAAAGTTTAATCAGTCAGTTAAAAGTTCAAGGAACGTATTTTTACTTGGATATCCTTTACGGAACTTAGATGTTATTACTTTTCTAGGTAATCGATTATGCCTATAATTTATTACATTGACGATAACGTTTTATAATATGTACAAACCTTAATCCTTTTAAGCAGCATGGAAAAAACAACAACAAATCATTAAAATGAAGTAAGTACCTATTTCTATTAAACCAACTAGAAGAAACTACGTAATTATGTTGGCCCGTCTTATTATGCATACAAATCTGAAGTAAGACCTTCCATAGTTGAGTGCCTAACTAAAGACCTCATAGAAACAGCTGCATGGTGTGGATGTAGAGCTATGTCGCAAACTACATTATATCCTACCTACTATGCTGCCCCTGTGCCCCTAAACATGTAGTCAAAGTGACGTCTGCGCTGCCACCGTGGACATGGACGCCGTGGAATTGGCGAAGCTTTTGGGCCAAAAAAAATGAAATACTATCGTGTCGGTGACAAGAAGAAGAGGAAGACTAAAGACTCAAACTCTCAAAGTTAAAGAAACGAAAGCCATCGAAACTAACCACCGTTAACCCAACATTGCAACCCACCACCCAGTGCTTCAAATAATGACGTATGCTATGCAAAATAGTGGTATTGACATGTTAAAGGTTCGATGCCCGGCCCGTTTCCTCCTGTTTCTTATTAAAAAGTTTTTGTTGAAGCAAAAACTGATATTTCGCTTTTTGTGGATAAAACATTTCGCAGGTGGCTGTTGGTATTACGTCAGGTTTTTGAATGGAGAGAAAAGGAGGAATTTTGTCACCGGAGATTTGGTCAGAATTGGTGATGAGTGACAATCGCTGAATACGGAAGATGACGCGCAAACGTAAAGAATTGCAGATGACGTATAGAGCCCAGTAGCTACACTTGTGCGTTTAGTTTTTGCTTTCAGCCCTAAATATGCAAACTTTCATCTCGAATTAAATTAGTACTAATCAAGTATCAGTTTTTTTTTCAATTTTTTTTTTTGTAGCAGCGTCTGCCATTTAAATTAATTAGTACATTGGGTCCTGGCATCAGGTTAGTCACTAACTACATGAAAAAAGAAGAACAAGAAGAAGTACATTAGGTTTTAAATGGTCTTTTTAAACGCCTGCTTGGAAGGAACACTGAGATGATGGTAAGAAGAAGTACTAACTAAGAAAATAATAGCCTTAGCTATCTGTTAGGAATTGGCAAACCACTGACAAATTGAAAGATGCATCCTCATGCTAAATGGCTCTAAAGAAGTTGAAAGAAAACAAATAGAATGCAGAAGGCGGAGCACCGAGGGTTGCAGCACATCTTGGGAGAAACTCATGTCCAGCAATTCACTGCGACAGGCTGAGTTTGGAACAAATAGAGCCAGAGCGAATGATATCCAGCACCCTTATTACGTAATACACGATCAATCGGAATTTGAATCGTTTTGAAACAGATTGCTAATCCATTGCTTAATAAGTTCGTAAAAAAAAAAGCTCAACAACGTAAATAACGCAATGAATATTGTTGAACTGTCAAAATGAAACAGATTAGTCGGAATCGTTTACGAAAATGTGTTGCGTAATTAGTATAGTAATAGCTGGTGATGATAATGCCTTCTGGCCGATTAGCGATATTTTTTAAATTGTCTTATTGTTTTGATTATTTTACTGTAGTAATATAATAAATTCATATACGAGGCTTTTGAACACATAATTATTATTATATTTTTTTAATGTTTCTATTATTAATTTAATTTGTTATTTGATTTTTTATTATTTTAATTTCTATCTCCGTATTTCGTGTTGTATGTGTTTTTTTTTATCATTATTTTCGTCTATGTGTTACCTTATCAAACTTAATGTATTTACCTAGATAATAAGAGAATGATGTGGTCTTCTATAATTGGAAGCGCACACTGTATTTGTCCCTGTTCCTAGACTGTGTACTTGAATGAAATTGTGTAGCTTCTGTTGGAGATCCAATAAATAAATAAACACTTTGTATTATATTATAATGTGCAATTTATTTGTGCAGAATAAACCATTTTTCTTCCTTTCTTTTCTATTTCGGCCGCAGCAACGGTACTCTATGACTTCCAGGCATGTTAGTTTGGAGCTTCAATATGCTGCTCTTTCACAAGTGATATCCAGGTCATCTAACTATGAATTATATTTCAACACTTTGAAAAGCCTCCAAGAGTGACAATACTGACTTATGGCGTATATATTCACCTCAGCAACTAAGCAATTGCAATTAATTTAAAAAGAATGTATATTTACTTGAAAAATTCCTGCCACATCTTCATAGCTAACAACATAATATTAACACAATGTAACAAACGCAAAGAGACATAGAAAGACACGTCAGCTGCATTTAATGACATTTTAACTGAAGCTAAAGGGGTAGGCCGCCATATTGTATTGCTAATGTCATATTAGCATACTGTATTCATAATTAAGTTGGCAAGTTTAATTGCTTTAAGATGAGCCGATTATGGGGTTTGAATTAAGTGGGTAAAATTTTACAATTATTTAGGTTTTATTTATCAGAGGTACAGCCTTTGTAGCATTCAGGCCCGTATCACAGAACTTCACTCAAGAGACTCAAGCATTTCTTACTTAAAACAAGTTCAAAGCGTTGCCATGACGATGGTACGACGTCATCCAGCTATCTAAGTACGTAACACATTTTCGTAAACGATTACGACTAATCTGTTTCATATTGACAGTTCGACAACATTCATTGCGTTATGCTTACGGCAACTTTCTAAGCAATTTGTTCAGGACGGACTTTCTCAAAAGATTTGATGCCACATATTTAAAGTTTCATTTTGGATTAAATTGTCCAGTCAACACAGCAAAGTTCAGAAGCCTGATAAGTCTTCATTTGGTTGAGTCCAAGAACAGCAGCTCTAAGTGCGTACTATCTTTTACATTAATTGCTATATCACGTAGTACAATATTACGTAGTACAATATCAGAGAAATTTCTGAGAAAAAGTCAAGATAGTAACTGTTAATTATAGGATTTAATTTATAGACGGTAACTTAACACTAGGAGCTCGTGGCTAAGTAATAACAAGCCGCACGGGTCGATCCATCAGGTTAAGCTACGCTTGCCGGGGTTGGTCAGTGGATGGGTTAAGCCGTTAATCCCGGCTGTCATTTGTGGATCTTTGACAGTCGTTACGAGTCGTCAGAAGCCCAAAAGTCTGACACCAGTCTTACCAAGGGGTATCGTATTACCCAGTTACGGTTGTGGAAGTCAGATAGGCAGTCGCTCCATGTAAAATACTGGTATTCAGCTGCATCTGGTTAGACTGGAAGCCGACCCCAAGATAGTTTGGGAAAAAGGCTAGGAATATAGACGGTAACTTACACCGTGAACGGAATAACGGAACTTTTACCGTATTTTTCATCCCTAGATAAACAGGTGAACCTCTACATATGTAATCATGATGTCATCGCAAAGAAAAACAAAAGCCAGATATCCTAAAAACATTAGAAAACCCTTCATAACAAGATAGCGTCACCGAAAAACTAACAAACTTTCTAGCCATCCAAAACAGCCCAGTGTTCCAAATGTCGGTCAAAAACTCGTCCAAAGAATCAAAAGTAACATTCCGTCAAAACGCGTTCACCCTTTTGTAAGTTTTAAAAACGTTTTTTTCCTAAACGATTATTTCCATCGGACGGTCAATTAAAATGGCTGCAACACACCACAGACGAGGAATGCCGGCTCCAACTGAATTTGTCCCGTATTCTATTGTATTCTAAGCGACAAAAAAAAATGGCGATACTTTCCGACAAAGAAGCGGTCCCTTTTTGTCTTGAGATACTTCATAAGTGTATCGCGATTAGAAAATTTTGAACAATTCCAAAATAATAATGACTTAAGTTTTGTTAGGCGACAGTTATTCTGTGATTGTTTATGTTTTTTTTGGCGGGACAACGTTTCTGTTTTGCCCACTGTTAAGCTATTGAAAATTATTTGGTATTTAATACGTTGAAAGTGTTTTTGTTGAATTTATAATCGCGTTTGTTTTCAATTATTAATAATGCCATTTTTAATAATGAGTTTATTGTTAGTAGGTACTGTGTTTGATATTTTTGGCATCTTTTTCATCAAACGATAAGCGCTAAGTCTAACGCAACTTTAACAACTGCTTAACATAATATTATGATTTTTGATCTGCTTTTACTTACAAAAAAAAAGTAAGTTACCTCCGGTTCTCTTTTCAAAATACAAAACAACTACCAGTCCTCCGTCATTTCGTATTTTGCAATTCAATGAATGAAATTAATTTCTAATGAAACCAAAGGCAATCCTTTCATTAATATAAAACCACATAAAATCCATAACCCCTGCTGTTATCATTGACGAATTTCAAGAAATTCCTAAATTATCAAAACAGCATCCATTTTTGTTTCTACACGAGGAACAGATAAAAAATTGCAACTTTTTAAAATTCGAACGCCAGGCACGACCGACAAAGCTGCCGCTGCCAACGAATGCGAATATATTATCTATATTATACTTTTACAGATTTTAAAGTAAGAAAACGATAATGGTTTAATTTTAAAGTAAAAGTTAATGTTTTGTTAGAAGAAAGGGTATTGAATATTCGAGTGTTTGATGACGAAAAATCAAAAATATTTCATTTATCATATTTACGAACGCTACGCGAACGTCACGCTTCAGAATATTTGGTTGACCTTTATGGTTAAGTATCGTTATGAAAATTGCTTACAATTATATTAAAGTGCAGTAATGTTTACCACTGTATCATTTGCCAATGCTATATTTTTTATGAATCCAAAGCCTACTTACCAAAAAAAAAAAAAATTAAAACTACAAACATTATCACCTTAAAAATCACTCGGAACCGCTATATGAAGCTGTCTGCAATGTCTATGCTGCAAACTATATATCAAAACAACAACGCACTAAGCAAACAGCTGTAAAAAAGTGAGGAATGCCTCAAGAATTACGAGATTCATTAGCAAAAAGGTATATCGTAAATCGGTACAATCATGTGCCGAAAACGCGACGAGCATTGAGGTTGAAAAAAGGAACGCGCCCCTCTATGGTCAGTGGCCGAAAAAAATAAAAACAAATTGAAAAAATGTATGGACAAGATCGAAATTGAGATGGATTGTGAGTTCCGTAAAAAAAATCATAAACTTTTTACTTGCGGTTGCAATGTTTGGTATTTTCTATTTTGTGTAAGTTTTGGTGTACAAACTATTAATATCGCCAGACTAATTCATTTGGTAACATACTCATAAGTTAAGCGAGTTTTTGGTAGGAGTGATTTAAGAGGGTTTATTCTGAAAGTTGGCAACGTCGCAAATAGATGTCAAATATTTCGCTGTTTTGATTAATTTGGTAATATTTCTGTATGGAAATAAAAAATGTGGCTAACTAGCGAACTAGAATATTGATTATGAAATGCAAAAAATAATATCGTAACACCGAAAAGTTAGTTTTAGATGTAAAAAAAGCATTTGAAAACTTTCCAAATGCCTTTTTTACACTTAAAACGGGTACAACATCAAATTCAATGTTATAATTGCAATTCATTATTAAAATTCTAGTCAATTAGTTAGCCACATTTCTTATTTCCATACAGTATTATGTCCAAATTCATCAAAACAGGTAACTATTTGACAGCTATTTACGACGTTGCCAACTTTTAGGATGCACCCTCTTAATAAAGTGCACCATTTTGTTGTATTTTAGGTTAATGTCAATAATTTTGACGAAACGTACCAAAATCTATGACAAAAGCACGCATTTTAACCCAACCAGATTTTCACGTTTTCTGTGAATTCCATAGCCATGATAAATGGAAATACTATCTTTCTATACGGAGCAAAATCAAGCAATCCAGCCATAATCCAACAAAATACAACTAACAAGAGATAGGCCACTGACCGGAACCTACACTATTTACCGTCCGTTTTTTACCCCACAACAAGGAACTCTAAAAATCGAACTGTCAAAATGGTTCGCAGTAAATTTTGCCGCGCTCGACGCTGATTGGCCGGCTGGATAGTAGGCGTGGTCAACAATTGAATTATAAGACAGTTTATTTATGAACTGAAGTCGAGTTGTTTTTGCGACATAAAGGAGGGGGTCGATGGTACAAATAGCAAGAAATTGTGTTTAAATATATTTGAATGAATATCATCCACTAAAAACTTACTACAAGCATTTAAATATATTGAACAGTTTCTTTTTTAATTCTTTTGCGAAAATATTTGAATTGTGGGGTTTATTTTTAAATATTTTAATTCAGGCACAACTAGCCCTTTAAAAAATAAATGTTGCATTGACTGCCGTAGTTTTATTTGCGATTGATTTATAGGGAACGGTCATTACAATTGGAAAACATATTTTGCCTTGTCTCACCTCAAGATTATAAGTAATATTTTAACTCTGAAGAACTCGAACGTTACAAGAATCAGCTAGGAGCTCTTCGATTTTTAGGGACTGAAAACCTTTCGAAGTCATTATAAACAAATACTCAGTGTATTTTTTGTGGCATATTTTTTTTAATAGTTTGTGCATGAATAAATAGTACATCTGTCTTTTAAAACATTCACCACCTCTTCACCTTTTTATAATTTATTTTAGAAAAATCCTCCTCTTCCTGTATGATGTAATTTTATTTTTATTTCAGTTTTATTCAGTGGGTGAAATTGCAATATTGTTTTGTTGGTCTTGTAATTTTATTTTCTCTTATGTTACTAATTTAATCCTAATTTTAAGAAGTATTTAGCCATAATTTCCTAATTCTAGAGCCTTTAGTTTTAGTATTATTTTGTGTTATACTTATCACATTTTTCTGTGATTGCTGGTTATCCTGTAATTGGCGACTGTATAGGTCCGAGGCTATTGTTACCTAGTACTTAAGATATATATATTATATACAGAAGCTGTTGGTGTAGGTACCTTCACTACATATTATAAAACAAAGTCGCTTCCCGCTGTCTGTCCCTATGTATGCTTAGATCTTTAAAACTACGCAACGGATTTTGATGCGGTTTTTACCCGACTACCCCAGAAGGAGGGTAATGTTTTTTAATAGATAGAGTGATTCAAGAGGAAGGTTTATATGTATAATACAAGCATAATATAGTAAGCTATAATTTATAAATTTATCACGCGGGCAAAACCGCTGGCGGAAGCTAGTTATAAATAAATAAAATAAACAACAATAGACTCGCCCCCTATTACATTGGACTTAAACATAACTGGCGAAATGTGGGTGTACCTGCTACAAGTACGCCTCTGCCCAACCCTCCGGGGAAACAAGGCGTGATGTTATGTTATAAAATAAACCTTGAAACTGTGCCTTACAGATATAATTCTTATAATTCTTATTTTCATTACCGTTTGGTACGGGCTACTTTGCAGTAATACATTTTTAGTAAGATTCACCCGATTTTTATTAAAGAAATAATATAAAAGAACTCACCAGGCTCCTCAATCTTATAAGAAACGTCACAGGATCCGTCCTTCCTATCCTTGAAGTCAATCTCAGCCTTGCTCGGTCCCTCCAAGGATATGGCGAGCTGACCAGCACCGGCCTCCCTGGTCCACACATTGAACTCGTTGAAGCGACCTGCCTCGCCTCTTTCGAGGCCAGGACCTCCGGCCTTCACTAAGTGAGCACCAGAATCACTGAGAGGTCCTACTGTGAACTGGAAGGGTGATCCTGAAAAAATATTGGTGGATTAGGCAAACGGTAACCGTCATCGGGTACCTAGGAATTGTTTAGATTTCAAAGTAATGTTCGAACGGTAAAGGTGTCTATAGACATACCATACTGCAGAGCTATAAAAATGTATTACGTTTATCTTTTTCATACTTTCCTGGACATAAAAAGCAAAGCTCTCCATGTATTTTTTTGAGAAAATTGTTACAATTTTTGAATTTTTAAGTACTAACCAGGAATATGGATCTCCCTGTACTTGACGGACACGGTGTGTACTCCAAGTTCCTTAGGTACGAAGTGCACGGAGTACAAGCCGTCTTCCACCTCCTGAATCTCGGCGTCTTCGGAGACACCACCAGGGCTAGTGACGGTGGCAGCCAGGTCGAAGGATGTGATGCCTGTGGGGAATTGTGCAGAAAGGTAAGTTTTTAGACAGATGCAAGCTTCTAATATGACTTTCTTCATAGTGTATTTTCGTTTAGTTTAATTTATTTCAATTCGACGTACAGAAACCCTATAGAAAAATGACCGTGATTTTTAGCAATTGAAAGTGCAAAACAAAAGTCGATTTAAAAGAAAGTCTAACAAAGCAAGTGGCTAGTGTTAAGTTCTATTTATACAGTGCAAGTTTATTGCCCGTGGCATACCATAAAATTGAAGCAATAATCGAATTGTTGACAACACGTACAATTGTTGCAGGATACGGGCAAGTTAGTTGCCTATAAAAATTGGTGCAGCAGCACGTAAATTAAATCGCATTTTAATTCTGTCATGAAAATTTTCTACCATTCAAACATAAGCGAATGAAACAAGTAAAAAAAAAAATTTGAGAAGACGTTCAATAAAATTTCATGAATTATTTGGCTGCGCAAATACAGGTAATAGCCGAATCAATTATACAAGAGCGTGCAACTCTGTGCTTAGACGATTTAAAACTTGCATGCAATAATTGCCTTGGTGTAAACAGAAGTCTTAGCCAATTATTGAATGACATTTTATGGAAATTGCACGCGTGTAAGTTACACTTGCATGCAATTCTTGAATGGCAATAATTGAACGTGCTTTATGGCATGCGATTATTGCTCTTGAATGTTTCAGAAACTTCCACAGTTGCACCATGTAAACGGGGCTTTATGTAAGAATATCCTAAACTGAATTCCTTTTTTTTACGATGTCAATATTTTTTAATCTTCAGATTAAAGTCCATCATTGACCACACCATCGCGAATCATCAAGTGAGACAGTCGTCAAAAGCTAGCCTAGCCATCAAGACCTAATAAAAAATGTGCTCTTGAACTCACCAGGCATTTTGAAGGTAAGTTTGCAGTTGGTGCCGACCTCTGTGAGGGGTGCCTGATCCCTCTGTCTCTGGATCTTCTCTCTTTGCCGGTTGCTTCCCTCACCGCTAACCTGAATACGTTTAAAATAAATTATATTCAACTCGATTGTCCAAGAAGAACAGTAAGAACAGGTAACGATATCAATCAATGCAAAAAAAATCACGGTATATTTTATTAATATTGAGATCTAAATAACAATCCTACTATCCTACTAATCCTACTATAATATAAATTAATATATATTATTATATATCCCACTATAATATTGTTAATGTGAAAGTTTGTATGTTTGGATGTTTGTTACTCAATCACGCAAAAACGACTGAACGGATTTTCATTAAATTTGGCACATAGATAGTTTATAACCTGGATTAACTTATAGGATACTTTTTATCCGGATAGTACTTTCCCGTGGGATATTTTCCGACCTCCAAGTGGGCGAAAGCTAGTAAATATATATAACTGCTTATGTGAACAACATATTCGACAAATGTGTTCACAAAACATATTATCTCTATGTTTTTGTGAACCTAGTGTCGTCAGTGTTTAAGAGTATCATAAAAACCTCCTTAAAAAAATCTCCTCCGAAAAATAGGCGCTTGAATTCCTCTTGTCCTTTAATCTCAAGATATTATTATAGCTTTAATTTTGTGTTTACCTTGACAGTGAAAGGCGATCCTTCGACATGGTGGTCAGCGAACTTCAGGTTGACGATGTAGTACCCTGGCTCTGTCGGCTTGTAGCTGATAGCTAGCACGCCGTCCTTGCTGTCTGCGCACTGGATCTCGGCCTTGCTGGGACCTGCGCAAAGCATGAAAGTTTAGACTTCCTTATCAGACCTTGACAGGACGTGAATGATGATCCGAATTTCCCGACACAAGTGCATATGCCCTGTACCAACAGACACTATAATTATGTACGTCTACAAAAGAAGTCTCTTATGTATGGTATGAGCCTTTTTTATTTAAAAGAACCTTTCAAACTAGGACAATGCTGCTTTGTGGCGGAAAGACAAGATCTCCGAAAAAATCTTTAACAAGAAGGTATAAAAAACGGGAATTACCTAATTGCTTCATTCAGGAAAGGGTTCATGATCAAAGTCAAAGTCAAAGTATTTATTAGTGTGATTTTTGGTGATACAATAGGTCTTATATTTAGGTTATGGTAACTCAAAAAACTACCTGTTAGGGCATACACTATTTAACAATAATTATAAGAATTTAAAATCGATATTACATATGACGATGGTGACATAATTATGGTGATTTTTCGATTTTCATTATGATGATGGTGAAACTGTATAGTTCATCCCCTATTTGTGTTCCTAGATTAATTGCTAATTATTATGTGTTAGTATTACAACTACGTATTATGTAATTATGTCATTACCTTCGATGGAGAGTGAGAGACCACCGTAACCAGCGTTCCTGGTGTCAACTGAGAAGGTGTTCTCACTGTGAGTCTTGCCTTCCTTCAGAGCGGAGCCAGAAACCTGAGGAAGAAATAATAATTAGCATGATCGTCCAACAAAAAAAGTAATATGATCTTTGATCTTCCTGGATAAAAGAAAAAGAAAATGAAAATCCGAGTTTGATTAAACATTGGAATTGTGGCTCAAATCTTAACACCATTAACACCCAGTTTCTGAACGGCTGGACCAAATCAACATTCAGATTAGTTTACAGTACTTATGTCTCACACGTTTTTTCAGTAATAGCTAATTATAGTCGTAATAGACACACTCTGTCAATAATTTTATTACAATAATATCAAATTTTATCTTTGTATTGCTTTTCTATCCAATTTTATCTAATTTTATATAGGTAATTTTATATAATTCAACCTAATTTTCATGAAATTAAACAATTTCATGATATTTTGTCTAGCTTTATGTAATTTAACCAAATTTTATGATTGTAAATAGGTTTAATTACTAGTATTGCAAACTGTGGTGCAAACTGTAAATAGAATTTGGTTAAAAATAAAATAAAAAAATGTGATTCGTCACTGGACATTTTGACAGTGTGTAGGTACGCACGGCTACTCATCAAGCTATACATTTCCAGTATAAGCTGACCTCGCATTGTACGAAAATCCTATACGATGCGAGATCAGCATAAACTGGAAAACTATAGCTTGATGTGTAGCCGTGTGTACAAAGGGCCTTAGTGGTACGCGAAAAGGGTATTTGTAAAAAAAAATCTTGATTCTTTCTTTGATTCAGCGTTCTGGCTCACCTTCACTTTCTTAGCGTCACCAACTTCCTGGGCCAATACGGTGATGTTGAAGGGAGAGTTCTGGATGTGGACGCCCATCTTCTTCACGGAGACGATGTGCTGACCAGCCTCACGAGGGGTGAAGCTGATGCCGATATTTTCAGAGGGCAGACGCTTGAGGAAGCAGGGTTCTTCGAGTCCTGATGGCGCCTGGAGATGGAGAAATGAGGTTAATAAAATGTTTGGTGATAAAGAAGTTATGGAAAATTAATTTGAAGATGTAAACAAATGAATTCGGCTACTAACTGATAGTATCTTTATTAAAATGCTTGATGGTAAACATCACTACATTATATTATAAAACAAAGCCCCCGCCGCGTCTCTCTATCTGAACGCGATAAACTCAAAAACTCTCACAGAGAGCAGGCCTGTGTCCCAGCAGTGGGAACATAGTAGGCTGATTATGCTGTATACAATTATAGCCCTTTAGTCAATTAAAGCTCTACATCTATATCTATACTAATAATAAAGCAGAAAAGTATTTCTTTTTAAGCTATTGCATAGCTTATATCGCGGGCCTTGAGCGTGGAGACCTAATCCAGAAATTTCGTAACGAAAATACTACCTAATAAAAGAGTGTTTTGTATTGAAAATTATGTTTAACTGCTTGACAACAAAGTTCAAATTTACTTAGACGAATGATACGAGAGTGTTGTATTAAAAATTATGTTTAACTGTTTGACAATAAAGTTCAAATTTACTTAGACGAATGATCCTTGACTATTAATAGTTAAATTAAAACCTTTTTATTAGTTTGATGTTCCCGGCCATTACGTTGTGTCAAGTTTTAAAAACTATAAATGTGAATAACAGTTCCTGTCAATGTCATCATTGCAATTTCTTGTATTCGGGTTAATATTTTACAATTGCGTAAGTTGATAAAAAATGTTATGCAATAGCTTCGCCGGGGCAGTCCCCGAGTGCCACACGTCTTTTTTTGTTTGTTTGTTTGTTAGATCGCGAATATCTGGAACTACTAGTCGGATTTGAAAAAGTTTTTAGCATTTGATAGCCCAATTCTTGAGAAGGGCTATAGGCTATTTGATATCACGCTAGGACTCTAAGGAGATAAGCAAAAAAAAACAACGGGTTGCACTCCGGGAGTACCGGCAGAAAAGAAAACTTTAACATCGTTGTGCATTTTTGAATCAACACTTTTCATGAAGTATGTTTTGACTGCTTTGTTTCACCCATCAATATGGGTAAAATTTCTTACCTCGCAATCTTTACGTAAACACACTTCAAAAATAAGTCAGAAAGAACGCTAAGCGAAAACGAAGTATTAGCGCGGGCTGGCGATGCGATGAAACGCGGACGAAGTCGCGGGCAGAAGCTGGTCACCAATATAAATCAGACTACTTACACAGATGGAAGCGTTGAGGGTACGGATGTCATTGTCATTGATTTTCCCGGGGAGAGTAACTTCACTGCAGCTGCCTACGGAGATCTGGTTCCTCTTGCGACCTTCGCCGGTGACCTGGAAGGGAGATAAAACGACATAATGACAGGTGTTAAAAGCTGTCAACTAAATTGATAAACTAGGAATACATTCTAGTAAGGCGGTGTTTAAATATCGTGTACGTGCACGTAATGCCGTTGTTCCCTGACAACCAGTCTTACCAAGGTGTCCCGTATTATCCAGTTACTGGGTTATGGAGGTCAGATAGGCAATCGCTCCATGTAAAATTCGGTATTCATCAGCATCAGGTAAGACTGGAAGCCGACCCCAACATGATGACAAGATTGATGTAAAAGCAGTAATGTAAAATGCTACATACCTTGGATGTGTAAGGTGATCCCTTGATGTGCCTGTCTCCAAACCTAACGGAGACCTTGTACTCTCCAGGAGCGGTGGGCAGGTACGACACAGATACTGTGCCATCTTTGTTGTCGTGGCATGTGATCTGGAAGGAGAAGAAGTTAGCAAATTAAGAAACGATAAAGAGGTAGATGAAGACGAGAACGTGCAATTTTATGGTAGAAGATTAGTACAGTACGACACAACTTGGATGTAGCATAGATTTGAAAATTTTCATTCATTCATTTCAATTTTACGAATGTATTTGGCTATGAGACACCTGAAGCAGTAATAAAGATTGGTGATTTTGAAGGCGCACTCAGTTCGGATGGTGATCGGTTTTACGAATTTTGCCGATGCTACATCTAAGTTGTGTCGTACTGTAAGATTGTGTGAAAAAAAAACTGTTGATATGACTAGACCGATATAAAATTAAGTAACTGGTCTGATGATAAGATAAAAGCAAGACTAGAGGGGACCGTTATTCCAAGACCAGATTGAATGAGGGAAAGGAAAAACTTTACTTTGCAGGTGTTTTCAAATAGCACATGGTGTTTTCAAATAGTAATAGCACACAATAGAGATTTAGAAGAAAATACAGTGTTTGCAGAGAGTGCGATAATTGCAAATAACATGTAGGGTGTGAATGATAAGTACTTAATTTGGTCATATTACCTCTATAGCTACAAGTCGCTTGTCTTAGTATGGGGGATGTGCAAGGTAGCCCGCGAAATTCAAAATTTCTTACGTTTTTTGCAATTTGCAGGTCCGTGTCAGGTTGTACCTTGATTAAAATATGATTTGCGACCGTATCAAATGTTTTATTTATAGAATAATAATCCTATAAATCATCAATACAACTCTCTAAGTTCATGTAATCCTATTGGATGACTAGTTCATGATATCATGACATTTTGAGAATTATGCTAACTTAAGGACTTGTATTGCTGGCTCTAATGACTATAAATCTGTAAAGCCATTTGTTACGAACGCAAATCAAGATACAACCTGACACTGACCTGCACATTGCAAAAAACGTAAGAAAAGTTGAATTTCGCGGACTACCTTGGCGCATCCCCCTTAAGATCTAGATACCAAACGTGCCATGTGCTTGATTCCTCGTTTACTTTTATGAAATGATCTCTTACCTCAGCCTTACTAGGTCCCTCCACAGCCATGGACAGTCCACCAGACCCCGCTCCCTTGGTGCTGATGGTGAACTCGCTAGGCTCGCCGCTGACGCCACTGATCAGCCCGGGTCCATAGGCTGTCACGTACCCTGATGATATGGAGTCGACGTGGAACTTGTAAGGGGATCCTGAAATAAGAATATTTGGGGTGATAAGTGGCATATTTTATACTACGAGTATATATAGTTGCCATGCATTATCATCATCATGATGGACCTACCTTGCACATGTTCGCCATTGTACTTGACGAAGAGCTCGTGGATGCCTTCCTCTCGAGGTTCATACTTGATGCTGACTGTGCCGTCTCTGTTGTCCTCGATCTCGGGCTGGTCTATGTGGCCTGATGGCATTTTGACTTCGGCTGGAAAAGAAATAGGTGTATTGTCAATATGTGGTACCAGGAGTGAAGGATGAACTGGAGGTTTTTGGTAAACAGGATTTGTCAAACCCAACTGCAAAAATTGAATTTTGTAGTGATGGTGTAGGTAGGTATAAATATCTAGACTGAGAAACTGTCTAGTTGAGTACTTAGAGCTTGACCTTTTTTTCAGACAAAAAAATATCAGTACCTTAGGATAATACTAATCAAATACATATAAAGGCTCGTGCATACCAGCGCGACTTGTCGCGCGACGGGACACGAACAATAGAATTTCTAAGAAAACTTCACGGTATAACAATAACCGGTGTCGCGTCGCGCGACAAGCCGCGCTGGTCGCCCCTACGCAATTTCTATGTTAAAAACATAGAAATTGCGACCCAGCTGTTTTGCTAATCAATTTCATACTTTTATAATGAATGGTTTTATCTAGGATTTTGACATAAATACAAACTGAAGTACCAATGGTTATAATGTTTCATGTTTCAGAAACGTGACATCAAATTACATAGGATGAAAAAAATAAGGAATTCACCATCATAAACGTATTATTATTTTGTACGCCCGTTGACGCTTGTGCTGCGTCAACCGACGGATATTTAAATAGGTATTTAAATATATCGTACGTAAACAGGGGTCTTAAATCAGACCTTGTAACAAGGCCAAAACAGTTGATGGGAATGAATCTATGTCAAAAGCCATGAACGGGTTATTAAAAATATTTTATTACTATCTAATATTTTTAACAGAACCTTGGAAAAAGAAAATGTTGTGGCTAGAGGATAATTAATTTAAGGGTTTAACAAGAAATTATCTTTCCGAAAAGACGCTATAATATCCATTTAAAATAAAATGTTTACAGCTAAGGGCGCACACACATTGACGATCACGCGGCAAAAACACGTTTTATCATTTCTTCAAACACTAAAAAAATGGGGTGTTTTCAAAGAAAAAAAAACAGAATAAATTTAAAAAAAGAACCTAAATTATACAAACCTCTTCTACTATCAATGTGGTAAACAGTGACAAAATTCAGCGGCGTAAAATGGTAACCAAACCCGTGTCTATTGAAAGCGATCTTGTGACATTCCCCAAACACTATAGGTATTGCTTCCTGGTCTATCTCAGATACTGAGAAATATTTCCGAGTACCATCGAAGTAAAACCTGGACAGTTCTTTCCAGTTCAAGTCTTCCTTATCGTTGTGTCCAACGAGAGAATTCCAGAGTTCGCTTACAAACGCCATTTAAAAAGAAATGGGTTTCTTCTGGTGCGAAAAATAGGATTAGTACTGTGCAGTGTGAGTGTCAAATGTGTGTCATTGTTTTGTGCTCACTCAGGTTTGTGTGTTGGTTCCTGTGTTGGAATATAGGTAAGTATTTTTGTGGGTTTGTCGGTGCTACGTAGGTACGCATTTTTTTTATGAGTTTTTGCTTATTTTGATATAGATTTCAAATTAATGCATGTTTCACGCGGCTCTAAACTTCTGCAAAAGTTCAGCGCTGTGCGAAACTTTTATAAACAGATTTTTACGCAAGTATTGTTTAAAATATATTTTTTTCGGTTTTTCTTGAACTGAAATTCCACTTTTCCACCAGGCTCAAAAACAGAGAATTGGCTGGTACAGCATAGGGCGCAGTCAGATAGACAGAAGTCGTCAAAAAATAAGAAAAGATGTAAGTCCAACGGCAAAAAGAAACATGCATTGCGTTTGAAAACCAGTTATAAAAAAAAATTAACTAAGTAACGCCATCTAACAAAAATGTCTGGAATTTATGTGGCTTGCTGTCAGTACAAGAACGAAAGCTGTAGCTCTATTAAAAATTAAAAAAAAAATAAGACAGAATGCGCTGTCAACAAAAAAGTGCTCAACGCGCCTTCGGTGACGATGACACGCCATCGGTGACGATGACGCGAGTTCCATAATTTTCGTTCACCCAAAAAGTGCTCAACGTGCTTAAAGAAGTTTTCACTTAAAAAAACTCGTTTGCATGACAGCCTGATACAGCTGTTCTCCAGACCGAAATAAATTCGCAAAAGCTTTTCTTATAATAATAGCTTAGGTATGAGTAAAACAAAAATCATAAAATCTGATTCGTCACAGAAAACGTAGGCAGACAATTTTACCAACACGCATTATAATATAAAAATTCCGAATGTCAAAACATTGGTGAAAATATAACAAGAATATGAATAAGTATGCATAATATAAAATACAAAATAATATAAGAGAATTTCATTCAAAAATTAAAAGGTGAAAATTTTGAAATGGTTTTCTGAAAAATGCGTCATATTTTTCAGTCATACCCATCAGATGTATTATGATTTTTTACTATACTTATTTTGATTATTACTGTCAGTTGACTTTTGACGTCACGTTTACCATTATTTTTACATAACATAGGTATTTGCACCTTAAAAAATTTACACTATCTAAAATCATACACTACTGAACCGAATTTTTTAATGTCTGTCTAACCTATTTACTCGTGTCGCAGTTATTTTAATATATAATAATTTATTTCCGGGCTCAAAAAAAAACGCTTTGATGTGGCAAAAACTGGCGTTCGTGCCGCCTCATTTGTAAGATGCCTAATTTATCTTCGTACTTGACAGCAAGTATGATATTATTTTAGAAATTTTATTGACTTGTTCTACAAAACATCAATTTGTGTAGAATATCCGGCGATACGCCGATCTGAGGACATGTGATCGCTTGAAATATTATAAAACACACTGTTTATTCTATAATTTTGACATCGTAACGCAACATAAAAATAGTTGGCAACCCTTGACGCATTTTGGATAAAAAAATCACGGATGTTTTGCGTCATCGCGAAATGTTTATGACCTCTGCCCGATGACAATTTCATCGGTAGTCAGATGTCGTCAACCGTTTAGCTCTATTATTTTTTTTTATAAATGGCTAGTAAAATTATTTATTTAATAGCTGCAACATGATTTTTAGATAGAAGGGCGTTATTAATAGGTTTAAACACATAATTTTTGAGGGTTTTATGTCATATTTTTATTATATTTACCGGTGATTTTAATAAAAAAGTGACGTAAGCATCGTTTTTTCTATAAATTAAGTCAAGACATGATTATATTCGTCGTAGAAAAATATGCGAGCAGTTATTTTTGTGTCACCTTGTACATAAGGAAGGGCTTGGCGAAATAAAATAAGTCAGTTTCAGAGTAAATTAGTCCCTGAAGCCATTTAACACTAAAATTTATAGCAATCCTTCACGTTGCCTGTTGCTGTGATACTGACTTATATTTCCTTTGGTTGACTTTTACGATTTGCGTCGACAGATAAGCCGCCATTTAAATCTAATTTTCTTACGCATTTCATAAGCGTAAAATCATGTGACAGATAAAAAAAAACACAAAAACATTATGATATTTTTGTAATAAAAACCAGCTGTTTAGCGTATTCGCGAGTTTCCATTGGTGAATAAATTAAACAAAGTAAAAGGAAGGAAAACAGCTTTTGCATAAGTTTAATAAGATTGATACTTTTTGTAATACTTTGATGAAAAGTCGTGTAAAAGATGATTTGGCTAGAAAGGGTGTGACTACCGAGATGACGACTACTTAATAGAGAAGTACGGAAGAAAAAGACATGTTGGGCCGACCCCAAATAAATTGTGATAGGAGCAGGTGAATGATGATGACTTAAGTGGGTGATACAAAACATAAATAAAATAAGGATTACCCTTATTACAGCAATCTTAAATCGTTCTGCCATTCAAGTTGGCTAATCTCACAGTTACTACATGACACAAAAATTATGTATTTGTTACGAAATTAGAACAATAAGATCACCTTCGCCCCGTCCTTTTAAATATTTTATTTCTTGATTGATACACCCATCTAGACGAACGTAAAAAGGAAATACACGTCACACCACACACTGACCAATTTTTCTAAAAACTAAAATTAATGAAAACAAATCAGTTAGTTTGACGCCTGACTAACAACTACATTACCGAAAATAATAAAGTTTTACATTTTAATGTTTTCCTGATAAACAAAATTGTCTAAAATACGCATTTCATGGCAGGCAAAGTTCCAATAAATTATATATCGTTATAAATAATATTGATCTGTTAGTCAAGACGCCAAAATGTTGTCGACCAATGCTTCTTCTAATTATATTTATGTTGAGGTTAAAATAATGTTATCCTGCAATAAAGTTTGTATGTACGATCCTATAAATAACTTTGTTTTGAATGGAAATAGACTCCTCTTGAGACGACCTTACAGCATTTGTTTACTTCGTAATATGAACACTTTATCATTTCACTCAAAAATAACTGGAACTAACCGCTTCAAGCTTGCGAGTCCTTCAACTTAGCCATTGGACTCATGTGACTTTATTTTACTACATTTATGATCGGTTATCTATTAAGAGTGCACCGAGCTTCTGCCCCTAAGCCCCTGAATAGGGTGGGCGGCTCGTGCGCAAATATAAGTATAATACGAAGGAACTTCGTATTATTTAAATAAATACTTTTGAAAATGTTAAATGTATTCGTATAATAAATGTATGTAATATGTTCCGTGAAGTATTTACACTGTACTAAAGGTTTTTTGTTGTTTTTTAGAGATTACTTTGGAAATTTTTTTCTACCAAAGAAACTGCATGTTATCATATTTCTAAAGTGTCAGATTTATAGAATGAATCCTTGCATATTAATTGCTTATCTAAAAGTTAAGTTATAACGATGTAGTAAAGAAAACGAACGCAATTATTTTGCAATTATCTCGATGCGCTCTTAAGTTATATAATACTAGCTTCCGCCATCGGCTTCGCCCGCGTGATAAATTTATAAATTACAGATTGCTATATTATGCATGTATTATACATATAAACCTTCCTCTTGAATCACTCTATGTATTAAAAAAAACTACATCTAAATCCGTTGCGTAGTTTTAAAGATCTAAGCATAGGGACAGACAGCGGGAAGCGACTTTGTTTTATAATATGTAGTGATGATAGTGATAGTGATGTAGTGATATTGATCGTGATAGTGATGATACGATCTTGCTACGTAGCATTACACATCTAAATTTAAAGTAGTCCAAATTTTCGGTAGCCACTTAGACACTTGCACCACAAGGGGATTGCTGATGCGAAGACCACTTAAGAGACGAAAGTTGAAATGTCTCATGTGCCTGTAAAAGTGCTCCATCACCGGGAGCCTTCGCCTGTAACGTTCAGAGTCGAGCATTACATAAGTGAGGGAGGAGAACTGTGCATTACAGTGTAAAACCTGTAATGATACAATTCGAGCATTACGAGTATATCAGTGAGGGAGGAGACAGAGAGGAGACATTACAGTGCGCAATGTCTGTAATATTTCATCTGAAATGTTACATTACAGGTGAATGCTCGTCAGTCAGGGAGGTAGCATTGTGCTCAAAATCGGATTTGTAACGTTACATTACAGAATGCCCTCGGTGCACTTTAATATTACCACAATCGCCCATTCTACCTTGCAAATGATATATTAACAATATCGCTTGGCGGCAGAAGTATGTAAGTAGCAATGTAGTACTTAGGTAGGTACTTCCCCAGATTTTTTTTCTCTACTGACACACTAATTACAATTTTCTACAACTGACACATACCCAATTAGTGTCGTATGACACTTTGGGTGTGTCTTTGGCACTCATCAGCACTATTTTGACATATTTTGACGTTTCTGAAACGGAGCAAAACTCAGGAGCAAAACGAAATAAAAATGGCGTCTTTAAAATCTGATATCTGATCTGATGTTACTTATAATTTCACAGCTAATAAAATTCGAGTCACTCAGCAGTTAGGCTAAAGTGTGTTTTTATAGATATAATTATATAAGTATATTGATATAATTTATGTTTATTGGCCTGAGTCACTGGTAGTCGATTAACATTCTTGGTATAAATCACTTTTGAGAGACTCGCGTGTGCGCACTTTGGTGGGACGAATATTTAAGAAATATGCGTTTCCTTTCTAGACATTTAGAGTAGGTTAACATGTGGGACTCTGGTCTAGAATGAAGTTCACTGATGTTCTTTAGTCTTGACCAAGAAACCAACTATCTTTTACTTTAATTAAAGAAGCGTACCTACTAAGTACTAAGGGAGCAAATGCCAACGATCAACGATAGTTCGATTTCCATAGGCCTCGCATGGGCGTAAACCTAATCCGCCATCGGCATAACAGTTAGGCCAACGACGTACGAGCATAGTTACTATGCTCGTACGTCTTCGGCCGAACTCGACCGATCGCACCAAACATTATGTAAAAGAAACTGAGTAACCTACACCTAGTTATTGGACGTCATCAGACAATATCGGTTGAAGTAGTGCACGTACTTACATTCTTTTACATAATCATGTTTGATTCGATCGGCCGGGTTCGACCGACGACATACGAGCATATTTTATGTGTCGAGTATGTTCGCTGATGCGAAAGTGCCGCCGGATTTTTATGCAGTTATGCGATCTGGCGCATCTTTTTCCAGCCGATTACGAAAATCAACCAATCAACTGTTGAGGGTCGATAGGAGGCACAGGTATTGGCTCGAACTCCATCGGAGTACCAACAGACGGTAAGTAAAGCTTTTGCGGTGTTTCTTTTAATAGTTTTCATTTTGCTAATATTTTTTAATGACTATTTTATTTGAATGATTTTTATATTATGTATTTGTCATTTGTATATTGGGACTTGTTTGTTACACTTTCACGCTAAACCGGCTGAACAGATTTGGATGAAAAATGGTAGATGGGTAGACCATGAACTGGAGAAAGACATAGCACATACATTTTGCGGATGAAACCGAGGAGCGCAGCTAATAGTAAATAAATAAATAAATATGACGGCGTCGCTATTGTAAACAGCACGTGCAACGGGCCGAACGGCGCAGCTGCGCGTGGAATGCGTAAACAAGGCCTCGCCTACTTTCCCTACTACTCGAGCCGCTCTACATAAAGAAGCGCGCAGCGAGGAGGGGATCATTCTTGTCGCAGGCTCGGCCCGGTGCACATGTTGTAGCGTTTAGATACTGAATTAATTGTAGTCTGAATTAGAGTAAAATCGTTGGAAATATAATTTGAATTAGTGTGTTAATAAGTTTTGGGAATAAAAGATGATTTATGCTATATTTCTTACTTTCATTTAAGATGTCGGACCCTCTGCCTTCATCAGAAGTGGGATCGGATCCACCGTCCACTAATGATAGCAACGGTAATTTAATGTAAAACTTTTCATTGTTCTTTGCTGGCAAGATCGTTTCATTTAAAAAAATTGCGGGGATGCCTATTACTCAAAGTAAAGCTGTGCTCGTTGTTTTTGATCCTGATAAACCAGAATCTGATATTGTTAATTGGCGTGCACTCAGTGAAACGATAGTTATTGAGAAAAATAAATTAGAGGGTGTAGACTTCATTGTGACGTAGGAGCTCGTGGCTAAGTGATAACGGGCGCTCGGGTCGAGCCATCACGTTGGGCTGTGATTGCCGGGATTGGTCCGTGGATGGGTGACCATCATTACGTGCCGATACTCCTCCGTGTCTCGGAAAGCAGGGTTGTCGTACTGCCCGGTTGCTGGGTTGTGGAGATCGGATGGGCAGTCGCTTCGTGTGAGTGAGCAGGATATAAAAGGCCAACGCCTGCCCCGAGCGCTGGATGAAGGAAGCTCTCGGCACCGAGCACCAAGCAAACTGTACTTCAGAGCAGCTCGTGGAATATAAGTGTGACAGATAAGTGATACAGATTAGCTTATTATATTTGACTCTGGATCAGAATGTAGCTTTTAAAACATAGTAATAAATTGAAATCTTATTAAAGGTTAGCAATTTCATGAACAATATTAAATGATCCTAAAGAGTATAGTTGACACCTATAAATAATACCATACTATACCAAGTAAAGAAGCGTGCCCATTACAACTTAAACGTCCAACCATGGTACAAAACCACGCGCTTGAGATAATTGACGTTGTATTCCCGGATGAATTTGGAATTTGTTCGTGATATTTTAGAACACGGAATTTCAGTAATTATAAGTTACAGAATTGAATGATTTAGCTACATACGTTCGTAAAATTATACCCAGTCATGGGGTCTTAATTCGAACAAATTATAATTAGTCTTGAAAAAAGATCATAGATGGCAGTATAGGTAACAATTATGAAATTAACAATCACTAAAAAGCGATAAACAGAAGATTTTGGCTCAAGTAAGATTAGAAAAATCAAAACTTCCTTGTTTAATGCTGATTTATCTTTTGTAACTCATAAATCTCGTATTTTCAACTTCTAGGGCTCTTTGCAATAGATGGCGTTTTACTCAATTTGTCATAACTGTACCACATTTACGCTGTAGCCAGTCAATAGCCCGTCAATAGTATTATATTATCTGTGACCCAGTAAAAAAAAAACCAATGATACCATTATTACTTGGCACCACAGGAAATCAGGTTGGCTAAAGTCATGTTAGTGGTGGCGTTAGTACGCTGTGCCTGTTTAAATTTAACGCATTTCTAACGTAGGGGATGTCATTCTTACAAATTCTTTGATAAATTCGATATTCTTCTTAGCGTGTCAATGGCAAATGTAATTTAAATTTCCTGTTTGGTCGAGAACTCGGCAATGCTAACACCATTCTCTGATGCAGATATAAGGAGCGCAAGATGAAAGGTGGGCCATGGTATGCGGGGAGACGCCGCTTACATTGAGGATTGGAACCATCCGAGAAACCCCATCTATGGAGCATCGACCATTTATGGTCTTTACTGCGGTCGACCCGAGTGCGGAAACTGTGCGAAACGTTTTCCAAGACGGCCACGGCAACGTGTGACCAGGCCAAGGCTCAATCTCCTCTAAGTCAATGACTTAGCAACTTAAAGTTAGAATAGTCTGGTGGTTACAAACGCTGTACAAATTTCGTTTCTGCTAAAAACAATTAAAATCCAGTTCATTTGTTTGCCACGTCGAAACGAATAATTTCTAATCACGGGAGTTCTTATGTTAAGCTTTTAAAATTTTATTTTGTACCACCGTTTAAAAAAATTACCGGAACGAATTGAAATAATTATTGATGGAACTAATAAGGTCTATAATTAATATTCTCACATAAAATTACGTGAAGTACCTCATGGTCCAAATGTTCTGGTTGATAAATATTGTGAAAAATTATGATGACGTGACGGCGGGTAGTGATGATGATGATATCTTTGTTCGCGAAACAAGCCACGAAAGTAATACCATGCCTAACAGCAATGTAACTTTGGCAAATAGTGATGCCATTGCATTGCCATAATTATGTAGTATCACTATTCACAGGCGTGAATAGTGATACTACATAATTATATCGATTAATAGTGATACAATGTCTGCTGACTCACGTACCTTAACAGCTATCAGTAGTAAGTACGAAACATCTTAAGTCACGATCTGTGTCGACAGTCTCTTAACTCAAATGCTATTGTTAATAAAGCAGTCGTAATAATTTGCAAAAGAGGTGACCCTGTAAAGTCGATAATGACTGGTCCAGGAGATAATAGTTTTGCATAGTTTTAAGTGATTAATGACAAGACCAACAAAAAAAAGGGGAAAAAAAGTAAGATAAGTTCTGAAGGCTCAATAACGAGCGGTCCAGAATTAGTAGCCCATTCTGAAGGGGTAAACCGGACCAGATGGCTAAAGTCCTGAAGGCTCAATAACGAGCGGTCCAGAATTAGTAGCCCATTCTGAAGGGGTAAACCGGACCAGATGGCTAAAGTCCTGAAGGCTCAATAATGAGCGGACCAGTATTAGTAGCAAACTCTGAAGGGTTGAACCGGACCAGATTGCTAAAGTCATGAAGGCTCAATTACGAGCGGTCCAGTATTAATAGCAAACTCTGAAGGGGTGAACCGGACCAGATTGCTAGTCATGAAGGCTCAATTACGAGCGGTCCAGAATTATAAGCAAACTCTCAAGGGATGAATTGTTAGTCAGGATGAACGAACATTAATAATATCGTTCTGTCCTTTTAGATACTGTTTGATGAGACTCCGCTCACGAGGACGTCCGCACGTCAGCATGGCCGTGACGGCGTCGCTATTGTAAACAGCACGTGCAACGGGCCGAACGGCGCAGCTGCGCAGTGGAATGCGTAAACAAGGCCTCGCCTACTTTCCCTACTACTCGAGCCGCTCTACATAAAGAAGCGCGCAGCGAGGAGGGGATCATTCTTGTCGCAGGCTCGGCCCGGTGCACATGTTGTAGCGTTTAGATACTGAATTAATTGTAGTCTAAATTAGAGTAAAATCGTTGGAAATATAATTTGAATTAGTGTGTTAATAAGTTTTGGGAATAAAAGATGATTTATGCTATATTTCTTACTTTCATTTAAGATGTCGGACCCTCTGCCTTCAAATACTTAGGCCGATGACAGAATTTGAATACGGTAGGGTAGGTACGCGAGCCGTAAGCAAGCTTTTCAGAAACCGTGTTTGTGAAGTGAACAGCCTGTTTTTGTTTTTTGTAATTTTATGTCAACAGTGCACAATAACAGCATTTTATAAACAAAATGTTTGTGTTCCCTAATTATAGTATGTAGGTATGGTATACTATGTTCTATTTTGGGTTCCTACCCTTTCTAAACGCGGTAATAGATTCCGACCGATTTCCTAGTCTATACTTTACCTAAAATAGTGTTTAATCTGTCAACATTTAGCACATGTTGCTACATATTATGATACACACCCAACCTCCCGTATTTTATTCAAATATAATTTATATCATGTTCAAAGCGAAACTTTTGCGATCACATATTTAACATAACATTGAAAATATATCAAAGAAATCTCATATTTTTAGCTAGATTCAAACAGATAGGTAATATTTTATATTTTGTTTATCGTACCGACCTACATAGTGTGACAAAAATATACGACATATTAATAATTAATAATTAATTTAATTGCTAATTTTTGTGTCTAAGTTATTTGACGTTTCGACATGCTGCCACTTGCCAGCCTTTTGGGCACTTTTCCTGTTGACAGCGACGCGGAAGAATTTTTTTATGCCTTTAAAAGATTAATGAATGGATGGGTTGGGTTTATTTTGTTTGTCCGCATCCGTAAAAAGTAAAAAGGGAATTGTATTTTATATACAATAAAAATAAGTAATTATTATTTCGTTTATTAATTTTTATACTTGTTTATTTATTTATTTAACACTTTAACCACATAAATGTACACAGGCGCAGAGGCTTATTAAATAAAATGTTTAATATTTTTATAAAAATATATAAAATCGTAGTCTGCCGTGTCCAAGCTACCGGTGGTTAGGGCTGCAGAGACAGGAATCTCCTCACAATGCTAGCCGTATCGAGGAGTACCGTCTGAATAAGGCCCTTGATCCAACCGCCTATTAAATATTATTAGTTTAAGTCAGTTAGCTTATCTAAGCTAGAAATATTATCTTGAATAAAAATAAAAATTACACGTTTCGTAAATATTAAAACGAATTTTATGTCATGTCATGCTGAATGTGAAAAATTATATTTTTCACTCTGTTGGCATTGAGTTATTCGTTAAGAGCGGAATTCCTCATTAACTTGTAATTATTTTGATAAAATGGTTTCTGACATGATCGCGCGCAGTCGGAAATTGAATAGCTTGTTGAAATGTAATATTTCAAGTCGATTTGTTTTTAAACATGAGTAATTAATTATTATTAATCAGTTAACATATTTTACAATTACATGAAATAATATTATTTTTAGAGTACCTATTATAACCAGTGTCATTCTTCTAGCCCTTTTTCCAACTTCCGAGTTAATCAATATCATTCGAATAGCTTACGCTCCATGTATACATGTTCTGTGTATCTGACCTACTCGACCTGCATAATCTGCCTATAATATTCCCACTGCTGGGACACAGGCCTCCTCTCTGTGAGAGGAAGTGGGCCACAATCCACCACGCGGGCCTAGTGCGGGTTGGCGCATGTCACACGTCTAAAAAAATAATTTCTATGACATGTCAGTTTCCTCACGATGTTTTCTTTCACCGTTTTGAGAGCAGTGGTGAAGAAATAATTAACCCAAAGTAGAAAAAAAGGAGAAAGAGCAGTGGTGGCCCAGTGGTTACGGCCACTAGGCCACCACTGCTCTTTCAACGACTACTCGACCTACACACATTACAAAAGTAAAAAAAAAAAACTTGTCTTTCATAAGATGTCTGCAAAATGAAAACATTCAAAATTTTACAAAACAAATGCCGACCACAACAATACTCAGAAAACATAATCATAATAATATCACAGTTGAATGAAAACACCGACACGCAACGAAAGATCAGAGAAAAGCATTAACACAACATACGTATCCGCTTCTTAGCGAGGTATTATAAGTAATTAGTACATATATTATGCACTATTTTCGTAGTAGCTGCGATTAGAGCCAGCGCACACTGTAAGACTTTTAGCCGGCCTCAGTTTGATCGACCAGGAAATCAATGTAAAGCTTTACAAGCTGACTGTTCGGGTAAGTTCGAAGTTTTCCAGGCATAGGTTTGACTTAATTGGCAATAAAGTACTCATGAATATAAACCAATTTTACTATGGAAACAATATTAAAATAGCGAAAAAGGAAACAATACTGAAATTGATAGGGTTAGGAACCCATTTTGTACGAAACACCAGCTTTCTTTTTTCAATATTTCAGACTAGGTCAAAAAGGTAACAACTGCAACTTGACCCAAACCGGAGACAAGACGAGAGGAAAGGACATTTGTGTTTTAAATAACCATTAGAATTTCATTATTCACACATCTCGTCTCCACTCAGCTTCAGTGGATACCACTGAGCGGAGATATGAGCTGTGCTACGCCGAGATAGAGCTGGGCGGCGGCGGCGGTACAAAGCAGAGATGTGAGCTGTGCTGTGCCTCGCAAGCTTGGCCACGGAAGCACTAAAGCGGAGATATCTCCGCACATCTCCGCTTTAGTGGAATCCGGGCCTAAGTAGCCAGCTAAGGCTAAAAACGAATCTAAGCTGAATTCTGCTACATTGTAGCAAGTTAAAAAGTTAAGTACCTAAGTGTCATTTATCTGACAGCAAAATCGAGCGCCCGCGACATTTTCACAATCAGCAGGACATCATCAGGAATTATTATTATTATTTATCTATAATATTAATATTATAAAGAGGTAAAGTTTGTGAGGTTGTAGGAAGCAATCTCTGGATCTACTGAACCGATTTTGAAAATTCTTTTACCAATAGAAAGCCACGTTATTCGTGAGTGTCATAGGCTATATATTTATGTTTACCGCCCAACGAAGTGGGCAGGGGTCAGCTAGTCTTGGTGCATGGAGCGACAACCTATCAATTCCACAGTGTTTTTCGCATCGATATACACTGAGCAATATAAACAAGCCACTAACTTATTACGAAATATTGCCGAAACCACGCAAGAAAGCTTTTTGAAGTAAAAAACAACATTCAAGTGTATTTAATAGCGCATAAAAAAAAACATTTATAAAACTGTTTTCAAGATTTTTTTACTCCATGTAGCTAACTAAGTGTGTTTTAGGAGATATTCGGATTTTTTTGGCACTTTGCAAATGACTTTTTCAAATAATAATTGCTCATCATTGTAGTTAGTGCCATTCATGAAGACGCGCTCCACTCCGCAATTACTGTTCTGCAAGCTGTACTTTAGTACGGAGCGGAGCGGAGTGGGGCGCGTCTTCTTGGATGGTAGACGCCCTATTATGCCCCAAGCCTAAAAATCTCTAGTGTGCGCTAAGTCTTAGTAAGTGACACTATTTTAGTTACAATAAAGTTCTTCCCTCGCTGACAGTTCGCGAGTGCAACATTCCTGCTCGTGATTTATACTTATTACTGTTTGGAAGCGATGATGTTAATTTTAATATTCTGTACAGTTGGGTGGTAGGGAAGTATTTTTGTAGACATGTATTAGTTTATGGAAGTTTTTTTGTGGGTGGTCCCGTGTCGAAGGAAAATTTAATTGAAATCCTATCAGAAATTAATAACTTGACTGTGTAGACATTTTAATTATTCGGATGTGTATTATCAACACGAAATAGGCTTTAAGTTGACATGATACAAAGCACTTCTTCAAGCCTCGTGCAGACCGGCGCAACGCGACTCTAGCAAAGCAATTTCTAAGAAAACTTCATGGTTAAACCAATGTCCTGTCACGTCACGCGTGTCATCTTCATTTTTGATCGATCTAGTACTGAGTTTTAGGATATCGATATCTACGCAGAACCTCACTATTATATATTTTCATTCAAAATTAAAACTAGAACATGAAAGTGTCCTCCACAAAAACTGACAAATATACCTAAACTTCATAACTCCGCTGCACCGCTACGCACCATTTAAATATTCAAAATAAGTTTATTCATGAATGTAGGTAATATTTTTGAATAAGAAATGGTGCAGCTCTATTGCTGATTCGCTAGCTGATTTTCAAGACATGAATATTACGTGTTTCCGTTTGATTCACTTTAGTTGAAAATAGAAACATCTAATAGTTGTAGGTGTCTACAACAAAAAATTCAATTGTGGTAAATGAATTCATCTTCAATCTTTAGGCAAAAGATGCCATATTCCTACCTCAAAGCGAAAACAAAGTTTGAATGGATGAACTATATTTTATACTAGCTTCCACCAGCGGCTTCACCCGCATGATGATATTTTTAATTATAGCCTATGTTATTCAGTGATATTAAAGGACTTAGAGGTTAAAGCATTCTACTGGTGAAAGAATTTTCAAAATCGGTCTAATAGTTTTTGAGTTTATTCATTATAAACAAAAATACAACTTTTTTATAATATTAGTGGTCTTTATAATATTAGTGTAGACTAGCCCGTGACTTCATCCGCGTGAAATGGCTGCCGCCCTCGACCCCCGACACACCGCGTCGCATCGCATTGCCCCCCCTCCCTTTTACTTCGTTTTCACTTAGCATTCTTTCTGACTATTTTTCTTTTTGCTTGTCTTCTAAGGGTCGTTGCCAGATGTTAAATACCAAACTTTATAAACCTAAATCACCTTAATAACCTTCCTCATGAATTGTACTATCAAAATGCTAAAAGAATTTTTCAAATTCAACTATCAAAATGCTAAAAGAATTTTTCAAATTCAACTATTAAAATGCTAAAAGAATTTGTAGTTCCAGAGATAGCGCGTTCAAAAACACAAAGAAACTCTTAAGCTTTATTATTAGTACGGTGAATTTATTAAAAAATTAAGAATATTTAAAACATTATCAAACAAAAATCGTGTCCCTACATAATAAGATAGTCCGACTACCAATGTTTAAAAACCATAATCCGGAACATCGCCCGAAAATTTCAAACCGTAATCATTCGCTTCAATTGTCACATTTTATAATGACATAAACATATGTCACAAAATCGTGATACACTATAAAAATGCAATATATGTGTATTACACTTTATAATGACATGTAAGTCTAATTTACGTCGCAAACTTTTCTAAAATCCGAGTTGAATTCGAATTGTTGAGATTTTTCTCTGTCGTAACCTGTCGGCGATAAAATTTGTCTATGAAAACAACGTAAAGTAAGGAATTTTTAGTGTTAGCAACACAGTTTTGTGGCAAAATTAATGTTTGGTTAAATAAATAAAATTTTCCCTCTTTATTTCCGAGTACATTTTGAGATAGGTTAAAAGAGTATTTTTACCTTTTTTTATTACAAGTGTGAACGGTTTCTAAAACCCTAACATCCTGTACTCTAGCTACTTTTAGTGAAAATAGAAAAAAATATGCTTAAAATCACTATTTTCTAGAATCGAATCATTTTCTAGCCAAGTCTACTCCAATAGAGTGACTTAGAGTGCATTTAACAGACTTACAGTCTGTTAAACCTTAAAACTTCTTCTCATCTTATAAGGCCCACTAGCGCGTTAACAGCTAACTCGGAGTTAACAGCTAACTCAGGGTTAATCCAATAATTCCCTTTGAATTAATCCTGAGTTAGCTGTTAACTCCTAGTTACTTAGCTAACCCATGAACGTGCAAATGGGCCTAAGAGAAGGCTAAAGTAGTATTGTTATAGTTGCATACTACGTATATCCAGGCTTCTTAACGAGGTTTCCGTTCAACTTTAGTAGGAACAAAAGACAAATAAAGACAGTAGACAAGACAAGACAAGTAACCAAGCAAGATAAGCAAGCAAGTTTAGTAAGACAGTAGATAAGTAGTGTACCTAATAATAATAAACCTTGTCGCTACGACACTTTGTGCTAGCGACCGTTTTCGGGGGCCCATTATTGAGTGTGCAAGTCACCCCCTGCCATTTTATCTGTGTACATTATAAAACATTGATCAGGCAGGGGCCATAGACCTTCCATAGTTCTAGGTAACCAATCCACTATAGCCACCCAAACCCATAGCCCTATATTTTTTTGTTTCCATATCTTGCAATAGTTCTGCACCAACCGGGGTTTACCCTTGAGTGCACTAGCATAGTGCGTACAGGGATAATCATCGGTTGGTGCCTCGTTTCATTTAACACTTCTAACGGGCCTCTGTGAGTTGGCTTCGGCCCGTCGTACGCGTTCCAAAGGTCCGGGAAGGGTCCCGAGAAATTTCAAAGACAAACCTTGAATGTGTATGACATAGAAAATGTCACATAAAAACAGGTTAGGTAGTAAGGTTTTCAATCTGGACCAGGACCTGTAACGACCAGCACGCGCAGCATGACAGCCATAGACACGAGTTTTCTACAGGTTTTGTCGACGGAAGAATAGACAAAATGACAGATTGTAACCATCGTTTTGTCTATCCTTCCGTCGACAAAACTCGGTTCTATTCTAGTCATGCTAAAGCGTGCTGGTGTAAACCCAATCAAAATAGATAGTTTTGCTAACACTGTCTCCAAATTCACATTTACTAAAATAATATTTCATCAGAAATTAAATAAGTTAACTCTAGGTGCCCATTAAAATAATATCATCATTAAGGTTACATGACATTTTCATAATTACGTGTCACTTTCGTATATATTAATGTCAGAAATTAGAACCGACTGTTTGTCTGTCTGCCTGTTATTTTGTATATTCGTAAGGACATGTACACGACCTCGAGAAATCACGTGCAGGGAAATTTTGCACAGACTTTTCACATCTATGCAGGGGCTTCCAACTAGATAAATAGTCGAAAGTCTGTGTTTTACATTCAGGCTAAGTGCGGATTTTGACAATTAAATTGAACGCGTTCAGTACATCTAAACACGGGCAAGAGCTGTCAGTGTACTTATTCCATAACAATTTTGACACTGACAGCTCTTGAACGCGTTTTAGAAATGTTGACCGCCTTTAGATTCATTGGTGAAATCAGCCCAAAGCGTATGCTGAGACACAGGTGACGCAGGTCAGCACAGAACAGATTTTGCAGGGTAGGGCAGGCGAGGCAGACATAAACCGCGAGTGCATGCTGCGACGCAGCTACACATACACATTCGCGTTCTAGCCTAGCTAGTACAAACAATAGACGTATGGAAATCTGTGCCGGCACTACAACGACACGAAGAGCAGGACAAACACATGTGTGCGTGGCACATGCCTGCGCTGCAGCGTACGCAGCTGTCATTACGTTCATGCATTACAAAATCTGTTCTGCCCTGCGCTGCGTGGACCTGCGTCAACTGCGCCTCAACATACGCTTAGCCTCATAGCCGGTGCGTTCTGCCTGCAACCCAGTTACTGAACAACACCTAAACTCGTGTTTTTCGAAGGATCGGAACTGCGAGGCGTGGATGGAACTTTTTGCTGACAGAATAGTCACCCTTTCTCGAATTTGGTAGATATGACATTTAAACAAACCTTTTTTTGCAGTCCGTTCAACCGATTTTGACATCTATTACGTTGGTGGCATGACAAATGGCAGCTGCAGTAAACAGTTGGTATTGTAACTACTTTTTTGTTTTTAATGCCATCCTTTTGCCTACGGTATAGAAGTCAGAATCGGTTGACTGTAAAAAAGGTTTGTTCAAATGCCTAATCTTATTTTATATGGAGTATAGGTACACTAGAATATAAGTAAAGATAATTTCAATCTCCTGTTAACTGATTTATAACATAATATCACGCCTACTTTCCCCGAAGGGTTACCTACAGTACACCCATATTTCGCCAGTTATGTTTCAGTTCCATATAATAGGGGGTGAGCCTATTGCCATCAACCGGGCACAAATCCAGACTCCGGGATACTACTGAGAAATTCCAGATGGAAAAACCCAATAACACTTTGCCCGACCCGGGAATCAAACCCAGGATCAGTTCAACATGAATGATGTAACCAATATTTTGTAACCAATTTTTTATTTAAAAGAGTGTCCGTGGAGTTTCTTGCCCGTTCTTCTCCATAGGTACCTACTACGCTTTGGAATGGGTATCTAGCTTCTTTTCTGACTGACCGACCCCTTGACAATTCAAAAGTGCCTGTAATTGGTTTATTTGAAATAAATGCTTTGAGTTTGAATTTGACTTTGGGTCTCATGGTCAGCAGTAGCGCTTGGTGATCACTTGACCAACGAAGCAGCTGTTTACTGACGTAACTAGATAACTGAAATAGAAACAGACAAACTGTCAGCTAATTTGTAGGTGTTGTTATTAACCTCCCAGATTGCCACCCGCGTATTAGCCACGTAGCTTGTGACTGAAAATCGGATCAATCCAATGACGTAATTACACTGAAAAACCCTGAAAATTCCATGCCTCGTGTTCCAATAGTCGGAATGCATAAACATTATAAGAAAAATGTGAAACAACATAATAATATATTAGCAAGAAGATTATTTTTATAATTGTGAATATTTTAAAATCATACGATTAGTAACGGAGTTTTATATAACGTTGTTATGTGTATTAATATTACATTTTTACTTGTCACCTAATCTGTCGGATAGCCAAGTAGCCATTTGTAAAAGAAGTCGGGTGTAAAATACTTTACATGTTGTGACTTTCACATTTTTTACGAAACGTTTTTTTGTAAAACATAATTTTTATAGCAAAGACATTTTTTTAATTTTCCGGGATAACAAGGCTCATTTAGTAATACTCATCTGCCTAGCATTTTTCCAACTATGTTAGGGTCGGCTTCCAGTCTAAACGGATGCAGCTGAATACCAGTATTTTTAACCCCCGCCCCCGACGGAAAACGAAGGGGTGTTATAAGTTTAACGTGTGTATCTGTGTATCTGTGTATCTGTCTGTGGCATTGTAGCTCCCAAACGGTTGAACCGATTTAGATTTTTTTTGTTTTGTTTGAAAGGTGACTTGATCGGGAGTGTTCTTAGCTATGATTCAAAAAAATCTAGTCAGCCGTTTGAAGAATATCAGGTCTTTTCTAATTGATGAATGGATTTGAGCATCTTCCACAGGTCTGATTGAGTCCAGGTAATTTGTTACTTCAATGGTATTAGAATAACATAGTAACCTTGAACTGATGCTGCAGCATTACCTGGTATTTGCAGGATACCCAACTCCTCACCAACTTACAGCAGTGGTATTGTATTTGGGCTCATTGGAATGGTCTCAATGAATAGGTTATAGATATATATTTATCAGGGTCTGATAATGGAGAAGCAAAAAAAACCGGGTAAATTAGTAACTAACTTTACTGTGGGAAAAATACGTATAGCGATATAAGCGAGGCACGTGTCGATCGTAGCGTATGTACTAGGAATACGTATATAAAGTTTAAAAAGCAGGAAATAAAAGTTAAATTAAAAATTTAAAAAACCCCCGACACAAAAGAATCCTTTAAAAAGTTATAAAATAAAAGCCCTGGCCCTTTAAGTTTAATATAATTTGTAGATAATATTTTGACATCGCGTCGGGGGACGGCATGCTATTGTAGAAAATATATTTTCAATTTTTCATTCGCCGTCCCCCGACGCGATGTCAAAATATTATCTACAAATTATATTAAACTTAAAGGGCCAGGGCTTTTATTTTATAACTTTTTAAAGGATTCTTTTGTGCCGGGGGTTTTTTAAATTTTTAATTTAACTTTTACATGGAGCGGTTACATATCTGACCTCCACAATCTAGTTACTGAGTAATACGATACCCCTTAGTAAGACTGGTTGTCATATTTTCGAGCTCATTTCATCCTACAGATATTAGTTCAAAAATGTTGATTTTCTATGCATTCAGTAATGTTAAGTTTGCACAGGCTACATTGAATTTAAGAAAAACATTATTCTCTTCATCGTCTAAAACAATTTGGGACTGATTCCGTATGATGACGTTTTAATACCATCATGGTTTCAATGCCAGGGAGAAATGAGCTGAATGGACCGAAAACACCTTCTATTTTTACAGGTAGTAGGTATTTCATCTACAAGTATTCACTAGAATTTATAAATGATCTCCTAATAGAGTTTAGTCATGAATTAATACGCGGTTTAAATAACTGCTGACAGGAGCAACACTTAATATGCCATTTGCAACAGATATAATATATTCCCTTCACTATACGTTCGATATATTATTATGGTTAATTTCTTTTTTCTACTCCAGAAACACCTTCCACACACCATAATTCTAACATCAATGAAGATAAATAAATAAATCTATACCATAATTAATCGTACCGGAATAAAGAATAGTTTTTAAGGCGAAAGCGTCAGGGTAGCCCGCGAAATTCCAATTTTCTTAAGTTTTTCGCAATTTGCAGGTCAGTATCAGGTTGTACGTTGAGTTAAATATGATTTGCGACCGTATCAAATGTTTATTTATAGAATTATAATCATAGAAATCATCGAAACAACTCTATAAGTTCATGTAACCCCCAAATGTCATGATTTCATGAAATCATGACATTTGGGGGTTATTCTATCATACGGAGTTGTATTGCTGATTCTAATGATTATAATTCTGTAAAGCCATATTTGTTACGCTCGCAAATCATATTTTAATCAAGATACAACCTGACACTGACCTGCAAATTGCAAAAAACGTTAGAAAATTTCGCGGGCTACCCTGGCGCATCCCCCTTAACTATACTTAATCTTAAATCCCGGTAAGATTTAGGCTACACTAAAATAAAATAAATTGTGTGATACTATTCTGTAAGTTTAATATTAATGTATATAATATACACATTGTTTGTTCTTTCAACGAAATCTCCGGACGGCTAGTTAACAATTCCCGTGACCCAAGGGCTGACTTTTACCTTGCCCAGAGGCTAAGCATTGCCATACAACGTGGTAATGCCGCCAGTCTTCTGGGCACATTTCCGGATGACAGCGATGCGGACGAATACTTCGACGCCTAAGTGTCCTTTTGTTTTTGTATTTATTTGTATAGGTATAAGGTACCTAGTATAAATAGTGACTTGAGGTAAATATTGTAAAAAAATGGTTTTTGATCGCCCCATTTTAGACACACCCTAAACATTCATATAAAATATAAACGAGCGAGCACTCACGTCACGTGAAGTGTCGACAAGTCGGAAAGAAAATATGCTTATTTTTTTTCTATCAGAGAGTGTATTTTTGTATTCGGATCAGGACTTCCAGAGTTTACCTTTTAGAAACCTTAACTAGCTTCCGCCACCGGCTTCGCCCGAGTGATATCTTTATAATAGGTGTCAAAAAATTTACTTTAGAAACTTTAAGAGGTGCTTTAGACCATGAAACTGAATAACTTTTACCATGGGACCAATATTGAAATCACGAAAAAAAAAACAGCTGTCCCATACATTTAGAGCAGTACCTAGGTATTGAACTTTACTATGGAACAGCTGATTTATTTTTCGCAATTTCAATGTTGGTCCCATAGTAAAAGTTATTCAGATTGATGGTCTAAAGCACCTTATATAGCTTAAATTACTCAGTGATAACATAAGCATTCTACTGGTGAAAGAATTTTGAAAATGGCTCCAGTAGTTTTTGACTTATTTCATTAAAAACAAAAATATTTACATATCTTTTCTCTTTATAATATTAGTACTTATATAATTTTTTTTTTTTAATATTATATTAGTTTTGGCAATCCTGAAAAAAGGGGTTAAATATTATGTAGAGCAAGCGTAATACTCTCCTACTTACAAGTGCAAGTAATAAAAAAATGTGCAATTTTTACGAATTTTTGTCGGAATAATATCACTTGCACCGATTGTTAACGGTTAACGGTTCTTTACCCGTACCTAAACCGTGAAACATCAAGTTACACAGATCAATTGGACATTTAAATTGCAGTCTATACTAACATTGCTTAACTAATAATGTTTTTACATTGCAACTAAGGTTAAAAGTTATTTGAATGCTGTTGTAATGCATTTGTCAACGATTTTACACTATCCGATAAAAATATCGGTTAATTGAGAAATAAACGGTACTTGGGTGCTTGAGTCGGTTTTTTTTCCGATTCGTTCTGTCATGGTTGTCAACACAAATGGATTTTTGTCATTATAAATTGTCTGCGTTATTCATAAACTAAATAAAATATACCTTTTGTAAAACGTAGTTCGAACAGTTCATAAATGATAAATGATTTTATTTCTATAAATAAGTTTGTGCATACTCTTTGACAGGTCAATCATATTTTAAAATCTAGATGAGGTCGGCGTTTCATATTTGAATACTCTGAGAAGAAAGGCCGAAACAAACTCAGAGGTCAGTCTCTTTTAAAGTCCAGACATAATCTTGGTCAGATCATGTGAAAACCATGTAGATGTTGTATCTGAAATGGTCTTTTGAGGAAAGATCACACAGATTGAGTGGACCTGTATAGTCAGTGCATATACACACATAAAATAATCAGCCTATTAATGTTCCCACTGCTGGGACACAGGCCTCCTCTCTGGGAGAGGGAGTGGGCCGTAATCTACTACGCGGGCCCAGTGCGGGTTGGTAGATATCACATGTCTTCGAATTTTTGGTTCTAAGACATGCCGGTTTCCTCACGATGTTTTCCTTCACCGTTGAGAGCAGTGGTGATGAAATTATTTACACAAAGTAAAGCGCCTGCTTGGGTTCGAACCCACGAACTACAACTCGTAAGTCGGGGCCTTTACCACTGGGCCACCACTGCTCAGTGCATATATTTGTAATCGTAATTAGTAATCGTGCAGCTCAACTCAGAATTTCAGGAATATAAATAAATGATATAATTTACTACCTGAAGGCTTATGTATATAAAACATTAATATTTAACTTACTTATAATAAAGAGACCTTCTTGTTTTGTCATAGCATAAAAACTGTGCAAAACTGGGACTATGTGCTAGTTCTTTATAATATAAAAAATGTAATTCTCAGATGTGTCCTATTAGGTCGCGCGAAAAAGTGCCCACATTGAGAAGAATGAGCTCACACATCCCGTTAGAACGATAAGTACGATTTTCAGAATGAGTGGGCAAGACAATACTATTCAAATATTTAATGTAATACTTTATGTAAATGCTCTTGCCGGGGTTGAACCGTGGATGAGTGACCATCTTTACATGCCGAGACTCCTCCGTGCTTCGGAAAACACGTTAGGCCGTTGGTCCCGCCTGTCATTCGTGGATTTCTGACTGTCGTTACGAGTCGTCAGAAGCCCGAAAGTCTGACAACCAGCTTTACCAAGGTGTATCGTGTTACCCAGCAACTGGGTTGTGGAGGTCAGATATGCAGTCGCTCCATGTTAAATACTGGTATTCAGCTGCATCTGGTTAGACTGGAAGCCGATCCCAACGTAGTTGGGAAAAGGCTAGGCAGATTTTTATGTAAATGAGCAATGTAATACTTTTAACAAAACGGATGTACGTGTCCTTCTTTTGACGCGGTAAATGCGAATCTTACGATTTAAATATTTGATGAAAGAGGATATTTAGATCCAACCTCTCGGGTAAAATAGGTATATTATTTATTCTCCTGTGAGATATTCATTACTACTTAGCAGAGGAATTCCGATTGCCTTTGTAAAGTAAACACACCAGATTTCACGTTGAACGCAAGCTTATTACTACCTCAAAAACACTCAATTTAATATCAAAGCTAACACATCATCCTGTATCTAGATATTACATCTGCCGTATAATATTTTGCGCAAGCGCTACGGCGAGGGCGATTTTAATTCTGGAAACTGGAGCAGATTTCCAAGATATGCGAATACACATAGATATACACTACACTTAAGATTTTATCTAAATGTTTGACGAGACCAACACTTAACATTTGTTGATCTATTCTTTGGTAAAAGGAGTATAAATTAGAAAAGATGGAAGGAATTGAAGCATTCTCCCAGTTGTAGGACAGGTTTTTGGTTGAGGTTCACATATTTTAAGGAGTTTAGATGTCAAAGTCAACAAAAATTAGGGTTTTTGTGAATGTATCATCCGTTATTTCAGTCCGGAATGGCCCACTGATAATTATTATAAACCTCTTTTCTTTTCTGATTAATTATAGTTAACTGCTAGACTTTTAAAATGAAGCTGTAGAAACTTATTTGAATGCAACTAGTAATCCTATAAAAAGTAATCCTAAAAGAACTCAAAATTCAAAAAGAACTGAAGCCAAGTGAAGTCTTTAATAGAGACAATAAATTAATACTTATCGTTAAGAATTACATGCACGTCTCCAAGGACCAAAGAACATCGCAACTACTTCAGAATCAGAATGCTTTATTGTAAACGTAGAGGTAAGTAGGTGGCTTCCATCACTCCAAACGCAAATATTATTCACAAATGACAGCTCCATTAGATAGAGAATATTCCTATCATATTTGAAAAGACTTCAAATATAACACCGACTTCAAAATGTAAGTGTTCATTTGACAAATGGACTCATATTTTTGGCCAAAGCCGACGTCAGTACTTTATGACGGATGCATGTTTTGACGAGAGTACATTCGTGAAAATATTTCAAGGATAGCGGCTGGGATCCGTAGTCAGATTTGATTTAGAGGCGCACTTTGAATTCCTGTGATATATGTACACTGTGGGATGTGTTAGTGTTGGCTATGTTACTTAGGAAACTATGTCTTGTGAAGCAGATGAATATGTTGCCATGTTGACTATTTACTAAAAATAATTGGCCATAATAAGCATAGATCCAAGGATCTGGCAATGGAGAGTTCAGAAACTCGAGCGTTTCAACTGGACTTAGTTTAGCCACCAGAGGTCTATTTAATTAGTTAATTAATTGACTCAGGCGTGACTTTGCGGAAATCCATTATAAAATACAATAGACGATGTATATTTAGTAACTCACTCAGTTTGCGTTCGGCTCGTGTCGTGGCAACACTTCGTGTCCGAGTTCGCAACAAGTCAATCGTCATCCTGAGGATGCCTCGTTGACAGGCGAAACACGTGTCGATTTCTTACAGGGTTCTCTAAGACTCTTTAAGAACAGTTAAGCGGATTAAGTTACTAAATATACATCGTCTATTGTAGTCTATTTAATTAATAAAACCGACAAGCAACAAGCTAAAATGCGAAAATTTTACAAGTTTTTACAGTAAGTACATGAATTTTATGTATTCCCCGAAGAGTTAGGCAGATCTGTACCAATAGTTTATCCACATTACAATGGTGGGCATTGCTATCAATCGGGCACAAATACAGACTCCAGACAAGTATTTTTTTCATATATTTCTGCTTTATTAAGCAGGATGTCGGGAAAATTTATCAATTTTGTTACATTTTGAATATAATTTGTTATATTAAACAGCTATCGAGATGTTGTGTTGGCAGAGGCTATTTCGTATACCATGGACCGCCATGAGAACGAATGAATCCATACTGGAGGAACTCAACATCACCAAGCGGCTATCTACAATATGCCAGGAGCGTGCCCTCAGCTTTTTCAGACATATTAAGCATTCACCTAAGCATGGTCTGGAAAGGCTTATGACTTAGACCGAGTAGAAGGAAAACAAGCTTAAAGCAGAGCACTGGTAAGATGGTCAGACGCGATCAAGAAGGCTGTTGGAGGCAGCATTTACCAAGCGGGCCACACTGCAGAAAACCGCATAGCTTGGAGACGTGTCGTGGTCGTGTGTGGTCATGATCCTCAGCATTGAGGGTACTACGAAGAAGAAGTAGACACATTGGGAGGTCTAATCGCTAAAAGCGATCCACCAACCACAACCTTAGACACTTTAGACAACCTTATATAAGATACTAGAGCTTCTGCCCGCGACTTCGTCCGCATGGTATAGTTACTTTGGGCTAACGCAAAAAAAATCCCCCGATTTTGAAACATTCTTCTTTGGTACTCCGTTCCTATTGGTCTTAGCGTGATAATATATAGCCTATAGCCTTACGCGATAAATGGGCTATCTAACATTGTAAGAATTCTTCAAATCGGACCAGTAATTTCGGAGCCTATTCGGTACAAACAAACAAAGAAATCTTTCCTCTTTATATTATTATTATAGTATAGACTAACAGATCTTCTTCTTTTCGTGTGGGTAGTGACTAATCTGGTATCAGAGTTTTAAAGCCGCCCATGGGCTCAGATTTGGCTTCACATACTGTCGAGAAATATCTCTCAGGCTTCCTCACGATGTTTTCCTTCACCGTTTTTGAAGCAAGTGATAATTTTACAATACGCACATGAATCCGAAAAGTCAGAGGTGCGTGCCTTGGGTTCGAACTCAAGACCTATGAGTTGGCAGTCTGTCGGTCACTCGACTAGGCTATCACTGCTATAATCATAGATTAAATATCATGTAACATGTCATGTGTAAATTTTCTTTCAACGTCTTTTTTTTTTTTTACTGTTCAGCACAATAAATAAAGATGACACGATTACTAGATATATTATTTACGAGTAATTATTATGATTCATAAATTTCAAGATTTTTATATCATGTATTGTTTTACAGAAGAATCTATTTTATTTTGTTTTCTTTTGTTTAAAGAAAAAATTGTTAAGTTAGATTGAGAAGACTTTGTTTTTAATTTAATTAATTTAAGTTTTATTTTTGTATGTTTCATTTCTTTCTTTTTTCTGTTAATTTTAGGTACATAGATTTTCATTTGTGGAAGCTTGTAAATGGCAACCGTAAGCGCTATTGTATATACTAAATGGATATTAGACTGTAAGCTTTCCTAAGAATAAATAAATAAATAAATAAATAAGATAGATGCATTTTGGTATAATGGTTGTAATTGCACATGTCAAATTTAAGATCAAACGCTTTGATAATTACTGCTCCAAGGATTCCTCATTTGTTCCAATTCCAAATCGCATGCATATCAATTGATTGATCGATGTTAGATCTAAACCTCTCGCAATAGACTGAATTGTAAACTACTACAGCATTATTATAAACACGAAAACAAGTAAGTACTCTTGATAATGGGATCTTCTTGTAAACAATTTACAGTATAGAATTTGTGGGAGGTAAAATTAGGTCCTAAACCTTGGTGACTTAACTTGGTGGTAAATTTTTGGTAACATGGTACAAAATAGGTACATCACTTTATCTATGAGAATTTTAAAGACTGTGAAATAGGAATTTAGATACCAGCAGCCTATAAACTGCTTAACACATTTTCCATCATAATCCAACGGTTTCGAAGGAAATCCATAATTCACTGCTTCATAGGTTAAAAAAATTCGTCTGCTCAGCAACGTAAATACGGCAATGAATGTGGCTGAACTGTCAATATGACAGTTTTTCATTTTGACAGTTCAGCCACGTTCATTTCGTTTGTAATCACCCTTCTGTTCTCACACAAAGCAACAAGGTAACAAGCACTGACCACGAAGCCATGATGCTAAATGCGTTTTAGTGATTAACCAAATTCCAACTCGATGTTTTCGGAACTCATTATAGTCACCTGCAAGATTAATTACATACATAGCCCTCTATGCGACCCCAACAGTACTTTTACTTCACATGAATGACACCAGATAATAATCTTCACTACCTTTCCATTTTATATAAGAATGTACAAACTTCCGGAGCGTCTCCCCAGATTAAAATCAAGATGTAGGCAGTTCCAATTCGAGATCTCTAATGTGTTTTATACGACTTCAAATCTTCAACCTCACTCACAAATTCAACGAATCTCTTTAATAATTTACACAACATAATATTTGTACGTCTCGATTCAAGTTTAAAGCCTGCGTCAAGCGAACTTACAGGGTTAAGTTCATCGTCAAATAAATCCTACTCCTAATCATGGACATCCCATTTACTCTTGTAATAAATGGTTAGAAGAGTAACTGCCATAACCGTGCTTGCCAGATGAATATTAACAAAAACGAAGATATGACTGTTGAAATGACTTCCCTAGCCATCTGACAGCAATGAATGGATGGGATAAGGATGGGGCCAACTTTCTTCCTACCACAAATTAGCTACAGTAAATACGGTACCAGGAAAAATCAAATATATATTTGAGGACATCCCTAAAGAACAAGGTTTTACGAAAATAGTAACTCCCGAAAACTATACACGTGAATGTTTAAACCTTGCGGTCATGGCCCTACCCACTGTCCTCACCTCTAAAATATATTTACAAACTCGAATAAAAATAATATATTAAAATAAATAAAAATCCTACAAAATGTTGCAACATTGCCGATATATTAGCCAGCGAAGCAGAAATAATCAGGGCCATAGATCGTAGGAGCATGTCAACGGCGAACCGCCAAGAATTTAGCCACCAAATTACATATCCGCTGAATATGTTACATACATATATTATATTAAATAATGTGTTACAACGCAACGGGTAGTGACGTCGATAATATAAATCTGGTGAAGGCGACGAGTAATGAACTACTTGACGTGAATTTTTGGTGTCTGAGAGCAAATTTTTGTGGTAACCGTAATCTTGGGTGAAACGTTTTAAAGTGGTTGGAATTTGGAGATGCAAGGCAATGCACCTGACTAGGTATGAATGAGAACCACTGCTCTCATTCATACCTAGTCAGGTGCATTGCCTTGCATCTCCAAATTCCGCCCACTCCCTCTCACAGAGAGGAGGCCTGTGAACCAGCAGTGGGAACATGAATAGGCTGATTATGTATGTATGTATGTAGGTATGAATGGAAGAATGAGTGTTTGCTAGGATCTCAGACCAAATTAAATACAAGACAGAGCGCTGTCAACACTGAAATGAAGCCGGTTTCGTAAACTTGTGTGCACTTTGTGTAGCTTGATTGTAGTGTCATTGTAAAAAGTAGTAAATGTGTGCGTGTCAGCAATGTGTATGCAAAAAAGCAGTGTAATTTTGCATGCTTCACTGTATTGTTCGCAGCCCTCTGTCTTGGTTTTTTATTTGGTCTGAGGCTGGGATAAGTAGCCCTCATGTTGGGTAAGACATCTATATATAATATAGTGTTTACCGCAAATAAATGTATTTATTTTCTTTCTTTCTTCCTTTCTTTCTTTCTTTCCTTCTTTCTTTCTTTCTTTCTTTCTTTCTTTCTTTCTTTTTTTTTCTTTCTTTCTTTCTTTCTTTCTTTCTATAACAAGATTAATAAATACATTTTGTTCTAGTTGCCTTCAGCTGAGCTACCATGTACAGGAACGAATGGACATGTTCTGATTTTTCTAAACTTGTAGCTAAGTTTCGTGCTGTTACAATAGAGATTCCAATCGAGACGATAACAATAAGCATTATCGCAATGTAACTTAAAATTTGACATTAGTAAATTGTTGATAAGTTAGCAAAAAATATTTGTAGGGTTATAGTTTTATTTATGATTCCAGCCTACAGTAACAAATGGATATCATATCAATGCACCTGACAAAGTAATAGCCAATTTACTTTTAGGTGACTGAATCTTTGCGTTTTCAAATAAACCTAATGAATTTGCTTCCGTCAAACACCAAGAGCACAGGAAGTAAATTTTCTTTTCGTATGCAAAGACAACATAATTTATTAAACTTTTGCGAAACTTAACCTTGAACTTCATTTTCGCTTAAAGTTACATAAAATTCACTGAATACTTGAAAAAAGCAATGAACTACAGACGTCTCACAAAGAAAAAACTGATCCTAATAACGCCACTGAACAAAATCCAACCGTAAATACATACGAAAGCCAAAAAAAACACAGGATTCATAACTTCGCACTACACAACAAGTTTTTGTACAACCTTCAAACTCTCCCGTCTTTTTCAATGTCTCCCGGAACACATCACGACCTCTACCGTCTTATTACCGTCCAAAAACACGTCCCCAACGGATGTTGATCAACTATGTCATTAACAACCTTAATATCTGTCCTAAAATTATCAAGAAATTGCGTCGCAAACACATAACGTACTGCCGTGAAATTGATCTTACACATTTTCATATATTTGTCGGTAATTTTAATTTACTTCAATGTATGTTAAAATTGAAACAGGTGGTGGATCTCGACCTAAATAATTGTTGATATAATCTTGCTATCAAATCGTACTAGGTTTTTAAGTATATATATATATTGGCATGCAGTCTAATTAGTCAGGTCACTGATAGGCATTACACTGAGTGACTGCAATCTGACTTAATTAAAACATTATCAGATTGTCAAAAACAAGGGAGAACTCACTTGACAACATCACTAACTTACATACAGTTACAATATTTTTATTTAAAAATAGTGTTTATGGAGTTTCCAGCCCGTTCTTCTCCATAGGAACCTACTACGCTTAGGAATGGGTAACTGGCTTCATCTTTCTGACTAACCGACTCCTTGACAATTCAAAAGTGACTTTAATTGCTTTAACTAATTAAATGCTTTGAGTTTTAGATAGCATCAAACTTATTTGGTTATACACCAAACATTATAGTCTATCCAAAATTTTAGTACTGGTACTTTGTCAGTATAGCTATGTCCATTTTACTCTATGCGATGCTAATTATTATAGCTGTTTGTAAGTCTCTACAGGCAATAGAGGCAAAAAGGGAGACCGAGAAGGAAGTGCCTACCTACTAACTGAATGAAAAAGCTTAGTGAAAACTTTTACAAAAGGGCAAATCACTGATATCAAAAGCAAGTTATTTTATGAAGATTGATATTACGGATACTGAGGAGTATCCGTAATTTCAATCATCAGAAAAAGATTGAAATTTACTTCATTACGGATACTGAGGAGTATCCGTAATTTCAATCTTTCAACAAGCCAAGTCAAGCAGGTTGAAGGCCTTGGTAAGGTAATTAGAAGTCTCGCTCTAATTACTAAGGCTGACGTTAATATTTCTGGCTTCTACATCTCATTGAAATGAGTGTAATGAGAATAACGATGTGTAACATCACTTGGCACTATGGACAGTTTATTTAATGAAAGAGCCAAGCCTACTTCTCGCAAGAAATACCAGGATATTATTCGTAAATGTTTTTGAGATTTTATTCACAAATTATTACAACTACCAGACAAGTATATAATTTTTTTTTTTTATTTAAGATAAATAAAAAAAAATATTAGGCATTTATATTTAGTATAAAATTTATTTAATTATTAAACGGAAGAAAAAAAAAAGGTTGAAAAAAAAATCTAAGTATTGTTTCCGCAAAATTATTTCAAGTTCAAAGTCTCGCTAAAAATCTCACTTTTTGCCAAAAAAATCTCTTTTTTATCACCAAAAATCTATATATTATATATAACCCTTCATTCTGACAACAATAAATATAAAAGACTACATACCATCGTTACCAAACTGTCGTAGCTCGAACATGATTGCTCAACCGCGCCCCCAAAGTGCACTGCGTGATTATACGGGCTCAGTGACAAATTGAATTCACGGAAAGCTCAAGTAGTGGGTTACCTAACGGTAACTAAAAATAATCGCCAAGATATTTGGCTCCTCCATCTTATATGAAAAAACATAATAAATTCTAAATTATGTTCTATAAAATGACCACAACTGTTCACAGTTATGAGTGCTGGAAATAAACGTGGACTGTGGTGTGGTGGGATTTTTAGTAATATAATACTTTGAGCGGGATTAGTAGAAAGTTGCTGGAGAAATTATGTGACGGAGACATTTTTTTGTTTGATATTTTTTATGACTTCAGGGGTTGCGTTTATGGATTTATTGTATTGAATTGGTTTTTTGTTTAATTAAGATTTTTGTCATTTAGAATTTTGGGTGGACGTTTTAATTTTTCTTACGCGTCAACTTTACGTTCTCGTTTCTTTTAAATAATATTTTTAGAATGTTTTTTTCTCGAATAAAAACTATTTTGCTATTTTTGACACTGACAACGTTGACATGATCACTTTTTTATAAAAAAATAAAAATAAAATAAAAATCTACCAAAAAAATTATTTGACTAAATAATGACAAGAACTTAAATACCCTAATTAACAAACATTAAAATTAATATTTCGCAGTTTTTTCGAGAAAAAACCTCCTCCATTCATCATTTTAGAATCTCGTAGCACCGAACAAAGCGCGTAGCTCTCTCGTAGCACGCTCCCACCAACACTGTATGTGTCACATATTAATTATTTCTATTCCAAAATAATTATTTGTAACTGTGTAGTGTAGAAAAGTGGAAAAACTTGAAAATTTCGTACTGGCGCCATGATCAACACGGACCGATTCAATTTACCAGCACTTTAAATCACTTCACACTTGGCACTTAAAAAAAATCTCCAGAATGTACCGTACGGGTTAACGCGTGCGCCGAGACTAGGCAGCGGCCTGCCCGACCAGTAGTAACGCGAAAATTACGTATTTATATTAAACACTAATTATGTACATATTCCGAGATATTTTTGTAACGATAAATTGAATTATAATCATCGTGTTTTGACGTGTTTTCGCTGATTGTCCTCAAGTACTAATGTTAACTTGTTTTTTCTGTAGCCTAAAATTAGTTGAGTGAGGCATTTGGGTAGAATGCATGATTAGCCGACTTGGAATGAAAGAGGTTCGACAGTGACGTGGTTTTGACATAGTTACGTAGTCTTTCGAGACGAGACTCAATTTTACTGGCTAATAGCAATAAATGTGTTAGTTCAACGATACTACTCTCTGTCTGAGTTTCGTTGCTGGAGAAATTTTGACGTCACGTCATCGTCACGATTTTATTTTCTACGGGGTTTAGGCTAGTTAGAATTTCACATAATGTTAGTCGAATATTAATTATAAGATCCTTCTTTAGCAAAACATTATCTAACTAATTGTAAAATGTATTTTTTACTATATTTCGTCAGTCTACGATGACATTATTTTCACGAGTGAAAATCTCGATTTTGTTTTATGACTCAAAGGACTAAATTAATATCAATTATTTATTTCTTGTTTTATTTTATAACTGTGTAACTGACTGCGTCAGTCTGCTGTGTACCTGTTTGGTAGAAATACTACCAACTGTAAGAAAATTAGTTAATGAACAAGACATACGGAGATTCACTGTCCTGAAGGATTATTAAAAAATTGTCACGTTCTTATTTAATTTTTTTGTATTACGTTTTAAAAATATTATTTTCAAAATTTTTAGAGGTTTTATGATCGGCGCCTCTAGCCAATCATAAAACGTTATTTTACTAAGCGCACGTGTAATAAAACTGTAAGTTTGTTGACTCACAATCATAAACATATGAAATGAATTTCATTTGCTGAAATGCTTAGATCTATAAATGACATTTGTGTTTTACAGTGATATGTAAAGGCCAATAAAAAAGCTATAAAGTTAAATACAATACCGATTTCTCATGCAGGTGTCTTGCAATAATAAAATCACCCCTGTAAGTAAGACATTGTCTCTATGTTCTATGTTAAAGGGTTTGGTTTCCGCACTTAGTCCTTCGAGTGGACCATTGTGCGTAGGCCAGAAGACATTGTCTCTTCCTCTCTTCTCATACGCAGAAGTAAGCATTGATCATATGTCTAAACAAAATCAGCCTTATAACGTCTCCACTGCTGGGACACAGCCCTGCTCTCTGTGAGAGGGATTCAAATTCAAATTCAAATTCAAAATTATTTATTTGCAAATATGGGTAAACAATGTGCAGATGTTTTACAGGGAATGGGCTGTAGTCAACCACGCGGGCCCAGTGCGGGGTTTTGACGTTAAAAAGTGCCTTCAAGGGCCTATTTGAAATAAATGCTTTGACTTTGACTTTGACTTTGGTTGTCGGATGTCACATGTCTTCAAATTTTTGGTTCTATGACCAGTTTCCTCACGATAAAAACTTCACCGTTTTGGTGATGAAATATTTTACACAAAGTAAAGTGTCTGCCTAGGTTGACATCTACGACCACCTAAGTCGGGGTTGTTATCACTGGATCTTTACCAGTAACAGTAATAAGTAAATTAAGCGCCCCACCTGGTGGTAGGCACCACCAGGTGGGGGGCTGGCTTGACTGCTATTGCTACATGTGATTCTCAAGGATTATAGACCTTGGTTTTCGGAAAAGGCTTCTGACTTCTTTCTGTCTTTTTCGTGTAGCTAGTGACTAACCTAAGTTACAGATATTTCTCGAGAAATATCTCTCCGGCATCAGGTTTCCTCACGATGTTTTCTTTCACCATTTTTGAAGCAAGTGATAATTATACAATACGCACATTAATCTGAAAAGTCAGAGGACCAGGGGGCCAAGTCTATTAATTTACAAACGTCACAATGGTCTCTGCATTGTTAGTTTTTGACAGATTTGCCATACAAAATCTGTCAAAAACTCACAATGGAGAGACCATTGTGACGTTTGTAAATTAGCAGACTTGGCCCCAAGTTCGATCCTCAATCCTGTGGCCAACGGCTTATTGCTCAGCAGGCTTTTTTATCGAGGCCAAATATTTGAAAGACAGTCCACTTACCTACTAGTTTCATTTACCGTAACCTTCCCTAAACGCCAAAAGTCAATTACTTCTTAACATAAACATCAATGTGACACAAGATATTTTGGAAACTTCATCAGCATCACGTTAACAACAGCGTGTTGCCAAATCGTTATTATTTTGAACACTTTATTAGCAACCGTAATCTTCTTACCGGTTTTTATGAGCTTATAATATTTTTTGATAATACAGGAATGCGGGGAATTTTATTAAAATTAATAGTCCAAGGTTGAAGAGATGTCGGGGGCTTCCACCTGTTCGAACTTATTCATCATAAATTGAACATATTATTATATGCCTGGAATACCACTACATCATATTAAACCTTCACCACTAATCGATTCAAATTATTTCATCACCACTGCTCTCAAAACGGTGAAAAAAAATATCGTGAGGAACCAAAATTCAAAGACATGTGACATCTACTAACCTGCCCTGGGCCCGCGTGGTGGTTTACGGCCAGTTCCCTCTCACAAAGAGGAGGCCTGTGTCCCAGCAGTGTGCAGTGGAAACATTATAGGCTAATACGTAGGGTACTCGGTATTTTTTTTTAAACACGGCTGTCCAAAATCATTTCCAATTTGAAGACTTATGACGTCCACTAATCCACACAGAGGCCACGTGGTGAATTACGGCTCATTCTTTCTCCAAGGCATTAGAACATCTTAGGCTAATGATGTACCATGTATTTGGTGGTTGTGGGTGGGTGCTTAAACATAACTGGCACAATGAGGGTGTACTATAGGTACACCTCTGCCTAACCCTTTGGGGAATACGGGCGTGATGTTATGTATGCGGTAGGCTTACTCAGTTATGTGTAGAAATATTCCTAAAATTCCGGCTGACGGATTTAAGAAAACATCTACTGCATGAAGTTTGTGGGCCCTTCACTTTATGAGAAAAGTCATTTGCCTTACGGGGACATTTCGAAGCTGGTATAAACAATCCCACTTAATAAAAAAATGTTAACTTAAAGACAACACAACTAAACCACATTAATTGAAGAAACAACAACAAGAAAGGAATTAAACAGCTTTCCTTTGAAAGCTCTTCCAAAAATATTTGCATTAAAAACAGCGCGAATACTTCCAAAGATGCGCAAGAGTGTTATCTTTAACATAAATAAAACAATACTGAGCAAGGACGATAGTTCAAGAACCTTTGGGATTTCGTTATATTTAACTTTTTACAATGTAACACAATATTATTATTATTTTATGGAAGTAAGGATGTCACTTAGTGAAATATAACTTAGCTAGAGTTACTAATGCCAGACTTTATTAAGAAAAATTAGCAGCTTCCCGCAGCATTCGACCCTAATTCTTTAAAAAAAAAACCATATAACATCAGCTATCTGCCAGTGAAACTCTCGTCAAAATCGGTCCAGTCGTTTCGGAGATTAGCCGGAACAAACAGAGACAGACAATTTTTTTTTTGTTGTTTGTAAGTACAGTACCTACTACTTTCATATTATGCTTTTAGTAAAAAGCTGTTATTTTGTCATTACTAACAGACAATTAAATTTTATTTATTTGTTTAAGTATAGATCATTGGTTCCAAAACTACGGGTCGCGAGCAAATAATGATTGAAAAATTGATTTTCAGCTATGATTATTATTAAAATCCGTAGAATGAATGTCTTGAACCAGGTGAAAATTCTTTACTTCTGGCGCATTGTAATCGGTTAACCCCGACCAAAATCACTGACAAGGTAACCTTTTTACAATAGTCAACGTCAAAGTAAAAAGTACTATTGAACGTCAAAAATTAACAAGAAAATAGAATTGATTCCAGCCACCCCTTCCGAAAGGTAGTTTCGTATGGAGAAAAATGGGCAAGAAACTCCACCGTTACGCTTTTAATTTTTTTAATAATATTTAGTATTTTTTTATTAATTATATCATTAATAACGAGATTTAAGCGCAGAGCCGTAGCGAGATTTAAGCGAGTGAAACCGCGGGGCACACCCCGCGGTTTCACTCGCTTAAATCGCGATCCCATGGGAAAATCGGGATAAAAGGTATTCTATTTCCTTCTCCAGATCATGATCTACTCTTGTGCCAAATTTCAACCAAAGTTTTCAGCTGTTTTAGCGTGAATTCGTAACAAACTCGCATTTATAATATTAGTTAGAATATGTGAAGACGATGCACCTAGAATAAAAATTACTGTACCACAAGAGGTAAAAAGAATGAAAAAGTAAGCAATGACAGATAAATTAATTGACATATACTAACAAAAGACAAAAGAACAAAACTGTTCATTCATTTTCTATTTTATCGCAACATAACAGGGGTAACGTCCGAACAATAATGCAAGCAAAAAAATGTCTCAAAAAATCTTTGCAATTTACTTATGCACTAAATTAACTCCACAAATACCGAAAATAACGACAATCTGGAATATTAATCGATGTTTACTCGACTCCGGCGCATTTGGGACATATCCAAAATGAGGGTAGATGTGAATACCTATACCTTGACATATTTGAACACTTAGTGTAATGTCTGAATTTTTCAGATTTTTCGAGTTAAAAGGGAGTGTTTATTGCTATTCGACGAGACAGCATTGACGACAGATACAATAAAAACTTTAAAAAGACAATTGTTTGATTTTTATTATGCTTAAAACAATGTGCATCAACCAACATATGCAAGTGACCATACATACATTTAAAAGCTTCTATACATATTATAATATATACAGGTTAAAGTCACCTTTCCTGTCTGTCCGTGTGAACTCGTTGTTTTTCTAAACTATGCAACCAATTTTAATGCGGTATTCACCACCATTAAGAGAATTAATTCCGAAAGGTTTCGTACGTATAAAACATTAATATTAGTCTAACGTTTTACTAATAATCCTAACTTCATAATCATACAATACTAATAATAATCACCTACATATTATAAAACAAAGTCGCTTCCCGCTGTCTGTCCCTATGTATGCTTAGATCTTTAAAACTACGCAACGGATTTTGATGCGGGTTTACTAGTAACATGTATTATAAAAGCGAAAGTAAGGTTGTTTGTTACGCTTTCACGCTAAAACGGCTGAACGGATTTGGATGAAATTTATATACAGTGGTAGATCATGACCTGGATTAGGACATAGGAATCGAGACTTATGCGGGTCAAACCGGGGCGCAGTTAGTAATTAATTTTATAATGAGGTAGTGAGTTTGTATGTAGGGGAAATCTTTGAAAATACTAATCCGATACTAAAAATTCTTTCTCTAATGGAAAGCTACAGTATTGCCGAGTATCGCAGGACATTTTTATGTTGAAAAAAAAAACGCGGACGAAATCGTGATGTTCTATAATAAAGAAATCATCCTTTTGCCAAAAGGTGGGAAACGATATGTCGGAAAATAAAACAAACTATTTAGGTACAGTCACGGACTTTAATTGATAAGCCACCTTCCACTGTTTGTATTTTAGGCGTGTAATGCAAATCGGGTTTAGTCGGTTATACTCGTACATCCAGACACGAAAAGTCATACGTCTTCGTATTTCCTTATTCTAAAATGTTACACTTTCATGCAATATTTACGGTTGGCTAACCTGAGAGCCAGAACTACAAACTTGACAGCAGAGTCACTATCCAAATTCAACCAATTGCAGGTCTAGCAACCGTAACCTAGCGACAATTGTTTTAGCTTAGCGTTAGTGTACAGAGAAATTATGATTCGTCATTTCAACTTCGGAAAAACTCGGACCGACGATTTCATCCGAACACGTAGCGTCCAAGATGACGTTCATGATGATTAAGATAACTGTTATTCCGGTATTATACTCTTTGGTCTTCAGATAGATTTTCAGAAATAAGGAGTATTTAATGAGTTCTCTAATTCGAAAGAGTTCAGTATCAAATAGATTGGATAAACGTATGCAACATTGTATTGATTTATCATTGACACCTTATTAGTCAGCATTCAACCTCTATGGATAATACTATTTCCTATTTTTAGTAATTTGTCATCTTGTTGACGAGCTTGCGGTTTGAGTTCGTGTTTAATCGTGTAATCTCAAAACAGCAAAATTTGAAAGTTTGAAAGTGGCTCATCAATTAAAGTCCGTGACTGTACATAACTCCAATGGTAATGAATGTCATCTCATGTTGCAAAGAAATGAATCTTAACTGCCTCTGTGGTCTAGTGGTCCACCTGTCTCAGACCAAGAGGTCCCGGGCTCGATTCCCAGCAGGAGCAAAATTTTCTGCTCGGTTTGCATGATGGTAGGACTTGTTCTAAGTCCGCCTGGCTAGCTACCACCATCTTATCTAAGTCTGTCGCCATAACTACAATGTTAACACCATTTGTTGTGTTTCGGCAGTTAAAGGTAAGAAAGCCGGGTCCTCTGTGGTTGAGGATTCCGGGTGAAGCTCGCTTCCACCTTCGGACTGATCATCACTTAGCATCAGGTGAGATGATAGCCAATATTTCCCTACCGGGAGCTGATGAATTTCGCAATAACCTCGAAAATGCAAGGGGAAATGGCCATAAAATAAATATCCCAAATTTTACAAGGTTTCATATTTGAATTTAAACGCGTCGACAGATCACTTCTAAGGACAGGCAGCGAGAGCCAAGTAACGGCTTATGACTCATTATATACTCGGGCTGTAAGACGATCAGCTGATAGCCACCATGCTGTTTTGCGGATGGAAGGACCAATTTTTGGATCTAAGGTAAATGATAAATAATTTTATCTCTGTAAGTACTAGGTCTGTACAAACACTTTTACACGTCAATCATATTTTTTAAACTAGATGAGGTCGGCGTTTCCTATCTGACTGACTACTCTGAGAAGAAAGGCCGAAACAAACTCAGAGGTCACCGTCTCTTTTAAAGTCCAGATAGCTGCTGACGTTTAAGTTTAAACAAAAGTGAGGTATCATCAGCAAACAACACTATATCATGGTTATCCTTTATGAGGTAAGGCAAGTCATTAATATAAAAAAGAAACAAGAAGGGACCAAGAATTGAGCCCTGTGGGACTCCCATTTTTACGAAAGATCCAAGAGATCTTTTTGATTAACGTCAACGCACGACTATTACTCAAGTATGAAGTAAGGAGATCCAGAGCGCTGTTCCGGATCCCGTAGTGACTACGGTAACTCCGTTCAATAATTTACTCGTTTTATCCCATAACTTAATAAAAACACAAGCGATTGTTTAATAGATTCTCTCAACCCCATTGAGGTACTATGTAAAATAAAGCAAAAAACCGCGAACAAAATTTTTGCGGAACATATTGTTGTTCGGGACAGCAAACGTCTCTGTCTACCACCTGGATGGACGCATACACCGCTGTTGTCATATAATCATATTTGACATCCGCAGTGCACAACTTTAGTTTGTAATAGCTGCTGTAGTTCTCTAGGAGCAGTGGTGGCCCAGTGGTAACGGCCCCGACTTACGAGTCTGTAGGTCATGGGTTCGGAACCCAAGCAGGCGCTTTACTTTGTGTAAATAATTTCATCACCACTGCTCTCAAAACGGTGAAGGAAAACATCGTGAGGTAACGGGCATGTCTTAGAACCAAAAATTCGAAGGTCACATGTGTCATCCACCAACCCGCACTGGGCCCGCGTGATAGATTACAGCCCACTCCCTCTCACAGAGAGGAGGCCTGTGTGACCTGTGTCCCAGCAGTGGGAACATTAATAGGCTGATGATGATGATGATAGCTGCTCTAGTTTACTTTGAACCTATTGAACACCTATCAAACAATGTGCTCACGTTATTTAATTACAGAAGCTCATCTATCTATTTATATAAAAAACTTTTTACAAAAAAGAACAACCGACTTCCCAAAAAGACACTACAAAGTCAAAAATAACTTTAATTTGTACTTGGTTTTGAACTTAGGTTTTTCGCCACCGACTTCCGAAATTAAAGTTTTTTTACAAAAAAGAACAACCGACTTCCCAAAAAGACACTACAAAGTCAAAAATAACTTTAATTTGTACTTGGTTTTGAACTTAGGTTTTTCGCCACCGACTTCCGAAATTAAAGTTATTTTTGACTTTGTAGGTAGTGTCTTTTTGGAAGTCGGTTGTTCTTTTTTGTAAAAAGTTTTTATTTTGCACTTTTTAGTTGTGGTACCTACCCCACACAAATTCAAATACCACTAACCTGCTATGTAAATAACAGTGATTGGAAGTTATCATCATATCATCCATATATATAAACTAAGTGGGAAAAATACGTATTATTGAATCTAACTCAAAAACTATCCAAGTAAAGTTAATAAAATACCCTTTCAAACAAAAAAACAATTTTTTAAATCGGTCCACAATTGACGGAGAAATCGCGTAACAAACATACAAAAAAAAAAAAAAATAACATACAGACGAATTGAGAACCTCCTCCTTTTGGAAGTCGGTTAAAAATCAATGGACATGCGTTGGTCTCGCAAAAAGTCGGAAATGGCTCGACTGATTCTGATGAAACTTTGTTAAGTTCTTATGTGCGCGCCGGAGAAGGTTCCTAACAAAAAAAAACAACGGATTGCACTCCGGGAGTGCCGGCAGAAGTGAAAACTTGAACACGTTGTGCATTTTTTAATATTTTGTAATGGTTAGGGAATAATTTCGCACGAATTGCTTTATATATCAGTATAAAAGTACTATAGTGTATGTGGTTAAATACAATATTCATTAGTAGTAGTAGTAGTATATTTATTTATTTTCAAAATATAGTCTAACAAAAATAAATAATTTATTTAAACACTTTTCATGAAGCATGATTTGGCTGCTTTTTTTTACCCATCAATATGGGTAAAATTTCTTACCTCGCAATCTTTACGTAATGTCAAAGACTATTTATTTTGATATTTACTTTGTCGGTTGCTAGGCAACGGATCTTACGGTCACGTCCTGACACGAGTTTAACATTTTTTACCAATCCCATAAAAAGTGCACAACGCCGCTAAAGAAAAAATGAAAAACGCATTGCGACGTAGCTCTAAATAAAAATGCTTGGTAACATTACTTTCCTTAACATGATAGAGAGATATTGAGATATTTGTGTAACTGTTTGTTTTCCCGAATTAAATAAATAAACATGATAAGTGTCCCCCACTGTTATTTCCAATCAAACAACAATTTGAAATTATCGTAGTTTGCTTCTCAAAATCGGTGATATTTTATTTAAAAAAATATGTTTTACTAATACAGAATGATACGGGCAATCAATGTATATCCACTGCAAACACAGATAATACTTTCGACAGCCAAATGCTTGCCATTACAGACATTGAAAAAAATAGATTACAAAGTGAACCAATCCTATGAAACTGTAGCAAACACTTTAATTCTGACTCATAACATACCTAACATTTACAGTTTTAAGCCCTTTGAGAACACAAACATACTAAAACTATGTTGTTATAATGTGCCTTTTAACATTCTTCACGAAATTACTTCTTGTTGTCGTAAGTACACATCAAAGACAGTACGAACTGTGGCAGTAAAATGTCGAAGAGTTTAAAATGGTCATTGAGATATTTCAAACTAATATTCTATTAGTACTTAAATCAATCTGCCTAGCCTTTTCCCAACTATCTCGGGGACGGCTTCCAGTCTAACCGGATGCAGCTGAATTTCAGTATTTTATATGGAGCGACTGCCTATCACAACCCAGTAACTGGGTAATACGATACCCCTTTGTAAGATTGGTGTCAGACTTTCGGGCTTCTGACGACTCGTAACGACTGTCAAAGATCCACGAATAACAGCCAGGACTATCGGTTTAAACGGTGCTTTCCAAGGCACGGAGGAGTCTCGGTATGTAAAAATGGTCACCCATCCACTGACCAACCCCGGCAAGCGTAGCGTAACCTGATGGATCGATCCGTACGGTTTGTTATTACTTAGCCACGAGCTCCTCCACTCCACAACGTTTATTAGTAAGGGGGTAAAAGTTTAAGAAGCGTATCCCATAGCGTAGAAAAGTAGATTCTGTGTGTGTTCTGTGTTTCTGTGTTTCTGTGTGTGTGTGTGGTTCTGTGTGTGTGTGTGTGTGTGTGTTCTGTGTGTGTGTTTGTTTTAAGTACCATCCGAGGACGTGCGTATGAATACACAAGGCACGACCGAGGACCTTTTCAAAGCGAGGACCTTTTCGAGGGTCCTCGGTTTGATTTGACAAAAGATTCGTATTCTGCAAGCGATTTTGAGCCTTTCTGTATACTTAATAGGAAAAAGTTGTCTGAACCTCGGTTTGATCAAAATTTTTCATAATCTTACACACGCATTGTGTATCCACCAGGTGGCGCCTGTGTCACCTCATACACAGCCTCTTTACACTCATTTCACGTTGGTTGTATTATTCGAGGACTTTTGTGTTAACTTTAACACAAAGGACCTCGGTTAGGTAGCTTTTCCAAACAATGTGTATTTGAGACCTCGGTTTGCTAGATTTTCCGAACAATGTGTATTCTAGTCCTCGTTTAGACAGTTTTCCTCGTGTGTAGAAGACGAGTTATGTGCTATCATTTAAATAAAATTATGGAGGAAAAAATCGAAGGTATACTGAACCCTTAAGCAAATCGTTAGTAGCTACTTGGCGCACGAGGAATAAGGAGGCTTCTTCTGCTGTTTGTGCTAACTACCTAGGCTTCTAGATTACACAACATTATGATTTCAACCATAAAATATTTTACGGTCTTGGGACACAAACAACAAGTTGAAGTACCTAAACAAGTACAACGAAATAAACAAAGTTTTATTTTAAAATTAAACAAACTATTCGACTCAAACAAAACGACTTACAGAGAAAATAATTAGATCGACATAATTTGGGCTAAAAACTTAACATAACATTAAGTAACACAATGTTTATTTAGAAAACAATAAAGAAATATTATCAAGTGAGATCAAAATAATTTGGGAAGCATGAAAACTTAATAGCTATAGCTATAAAACTATTAAAGATAAATCACATATTATATGCCAGTCAAATTCAAAATTTCTTGCTTTTTTCGCTAATTAAAGCGATAAAAAGGATTAATTTTTGTATCATCAGTTTTCATCAATACTTTTATTAGTTACTAGCGAAAAACGCAAGAAAAAGAATGTACCTTAAAGAATTAATGATCTTTGGAAAAGAAAAAATGACTTAAAAATGACTGCAAAATAAATATCTTATCTTCATATTGTATCGAATATCATCAAATTGAAGTTTCTGATTTCTGGTGTTTCTACCAATTTTAAATCTCAATTCTAGTTTTACTTCATTTGAGTTATTTAATATGATGTATCATGGTAAACGATTTTTAACACAAAAACGTAAAAACAGTAGGACACCAATAATAGAAAAACTAAAGGCAGTATAAAAAAAATATTATTAGAAGAAAATTACCTGTTCTTTTTTTTGTTTCGTATAATTATGTTATATACGTAATACTTTATTGTTTTCCAGTTTCAGAAAGTGATTATGTGACTTAATTTCTTCCTTTTTATTTATGTATAATGTTAGAGAAAAGAGACTTTCCGTGAAAATATTGTGTAAATAAACATTGAATCGTAACATAACATCACGCCTTATTTCCCCGAAGGGTTGGGTAGAGGTATACCAAAAGTACACCTACGTTTCGCCAGTTATGTTGGTATAACATAATACTTTGAAAAGCGCCTACAAACGTAAAGATAAAATCGACTCGTCCTCGCTTGGTACTTCATTTTTAGAAAATGTGTGTAAGGAATAATTCGGAACATTCTACTTACATTAATAAATTATCTAATGGTATTTAGGTAGGAAGTTTTTTCATGTCCTCGCTGTGTTCAAGTTCTACTCGGAAAACTGTCCTCAGTTTAGTGATATAAAGTGTAACACAGCGTCCGCAGTTAGTACAAGATATAAGAAATATTGTGTAAAAATACGTCCTCGGAAGGGTGTCGCAGGGCTGACTTAAGGGGTCCTCGGTTGGCATACACAAAGTCCTCGTATGTGCATCACTGGTCACATTTGGCTGTGTATTTCAGGTCCTCGGTATGATAGCCGCAATTCATACAGAAAAATGTTGAGATAGCATTATGCGAATAAGCTTATCACTATATATTTAGTCATCTGTCTCTTTCTATCTTATTCAAAAAGGCCAACGAAGTATTAAAACCAGTTTTTTGGAGGGTCCTCGGTACGGTCAAGAACTACCAAGGTCCTCGTAAGGGTGTCTGTACAAACAGGGGTGTGTTTGTGTGTGTTTCTGTTTTGTTGTGTGCCTTTGTCTGTGTCTGTGCTAAATAAATTTAATTTCGTTCTTTCTTTCTTTCTTTCTTTCTTATTCTCCCATAGCTTTGTAACTTTCACATGCGATTTTTAGGTCATAAGGACTGGACCGTTATTTGCTACTATTGTGAAAAAAAAGACCAAAATAACTAGTTCGCGGAATGAAGAACCCACAATCAAAGTAGGTACTCACAATTTTATGACATTCCCAGTTTTATTAAAAAAAAAAACAAAGAAGTCAATAAAAGTTTTAATTACTTCCGTTGAATATAATTATATCTGGCCAGTTATTTGTAGCCTATGATCGTTCTTTGAAAGAATGCCGTACCTAGTTATAATTTCCAAGAGTTTCAACTGAGTTGCATTTTATTTATTTATTTATTAGCTTTTGCGCGCGGCTAAAATTAAAAAAATTAATGCGGGGAAATTATCCCACCGGAACGTACTACCGGGATAAGAAGTATCCTATATGTTAATCCAGGTTATAAACTATCTGTGTGCCAAATTCTATTCCAATCAGTTCAGCCGTTTTTGCGTGATTGAGTAAAAAACATACAAACAATATATGGTAGGATAGTTACATAGATATTTAGTCATTGTTTCTTTTAGGACGTAGTGTAAATAGTTTTAATTGTGTGAAATAGATATATAGACATACTGTAATTGAATACTAAAATAAACTGAATCCTTGGTAGGATATAAATATAGTGGGATATATATATACAGTAGGATTAAGACACATCAATGACAAATTCACAAAAATATTAACAGAGAACTTAGTCTTGATAATATTATAATTATAATTACTACAGCTAACTTGTCACTAGGTGTGCACAGCACTTAAATAGCTTGCCTATTTCATTAACTAGGTAATTACAGATGTAAAGATAATCATAAAATCAAATTAGTTATCAATAATAAAATCAAATATATTATTTATAATAAAATCAAGTAAATTAATAATAAACTCAAATTAATCAAATTTCAAAAAGGGCAATGGATTTTTTAGGCTTTCATGTGCTACTGACAATAATCTAAAAAAAACCTTTTAATCAGCAGTATTTGAACCAGTAGCAATACTTCTGGCGACTGCGTACCCCCAGCTGGATAGACCGACGACCTTAACGAAAAAAGTGGCTGGGACAGACTGAATGCGGAAGGCGGGAGACAAGATATTGAGCCGCAGCCTAGGAGAGGCCTTTGTCGAACAGTGGACTGTGACAGGCTGAGTTTATTTATTGTTCTGGAACCTCTGCTGGCACTGTCAAGCATCGCTAGATACAGGACTCAGCCCACTATCGACCTCCGGAGGGGAGACATATGGCGGCATCTACACCGCCACATGCGAACTACGCATCAATCGTCAGACAGTTGACCACCAGACACCCGTCTGGCCGTCTGGTCTGAGGATCCTCCCTTTTCTATACAGGATGAATGAAGTTTACACCCTGTTCCTCATACCTCTAAACTGCTTAGCAACAGAATGTTACGACTAAGGCGTTTAGGACTTTATGCTTCATAAGGCTCGAGGAAGCTCTTTCACAAGGAAGTCCACCCAACAATTTTACCACTCCTGTTATCAATTCAACATAAAACTTCATACTCAAAAAGTTGCACTAAATATTTCAGATTCACACATTCCAGCACCTAGTCACAGAACTAAAATATCATACGTACGCAATAAAAACGTATAATTTGGCGTAACTGAGTGTATTAATATAAAAATAAAATAATATGACGCCGATCAGTTGCCGAGTAATTTTGTGACATTTGTTTTAAAGTGGCCGCTGGCCTTCGGGGTTGAGTTAATGGTTCCCTGTAGACTGATGCGGTTGGCTTTTACCTTGTGACGGCTCTGGAGGTTCAAAAAGACTTCTAGATGATTTCGTTATAAGTTGGGCGTTAACGTCCGGAATGCCTTGCTGAATCAGGAAGTGAGAAACTGAAACTTTCATAATTGATTACTATTTTCTACACATCACATACCTTGCTGGTTTTTTCCGGTACTGAATGATTCAGATCAATCTGACAACGGTACAACGTTGGTTGATAAGAGCCAAGTTAGTTCTGAATTTCCGGATCACACTAGCTGAATTCAGAAACGCATTTCGGACGTTTACTCCTTAGTATTCTAGGTACTACATGAGGAACCTCTAGCTTGTTTAAAACACGTTTGAGGAAGTTCAGCCGCGATATCTTTTATATTATCGCATTAATCCTAACTATAATTATTACAAATGCGAAATTGAGTATGTTTGTTTTTTTGTTACGTTTTACCGCTAAAACGGCTGAGGAGATTTGGATGACATTTTTCACATGGGTAGACCACAAGTGACCACAACCTGGATTAGGATATAGGATACTGTTTATCCAGGGGGCCAAGTCTACTAATTTACAAACGTCACGATGGTGAGTTTTTGACAGATGTTGTATGGCAAATCTGTCAAAAACTCACCATCGTGACACCATTATGACGTTTGTAAATTAGTAGACTTGGCCCCCTGATATTCCCATATCGTGAAACCGCGGAGCACATCTAGTTTGAAGTAAATAAATGACTTTGACTTCGATCTATTTAGTTTAGTAGTAGGGTAGGTAGTTCCTAGGGTAGCTTAAGAGCAGATTCAAATACCAGCTTATAAGAGACACTATTCATGCTCCATGTAGAGTTCTGGTAAGACTGGAAGCCGACCCCAACATAGTTGGCAAAAGGCTAGGCAGATTGATTATTGAAATAAAGTTCTTTAACCGGGTTGCAGTAGGAGTTGACTGGTAGAAATCGCCACGTAACGAAAAAGCGTTATGCTCCCTCCGTGCGACTTTCCCTCTGTCTCTTGTCTCTTTCTATTATATAGTAGTGTGTGTGTGTGTGCGTGCGAGTATCGCGGAAGGAACTTCTTTCCTGACGGGGGTCCTCGACCGCATACGTTTTTGAAGTGAAAACTTCTTTAGCAGCGTTATGCAATTTTTTTAGGATGGGTGAAAAATGTTAAACTCGCGTCAGATCCGTGACTGTAAGATCCGTCGCCTAGCAACCGAGCAAGTAAATATCAAAATAAATAGTCTTTGACATTACGTAAAGATTGCGAGGTAGGAAATTTTACCCATATTGATGGGTAAAATAAAGCAGTCAAAACATACTTCATGAAAAGTGTTTAAATAAATTGCTTACTTTTGTTTGTTACACTATTTTTTTTAAATAAATAAATATACTACTACTACTAATGAATATTGTATTTAACCACATACATTATAGTAATTTTATACTGATAAATAAAGCATTTCGTGCGAAATTATTCCCGAACCATTCCAAAATATTCAAAAATGCACAACGTTAATGTTCAAGTTTTCACTTCTGCCGGCACTCCCGGAGTGCAACCCGTTTTTTTTTGAGATAATCTTTTCCACTATGTCTCAACAATCCATCGACATTCGTCTAGACGTAGAAAACGTAACACTTGTTACTAACACATACATAGTTTATGAGCTACGTATTATAATCAAATCGTCTGGCACCTGGAGACTTGTCATTAAGAATGATTAAAGAAATCATCACTATGTCAGTAGTACATAAATAAAATATAAAAAACATAGTTTCGATTTGACGAATATACTGGTATTCTGCTGAATCCGGTTAGACTGGGAGCCGACCCAAACATAGTTGGAAAAAGGCTACGCTAGATGATGAGTTTCAAGAAACAGAAAAAGAATAATTTGCCATGAAAACCTTTCAAAGGAGCGTATTACTTATAAGTGGATCTCCTTGGAAGAAGGCTTCGTCGATGTTGGCGATAAGTGAAAGTCTGAAATGGGACTGTACAGGTCACAGTTACAGGATGCATCAGGATAGGTGGGCCAGGACCGTCACAAAGTTTGTGCTTGAAGACGGGCGTCGTCACCGAGGCAGACCTGAGAAACGCTGGCGTGACGATTGAACTCGTTCCTGATTGGCCGGAGAAGACAAAAGCCAAAGAAAATTGGAAAAAATTGGGGGAGATCTTCGCCCAGCAGTGGGACAACAAAGGATTTTTTTTAAACTTTAGTCTGGACATCGCTGTAATTTATTAAACTTGCCAGATTAATCTTGGGATTTTTCTATCTATGTCATCCAGGGCGTATTTTTGTAGACTGTCAACAGGATAATAAAATAGTCATGATGATTTACTATGTTTTCAATAGTTAACTTTCCGTTCTGAACTGGAACTGGAGGATTTATGACAGAACAGCTGCGTGGCATCCCACTCACGAAAGAGTCAATCACCTACAACGAATCAGTGGATGGTCGTCTTTATAATTACTGTTGACATACACATGCAACTTTTGCCTAACCTTGTTCTGACTTTTTTCGAGTCTGGAGTCCTGGTCTTCTGGTTTAACTATGCGAAAAGTATCTAATAAATAATATTTTACACACTAAACACAGAGAGCAGTGGTGGCCCAGTGGTATCGGCCCCGACTTACGAGTTGTAGGTCGTGGGTTCGAACCCAAGCAGGCGCTTTACTTTGTGTAAATACTTTCATCACCACCGCTCTCAAAACGGTGAAGGAAAACATCGTGAGGAAACCGGCATGTTTTAGAACCCAAAATTCGAAGACATGTGACATCTACCAACCCGCACTGGGCCCGCGTGGTAGATTACAGCTCACTCCCTCCGACAGAGAGGACGCCTGTGTCCCATTGTGAACATTAAAAGGCTGATTGATTGAATAATTGATTGATTACACAGATCAGCTTCTGTCTGGACCCTGAATTGTTTTTCTCTCTAGGTAGTTGACAAACTCAAACTCAAAACTCAAGGCATTTATTTCAATTAAACCATTTACAAGCAGTTTTGAATTCGCAAGGAGTCGGTCAGTCAGAAATATAAAGCTAGATGGCCATTCCAAAGCGTAGTAAGTACCTATGGAGAAGAACGGGCAAGAAACTACAAGGACACTCCTTTAATTTATATTGTTACAAAAATAACAGAGTACCTACAGCAAATAGAAACAAAAAAAAAAAACAAAAAAAGACAGACACGCAACGGGTCGTACGTCCAGCCAGTAATAGGACTCGCCCATCAAGGAGCGCTGTCCTCGATTTGACGCATTATTAATTTATTATACTCGTATATAAAACAAAACAAATTAACTACCCTTAAAATGGTGAAGTTGATAACTTGATAGCTTTTGCGTAATTCTCAGTTTTTTATCCGCGTTAGACATAACTTTACAAATTAATTTCACTATGTAATTTAAATATAATCTAAAATATTCGTATATTAAGTTATTAAGAAAATGCTCTTATTTAACATATATTTTTTTCTAATCATTAACACTACTCGTTTAAACGTAATTTTCAGTAAAAAATTATTAAAAGTTGGCTATCGTCGCCTTAAAGGTATCGTCACCGTATCGCCGCGGTTCGTGAGCCCTAGGCGAGGCGATTACGTTACGATTTCGATTAGTGTACGTTGCAGTAGGGAGTTTCATACAAACAATACTGAACGGCACGAGTTCATACGGGGATGATCCCTTTCCCAGTTGATATGTGTGCTATTTCCTTCATCTAGTGATACATATGATCGTCGTTTATTTCGACTCTCCGAGACCTGACTCACTCATATCAAAATATCTGTCCGTCTAGATGTCAGCAGTTCCAGGAACTTGGTCACTGAGGTATTTCCGTGATTGCTGAAACGAATCGGTTTAGAAAGAAAACATTTTAGTCTGAACTTTACAGCAGAATTTCTATTTAAAACTCACTATCTAACTTAGATGCTTTTGTATCATCCATACTATCAGTATAAAGCAATTTAACAAAACATCACGCCTTGTTCTCCGAAGGATTAGGCAGCGGTGTACCTATAATAAATACACCCACATTTTGCCAGCTTATTGCCATCAACCGATTAAGACACAAATCCGAACTGCTACTGAGACTGCCATTAACTGTCCGGGCTGCCAATTAATAAGGGAGAAAAATTCAGTAAACCTGTTTTTAAATTGGAGATGCATATAATTATGAGTTTCATAGAGAGGAGGCTTGTGTCCCAACAGTGGGATGATTATGTATGTATATATATTCCATAACTAGTTTTAATAATGTAATCCACAGTTCAAGCCCTCATTCATCATCATCATTTCAGCCGAAAGACGTCCACTGCTGAACATAGGCCTCCCCCAAGCACCGCTACTTCGACCGGTTCTGTGCATCCAGCGCATTCCTGGCTTCGCAAGGTCATCGGTCCACCTTGTGGGACGCCTTCCAACGCTACATCTTCCAGTACACGGTCGCCACTCCAGAACCTTTCGGTTCTATCGACCATCTGTTCTACGAGCAATGTCTGCCCACTATCACTTAACTTTAGCAATTCTTCGGGCTATATCGGTTACATTGGTTTTCCTGAGGATATCTTCAGGTCGGTTCGTGGTTGGGTGACGATCCTTTAAATATCCAGACTCCTGCATGCCTCCGAAAGCATATTAAGCCGTTGATCCCGGCTGTCATTTGTAGATCTTTGACAGTCGTAACGGGTCGTCAGAAGCCTGAAAGTCTGACAACCAGTCTTACCAAGGGGTATCGTATTACCGAGTAACTGGGTTGTGGAAGTCAGATTGACAGTCGCTCTATGTGAAATACTGGTATTCAGGCATCCGGTTCAGGCATCCGGCTAACGTAGTTGGGAAAAGGCTAGGCAGATGATGATGTCTTCAGGCTTATAATAATAATGAACTATATACTACCATTTTTGAGAGCAGTGGTGGCCCAGTGGAGAGCAGTGGTGGCCCAGTGAAGAGCAGTGGTGGCCCAGTGGAGAGCAGTGGTGGCCCAGTGGAGAGCAGTGGTAGCCCAGTGGTAACAGCCCCGATTTACGAGTTGTAGGTCGTGGGTTCGAACCCAAGCAGGCGCTTTACTTTGTGTAAATAATTTCATCACCACTGCTCTCAAAACGGTGAAGGAAAACATCGTGAGGAAACCGGCATGTCTAAGAACCAAACATTCGAAGACATGTGACATCTACCAACCCGCACTGGGCCCGCGTGGTGGATTACGGCCCACTCTCTCTCACAGAGAGGAGGCCTGTGTCCCAGCAGTGGGAACATTAATAGGCTGATGATGATTATGATGATGATATACTACCATTTTTGACCATTTTCTCAAAATCCTTCCGACACCTCCTTACCCGACTAATGAAACGAAAATATCCCCTATTACTAGTCACCTAACTAATAAAATCACTGAGTCTTATGAAACCTGATCAACTCTAAATACTCGCTAAACATATCACATAGTTACAAAATAATTTTAGTGTGAAACATATATTTTCTGAGACTAATAATTATAATCCTGCACAAATAGTTCACTGGATACAAGTACATAAATTATATGATTAAACTGCATCTTAATAGGACGTACAAAGTTGTGTGCGATGCCAAATTATAAAACCTATGCGATTTGGGACACCGCATACCGGTGGGTAAGGCTTGGGTTATGATGGTAGCGGATAGCGAAACTTTAGGCGGAGCGGATCTTAGTACTCTTAGAAAAGACTTAATCAACGCCTGTTATAAGAGGAATAAGTTACCACTCAAAGTAGCGTCAATAAAAAACAAGAGCGATTCTAATTCATTTCCTCCTTCTCTGTGTAGACAAGAGGTCTATTTAAATAGTTCAAGCAGTGATGAAAAGGTTGACAGCGTGAGCATTGATCGTCATTGTGTCTAATCCCTTTGTTCCACTGCTAATATAATGTTACGACCTCAGCCTAAAGAGCAACCACAGCATAATCAGCAACATAGGGATACAGTTCTTTCTCCTCTCGGTGAGAGGGAGTGGACCGTCCACAACGCGGGCCCAGTACTGGTTGGTAATGTCATATGTAGCGTCAATAAAAAACAAGAGCGATTCTAATTCATCTCCTCTTTCTCTGTGTAGACAAAGAGTTCTACTTAAGTAGTTCAAGCATTGATGAAAAGATTGGACAGCGCGTGCATTAGAGCCGCTAAGCAGTATATTAGAACCGTTTAAATTCGTATGCTCCACTGCTAATATAATTTTAGGACTTCAGCCTAAAGGGCAACCATAACCACACTTAACCTTAATACACCATAACCACACTTAACCTTACACCCGAATCACGTCAGCGCCGTTTTGACAGTCGCTATATCAAGTCTTTCCGCTACCGCTTCCCGCTTTCTGCTCCACTTCGACTTTATAATTATAATATTTAATATAATAAAACGTCATCTAATGTTTGGCAATGTTTCAGAATGTTAGAAAAAGTGTAAAAATGTTCAATACGTAGCCAGAGTGAGTCACACGGCGCTTCTCGACGACAACTTATGTGAACTTATTTTAAGAAATCGATGAAATTTATTTGCACTGTAATCGTCTTGTTATATTGCGTCTTAGGCAATATAGCTTGTATATTATGGTCGTTTTCTGAGGAATTGCTGTAAAGTATTGAATTTTCGAAAAAAAAGTTCTCTAAATCTTTTCTAATAAATTGTAAAGACGGAATTAGGGGCGTTAATGCTCTCATGATGTTGTTGCGACTGCCCCGTTTCTGCAGCGCCTCGGAAATGTTCACAAGACCTACACAGATGGCTTAAAAACCATAATTTGCAAAGAAACTGTGTCGCTGCTGCGCAGAGTGCGAAGTAGTCGCAACTATATCCTGAGAGCAGTGGCGGAGAGCTATACTCCAATACGAGATAATTCGGAGGGTGCTGAGGTAGGAAACATATTTTCTTGTCTGGTCGTCCTCTATGTGGAAGTTCATAATTTTAAATATTTTAAACCAATACTACTCAGCCTAGAATATACGAGTAAGTTGTTTTGTAATACTAACACAGTATGGATCACTGTTGTCCGAAATAAATTAATTTTATTTTAATTTAAAATGGTTATTAAATACTATCTAGTGTTTTCGTATATGCAAAGAACGTACTGTCTTATACATAACTAGCTTCGTTCCGAGACTTCGTCTGTATTATTATAGTCAACTATGCTATTAACAATACATACGCTATGGTACTCGGCAATAATGTAGGAGGATCAGCACTTCCAGAGATGAAATCCTACACATCCAAACTTACAAACTTTTCCTCTTTATAAAACAAGTGTAGATATACAAAAACAGCAGCAGCAGAGACAGTGAGAGCAGTGGTGGCCAAGTGGTTACGGCCCCGACTTACGAGTTGTAGGTCGTGGGTTCGAACCCAAGCAGGCGCTTTACTTTATGTAAATAATTTCATCACCAGTCAGGAAACCGGCATGTCTTAGAACCAAAAATTCGAAGACATGTGACATCTACCAACCCGCACTGGGCCCGCGTGGTAGATCACGGCCCACTCCCTCTCACAGAGAGGAGGCCTGTGTCCCAGCAGTGGGAACATTAATAGGCTGATGATGATGATGATGATAATACAAAAACCGCCAAATGCGTGTCAGACCACGCGCAATGAAGGGTTCCGTAGTTGGGATGAAATTGTCTCAAAAAAACTTAACTTTGTAGTTGAAAAGCATGTTCTCCCATACATCAATATACGTAATTATCTCTTAAGTAAGTAAATGCTACTACTCGACTAATGATTTTATGAATGATAAGTTGACATAAATATTAGGAATAATCATAATATTATTTGCTTCTCTATCTCTTTGACTTAACTAAATCTTTTTGACATTTACATTATCTAATATTTGACTAATTTGCCATTTGAATGCTATCCCTATTTATCTAATTCCGTCTAATTCAATATCTATCAATGTGTGATCATAAACGAACCAAAACCCTGACAATGTATTTGTACGCCGGGAACGGCAGAATATTATGTACTTCATTAAAACTGTGTAACATCTCTGTAACTATATTCTTACAAATAAATGGACTATTACTATTACGTAACGGTCAATTCTCCAACTGCAAATGTACGTTTGTAATTGCATTTTTTTTTTATGTGATATAACTACAAATGAACAATTTTCGGACATTTTCCTTTATTTATGCTGTGACACCTTGCTTCTCGCTATATTTCATGATTCTTGGTCAACGGAAAGTACACTAAAGGTTTTAATTTAGGCAGTGTATAGAGTGCCACTACAGGCACCCTAGTAACACCGCCTCGGCCCGGCCAAAGTGCCGCAAGCATTGGATTGTCATTGTCACTGTCACTAAGTCACGTCACTTGGTATTTTGTTTGATTGTCGAGGTTAGATCGCTGTAAAACACCACATTCCCAAAACATTACATTCTCTTGTGCCTAAACGGACCCTGGCACTTCGCCGGCCGCTACCGCGGCACCGCTCGCTACGCTCGCTCGGCTCGTGCGTTGTGTGGTCACAGTTCTAACCTAACCTAACCTAAATAACAAGTGACAGTGACAATGCAACGCTCACAGCACCCTAGCCGGGCCGAGGCAGTGACACTAGAGTGCCACAGAATACTCGCGGCACTCTATACACTTCGTTTAATTTATTATCGAGTATCAAAATTTTGTCGCATAAATGGCCGTTTTGTTATTGCCTTTGACTTAGAAGCTTGATTTTTTTTAGAGTTCCAAGTGACCGTATACTTTCGTATTTGGAATAAATTACAACTTGATACCTCCACGCGTTCCTGAGAAAAAGGGTCTTGACAGACTGACAGACAGACAGACAACAGACTGAAAGAAGGACATCGAAGTGTTACTATAAAGACGTTTGTTTTTTAATCCAGAATAAAACCTAACACAGGGCTTTCACCTTAATAGCCTCACTCTCAGCCACATAACCTCGATGCAGTCTCCAAACTTCTCTCACCAACTAAATCACTGTCCTGTCATCGTAATAATCTCTTGTTTGTCGTATACATTTCTTCAGTGCAGTCCTCACGACAAGGCGCCATCTTTTGCTGTCAACGCGTTATTAAACGATCTATCATCATTTTACAAAACACGACTCTTTGAAAATGAAATAAAGTTATTGAGGAATTTGGCAAAGCGTATGTTGTGGCGCCAAGTGGGGTGTTTTTTGCACAATATTGCACTACTGGATAAACAAAGCAACTCATGTTAGAAAATGTTTTTCGATCATCAGATTTGTCTATCTAAAGGTCATCGCCCATTACAACAGCACCGCTCCAGCACGGTAGCGGCTCGGCAGCGCCTCGAAAAATCTAGTCGTCAACGCGCCGTAAGCCAGGCGAAGGCTAGTCGCCAACGCGCCAGATGCAAGGCGAAGGCTAGTCGTCAACGCGCCGTCAGCAAGGCGACCGCTCGCTGCCGGCACGCCACCGGCGAGGTAACAGTTTATTGTTTATTCACAAGCAAGGCGTCACCGTGCGGCCGGCGAGATGTCACCGCGCTTACGGCGAGGCGTCACCCCGCGGACGGTGAGGAGCCGCCGGCGAGCGGGCTTCTCGCTTGAAGCGCGCTGTCGGCCCGACGGGTGACGGCTCGCGGGCCGCTCGCTACCGGCGAGCCGTCCACTATTATGTTTAGCCATCGTAAAATAGACTTTAATTCGTTTGACTTAAAATCCTAACTTGATTGACAAGTTATTTGCCGTGTCGGAGGCTTGCTGCTACAATGAGCGATGACCTTAAGTCATTTACCCTGCTGGCATTAGTAGTCCCTATGAAGTATGGTCTACCTATGTCCTTTTCTTTTCGTGTAGTTAGTGCAGTAGTGTCAGAGTTTTAAAGCCGCCCATGGGCCCCTAACTTGGCTTCACATGGCGTCAAGAAATATCTCTCAGGCAGGCGTTTCCTCACGATGTTTTCCTTCACCGTTTTTGAAGTAAGTGATAATTATACAATACGCACATGAATCCGAAAAGTCAGAGGTGCGTGCCTTTGGTTCGAACTCAAGACCTATGACTTGGCAGTCACACCAAAAGGTTATCACTGCTCCTTATGATTATGTCCCTTATAATTATAAACTCTCTACTAACTACAAATGTTCCTTCAAAATGTTTACAATTATTCTGTTTACACCTACCACTTTACAGTGTTACTATTTTTATTAACATCCTAGTTGGTCTAGTGGTCGTCTAGTGCCGCGTTTATGGTGCTGAAATCCCAGGTCTGGCAAAGTATTATTGAGTTTTTCCACCAGGAATTTCTCAGTATCAGCCTGGGGTTTGAATTTGTGCTGAAACTTTCGGCCCCATCGGCCATCCGTTCAGCGAATAATGGATCCTGGCTATGGCCACTTAAGTTACATTCTTCAGTAAGACGTAGCATTATTATCTATCAATCCATGAACGAGTGTTTTACTTACACTTTGTCTCTGACCAAACTAATGTTATTTAATATTTAAATGTCTACTAAAATGTAGGACAGCATCTCCGGACATCCGGACGTCAACCTTCATTACCGATGACAAATCGTACATTTTAAATAGCGTAACGTTCAAAAATTATTTAATTACAAATTGGTGACAGATTGGGCCGTGGCTGTCCGAATTCCACACCGCCCATACAAATGAACAAAATAAGTAAATTAAATATTCTGATTGACGATACACCAAAACTTTACAAAACTTATTAATATGAGAGAAGTAGGTACCTACTCCATGATCGAAACTAATCCTACTAATATTATAAATGCGAAATTCAAAATTGAAAAGTATTTTTTTTTTTTTGAAAAAGTGAATTTGTTTGTTTGTTACGCTAAAACGGCTGAACGGATTTGGATGAAATTTGGCACATGGATAGATCATGACCCGGAGAAGGACAGAGGCTACTTTTCATGCAGATCCTGGATCGCTGACGAAGTCACGGGCAAAAGCTAGCATTATTATAAAGATAATTATAAGTACAATAATATTGTTTGCTTGTGAGAATTAATCTCTGGAAGATATGTCTGATCCGATTACAAAAATGATTTCACTGATAGAAAGCTATACTATTATTAAGCTATGTGTGGATGTTATAATACGATAGTCGGGCGGTTAAATCTTTTGCGCGATGCAGGAGCCGCTCTCCACTACTCACAATTACAAACTACAAACACGACGTCGATTTCAACTGGCTAGACATGTAACTGCAAGCATGACAAGCCTGCATGAAGAATCATTTTGTGCAAGCGTGTACAACTTCCCTATAGGCTTTACACTGTACCAGCAAGCTGGAGCAGTATCAGTTTTGCTTGAGTGGACGACGACGACGTGCTTGGCGTACGATCCTGCAAGGTTAACCTACTTATACACGTTTAATCATGCTTGCACAAATGCGGCTTGAACAAAAGCCGCAGAAAATTCTATCAATCTTCATGGCGCTTGAACAAAGTCATCATACAGACGCTCAAGCACGCTTGCACAAAATAATTGTTAATGCAGGCTTGTCATGCTTGCAGCCATTTAGACACCTGCAACCGTCAAGGGGGTGATGCTACCCGTCATACTAAACAACTTTCGCCAAGACTCACTCACATCCATTTCGTGAAAAAATATCAAATTCCTGTTCAACAGTAGACAGGCTATTTCGAATCCGGTATGAAAAGTTTTGTTTTTTACGAATCGTATATTTATATTATGTGTTTTATAGCAATACTACTATAATCAGCCTATAATGTTCCCACTGCTGGGACACAAGCCTCCTCTCTGTGAGAGGGAGTGGGCCGTAAAACACCACGCAGGCCCAGTGCGGGTTGGTAGATGTCACTCATCGAATTTTTAGTTCTAGGACATGCCGGTTTCCTCACGATGTTTTCCTTTACCGTTTTAAGAGCAGTGGTCATGAAATAACTTACACAAAGTAAAGCGCCTGCCTGGGTTTGAACCTATAACCTACAACTCGTAAATCGCGGCCGTTACCACTGGGCCACCACCTGCTCTCCTGTGTTGTGTTTCATAGCAAAAGGTGTTATTATGACAGGTAAAATCACTAAATCGCCACCCAGTATATGTTAAGATACACCCTGATTCAAACTTACTGGCGGCTCGGAACATGAGGCGAGTCACTGCGCAGTAACGAAGTCATGGGTTAGCGGGAGTGAGAGGTGGGGTACTGCGCAGCGAATAACACACTCCAGAGCCGCCATTAAGAGGGAACAGGGTCTGCTATTCTCCATACAAATTTGTTAGTTGCATTTGTCCCTATCGCACTCAACGACTGCAATAATTAGTTTCTTCAAATACCTATTTTTCTAATTCCTCGCAGGCCCTGTTCCCTCTCTTGATTACTATCAGGTCTCAGTCCAACACCCCGGACGATCGCCTCCTGCCTATCACCCAGACATTATAGCAATGTGACTATCTCAACGAAGCTAATTATAATATGGTGGCCACATTTTTTGCGTCGTTAATGTCCATTAGCAAAGGAAGTGTCGTTTTAATGGTCTGTGTCGACGATGACTCTTGTATCTATACTTACATAAAATAAATTTTAAAATAAAAGTATATAAAGCTGAGTATTCACTAACGATAAATGAGCAACTTTGGATAGGTGAAACGTTCTATCGACGAATCTCTCAAAAACGAAACGTCCTGTCGGTGAACAGTCCAAAGGAGAAACGACTGTGGGTGAACGCTTGCAGAATCTGGACAAACTGTCTTAATTTCGGTCTGTCTGTTTGGTCCATAGATATAAGAAAGAAGGTTTGGTCGTTTCTATGGTTTGGTCGCTGTACCTATATTATGTCCAGTTCTATCTTCAATTTTCTATTCGGTCACAGATTAGTACAGATGGGACACTCCGCAAAATCATTTAAATAAAAAGCGACTATTGCAACGACACAATAAAGTGCAATTCAGGTCACTCAGCACTAATTACCGACAGTTATATTCACCTAGAAGTTGCCTCTCTTTCTATCACGTAACTCTTATATCTTCTGACTACGATACGCCCTCTGAATTCGACAAGTCTAGCCCGCTACGTACATAATTGTAGTTGCGTACCTAAAATGCGGCGGAGTGTCCCATCGTATTCATCTATGGTTTGGTGTATACGGTGGGTCATCATCTGCCGAGTCATTTCCCAACTGTGATGATAAATATTAGCTTCCAGTCGAACTGAACGCAGCAATGCTGAATACCAGTATTTTACATAGCGCGACTAGTCGCTCTATGTAAAATACATCTACATCGCCACATGCGAACTACGCATCACAGACCTAACGTCACATAAAAATCCTGACGTCACACAAATCCTGCATCGCGCAATTTTTGCTGAGTGTAAGCCTTCGTATCACAGTCATGACGTGCACTATTTCTGTTCTCTATTTTGTTTACTCATGTCTTTTTGTATGCACGTGTTTCTGTGATGAATAAACCTATTTTTCTTCTTTTTTCTTTCAATTTTCAAGAGTTTACTGCTCGGACGACTTATATATGACGTATTATATTATCTGTGATATGACTATACGACATTAATCGTTCGGCAGTTGCCCGCCAGACACGACACCCGTCTGATCGTAGGATCCCCCTTTTTCTATGAGGTTGATGTTCCTCATACCTCTAAATAGGTACTTATACCTTACAAGAAAAGTAGAGAAGCAGCCAGTAGTTTCCAAAGGAGATAATTCGTCCAGAAAGGGGCTAGTGAATACTCAGCTTTAGTTTTTGAAAGTCACCTCAAAAACGATGGATATGAATTCCTAATTTTATTACTTACATTTCCTAGACTTCATTATTTAGGTGATATGTTTCAGATTTAAATGTGACGTGTCTCCTCATCATCAATTTAGCTGAAAGACGTCGAGTACTGGACGTGACTGCATGCATAATATTGCAGATTTTATCGTGTGCTGTCCAATTAGTAAATTACAAAACTGAGAAATTTGACGGAAAGTAAAAAAAAATGCCTTCTAGCTGTTTTTATATTTAAATAAATGCGAATGTCTAGAATTTTCTTAACTTTTTATGTACCTAGTTTTCTGCTTCCGGCACATTGTACAATCAATCAAAAGTTTTGATTTTATTTGGAGCATTTTTTAAGAGGGTTTACGTCGTACGGCTTTTCATACAATCTTTCAAGGCCTTAGTTTTCGAAATAACTGAACCGATTTTAATAAAACTTCATACGCATTATGTAGGATACAAAGGTCTAAAAACTTAGTTAAGAATATTTTCGAAAAATAGTGTTACAGTCAAATTAGACCGATTTATAGTTTTCCATAGAAACAGAGATTTCCAGTTATCTGCTTTTAAATAAAACATTTTGAATATGGTCTTAACTAAGTTTAAGGTTAAGGTTAAGGGTTTTGATTCAAAACCTATAACAATTCCACTAAAATTATGTTTAAATGAATTATATGATTAAAATCATAACAAAATCATTTATTACGGAAACCAATTTGAAAAATCGTAAATATTATGTCACTTATTAATGGAACTTCGCACTTCCTACAAAAATTTGACACGCAGAAGGACAGGCTTGTAAAATATTCATAACATTATATCATAAAGTATCTTAGACACCTGCTCTCATAAAACATAATATGTTTACGTCAAACTTTAAATACCTAAATATAAATATCACACATTTTTCCGTTAACGAGTTATCGTGAAAAATATTTGTGTAGTATGGACTGCTCATGAAAACGGATTAAAGTAATAAAATATTACAACTCATTAGCGAGCTATGTGACAAATCGCAGTGAATCTGTGACTCTAAAAAACTATCAAGAATTTAAAATACATATTATTATTGCGTCCTTTTTTTTTTTTTAAGTAGGTACCTATACATAATTATATACGGAGTGAATATGAAAGCTATAAAATTATAATCTAATTATGGTTTATTAGAATAAAAATATAATATAGTTCCCTAATAATATATTAGAACCAAGTACATAATTAATTTGGTTTGAAATGTTTAAGTTTTCATTTCTTTTATTTATTGTATCCTTCCCTCATGGTGGGCGGTTTTATGTATGTAGTTAAGGACAAGTACCGATGTCCTTGGTGGGCGGTATGTTTAATTAATCGAAGTGTATAGAGTGCCGCGAGTTTCTTGTGGCACTATAGTGTCACTGCCTCGGCCCGGCTAGGGTGCCGTGAGCGTTGCATTGTCACTGTCACTTGTTATTTAGGTTAGGTTAGGTTAGAACTGTGACCACACAACGCACGAGCCGAGCGAGCGTAGCGAGCGGTGCCGCGGTAGCGGCCGGCGAAGTGCCAGAGTCCGTTTAGGCACAAGAGAATGTAATGTTTTGGGAATGTGGTGTTTTACAGCGATCTAACCTCGATAATCAAACAAAATACCAAGTGACGTGACTTAGTGACAGTGACAATGCCAATCCAATGCTTGCGGCACTTTGGCCGGGCCGAGGCGGTGTTACTAGGGTGCCTGTAGTGGCACTTTATCCGATAGGGATAGAGTGCCCCAACTCTACGGGGTGTCCGGGACATCGACGCGAAGCCTGATACCATGGATTCAGTACATGATTCTGAACCCCCCTGCGTTGAAATTTTTCGTCGGTTATTAAAAAAAAAAATCAGCTGCTCCATACATTTTGACCGCGTAGGTATTGCACTTTTATAGGAAACAGCAGATTTTTTTTTTAATAACCGACGAAAAATTTCAACGCAGGGGGGTTCAGAACCATGTACTGAATCCATGGTAACCGGCTTCGCGTCGATGTCCCTGCCACCCTGTATACACTGCCTTAATTAATAAGAAGTTTACTATATGGTTTCCATGGTAATTAAGTTTGTTGATTGTCAAAACGTCAGAGAAGAGAAAAGATGGTTTAGGTCATTTTGCTAGATATTATTTCAAGAATATAAATATTGCCTACTGATAAAGTATCTTACCGAATTGTATTTACTTCATATAACGTCGAATTCTCTGTATATTATAAAGACAGCTTAAACACCCAAGAGTTTAAAAATAATAATTTTACAACAACGCCATCTAGCGTCAAATGGTTGAATTAGTAAACCTTTAAACTCCACAACACCATCCCACTCAGTTCCACACAACGTCAACAGATGGCGCTTGACACAAACCACATTTGAACACGAGTTATAGATTCAACAGTGCGCATTATTTTGTCAATACTTTATCAAAATAAACCACACATTCAAAGGACGGACAAAAATAAAATGGACACACACATATATCAATGTATCGTTTATGTACAATACACAAATCAACACTTAAATAAAGCGTAAAAAAGTCTCAAAGAAAAACTCAACACGAGAAAGAAAATGCAGTCAAAGTCATTTAGTAATCTTTGATTGCACCAAATACAAGATGATAACTAGCATACCAAATATATATCTTCTGATATCGCTTTGACGAAACCACGGATGGAAGTCTGAAAATGCAGTGTCAATGTAATGTCCATTTTTCATATATCTACAATAGTAATATAAGTCCAGTGCCGGTTTCTGTGAGTTTAGTGCAGGTTTGACTAACGACTGCAAGTTTTGTACAGACGCCAGCACATCAAATTACTTCAATCTGTCAAATTTCTTTAATCGATTTTCAACTTTATCGCTAAAGAATAAGGTTCAATGTTGATTGGGAAAATTTGACAGATTGGAGTAGGTTGATGTGCTGGCGTCTGTACTAAGCTTGGAAGAAGTTTTTACAGCCATATGATTGTAGTACTTAACTCAGAAATTATGACGTCTTAAAATTACTTGTGACTTTTAGAAGTAGTTATGTACCTACGTTCCAAATGTGACAGCGTGCAGTGTACATGTGTGAGAAATATTTTCAGTGTGCATACATAACAAAATTATGTGTTACCATAAATATATAACTCGAGTTTTTCTAAAGTTAACAATCACAGTTTTACCCCCTACCCCGAATGCTCACTGTTGTCTCATGCTAGTATATTGTAGCTAGGTATAAGAAGACATTTAAGAAAATGCTGTTTGAGTTTTTGAGGTAGGTACAATATGGTAAGAAGCAAGTACTAACCTTCTAAGAACTGTCTGGTGGGTAAACGTAGCGAGACTTTGAGGGATGACGCGTACGCTGAGTCGATGTACCAGTGAGGATCGCGCTGCTCACCCAGCCTACTGGTGCTGCCTCTGGAAGGGAGACAAAAGGTTTCATTAGTAACTGTTTAAGAGCATATAAGATGAAGTTGATCAAGACCAAACTTATTACAATCTGAGTTGGAAGTGGCGTAACTTTATGGGGTTCTCTCCCGTGAAGTTCATCCTTGAGACTTCTTATCCATAAGTTTTATTTTTCGAAGTGATAAGTGGTTAGGGTGTATAAGGTAGAGGTGGGCGTATCTCAAGATCGACAAACTTTAGGTCTGGAAATATTGAATGTATGAACGAAAACAAAAATAAAAAAGCAAAAGAATTTTATATAATCCATCCATCTACAAATAATATTATTTATGAATTGATAGCCAAATGACAGTGTTGAAGATAAGCACGTAGGTATTAGAGTTATTTCTAACGCGTTTATAAAAAGACAACTGTTTTCCAGATCTTTAGTCAGCAAGTGCATACGACCTTGTCCAAATGAAACCAATGAACCAAGGCAAAATAAACTTTACCTAATACTAAAGTATGTAATGTACCTTAATGGTAGAACATATTTAAATAATAATGATAATTATTTTAAACAAAAATAAAGCAGAAAATCACCGAGCAAAGTTTCATTCATGATTGCCGTTTCATTCATTCAAAACCAATGCAACGGAATTTATATCTAAAGCGAAAGTACAATATAAACGTGTAAAACTCTAAATATAAAACAGATCCCCATTAAATGAGCGAAAAACGCAAGAAAAATACACAGTGTGAGGTTATGACGAATCAAAACATTCGGGACCAACGCCTTTTGTACATCTGATAGCAATCATGCAGGAAAAGCCGGTCAGAATAGTTACCCTGAATCCATTTTTACTGTCATCTAAAGGAGCACGGATTTATAATAAATAAAATTAAATTCGCGAGGCGATATTCAAAATAAAAACTACATGTTTCTACCATATGTCAAACTCGGAACTATTTTTGTACAGCCCCAAGTTCACGTTGGATAGATGCAAAAATAAACGCGCCGCTTGCGTTGGTTTTCGCGGGTGAAATTTGAAAGTCAAAGCTCTTGGTAGTTCCGAGCTGCGGAAACAGATAGCGCTGTTCACATCGATCGTCAGTGAAGTAGGTCTGCTATTCGGTAAGAGATGGCGTTAGTGATTAAGTTAAGTGCATTTCGTTGAATAGTTTGAAATAAATGTCATGTAAATTAATGGATATGTCTACATTTTGTTTAGGTACACATGGCCCTTCTGCCAATTTATTTGGAGTCAACGCAACATACCTGATGTGTTTTTCTTACATAGATACTTCTCTATTAGTAGCTATCTCGATAGTCACTCCCTTTCTAGCCATATCATCTTTCACACAGTCCATCCATTCACAAATACATTTATTTAGAAACACCAACATAATGTCCAATAGTTATTACGACATTGATTTTATTGAGTACAGCTGAAAAATATTGCAAATCTTGCGTGCCACCAGACATTACAGATATCGTAACGTTTTATCAAAATATTTTCATACTAAAATAAATAGAGCGTCGGCTGGTTATTGTTTTTACAGCTGGGCTGAAACGTCTGGCGAGTAAAATTGTAAATAATGTGAATGACTGAGAAAACACTGATTCTGCAGATGAAAATACCAATGTAAAATTGGACGCAAACAAAGTAAGATTCACATTTCATCGCTATGACGTTACCGTTGGGAAAAGGCAAGGCAGAGATGATGAGGTACATCATCTGCTAGCCTTTTCCCAAGTATGTTAGACTAACCAGTATTTTACATGGAGCGACTGCCTATCTGACCTCCACAAGCCAGCAACTGACTAGGTAACACCCCTTGGTACAGCTCGATTGAAACTTAATGGCGGCTCGAACGTTAATACACCACGACACACACTCATAAAACTTGTCTTAAATCGATATCTATCATCATCATCATCATTTCAGCCAAAAGACGTCCACTGCTGAACATAGGCTTCCCCCAAGCACCGCCACCTCGACCGATTTTGTGCTTCCTGCATCCAGCGGATTCCTGCGGCGTTCACAAGGTCATCGGTCCATCTTGTGGGAGGCCTTCCAATCGATATTTCAATTTACATTTAGTAAAATAATATCGAAGTCAAAACTGCAGTATATTGAATATCTTTGAAAAAATAATTGTCTCGAGGAGTAGGAAGGTGAGAACGAGTCTGATGCCGAAAATATAGTTTTTCGAATGTTTACCCTTTTGTCTATTTGTCTGGATGTATGTTCCGGATTGCCGCTGAAACGGCTCAACGGATTTGGATGAACTTTAGCATACAGATAGTTTGTAACCTGTATTAACACATACGGTACTTCTAATCCCGGTAGTACCTACCTACGTTCCCGTGGGATGTTATCCGAGAAACGACACTACGCGCTATAATAACCAAACAAACTATTAATAATGGCCATCATATATTATAATAACACGTTTACACCAATTCCTGGATTTTACGACGCATTGTGTGCAATGCCGTGGTCTACCAAATCCTGTGATCTGCTAATATTAGATTTTATTGGAACTAACCGGACATTTTGTGCATTCCTAGAGGAATACTGTCATTTGTGTCAAGGACATCAAGATTTCTGGATGTTGCGAGGTAACTAAGGGTTCGAAGACCAGTCATACTAACGGGTATCATGGTATCCAGTTACTGGGTTGTGGAGGCAGTCAGTCCATGTACTAATCAGCCTATAATTGTTCCCACTGCTGGGGCAGAGATCTCCTGAGAGAGGGAGTGGGCCGTAATCCACCACGCGGGCCCAGTGCGTAGATATCACATGTCTTCGAATTTTTGGTTCCTGGACATGCCGGTTTCCTCACGATGTTTTCCTTCATCGTTTTGAGAGCAGTGGTGATGAAATTACACAAAGTAAGGGTTCGAAGCAACTCGTAAGTCGGGGTCATTACCACTGGGTCACCACTGCTTCAGTCCATGTTAAATACAGGGATTCTGTTGCATCTGGAAGCTAACCCCAAAGCTTCCAGCCAAACCGCAGAATATATAGCTGTGATGCAACCTAGGATGCCTCTGTCCTGTCCAGTTGTGGATGAGATAGGCTGCAGTTAGTGACGCCGGTTGTGCGAGCCAGTTGAATTGAACTACTACGGTTTCGCTGCTATGGTGTTGCGGCGGAGGTGTGCTACTGGCGTGAACAGTGAGAAATCGTTGGGACTCTAGTCTACTGGTGGGTATCATAAAATGACGAAGTGATCTGATCATCTGCTTAAATATAAAATAATAAACTGTGATAATAAATCATCTAAACTGTGATGATCAGTAAATATTATTGTTTTTTAGCTCCAAATGATATGATTTTACGAACTTACTGCAACTAAAATATGATTTATTGATTCTCTTCAAAGGAAGAAGTTTTATTGTGCAATATATTTTCAGTAATTGCCTGTTAGTGTGTTATGTGTTTAAGTTATTATATTGTACATGATGTAATAATGTTTTTGATATTAAACATACCTATACTAATAATATTTATATAGAGGTAAAATGTGTGAGTTTGTATGTAGGGAGTTATCTTCGGAATTACTGATCCGATTCTGAAAATTCTTTCACTATTGCCGAGTGTCATAGGATAGAAGCATCAGCATAATCAGCCTACAATGTTCCCACTGCTGGGACACAGGCCTCCTCTCAGTGAGAGGGAGTGGGCCGTAATCCACCACGCAGGCCCAGTGCGGGGAGGTGGATGTCACAAGTCTTCGAATTTTTGGTTCTAGGACATGCCGGTTTCCTCACAATGTTTTCCATCACCGTTTTGAGAGCAGTGGTGATGGCATAATTTACACAAAGTAAAGTCCCTGCTTAGGTTCGAATCCACGAATAACAACTCAGTAAGTCGCGGCCGTTATCATAAATGGGCCACCAATGCTCTAGGATAACATAAAGAACAAAAGACTGTTTAATTGGATTTTTCTATTCAGTTATTTGTCTTGTATTTTGGAGAAGTGGCTTTGTCTTATGGCTGGTTGGAGAACCCTTTTAATATTGCTGTAATCTAACTTATAAAAAACAGGTTTTTGTGCTAACAGATACATTCTTTAGTCTTGAAATTGTTCCGTATTATAAGTCCTACTTAATGCCGATTTCCAAATCTTCAGAACACTTTTATTTGAAGAATAATTTAGGTTTAACAGCTTTTGTATTGAAAATAAGTAGGTATATCAAACCACCAAAATTCTTCAGATAGGATTTGTATTTTCTGTCAACAACTTGCAACATTCCGAATTTTTGCGTACACGTACACCACAATCACGTAAAACGAAAAACAGCAATTATCCTGCTTTCATTTTAAACATTCATTCATAAAATGAATATTTTATGAAAACTTGCTCAGAGCGTTCAACTCTTATAAATCTCGTATTTTATTTTAGTCAACTATTTTGTTTGATACGTTATTTTTAGCGTGCGCAGGAGTCGTCGTGCGATCGAGTTACATGTGAGAATTTTGGTGTACGTGTGACATGCCAATCATTTTTGAGATTGAAGCTTTGTGCATACAGCGCGCTTTGTCGCGCGACGCGACACCGGTTATTGTTATACCGTGAAGTTTTCTTACAAATTGTATTGTTCGTGTCGCGCTGGTCTGCAAAAGCCTTGAAACTTCTGTAACTTTAGCCTAACTTAGCCTGAATTATACGAGGCTTTTCTGAAATGACGTAGGTACACTAGGTGACAGCACTGAGACGTCAGGTCCGGGCCCCTGTCAAAACTGTCAAAGAGCCGAAATTTTCAAATGAAACGAATGATAATAAAGGTCTTTTATCATTGACGAAATGGAAAACCAATTGTCAACGTGGCGCCAACTAGTGCCGTGAATTTTCATGAAATCATTGAGATCCTTTGTACCTATGCAACATCCAAAACCAAAAAAAAATAATACAAATGCCTTTTCCCTTCAGTAGCCTTTTACTGTCCCACGGCACGGCAAAGACCTCTTGTATTTTTCATTCATTCTCTTCTCATAAAAAGAAGGCACGATCTTTGATCACCACGTTTGCTCAAGATGGGTTGGCGATTTCAGACGGCTGCACCAACTAATGTTGTCTTGTCCACAATCATCATCATCATCATCATTTCAGCCGAAAGACGTCCACTGCTGGACATAGCCCCCCCCCCAAGCACCGCCACTTCGACCAATTCTGCGCCTTCCGCATCCCAAATTTCAATAATTCATAAAAAGGATGTTCTTTTTTTCCCGATTTTGAAATATATTTCGGGAAACATTTTATAAAACTCATCCAATAAAACGTTTTGTTATATTTTAAACAAGCTGCAGAGAAGTGCGAAAATACATATAAAAGTTAAAATCAAAACCACTTTGTGAAAACATTCAGAACGCGCATGACCATCGTTTGCAATTTTATGGAATACTAGCTGTACCCCGGGGTTTCACCCGCCGTTTTTTTTAAAAGAAATCGACTTATTTATAAATTACTTTCGTTTTCGCACAGATTTCTTTCCGAGTTTTTTTTTTCCTTTTTGCTCGGCTGTTAAGAGTCGTAGCGTCATCTTAAATAGCTTGTACCCTTCCTCACGAATTGGGCTACCAAATGCAAAAATTATATTAGTGTAGAGTGTAGAAAAAACAAAAATACAAAATATTTTCTATTTATAATATTAGTGTAGATACAATATCTACGAAAACTAGTGACCGACCGAAGGTCCGATTTCAGTTTCAGTTTCGGCAGTAAAATCTGCCAAACCTTCGGCCGTACCGAAACTCAGCGGTCTTCAATTATCGCGCGTCGGTCGGCTGACTTCGGCTGAGTTCATGGGTCTTGCGTGTGTCACCCGCCATCAACAGACTTTTGTTACCTACTCACATTGTCCCAAGAAGTATTTAACATGATTGTATTGTGCAACCATATTTTTTTTTTGAATTTTTCGCTTTCTTCACTTATTGTTTTTTATTTAATACTAGCAGCCCGCCCCGGCTTCACACGGGTAAGCACTTATCTACGGCGCATCTACCTGTTACTACCTACCTACCTACCTTACCCTAGCCTACCCTATCGACTTACCTATCTACCCTACCTACTTACCTACATACATACATATACATACCTACCTACCTACCCTACCTATCTACCCTACCTACCTACCCTACCTACTTATCTACATACATCCATACATACATACCTACCTACCTACCTACCCTACCTACATACCTACTTTACCAACATACATACCTACCTACTTGCATACCTACCTACCTACCCTACCTTAACCTACCTATCCTAAGAACCATCTCCTTACTATAACAAACACAACAAAAAAAGAATTAGCGAAATTGGTCCTGCCGTTCACGCGTGATGCCGTGACCAAGGAAATAGGGATTCATTTTTATATATATAGATAGCACGTTGATTGTCAAAAATATGCCAAATTTCAGTAAACAATAGATTTTTAACATGTCTATAAAAGTTTCAGTTTCGGTATCGTTTTCGGCCGAAACTGAGACAGATACTGAAGATTCGGTTTCGTTTTCAGTAGAAAGTCCTATTTTGGTCGGACACTAACGAAAACTTTACTCCTTTTGATCTCACTATCCACTACACTACACTACACTACACTACACTACACCGCTACTCCTCAACCGGTGTGTGGCCTATCACTGTGATTGGCGCCGACAGCTGTTGGCACAGTGCCCGCCATTGTGACTGACAATATATGTGCTATTAGGCTCATTACCTATACAGCCAATTGAGCGGAATAGGTGAGATATTGTTTAATAATTTTGTAGTTAATAGGATGCATTTAGTTATGCTCCCTCTCACCGAGAGGATTCGAGGCCTGTGTCCCAGCAGTGGGAACATTAAAAGGCTGATTCGCCATTATGTGACGGAGTCGCACTACTGCCGCCACGCGTTACGTCCGTTTATGGCCCTATTGTATTTGGAAGATGCATTTTTTTGAGATCGATCGCATGACGGCCGTTGACCTTCATAATTAGCGATTAGTCGCTCTACGTTCCGTCAGTCAAGTACAGTCAACGCAAAGTATTAATTGAAAATAATATTACTTGATTATAATATAACTAATGTATGTATGTATTTAGTTATGAAGGTACTGTTGTTATTTTAGAGGCAATTTACAGAGACAACCAAAATGTGAAAACCAAAAAACCGCTAACAACCAAACCATTTTAATGAACTATGTCTTGATTTATTTCAGTTCAAGAATCTGTATAGAACAGACAACAATACATATTAGTATGCTAGTCAAACTGTCTGGCTATAAAATGGTTACGTTTGAAATTTAAACATCTGGACGTAAACGCTACATTCTTCTTGAATTGTAATTGTGTAAATAGAGATTTTTGTTGTTAGGGAATTAATGGTAGTAGGAGATATTTCTGTTGGAAGTATTAAGGTACCATTCTCTACTCGACCGCAGGCGGCGACTGCAGGCGACGTGACGCGGCGTCATGTCGCTGCAGTCATGATTACGAACCCGATCGCAGGCGGCAGCAGTCCGTATTCCAGTCGGTACATAGACGATAGAAGAACGTGAGTAACGTGATTAAGGAAGGTATTTCATAGAAATTCATAGAAACCATACCTAGCCTGCAGTTGCCTCCGAGTGTATGTCATTAGTTCGACCAACAGGTGTGCGACATGTCATAACCTCGACAAGTCGTTTGTTCGACAGGTCGCTTGTGCGACAGGTCGTTACTTCGACAAGCAATGTCGGTCGGGTACGGAATGATAACTTTAACGCGTTTTTAGGGTTCTGTACTCAAAGGGTGGCAACGGGACCCAACTACTAAATCTCCGCTGTCTGTCCGTCCGTCCATACGTCTGTCACAAAGCTGTATCCTTTGAAACGTAATAGATAGATACTTGACAGTTTCATAGAGTGTGTACTACTATGGCCGCTATAACAATCAATCAAACAATCTGCCTAGCCTTTTCCGAACTATGTTGGAGTCGGCTTCCAGTCTAACCGGATGCAGCTGAATACCAATATTTTACATGGAGCGACTGCCTATCAGACCTCCACAACCCTAACAACTGACGCTTTACTGGCGTCCGCGTTAAGGTAGTACGTTTCTGATGGATAATATCCGACATCCATGCGGGCGAAGCCGCGGGCAAAAGAAAGTGTGTTATAAATAAGTATACAGTAATGTTTATTGTACACTCAAAAGCTGAAGGTAACTTACATTAAAAAAGTAGTACTCAATGCATTTTCTATACATAACCTATAACTGTAAGATTCTAAGCATGTATCAAGAATTTTTGAAAGAAAAGAAGAAAGAAAGAAAGAAAATACTTACGTTTATTTGCGTCAAACATGACGCATAGAAAGAACACAAAATAAAAATAAATAATCAAGTTGAGATAAAGTATGCGTCACATCCACGCAAAACGGCCATCGCTCAGCATAATGCTGCGACCCTTTTGCGTAGGTACTAAACCAATTCAAACACACTTGAGAAAGTAGCAATCACGTGCGATTTTCATTTACAAGCCCGTTTACAGTTAAAACGTCTGCAATAAATCTGAACGCGTTTGTTTTAACGGTTTTTATGGCTGCCATCTTACTTTCCTGTTCTATTTTTAAACTGAATTCTATTTCTGAGCCGTTGCTGTCGAGATGTAATTGTTTTTGCGAATAATTTGTGTGAATTCTTTATAGTGCGTAAATGTTGGTAAATTAATTAATTTGGTTTTAAGCTGAGAATACTTTTACACATTATATTTAGTACTAATGTAAATAATTAACTGAAATGTTTCTTCACTCGTTAACAGTAAATTATCTGAAGAATTTCAGTAAATCAATCCCACTAAATTCGGAATTTAACAAAGACGTTTCATATATCCGCAATCTCTACAATGTGGGTAATTAGTATTTGGCTAGGTAGGAATTCTGCAAAGATATTGATAGGGCCATCTTTCACAAAAGTCATTAGGTAAATGTCGAATCTTGTAAACTCATTAATTAGGTTGATAAATGGAACTGCACTATGAAAGACCTTTATGCGGCCCATGCTATAGGTAGGCTCCTGCAGACAGGCGAGATGCCACTCTGGTGCAACAACTTCTATGAAAACTTCACGAAAATTGTTCTACCGGAGAAGCATTGTGCCTATCTGCGGGAGCCTTAACGAAGTGACCGAATTCTGGTTAAAGCTTATCCTATTAATATTTATTAATATATCAATATGAAAGTTTGTAAGTGTGTTTGTTACTCAATCACGCAAAAACGGCTAAACGGATTTGGATTAAATTTGGCACACAGATAATTTATAACCTGGATTTACATATAGGATACCTTTTATCCCGGTAGTACATTTCCGTGGGATCATTTCCGAACTCCACGCGGGCGTAGTCGCAGGCGAAAGCTATAGTTTAAAATATAGGTAAAAATGGAATCATCGATAAATTCAAAAGTCATTTATTCAAACTAGGCTGAGAATCAGCACTTTTTGAACGTCAAAATTACTTAAGACAGTCCCTCAAAAACGCCCACCCTACACCACTCCCTAGTGGGACCTTTACCTGGGAAGAAGAAGTGGCGCAACAAACTCCCCAGCAGCACAGCTGTCTGTTCAGTTAGAAAAACGACGACGAGGACTATAAATCTCTTCAAATTCAGTTACCACGACATTGCGAATATTTGATTTGATAACCAGAAATAATCGGGTATATCCATACATGTATGATACCTATGTATTGCTCTATGCATCCATTAAATCGTAAGTGGTTTGAGAGGATTTTGAATCAATAATCCAGAACGGTTCCGGATCAATCAATCAATCAATTCAACCTACGCGCAGTTTGTTTATGGTTTCTGAAGCTAATTCTAAATCTACCGATCTCTTTAGATCCTGTTTCCATCATTGTTTTAAATTTTTGAATATGACCGTAATACTGTTTACACTAGCCATATTTAAAAGTAGCAATCTGCGGTAGCAATCAAACAAAAAACGTCGCCACAAAAACGGAAATTTTACACCTGACATTGATCGAACTATATTAGAAAAATCAGAAAAATAAATTAAACGAGTAAGAAACAACAATAATTTGTAACCATAAAAAGCAGACGGAGATAATTGCTAAACCATACTTACTAAGCTACCAAAACACCCAGGCCAGGTAGGTAACCCATACGTGGGACACACTGAAAGTTTTTAGAAAATAAAACTGAATGAAGCATTAAGGTGAAACAATTTGATATTTTTTCCATACAAACTTCGGAGGGGTTTTACTCCACTGTTTGATATGGTACATTCAAAGTTTAACATGATATCGTTAGGTCACATTATTAATTTTGTCTGTACGGCAGCAGAATAGTAAAATAAAAAGCCATTAAAAAGTTATGAGCCAACAAAGATTCGTTTTTCTTGCTAATTTTAACGCAACTTTGGGCGTAAATCAGTAATACAAGAAGTGTGAAATCTCGAAAATAAAACCCGTACCGACACAGCAAAATTATCGAAGATTTCAATTTTTATGTGTAATTGATTTATGCAGTGGTTTTTTCAGAAAAACCTTTTTTCCAAAGGCCTTTTCGTAATTTTTGACGCGCTCGTTTTACTAAAATTGGTCGATACGGTGTTTCTGTGCGTGCGAACTATACGTTGTCCATGTAGACGAGCTTCTAACTGCTCATCACTGATACTATCTCTGTCGGACACGATGCCAGGTGAGACAGCGTGGTTTTTGGCCATGCCCACCATTGAGTTCGAGCCCGCGACTAGTTCCACCTTAAGTTGCTAATACCTTTGCTGTATTTCGAAATATTCTCCATTCCTTTCTAAGCAACGAACGTCGCATTCGATGGAACCACTGAGTTACGGACCAAACGTTCACACGACGCTCAACGACGTTTTTGGTCTTCGGCCAAATTATGGAGTGTCTATCTAGAACTTAGCTTCCTGACGCTTAAATGCTCAAGTAAGATTTTTTGCACCTGACTCATACCAATGCCTAAGTTTGGACGAATCTGTTGGTAGGTCACTCTTTTATTAGTCTCTATCATGCGCCGCACAGTAATGGTGCTATCGTCAGTTCTCGCCATTGCAGGTCGTCCCTCTCGTAGTCACGTAGGTCATCAGTAGGATTCCTACGACCACGCTTAAACTCATTGAACCAGTTGTAAACAGTAGCACGTGATTGGGATTCATCATGAAAGGCCAATTAGATGTCATCATAACTTTGTTGTTGAATATGGGCGTATTTCACCAATGAAAATAACGCTTTCAGCACATCTAAACGCGTTCAAGAACTGTCAGTGGACAATATTCCATAATAATTTTGACACTGACAGCTCTTCAACGCGTTTAGATGTGCTGGAGTGAAATCCACACTAAGACTACAACGAAACTCGTAATAAATCAAAGAGAGAAAGTTTTCTCGTATTATATTCATTTTGACGCGTTATCCGCACTTTTCAAATTGCCGTGAATTTATAGGAATAAACAATAGATAAATTCAGTATACATCATCCATCATCAGTTACCAAAGAGTTCTAAATTCGAAATTTAAATCAATTTTTCGTTGGATATTTTTCTTACCAGTCAGTTCTAAAAACTTTCAGTGTAACCCTTGTAGTCATAATCATTTATTTGTCTTATGATATTTATCACATTCTGCCAAGTGGCAGAATGACTAACACTTATCTATCGAAATATACCCCAGAAACTACATATATGTAAGAGATACAATAAATATCCAAGCTATAAAATTCGCAAAACAAATACCTACGTCACAACTTCCCTGAAAGCAATGTCAAGGTCACAAAACAGCGACCTTCCATCAAGTTCACCGATGACGTACGGACTATCGACCCATCTTTGTCCTCCAAAAACTAGGTCTTTTCATTGACCTTAAAAGACAAGGTTTCCTCAAGGACTGCCCTTGGAACGAGGCCGCGGAAGAAGGCCGTGGCCTCGCTCAAGGTCTGGGTTCCGGGAGCGACCTTGTTGCGAGGACGCGGGGCCTCGATTTGAGACCTTGAGGCCAAGGTCGTGGAGGCTTCCAGAGCTGAGATTTGCACAGTGAAGGTTTAATGGTTTTTGATAGGTTTAGATATTAAAGATAAAACAGTAATACATTTATTTAACTAGTTATTTATCTTAAGTCTTTAAGAAGCTTTCATTATTAAATATTATGCAAGCTTCTTAACAATAAATTATAATACGACTTATCTGTAATCAAGCTTACTGAATTGCCTCGTTAGTCTAGTGATCGCAAGGTACTACTGCTGAGCATGAGGTCCTGGGTTAGATTCCCAGGTCGGGCAAAGTTTTATTGTGTTTTTCCATTCGGAATCGGTCTTTCGGATTCTGAATTTGTGCCCGGTTGATGGCAAGAATCGAGGATCTATTGAATAGGCTCGCCCCCTCGAAATGTGGGCTTAATATAGCCACACTTCTGCCTAACCCTTCACGAATTAGAAGCGTGATGTTATATTAAGTACAGCTAAGTTAGTGCAAACATCACAAAAACATTTATAAGTTCCTGAAAACGTATTACTTTAATATTTTTGCTAGTAATATACAACGTACTCCTTTTGACATAAGTCAACTAGGTAGGTACTTACATATGATTTTTTTTTATAACTTGCTGACCTGTCGTCAGACGTTGTCCTGTCAAAATTACAATTTCGATTTTTCGACTGCACCTTTCGGTTTTTCCTAATTTTCTTTTTTCGTAATCCACCCCAGTATTGACGCGAAAAAAATAAAAATAAATATCCAAATCGCTCGAGCCATTTTCGAGTGCTCGCGCGAGGCAATTGATTTTTATATTTGTATAGATATATATTTCGACAAAGTAACGATTACTTAATTTTATTTTTATTTGTTATGTTCTCTTCGGAACTATGTTGTATTTTAGGAACACTTGTTCTAGAACTTTTTGTATAATTTTTACTTATAGCATAATATCCTTAGAGTTATGGGACAACCATTGAGGTATTATTGTACTAATTGATCTCTATGGGGACAACAAAAGGCTCAGACAAAAGGAACACGTTTTTTAAGTCAATGCTTTTTAGTTAATAACTCTGTATCTAATTTACGTCAAAGCATAGCTGCGTCAAAGTATCGTTAAAAACTTGTAAACAAATTCAGTAACAAAATCCTATTCATTTGTCTCTGAAAAATATATATTACCGTACATCTTGCTAAAAAAAAGATGCACGTAACAAAAATTTATTATCACGTTTCCTTTAATTTTTCAGCCAATGACAGGTGCTTGTCATCCGAGCGTGTTAATTTGACAGCTAGTGACAAGCGCCTTATTGTTTTTTATTATTTTTCTATTTTCCCGCCTCCTTTGTTTCAGTTCCAAGCTACTTTAGCTGACTGACTTTTTAATAAGTGTTAAATAGTTTTGACAGCACTTTTAAGATTTTTTTTTTGTTTCCGATTAAAGTATTTCCGCTCCTTACTAACATTTTCCTCTCCAGATTTGCTTGTGGCGCTGATTATCTTCATTCGCCACAACATAAGGTTATGAATTATTCTGTCTGTGTAGGTGTGTTATGGGTATTTTGTGTCTTAACAATTTATTTATTTTTTGTTTGTTTCAGTCCCGTATTAACCCAACAAGATCTACATTGTGTTCAACTGCATTGAAGATTTTTATTTACTGTTAACTTTTAATTTTATTCGTTTTTTTATACACACTTGTTTTTCCAACTCACTTTAGACATTGGCAGAATAGTCGACATCGCCTTTGCTTGCCATCTATTATAGAATAGAATAGAACATTTCTTTGTTTATTTATTTATGCAAAAATATAATTTTACCTTCATTTCTCTTTTACAAAAGCAAAATAACCTAGCATTGTAATAGGTGGTTTACCTACAAAAAAAATAGAATAAAGTAAGTGTTACGTTGGTCAACATGTTTCAGCCCTTGTCCCATGTTAGCCAACGTTCACACGGACCGCGATTTTATTACGTCCGTGCAAACGTCGCCTTACAGGTCCCGTCAAGTAAAAAGAACGCTTAGCGACAGTGCAGGGGATGAGTCTGCGCACGTATACTTTCGCGTTCTAAAGTACTAGCTATTGTTTTATAATATAAAGTGTAAATTGTTTTATTGAAGAATCATAATAGGTACTTTATTTCCTACTTAGTACTATGGAATAGGCTGGAATTGATAAATCGCTCAGTGCGCAGCTAAACGGCTAGTTGCAGCGTTCTTTTTACCTGACGCGACTCGGGGCCCTTAAATGAACTCCGTAACGATTTTTTACGCACTTTTAAAAGGCACAACATACCTAATCAAAATATCGAGCCTTAAACCTAATTAGAAATTATTGAAGAGCTGGTTTCAAATTTAAGGGCAAGGTTTTTCGGATTTTTAATAGTATGTGTTACAAAAATTCAAATAATTATTATCTCTGTTCTACAAAAACAAAATATTAGACTGGTATTTTCGTTACTACTGAAATATTTGCTACAAGTACGATACTGAAACCATGAAATCCCGATAGTTTAACATCACAGCTTGACACGATCACGGACCTTCGAAAAAACACTCCTACCTACACCGAAACTACATAAAACTCACTTACCAAAATCCTTCAAGCCTCCAGCTCAAAAATCAGGTCACAAATTAAGCACTAAACTAAAAACTAGCAACATCAAGCGTACGTGTCCTGCACTCCGCACAAAACATGGCACTATGTTGAAAACGAACGCACAACTAAAAATAAAACTGAGTATGATGAAAATTCGTTAACGCCCGGAATAATAGTGTACTATATACTGATGGGATATCGGTTTTCATAAATAACCGGAATCTTCATTTGTGTAATTGTCGCGAAATAAATATTTAAGTCATCAGTTTTTGGAAGGGTCTTTTAACTCTACACCAAGTTTTACAAGGAACAAAGTTATACAGGGCTACGAAACACTATTTATCCTTCATAATACATATTGTTTTATTTTGGTACATTCTGGGCCGAGCTTGTATGGGACAGTTATTCATCCCCTTCGCAAACAGAACATGATATAAGACACAATGAATTTGCGACGCGCTATAATTCGACGGGAGCTAGATGGACAGATGCTATATTACAATGAAGGATGTGGATATCGCAAAACAAAAGACAATCCTAACAGTGAGTTTGTTTATTTGTTAAGTTTTCACGCTAACACATATTTAGACGCACATGAGTAGGCCATGACCTGGTTTGGGATATAGCATACTTTTTATCCCTATATTCCCACGGGGTCGGGACTTATGCAGGTGAAACCGCGGGGCGCAGCTAGTAGTGTATATTTACTTGGCAATCGAGTATGAATCAGCCTTTTCTTCTCAAAGACAGGTCCCTAACTAGAAAACTCCGGACTGGATCTAATCTGCATTCGCAATTTATTTGCCAAACATGTAAACAAACACGAGTTTTAGAAAACACAACTGTAACGCCTATACATAAGGTTCAGTTTGCGCTACAACTTCATATTTTTTATGACTTTTTCAATAGTACCTACTAGTCAGTCTAAAATCAATTTTATTTACACTACCATAACATTGATGTTTGTATGTGGAAATAACATCAATTGGCAACAAGGATTTGAATAGACTTTAGAAAAAATATATTTTACGAAATGTAACAGTTCTATAATGTCGCGTTTGTATATTTGAAAAAGGAATATGAAGAACTATTGTGTGTGTTATAAAATCTGTAAAATACCATATTTCAGGCAAATAAATGAATCTATCTCTCTATCTATCTAAGGATAATTAGACCTAAGAAATAGAAGAGTTGAGGGGCACTTCCTCATCCCCTTAAGTCCCCTCACAAAAGGTTAGTTTTGTTAAAAGCTATAGGCGTGTACAGTACGACACAACTTAGATGTAGCATCGGCAAAATTCGTAAAACCGATCACCATCCTAACTGAGTGCGCCTTCAAAATCACCAATCGCTATTACTGCTTTAGGTGAAAATGATCTTTCGAAAACGCCATAACTTGTAAAGTCTTATAACCAAATACATTCGTAAAATTGAAATGAATGAATGAAAATTTTCAAATCTATGCTACATCTAAGTTGTGTCGTACTGTACCCCAAAACACACGTATTTATACAGACATAAAGAAATATATGAATATCTCCGAATTTTACTGGAATGTGTAAATTATAATAACGCATTTATCTGAAGGATAGCCTAAACATCCAGTCCCATCTTTAATAACAGCATAAACACTCATGTTTTATCATATAAACGTTTATCTTATTATTAATCATTTTAGCTATAAACATAGCCATTGCAGCTACAGAAACTGTACCTACAGTGTTCACTGTTACGTGCAAAAATTGCAGAGAAAAAATTTTTTTTTGTCGCATCTGCTTTACAAATATAAAGAGCCCTAAGAAATTGCATTGAAATAAAAGGAGTACAAAAATCTTTGAATAAAACTAAGTTTTTAAGCTATTGCATAGCTTCTATCGCGGGCCTTGAGCGTGGAGACCTAATCCAGAAATTTCGTAACGAAAATACTACCTAAGAAAAGAGTGTTTTGTATTGAAAATTATGTTTAACTGCTTGACAACAAAGTTCAAATTTACTTAAACGAATGATACGAGAGTGTTGTATTGAAAAATTTGTTTAACTGCTTGACCACAAAGTTCAAATTTACTTAAATGAATGATACGAGAGTGTTGTATTGAAAATTATGTTTAACTGTTTGACAACAAAGTTCAAATTTACTTAGACGAATGATACGAGAGTGTTGTATTGAAAATTATGTTTAACTGTTTGACAATAAAGTTCAAATTTACTTAGACGAATGATCCTTGACTATTAATAGTTAAATTAAAACCTTTTTATTAGTTTGATGTTCCCGGCCATTACGTTGTGTCAAGTTTTAAAAACTATAAATGTGAATAACAGTTTCTGTCAATGTCATCATTGCTATTTCTTGTATTCGGGTTAATATTTTACAATTGCGTATGTTGATAAAAAATGCTATGCAATAGCTTCGCCGGGGCAGTCCCCGAGTGCCACACGTCTTTTTTTTTTTCAGGCCAAGTTACGATTACGTTCAGACACTGAACAGACAATGTACAATTTGTCTGCGGACAATTTGCAATCTTATGGCAATCCATATCACGCATGGATGTTACATATCACGCATACTAACGTGTGCGTGCTGTAAAATCCGGGATTGCCATCTGACGTGCGCGTTAGATTTGTATACTATTCCAAACTGTCCGCGGATAAATTATATCCATCGTTTGCTCGGTGCCTTAGTTGCAATAAAAGTGTATCTTTGTGCGTAATTGTTATTGGAGATGAGTTATGGTTGTAACGAAAATATTCCAAAAACAACAAGCCACCCACACTATTAAATTCCAAAACAACATTGTTATTATAAATTAAAATCAAAACATATTATCAAACTTATCCAGCGCACAATATATCAAAAAAAATATTCATCCATCCGATAAATTGGCCTGTATCTGAACGTCAAAAGTAATTGTGAATAACGAGCATTGTAGTCGTATGAAATATTCTGAAAACTCGCCAATTTGTTATTTAATTGTTACATATAAATCATGGGAGACATTCAGAGTAATTTATCATTTAAAAAAATATAATAATATGTATGTTGTGAAATGTATATTGTTGTCTTTGAAAGTGGAACGAATTCTGTTTGAAAATATTTTGATTAGAACAATACTCTACACACTACTACAGAAACATTCAGAATAGAAAATGGCTAGTGCGAAAATTGCTGTCAGTCTTTTTTTCTTTTCAAAACACATTTTGCATGACTCATAATGCGAAGCATTAGAGAGTGCTCTACGATCGAAAAAATGTTTTTGCCCCATTTCTGCAACTGCTTTTATTGTTACACTCCTGCAAGTACACAGAACCTACTTAATTTATATACCATTGTATAGATAATTAAATGGAGATTTCAACAATTGATTTAATGCAGCAGAAATTAAAAAAACATCAAAATAGCTGAAAAAAAAATCCTGTCCATCAATGTATGAAACCTAAATACATTGTTGTCGCACACCTGTTGATCGAACTAGTGACATACACTCTGTAGCTTGCGATAAAATCAATTAATTGAGTAAAATTTTTTTTAATAGATTCATTTTAGCCATAGGAGGAACCCTATTGAAAATGGCTCTTTTATTCAAAGTAGTTTTTTAATTATAATTAATAAAATACTAACAAAAATTATAATATCTACCTAAATTATATCCAACTTCGACCCGTTGCCTAGGGACCGACAAATATCAGTAAACATCAAAATAAATAGCCTTTGACATTACGTACGGATGGCGAGGTTAAAAATTTTACCCATATTGATGGGTAAAATAGCAGTCAAAACATACTTCATGAAAATTGATTATTTTTGTTAGAAACTATATGTGTCGTTAGATTTCAAATTGAAATAAGTCCAAAATGATTTAATTCATAAAAAGGGGTTTTTTTTCTGTTCGAGTGGTAGGCTTTTTATTATCTCATTTTGAGGGTGGTGTGACTATCAAAAATCGGATTCTCTATCATTCTTTCTATCATTGTTTCTATGAATTTTTTCTAGATTACGAGAAAAACGAATTTCTAATTTGGATTTAGGTTTATTTTGTCAAAATGAACCAAGTCCTTCGGACTTAGCTTCATTTTATCTAACAGAATACTGGACTTAGTGCAGTTTGAATCAAAATTTTGAACGATCGCGTCGCTCTGATTGGCTCAATGCGACTTGCTGCGTTTTGATATAACATGTCAAATGGACTTGGTTCAATTTGAAAAAAGGGATGTGTTTTAAACTTATTTTGTTTGAAAACTACAGGGACTTGGTTCAATTCGGTAAAATATTGTAAAAGATACTTCCCCTGCCTTTTAAATAAGAATAAATGCTAACTTTATGTCAAAAGTGGACTTGATGCGATTTGAAATCTAACGACACATATTTAGCATTTCTTTTTCGTTTATGAATGAATGTTATGTTTTTCCAAACTATTTTTGTAAGTATTATCAACAATCAAAACCAACAATTTTTAAATAATATATGACAATTATATAATATATTCTGTTGTATTTAAGCTCGTGGCTAAGTAATAACAGCCGCACGGATCGACCGAAGGTGAAGAGGTGAGAGAGAGAGGACGCTTGCTGAGGTCAGTCCGTGGATGGGTGACGATCCATTACATACAGAGACTCCTCCGTGACTCGGAAAGCATGCTAAGCTGGGTTGTGGAGGTCAGATAGGGAGTCGCTCCATATAAAATACTGGTATTCAGCTGCAACCGGTTAGACTGGAAGCCGACCCGAACATAGTTGGGAAATGGTTAGGCAGATGATGAAATTGCGTCTTCTTAAGCCAAGCGCACGTTACAGTCGCAACGTCCCGCAGCGCAACGCATTTTCATATAAAAAAGTCAAATCAATTTCCCACACACGGAAAATGATACTTATAATATTGATAACTTCCCTCTTAATAACGTTTAACTTATGATTTAAATGACAGAAAATATCTAAACATCCGCTAAGATTTCCTGTGTCGTGGGTGGGATTACACGCAGATCGTAAATCTAGTCTCAGAAAGTATCAAAATGAATTGAGTGCTACAGTGGGATAATTTTCTGAGTGCCTTTTTATATTTCTCTAATACCAGACCGTTCACTAAACGAATCCGATTTTGGGTTCGGTATCTATGAAAAAGTACGAAATGGATCATCGAAAAGACGAGATAACATCTTCTATTAATTAGGTATTGAATACAAATTCAAAAGCGCAAATTGTTGCGCCTACAAAGACTAAAATCGAATCAGTCGAACGCACTTTTATAGATAGTTCACCAGAAATTACATTGAGAGTAGTGGTGGCCTGGCCAGTGGTAACAGCCCCGACTTACGAGTTGTAGGTCGTGGGTTCGAACCCTGGCAGGCGCTTTACTTTGTGTAGGTAATTTATATCATCTCACAAAACAGTGAAGGAAAACATCGTCAGGAAACCGGCATGTCCTAGAACCAAAAATTCGAAGGCATGTGACATCTTCAACCCGCACTGGGCCGCGTGGTGGATTACGGCCCACTCCCTATCATAGAGAGCAGGCCTGTGTCCCAGCAGTGGGAACGTTAATGACTGATTTATTTATGCAGAGGTTAGAAAACAACAGTTTATTTACATATATGCCGAGAGTTTTAGTTCCAAAGGAATAGAAGTGTTCTTAATTGGGCTGTTTTATTTCTTTTTCAGCTGTTCCAGCAGTCATACGCCCTATGTAATCTTATGAATGCCATGTGGAGCTAGACTGACTTTACTGGATTAGCAAGTCTTAAAAAAATCAAGTTGAGCAAGCACTAAATGATATTTTTTGCAAAATACTTCAAGCACATTGCCTACTAACACGTTCAGTACCGGGAGCCCTCTTGGAGGGTTCAACTAGTCGCATATGGGATGCCGGGAGCCCTCGCGGAGGGCTCATTTTAAATGTAGTTTTTTCTTAGCGAATACAGCATTATAAACCGTGAAAACCAAATCTGATGTATATTTAAAAAATATTTATGGGTTGGTTTTAAAATACAAGAACTTCAATTTTTTCAAATTTTTTGTTCTCGGTTACAAATATTCACTAAAAATTTAAAAGGTTGTAACTGCTTATAGTGACAAGACCCCCCAGAAAACAAATATCAAATAATCAATACTAATCAAAAGATTCCATAAAACCACGGTTTTCAAGAAAATTTTATACAAAAAATAGCATTTGCCAGTAATACACAGTCATTTTCTCAACGAGAAGTATGAAAACAACAGTTTTACTAAATCCTCTAGGAATGCAAAGCGCGCGATACATTCTTAAGATTACAACAACACACTTAAAAATAGTTTTAGAGAAATGAAATTACATAATGTAGCTAATTTTGAGAAGTGAATAAACTACATTAAAAAGATTGCAAGAAAGTGAATGAAAGAAGAAAAGGATTTTCAAATTCGCTAACGGCCGCGACTTACGAGTTGTAGGTCGTAGGTTCGAACCCAAACAGGCGCTTTACTTTGTGTAAAAAATTTCATCACAACTGCTCACAAAAAGGTGAAGGAAAACATCATGAAGAAACCGGCATGTCCTAGAACCAAAATTTCTAAGAAATGTGACACCTACAACCACACTGAGAAAAAACCAATTTTCAAGGTAAAAAACAGGTGCAAATTAAAACTTGGAATCGATAGATCTTTGACAGTCGTTACGGATAGTCAGAAACTCTAAAATCTAACAACCAGTCTTACCAAGGAGTATCGTGTTACCCAGTAACTGGGTTGCGGAGGTCAGATAGGCAGTCACACCATATAAAATACTGGTATTCAGCTGCATCCGGTAAGACTGGAAGCCGACCCCAACATAGTTGATAAAAGGCTAGGCAGATGATGATGACAAAAAGACAACAGTGATGTAAAGGTTAGTTGATCCTGTTATAAAATATCTTGCAGCTTATTCAGTGTTAGTTAAGCTATTTGTCCTAATGATTTACTATTTCATCATCGGCGAGCCTCGGTAGTTGCATTTGTTTGTGTACCCAGATTTTATTGAGAAAAGAAAAGGGGAATTCTCCATGTATCTGCTTATCTACTACTTCATATTTGCCTACGGTATGTACGCTAGATTTATCTACATTAGCTTTCTCCCATTTGGACCTGTGCTTATACAGGTCAAAGTGTACAAATACAGGGTGGCAGGGAGTAGGGACATCGACGCGAAGCCGATTACCATGGATTCAGTACATGGTTCTGAACCCAGGGGGGTTCAGAACCATGTACTGAATCCGTTGAAATTTTACGTCGGTTATTAAAAAAAAAACAGCTGTTCCATACATTTTGACCGCGTAGGTATTGCACTTTTCTATGAAACAGCAGATTTTTTTTTAAATAACCGACGAAAAAAATCAAGGCAGGGCGTTCAGAACCATGTACTGAATCCATGGTAACCGGCTTCGCGTCGATGTCCCTGCCACCCTGTATTTTATGCGTCTGGACATTTGGAGATAACCAAGAAACGAATCGAGACCTTATTCACTGGAAATCGAAAGGAAGTCAATAAAAAATTGAACGACATTTTAAAGAGACTACAGTAATACAGGTATGTTATAGTTGGTGTTATTTTGAGAACATTTTCTAATTTACAGTTCATTAGATTCGTCATAAAACAGATTAAGCCATTTGATGTTTCAAATGTAACATAAATCATTAAGATTTGTAGTAGTTTTGATTTAGATTTAGTTCGTCATTTTGTTGAGAGTCTGCAGGAAGAGCCTTGGTCAGCTGGGAGGCTGAGAAATCTTAATGAAGATTATAGTAAAGAACTGAATGTGATCAATGAGACTATCTAAAAACGGTAATAAAAATATCTTGCTTACTTATTCGTTTGGCAATAGTAGTTAGTATCTAAGAGATAGAGATACTGACAGAGGATAATGAGACACTAAAAAAACATATGATTGATGATGATAATACTGCAAAAAATGACGATACTGAGTCCATTGCTCCTAATTTCACTCAAATACAACCCATAGAATTCAAACCAAACAAAAAACAACTTGTAAACGTAGTAAATAAAACAGTGAATCAAAACAACTGCAAATTTTTAACGTTTCTTGGAAACGATGAAGGAGTGTTTCCAAATGTTTTACGCTAAAATTGTCTGCCCTTGCGCTGCCCGTCACATTCTATGCTCTGCTGGAGGTACGTGTGGACACTCGTGATTTATGGCATGATGTGTAATCAGCTGCAATAATACATATTATAATACATCTAAATGTATTATATGTGTAATAGGTGGGGTTGAAGACAATGTAAGGGATTCTAAAGCCCAAGATAGGTACGATATAGTTTATAGGTCTAAGAGTTTTAATGCAACCTCAAGATAGCGCCACTACACAACACATAAATAAAATACAGACTCCGGTAACGGGAACATATCCAAATTGTGAAAAACACGGAATAAACAAAAGTATCTAGTAAAGTATCTAGTTATCTAACTGCTGCTGTAGATAACAGTTTTTTCTATTCCGTGGTGTAATTATGCAGTATAACTTTTCCTTCATATACAAATAGAAAGTATAAAAACTTCGTATTGTTAAAACTAAAAAAGAAATTCAAAGTCAAAGTCAAATCATTTATTTCAAATAGGCCCTTGTAAGGCACTTTTGAACGTCAAAATTTATCGTATATATATATCGTATTGAATCAGTTGTTAGCAAATGCTAGAAAATCATATAAAGTAAAATGACGTTTTGTATTCGTAATCAAGATTCATACGAGAACTCATTTATCATTTGACAAATTATGTCAAGCATACAAATGCTTCTATTTCTTCGAGAATATCCGAAATGTGTGAATAGATTGAAGTACTACTTAATCTTCGTTGCCACCCGATCAAATTACAGCATCTCAAACTGATAGTTTCCACGAATTCATTCACTAAAAGTCGGTATCAAATCAAATCAAATCCTCCATCATTTGGAATCATTCCAATTATCTTAACATGTTGTTTCTATTATTTTCCGGTGATTCAACGAAAAAATATTTCATACACAACCAGATGACAAAATTAAGCTGTTACATCAAATTAATGGGATTTGATATCGATTTCAGTTTTTTCTGTATGTTTTTTTGTTAACATGTAGTTGGTAGACGTATTTATTGGTCCAGGAAAACTGGGTGAGTCAGATTTTGTTCATAAATCATTCACTCTCGCCGAGCGAGTCTGACCTCCTCTTCTGGAAATTGGCTTTTCGCAGCTGTATCTAAATATTATTTTATCAGCCAGTGTATCAGTAAATAGATAAATATAAACTGTACTTTTAGTAACTAGGGCAACTTCTCGAAGGGATTTTACTCGATATAAACCTGTTTCTACGGTCTAAAAAGGGACTGAAACCTTGAAAAATTCTTGGTTGTTTGATCTTAAAAATTTTTACGAAAACTACAATTGGAAAAAACGGTATTGTTGTTTTTTTATTGCTATGCAGACCATGTTCATTCCACTCTGACTGTATGCACTCACTAATGAAACTACCAAAAGATTAAAAGGACCAAAGAAATTAGAGATCTTTTGAAAACTATCATAGTTATCTAATTTGGTTCGTTTATCTATTGCCATAAAAACGAACACAATAGCTATGTACTGTTTTAACGAAATCAGTACAAAATCAAATGTCATTTATTCAAACGAGGCTGAGAATCAACACTTTTTGAACTTCAAGATTGGAAAGACGGTCTCCCAAAACGTGGGCCCTTCGCCACTTCCTAGTGCTTTAGCTGGGATGAAAGAAGTGGCGCAACAAACTCTCCAGCATCACAGCTTGTTCAGTTAGAAGAACAGTCAGCAATGAATGTCTAAATGTTTGTAGTGAGGCCCTAAATATTGATTTTTTATATTTATCAGATTTTTCCACGGGCCTACACCATATTTAATCACAAAAAAGGCTGTGTTGAACTAAACTCAAAGCTGCCGTAAACACTGTAAGAACCAGATTTTATTGAGATTTCCGTACACATAGCTCCATCATCGTGGTTTAACATATATTCTTAAAATAACTTTCAAGAGCGTACCTGGTACAAATGGTTTGGTAACACAAATGAGCCGCCCTAATTCATGCCATGCAACAGGCAATGTAACACAATCACTAGGCGAATTTGTTGCAAAGTGTGTTACATTTACACCGCTCTGGTTGCTCTTCTTTCTTAGTCCAGGTGGTCTTTCTTTGGAATGCGCTACCTCTGAACATCAGGACGGCAACCAGTCGGTTGTCTTTTAAAGTGAAGGCACGTGAGCATATACGTAAGAAGTTGGCTGAAAGATCCCAGCGGTGATTTGCTGGATTCGTCTTCTCCTCTACTGATCTTTATTTCTCCTCTACCGATCATTATTTGTCTTGAAAAAGTTTATTCTGTTTATTATGTATGTATGTATTTATGTATTTATTCTTGTATTTTATAGTTATTGTCGTATTTTCAATCCCTTATGTTGCACCTGCCATGTTTTGTCTCTGCATCACCCTAAGGTTGACTGGTAGAAAATGCCTCAGGAATTAAGTCCGCCTTTGTACGGTATATTTTTTTACTTGTGCATAAAGTTTTATTAAATAAATAAATATATGCTACGTACGAAATTAAGCTAAATGTAGGTAGGTATAATTCATATTTATAACTTTACTACCAAAATCTAGTTTATTACTATAAGAGCTTTTGAAAATGTATTGCGATAGCCAAGAGTATTGTTTAGCGTGTTTAGTACGGAATTCGAACCAGATGATTATGATGATACTGTGGCGGCATCTATATTGCCACATGCAAACTGCTCATCACTTTGACGTCATGCAAAATCATGAATCGCGCAAGCAAAGTTACCGCGCGACTAGCAAATAAACAACGTCTGGAGATCATTGTCCACCAGACACAACACTTATTTGGTTGGAGGATCCTCACTTTTCTATAGAGGATGAGTGAACTTTACACCCTGTTCCTCATACCTCTATCTAATACCTTTAAACGAGCAATTCTTGTATGTGTATACTATATAAATATAATCTGAATCTCGGAAATGGCTCCAACGATTTCGATGAAAGTTGCGATTTAGAGGTTAACGGGGGTGAAAAATCGTTCTAGCTAGGTCTCATATCTGGGAAAAGTCTTTTGTCTATTTTCACAGCCTCGAGAATATGACACAACGTTGTTGTACCTGGAAGATATGTTTATATTGTCACCCGAGCAGAGCTCGGTTTACCAGATAAATACTTATGTAAAATAATGTGTGATAACAAAATTCAAAAGAAAATAAAAATAGTTTGGAAATTCCAAAAGTGCACGCCTCATAACACACATTCATAAACGTAAAAGAAATTCAAAACATAGCTTCTAACAAAAATTAACAATTTATCACTTTACATGAAGTATGTTTTGACTGCTGTTTTACCCATCAATATGGGTAAATTTCTAACCTCGCAATCCTTACGTAATGTCAAAGACTATTTATTTAGATATTTACGTTGTGGGTTGCTAGGCAACACGATAAGTCAAGGTTGGAAATATTTAGATAAAGATATTATATTTTAGTTAGTATTTTATTAATTATAATTATAATATAACTACTTTGAATAAAAGAGCCATTTTCAATAGGGTTCCTTTTATAGCCGAAACCAATGTATTAAAAAAAAATTGACTCAATTAATTGATTTTATCGCAAGCTACAATGTTTTCAAGCTTCATAAATTGACGGACAGGATTTTTTTTTCAACTATTTTGATGTTTTTCCATTTCTCTTGCATTAAATCAATTGGTAAAAAGTACAGTATTAATCTCCATTTAATCATCTATACAATGGTATATAAATTAAGTAGGTTCTGTGTACTAGCAGGAGTGTAACAATAATAACAGTTGCAGAAATGGGGCAAAAAATATTATTCGATCGTAGAGCACACTACTGCTTCGCATTACGAGTCGTGCAATTGATATTGAATCTCCAGAACTCTCGTTGGTAGAACTGCTAGTGCCACTAACGAGACAAGGCTACTCTACACCCTTGGAAAAATAGAAACAGTAAAAAATAATTTAAAATTTTCTAGAAAAAACCTGTCACCAGACATTTCAATTAGGTCTTGACAAGCAAGACTAGTAATCTAGATTTCAACGCTAGTTACAATCCTGTAATAATCTAGGTGACAGCTATTACGCCTTCTGGCTGAAAATTAAAAGCTTCAGAACCAGTTTGATTGATACGGTGTAATTTGCAATAGTAAAAGGTAATTGGAATTATTTAAAGCGAAGATGTTTGTCGGTGAAAAATGTTTTTATGGAACAAAATAGTTATGCTGAAAAATATCGCTAATGACCCTGATCTATCACTATCAACATTATAGACTAGATGACAGCAGAAACATACTCGTAATACTTGCAATAGTAAATTGTGGTTGAAAATCTCTCACGTAGAGATAATTTAATTTGCAGTTGGGTGCACAATGACTAGTCTGATTATTTTTATATAGTGATGGATGATGCTACTACTCGTATAATGGTTTATTTTTATATATTCTACATATAAAAGAAGAAGCTTTAAGTACATAAGGATTTAGGATTCGCAAGCGAATTGCAAGCAATTTCAATGCTGCCTACTTGAACTAATCAATTAGTTATTCATAAAATTAATTCCCAAATAACAGAAAAGCATATCAAAAAATTCTATAGTTAGAAAATTTTTCGTTATAGCTAGCTCTTAACTCAATGCTCATTAAAAAGCATTAAGTAGAATACTTACCTGCTATTATTTCACTGATCAGAATTATTCTCTAGCAGTACAACTTATATTGCTTGACACAAAAGCTTAAAAACATGGAAATAAATTACGACAAAATCTTCAAAATTAACACAAAAGCGATGACTCTAAACCAGTGTCACCCAGATATACAGAGAAACAAAAGATGGTTCTTTCGCTTTCTGACCATGCACGGAATATTCTCTTTGGTGTTCCTCATCATCATATACAATATCATCTTCCATGATTTAAGGAACAATGATTTTTCGAAGACATGTAGAAATGGGACGTTTTCCGTCGTCTACATCGCCATTACTTTCCAATATATCATCATGCTTTGGAAACAGAACTTGTTGAAGGTCTTAATTCAAACAATGAAAACTGATTACGAATCCATACGATCTTCTCATATTGAAGAACAACGAGTAGTCTTAAAATATGCCCTAAATGGAGCTTATGTTAGCAAACAATGGCTTATTATCTCTCTTCTAGCGACTAGCATGTTTCCTTTAAAAAACATCGTCATCTACATTTATAATTATGCTAATGGAGAATTTAAAATGGTCCCTCTCTATGAGTTAGTGTATCCTGGTGTAATTGAAGAAAAGAAAGATGATTTGGCTGTGTATCTTGCTATATACGCCATTCTAATGTACTATGCGGTTTATTCCGGGATGATGTACACTTCATTCGTGCCTCTTGGTCCTACTTTCATGCTGCACGCTTGTGCACGGATTGAGCTGCTGACGAAAAGAATGGAACGTCTATTTAAGGACCACAGTGGAGATGAAGTCATGGTGGAGCTGAGAAGTATCGTTGTGGATTTACAGCATATATACGAGTAAGTAAAAAAACGAGCGAGTCTTACAGTAGTCGCATAAGATGAGTAAGATCTGACATCTTGGCTGACAGTACCAACCTCTTGGAAAATGGATCATTTCCAGTTAATGTTGATCTCGCATTGTATAGAGTTTTTGAGTACATTGCGAGGTGAGCTTATACTGGAAATGTATAGCTTCATGTGTAGCCGTGTGTACCATCTGACGGGCAAACACAAGCACAGCGTGCGTTCGTTGATCAAATCAAATAGTGCGCGCTTCCCCGGCTTCCTGTTACACACTTCCGTCCCTTTTCAAGCAATAACAGATTGCAGGAAAGCGAGAGAAAAGATGAAACACATCAAAAGTACAGAAATTGTTCGATCACTTGTGAGAACCGCAACATACCTACACTCAAAGGCTCAAAAGATTTGGTCCTTCGAATCGAACTCAAGAGCTTTTGAATTTAATTTTTATGCGAAGTTCGGTTTTTTTTTTATAAATTCGTAATTATTTATTTTAAAATATTGATTTTCCGTTTGACCGTACAAATCACCGTAATCGGGAGTGTAATATTTGGTATTATTATTCGGGTTGAGTTGACTCGGGCCGAGCTGTCACTGACCCGTTGGTTTTTGATAAACACATATATATACGCGTTAAGGCGTCTATCATATATAATAATTTTGACAAACGTTTCATTTTCTTTACAGTTTCGTAGACCGCATCAAAGATACTTTCAGAGTGGCGTATGAGTTAACTTTGAAGGGTACAACAATTATTTTGCCTATAACTGCTTATGAAGTTATTGAGGTCAGTAAATCACTACAATAATGTTTCAATGTTTAAAATTCTATGAATGAGGGAACCAAAGTCTTTCGTACAGCCTACACGATAACAAAGCTGAAGTAGCTAGTGGCTGTGGTATATCCGCATTTGTTGAAGAAGCAAGGGCTGTTGTGTGTTCTCTAGTGGTGACCAAAAATTGGCGAATGTGAGTGAACGAGGATCGACGTCAGCGGTGAGCAATTGGATGGGCCTAAGTCCAGCACGTGCACACGTGCACGTGTCAGTCGTGTCACGCAAGTGCTATAAGCTGATAATGGCGCCGATTCTCTTGTACATAAACAGAGCTAAACTATCACTAAAATTCCTTACTTTTGGCTATGAGAATCTTAAAGCTATTCTGCAAAAAAAAATCTTTAATATCGAAAAAATTTTTTTTTACAAAAATGTAATTTGAATTTCACTAAATTAATACCTCAGTGCCATCTTAGTGCTTTCAAACTAAAATATAGTCAAGTTGTGTCACTTTAGTCTATTTCAGAATGGGAAATCATCGGTTGACAGGAATAAACAACATTTTGGTGATTTTTAGTCTAGTTTAGAGGCACTTGTGACAAGAGAATCGGCACCAATGACGAACCTAACCAATGAGGAATTGAAGAAGTGGGTCCGTCATAGCAAGAAATAGTCCAAAACACCTCAATAATCCTATTTCCGTCACCGATTGAACTGATAAACAATGCTTGATTACTTCACTTTGACAGACATGTTTATTGTTTATTCCTAAGTGTTTGTTTAACCGTTTCAGTCCTTTGGCAAAGGGGAGGTGAGCTTGGAGTTCATCACATTTATATTCGGAGGAGCTTTGATCAGCAGTTCACCTTGTTATTACAGTGAATTGCTTATGGAAAAGGTGTGATAACGTTAATTATCTTGTATTTGTGTTTCACTTACGTTCTGGCACAGATTACAGATGGTTCACTATGCAAATTCATTTAAATAAAAAGCGAGTCTTGCTACGACACAATAAATAAAGTGCAATTCAGGTCACATAATCAGCCTATTAATGTTCCCACTGCTGGGACACAGGCCACCTCTCTGTGAGAGGGAATGGGCCGTAATCTACCACGCGGGCCCAGTGCGGGTTGGTAGACGTCACATGTCTTCGAATTTTTGGTTCTAAGACATGCCGGTTTCCTCACGATGTTTTCTTTCACCGTTTTGAGAGCAGTGGTGATGAAATAATTTACACAAAGTAAAGCGCCTGCTTGAGTTCGAACCCACGACCTACAACTCGTACGTCGGGGCCGATACCACTGGGCCACCACTGCTCACCAATTCAGGTCGCACAGCGTTAATTACCTGCAGATATATTCACCTAGAAGTTCTAAGAGTTACGCGATAGAAAGAGAGGCATCTTTTTCTATCGCGTAACTCTTAGATCTTCTGACTACGTTACACTCACTGAATTGGCCCAACAATTCAAGCCCACTGCGTACTTGTAGCTTCATACCTAAAATGCACAGTGAACCATCTGTTTTCAAAATTCTTCTCGGTTCTACCTACGAAGAACAGTCGATTGAGTCTCTATGAATCACAGTAAAAAAATGGCCAGTGATAGAGGTGTAGTTATAATGTTTTAGTTAAAATGACGATTTTTATTGTGAGAAATTAACGAAAGGCGGTCATATAAAATTACAACACGTTTTATTTAATATTTTGTCATTTAGCAGGTAGTAACATAATTTCACGACTATTTTCTCCGGTATGTTAATACTCTTGGTATTAAAATACATCCACATTGCGCATGGGATAGCCGGAAAATGATAGCTGAAGCTTTGAAAAAATAGCGTTCAAAGTTTTCCTGTTATTTTCAAATCGCGAAACGTCTCATATACTCTAATCTGTTGCAAAATCAACATAAACCCGTGGTTAGTGACACACTAGTGGAAACGATTCAGCTCGAAGATTTAGCTGGCAAGCTGCCATATCTCGGCCCTTTAATTTTGTTAACTATAAAAAAAACGTATCTTTTTTTTTGTTTTTCATTTACGTGCTGACACTTTTTTGTCATGTTGGTATTAGTGTGGCTATAAATATGTCAATACAATGAGACAATCAAATTTTTTGTTTCGACAGAAATCAACAGAGAATTTGGGTTATAAATGTTGGGTTGACGTGAAATAGCGTTTAGATGACGAGACAAATTGCTATACATGTATGCAGTCCTCATGGTTGAGTTCGGCTCAAAATACCGCCTCTGTGGTCTAGTGGTTAAGCCACCTGTCTCAGACCCAGAGGGTTCGATTCCCAGTGGGAGCAAAATTTTCTGCTCGGTTTGGTTGGTGGTAGGGCTTGTTCTAAGTCCGCCTGGCTAGCTACCACCATCTTATCTAAGTCTGTCGCCATAACAACAATGTTAACAGCATTGTTGTGTTTCGGCAGTTAGAGATAAGATAGCCAGTTCCTCTGTGGTTGAGGATTCCGGATGAAGCTCGCTTCCACCTTCAGCCTGATCATCACTTACCATCAGGTGAGATACAGGCCAAGAACTTCCCCGTTGCGAGTAAAAAAAAAAAAAGATCAAACAATCCTCCCTGTACTTACTGTAAATACTACATCCTACATATTTATAGGTAAATCTAGTGAGGAAAGTTTTAAGTATGGATGTGAATGGCTATAAGAGTAGGGGAAGACCAAAGAAACGATAGATGGACTGTGTGAAAGATGATATGGCTAGAAATGGGGTCATTACCGAGATGACGACTAATAGAGAAGTATAGAAGAACGAATTCTTGCATTGGCATTATAATCATTGTTTTTTAAGTTAGGTATAAGGTCTATTTTTCAGCTGTAAAGCCAGTAAACGCAATTTTATTTCTTTCTTTCAAAGAACCATAGAGTCATAAAGAACCCTGTGAGAAATCGACACGTGTCACGACAAATCACCTCTCAACGAGGCATCCTCAGAATGACAATTGACTTGTTGGAAACCCGGACACGGCGTGTTGCCACGCCAAGCGCCGAACGCAGTGAAATCTAAAACTTATTAAAAACTAGCTTCTGCCCGCGGCTTCGCCCGCGTGGATGTCGGAAATTATCCCACAGGAACGTGTAACATGTCCTAAATCAGCGGGGTAATTGCGTAGCACTTACAATAGCAATGGGTTTCATTTTGACAGTTCAACAATTAATTGCGTTATTTACGTTATTTCTCGAACATAATATTATTAAGCAATAGCTTCTACTTGGCGCTCTGGCGCGTCATCCCCTGGCTGGCCCGCCCCTCCACCCTCGTTCTGTGCGCCGTCGACTCAATATCGCAGGTCATTCTTATCGTTCTAACTTTTAAACTATTTGTCCAAATTACTTAGTGTAAAAGACAAACTTTATCTACATTAAATACCAAAAGCGATGAAGGTATTTATTTTGATAAGAATTAAATAAATAAGTACTCTAAAATATGCAATGTAAAAAAAGTATTCAATTTAACTGTATTTATTGCTCACTATTTTGGTTATAAAGGCTTCCACATAAAAGGTAGATATATGCTGTCGCGGACTTTTATTTAGAACTCTTTAAAACAAACAATCCCACAATACATTTTCTTCATGTAACTCTAACGGTTTAGGCAGCGCACGCAGCATACGGTGGAGGTCTGCCCGGCTTGGGTGGACCACCGCCGTTTCCTCGTGGAGGCGATCGGCGGCGGTGACCTCTCGCGTACGGCCCTGGTTCAGGCCATGGTGCGGAGCGAGAGGGCATGGCAAGCCGTCACCTCCTTCTGCAAAGCAGTAATGCTCGCGAAGGAGAAGGTGGAGCGCGCGAGGGAGTGGCAAAGGCCGCGCCCTACAGCCCTAGCCGCCGCCGCCGTAGGAGACGTCCCGGGCGTCGGGAATTGATAGCCGATTTCCGGCCACCGTAGGCGCGGGCCTGCGGACGGAGAGCAACGGGCAGCTCGCCGTCCGATAAGGACCATGGCAGGCCCGGGTCGACGGCGCATCGTGTTCCACGCGCGCCTCAAAGAGATATCAAGGATCGAAGGAACACGTGTGGGTTTTAGTCAGTAAGAGTCTGACACGCCCTTCCGCTCCGCCCAGAGCGGGACAAGTCATTGGATGATTAACCCCCCAAAAAAAAAAGGCAGCGCACGCAAAGATAGATCTCAGAGGGCAGGAATTTTTCCGACTTACTTGATACTTATCGTTATATTTTGGCCAAATCACATAAAATCTTTATAAATTGTAGCCTATGTGTTATTCTAATGTATAAGCTACATTATTGTAAAGTTTCATCAAAATCCGTTCAGTAGTTTTTGTGTGAAAGAGTAACAAACATCCATCCATTCATCCATCCATCCATCCTCACAAACTTTCGCATTTATAATATTAGTAGGATTAATGTAGGGCAGTGTTTTCAACCTTTTTCATGACTTGACCCCATTAGTATGAAAAAAAATTTTCGCGACCTCGACCATTCGAGAACGATTTGAACTCAGTCGAGATTCCCGCTGAGTCGAAGTTTCTGCAGCACGAAACCTAGCCTGATGTTCCCGAGTTGCAGAGAGCCTTGCCTCACGACCTTCCTCAGATTCCTGTGATCGAACTAATCTCATCCTTTTAGCATTTCTGCTACATTGGGAGAGGTTGGATCTTCTTCGAGGCATTCTTACAATAAAATAGTACTTACTACTTAACACACAGTTATTTAGTAAACACGTACTATCGTAAACAATTAAATTATAAATACTTACAGATTATTATACAGTCTAAAATTGTCACAGTTTAAGTAATAAGTGTTAAGACGTGTAAACCAAACGTACTAACTTTATAAAACAAAAGAATTGCTAGAAAAATTAATTACTAACCTGAGCTAATAAACTTATACTTAATAAAGAAAATCAAGAAAAGAAATGCCTAACCTATACCAAAATGTTCGATGTGATTCTTTAAATTGACATAACTTATTTATTTATGAACCGATTGACATGAAATAAACACTAAATGTTAAGTGAAGCTTACTACAATATATTAGTGAAAACCGCATCTAAATCGAATAAGCCGTTTCTGATATTAGCGTGCACAAACACACAGACAAACAGACAAACCGACAAACAGACAAACAGACAAAAAAAAATTTAATTACAATCTCGGGTTCAGCATCGATATAATAACAACCCCTGCTATTTTTTTTTCATATATTTCCATTGTACAGACACCACTTTTCTACAATTTTATTATATGTATAGATGTATAGATCAGATTATCTGCCCTAGAAAAGAGGTCATAAAAGGTCAAAATATGTCATAAGAAAAATGGAGCTAAGTTCAAATCCTAAGTTCTTTTTGGAGCGGAAAAGGAAAAGTCCAACCAAACATATCCTCCAAAAATATTCTTAGATGACAAAAAATCTATCTTTCACAGTACACAGCAGAATAAACCTTTTTGTCATCATGAACTTCAAAATGGCTTTTAAATCCTCATCATAAAAACTCAGTATCATTTTTCTCTGCTCCTCAGGGTGAACAATTCCGCCAAGCAGTATACTCATGTGGTTGGGAGCGCCTCTACGACCGGCGCGCGCGCACCACCATTGCGCTGATATTAGAGCGTGCGCTTCGTCCTACAGCCATACGTACGATGTTCAGGACTGTGTGTTTGGATGCTCTGGCTGATGTAATGACGTTATAACTTTTACAATATAACCTCCCTTAACTGGGCGCGGTTCCGCTGGATGCGGGAAGCACAGAACCGGTTGAAGTGGTGTTTAGGGAAGGCCTATGTCCAGCAGTGGACGTCTTTCGGATGAAATGATGATGATGACTACTGGGCAAAGGTCCTTTGATTTCGCAAACTTTTTGGTTTTTCACTAGATAATCTGGAATTTCGAACTTGGGAGCAAAGTCCAGCGGACTGTGATTAACTTTTCAAAGCTTTCTAATTAATACTGCTGTCTGAAATCGCTAACATGGCTGCGTGTGACAGCAGAATTCTATCTTCTTCGTGAGTTTCACATAACGAGACCACAAATCGTTTTCACTATACCAATAACACTATTCCTATACCAACATTCATTGAGACGGTCTATTCTAAGGCACATAATCTTCAGCAGTAAAGGTTTACTTACGCGCAGATGTCTTAATTAACATCACGATAAAACAGACATTCCAGTGCGTAGAGGAAATAAAATCTGCGCACGATTCACGAAACATCTCATAAAGTTTTATATCACAAAATAGTGTCATTATCTTTTACGATTACTTTTTTTTTCAGCTTTTCCATCAGTCTTACGCCATATTTAATCTCATGAATGCCATGTGGAATTGAAAGATTTAACGGATTTCGTTAAGACTTTGGAGATTTTGCGAAATGATGGCGAAAGCACCAATTCACGTACAGTCATGTCCTTAATCTACACTTTTGTAATATCAACTGATTTACTTAATTTTTTTTGATTAATTTCTCCAACCTGCCTGCAAAATGTTGTGATACTTCAGCCCCCCATTGCTCGCAGAGGCACCAACAATTAGGAACATCTAGTCTAGTAGTAACTGGAAAAAATAGAGGGCAAAACACCTAGAGGCCGGAGCCCAAAAATGTAGTCGGATCAAATATCCGAGCAATTGACGATACCTATCAGCGCCGCACTCCATCAGGCCACTGATCGTAACAGATGGAAAAAGACCGTTGACAATTTGATACGGAGTCACGATTATCAGCAGTAAGAGAGCGATTAAGATGAAGACGATGTTACATTTTTGATGTGTAACATCTTCTCGCTTTCCTGCAATTTATGAGAGTGATTTCGTGAAAAGGGACGGAAGTGAGTAACAGAAAGCCAGTAAGGGAATCGCGCGCTATTTGATTTGACCAATGAGCGCTCGCGGTGCTGTAGTTGGCCGTCAGATGGTACCAACCTATTTTCCGAGAGATTGTAAACAGGATGATGATGATGACGATGACGGCGGTGATGGTGATGATGATGAATATTATTTATATGATAAAGACACCATGCACATCATATGCGACTGCTGTCAGGCTCGCTCGTTTTTAAGCATTTTTATTATTCCATGGCACAGAGTACAACCTTATCTGTTTAATAAAAAATCAACAAGTACCTAATGGTTTATTATTTTTATGTTCGTTTATATCACCTGATGGAACGCGATGGATGACGACAATGATGGAGCGAGTGTGCCCAAAAGACTAGACTCGTCGTGCAGACGGGTTATTATGTCGAAGGGAACATAGACACTGGCAGAGTATTATCCGCGCACTTGTCGCGTTTTCGTACGAATTTCGCACCGTCGTCACGCCTGCTCCACGCCCGCGCCATTCGCCAATTGTATAATATATGTCCCGCGCCTAAGTCTACTCAGAATTTACACTAATACTTTCCCAATAGTATAAATAATTCAATCTCAAAATAAACAAATGGTGCAATGGTCGCCCAAAGAAAATAGGTTGCCAATGACACAGTCGATTAAACTTCTCGACTGATCGCACTATATTTTAAAACAATGGTATTTCAAATATATCAAGCTAAACCACTGTTTGTATTATCTTATTTAATATAATTCTCCTGTATGTGTGTTTGTGACTGAACTCCTCCAAAACGTGTGGACCGATTGTGTTTGAGTGGGTTCCTGGTTGGTTAAGATTCACAATTGGACCCGGTAGGTGGCGCTGTTCGGACAGGACAACGTCTGTCACGTCCGCTAGTACTAATCTACCTATACTTTTTTTTTTTTTTTATATTAAAGCGGAAGAGTTTGTTTGTTTGTTTGAAAGCGCTGATCTCAAGAACTGCTGGTCCAATTTGAAAAATTATTTCAGTGTGAGATAGCCCATTTACCGAGGAAGGCTATACGCTATATATCATCACGCTATAAAACCAATAGGAGCAGAGCACCAATGAAGAATGTTCCAAAATCGGGGGTTTTTTTTTTGCGTTATCTCAAAGTAACTATTCCACGCGGACGAAGTCGCGGGCGAGTCTAGTATATAAATAAGCTATAGAGTTGGTTTGTTTGAACGCGCTCATATCTGGAACTACGAGTCGGATTTGAAAAAATCTTTTTCATCTTCATTTGGCAGCCCAATTCTTGAGGAAGGTTACTTAATATCACGCTACGACACTAAGGAGCCGACGAAAAAGAAAAAGAAAAATCTGAAAGAACGCTAAGAGAAAACGAAGTAATAGCACGGGCGGGCGATAATATTACGCGGACAAAGTTGCGGGCAGAAGCTAGTAAGCAATAAAATATGAAATATTATACAGTATGTGTCCACTGCTATTTCAACCGTATAAAGAGAGTTTTCCGGACGGTTGCCAAGACACATTACTACAGCCACCTAAAGCCCGACTCCCACCGTGCGCCATATCGCGGACGCACGCGCACCAGCCCGCACGACGCACCGTGGGAAACCTAACGTGCGTGGTAGCGCATGACGCGTGCGTGGCGGTGCGTCCTCGTGCGGGCTGGTGCGCGTGCGCGATATGGCGCACGGTGGGAGTCGGGCTTAATAGACATAACATTACGCCTGTCTCTCCCGGAGGGTTATGTAGAGTTGTGCCTATAATACACCAACATTTCACCAGTTATGTTTGAATCTCACGTAGTAGGGGGCGAGCCTATTGCCATCAACCGGGCACAAATCCAGACTCCAGACTGTTTCTGAGAAATTCCAGATGGAAAAACCCAATAACACTTTGCCCGACGCGGGAATCGTCGAAAAAAAGTCTTTGAAATGAGACTGCTAATCGTCAAGCGTAGCGTAGGATACCCAAGGTAGATAGACCGACCGTGCCTGTCGGAGCGAGGCAGCGGAGCGGAGCGGGGGAATAATGCGGAGCGGAGTTGCGGAAAGTGACTGTCCATTGATGCGGAGCGAGGTAGTGTGGGCCGGAGTTGTGGACTGTGCGGAGCTAAGCACGCGACGAGTAATTTGAGCGGGCTGCAATTCCGCAGCCGGTTCTTTCCCGCTTCCCCGCTCCGCTTCCCCGCTCCGCTTCCTCGCACCGCTTTCCGGTTTGTATGATTTTTTAAACTAATTCGTAAAGCATTGTCTAATGAAGCGGAGCGGAGATTTTATGCAATTCAATTGGTTAATATTAGCAAAGCTCCGATCCGCTCCTCTCCTCTCCGCTCCAGTGGACAGTCAGCCTAAAAGGTGCGGCATCTTCCGCACCCATTTTGTACTAACCGCCTTTTTTCGGATCGGAGAATTGGATGGACTGACAAAACTTGGCAGAGGCCAAGTCCACTTGCCCAGCAGTGGACTTGTTAATTGATTGAAGTCCAAAAGTCATGATGTTTTCCTTCGCCATATTTCAGGGTTATAAATAAGAGTCTTTATTTAGACATATTTAATGTAGTGCATCAAATAAGAGTTTCCTCTAAATTCATCACGGCGCAAGAATGTCGGTACGCATAAGCAGAGGTTGCCAACCTTCGGAATTTATTTAGCTAACTTTGTATTTTGACATTTGTTGGAAATTAATATTTAGATAAACAGTAGACTAAACCTTGTTTATTGAATGTGTTTTAGTTTCTGCGAACAGTTTCTGGGTTATAGAGATGTAGGTCAATGTGTTTACGGTCTAAGGATCCTTTACTGTTATAAACCAAAAAGTGTGTGTGTGTATGTTTGATACATCTTGACGCCTCAATTACTGAACCAATTTCAAAAAAAATCCTCAAGCATGACTCGGAAAAGGATAAAGGACAACACATAACATCACGCCTTGTTTCCCCGAAGGGTTAGGCAGAAAGAAAGAAAGAAAAATATTTTATTTGGGACACGCACAGGAAATACAAACAGTAATAAAAAAATAAAATAAAAACTAAAAGGAGCATCTAAAACTAACAATTAAACGAGAGCAAATTAAAAACGACCTGTGCGAGGCCAAAAAGGCCACTATCTCAGCATAATGCTGCGATACTTAAAAAATAAATACCGCAGCGCTGGTATTCTGATAGGGCCCGCTGTGATGCCACGGACATACCTACGGACACATAAATCCCATTAGGGGATTACAAAATAAATAAATAAATAAACAACAATTATTAGTAAAAAATAAATACAAATAGAAAAAACCGTAAACTAACATAAAGCTATCGGCTCACGCACGACGCCGACGCTCCTACATCACTTATCCTAGTTATAGACTAATTGTCTTTGCAGAGGTGTACCCATAGAAATATAAATAACAGGGTGTACCTAAAGTACACCCACATTTTTCCAGTTATGTTTAAGTCCCATGTAATAGGGGGCGAGTCTATTGCCATCAACCGGGCACAAATCCAGACTCCGGGCTGATACTGAGCAATTTCAGATGGAAAAACCCAATAATACTTTGCTCGACCTAGGAATCAAACCCAGGACCTCATGCTCAGCAGTAGCGCTTGCGACCACGGGATCAACGAGGCAGTCTAGGCTGTATTTTGTATCCAGAAAAATAAGACAAAAAAAAAACAATCAATACACGACGTACTTATATTTAGTAACCTAATCCGAGGATCTCTCAACGAGGCATCTTCAGGATGGCGATTGACTTGTTTCAGAACTGGACACGAGGTGTGTCGATTTCTTAAGCTCGACTCCCACCGTGCGCCATATCGCGCACGCGCACCAGCCCGCACGAGGACGCACCGCCACGCACGCGTCTTGCGCTACCACGCACGTTAGGTTTCCCACGGTGCGTCGTGCGGGCTGGTGCGCGTGCGTCCGCGATATGGCGCACGGTGGGAGTCGGGCTTTACAGGGTCGAAGAGATAAGCGGATTAGGTTATTCAATATACGTCGTCTATTGTATTTTATTATGGATTTCCGCAAAGTATGCCTGAGGGAAATAACTATTAAGGTGCAACTAGTCGCGGGCTCGAACTCAATGGTGGGCATGGCCAAAAACCACGCTGTCTCACCTGGCATCGTGTCTGACAGAGATAGTATCAGTGATGAGCAGTTAGAAGCTGGTCTACATGGACAACGTAAAGTTCGCACGCACAGAAACACCGTACCGAACAGTTTTAGTAAAACGAGCGCGTCAAAAATTACGAGAAGGCCTTTGGAAAAAAGGTTTTTCTGAAAAAACCACTGCATAAATCAATTACAAATAAAATTTATTGAAATCTTCGATACATTTTCTGTGTCGGTACGGATTTTGTTTTCGAGATTTCACAATTCTTGTATTACTTATTTACGCCTGTTGTAAAAGAATATACCCGTATTCAGGTTTTATTTAACAAAATTTAACATATAATATACGATACAATGACACAATGAATTCTGACAATGCAGTTTCTTCTTTCAATAAACCGAAGAGTTTATAATATATTACTACATTCTCCTGGGCTTAATGATATTATGTCACGTAGTCATTTAGATAAGCAGGCGGACGTCGTACCCTTTCAGAAGAACGCAGAGGCTCTGTTGTGATGTTCTGTGGCTGGGAATCTTGCTGGCCTTGGTCGCCTGTGTTACGATCCTCGCCATCGACTGCGTCGGTGAACTCGTCGTCATCATTGGAATCAGCTTCATTCGTTTCTAAAGAAGATTCCCCAGCAGGAGCTAGGTGTCGATTCGATATGACAACTTCTCTACCACTGCTCAGACGCACACGAGAATGTTGAGGGTTACTTTCCAGAGTCTCTACTTCTTCGACCAGTGGATCATATTTGCTGGTTCGATTATGGTTTCGCATTAATACTTTTCCTGGGACGTTTAGCCATGTAGGCATCGACTGACCACTTGAGGATCTTCTGGCGTGAGAGAACATCCGCTCATGGGGCGTACTGTTTGTAGCCGTACAAAGAAGTGATCTTACCGAATGAAGAGCCTGAGTTAAAACTGACTCCCATTTGGTTATAGGCAGATCACGGCTTTTCAGAGCCAATTGTACTGTTCGCCAAATAATTCCGTTGTATCTCTCCGTTTGTCCATTACCTTGAGGGTTGTACGGTGTAGTGTAGCTCGTAGCAATGCCTTTCTGGTGAAGAAAGTCTTTCATCTCTTTTGAAAGAAAAGAAGTTCCACGATCTGAGTGCACGTAAGTTGGCATTCCAAATATAGAAAATAAATCAGTCAATTTATTAATTACCGTGTTTGTACTCAAGTCTGGGCAGGGATATGCAAATGGGAATCGAGAATATTCGTCTACAATTGTAAGGATATATCGATTGTTCCCAGTGCCATCTGAGGGAAGTGGACCTTTAAAATCTATCGATATTCTTTCGAATGGGGCCATCGCTTTGATTAATTTACCCTTGTTTTGTTGAAAACGAGGCTTTACTTCTGCACATATAGAACAATTCGCAGTAATACGTCTTATTTCTTCAGTGGAGTAAGGTAAGTTTTTGCTTCGAACCCAATGAAGCATTCTTGTTACTCCAGGATGACACAAAGTCGTGTGTAGTTCTTTGAGTGCATTTTCTGAACTATTTACAGATGCTACTAATGGTGCATTGGCTCTTGATAAAGCATCAGCCGCTATATTTTCCTTTCCAGGGCGATAAACCATATCAAAATTGTATTCAGAAAGTTCTAATCGCCAACGTTGTATTTTGTCATTTTTAATTCTTGACGAATGCTGCTGATTGAACATGAATGCGACCGATTTTTGGTCAGTAATCAGTTTAAACTCTCGTCCTATGAGGAATTGTCTCCATTTCCGAAGACATTCGACTATAGCCGCAGCCTCCTTCTTTATGGCTGGGTGATTCCGCTCGCTACTGTGAAGGCTTCTCGAGAAAAATGCAACAGGTCTGAATTCTTGTGACAGAGTTCCCGCGATAGCATAGTCTGAAGCGTCTGTTTCAACAACAAATTGTATGTTGTCATCAATCGCGTTTACTGCTGATCTGGCTATCTCTTGCTTTAGAGCGTTGAAAGCGTTTACTGCCTCTGAATCGAGAGGGAATTTGCCTTGCGAAACAAGGGACTGAATTTTATGAGAGAATCTTGGCACATATTTAGAATAGTGAGCAAATAATCCCAATGCTCGCCGGAGCGATGCCGAGTCTGAAGGCAGAGGCAGCTCTAACAGTGGGCGTAGACGATCCGGGTCGGGTTTGATTACTCTATTGTTTATAGTATATCCTAGAATACTTATCTCTTTCAATGAAAATTCACTCTTTTCAAAATTCAGTGTAAGGTTATACCGTTTGGCAATATCAAGAAAACGCTGCAGTTTTTGATCATGGTCAGCTTGGGTGGTTCCACAGACTGTTATGTCATCCAAATAAGCGTATACTCCTTTAAGTTCCTCTTTCGCAATGATATTATTGACAGTTCTTTGAAAAGCCGCAACTCCGTTGGTAACCCCGAAAGGTATTCTTCGAAATTGGTATAAATTACCTTCTGCTTCAAATGCTGTATATGGTTTTTCTGTTTCAAGAATCGGAATCTGATGGTACGCACTTTTTAAGTCAATTTTGCTGTAGACACTATGTTTGGCTACCTTAGAAACTATTTGTTCAATACTTGGTAAAGGATAAGCGTCTAGTTGCGTGTATCTATTTACTGTCTGAGAGTAGTCTATACACATTCTTTTTTTATGATTTTCATTTGTTGTTACAAGCACTTGTGCTCTCCATGGTGACGAGCTTGGTTCTATAATCCCTTCAGCTAGTAATTTTCTTATTTCAGTACGAATAAACTGCATGTCACTATCTGAGTATCTTCGTGACTTAACAGCTATTGGCTTGCAGTCTGGTAAGAGATTCGGGAATAAGCAGATTGGATCGACATTGGCTTGAGACAGTGCACATAATTTCAAAGGAGCTCCATGTCCGCCGAAATGCATTTCTAATGTATTATATCTCTTAAGAATATCATGACCAATAATGACATCCGTACATAAGTTCTCCATTATTAATAAGTTCGCTTGAAAACTATGACCTTCCAGATGGATATTGACGCAACACACTGCATCTACCTTCGTTTTTAGATTTGAAGCTGCCATGCTGACATTTTGGTAGCATGACCTTTTTTGTATATTATATTGACAAACAAGTCGGCTGTCTATAAAACTAGCAGTACTCCCTGTATCAATCAATGCTCTGGCTACAAATAATCCGTTTATTTTTATCGGTATTATAGCTTTATCAAGATCAGTTGTAGCGGCCACGACACATGTTAACAATTTCTGCGACTCTCCATTTTCCATATGTTTGTTCGGTTCATCTATAGCACTAGTAAAAGCACTCCGTTGTGGTGGCGCCGTCACTGCACTTTTGCACACTTTTGCAAAATGCCCCCTTTTTCCGCATTTGAGGCAGGTTGTACCAGCAGCCGGACAATTTTGCCGTGCATGTCTCTTGTTTCCACAAAAATAGCATAGTTCTTGGATGTGTGTTCTCTGATTGTTAATAGGGACCGCATTGACAAAGGTACTAGTATTAGGTTGCTGGTAATCATCACTGTGTATTCGCGCCATCTCTAGAGCGCGCGCCTGCTTGAATGCGTCGTCTAATGTGAGAGTTCTATTTTCCAACAGTCTTTGACGGACTATGGACGATGAGAGTCCGGATATGAAAGCGTCTCTAATAAAATCACTTTCGTTTTGTTCAGCGGTTACTTGTTTAAAATCGCATTCTTTTGAGAGCAGTTTCAAGGCTTGTAAATACTGGTCAATGGACTCACCTGCTTGTTGCGCTCGTTTTGCTAGTCTGTGCCTGGAATATATTTCATTAGGTGGCTTCAGGAATAATGCATCAAGTCTCTTTATAGCAATATCGTAATCAGTGCAATCCTGTATACGCACAAAAATCGTAGGGGATAGATGATTTGTTAATAATTGGAATTTATTTTCTTTTGAAATCGTTTTCTCGGTCGTATTTATAGCTGTCAGAAAATTTTCGAATGTGCTTTTAAAATGTGTCCACTGAGGGGACAGATCTTGGTTTGAGGACGGGTCTCCGTCGAAGCGTTCTGGTCGTAAATATTTATCCATTTTGTTAAATAAATTGTTGTAAAAGAATATACCCGTATTCAGGTTTTATTTAACAAAATTTAACATATAATATACGATACAATGACACAATGAATTCTGACAATGCAGTTTCTTCTTTCAATAAACCGAAGAGTTTATAATATATTACTACAACGCCCAAAGTTGCGTTAAAATTAGCAAGAAAAACGAATCTTTGTTGGCTCATAACTTTTTAATGGCTTTTTATTTTACTATTCTGCTTCCGTACAGACAATTTAAATAATGAGACTTAACGATATCATGTTTAACTTTGAATGTACGATGTCAAACAGTGGAGTAAAACCCCTCCGAAGTTTGTATGGAAAAAATTTCAAATTGTTTCACCTTAAACGAAGACTTCAATCACACGAACAATACAGGCGAATTTACTGCTGGATGCAAATTACTGAAAAAAAAGCAATGTTTTAAAACCCTGAACTAATATTTGATGACAAATCGTATATTTTCAATAAAATTGTCGTCAACTACGCACGCGAGTACTTAGCAAAATATTCTGAGTCTGTAAAATGAATTCATTCAGTGCTTCAGCTAAACGTTTTCACAATAAATAATGTTATCTAAAGACGTTATTTTGCGAAAATATTGCGTATTATTCGCATTCACTTCTTTGGATGTAATAAAACGCAGAAAACGTTACGTATCAATGAAAATAACACGAATAACACACATTAAAATTTACGTAAGTAGATAAAGTTGCCATTCCCTGGAATTTGGAATATGTCGGGGTCATTCCACGATAGAGCAGTAGAGTAAAACGCCTGATACACGGTCTCCAACCGCGCGTCCCGACAGAGGTGACCTTGGTGATTTACAACCGAGTAGATGATGGTTTACGACCTAAGGTTGAAACAGCATTGCCGGTCTCCAACCAAGGTCACCTCTGTCGGTCGACGGCGCGTTGTGTTCCTGGCGCGCCTCAAAGAGATATCAGCATAACTGACGCGGTCCGCAAGGACCGAAGCCTGCCGGGGTTGCGGGAAAGTCCAAAAGGGATACCTTGGCCTGGCAACGTACCTAAAGGCAACTGAAGAAACACGGGTGAGTTTTAGGCCGCTTGCCCATTGGTCGGTATTTTACCGCGCAGTACTGTACAGTACTGCGCGGTACTGCTTATGTTTCCTCACTGGTCGGTAAGCACTCTGTACCGAATCGGTACTGCACACAGATATAGATATACCTAGATAGCGCAAGAGCATCTACTTCGCGTGCCCGAACGTGGCTCAGTGTGTCTCATTTTATATAATACAGTATATGGTCTGCGCCTGTCCGCCGCGCTAGTCGGACATAAATAATAAAATAGAAAATGCCTATATTCGTAATACTTTATAGCTTTTTACTAGGAACGGTTGATGTGACGTTGAGTGTTAACAGGTTATGACAATCGAAACAAGTGATACTATCGTATATCGCTTCAGTTTCATGGTATAGGCGCTTTGATCATTTTTCAAAAATGCCACGCATGGTTTTCATACAGATCGTGATACTTGCCTTATCTAGGTATTATTATATATCTATATCTGTGTACTGCACTGCTTTCATCTAGAATTCCAAATTCAAATTAATTCAATTAGTACGAGAGAGCATGACCAACATTTTTGCCTTATCGTTTTACGAACAAAATCGTATAAAAACGATAGATTTGGTTATTCTTAAATTCAAAAATCCTATTTTCAGAAATTTTCCGCGTCACATCTTCTGACCTGACCGCATTTTTAAATATGTTGATAATTCTTTTTTATCATGTTTAAAAATGATAGATTTTACACATCGAAAACACCATTTTCAGAAACCAGTAGCTTCGAGTACGTACCCAAGAGACCATTTGAGAAAATTAAATTTGAGGCAAACAATAAAACCCATAGCAATCCATCTGAAAAGCTTGTTTTCTGGTGAACATTGGTCAGTTGATTCGAATACGTCATTTTTGGAAATGTGCTCAGGCCACGTTAGACACGCAAAGTGACGCAACGGAAATATCTGAAAACAAACTTTTTAGTAATAAAATTACGAAATCTTTGTATATTTTTATTATCAGACACATTGTGATGAAACCGTCTGCCAATTTTTTTTGACATAGCAGAAATAGGCTCCCATAAAACTGTAACGTTTCTGACCGGTACTGCCCACCGAGTCGGGTTCAGAATCATCAAAACGTAAAGATTTTTTTACAATTATTCCCGTAAAACGATGTGACATGGTTTTGGTCATGGGCTCTCGTACTATATAATTCACTTGTTTTTGGATTTTCCCCAGTTTCTGAATGAATTATCCCTAAATTTCCCTAAAAAATCTTCAAATTTCCTTGGTTTAGGGAACATGATTATAAATAATAAGGTAATGGCACAATTAACATGGTAAATTAAAATTTGATGAATTGCATTCATTATGAGTTTGGGTTGAGGGAATAAATCGGTGGTTGAATAAATCGAATCCTTTAATAAATCGGTGGTGCCATAGAGTCAAGTAATATATTGGGTGATGCCTACTATAAACAATAAGGTTACCAACTTAAATTCATATTAACCCCAAAATTCCCCAAATCCCTGTCAAAATAAAATATCCCTAAACCAAACTTAATATTGGTATTTTTTCCCTAAAACAGGGAGAAATCCCTAAAAGTGGAAACACTGCGCGGTAAGCTTCCAGTACCGATGCAGTAAAATGCGTGACGTCACGCAGTACCGAAACGATATCGCCCCGCACACTTACCGACCAGTGGGCAAGCGGCCTTAGTCAGTAAGAGTCCGACACACGTTATTTAAAGATTTCCCACCAAAAAAAAATAAGTTCATCTCTGTCGGGGACGCGGTTGACAACCGTGTAGCAGGCAATATATACCGCTATTTATGCCGCAATCAACGTGGTTCAAAAAACAATATGAAAACAACAAAGAAGATTACCATCGGCACGAAAAGAAGAAGAAGAGAACTAGCAACAGTAGCAACGTACACACAAAATAGCTTGACAAACTTATGGGTCCGACATGGGTTTCTATCTACCTGTTACGACTGTCAAAGATCCTACTAATATTATAAATGTGAAAGTTTGTGAGGATGGATGGATGTTTGTTACTCTTTCACGCAAAAACTCCTGAACGGATTTGGATGAAATTTGGCACACAGATAGTTTATAACCTGGATTAACACATAGGATACTTTTTATTCCGATATCCTTACTGTATCGAAACTTATGCGGGTAAAACCGCGGGACGCTGCTAGTCTACAGTATAGCACAAGACCAAATAAAAAACCAAGACATAGCGCCACGAGCAATAAGTGAAGTTAGATAGCTATATGTAGGCGTTTTATTTAGATATAGTTTACGTTTACTTTTATATTTTTATATTTCTGCCTAAGATTCTCGATGTTTTGGTTGGTATATTGGCGTGTGCTTGCTGACATATGGCTATTAATTTAAATTATGTTTTGTGTTGTGTAATGTGAATTATTTTGCCTATTAAGTATTATATAAAATCATTATTTTTTCTAACTGAACAGACAGCTGTGCTGCTGAGGAGTTTGGTGCGCCACTTCTTCTTCCCAGCTAAAGCACTAGGAAGTGATGAAGGGCGGGCGTTTTTGGGGGACTGTCTTATGTAATGTTAACGTTCAATAAAGAAAATTATTCAAAAAACTTAAAACCCGACTGCATAAACACTTAACTGAAAAGATAAAAACAAGCATTATAATCTATAGAATTTTGGTATCGCAGGCGGGGACAAACTGTCCACGGGGCCACAGTGGGGCCGACCCGGCGCCAGTTAATTTTGACTGTTATTTGTATTATACTCGGTGTTTACAATAGCTTCAGTTTTAGATGTAGTGAGTTTTTAAAAGAGGAACCTATCTGCTGATTGCTACCTATGTAGGCAAGTTAGACTAGCTCCCAGACTTTCAGGCTTCTGATATCCTGTAACACAATGTTTGCAAATAATAGTCTACTAAGTTGCAGTGCTAAGAACACTATAATTATTTTATTGTTCTGCTACAATTTATCTACGGAAACTTCCTTTACAGTTCAATAAATAATTCAATAACGTAAACAATCCTATAATTTCAACTTCAAAGCATGTTTCGCTCGACAAAACTTGAAAGGATACTTATAACCGAATCGTTTCTGGGAAAAATTCTGAACGGAAATGTGGTAAAGAACAACGTGTTTTTTTATCAGTGATAGCCTTTGTTACGAGCAATATTTCTGTGCTAGTGTCAAGTCAAACTTTAGCGTTTTTTGGGAGAAAAAAAAATAAAAACGAAAATCTGAAAAAAAGAAATTACTCAATTTCTTTTACTCACAGAGTAATTATTCATTTCAGATTTTCGTTTTCAGTTTTTATTTTTCTAAAATCACCTCCGGATACAGTATCCGGAAGGATTTTCCAAAAATATACGCCCAAAGATGCTCTATCAGATTATATTTGTATAAAATAAATATCTATGTTTTCAGAATTTATTTTAATTTTTTAAATGAAAAGATCACCTAAACTTCATCATAGAAAAAAAAAGTATTTGAAATTGACACGTGGGTGTTTTACTCGTGCATTATAAATGCATCCCTTGATCCATAAATACCATAAACAGCAGAGGGATTTTTTTTTGGTCCAATGGAACACTGTGTGGCTGTAGTTCGTGGATCTTTGACAGTCGTTACGAGCCGTCAGAAGCCCGAAAGTCTGACACTGTTACTGGGTTGTAGAGATCAGATAAGCAGTCGCTCCATGTAAAATACAGGTATTCAGCTGCATCCGGATAGACTGGAAGTCATATCCAAGATAGCTGGGAAAAGGCTAGGAAGATTGATTTTGGTCTCCAGTTACCGCAAAATGGAGATTTAAGAATGGATAGCGACAACTTAGTGCTATCTGGTAAAAATAACCTAATGTATTTAAGTAGAATAGAGGAACCAATTATAGAATCTTTCTGTCATCCTGTGACATTTCCATGAGCTCATCAGACAAGAATAAATGAATGAGGAAAATTATGTGAACTTGTAGCAAACTCAACCTTAAGAAGTTTTACTATATATTCCTTTTTGTTTTTGTGTTTTCACTTTGATTTCTGTCATTGACTGTCAAGATAGACGAAATACATTCTATAATTTTTACTTTTTAAACTATTTAATTTTCCTACCCATTTCCCATAAACTTTTACAAGCATAACTGGACTTTATTTATAGCAACTTTCCTCAATCTTCTCCATCCCAACACGAACAATATCGCCATTCTACCCAGAATATAGACTACTCATGTGACAACATCACATGACTCGGGCAGTGGGCAGGCCACGACTGATCCCGCTATAAAACACATTATAAATAACTTTCTTACATTAATTAACTAACGCAACACACGGATTTTTGAACCGTTTCAAAATAGATCTTTTTTTAAATAAAAAGTATAATTCATTTATGTTTTTGTAGCTGGTGACATTAATGTGCGACAATTCGAAAAAAGAACGGTCTTTGTCTAAGCTCCTTTTCGCGGTACAGGATGATGTTTCAACAAAAGTTCAGGTTTTGTCTTTGTGAATTCTCTAGAGCTTTGTAAAATGCTTAAAAATAACATTAAATGCACTAATGTAGTAAAAGAAAGAAAATCTGAATATTGCTATCGTTTGCCCGTACAAAGCTAATTATTTATATTATTGTAGTTAATTACTGACTCACAAGTAGGAAGTCCATGCTCAATTGCTGAAGCCTTTTAATAACCCCCAAAAATCTAAAAATGCAAAGAATAACCATACGAACACGCAGGTTAATGAATCCTATACCCAGAGTTACCCTGTCAATTAAATCCGTTGAAACCGTAATTGATTGAATAGTTTTTTTCCCGAAACTATTCACGAAAATGTTTGGTGTAGCGCCAAAAAGTTTCCGCAATTCCGTGAATTGTAAATGCATTTTCTATTAAAAAAAAAACAATTTTCACCTTCCTACCCTTGTCCCCTGTTACTTGGGGTCGTCGCAACACGTTTTCTCTTTCCTCTCTCCCCTGTCAACCGTCAAGCTATCATTCACTCCCTTCTCTTTCATATCATTCTTCACACAGTCCATCCATCTTTTCTTTTGCCGGCTCTCCCTATCATCATCATCATTTCAGCCAAAAGACGTCCACTTATGAACATAGGTCTCCCTCAAGCACCGCCACTTCGACCGATTTTGTGGCCTTCACAAGGTCATCGATCCATCTTGTGGGAGGCCTTCCAACGCTTCGTCTTTCGGTACGCGGTCGCCACCAAAATCCCCCTATCCTCTATGTTCCCCCTATCTATCCATCATTTATATTCATCACTCTTTTAGTCACATGCACTGTTATTACAATACAAAAATAGACTTACATAAACAAAACATTAAGAAGACAATTTCAAAAACATTCAAACTCTTTTAATCATGTAACTAATTGTTTTACAAACAAAAACACAGTGTGCTCATAAAATTCTGAATTGTTTACCAACCTCTGAATATCTGGTGCAAGTGTATTTATTTTTCCCCAAATTCATCGAATGCCCTGGCAACACCATTAGTAAATGTCAAACTGTCAAATGTTACACGTAGCTCTATTACTTTTCTGCATACTCGAATGAAACATACAGGACATTCCAATGACATTTAATGAAAATTCAAACACTTGTGATAAATTAAACTTTTTGTTGCAGGAATATACCTACTGGAAATTGCAGAGCGTTTGGTCTCGTTTCAGTTAATTATTATAGACAACATAGACACAACTTTAGCCAGCGTAATAGAAACAAGAAAGAGAGAAAATACTTTGATTTATCATTCATCACCATTGTTCAGTCGAAAGACGTCCACCGCTGGAGCTATGCCTCCCCCAAGCATCGCCGCCACTTCCACCGACTCTGTGCTTTTCGCAAACAGCTGATTCCTACGGACTTCACAAGGTCATCAGACCACCTTGTGGGAGGCCTTTCTACCTTAGCGGTCGCCACTCCGGAACCTTTCGGCCCTATCCGTCATCTGTTCTGCGAGCAATGTGCCCTGCCCACTGGAACTTCGCAATTCTTCGGGCTATGTCGGTTACTTTGGTTCTCCTGCGTTTCTCTTCATCTCTTTATTTTTTTTCGTCTCCTGTTTTGAGCCTATATCAAGTTAGTAAAGTAGCAAACTCAGTATTTTAAGTGCGGTTCAGTAACCTACAAAATTGGGAGCACTGAAACAAAAATAATTGATCTACTTCCGACATAAACGGAGGTAACCACCACATCTATGTTTCATGACATTTATTCTTGTATCAAAGGAAATTGCAGATGGCAACACTTTCTATAAATACTCAACCCGGGTAAAGCGTAACAGCTATAAATTAAACCGGGTAGTGTTTACACTGGCTAGCGTAGGTGATTTATTCCGGTTTCTTAATACTGCGTGGCGAGTGTCGTACGTGTATCGTCAATACATTTTGTAGTAATATATTGTCTTAAAGGGATGATAAACGTGCGAGCAAGAACGCGTACTTATGGCTCGGCGACCATACTTGCCCGTGTGTAAGTACGCGCACTTTAAAACCGCCGAGTAAGTTCGTCGGCGATCCAACAGGTTTGAAATTTTGTTCGTAGCCCACCTTGGTTCGTAGTTTCGTACGTCTGTCATCGCTTCGAGTCACAACCCGCCATTTTGTTGCGACATTTGTGTAATGTATGTTTAGTTTGGTTCAGAAAATGCCGATACAGTGTGCAAGCTTGACGTGTGTCACCGACGGCGAGCCGAGTAAGTTGGCGAACTTAAAAACCGCGGACTTTAAGATCGCATGTCTATCACCCAGTTTATTGGTAGTTATTTTACCCCACCAGCAACCTAATTGCGTAACACATTCTCAATCTGACTGATTTTGAAGGATATTGCTAAACCAGCTTAAAAGGTGAAACAATTTGATATTTTTTCCATACAAACTTCGGAGGGGTTTTACTCCACTGTTTGACATCTTTCATCGTTTGGTACTTACTTATTTATATATTTATTTAGTGAAATAGACAATGATTTATAACGAAAACGAGCGCGTAAAATTTCATGAACAGAAGGTCTGTTCATGAAATTTTACGTGCGTATAAATATTATGTTTCCACTGCTTCCACTGCTGGGACACAGGCCTCCTCTCTCTGAGAGGGAGTGGGCTGTAATCTACCACGCGGGCCTAGTGCGGGTTGGTAGATGTCACATGTCTTCGAACTTTTTGGTTCTATGACATGCCGGTTTCCTCACGATGTTTTCCTTCACCGTTTTGAGAGCAGTGGTGATGAAATTATTTACACAAAGTAAAGCGCCTGCTTTGGTTCGAACCCACGACCTACAACTCGTAAGTCGGGGCCGTTACCACTGGAACTACTCGTATGCAGTAGTTAACTAAGACTTGTGTATTACTATTCTGACGTTTACACCAGTTATTGTTTGTACTTAAATCTGTTTCTGAACGTAAACGTGTCAAGACTGACGCTAACCCATTAACATTATTATTATTGGCAGAGTATTGTTCTCAATTGGAGCTAAGTAATAAATGTTTGTTAATGAGGACTAGATGGTTAAATCAATGGTCTTTAACACTAACGTGTTAAATGCTTAAGTTTTAAGTTTCATTGACAGGGAAAGAGTGTCCGTTGGTTCTCTTACTACGCTTTGGAATGGGCAACTACCTTCATGTTCCTGACTGACCGACTCTTTGCCAATTCAAAACTGCCTGTAATTGTTTTAATTGAAATAAATGCTTTGACTTTGAGTTTGTCAGCTGACTTTATGCTTCCAAAGATTTACGAGAAGATAGAGTAAGAGTAATCTCTGAAGCCGGAGAAGCTGTGTTGGTGTAGCGGTTACATCGTCAGATCCGATGTACGCATCAAAGACATGACGTCATACAAATCCTACATCGCGCAATTAGAGTTTACCCGCAACTAAGTATGAACCTACATTCAGCTACAATGTAGGATTCATAGCCATGTAGCGCAGAAGATCTATATACATATAATAAAATAGTAACGAAGATTTTTTGTCCGTTTCTCTGTTTGTTTGTTCTGGATTGATGCAATATTGGCTGAACAGATTTGTATGAAATTTGGCACACAGATAGTTCATAAGCTGGATTAACACGTAGAGTACTTAATCGCGATAGTACGTTCCTGTGGGATATACTCCGACATCCACGCGGGAGAAGCCGCGAGCGAAAGCTAATATTATATATTTCTACGGCAAAAATATGCTGACAAATGCTTCCCATGTAATTTTCCAGCGCAAAAAGGTGCTATTAACCTACCTGCTCTTAAATTTTCTGTCATGGCATAATATCACTTTCATAAACCATATTATTTTTTACTCATCAGAACCCAAAAGATTTTTAAATATTTTTCAAAATCATACGAAAATAATTAACTCCTTATAATTCAAGGATTTGACAACATTTCTACAACCCCACTTATCAACAACATACATTTTTACCCATCACCATTAATTATGATACATAATTATTTTAGTGTCCCATATTCTTGGTAGCAACAAAATGGTCTAAAATTCATCCTTGTCCTATATACCGTTGCTAATTAATTAAGGAACCAGACAGTAACGACATAAATAACTTCAGTATACATAAATATTATGAACGCCGTGATATAATGTCGGAGATGACACGATAGGGCCGTCGCTTGTCATGTCTTGTGGATGAGCTAGTTTTTCATAAGTTTGTCACAATTTTGGTGGAAAATAGAGTAGCTAATTGGACTTGATGCAACTCGGATTTTTTTATTACAGCATGCACTGCTGGGATACAGGACTGTTCTCTTCGAGAGGGCCGTAAACTACCACGCGGGCCCAGTGCGGGTTGGTAGATGTAACATGTGTTCGAATTTTTTATTGTAGGACATATCGGTTTTCTCACTATGTTTTCCTTCAACGTATTGAGAGCAGTGACAATGAATTTCTTTACGACCTACAACTCATAAGTCGGGGCCGTTACCACTGGGCAACCTCTGCTCCTCACCTACTGATTTGTTGATTTTACAATGATATTGTCTTATTTGAACCGAAGGACCACATGGAAAAGTTTGTTGTCATCTTGCTAGAGGGTGATAAAAAATAGAGCAATTGGAGTTGACTCAACGGGATTGAATGATTGAGACAATGAACCTGACCCATCATTCGCACCAAAGGACCAGTATAGAAAATACTGTATATACCGATATAAGAAATAGAGGAATAGAGCTTGATGCAACAGGATTGTGGATTGTGCAACAGGATGCAAAAGCAGTGGTGACCCAGTGATAACGACCACGACTTTAAGGACCAGATTTGAATAATTGAATTCAAATGATATATGATTTGATATCTGTAGGTTCAAACACTTTTACACGTCAAAAATAAACTATGTTTTTAAACTAGATGAGTTCAGTGTTTCCTTTGCCTTTCTAATTACGCTTACATTCATAAAACAAAAATTCAATCAAACTAAAATGGCGTCGCAAAATTCAGTGTCGACTGGCAATGCACATATAGAGACTGGCGGCATTGCCACTTTGTATGGCAATGCAAGGTCAAAGCCAGCCCTGGGTCACGGGAAGTGTCAACAAGCCATTTGGAGACTTTGTTGATTGAACAAACCATGAGCACTCGGATCCCGCTCGGCTCTAGGGTTTCAATCCCAAACGGCTCGAAAATACAGTTACCTATTTAGGCTAAGCTGAGATGAAAGACCGAAAAAAACTCAAAGGTCACAGTCTCTTTTATAGTCCAGATATCATCTTGGAAAGTCAACGCAAAAGTCGAAAAGGAAAGTTAATTTCTGAGGTCACCGATTTTTTTCACCGATTGTTATCTTTATCAAGTAATGGGTCAGCTCTTGACCTCGACCTCGCCTTGTGGAAAGTGAAAATGGATGGTCTACGAAGAAACAACTGCACCTAGAAGATGCTATTTGATCTTTCATGACTTGGAATATGAAAAAATGTGCTGTTGTTTATCATACTTACACCATAACTAAACTAGACAAACAGTTAACGAACCAAATCGTAATTTTACACCGTCCATGGCAGTCATTCAGCTGCAACTAATAGCAACATTTTAAGAACTATTAATAGAAAACGTCCTACACAAAAAATAGGAGAGATACATTTAAAATAACGGTTTAAAACCTAATCCTAAAATAGCGGGTTCAGCTAACCGATTACATCACATCGTGACATTCTCGATCTACCCGTTTAATATTACTGGTAATTTGTGCGAAATCCAGCATTTATGCCAAGCCCAATTTAATGTCTTTCTGCGTAATAATTAGTCCACTGAACGCATTTGGACAATTTGGCAAAGGAAAACAACGATTTAGCGAGCTTTAAAATCGTTTCGAAACGTTTAACAACAATTTAAAAACTGTTTACTATTAAACACGCTTAATTCTACCTTACCTTACAGTAAATACCTTAAATAGAAAAAAAATCACTCACAGTACACTCCGAAAAAGGATGAAAAGCACAAATAAATAGGCTGTTTAAACAAATTCCATTGCACTTACTTCCGGGGCGGAAAACTCGAAAGCGCGCAAGATGGCGTCGAAAGCGCGCGAAAAGTTTCAGGCGGCAAGTGTTATCGCCGACGAGGGTATCACAACTGCGTCGTTATATAATTATATTACTATCAAGTTTATGAGTGTCGGGTGTTGGAATTTATATCGCGTAGTCTGCGCCCGTCCAGAGAACATTCGTGACTAACACTGTTTCACGTGCTTTTAATATAAAATTTAGGTGGCACGGGTGAAATGCTGGGCGGGTAACGATGTATTTTGGATCGCGTCATAAAGTCATACGACGCGGTTGCATGGAAATTATAACTGGTCAGTACATAAGCTGAGTCACGGAGAACATGCACCGTCTCTGTGCAATTGAGGAAATGTTCTTATTCGGAAAAGCTGTGGTCGACCACAAAAATAAAATCATTTGATGAAAATAGACTTAATAAGTATATTTTTTTAAGTTTTCTTTTTGTCTGAGAACCACAAACAAAAAAATAGAAGTTTAGATTAGAAAATATTTGTTTATTATAAATAAACAAATATTTTCTAATCTAAACTTCTTTAAAAAGAAAATATTTGATTTTTTTGTATGTTTGTTTGTTTGTTTGTTATCCTTTCACGCTAAAACGGTTGAACGGATTTGAATGAAATTTGGCACATGGGTAGATCATGAAGTGGATTAGGACATAGGAACTTTTTATCCCGATATTTCCAAGGGATCTAGACTTATGCGGGAGAAAGCGCTGGGCGCAGCTTGTATTTAGTTTAAAAACAGGAATACAGTACTCGAAAAAAGAAGTGTTTTTGGTGGTCCTGATAATAGATTCATATTGTTCTTGACCTATTGATGGATGAATGGAATGAGTGCATGTATGTACGCGCCCTAATAGTACATTTGCAAAACTTAATTCAACAGATATGCAATTTTATAGACCGTAATACATTTCCTTCCACCAGCGGCTTCGCCCGCGTGACATCTTTATAAATTATATCTTAAGTTACTCAGTGATAAAAAAGCATTTTAATGGTGAAAGAATTTTTTAAATCAGTGCAGTTGTTTTTAAGTTTGTTCAAATATTACAAACAAAAATACAAATCTGTTCTCTTTAAATTTTTTAGTTTTATTAATGTAGTTAAGTAGGTACTTAGACAGATTTTATTGATGTTTTATAAGTTTACAGAACATAAGCGACGATTATTTTCTACATGTATTGTAATAAATTTAAAAGAGTGTAGAATAAATACACATTTAATATTTGCCTAAACAAACTCTAGATTTATTTTCCTTTGGAATTCAACATTTGGGCTCGTAGCTAAGTAATATCAGCTGCACGGGTTGATCAAGTTAAGCTACGCTTGCCGACGTTGGTCCGAGGATGGGTTACCATCTTTACATTCCGAGACCTCTCCGTGCCTTGGAAAGCACGTTGAATTCAGCATTCGGGCTCGTAGCTAAGTAGTAGCACGGGTAAATAGCCGCACGGTCCGATCAGGTTAACCTACTCTTGCCGTGGTCAATCCGAGGATGGGTGGTCATCTTTACATTCCAAGATTCCTCCGTGCCTCGGCAAAAAGCACGTTAAGCCGTTACTCCAACCTATCATTCTAGGATCTTTGACCGTCGTCACGGATCGCCAGAAGCCTGAAAGTCTGACAACCAGTCTTCAAGGGGTATCGCATATTGGGCTATGGAGGTCAGATAGGCAGTCGCTCTATGTAAAATACTAGTATTCAGCTGCAGCCGGTTAGACTGGAAATTTAACTTAATTTTAAAGAAAGGAATTTAACATTCAAGCAATAAAATTGAATGAATTCCCATTGAATTTTAGTATCGTTTATTTCTTTGGTATTCTGTCAACTTCATCTTAGTTATTTGATTTGTTAAATGATACCTGTCTGCAGGTTTCAAATATAACCGGGAAGTAATTATGGCCACAAAAGGAAATTGTAAAAGGAGAATACTCGATAAACTTTAAAACAATTTTAGTTGTACATTGTTTTTTGTATGGTTGTCAATGTTTGTTACTCAATCACGCAAAGACGGCTGAACGGATTTGGATGAAATTTGGCACACAGATACTTTATAACCTGAATTAACACATAGGATACTTTTTTATCCTGTTACTACGTTCCCGTGGGATAATTTCCGACCTCCACGCAGGCGAACCCTCGGGCGTAAGCTAGTATTTTTCTTACAGTTATCAGTTCAACTGATGCACTCACGCAAGCCCTAAATCTGAAATGGCAATGGGCCGGGCACATATCACGCTATACTTACAAACAGCAGGTGAACATTCAGAACTACGCGATAGAAGGGACCAACATGAAAAAGAAGAGTAGGCAGGCCGAAAAGAAGGTGGGTTGATGACATAATAGAAACAGCAGAGAAAGACTGACAGCCTACTGGCAAACACAGAGACACATGGTAGAAGTTGGAGGAGCCCTTCACCCGAGGAGGGGTCCATATCCGACAAAATAACTAATCTGTACCTACCTAATTACTAATAACAATTAACTACTAATAACATTTGCAATGTAATTTAAGGATATGAAAATAAAAGAATTTTTTATATATTTATTATTTATTTATTTCTTTGGTGTGAACTGGGCCTTATCCAGACGTATGGAAAATACGATTATTGCCTCGTAACGCGTGGGAATCATATGTGATAATTCTTTTTCTTGTTAATATAGCACTGCCCGCCGTACTACGAGTCAGTCATGTAACAGAATATCTAGTCTTTTTTCTAGGCACAACTCATTGTGAAATATTAAAATATTCATAATGTTCATATTTTTTTTTACGTTTCAGAGAAATCCAAAATCTTCTCATAATATCATGAATGAATAACAAAACAGCAAAATATTATTTATAATTTATTCCCGCACAGACAGTTTTTCTAAAACAATTTGAATCATTCGATGAGTGCTTGCGGACATTCTCGATCCACTATTATCCCGACAACAGTCTGTTAATAATACAGACTTTACCCGTTTAATCTCTGACAAACGGGTTTCCCGCAAAAAATTTTGACATTTATGACCACTTCAGCTGTGGCGGCGTATTTTCGGGTGTTACCAACTAAATGAATATTTTACGAATGCGCTAACATAACAAACGTAAACATTAATTTTGTCGCAAGACTTACAGAGTGCTGAAACATTTTGGCCGGATTTATTGAACGTTTTGTACAGGATTAATTGCTTTCGAATTTTTCGTTGAGGCATATTCGGCCATAAAAATAATTGGAACATCTTTAGGGATTGAAACATCGGACATACACTCACGTGCAATTAATTTAAACGTCCCTAAAAATTCAGACACATTTACCGAGTGCAAAAGAAATGTCTACTTAATTTTGGAATGACGCAAATGTATTTAAAAATACATCAAGGGACAGAAATAAAATGAAAAATGCACGCGAATATATCTTATTACTGAAACATGTCGTTGACCCAAAAAAATATTGTTTATGTATCTCAACATTTCCTGTAGACGTGTGACGTCGACACAACGTAGATAACGCCACACATCTTCAGAATTTTCGTTGTGATGACAAGTTGCATCAACACGCACTCTTGTTAGCCCATCCACGAGAATTCGCGTAATGGGCATTAGGTAATAGCAGTGGAATAGCAATAGAGCAGTGCATACAAAATCAAAAAGTACCACTAGGCTGAAAATAGGTACGCACTTTTGGAACGTCAAACTTTCATAAGACAGTCCCCCAAAACGTCCGCCCTTCACCTTCTTCTTCTTCCTTCTTCTTCTTCCTTGTGCTTTAGCTGGGAAGAAGAAGTGGCGCAACAATCTCCCCAGCAGCTGTTTGTTCAGTTTGAAGAACAATATTATGCAAAATAATTAACATAACGAAACACAAAACATTAAGTTAAATTATTTGCCATAATATAGGTCCGCTAGCACACACCATTCACCAATTTATCAACAACAGACGAGAATAAAAAGACGTAATGAGGTAGGTAAGTTCAGAAACGACAGATGACATCACATGAAAATTGATCTTTTTGATCAACCCGCGTGGTATCCACGGTATCCACTTAATCCCTCTCACAGAGAGGAGGTCTGTTTCCCAGCAGCGGAAACGTTATAGGCATCAGCCTCATCATATCAGCCGAAAGACGTCCACTGCTGGACATAGGCCTCCCCCCAAAAAAAAAAAAAAAAAAGTGACCTTGACCGCTACCGTAGCCAAGGGTAGGTAGGCCGCCGGGCACTAGGGGCCGTTTGTTTCTGGTACTTGTCATTTTTGGGGGGGGTTTGCCATAATCGCCACGCTGGTTGGCGATCGCAGTATGGTGTTAAAAGTGCATAGAGAACGCTGCTGCCCATTCTCTAGTAAGTCCCTTAGTCGCCTTACACCCATGGGAAGAAATAGGGTAGTGCGATTCTTTAAGTCCGGCACCACACGGAAAACGGCATCAGCCTCATCGACCATGAAAATATTTTTTTTTTCGTGTTTTCCTTGCAATCGGTTGTAAACCTTTAGCAGATTTTTTGTGAGGATTTTGACTGCTGAGGTCCAGCAGCTTCTAGGCTTCCAGTGAAGAATCTGCCTCTCAAAACTGCTTTATTTCGTTAAGTCCCATTTGTGGTGACGTTTGAGCCTTTTCATAGTTATTGATTCACTCAGGGCTATGGCTAAGGTGTTGGTCTGTGACGTTATTCGATGCTTGTAATAAGGTATCCTGTGTTCTATTTCCTCTTTTACAGTTCTGATTTGTAGATGCTCATGTAATCCTGAGGTCTTCATAAACCATGGAGCATTTCAAATTGTTCTGAGATCTTTATTTTAGAATCGCTGGAAATTTTCCACATTTGAGTTCCTCGCAGAGCCCCCACAGCTCCTCACAGGCCACGAAAAAAAATATTTAAAAGCCGTTTATTTCATATTTCTAGGCTCCATTTCAAGTGTTGTTAGTAGATTAGTTTTACTTGTTATTATTGTTAGTACAGTTTGTCTTCTTTCTTAGAAATATGGACCCCTTTTTGGGTGAAGGCTAATTAAATCGGGAATTATGCTGGTAGGAAGCCGTTTTGTTCTTGAGTGGAGTCCCTGACACCCTAAATTGTCAAGCGTATAGAGTAGGACTCGCTCAAGCTAGGTAGACTGACGATGTACCCAAGGTGGCTGGTACCAGCTGGTTAAGAGTGGCCGAAGATCGAGGTAAATAGTGTGCTGTTGGTGAGTCGTTTGTCCAACAACAGTCAACAGTCAAAGAGGCTAAAGACATTGTTGAAACGGAAATCAGCAAGCTGTACGTAAATGTTGGTAGTAGGCACACACATACATAAATTCACGCCTATAAATAAATAATGTATTTAAAATACCCCGGTAGTACCTATGTTATTTATATTATTTATTTATAGGCGTGAATTTATGTATCCTAGAACCAAAAGTTCGAAGTCATAATATATGACATCTACCAACCAGCACTGGGGCCGCGTAGTTCATCATCGTCTCTCTTGCCCAGTTTCACGTTGCCCATGCGTGACAATCGTAAACTTACGATAAACCTTGGAACTGATGATGCAGGGTGGTGCGGAAAGTACCTAAAATAGAAAATTAACGGATTTGATTATTATCGAGTACTTCTACTCTCTTCGGGCTTCAAATAACCCTATAATACCTGCCCATCGTAACTCGCTAAAATCTTTTCTCATCTATCTTTAAGAGAATCTATAAGATGTGCCACATTGCAGTTGGTCGGATTTTTTTTAAACTGTACCTTGAGTTTTCACGATGTCCCATAAGTTTCGTTTTTTTTTACTTACTTCATTACAATACACTAATATTTTTAACATCACTTGAGTTTGGTAGTCTTTCTGTATTTCTTTTTTTATTGTTTCTGGTTTATTTAGAATTTTTCAGTGCAACTAAATGACTAATATGCAGGTTTTTGCCATGTCCCTTCGTCACATAGTAACTTTAAAAGTAGAACAACAGGAGCCGTCTTAAGCATATAGGGCGCCGGGGCGCCGGGGTGCGAATATCAGCCTGCCCCTCGTCAACGAAACAAAAAACTTAATTTTTGTGTTCCTTTTTTATTTAAGTAACACTCTAAAGAGCTGACTGATGGCCGACTTCTGAGCCATGTCTACAGGCTGTCAGCACCGTAGACCATATACATACGCTGCGGCAGGTTATACAGAAGACTGAAGAGTATAACCTAGCTGCCTCTCTGCTTAGCGTTTGTGGACGACTACGAGAAAGCCTAAGATTCGATGTCAGTCCGACTCCAGGACCAGACCTCGAAACTAATTTTTCTGCAGCGAGGGGTGTGACAGCTAGGGAGACGTTATCTCCCGAAACTATTCACCGCTGCACTGGAGGATGTCTTCAAGGTTCTGAACTGGAAAGGTGATACAATCGCGGCCTCGGTATGCCGACGATATAGTAGTCGTGGCTGAGACTATGGAGGACCTCAGTACAATGTTCGATGAACTCATTAGAGCTTCCGAAAGAGTGAGTATTTAAATGAACATGGACAAAACGAAGGTCATGTCGAATGCCCATGTAACACTCTCACCCTCATAAAGATCGGAGTTGAGACACTCGAAGTTGTGGATGATTATGTTTACCAGGACAGACTGTCCAGTTAGGTAGGTCCAACTTCGAGAAAGACGTCAATCGTCGAATCAGACTCGGCTGGGCAACGTTCGGGAAGCTGCGTACTATCTTCTAGTCTCAAATAGCACAGTGTCTCAAGACGAAAGTTTTTAACGAGTGCGTGGTGCCAATGATGTCCTATGGCACTTAAACGTGGTCGCTCACAATGGGCCTCATTATAAGCCTGAAAGTCACCCACAATGCAAAGGAGAGGATGCTTGGAGTTTCCCTACGTGATCGAATCAGAATTAAATATAGATCCATATGAGAACCAAGATAACCGACATAGCCCGAAGAATTGCCTAACTTAAATGGCAGCGGGCAGGACAAATTGCTCGTAAAACAGATGGCCGATGGGACCGAAAGCTTCTGGAGTGGTGACTGTGTACCAGAAGACGTAGCGTTGGATGGCCTCCCACAAGGTAGACCGATGACCTGAAATTCCGAGTATTAGTTTCATTAATAATACCTACCTGATATTAAAAGTATGATTTTCATTATACCTACCCGTTTTATTTAACTCCCTGAGTAAGAAAATAAATCGTTATTCAGTGGAACCCAAAATCCTTTAACTGAATTCCATTATCATTATGATTAATATGGTAGCAGCTACCTAAGGTCAATGTGCCGAAGACCGTCTGTCGGGCAAGAACGTACAGTAAGAATAACGACGAATCCTGAATAATTACAAAGATGGCAACCCAAGATACGTAAACGTAAAACTGTTTTGGTATAAACTTTTTGACACAGGTGGCGCTATTTATGATGCATACCTAGAGAAAAAATGACATTCAAAATTTTGGCGGGTAATCAACTTCCATTACCACCAGTACACACTGTAAATTTTTTTTTTTTTTACTCATATTTTAAGAGTTTTCTGAGGATTTGTGTAGGTAATTTCATTAATGATTAATATCTTTACCTAATTATAACATTGAACTGCTTTTGAAAGACACACGCGTACCTAATGTCTGTATTCGTGTAAACCGTCTATTTATAGGTTTTTTTCCCACTAGACGGTTTTATCCGACATGGCAGAGAAATCCGTCAATTTCGCAACTTTTAAAAACCAGTGTTTATCTTATATACTGATCAACTAAATCATTGATCACCCAATATAATAAAACTTGCCTGAAATACAATAGAGATGGCCAAAAATGGTTAGTGAATTCAATTTTTAATAAACTTCGTCTTCGCCCCATTGACCTTATTCAAATATTCTATACATTTTCTTAAAATGAGCGGTGAGCGTTAAACCATCTGCGACGATAAGCTCGCGTGGGACCGTCGGAACCCCGCAGCGCCGGAGCCGTGACAGAACCATGCCTGCTGCATGTTGCATCTTCGCTTGCACGCTGCATGCTTGCTTACATGCTATCATATTTTGCATGCTTTGCTTACATCTTACATGTTGTATGCTTGCTTGCATGCTGCATGCAAGTTGCATGCATGGTGTGGTTTTAAACATGTGTTTTGTGATGGTTCCCTGTCGTACCGTACTATACAACGTGAAATTTAAATCACAGTTTTGCTAGAACAAACGTTGTTCAGACCATGGTCTACTACCATTCTATAACAATCAATTTAAAAAAAAACGTCATTGGTATTTAAAAAAAAACACAAAAAAGACTGATTTATTTATTAAAATTTCGGCCCGCATTGGCCGGACATCCTTGTGGTCCACGTGGACTCCTCATAACTCTTTTGAATGCCATATTGCTACCGCGATGAGTCCTTAGATGTTTCGGTTAATGTTTGAACACGTTTGAGCAACATAAGACTTATTTGAGAACGCCTAGTTTAGTTTGTTTTAATAACATATTGGATGCTATAGAATGATAGTAGACCATGGTCTGAACAACGTTTGTTCTAGCAAAACTGTGATTCAAATTTCACGTTGTATTACACCCGTTGCGTTTTTTTAAATAAAACCTCATTTTTATAACCTTATTTTTTTAAACATTCAGTTCACGTCACTAGTATGTCGCAAACTGACGACACTTACCTAATACACTCTACCGTGACACTGCTGAGATAGAGTGACGTTAACGGTACCTAATAAACTGCGGAGACAGAGTGCCGTTAACGGCCCTATATAAACTGCCTAATAAAAAACAAAGTCGCTTCCCGATGTCTGTCCCTATGTATGCATAAATCTATAGAACTACGCAACGGATTTTGATGTATTTTTTTTAATAGATAAAGTGATTCAAGAGGAAGGTTTATATCTCTATTACATACATATTATAGTACCTACAGAAAAGAGTCCACGCGGGCGAAGCAGCTAAAAACAAAAAGATGAGGACATTCATTTTTTGTACACTTTTTAAAAAATCAGCCCAGTTACTGTTACTTATTTGAATCCCGATTAATTAAAATAATAGCTTTACAACCAATGATATTATAATAAATTAATATCATTGCTTTACAACCAATGATATTTTAATTTAATATCATTGTTTACAACAATATAAATTCATGCACCTGACTTTTCTGTCAGTTATGTACACAGAGCACTATAATATAATACTGGTAGTTATGTACAATGATCTCAATTGATCTTGAAAGGCTCTTTTTAAGGTTCCGTAGCCAAATGGCAAAAAACGGAACCCTTATAGTTTCGTCATGTCTGTCTGTCTGTCCGTCCGTATGTCACAGCCACTTATTTCCGAAACTATAAGAACTATACTGTCGTGACACCACTGTCGTCAAACTTGAAATTATTCACATAAACTAACTTGAGAAGCTACACACTTGGCATCTATTCATATAAAAAAAATCCATTAGAATAGGTTTAGTTTCGTCACAAATTCGAGTTTAGCTTTTAGGCCACATTTACTGCAAAGAGAGTATCAAATACCAATCAATGGCATCTGTTGGGGAAAAGTTGTAACTCTCGCAAACGGTTCATGACTTTCCGTTTTACGTCACACTTTTTAAGGTAAGTGCGTTTTCTAATGATCCGTAAGAAATCTAAAGGGTCTCAATTAATTAGAAGTAACGCTGTCATGACTTCGTCTAAAAATTGTGCAAGATCCTATTTCATAAAGGCGCTTTAATTTATTTTCATTCTAAGACGGGTTTGATTTAGAATTTAGCGCTAACGATTGACACTTGCTCATAATGGAACGGAACGTGGGAAGTGAAGAGTTGCTAAGCAATTTTGTTGAATCGATATCGATTCTTTCTATATTCAAAAATGGTTAAGAGATAATAATGTTTATTAACATCGTGTTTTACAACGAAAAAAATATTGAAGAAGTTAAATTGTTAACATTGAATATTAATGAAAGTATCATACTTCCCTAATAAAGTACATTAGCAGTTAGTTCAGTGACATGACAGGGACGTCAGGGACAACTCAGTGACAAAAACTTTAGATTCGATTATGATTCAATGATGTTCAATCATCCGTTATATCGATAATTCTATGCAGGTGCATCTCTACTGTTACTTGTCTATGTAATGTATTCGATTACACAGTAAAATATGTTCGGTTTTAATTTTTTCAGTGAATAATCTTGTTTTTATATAAAATTGTGATCGAAAATGTATAGGAAAAGAAGATAAAAATGATGATAATAGAACGTGTTAATTAAATCTTCATTGCAACTGTCATTAATTCAATAAAGAGTGGAACAACCTTTAATTATGTACTTGCTGTGGCTATAAACAAACATATTCTGTAGATGTGTGCCTACACTTGTTGCACCCACTTTCAAAAATCTAGAGATTCAGTTTACCTGTTTGTGAGAAAGTGAACTTATCTTATTTACATGTCACAGAATTCATTTTGTGATCATTTACCGTTACAACTGTCTAGTGAATGTGGGAAATGTGGTATGATATTGTTATCGTGGAAGTACGTTACGATGCACCTGCAGCACATTACGTTGCATTGAGCCGAGTGCATCGCGGTTGTTAACAAGGTCTGACGGAAGGCTAATTGAAATCCAGTTATTTGTTACGTAGTTAACTATGGCGCAGGTAAAAAAGTACACGAATCGACAAGTCAGTGAGGTGAGGAGTCAGTCCCAAAATGACTCATAGGTGGTCACTGGCATTCCTGTATTGTTTTGTTTTTGTGGAATGCCATATCGATGAGTAAATTGCGGAGAGAATGAACAAAAAAAGTTAAAATTATCTATGAAGATAAGAGAAACAAGAAGGTTCTTTATTTGAAAATTTTAAGAAGATAAAAAGTTATTTTTAGTTTGCCGCGAACAAGAGTGAATATTAGCGAGTGTTAAGTGTACAATGTGTTGAAAACTGTGGTTTTAAATAATATTTGCCATGGCTCAGAGCTCTGTTGACTCGGACAGACTGTCCTCAGCAGGTATATCAACCCATAGCTCTGGAACTGCAGGTACAGTTGGTGGTTCAGTGGTTGGAGTAAGACCCGGCGATGCTGTTCTAAAAAGGGAGGATGAGGATGAATACAATCTGGGACCTTTGCCTCCAATGTGGGAGAAAGCATTCACACCTTCCGGAGAGGTGTATTTTATTGAGTAAGTGGAATTGCACTTTTTAACATTCCCTAATCTAACAGATCTAGCCTCATTGTAGAGTTATTGTTATTAGTTTTAGAGTAAAATCTACAAGTTTTAAAAGTAAATACAAAGAAAATCCAACAAACAACATAGAATCTTTTTGATTGATTGTATTCCATCCTGTGACACAACTTTTTTCAGAAAATGGTAATCATTTCTATCAACAATGGACACAATTTTAGTTCAATAATAGGAATATAATAGGCATTAAATTGCACCTACCAATAACAATAGAATGTTGTTGTGTAAGCTGTTTATCTTATGAGTGTTTATACAGAAAGTAGGCAACGTCGCAAATAGTGTCAAATATTTCGCTGTTTTTATTAATTTGGCAATATTACTGTATGGAAATAAGGGATGTGGCTAACTAGCGAACTAGAATATTAATAATGAATTGAAAAATTAAAACATTGAATTTAATGTTCTAACGTTTAGTTTAAAAAATGCATTTAAGACATTTTGAGACAAAACAGGTAAATATTTGACAGCTATTTGCTACGTTGCCAACTTTCAGGATAAGCACTCTTAAAACAAAATAACCTGTTGTTTCTGTTTGATTTAAATGGAATAAAAGTATCTGCATATTGTGTCATTGTATTAATTATTTACTCAAACAAATCAGCAATGATGCATTTTTTGTGAGAAACACCATTATCACTTAAAGCTAGCACTATTAGACTTTACTGTGCTCAGTTTGTTGCTGTACCATCATTTTGTAACAATTTTTTTAACTTAAAAGATTTTCCGAGAAGTTTCTTGCCCATTCTTCTCCATAGGTACCTACTACGCTTTGGAATAGGCAACTAGCTTCATATTTCTGACTGACTGACTCCTTGACAATTCAAAGGTGCCTATAAAGTTTGTTAGTTTGAGTTTTGAGCTGTATCTTAGGGTGGTATTACACTTATCAATATCTTTGTCCAATTATGATGTTCAATATTTGATCAAGGTAAAGCTAAATAAAGCCAATGCATTTGATGAAGTCGTCCAATTTCTTTGATCAAATGTACATTGGACCAAGATATTTGATAAATGTAATACCACCCGGGAAGCTAGACTGACAAACAACAACTTATCTGCATTTCAGCTTATTCTTTTGTTAGGTGACTAAAACATTTAATGCTGCAGCAATCATAGTAGTCCTTTATTTTCTCAACTGGGATCTTGGAACTCATAAGTGTAATAACTTATAAGGTGTGTTGGGGTAACCGCCCTGGGATAAGACCTTACAAATCAAGTTATGCACAATTTATTATTAGAAAAATAAAAATATATCATATAAGTAACCCTTGTCTTTGTTGGGGCATGAAAGGAGCAGAACCCAAGGTTTATTACTGCATAAAAAATACTGGGGAATTAGATTTGGACGGCTTTATCCCAGCGTGGAACTTGCCACAACCCATTGAACAGTAGTAAACCCCTACCTAATGTATAATATGTTCTTCTTTCAAAACATAAGGGATTTATTTATAAACGTTGCTTAATCACCATTTAAGGACTATATAACCATAGATTTTTGACGTTTGAACTTCATTCAACTTTAAGTAACGTTTATAAAAAATCCTGATCACTTCCAAAATTATGACTAGATAATAAAATAATAAATACTTTTTTAGCCACAACACTGGCACATCACACTGGCTGGATCCAAGACTAGCTAGAGTCCGGAAACACTCCCTCGGAGAATGCGGAGAAGATGAACTGCCTTTTGGCTGGGAAAGAGTGTCAGACGAGAGATATGGCTCTTATTACGTGGACCATATCAACAGGAGAACACAGTATGAGAATCCAGTGCTGCAAGCAAGGAGGTTGAGAGGTAAGTTATTTATACTTTTATTTATTTGTGACAAAAGTAAACATATTCCAAGCTGGTCTTAAATATCTAGGAATTGTATAATAAATGAAAACAAGCTGGTAATATCTGCTAGGTACTTAGTCTTCTTAAAGGTCTTTAATATGAGTATTCAAAAGGAGAAATTGTGTTAGTTGGAATCACTTGGCAATATTGATTGACTGTGTTAATTAGTCTCACTTGTCAGACAAATTGGTGATGGCCTATGTTAGAGCCTAGAGGGTTTGGTTTCCGCACTTAGTCCTTCAGGTGGACAATTGTGCGTCGACCATGGCGGCCATCGGTGGTTATTCCAACCAGCCCACGTCCAGAAGATGATTACGTCTCCTGGTCTACTTAGAACATCTTATTGGTGAAGTTACTATAATGCAGAAGGATACCGCTGGCTGCAAGTTTTTACATAACGTATACCTAGAATGGCATCATTTCAGCTGAAAGGCGTCCACCGCTGGATATAGGCCTCCCCTATGCATCGTCACTTCGAACGGTTCTGTGCTTCTTGCATACAGCGGATTCCTGTGGTTTTTACAAGCGTTTTCGCAATTCTTCGGACTATGTCGGTTACCTTGAAGTGGTTCTTCTGGAGATCTCTTCATTGCTGATTCGGTCACGTACTCATTGCTAAAGCTGGGGAAATCCATGCAAAGCCCTCCATTGCCCTTTAGGTGACTTTCAGCCTTCTAATGATGCCCATTGTGAAAGATTATGTTTTAGTATCATCACTGGCAACACGCACTGGTCAAAGACTTTCCTCTCCATTATGTGAGACGAGAAGATATTATTGCTGAGCTTTCCGAACGCTGCCCAGCCGTGTCAGATTACCTAATCTTTTGTTTTGTTTTTCCTGGGTAAACATAATCGTCCACAATTTCGACTGGCACCTTGAATATGTTATTGCTGAGCCTTTGAACTTTAGACATAATAATTATGTCTACCCAGTAGCTATTTTTGGAATCCCTGGTATCTAAGTTAAGGTGGTCCATTTTTTATCTGAACGGTCTAAACCCTGTCTGTCCCATCTAAGATTGATGTCCTAAGATATAAATTCGAAAATCGTAGTCGACTTAACAGTTAAGCCATAAATCCTTTCTGTAATGTCAATCTCAATCTAAAATTCAGGAAGTAATAAGTCAATTATTATTATGCTGCAGAGTTCCACTCGACTGGAAATAATTCAGCCAGAACTTGTGTTGTAACACTGTTATTGTTGTTATGTATTATCGTGAGTTTTTCTTTATTGAATAAACTGTAATCCTCTGGTATATACTTTTAATGTATATTATTGCGTCTATGCTAGTCATAAGGCTCTTCTTCATTTTATGTTTACGGACAAGGTCTTTATGAAACTGCCACGTTGGTCTATTGGTCGCAAGCGCTACCGCTGAGCATAAGGTCCTGGGTTAAATTCCCGGGTAGGGCAAAGTGTTATTGGGTTTTTCCATCTAGAGTTGCTCAGTAGCAGTCCGGAGTCTGGATTTGTGCCCGGTTGATGGCAATAGGCTCGCCCTCTATTACAAGGGACTTAAACATAACTGGTGAAATGTGGGTGTACTATAGGTACACCTCTGCCTAACCCTTCGGGAAATACCGGCGTGATGTTATGATGATGATGATCTTTATGACAAATAGCTGATGCTGTAGTAAAAAGTTGTGGGCTTACTGCCTAGGGCTGGACGTAGAGAATTGCACACCCATTGCACCTCCATTTTCTATACAAACATTAAAAATATGTATGCAACATGCAGTGGAGGGAGGGACGGGCAATTTTAAATTCGATTATCTCTACGTCCAGCCCTGGGCAGTAAACCCACTTCTTTTTACTACTACCTTTGTAGTTATAGTGGATTTACCAGAAAAATAAAACCCCGTTCACACTATCCGCAAACGCGGCCGACTGAAAATTACTCGCCCTAATTTAAACGTTCAAGCCCAAGGTTACGTCCATGCCTAAAAGCCAGTTACCGCAGCTAAAAAAAAAAAATTTTGTTTATTAGCGACACACCCCTACTCCGCTCGGTTTGTATGATTTGTTAATAGAGACTTCAATCTTCTATTTAAACAATTAAATAAAGTTCTGTTTGTAAAGTCTAAATGAAAGTATAAACGGTAATTTTTTTTTGTCTGTCTGTCTCTTAGTTCCGGCTAATCTCCGAAACCGCTGGAACTATTTAGACGGGACTTTCACTGGCAGATAGTTGACGTTTTATAGAGTAATTTTTAAATGCTACATAGATGAATGCGAGTCCATAGACACGATGTCCTCACTCCCATGTACTGCCTGTTCAAAGTTATAGTTTCAAGTATGGTGTAGTTAAACGCCTTCGCAAAAGGTGTCCCTAAATAGTTTGGCCATGTGGAAAGGATGCATGAACGCAGTTGACCAAAATGTGTTCTTTGAAGTTTATTCACATGGTTATAATGTTTGGGCGGTGACCATTGACCATAGTGGTAGGTAGTTAGTTACCATTGAACACCATTTACCTACCGCTTAAATCCTTCGTTCTAAAACTAAAGGTTTTTATAATTTTACTTTATCATAGAAAAAGGGTTTCTTTTAACTTTACTTTGCCTCTGTTAGCACGCTAGGGCCCTATATCAGTAGGACAGGGACAACAGTGGCCGTACCATGGTCGCGCTGCCAAAAAATGTGCAACCGATGGGCGGCCTGGTGACTCACTATAAAGCTGTGAATATTGTGCTGGCAGCGTTACGTGAGATATAAGTAAGCCCAATGCCATAAATGCCATAAAATGAAAACTTGAAAACCTAACACGGAATTCGTTATCTAAATTATACACAATTCGAAAAAGCAAAACACCCATAACACGAATGACGGGCGATTTTAGTAACATTCAGCGTCCTCTAATTTGAAAATGTCTGATATGCCTTGTGTGTTGCAAATGAAATCGAACTGGATGTAGATATTTATAGTTTGGAACATTTCAATGTTGCACCAACAGTGATAAATATGCTAATAAATGGTTGCCCATCATAGCCTCAGCTAACTTTCACAAAATACTCAATTATTTCTGTTGTTCTCAAATTGAGTAATCACTGTTAACATTCTTTGCCTATTTTCGATTCTTACTTTCTGTACAGTATTTGAGAAATTACGTAAAGAAACTAAGACAAGTTTTCACATTGCCATCACACAGTTGGTGATCTATGCTCGTAGGAAGGGGTGCGCAGGAGTGAGATCAGTTCAGGCCGTACGTACTCAAATTGCTCGTTTGGACGTGGAATTGCTGACACCAGCCTGATGTACAATACAACAAACAATTTCAGGCTCTACCGTCAGATTAGAACGTCCTACCTGATAGACATTTGAACATTAGATAAACTAATAGTTCTGCGAACAGTAGACCTCGCGAGCACAAACTTTTTTGCAACAATTTAATATACCACACCATAAGGCGGAGATACCCTGTAGCTCCCTTTTTGCCCCTTCTTGGAGGCAGTACCCCTCCAATCAAAATTTACCGACGACAAAAAAATCTATGAAGTCGTAAAACCTGATACCAAGTTTCGTCCAGATCGGTTGTAAAATACGCTCTGTCTAGGAGCACCAACAAACTGACAGAGGACAGCAAATTTTGCCAGACTTGAAGCAAAGACGATTCGCTCGCTTGGTCAATAATTATAGACTCGTTAAACCGGCACAATTACCGCATCCATGTTCTCACTACTATGTATATTCGCTCTCTAAACAATTTTATTTTTATAAGGTGTCGACAAAGTAAAAGCTGTAATATACGGACTCAATTGAGCGTAGCAGACAGATTTCTTTGATTATTCATGCTGATTTACATAACTGAATGCACAATTCACAGGGAATGTCAGTAGATGAAATTCATGTAAAATTGCCCAGATTACATCGACATCATTTTACTTTACAATATTTTATTAATTAGTCATACCCAGTGCTACAGTAGCTTTGTGTTTGGCAGGTCTTGCGCACCTTGAGGCAGTCCCCCTACTATCCTTGCTTACTATAGCTAATCTATGTGGTATCCAGGGCATGAGCTTTTCTCGTATATTTTGGGCTGATAAAATGTTTGTGCGCATACTACATCGCCCGACGAATCAGGGTAACGCAACAAAGTCACGAAATAAATGTAGACTTTTCTCAAAAGAAAAGTCTGACTGGGCCGAGGTCTTGTCCACTACTTCTAGCGTTCGTGAGCCCACGCGTCCTCCTTTCAGTTTTGGTGGATTCTGGCGAGCAAGTTATCGAGCATGTACGTACGTGTGTAGCCAAGGTTAATTAGAAGTTCTTGTCTACGGATAACACCTAGTTGCTTTTGCACTTTCAAACAGGGATCTCTAAACCAGTTGTATATTATGGTATGGTATGGTTATTCAGTATTGGCAGACTAATCCCCTAACTAATATTATAAATGCGAAACTGAGTTTTGTTTGCTTGTTTGGTACGCTTTCACACTAAAACGGCTGAACATATTTGGATGAAATTTGGCACATGGGTAGACCATGACATGAGTTTATAGGACGTAAGATACTTTTTATCGTGGTAGTTCCCGTGGGATAATTTTCGACGTCCAGGCGCGCAAAGCCGCGTGAAAAATATAGTTGGTGTTGATAAGACGATGCTGTTTCTCATCATTTGAAGATAATTCTTTAAAAAGATTTTACAGTACACAACACACTATACTCTGAAATAAGATTTAGACATTTAACTAAACCTTTTTTAGAGTCCGTTCAACCGATGTTGACTTTTATTGCGTTGGTGGCATGACAAATGGCAGCTGCAGTAAACAGTTGATATTGTAACCACTTTTTTTTGGTTTTCATGCCATCCTTATGCCTACGGTGTAGAAGTCAGAATCGGTTGAACGGACTGTTAAAAGGTTTCTTTAATGTATAATCTTATTTCAAATGGAGTATAGTGAAAATGTAGCCTGTTTTAGGAACTCCGGGAGCTAGACGATTGCATTGAAATGTCATGATAGATCTATGTTTGTATGAGAATCGTAGAAGGTCTGCCTACATGGGATAATCGTGTGAGTTTGTGTTTGGGAGATCCATGCCTTTCAGGTTATCAACTTAGGCATATAAAAATGGTAGTTAATTCTTGACATCTTTACATAATATAAAATGCAACATATTTATTATCTCGGTCTGTCTGACTATTACTAACTAGAGAACCACTTATAGTTTTTAGTTTCAGTACTCTGTACTGACTGCAGCACGCGAGAAATATAATTCACTTCAAAATTTTTATTTCAGCAGAGAAACTATCATCTGAGAACGGAGGCCCCAGCCAGTCTAACGGGCCTACGCCCACGGGAGAACTTCGCGGCGAGAGATTTACTCTCACTCTCACTAAAGGCACTCAGGTAAGCTATCAGACTGACATTTCCGTCGCTATTAGAACGTCGTTTCCGAATATGTAATTTCCTATGACTGTGACTCAGAAGCAATTATTCGATTAATTTCCGATGTCTTTGTGAGTCAGTGTCTGGTTGTTGAACCTTTTCTGATGTCACATTCTTTTAGATGTTGGAATGTAGGTATTTTTTATTCTATTGTCCCAGAAGAAGTGTAATGTTTTTTGATACTCTCTACAGACGCCACTCAAGCATTAATTGGGTACCACTCACGTGAGCAAATTCCTTTGAAAAGGGACCAATTAATGCAGCTGACCGTACCTATATTTAGCCTCGACCAGACTAGGATATAGGTTGCCATTTTCGCATCGCCACATGTTTTGGTTAGTTTGCATTTCATAAACAATATTCTAGTTCGCTAGCCACATTTATTATTTCCATACAGTAATATTGCCAAACAAATCAAAACAGCGAAATATTTGACATCGATTTGCGACGTTGCCCAGAATAAACGACAAATCCTGTTATGAACAAGCTTAGGACCCTGTTATGTACAAGCATAGGATTTTCACTTCTCTCCCGTATCTAATAAATCCCATTTTTATTCCACATTAAAGAAAAATAAGTCATTATGTGGAAGTAAAATAATAAATTCATCAGACAGGACGACTTTCTTCAAAAGAGTCCCATGTTTCCGGGCGGAACGGAGCTGAACCGTAACTGGTTGACCCTGTTTATCCTTGCTCGGTAGCCGTGACGACCGAGCTAAATACAGCTACTGTTTTAAAATAAACGGGTATGAGTTGTAAGCTTATAATGATTATTATATTGAATTATATGAGGAGCTCGTGGCTAAGTAATAACAAGCCGCATGGGTCGATACATCAGGTTAAGCTACGCTTGCCGGGGTTGGTCAGTGGATGGGTGACCATCTTTACATACTGAGATTCCTCCGTGCTTCGGCAAGCACGTTAAGGCGTTGGTCCCGGCTGTCATTTCTGGATCTTTGACAGTCGTTACAAGTCGTCAGAAGTCCTAAACTCTGACACCAGTTTTACCAAGGGGTATCGTATTACCCAGTTACTGGGTTGTGGAGGTCAGATAGGCAGTCGCTCCATGTAAAATACTGGTATTCAGCTGCATCAGGTTAGAAGGCAACCCCAAGATGGGAAAAGGCTAGGAAGATTGATTGATTGAGTTGTAATATTATAACTTTCAACAGTGACAATCATATTAATTATAATTGAATAACTTCTGTAAGTGACAGATTATAAGAAGGTACTGTTATAATAGTGAGTTACGCTTCTGAATTTTCTTAACTTTTTCTAAATACTTTTGGACAAAAAAAGCCGATAATTGTGTGAGTGTCTTTTCAGTCTCAAACTTCAGTAGAACTTCTTTCTTGAAAAGTTGATCTCCTCAAAAGAAAGGCTACTATTGTTGTGCCTGCCTTTTAAGTCCAAATGATGTATCTTAACCCTCCCCTAGGACCATGATTGTTTATTTATAATAGTCAGCGATTTATGAGAGTATTTCAAAAGGACCTTGAAATATATCGCTTTCCACGAAGCTGGTGGATTATTCAATGTATTAGTAAACTTACAGTACCTGTTGAATTCTGTCTCCAGGGTTTGGGCTTCACTCTAATCGGTGCTGAAGGTACACCAGAAACGGAAGGCTATCTTCAAATACGCAGCATCGTGCCACACAGTCCTGCTTGGATTGATGGTAAGTATGACGTTAAACGTAACATTTTTCACTATTCATGACTGACAAAACAGAAAAGTTTCTGCCTTCCTCTGGTTGGAGACGGGAGCTGACAAACTAAAAGAACGACCTAGTTCGCTAAAGAGCTGCGAATTAAACTGAGCGCTCCAGGTCGCGAACTATTATGCGCAAGACTTATCTGCCTTCCTCTGGTTGGAGACGGGAGCTGACAAACTAAAAGAACGACCTAGTTCGCTAAAGAGCTGCGAATTAAATTGAGCGCTCCAGGTCGCAAACTATTATGCGCAAGACTTATCTGCCTTCCTCTGGTTGTAGACGGGAGCTGACAAACTAAAAGAACGACCTAGTTCGCTAAAGAGCTGCGAATTAAACTGAGCGCTCCAGGTCGCGAACTATTATGCGCAAGACTTATCTGCCTTCCTCTGGTTGGAGACGGGAGCTGACAAACTAAAAGAACGACCTAGTTCGCTAAAGAGCTGCGGAGTAAACTGAGCGCTCCAGGTCGCGAACTATTATGCGCAAGACTTATCTGCCTTCCTCTGGTTGGAGACGGGAGGTAACAAACTAAAAGAACGACCTAGTTCGCTAAAGAGCTGCGGAGTAAACTGAGCGCTCCAGGTCGCGAACTATTATGCGCAAGACTTATCTGCCTTCCTCTGGTTGGAGACGGGAGGTAACAAACTAAAAGAACGACCTAGTTCGCTAAAGAGCTGCGGAGTAAACTGAGCGCTCCAGGTCGCGAACTATTATGCGCAAGACTTATCTGGCTTCCTCTGGTTGGAGACGGGAGGTAACAAACTAAAAGAACGACCTAGTTCGCTAAACAGCTGCGGAGTAAACTGAGCGCTCCAGGTCGCGAACCATTATGGCAATAGGCCAATGTGCTCACATAACATAATGTAATGGGGCCACCTGCTTGTTTGCCATTATAATATACCCATTAAAGATAGAAAGAAAGCTCATATTGACTATTTTCTTTTCCTTCAGGTGCCCTACGTCCAGGTGATGTGGTAGTCGGTGTTGGAAATCGAGGAGTACGTGGATTGTCCCATGCTCTCGTTGCCCAGGTCTTCCAGTCTATTACACCTGGAACTGACGTCACGCTGCATCTTGTAAGAGGTAAGCTTAGTGAAATGAGGATTGAAGACTTTTATATTGAGCCTGGCATATCAAAATGGTGGCCAGGCATGAAGTCTATTTAAATCGATAGCTGATATCAATGCAAACAGAAAACATAATAGGATCCAACCCCGTTAAGCGACACGTTTCAGAAATATTGACGTTCAAAGTTGATCACATGACATTCATATCAACTGTGAACGTTAAATATGTCGAAAAAATGACATGTCGTCGCCATTTTGGAAAAAAATAACAAGATGGCGGAACAGTACTGTATGCCACGGATATTCAAACCCCTATTATAGCCTATTTACAGAATAAATCATTTCTATATCGCCTTTAGCCTTTTTTTATGCTCATCCGCAGGTTACCCTCTATCTTTCGACTCTGAAGACCCAAACACCCGTGTTCTCAGTACGATGGCGGTAGATGCAACTACGCCCGCTACGTCAGACGCTGTTGCTATGCAACAACTCACCAGGGCGCTGCGAACCAGGTGAATATTATATTATTAATAACGTCCGCGTGGACCTTATTACACTTATAACATCACCTATCTGCCAGTGAAAGTCCCGTAAAAATCGATCCAGCCGTTTCGGAGATTGGCTGGAACAAACAGACAGACAAAAATATTAAGTTTTATTTTTGTTATAAGTACCATTATACATTCATATGCATTAAAGTTTAGTAAAAAGCAAGATACAGAGAGAGAGAGTAAGATTTGGTCATTACAAAAAGACACTTCAATTTTATTTATTTATATGTATAGATAGATCTTAATGACTAATTTATCCTAAAGTAGATACTTACTGCTGCTGTGAGCATCAATATCAGTTCATGTCTGTAGGCAAGAAGATAGAATAGAATGCTCATTATGAGCGGTGTAGTTCACTTTGCGTTCGACGTTTGTCGTGGCAGCACGTCGTGTCCGCGTTCGGAACAAGTCTATCGTCGAGAGGTGAAACACGTGTCGATTTCTTACAGGGTTCTTTAGGACTCTAGTACAGTTAACCGGATTAGGTTACTAAATATACGTCGTCTATTGTAGTTTATAATGGATTTCCGCAAAGTCAATAAACTATAATAGAATGCTCTTTATTATAATTACATCATACAAAAAATTATAAAAAAACGCCAGATGTTCGTCTATACTTCGTATAGAAGCGAAACTAGGCGTATGATACGCCCTGAAGTTGTAGGCGCGATTCCAAAAGCTTTTCGAGCAGAATCTTGGCTTCTATAATTATGTTGCCTCAATGTCTCAGGGCACCAGTTCTGTGCTATTTGGGCCCATGAAATATGAAGTATTATTTCTTTTCTATGCCACAATACAGTCCTGACATAAGTAGTTAGCATGGCATTTGAGGTTTTCGTAAATACAAAAATGTTAAAAGATGGCCAACATTTTTGAATGGTAATTTATTACTCTAGATTATGACCGATAATTCTTTTTTTCATCGCTCTCTTGCCATAAGTGCCCAGTTTATTTGGGGTCGGCGCAACATGTATTTTCTTCCATACTTCTCTATTAGTCATCATCTCGGTAGTCACTCCCTTTCTAGCCATATCATCTTTCACACAGTCCTTCCATCGTTTCTTTGGTCTTCCTCTACTCGTATAGTCATCCACATTCATACTCAAAATATTCCTCCGCATCACATGCCCATACCATGACAACCTATTTCAACACAACATTTCAGTCACCGGTGTCACTTTCAGACTTCCACTTATATATGTACTCATTTCCTATTCTATTCATTCGCGTAACACCACACACCCTTCCGTCCATTCTTCTTTCTTTATTTATACCATAGGTACGAATTCCTTAGTACTAAGGACAATCTAGAGAAATACTCAGATCTGCGTACAATTCCAGATTCAACCTGGATTCTCCGAACCTGGACTCTTCGGCCCAGGGTCGGGACAAGGTGGACAGTGGTCCTACTCCTCACAGCCCAGGACAGAGGAGGATGATGTCCAGGTCTTTCGACCTCGATGAACTGACTATAAATGATGATAACCAGGAGCTTCCGAGGTGTCCGTCGCTGGATCATGTTCTTTCTTTGGCTAGTGGTAAGAGCTGTTCTTTGTATTATTTTTTTTGTACTACAATTTAGTAAAAACAAAGTTGATAATAGATTAAAATCTTTCCTAAAAGATTTATAAATATGTAATTTAATTCAAAATTCTATTTTACTTCTACTTTTCGTTGATTTGAAAGTTTATAAATAACTAGCTTCTGCCCGCGACTTCGTGCGCGTGGAAGAGTGGACTTTGGGCTAACGCTAAAAAAAACCCCCGCGAAACATTCTTCATTGGTGCTCCGCTCCTATTGGCCTAAGCGTGATGATATATAGCCTATAGCCTTCCTCGATAAATGGACTATCTAACACTGAAAATCGGACCAGTAGTTCCTGAGATTAGCGCGTTCAAGCAAACAAACAAACAAACTCTTCAGCTTTATTATTAGTATAGATTTGAATACATAGGTACCATTTATCCCAAACGAAAACCCCGACACCACCTCTGAAAAAAAAAAAAAAAAACTTGTTAATAAAATATAAAGGTAGATTAGATATCTACTAGAAATCGTAATTACAGAAATCTCGAATAAAACACTAAGAAAAATTATTTATTATATTTTATAATATAATAAATAATTTTGAATAATGAAAAAAATAATGCGATGCTATTTATAAAATAATATTATTATTTTATAAATAGCATCGCATTGTCATAAACATAAAAAACTTCTATGTTCATCTTATGATTCAAATTTGCAGAACATCAATCACGAGCTGATAACAACACAACGAATGAGCCGGGTCGAGAATTAGTGCTCACACTCCGTCGAGGTGCAGCGGGCTTCGGATTCACCATCGCTGATAGTGTGCACGGACAGAAAGTTAAGAAGGTAAATTCTATATGTATAATCACTTTAGTCATAATTCCTATAAATAATTTAAGTTAAGACGCAGGTTTAAGCCAGTGACCTTGAGTGGTTAGCTTGCGTGTTCTGTACTGAGTTCACGCAACGCGTCGTACGTCCAGCCAGTAATAGGATTCTCCCATCCAGGAGCGCTGTCCCAAATTAGACGCATTATTTATTTATTATACGTTAAACAAAAGGTATTTGAATAAAACACGTATACTAAAAGATCAATAATTAAATTATCTTTAAAAACGGTAAAGGTTTCAGAAAAATACGCTTGTTAGAGTTTGCGTGATTCTCAGTTTTTTTTTATGCGTTAGACATCACTTTACAAATTAATTTCACTACGTAATATAAACAATAAAAAATCAATCTTCAATCTTCCTAGCCTTTTCCCAACTATCTTGGGGTCGGCTTCCAGTCTAACCGGATGCAGCTGAATATCAGTATTACGTAATATAGTAGTACTACGTAATATAAACATTATCTAAAATATTCCTATATTAAGTGATTAAGAAAATGCTCTAATTAAACATATATTTTTTCCAAATCATTTACACTACTCGTTTAGACGTGATCTTCAGTATAAAAACATTAAAAGTCGGTTATCGTCGCCTTAAATACCATCTATCAAATCTGTTCATTCAGTCAGTAAATCTGCTGCTAAACAGATATGACGAACTGCCTCGTTGGTCCAGTGATCGCAAGCGCTACGGCTGACCATGAGGGCCTGCAGCCTAATTACGTAATGCACGATCGTGCATTACGTAATTAGGGTACTGGTTTCGTTCCCAGGTCAGCCAAAATGTTATTGGGTTTTTCTATCAAGAATGGGATTCTTAGTAGCAGCCCGGAGTATGGATTTGTGCCTGGTTGATGGCAATAGGCTCGCCCCTATTACATGGGACTTAAATATAACTGGCGAAATGTTGGTGCACTATAGGTACACCTCTGCTTAACTCTTTGGGGATTACAGTTGTGATGTTATGATCTTTCAGGTGTTAGATCGTAGTAGATGTGCAGGTCTACGGGAAGGTGACTTGCTACTACAGATTGGAGAAAATGATGTGCGCCATGCACCACACCAACACGTCGTACAGGTAACGCGTTCAAAGCTTTCATACCTGTAGGTAGTGGATACAGGGTGGCGAGTTAAAAAGTTTCTACGGTTGTCATGCTACGTGTGCAGGCAAGCGTTTTACTTTATGTAAATTATTTCATCACCACTGCTCTCAAAACGTTGAAGCAAAAGACCGTGAGGAAACCGGCATGTCCTAGAACCAAAAAATCGAAGACATGTCACATCTACCAAGACTACCAACCCGCACTGGGCCCGCGTGGTGGATTACAGCCAACTCTCAGTCGAAGAGAGGAGACCTGTGTCCCAGCAGTGGGAACATTATAGGCTGATTATGCTTTACAGTGTCGATACATGATTAGTTTTCCTTCGAACAGGTACTGAAAGACTGTCCAGCGATGCACGAGACCACGCTGCGAGTCTGGAGACGTAACAACGCTGCCACCAGAGCGCCCAGGAGTAGATCTGCGACACGCGTACAACCTGTTTCTAGTAAGTGATGTCGATTTCGTATTCAGTAGGCTCATTAGAAGTTTCTGCTGGGCAATGGGCAATCATAACAGTAGGCCCTAAAATGTACCGAATCTATCCCTGTAGTCTAGGGAACATTGTTATAGAACTACGTAATTTCCGGTCAAGAAATATTACCGTCATAAATCTTAAAGAGTTTTTCTGGTAGCGTAAGTAAACTTGCGCTACAATAAATACAGGGTGTTAGGGTAAACACCGTTATTCTTCAAACCAGTGGTGTGGTTTCGTTTATAGAACATAAATTCAATGGAAAATCACAACTTTTTTTTTTTAAGTTGTACATTTAGTGTCGTCACGCAATTCCTAAGGTAGGTATTTTTGCCTGTCTTAAGCCAGGAAAAGGTTGTAAGTATTGTATTTATTCGTGTGTTGTGTAGGTAGGTAGGACGGGCGGCGATCGATTACGTCACTCGGGCGGGCGCATAGCCATGAATTTCCGGACGGTGTCGGACAATAACCTTTTCAATATTTGTTAAAGAAAATAACGTATTTTTTTTTTTTACTTGGTTTTTTATGTTTATATTTAAGCCATCTACCCATAGTTTGAGTGAGAACGGTGTTTACCCTTCCATCCTGTATATTAGCCATAACTATGTATCTTTTATATTGTATACGTATATATAAATAAATTGGAGTGCGTAAGTCTTGCAAAAACTCGATAATAGCTCGACCGATTGTGATGAAACTTTGGTAAGTTGTTGTGTGCGCGCTGGAGAAGACTCCTAACAATGCATGCCGTTTTTAGCTAGTATGATTATAAACCGACTGTTTTATTACAGCTGCATCAAATAACAACCAGCTGATTAGAAGCAAAACGCCAACTGCGGAACAACTGCGGTCCCCAAATCTACACACACAAGACTCTTTGAGAGATAGACTTAATGGCATGAATTCAGGTACGTACGACAATGTGATGTTCAGTTATTATGTTTACGAGAACGTGACAAAATATGTCCAGAATCTTTTGAAATACCTCCACAAATGACGAAGCTGAGGACACTAAGCCCACATTTGCACGGACGTAAAAATATCGCGACAAGATTTTATCGCGCACTGGATTTTCAACTCTCTGTATTGAGCCGAGCGTTGAGAATCCAACGCGCTGGGACGCACTCTTGTCCCAGCGCGTTATGTAAGAACTTGATGGAGCAAGGCCATTACCATTAAAATTTATTACTTTACTAAAGGTTAATCAATTCAACACCAGTATCTTAATGCATTACATATTGTTATCAAAATAAATAATAACTCGTTCTATTACCTTCAACAGAAGCAACATACGCAGTACCGGAACACAAGAACCGTGAACGAGAAAGTCTCATAGACCGACGTCGGCGCAGCAGCACCCCGGGGGGGCGCCTCACGCTGCCCGGCGTCAGCCCCTGGGCCGAGCCGGGCCAGCCCGACAACCAGTGGCAGGAGCGAGGCACGTGGCTCGACAACTCCAACATACGGAACTGGGCCGAAAACGCACAGAAATGGGATGAAAACGGACAAAAATGGGACGAGAACGGCCAAAAATGGGTTGAGAACGGACAGAAATGGGACGAGAACGGACAGAAATGGGTCGAAAACGGACAGAAGTGGGATGAAAATGGACAGAAATGGGTTGAAAATGGTCAGAAATGGGACGAGAATGGACAAAAGTGGGAAGAGAATGGCCAGAAATGGGTTGAAAATGGTCAAAAATGGGACGGAAGTGCGAATGGTAACCAGTGGGAAAATAATGAAAGATGGGGTAACGGGAATTGGGGAGAAGTGCCCACGCCGACTGTGCATGTTGATATGAATGCGGCGTACTGGAGGGGCAACGCTAGTGTGGCGGATAGCAGTGATAATGGAGGTGAGGAACATAGTTAATCAACTTATAAGTAAGACCCTGTAAAATATTGTAAATTAATTATAAGACATCAAAAGTTCCACATATGCATGAAAGAATGGTATCCTCATTGCGTGTCACCTATTTTTTGTATTAAAAAACCAAAGACATTAAATTATTATTAAATCTCATTGTAAAAAACTTATCATAAGTGCAATTGCAAAGGTAGTTCTAAAACAATAAGGGTTTTCATGAACAGTCATGCCACCAGTAGGCGTTACTTGGACAAGAGGTGTTCCATTTCGACAATGGCTGCGTTCCGAGTTACACTGTAATCGACTTGAGCGTGCTAAGACCCGTACCGAATTAGCGTGAGTGCTGTCAAAAATGAGTTATGCTGTTTTATTTTGAGTCGTATCATATTTTTGGATTGGCATTTTCGAAATTTTGCTTCTGGTCCGGACCGTCGCCACCTGGCCAAAGAAGTTGAAGTAATTTATGGTTTATACACAAAGAAATATGATTTATAAACAAGTTTTGACGTTGACTGAAGCGGCCAATGAATATTTATGATGACTTTCATCATTCAAAATGAGGTTCACTAGGTGGCTGCACTGAAACGTCAGGTCCAAACAAAATATATGCGATTCGACACTTTTCACAGGTGGGCACCTGTCAAAAGTGTCAAACCGCCTATATTTTGTTTGGACCTGACGTTTCAGTGCAGCCACCTAGTGAACCTCATTTCGGAAAACCCTTATTTGAACTGTTAACCATAATAACATATTGACTGGCTACCTTTTCATCACGAAATAAGCGTTACTAACGTATGGACAATAGTATCGTGAAAACAGTTGTGGCCCACTGGTAACGACCGCGACTTACGAGTAGAGAATTAGAACCCAAGCAGGCACTTTGTTTAAATTATTTCATCACCATTGCTCTCATAACGGTGAAGTAAAACATCGTGAGGAATCCGGCATGTCCTAGAACTAAAAATTTGAAGACATGACATCCACCAACCCGCACTGGGCTCGTGTGGTGGATTACGGCCCACTCCTCACAGAGAGGAGGCCTGTGTCCCAGCAGTGGGGACATTATAGGCTGATTATGCTATCGTATAGACACGTCTTGAAAATAGATTCTGGGCAAGGAACTAAAAATCGCATAAAGCATTGTTAAGATTGCTTAGGTTTCCCAGAAGACGGCATGCTGCACTCGCCAACTACGGCCGCGATTGGTGGCCTCACGAGACAGTCGCCTTCCACCAGCCGGATAAGGCCACATTCACCGTCAAATTCCACTGGTAAGTATATTTCTTTAAATATAATAATCCTAACTAATAAAAAGTAATACCTACATTAAAAAAAAAACACAGTAAAGAAAAGTTTAGAAATACATTAAAACATTTTTTCCAGACTATCTGTCTTATAATAAATGAATGAGTTAAATTCAACTCCATCCTGAAGACCATAGCGAAGAGGGATGTCTCTTCTTTGTTAGGTGATGTTGTTCGAAGATGCAATTTGAACAACAGCCTAGTTTCCAAATAGATAATAAGTTTACTAACATAGATATAAGTTATCTTTTGTTTACCCATATGGATGTTGCTTATCCGAAATAAAGATTATTTATTTAATTTTTTTAAACTACTATATTTTTTAAATGTAAAAATGTAGAGTAAAGAATGAGAGGTGGATGTGTGTGTGGGCGCGCGTTAGTGTGCGCGTGTCCGTGTGTGTGTGTGTCCTCTCTAAACGCAACGCAAGAGTTTTGAGGATGAATGGATGGAAGTTTAATTTCATAATAAGCCATGTGTTTGATTAGATTTTTTTGTTATATTTTACATGCGCCTGCGAAATATTTCGTTGTTGCGCTGGCATCTGATGGGATCTTGCCAAGTCTTATCAAGGGGAATATCCGGTTCCTGGCCATTCAGACTTCATAGCCCTTATCTTCTAACACAATTAAAACTTAGAATTTTATTTCTATCGATAGGTCGTCTACGAAGTCACTCGCCATCCAACAACAGCGCTACAGACCGACTGTTATCAAACTCGCCATCAACTCGTCTGCAAAGTCAATCGCCATCAAATAATTCATCTAATAGCAGAATCAAGTCATCGCCACTAAGGTAATATCTAAACTTATATTATAAAGAGAAAATATTTGATGTTTTGTACGTTTGTTTGTTACGCGTTCACGCTAAAATAGCTGAACGGATTTGGATGAAATTTGGCACATGGGTAGACCATGACCTGGGTTAGGACACAGGATACTTTTTATCCCGATTTTTCCGCGGGATCGAGACTTATACTGGTAAAACCGCGGGACGCAGCTAGGTAGAAATACGCACGGAATAGATATTAGTAGTTTATTTCTGTTCCTTTCGGTCGCATTTCATGTCCTTACTTATTATAAGAAAACTGTTGGCTTCTTCGTTTGGTATGTTTTCTATTTTTTTTTTTTTTTTTTGGTGGGTAATCGTCCAATGACTTCTCCCGCTCTGGGCGGAGCGGAAGGGCGTGTCAGACTTTTACTGACTAAAACCCAAAAACAAACCCCCTGAGGTATAATTTGGCTGGAAAATGTTTAGAAATTTGGTACTATGGAAATATAAAATTTAAAAAGAAATGTGTCCGTCGCGGGACGCCCAGCAGATAAAACATGACGAAAGAGGGCGTGACGTCATAAGAGAGCATCATGCCGTGTGTCGTCACGGTATGATGCGAAGACCGACTCGTAGGTCTTACCACCAAGGCGCGCATTTCGATGTTGCACATCAAGACCTATTACTAGCAGTACTTTCTTTTGCCTCTTCGTCAAATAGCCATCCATTGTCTGTAAGTCACAAATTAAAACTACGACTTTCTGTTTTCTTTTAGGTTACGAGAATCATCGCCATCTCGACACATGCACTCACCAGTTTCACGACAATCGCCATCTTGTTATGAGAACGAAGCACAGCCTAACACCTTATACGTAGCTAACTACCCACAGGTATGTTCTACTTCTACATAAAATTGTAATGAAACGTTTAGAAACTATCACTCGATGTAAAATGATATAAAATGTTTTTCTTGGTATTAAGTTTTATATTAACTAAACAATATGACGAAATAATATTTGATTTGTTATTCTATAATATGAATATCGAAACATTAAATTTTACGAAGTGTATAGAGTGCCGCGAGTTTCTTGTGGCACTCTAGTGTCACTGCCTCGGCCCGGCTAGGGTGCCGTGAGCGTTGCATTGTCACTGCCACTTGTTATTTAGGTTAGGTTAGAACTGTGACCACAAAACGCACGAGCCGAGCGAGCGTAGCGAGCGGTGCCGCGGTAGCGGCCGGCGAAGTGCCAGGGTCCGTTTAGGCACAAGAGAATGTAATGTTTTGGGAATGTGGTGTTTTACAGCGATCTAACCTCGACAATCAAACAAAATACCAAGTGACGTGAATTAGTGACAATGACAATCCAATGCTTGCGGCACTTGAGCCGGGCCGAGGCGGTGTTACTAGGGTGCCTGTAGTGGCACTTTATCCGATAGGGATAGAGTGCCAATGGTGGCACTCTATACACTGCCTAAATTTTATTGGTAGCAAAATTCAATGATAGTAATAATACGAGTAGTAGATAGAAAGTAAGTATTCTGCGCATTGATTATTCTATGAAATGATAATAGATTTTTATTTATGTGAAAGAAATTCTTTAAAACTGTGATCTATAAAACAACGCAAAACTCATATTACTACTAGCTGCCCGTCCCAGCTTCGCATGGGTAGCCCTAATTAGCAATAAATTTAAATTGCGGCTATAAATTGAGATTTAAACTATCCTATCTCTCAAGTTGGATCGAACTGTACATGGTGTGCGAATTTTATTATAATCGGTTAAGTGGTTTAGGAGTCCATTGAGGACAAACATTGTGACACGAGATTTATATATATTAAGATTATAACGCCGGTAGCACATCTCCGCCGCTAAACCATAGCAACGAAACCGCAGTAGTTCAATTCAACTGGCACGCGTCATGTTCCGCTGCTCGAAATTCGAGCAGCGGAACATAATGATAATATAACTTTATTTCGCAATCTACAAAGGTTGGCTTGGAATAAACATTAAGGATTAGACAATAAATATAGAGTAGCGGAACATGACGCGAGCCAGTAGGATTGAACTACTGCGGTTTCGCTGCTACGGTTTCGCGGCGGAGGTGTGCTGCTGGGTTAAATTCTACATATTGCTGTGCACAGCGGTGATAGCCTAGTGGTTCGTCGTAGTTCTCGAGTTCGAACCCAAGGCACGCACCTCAGAATTTTCGGATTCAATTATACGTATTGTGACAGATGAATACAGATGGTTCATTCCGCATTTTACGTATGAAGCTACAAGTACGCAGCGAGCACGACTTGTTGGGCCAATTCAGTGAGGGTAACGTAGTCAGAAGATCTAAGAGTTACGCGATAGAAAGAGAGGCAACTTCTAGGTATATAACTAGGAAATTAGCGCTGTACGACCTGAATTGTATTTTATTATAATAGTAGCAAGAGTCACTTTTTATTTTAATGATTTTGTGGAGTGAACCATTTGTACTAATCTGTGGTATTGTGTAATTATCACTTGCTTCAAAAACATTGAAGGAAAATATCGAGATATTTCTTGGCGGCATGTGAAGCCAAGTCGCAGGCCCATGGACGGCATAAAAAATTCTGCCCCAGGTTACTTACTAAACACATGAAAAAGAAAGAAAGAAGACTTACTGCAGTTACTGCTGTACAGTGTGATATAAAGATGAAAGATTATTTCCAAACGCTAATCCTTATGCGATGCCTTCACAAAGTATTAACTTGATTAATCTACAATTTGACGGACCGACTCCTCTTGAGCAAACGTTGTGATCAATGCTCATGAAGAGACGTTTGCCCTGCAGTGGGACAATAATAGGCTAGTATTATGTACAGACGCCAGCACATCAAGTTACAATCTGGCATATTTCTTTAATAGATTTTCATCTTTAACGCTAAAGTATTAAGGTTCAATGTTGATTGGGAAAATTTGACAGATTGGAGTAGGTTGATGTGCTGGCGTCTATACAATTTAACCGCCTTCCTTCCCTTTGAATATAAATCCTAGTTAATTTTACTGAGACTATCCTAGGTTTCGGTAAATTGCTTTGCCCCCAATGGGCTTCCGATATCTGGTAATGTACCATGCAGTCACCAACTACTGCATCATTAAAATGTGAATACCATCTAGTTAACATAGTCCAGTACGGCCCGCAGGTCTCGGCGGGCGGCGCGGGCGGCCAGGACCCCGCCGCCGACGTGCTGGTGCGCCTGGCGCGCGGCGCCGCGGGCTTCGGCTTCCGCATCGTGGGCGGCACTGAGGACGGCAGCCGCGTCGCGGTGGGATATGTTGTGCCAGGTATGTGTGTAGAGCTGTTGCTGGTGCGCCTGGCGCGCGGCGCCGCGGGCTTCGGCTTCCGCATCGTGGGCGGCACTGAGGACGGCAGCCGCGTCGCGGTGGGATATGTTGTGCCAGGTATGTGTGTAGAGCTGTTGCTGGTGCGCCTGGCGCGCGGCGCCGCGGGCTTCGGCTTCCGCATCGTGGGCGGCACTGAGGACGGCAGCCGCGTCGCGGTGGGATATGTTGTGCCAGGTATGTGTGTAGAGCTGTTGCTGGTGCGCCTGGCGCGCGGCGCCGCGGGCTTCGGCTTCCGCATCGTGGGCGGCACTGAGGACGGCAGCCGCGTCGCGGTGGGATATGTTGTGCCAGGTATGTGTGTAGAGCTGTTGCTGGTGCGCCTGGCGCGCGGCGCCGCGGGCTTCGGCTTCCGCATCGTGGGCGGCACTGAGGACGGCAGCCGCGTCGCGGTGGGATATGTTGTGCCAGGTATGTGTGTAGAGCTGTTCGGCTTCCGCATCGTGAGAAAGATTATTTTCTATTTTTGTTTCTCAGTTTTCTTTTCGTTGGTTTAATTTTTTGCAAAAAGTTTTTTTTTAAATATTGTACGAGCAAACCCGTACAATATCAATTGTATCAATTTTGTGCTGACATCGACGCGCAGCGAATGAATAAAATATACATGTTTGAGTAAAAATTAGTAGTCGCATAGCATCGGTTGGGCGGTAACGTAAAAGGGCTCATTCGCCGCGGGTCGATCATTTATCAGTTTTGGGCGTTTGTGCTTTCTTTATATCAATACACAAGTTCAAATCAAATCAGTTTATCATTTAAATGTACCTTACCCGTACAAATATAAAATACGTATAGATACTAATTCCATGTTTGCAAGGCAGGCCAAGGTGACAGTTTACAGTTGGTACACGCATGTTACAACATCGTTAGGCACTTCATTTTTCCTCTAAAATGAACCTGCTAAATGAATGTATGGTAAACCCCCTGAAGCATGAATTACATAAAAGAATTGAGCACCGTAAACTCAAAAACTGATAAAAAAAAAAACCTTTCTTTGGCCAGTGGTAACGGCCGCGACTTACGATTTGTAAAAGAATACATTATTTCATCACCGTTGCTCTCAAAACGGTGAAGGAAAATATGGTGAGAGAACACTCCCTCTGTCAGATATGAAGCCTGTGTCCAGCAGTGGGAACATTATAGGCTGATTATACTACACACATCAAAAGTGTCTAGGGATCAAGCATTTTTATGCGGATTTCTTGAGATTGAGATGTGGCTTTGTAATAAATTTATGATTTTATAAATTTATATGGATCCTTTTTGGTGCATTTCATAATTTGAATCAGGAACTGTGAATCAAATTCGAGTAAAAGATGAAAATCAGCTGTCAATATTTTCCCTATAAAAACATACAACGCATTGAAGACATTATTAGTGCTACTGTTTCCCTACTACTGATTAAAACCAACGTTATTATGGAGCAGCGACGTCATTTAAGCAGGGAAGAAATGCTCAGAGCCGTGGGAATGATAGAAGCTGGTTCCCGGCAACGTACTGTGGCTTTAGCTCTGAATACAAGTCAGAGTGTTATCAGTCGACTTTGGACACGTTACCGAAGCACTGGTACCGTGGCTGAGCGCCATGGAGGATGGTATCGCTGCACCACACGGAGACAAGACCGATACATTCAAATCTTAGCTCGAAGAGCTCCAACAATAACCGCCATGATGTTAGCCGTGAGGCTTCATCACTCTTCAGGGAACTTAATTAGCGACCAAACAGTCAGAAACCGCTTGCATGAAGTGAACCTTCATTCCCGAAGACCGCTACGGGTACCACCTATAGCAATGCACAATCGTAGGATTCGATATCAATGGGCTCTTGAACACAGAAATTGGGCAGAAGAACAATGGCGTTTCGTGTGCTTTTCTGATGAGTCTCGTTTTGGTATGAGACCGGATACAAGACGTATACGACACTGGAGAACCCCTGGACGCCAACAGCGATTAAAATCCTGCCAGGAAGTCCATCCTTATAGTGGTGGAACCATCATGGTATGGGCGGGTATTTGGATCGGCGGAAGAACTGAGTTGATTTGGATCAGAGGCAACCTCAACGCTCAAATTTATGCTGAGACGATTGTATCAGACGTCATCGTTCCTCTACAAGTGCAAATCGGTCCCTTATTTCAGTTAATGCATGATAATGCACGACCGCACACCGCAAGAGTTGTAAGACAGACTCTCGCCGCAGCTAACATCAATGTCCTGCCCTGGCCTGCTCAGTCGCCAGACTTGAACCCGATTGAGCATGCATGGGATATGCTACAGAGAAGAGCTCTGCCGAATATGGAGGGTATCCAGTCGCAAGAAGACCTTTTTTTGTTGTTGCAACGAACATGGGCGGCCATTCCACAGCGTGATTTGGATGAACTCATTTTGAGTATGCCAAACCGATGTTCTTGTGTTGTTAGTGTTCGCGGTAGAAACACGGATTATTAATTGTTTAAGTTACCCAATAAAATTTTAAAGAAAACTGTTATTTCAGTCTTTTTTTCGAACTTTAATGTTAGTGGTTCAAATGTCAAAAATCCCTTTATTAGGAAAATGGCAAATTTCTTTATTAATGCAAAGGTGACTTGGTTTATCATTACTGTGACAAACGAAAACACTTTATTTGATGAATCCTTAAAGAAAATGTTAATTAATATCAATCAGGAGAAAAGTTATTGCAAAAATATATGTTGATCCCTAGACACTTTTGATGTGTGTATTCCTCTATTTAAATTGAATGTTTTACGTCCTTATCAGGTGGCCCAGCAGACGGACTCCTAAGACCAGGTGACTTACTTACCTCCGTGGATGGTATACCGCTCGCCGGAGCAACGCACACCCGCGCCGTCTCCTATGTGTGTCAGGCGGCTTCTAGAGGACATGTAAGTTGTGTTCATTTACTGATGCGCATAAGAGCGTGCTTCCTAAAAGTTGGCAACGTCGTAAATAGCTGTCAAATATTTGCCTGTTTTGATAAATTTGGCAATAATACTGTATGGGAATATGAAATGTGGCTAACTAGCGAACTTATTAATTATGAAATGCAGTAAATAATATAGTAAATTCGTGATACCGAATATTTAGTTTTAGATGTAAAAAAGGCATTTGGGAAGTTTCCAAATATATTTTTTTTGCGGCTTCTAGAGGACATGTAAGTTGTGTTAATTTACTGATGTGCTTAAGAGGGGTTAACCTAAAAGTTGGCAACGTCAGAAATAGCTGTCAAATATTTGCCTGTTTTAAGTAATTTGGCAATAATACTGTATGGGAATATGAAATGTGGCTAACTAGTGAACTTATATAGGTACTGATTATGAAATGCAGTAATTAATATCATAAATACGTGACACCGAATATTTAGTTATAGATGTAAAAAAAGTATTTGGAAACTTTCCAAATGCCTTTTTTACACCACCAAACGTTTACAACATCAAATTCAGTGTTATAATTGCAATTCATTATTGATATTTTAGGTACTTGGTTAGCCACATTTCTTATTTCCATACATTATATTGCCAAATTAATCAAAACATTGAAATATTTGACATCTATTTGCGACGTTGCCAACTTTCAGAATAAACACTCTTAAGTTTTTCGAGGATTTCAGTTATTGTAGAATTGATTGAATACACATTTGACAGAGTAAGGAATTGAAAGTAACAATTTTCTTGATAAAATAATTGAGCGAAAGAAAATTGTTTATTTCTGCTCTAATTATTAACGCACAACATTGGAAGATACTTTTGTGCTTTATTCAAGAAGTAAATATACTAGCTGTATCGCATTTTAAGTAGATAAATAATAATTTTCCATTTTGATAATAACTTGGTAATTATCATGTGTTTTATGTTTTGCTCGACTAACGTTTATAAATTACGAGGGCTATTTTGTAACAGGTAACATTAGGTGTGAGACACAATCGTGCTGATATTCAGCCACTTGGTCTGCCCACGATGGTGGCGCCTCATCCGCACCAACCTTTACTAACGTAAGTATAATTCAAATATTGTTATAATTAATTACTATACCTATTCCATTTGAAATAAGATAAGACATTTAACTAAACCTTTTTTACAGTCCGTTCAACCGATTTTGACTTCTATTGCGTTGGCGGCATGACAAATGGCAACTGCAGTTAACAGTCGGTATTGTAACCACTTTTTTTGCTTCTAATGCCATCCTTATGCCTACGGTATAGAAGTCAGAATCGGTTGAACTGACCGTAAAAAATATTTGTTTAAATGTCTAATATAATCAGCCAATTCATGGTCCCACATGCTGGGACACATTCCTCCTTTTAGTGAGAGGGAGTGGGCTGTAATCTACCACGCGGGCCCAGTGCGGGTTGGTATGTCACATGTCTTCGAATTTTTTGTTCTAAAACATGCCGGTTTTCTCACGATGCTTTCCTTCACCGTTTTGAGAGCAGTGGTGATGAAATTATTTACACAAAGTAAAGCGCCTGCATGGGTTTGAAGTTATGAACCCACGACCTACAACTCGTAAGTCGGGGCCGTTACCACTAGGCCATCACTGCTCTTTAAATGTCTAATCTTATTTCAAATGGAAATATAACTAATTTGTAAAATTTTAAGACTACATACATTCACTTACATGCTGACTTCGGAACAGGAGGTCAGAATATATGAGCTGGTTAACATCACGTACAAGACGGCGATTGAGGTAAAGGGGATCATTCTCCCTTACCCAAAACACCCACCAAGCCTGCCCACGCTCCATTCAATCACGCACATACATAAAATTGCACTGCGTATTACATTGAAAACTCAGCCTCAGAAAGATGTATAATTATGTCACCGTATAATTATGAACTTCATTAGTTTATAATGTATCGGTATTATTTTCATTAGATTATAAACTGTCGAAATTTTTGAACTGCTACAAACCATTTATAATAATTTTAAGAGTTTTTTTTTTTTGATAGCTTATAATCTATCCATGAGAAACCGACAAATTGTGAACGGGTTTCAAACTTGGCGCTCGCTTCGCTCGCTCTCTCTTAGTCACAGTTCTAACTTAGGTTAGAACGAGCTGTTGAAATCAAGTCAACCAAAAAACTGATGGCGTGGTTGCTAATACGAGCCAGTGAACAAGGAAGTCAGCGGGCCGTGAAAAAAAAATGGTGCCTTAAACGAATAACAGCTAAGGCGTATGTTGATAGTGTTGTCATTAATTAGACCTATGGAATATGTTTATACTTGGAGTTTCCCTACATGATCGAATCAGAAATGAAGAGATCCATAGGAGAACCAAGGTAGCCGACATAGCCCGAAGACAAAGAATTTTTCGATAGTTTATAATCTAAAACAAATAAGATTATAAACTAACAGTTCCCACAATTTTACGGTGACATACATCAACAAGTAATTCATTCAATCTTTGTTTATAGTATTGTAGCAATGCGTTGCCATAAAACATATTAGACATTAGGTACTTAATATTGTAGCTATTGTGCTGATGAAGATGTGGAAAGGAGAGTAAATGTGGGAAATAAAGTGAATGGTGTTACACGCAGTTGTGACCAACCAGTTGATGTCCAAAAAGGCACGACTTGCTGTTCACAATGGTCTGCTGGTGCCTACGCTTATGTATGGAAGTGAATGCTGGGTGTGGCAGAAGAAGCATGAAAGTAGAATAAATGCTGTGGAAATGCGTTCCTTGCGAAGCATGTGTGGCGTGACTATGAATGATAGGCTGAGGAATGATGTGATAAGACAACGGTGTGACTTAAAAGACGGTGTAGTGACAAAAATTGAAAAGGGTATGCTGAGATGGTTTGCACACCGTCACCACGCCCGCGCCCCACGCAGCTTGTGTATGTCCCGCGTTTAAAGATAACTTTGGCTTGCTAAAGACTTAAAAAACACACATTTTTGACACTTGAAATGAAACTGACTTTTTCGTATATCGCTTTTTCGTTACGTGACGATTACTATTAGTTTACTCCTACCGCAAGCTGAAGAACTTTGTTTGCGAGGTACATTGAAGGAATCTCCTCAAAGTGTTGACAAATAATTACATCCACAGTGCGGACCCCGCGATGCATCACAACATGCCGCCAGTTTCTTACAACATTCTACACCCGGCGCCGATGTATCCACCAGCGGCACATGTTCCAATGTAAGTTTTCCAATATCATATATAGCTTAACATAACATAATCAGCCTATTAATGTTCCCACTGCTGGGACACAGGCCTTCTCTCTGTGAGAGGGAGTGGGCTGTAATCCACCACGCGAGCCCAGTGCGCCTTGGTGGATGTCACAAGTGTTCGAATTTTTGGTTCTAGGACATGCCGGTTTCCTCAGGATGTTTTGCTGAGCAGTGGTGATGAAATTATTTTACACAAAGTGAAGCGCCTGCCTGGGTTCGAACCCACGACCTACAACTTGTAAGTCGGGGCAGTTACCACTGGAGCACCACTGCTCACTGCATAATATAGCTTGCTTGTCCACGATGTCCACATGTCTAAAACGACGCGCCCGACTACTGCATTTCATACCGCATTTACACATGCGTGCTCGTGATTCGACGAATTGTTCTGCGAGATATTCGTGTGGCTTTAGGCTACACGACACGAGTGACCGTTTTCTCATTCGCGTCTATTAATTTCTTCAGCTTCACGAAATAGACGACGTCATTGTAGCGGCTTTAGCATTTGCAAAGTCAATATAATTATTTAGAGGTGCTACAAAAAACCGGGCACAAATCCAGACTCCGGGCTGCTACTGAGAAATTCCTACTGGAGCAACCCAATACTGCCCGACGACCGAGGACCTCAGAACGGCCTTCGGAGAATTTTCAAAGTTTTTGAATATTCTGTCATCGTGACTAAAAACGGATTTTGTACTGGACGCATGCATAACTTCAAACGCCACTGCGTCAATCATGTTATCAAAACAGAACATATGCTTGTAACAAACCTACCGTTTGTTAAAATGCCTTTTTGTTAAATGTGACATTATTTATCTCGACTGTAGGTATAATTATTATTATATAGTTAAATTATGTTATAGTTAAATGTGCTATTAAAACTTAACTAAGTAAGTTAAGTTTTAATAGCACATTAAATTTCAAACTTTGTAATCCATTGTTAGACGAGATCAACTGCCGACAAACTGTTATGCAGTCCGGCAGACTTTATGTAAGTTATTGTTACTACAGATTTTGAATAAATAAATATAAATAATATCTTCAGGTACGGCGTACAATACGACACCACGACTGGCGGGTGGGCCTCCGTACCGTATGACGTCACAGTGACCAGGAATGAAGGCGAAGGATTTGGCTTCGTCGTCATTTCATCTGCTAACAAGGCAACTAGTACTATTGGTAAGTTTTACACCTTTTTATTCAGCGTGTAGCCACCTTATCCCGTGGAGTTTTGAGCAAAAAAAAATGGAATTATGGTTAAGTTGAAAATGAGTCTTAAGTTACGATTCCGTAGCCGACCGCAGGAGGTAGCAGCAGGCGACGTGACTGGTTTCTATGAAATACCTTCCGTAGCTAGCGACACGTCGGTTTTATAAAAATACATAGAAACCACGTTGCCTGCTGCTGCCGCCTGCGGTCAGCTACTGAATGATACCTTTTAAAATTCAAAGGCCAAATCTCGTCTAAAGCTAAATTACGTCGAGACATTAGCTATTCGCAATTTACAGTTTTGTCTTTTCCTTGGTAATACTGGGTTCTGTTTTTAATTTGCACTACCCAGTCAATGTCCAGTTTTGGTTATTAACGTGGTATATCTTATTCCAAGTTTATAAAGTGGTTGATGTGATCTTTCTCAGTTACTCACAACCACCACACAGCTAACATCAGATTCTACAAAATAAATTCTAATTAGATTGTCCGAGACCGAATGTGGGTGACAATTTATTGCATATCGAGACCTGCCTAGGAAAGCAGGTTAAGCCTTTGGTCCCTGTCCCTGCCTGTCATTCGTAGATCTTTGACAGTCGTTATGGGTAGTTCACAAGCCAAAAGACTGACAGTCTTACCAAGGGGTATTGTGTTACTCAGTTACTGGGCTATGGAGGTCAGATAGGCAGTCCCCGCATGTAAAATACTGGTATTCAGCTGTATCCAGTTAGACCGGAAGCCGACCCAAACACAGTTGGGAAAAGGCTAGGCAGATTGATTTAATGACAATAAATTGAGTTTTTTAATTGAAGTTTTATCTCTTCCCCCTTAGGCCAACTGATCCCCAACTCGCCGGCCGCGCGCTGCGGCCTGCTGCACGTGGGCGACACCATCGTGGCCATCAACCGCGTGTCCATCCGCAACCTGCCGCACCCCGAGGTCGTCGCGCTCATCAAGCGCTCCGGCACCGGCGTCACGCTCACCGTGCTGCCCGACCGGCCGGCGCGGCCCGACCGGCCCGAGCGGCCCGACCGGCCGCACTGACGCAGGAGGCTCAGTCTGCCGCCGCAGACTGATGTGCTCTACAGGTACTGAGGATATTCTAACTCCAAGTAGAACCTTTTTAGAAAGAAACCTATCCCTGTTCTCACAAACACCATGAAACACCTAAATATAATGCGTAAATATGATTGTACGTTGGATTTTGAACTCTCAGCAATGGGCCAAGCGTTGAAAATCAAACAGCTTTTATTTAGGAATCACACATAGGTGTAACTTAGTGTTACTCATTATGATAATCATCACCTGCCTAGTATTTTTCCAACTATGTTGATATCGGCTTCTAGTCTAACCGGGTGCAGCTGAATGCCAGTATTTTACATGCAACTGACCTCCACAACTCGATGACTGGGTCAGAATAGTCGTCAGACTTTCAGAGTTCTCATATAGTTATGTTATACTTCTTCGCAGTACTTTCAAGTTCCCACAGTAATCTCATTTTATGGTCATTTCATTTAGGAGTAATTGTATCGTCCATCACATGTTAAAAAAATTCTATTCATTTTCGTCCTGACCTAAAATAAGTGAACGTTGTGTCAATTCCCCACGATATCATTAAGTTTATCGTATTGGATACTAAGTTAATGTAATGTAATTAAAACCATATTCTTTTAAGTGATGAATTATTGAAAATATCGTTTATTGTATTATGTAGTAAAAGTGTTGCCTATCTTCCTAAAACAGAGAAGATATTAGGAAAACATTGTTGATATTATGTCTTCTATCTAACTTGATGATATTGCTAAACTTTGAAATCACGTGCATTCAATCTTGAAATAACATACAGTGGAATTGCTCTGTTACAGGGTCAAAATAAATTAAATTTCGATACCCATCGCGGATGTGAAGTTTACACATATATTTTTTTTATTAAGGTAATGTGTCAAGTGTCTACACTAACTGCGGTCGATGACCTCACAAAAATAAACACCATCAAATTAAATTCTTTTTTGTTTGATCACGTCTGCGGAGTTCCGCTAGCTAATTTAATTTGAACTTGTATTTCATCATCTTTAATAATATTGTAGGTAGGTGCGATGTTTGGTAGAAATTGACTAATTTAAAACTGCACGTCCCTCCACTAAAGGTGTTTGAAGATTCGTGGCATACCTACGGTAGAAAAAAAAAATGGCGGCCTCGCAAGAAACCCATATAAATCGATAGCTGACATCAATGCAAACAGAAAAAATAGGACCAAACCCCATAAAGTATCACGATTCCGAGATATTAACGTTCAAAGTTGATCACGTGACATCCATATCATATAGGTCGATTTATAGGTTTCATGAGAGGCCGCCATTTTTTATATTTCAACAGTAGATAATTATGCCAGGCTCCCTAGAAAAATCTTCAATGCCTTATATTACAAACTTTTGAATTTTTTATGCAACAAGCAATGTCGTGCAATTTTAAAATAGTCGATCTCTATCTAACTTGATGATATTACAGTGGTTTTTTTGGATGTTTCCACGATTCAAGTCGTTCCTAGCCACAGATTATGGACGTCACAGATTAGTCGCTCAATAAGGACTGAATAATTACTTACTCGGTGAGAGATAAGCGTTTTGTAAAGATACGAAACAGAATACAAAAAATGATACTAATCACATGCATCAAAGAGACTTCTGAATTAATTAAAAACATTTTTTCAATGTTTGCGATTAATAATTACTGAGACAAAGAAATCGTGGGTGTACCTTTGTTATTAAATAAATTAGGGAGTACCTCAAAGATACGCTCTTACTATGAAGGTATTAGCCGGGTCCAGACCAGACGGGTGTAATGTAATATATAGTGTAACGATGACGAAGACGAACTCAACGCAAATCCGTGTTCGACTGCTAGAACCTTTATTTTCGCGCTAAAAATCGACAGCTAATGGATCGCATGAAAACCATAGATACAGGTTTTCTACGGGTTTTGTACATGAAAGAATAGACAAAATGACACAATGTGATTGTTTATCTGTCACTATGTCTATTCTTTCCGTTGATAAAACCCGCGCGAAATGTGCGATATTCTTTCATAATTTTTTCTATACTTTGTAACTTGATAATATAAGCTATGCTTCTGCCGAAACAATATTCCAAATATTGTTGTTTATAATACAGAAAAAACAGTACGAAAACATATCATTTAGCTGCAAAAATGTGCGAAATTCAATTCGCTTAAACTTCATTTTAGGTAAGTTTTTTGAGAGAAAAAATGTACAAGCCTAGATAAATACTGTCTAAATCCGAATATTAACATAATATGATGGAAATATGCTCAAATTGCAAATGATTTAGGTATTACGTTTGTATGGACAATTTAACGGTCGCCGCGGCCTTAAAAAAATATCATTACAATTATCATTGCAATTATCACTCGAATTATCATAAAAAATTATCATTAAATAAAAATCATAATAAATTATCACAGTCATCAAAAAACATACATAGTCTTTCGTCATTTTTTATTCTCGTTTAGGTGAACAGAAACCCAGTGCACAATATGGGACTTGTTAGGTTGCACGAGACAACCCTCAAAATGCTGTTCCTGGAGCGTTTCAAACTCTGCCGTGGTGCCGTCCTCACGCAGAATTCACGTGCTATTATAAATTACATTACACACGTCTGGACTCGGCTTTACATACCATAACAACTGGTAACCAATCAAGAAAATTATAGCTTTAATAAAGAATATCTACACTAGTTATTAAGAGTTATAATAAAACCGTTCAGTCTAAAATATTATAAGTATTGTATGTACCGACCGGCAGCTAATGTTAGGACCCTGCTCAATATGTATTAAATACCTTTTCTATTAAAGATACATATTTTGTTGTAGAATAGATGAGTTAGACTCCTATTCATAAAATAAAAGATTTTCCAGCTGTAGGATAGTTTAAGTACATTATAGTTTTTGAAAATCACGAACGCGTTCGTGTCATAATGACTTTTATGAATATTGTCGTAAGGTTTAAATTACAATGCACGCTCGTAAAATGCAAAAACTACACCACAAGTATTGTGTCGTAGCTATTGCTATCTCCCTTCCACATTTTGCTCAGTATTTCATGTAGTATTCGCCCTTATTTTATATTTTATTTAAGATAAAAATAATCTTTTTTTCTTTTTGTAACCGTCTCAGTAAAAAAACAGCACCCTAATTACGAAACGCAAACTCAATTTTAAATTGAAACCAATTGAAAAAGATTGCCAGTCCATTGCTTCATAAGTTCGACAAAAAAAATTAAGCAGATTCTTTTTGTCGAACTTATGAAGCAATGGACTGACAATCTTTTTCAATTGGTTTCAATTTAAAATTGAGTTTGCGTTTCGTAATTAGGGTGCAGGCTCGCAATGAAATCTTCCTAATTCATCTGTTGTGAATCTCTTTAATTATATTATGTAAATATTACATACATTTATTAAATAAGTTAAGTGTAAACTTAGTTTTATATCCCAGCAGTTAATAAGATTATTAGAAAGTAGGACTGGTATATCGAGGCAGTTTTATTAAGGCGAAAGCTTCGGGGTATCCCGCGAAATTAAAATGTTCTTACGTTTTTTGCAATTTACAGGTCAGTATCTGGCTGTATGTTGATCTAAATATGATTCGTGGCCGTATCTAATATTTATTTATAGAATTATTATTATAAAAATCATCAATACAACTCTCTAACTTCATATAATCCTATTGAATGATTATTTAATGAAATCATGACATTTTAAGATTATTCTAACATAAGGAGTTGTACGTTTATTGTTGATTTTAATGATCATAATTCTGTATATCCATGTTTGTTACGGTCGCGAATCATATTTTAATCAAGATACAACCTGATACTGACCTTTCATTTGAATTTTTCTCTTTTCTCTACCTTAGCGCATGCCCCTTAAAAAATATATTTACATGGAGTACATACATGATAAATCCAATAGCAAATAGCAGATTCTGAGATTGATTTATTGTTTTGTTGATAATTGATGGCAGCTGCTGTTTGCAAAAAAGTTACATATAAAAATAAATAGTTTTTAAGATGTCGAATCCCTTCCATAAATCATGCAATATACACCCTTTTATGTCAATATTTTATATAAGAATAAATTGACTGTTAAATAAATAAATTACCTTTTAGATGCTACAAAATATTTGTAGTTCATAATCATGGTGACTGATTATCAAATTATTTTATTTGTAAGTCACGTTTAGAAACGTATTTATAATGGTTATTATTAATTTGGACCACCGAGATTGGAAAAATACTTGTTTTAGAAATAAGTTTTCTTTATAATTTAATTTTACCGTGTTTTGGTAGGAAATCGTACATAAAATAAGCTACATATTTTGCCAATATGACTTAAAATGTATTAATAGTTTGAATTTATTGTTGTAAATGTATGTTTTATTGTATGTAGATTTAATATGAATTGTTGAATACCCAATGTGTCGTCCATTATGTCTTCTAAAGTAAATAAAATTAAATAAATAGTATGTAGGATTACTGATACAAGCCATGTTCCGAAGAAATAAAGTACCCTTGTATGAAATGTTGAAATCTTAATTAATGATGTGTAAAACCATTCACACACACTCATGCCTTTTGATATTGTATCACAAAATTGAGAATCTACTTTAAACCCGTATTATATTTTAATTAGATATAAGAGTTTGCAATAATCAATGTGCCTTTAATGTAAACATTGTCTTGCCTTACCCAAGATTGTAAAAAAAGTAAAAAAATACCTATTTGTATAAAACTATATCCAAAGAGGGCTCCATTCCGTTCATAAGATCTGTCGATCCGAATGTATAACGATATTATAAGAGAGATTTACTCAATAAATATTTTTATTTAATTTATTTGTACAATCATTTCTAAATTACCCTCAAGCTCAATAAACGATTTTAAAATCTTCTGAAAAATATAAATGAAACAAAACAATTTTCTTAAAAATATATAATTCTTAGCTTAAAAGTTAATTTGCTGTTTCAAAACAGCCATGGATGAGAAAGAGCAGATCACATCATTTTGATATTTTATAATATTCTTTGAAATACAATCATCTTAGACTTCTAAATAGGCTTGGCTAGCTTAAGTTTTTACATGGCAACTAAGGGAGCATCCCTGAAGCCAGCTTTACGCGCAGCACCAGCAGAAGCGACTTGCAAGATCCAGTCGGTATACCTATCAACCCTGGTGAAGATATCAGGGAACTCATCGGTAAGGCAGTCCTTGAAGAAGGAGGAGGTTCCTACCACCACGCTGTCTATGACCATGGGGGCTCCGGAGTCGCCCAAGCACATGCCTTTGCCGGCACCAATTGCGCATATGTGTTCTGTAATATGAAAAGACGATTAGTATCGAAAAAAGTTAACCTTTTGCACGCCAGAGCATAAACGCAAGCGCGTGTCCTGAACGCCAACGACACAAATATGTGACAAAAATGCTCACAATATGCGCTTGCTTGTCACGTATATGACTATGGCGTTCAAAAGGTGCAGACCACCTTTTGAACGCCATAGTCGCTGGGGCTTCTAGGTTACTATACGGGTGTCGATTATTTGATAGCCGATTTAATAAATAAAAGACAATAAGGCGGCCTGTCCACTGGAGCGGAGAGGAGAAAAGAGGACCGGAGATGTGCCAATATTAACCAATAGAATCTTGACTCAGGATCACTGATCTAAACTCAGGGGCGGAGTCAAGATTCTATTGGTTAATATTGGCACATCTCCGCTCCTCTTTTCTCCTCTCCGCTCCTCTTTTCTCCTCTCCGCTCCAGTGGACAGGCAGCCTTAAGACTGTATTCTGTCCGACTAGTTTCGAACTTTTCATATCAAAATTATATTTGAGCTCCGTTCGAATTCGAAACAAGTCTGATCAACCCGAGATAAAAACGTGGGTAAAGAAAACCGTAAGCATCATTAAGCATGGAATATGCCTAACGAAGTAAAGAATTAGTCATGCTTACTGTCAGAAACGGCAACATTTTCGCTGTCTCCATAGGGAGCCTGGCAATCTGCCACGCTGATCTTGTTTAAGAACACGGTCTTCAGTGTTTCTAGTTGGGGTCCGTTTTCCTGTTATAAGTTTAGTAGTATAACGTTAGTTCTACCTTATAAAATTATTTTCTCCATGTAACCAAGTTTTTGAAGATTGAAATAACCAGCAAACCATATAAATCCAATAACAGAATTTGAAGCTATCAAGGAACAAAAACTAAGAATGAAGATAATATAGCGTTTCATGGGTCTTGCTTTATGGATTGTACTTACAGTCTCGAATCCCCAGCTAACAATCTTGACGGACTGACCATCAGCGATGAACCAGTTCTGAGGAGGCAGGTACAGCACGTTAACAACGTCGCTAATGCCCAGGGCAGCGTCAAGGAACGTGACGGCAAGGTCGTTGGTCCGGGGAACCTCAGTGTACTCCGGGTGCTTAATCACGTCTCCGATATTGCGCACGATTCCACCTGCGAGACTGTTGGTGGAACCAGCTCGAATCTGGAAATTGGAGACGATGCCACCACTGTCGAGAGAATTATATATTGATGTTATTGAATGGCATTGGAAACGGAAGCGTTGAGTAATGCGAATGGATAGAATAAGATATCCTAACTAATATTATACATGCGAAAGTGAGTTTGTTTGTTTGTTACGCATTCACGCTAAAACGGCTGAACGGATGTGAATGAAATTTGGCACATGAGTAGACCATGACCTAGAAAAGGACGTAGGTGAAACCAAGGGGTGCAGCTAGTTAGTATATTAGAGGAAGTCTGAAAGTGGCACCGGTGACTGAAAAGTTTTGTGAAAATCATAAGTCGTGGTATGGGCTGATGGACTGTGTGAAAGATGATATGGCTAGAAAAGGAATGACGACTAATAGAGAAGTAGAAACCACAAATTAACTGGAATAAGGGCAAGAGACTAAAATATGATGAATGGCGTTGTGAAACTATCCTTCGGCCCGCGTGATGGTGAGGACGATCGCCGACGGACGTTTGGATATCAACATAATTTATAACATTGCAATAAAGAGGCATCGCCAGTTCCTTGCCATCCCAGTCATAAAATAAAATTAATAATCCATAAAAAAATTATTTAAGTAGGTATATACAACTTTTTTTATATTAAAATATTTAATGTAAGTTATTAAATTGTTAATAATTTATTTTTAATAAAAATACATTATAGGAAAAAATATATAAAAAAATGTAATAATTTATATTATGTAAATAAAACAAAACCTTTTTTTACGCTTTGCAATATCTCATGTCGGTACGATTTGCGTTCGGTTAGAGCTTGAGTGACGATCCGAAGTAAACCTAACTAAATGCCAATATTGAGAGAAAAAAAAAAGCCCTGTACCAACTATACCACAACAAAACTAGGTATGTACTTACGTATAACAGAAAGCCGAGGTCAGCACATGCCAGGAAGAGATCAGGGATCCCACACAGCGCTGCACAGTGATTCCGGGTCCAGGGTAGAGGTAAGTGAAGGCGACTACGTAGGGGAACTCCTGGATGGTGACATGGTCTCCACCTACGACGCGGTTCTGCGGAGCTGCCGAAGCTGTGAAGAAATGGAGATAAGTGTTATAAATTATCCTTAAAGAAGGAAAATGAGCGAGGCACAGAATCTCTGCCCCCAAGACGAAGAAGAACATTTCTCCCTACTTCAATGATATATATGATAGTGAGGAGTAGTTCTTGCAAGATTATGATTTGGATCCTGTAATTCAATTTATTTTATTTTCAAGTAACCATGACTCATTTGTTAGTAAACTTATCCTATGTTAGTAATAAATATAATTATATTCTTTATGTAAATACCTACACAGATTGCTGTGCAAGCAGCACTGTCCGATGCTTCACCGCGGCTGTACCATTCCATGGGAAATGGCGCAGCAGCAATTCACGTACGGACAGTCTAGCCTGCTCGAAATTTGGGACAGAATACTGCTGTTGCTGCCCCACACCCCACGCACCAGGTACGCACAGCGCTTACGCATTGTGGCAAAGAAACATTCCACATGTGCATCCGCGAACATCCCTGATGCGCTGCAGTAGCGGGGCAGCCTCAGCAGCACCCTGAACGCGCTGTTGTATTACACGCGTAGGACATTCTACGATTTTCTAGTATATCCTGCCCACAGGCTGCTCATGGGAAGCACTGTACAATAGGGACCGGCGATTTTTTATAGTATTTTTTATAGTATAGAATTTTCAAAATTGGTCTACAATTGATGAAAATATCGATGAACATACCTACATACAGAATACAAACAGACGCACATATTATTATAGATCCTCATCCTTTTTTGAAGTCGGTTAAAAATAAAGCGTGTGATGGAAATACGTACCAACAGCCAGGATAGCGAGAAACAGATACGCAACAGAAGCCATGTTTCAACTGACCCACTGAACTAGACACCGCTGACAAGCGCGGTCATTTATTTATACTACTTGTAGTAATCCATCGTGGTTATCAATGATGCTAATTATGCTTAGCTGTACAGGGTGTTTCATTTTTGTGGTTGTGGCTGTAGGGATTGCTAACAAGACCAAGTCACAGATAATATAATACCTACTACGTAATAGGTAGGTAAGTAAAGATAGGCCAGGGATGTCGTGACGGTAACATCACTGACAGATTTGAATCGGAGAGTCCGTGAATATTTCAGAAAGGTAAAGTATACAGTACTTAGATTTTTTAAATAATAACCTACGAAAAATTTCAACGCGGGGGGTTCAGAATCATGTACCCACTGAATCCATGGTATCAGTTTTCACGACGATGTCCCTACCATAATGCCTGCGATGATAATAATGCTGTTCTTTTCCGAAAGATTTGACTTAAGTATGGATATAACTATGGATAGTTTTGGAGAAGAAACATAACGTCGGCGTCAGTGCAGGACCTTGTATCTAAATTTTTTTGCAAAATCGTTTTTCATCAAAATTGATAAATTTAGTAGCCTGCCATCCAACGGTAAAACATTGAGGTAGCTAGTCAGTGCGAACAGTCCGTAAAACAGACGAATCAAGGACCTTGGACATGCTTGTTGGGTGAAATTTAAAGCAGTTTTTAGTCTCTCCTGTAAAAAAGGGTGTAGTGCATTTACAAGGTCCTGCACTGACGCCGACGATAATCTTTCTTGATGGTGCTCAAGAAAAATAAAATCACCCTATATAGCTACCACAGTTTTAGCAGTGGATACGTATCCGATAATGTGCATTGGCAATCACGCACGTACAAATTATCTAATTCACTTAGATCATTTGATAACGTAACCAATCCAAATCAGTCGTTATTTATAACAATTAATTTTACCAAGCACTAATCCTTATAAATATTATATGTATCGGATTAAAGTACATACCTATAAAAAATATAAAAATCCTACCTATACTTCAATTCAAAGTTGTGGACGACTGGACGAGTATGTTTACCTAGGATAAACTGTCCAGCTAGGTAGGTAGGTCAACTTCGAGGTCAATCGTAGAATCCGACTCGGCTGGGCAGCGTTCGGGAAGCTACGCAATATCTTCTCGTCCCACATCAAGACGAAAGTCTTTGACCCATAGAAATTTCTTTCTTATATCTATGCTTTGACCAGTGCGAGTTACCAGTGATGATTAATGGCACGATGGCACTGAAACGTTGTCGCTCACAATGGATCAGAAGGCTAAAAGTCAGCCAAAGGGCAATGGAGAGGGTTATGCTTGGAGTTTCCCTACGTGATGAAATCAGAAATGAAGAGATCCGTAGGAGAACCAAGGTAACCGACATAGCTCGAAGAATTGACAAACTTAAGTGGCAATGGGCAGGGCACATTGCTCGTAGAACAGATGGCCGATGGGGCCGAAAGGTTCTGGAGAGGCGACTGCGTACCGGAAGACGAAGGGAGGCCTCCCACAATATTGACCGATGACCTAGTAAAGGCCGCAGGAATCCGCTGGATACGGGAAGCACAGAATCGGTCAAAGTGGCGGTGCTTGGGGGAGGCCTATGTTCCGCAGTGGACGACTTTTGGTTGAAATGATGATGATGATTATACTTTAATAGGGACTTCCTGGCTCGAACTGTTTACTTAATTGGCAAGCATAAACCCACGTCCGCACGGACGTAAAAATATCGCGGCGATTTTTTTTCGTAGACTGGATTTGCAACTCTCGGTATTGAGCCGAGCATTGAGAATCCAACAGAGCGCATCCAGGACACGGTGGAGCATACGGTGGAGGTCTGCCCGGCTTGGGCGGAGCATCGCCGTGTCCTCGTGCAGGCGATCGGCGGCAGTGACCTCTCACGTCCGGCCCTGGTCCAGTAAGAGTCTGACACGCCCTTCCGCTCCGCCCAGAGCGGGAGAAGTCATATGATGATTTCCCACCCACAAAAAAAAAAAAGCGCATCTAGAAAACACACTGTTGGATATTCTCGGCGCTAAGCAGAACGTTGAAAATTCAGAGCACGAAAACTAAAAACAACGGGTTGCATTCCGGGAGTGCCGGCAGAAGTGAAAACTTGAACATTAACGTTGTGCATTTTTGAATAAACACTTTTCATGAAGTATGTTTTGCCTGCTTTTTTTTACCCATCAATATGGGTAAAATTTCTTACCTCGCAATCTTTACATAATGTCAAAGACTATTTTTTTTTATATTTACTTTTTCGGTTGCTAGGCAACAGATCTTACAGTCACGTCCTGACGCGAGTTTAAAATTTTTTACCCATCCCAAAAAAAGTGCACAACGCCGACAAAGAAGTTTCACTTTAAAAAAAACATGTTTCACCTAGCCCGGGAGCGTCTTCTAACATTTTCCGACCGGAATAAAAACTACGCTGGGAGTGTGAGATTGCCTCCTGCACTGTTGCATTTCTTTTACTTTCACAGCGCTGCCCTGGCAAACATAAACCCTTGGAGGAGTTGCGCTGGGCCGGAACTCTTCATGCCATATTTGACCAATAGTTTTTGACCAAAATGCTGCCCATAGTTGACCAATTTAGCTTGTATGATAAGTACATTTCGAATGTGCACTGGTGATTCTGAGCTCAGCAATTTGGCCTTCACCAGGCAGGTGGCACGCGTATTATATACACTGGTCAACACGAGCCTTTTTATTTCGTAGAAACTAAGGGTCAGTTCAAACCAAGAAGTGGCGTGAAGCGACGCTGCGCGCACTTTTGAAGATAGTGATACCTACAAAATATAACTTTATTTACTACACAAAAAGATACTTACACATTTATTTGAGATAATTCGCAAATGTCTCGCCTCGCAGCGTAACGCGATTACACGACGCATCACGGCATCACGACGCCGACGACGCCGCGACGCAGTGGTGCTCAAAAAAACTTCTTTTTTTTTTTCATGTGTTGTGGTACTTGTCCCACACAAATTCTAATAGTACTACCTGCTATGTCATGTAAAGTGGGTGGTAGACATGCGAACTTAAAGTCCGCGGTTTTTAAGCTCGCCACTTACTCGGCTCGCCGTCGGTGACACACGTGAATATTGCTCACACTATAACGAACGCGATGTTGTCGAATTTTCTGAACCAAACTAAACATACATGACACAAATGTCGAAACAAAATGGCGGCTCGCAACTCGCGGCGATGACAGATGTACGAAACTACGAACCAGGGTGGGCTACGAGCAAAATTTCAAACCTGTTGGATCGCCGACGAACTCACTCGGCAGTTTTAAAGTGCGCGCGGCGTACTTACTGAGTATGACACACGGGCGAGTAGGGTCGTCGAGCCACCATATGGGACCCCTTTAAATAATAGGGACAGGAATTTATTATGACATCATCCCTAAAGACTAAAGTGGGAAAAATACGTAATATAGAAGCTAATTCAAAAAATACCCAAGCAATATAAAATGTATAGGACCATCTCGAAACCATAGGTATGAAGCTACTCTTACAAAAAAAAAAATATTATTTTTGTAAATCCGTCTAAGTGTAGGTATACCTAATGATGTAGGTACAGGTAGATATCGTGAAAATGTAGGGAACACAGCAATGCAGCAGAATTTTTTTTTCGCGATTTTAGCTTTTTTCCCATAGTTGTTCATATTATGAGTACAATGACCCCTTAATAGGTTTAGTGTAAAAAAAAATAACGTTGTTTATGACGGAGTAAACCCGAACATTTCTTTAAAAAATATTAACATTATTAGGACCTCTACCTACTGAGGTTGTAGGTAAGTAGGTAGATAATAGTATTACAAACCTTTTTTTTGTTTGTGTACTTATTAGGTACATAAAAAGTAATAAACGCTAGTGTCAAAAAAATGTGCTATTGTTTCCCAAAATTATTTTGTAGTAAGTAATTTCTTAAATCTGATGTGACGAAGAATAATCAGTATTAATTATTAAGTATGGGAAATCAAAGTGTGAAGGATTATAACAACTACGACTGGGGAGAAGTCACTGAAATTGTAGGGGAGGCAAACAATAATGATCGTAACAGAGATATAAATCGTAAATCTAAACACAAAATCCTTAAGCCAGAATCGAAAAAAATAAAAAGAACCAAAAGAAAGGCAAAGTTAAAATCCATAACAAACAGTTCGCTTAAAATATCATCATCATGTTACGAATTTCAGAGAATTCGAACAAGGTTCGGAGATAATGTACCGGTTGTTCTAGCATTTTTGACTGACTCCTCCTATCGAATACGACTTGAAAAGAAACCAGTAAACCATTGTTGTTCACAACTTAACATCAGGTTACCTTGCGAAGAGTGGCGAAGGTTAATTCCAAATTCTTGTGAGACTTTCTGTAGAAAGTGCAAGAAATCTTATAATAAATGCAAGAAACAAAAACGTTTTCGTTAAGTATTTGTCATAAGTATTTTGTATGATTTTGTGCATATTTCTTGTTTTGTGTTCAAATAAATAATTTAGCAAACTTGACGTTTGTTATTGGGTAAACGTAGTTTGTAGAGTGGCAACACCGCAGTGGCGCGCCTTCACGCGAGGTGACTTCGCTCCGCCGTGTGTCACTGGAAATCAAAGTTTTTATGTTTTTTCTCGAATTATCGCATTTAAAATCCATTTTTAATCCTCGAGTGATATTATTGTGATTATGTGCCGTTATCTTATGAGTGGCAGAGGTGTACGATAAGGGTAAGATAACATTGTAAATACTAATGTTTGTCCATATCAGGCGGTGCTTCGAAAAACTCAAATTCATTCATAGCATGATTGCATTATTAGAATAATTATAAAATATTCATCTTTTTGTGTATTTTAGAAGTTCTGTGACCTTACGGGGTCGATTATGCTGGTATAAATGGTTATTTGTAATATTTGTTGAATAGTAAATTGACACGACTTTCAATGTTTTTGCTTATAATTAATAGTGAGGCGAGTTATTTCATGTTATAGTTATATTATCAGTTTTGCTAGGTTTTTTCGAGTTCTATCAACCTTGCACATTGCATTAGGAATCTTGTTGGAGTAGCGAAAACTTTGAAAGTTAGTTTCAGGTCATTTAGTAAAGTCAAACTTAAATTTGAAGAAGATTCCAATAAGACTTCATTTCTAGACTAAATACACTCGCATAGAAACTCAAAAAGTTGTAAATTTCAAAAGAATATAGAAATAAGCTTCTACAAACTTATTTTTACATAAAATGTTTACCTACCTCCAACTTAGTAACAATTTTCAAGCATGTCTGTAGGTTAAGTAGCTATATTAACTTTGTTTTGACCTAACTTACCTTGGTTCTCATAATCACCATGAACTTCTAAAAGGTTATGGGGGAACTAAATATTATAAACAAATATTATAAGAGCAAAAAAGTTGTGTAATGTTGAGAAACTGCATCAGAAGATATTATTTACTACCTACCTTTACATTTTCTTATAATTAGAAGACAGCCACATAGAAGCAATATTGAGAATAACTTTAAAAAGACTCCCCAACCCGTTATTAAATTAAAATTACTTAAAATCTACTTTAATTAAACTTATAATAATACACATAAACGTATATTATATTTTGTAATTAATAACGTGTACATATAAAGTATTCCATATATATCCATTCAATCTAATATTCACTTTAGACTAATTAATGTTATTGTTACTTTTTAATCTTGAAATTATACATTATTCTGTCCCTTTGTGGATCAGATATTATAGAAATAAACTTGAATAATTATCTTGATTGTTGTCGCTTAAGTTTCAAGTTAGAAAGCAGTTTAGGTTATTTTTAATTGCTGAGTAAGCGTCATTCACTAATACATAATACTCTAACACCACCACTTTGACCTGTCTTGACTTAAGTACAGCTGATATTATGGTACATTCCTATATCAGAAATTGGGTCAAGATTTTCAACTAACTACCTATGTACAGTGTAAACAACTGTGCTCTGAGTGTGACCAATTCAATTAACAAAAAGTAATATTATAAATTCTAATTACCAATTACCATTATTTTATCCAGCATTCTTTAATTAAATTTTCTTTTTTTTTGTACTTATATACTTTACAAGATATAAAAAAAAAACTTAATCAATTTATTTTTGTAAGATTGTGCACATAAGTTAGAAACATTGGCATCAATACGCTTAAAAGGAAAAGAAGATATTGTGTTAAGAAAATACTGGATCCGAATTAATTGTATTTTCAATGTAAATCAGAAATATTTGTGAGATAATATTACAAACAACGCAATTACTACCGTAGCAAGTCAATCTCTCCCACACACTTGGTAATTGGCTCTAATCAAAACTAAATGCAGTACCATTTATGTTGTTAAACAAGTCTGTAAAAAGATTTTGTTAGAAATATCAGCATCTTATTGTTGAAAGGACCTTTGTTTGGTGTGTTTGTGGTTGTAAATTGTTCATTTTGAATTTGTCACAACATAATAAACTTTGCTATTGAAAGAGTAGTATTATGGTCTTATGGTGCCATTTTTTTTTCTGTAAAGATTTGCCAGGCATGTAGGTGCTTTACTTTGTGTAAATTATTTTATCAACATTGCTCTCAAAACGGTAAAGGAAAACCACGTGAGGAAACCGGCATGTCCTAGAACCAAAAAATCGGAGACATGGACATCCACCAACCTGAACTGTTCGTTTACGACCCACTCCCTCTCACAGAAAGGAGGCCTGTGTCCCAGCAGGCTAATTATATTATGTACTAGCTTTTGCCCGCGGCTTCGCCCGCGTGGATGTCGGAAAATATCCCACAGGAACGTGCTACCGGGATTCAGAGTATCCTATGTCCTACCCTACCTAACTCAGGTCATGGCCTATCCTTATACCTTCTTTCTTCTTTTTCAATTGAAAAGTTAAGTATGTTCTCAATCCAGTTTGGAAATTCGGGCAGCCGAGCCGCTTACAGCTTTGAGACGGAAACCTTTTTTTTTTTTTTTGAGATATCATCAAATAACTTCTCTCGCTCTGGGTGGAGCGGAAGGGCATGTCAGACTCTTACTGACTAAACCCACCCGTGTTCCATCAGTTGCCTGTACGTCGCCTGGGGCCACGGTCTCCGTTTAGGACTTTCCCGCAACCCCGGCAGGCATCGGCCCTAGCGGACCCCGTCAATTGTGCTGACATCTCTAAGAGGCGCGCGTAGAACACAACGCGCTGTCGACACGGGCCTGGTCCTTATCGGACGGCGAGCTACCCATTGTGACAGGGCGCTAGTCCTACTCTTTTTTTCTACCCACAACGGGGAAGCTCTTGGCCTGCATCTCACCTGATGGTAAGTGATGATCAGGCCGAAGGTGGAAGCGAGCTTCACCCGGAATCCTCAACCATTAGGGGAACAGCTTATCTTATCTCTAACTGCCGAAACACAAAAATGCTGGTTATACTCACACTATCGCCCGGTTAAAAAATAAAAAACAACTGGTTTATATGACTCTAAATGCCTTTCTTAAAATACTAATTATTTATTTTCCTATTAATAATATCATTAATTTGTAATACCTACTCTAGGGCCGCCATTGAACACACAATACTTATGTACGTTAGAAAGGTTAATTTGTGAACTTTAATAACTTTTGACAGACTGGGAAAATTGTAATTAAATAAAGATTAAATGATAATTCAAGATAAGGACTATTAAGTATATTTCCAATCCCTTAAATCTCTTTAAAATAAGACACAAAAAAATCAATATTACATGGAAATTTTAAATTCAACCCCTATTTTCCCCCTTTGGGGGTTGATTTTACAAATACTCTGATATGCGTATTTCCTTATTTTTTACGAAAAGCATAAATGCAAATTTTCATATCGCTAACATAAGAAATCCCACAAACCATACAAACTTTCATCCCTTATATCACCCCTTATGTTATTTTTGAGACAAAAAGTACCCTATGTCTTTCTCCAGGATGCCATCTACCTCCTTGACAAATTTTAAAATCTCTTGAAAATAAGACAAAAAAATCAATTTTACATGGAAATTTTAAATTCAACCCTTATTTTACCCCTTTGGGGGTTGATTTTACAAAAACTCTGATACGCGTATTTCCTTATTTCTTTCCAAAAGCATAAATTTAAATTTTCATATCGCTAACATAAGAAATGCTGGGTATCCCATACAAACTTTCATCCCTTATATCACCCCCTTAAGGGTTATTTTTGAGACAAAAAGTACCCTATGTCCTTCTCCAGGATGCCATCTATCCTCTTGCCAAATTTTATCGAAATCCGTTCAGTGGTTTAGCCGTGAAAAGGTAACATACAGACAGACAGACAGACAGAGTTACTTTCGAATTTATAATATTATATTAGTATTAGTATATTAGTATATTAGTATGGATGTAAAGGTTTGCCATATTCTGTAGCAAACAAACAGTAACTTTCTTTAATAAAATTACATACCTACTACGAAGACATAATAAATAACAGATTATTTTGCATTTTCACTGCTCTTGAAAGGATGAACTTTTGAACTCTCTCCTTATCAGTCACTAAAGGTGTATTCACACCAAGTAGGCGCTCAATATTTTTTCCCTGCTTATAAAAAAGGTGTAACTAGTTTGAGCAGTTTAAACATTGTTTACCTAGTTAACACCGACATCATCATTAAATTGATGTGACAAATTTTTCGTCCACTGTTTAATTTTAGGGAGGTGACCATTGATATTTTTTTTACCCTCCTCTTCATTAACTAAAGGTGCATTCACACCAGCAAAAAATTTGTGTTTGCTCATATCTTTTTGTCTTACTTTGATTATGAATGGTAGAAATTACTATCATTCACAATTTTCTCATCGTAAACACATCTTATGATCTTACAAGTACCGTCCGACATAAATACAAAGTGATAATGCGCCCGCGCCTACTACCTATGCAATATGAGAATATGACACAGCAGCTCAATCTCCCGAGGCTGCTAATTGATCTAAATGGACGTCGGGCTCCGCTGGCGTACTAATTAATTGACTGCGAACTGTAGTATTGTATGCTAGGATTCCTACTGATTTTGTTTGTTTATGCTTTTATTGCTATATTAACGTTAGTGATTTCCATTCACTCATGCCTTTACGCAACTGCCGCAGAAAGAGGGTAATGTTTCAATGGTATGTATGTTTGTTTGTTTAATCATAATTTGATGTCGATACTCACGTCATATTTGAAATTTCACCAAGCATTTTGACCCCGTATAATAAGGATTTATTTTATAAACTACAATAGACGACGTATATTTAGTAACCTAATCCGCTTAACTGTTCTTAAAGAGTCCTAAAGAACCCTGTAAGAAATCGACACGTGTTTCACCTCCCAACGAGGCATCCTCAGGATGACGATTGACTTGTTGCGAACTTTGACACGATGTGTTGCCACGACAAGCGCCGAACGCAAAGACACAATATGGTTCATTGTTTACAGGTACTTAGTTGTTTTAAATGCTCATTACGAGTTATGAAATAAGTGGTTAATAATGATCCATTAAAATAGAAAGATTATTTCATTTTAATGGCGACAAGCTGTTGACTTATAAATTAGTAGCCAATACTACTGCACAAATACTTAAAAGACAACATATACACCAGTAAGTGACTATTCATATCGTAAGTATTTTCAAGAATCGAAATACATATTGACTTTATCTTACTCAAAATCAATATAAACGCACACAAACAGTCGCCATTCAATACGAATAATTTCTAAATTCCGTGATACAGAGATCCACAGACGCCTTTATTATAATAACTGGTACATACGACCTTCGCCGTATCTGCGCAGGATTCGAGCAGCGTGATAACAACGCGAATCTATTAATAAATTAGCTCTAAATTGTTTGTTTTATGGGATTTTGTGTTAGAATTGCTGTTGTTTGTTTGGTGATAGAGGGTAAGTAGAAGTCTAGGTTGCGTGTGGATTAATTTCGGAGTTTTTAAAGTGACTTGCGTATGAATTTGCAATTTCTACTAAAGACTAACTACTCAATTCTTCTCTCTCTCTTTTCTTCCTGGCTATGTATCCCACATGGTGGTGGGGTCAGCCTTCCTGGTCTTTCTGTTCCATTTCGCTCTATCCTCGACATAGTCTTCGGATACCTGACACTCTTTCATGCCCTTTAGCACTACAGCTTTCCACATTGTTTTGGGTCTGCCTCTGGGTCTTTTACTGGGAATGGACAGTTGTAGCGCCAAGTACTTCCCTACGTACCATACCATATACCCATACCATCGCAGCCTACTCTCTTGCATCTTGTAGGCGATATTGTGCATGTCAGGTTAAAAAAAAAAAAGATTGCCAGATATACACCAATGAAAAGAACTTTTCAAGGAGAACCTATGCTACTAACTCAACTTTTGCCAATTGTTAGTCAATTCGGAGTTAATGACCTAAATAGGTGACTACTTAGCCAACTAAGTTTAGGAATGTTCTTGGCGCCCAATAGCCATAAGTGATATATGTATAAATGGATAGTGCTTTTTAAGAAAAACATGTTATACTAAGGGCCTGTTTCACCACCTACGATTAAGTTCTTATTAAATTACTTGGCAGATAATTTCGTAGTCGTAGTGGCTATTCGGACATCGTGAAATAGGCCCTTAGAGCCTATTTCACGATGCTCGAATAGCCACTACTTACCGAATAAATTCAAAAATGGAACAGAATTTGTATGAAATGATCTGCCAAGTAAGTTAATAGGAACTTAGTCGTAGGTGGTGAAACAGGCCCTAAAACAAATTATTGATCGTTAAACGAAAGAGTGCAATAAACGAAAAAAGGCGTTTTTAAAATTTTAATTACCTAAAATCATAGTCTGGCCAGGAATGTTTTAGCCAACCCATTTGTGATTATATTTTTTAACATACTAGATATAAAATACTTTTCATCCATTAACCAGATGGCCTAGAATTAATGACCTTCACGTCATTAATAAAATTTTAGGTCGGACCTTAGACCATATAGTAATATCATTCATTCATTAATAAGTTTTTAAGGAGATATTTTTACAGAACCAGATGGTCGGGTATAACTGCTGACCTAGGCAAAAAGCATCAAAGAAAACGATGATTTAAGAACTAAATTAGTGCAAAAGTTAACGTACGAAAATTATTTGAGTACTGACAGAAACTTATTAGAATTAATTATTCGTTACAGTGACCTCTAAGTTAATAATTCAACCTAACTTTATGATGGCCGAATTTAACGTCATTTCCTCGAATAGAATTGGTATAAATCTGACATTTGGAGACGCCTTTATTGATCAATAGGTTTAATTTAGGTCAGGGGGGATTCCCAGGTCGGTTAGTGTTCATCATCATCATCATCATAATCGGCCTATTAATGTTCCCACTGCTGGGACACAGGCCTCCTCTCTGTGAGAGGGAGTGGGCTGTAATCTACCACGCGGGCCCAGTGCGAGTTGGTAGATGTCACATGATTGTCTTCGAATTTTTGGTTCTTGGACATGCCGGTTTCCTCACGATGTTTTCCTTCACCGTTTTGAGAGCAGTGGTGATGAAATTATTTACACAAAGTAAAGCGCCTGCTTGGGTTCGATCCCCACGACCTACAACTCGTAAGTCGAGGCCGTTACCACTGGGCCACCACTGCTCTGCGGTTAGTGTTATTTGGGGATTTTCTATAGGAATTCCTCAGTAGGACTATCCGTTGTCTGGATTTGTGTCCGGTTGATGGCAATAGAGTCGCCCCCATAACATAGGATTTAAAAATAAACTGGTGAATATGAGAATAAAATTGAAATCAGTGACGCCGCAGTATCCTTAGGCATGCCGCGACGGGCCTGCGGTCAGCAGAGGCGAGGTGAGGGCAGCTCGCCGTCCGATAAGGACCAGGCCCGGGTCGACGGCGCGTCGTGTTCCACGCGCGCCTCAAAGAGATGTCAGCAAAACTGACGGGGTCCGTTAGGGCCGATGCCTGCCGGGGTTGCGGGTAGTCCCAAGGGGAAACCGTGGCCCCTGGCATGGCAAGGGAAGGAACACGGGTGGGTTTTAGTCAGTAAAAGTCTGACACGCCCTTCCGCTCCGCCCAGAGCGGGGGAAGTCATTGGATGATTTCCCACCCAAAAGGGCAATGCCGCGACGTCTTTAGGCATCATCATTGAATTTCAATTTTATTGTCATATACATAAGTTATATTTTTATTCGTCGCCTAAAAATACCTTGCCACGCCGTGCCGCCAATGGGCGCCGAGCCTAAGAAGTGCCCTAGAATAGTAGGCGCATCTGCGTTTGCGCCCACTTTGTCAAATGGCAACAATATGATGAAACTATCTAATGATAAAATGTAGTTCGGTACTCATAATTCATCATCATTCTCCTGCCCTCCAGTTTATTTGAGGTCGGTGCCACATGCCTTTTTCTTCCATACTTCTCTATTAGTCGTCATCTCGGTAGTCACCCCCTTTCAAGCCATAACATCTTTCACACAGTCCATTCTTTTCATCGTTTAGTTAGGTACACACGGCTATACATAAAGTTAAACATTTCTAGTATAAGCTGACCTCGCATTGTACGGAAATCCCATACAATGCGAGATCAGCATAAACTGGAAATTTATAGCTTGACTAGCTGCCCGTCCCGGCTTCACACGGGTAGCACTAAGTACTTATCTACGGCTACCTACCCTACCTACCCCACCTACCTTACTTACCTTACCTACCTTACCTACGCTACCTACCCTACCTACCATATAAACCTTCCCTGGACTACGACAATCATTTATCAGCCAAATCAGCCCAGCCGTTCTCGAGTTATAAAATTACAACGAAAAGTGGCATTGATTTTTAACCGACTTCCAAAAGGAGGAGGTTCTCGTTCTCGTTTTTTTTGTATGTTTGTTACGCGATTTCTCCGTCAATTATGGACCGATTTTGAAAATTGTTTTTTTGTTTGAAAGGGTATGCTCCCGAGGTGGTCCCATATTAATTGTATTAACTTTACTTGGATAGTTTTTGAGTTAGCTTCAATAATACGTATTTTTCCCACTTAGTTTATATGGATGATATAATGATAACTTCCAATCACTGTTATTTTAGCAGGTTAGTGGTATTCGAATTTGTATGGGGTAGGTGTACCACAACTAAAAAGTGCAAAATAAAAACTTTTTACAAAAAAAGAACAACCGACTTCCAAAAAAGACACTACAAAGTCAAAAATAACTTTAATTTCGGAAGTCGGTGGCAAAAAACGAAAGTTCAAAACCAAATACACCGACTTCCGAAATTAAAGTAATTTTTGACTTTGTAGTGTCTTTTTTGGAAGTCGGTTGTTCTTTTTTTGTAAAAAGTTTTTTTATATATTTAGATGTGTAGCCGTGTGTACTACAGAGAATAAATATTTCGGAATCTATAAGGTAACTAAATTATCGGGACATAACAATAGTATCTTACTTACCTAAGCTCTAGTATTATTTGTTCGTTTTTCCTGTTTCGGTGCAAAACGTAACGTGTTACAAAAATAAGAAAACCGAGAATCTAAAAACGCTTATTTTTCCTGAATTCATCAATGGTTTAAAGAGAATAATAACAAGTCTCTTTGTATAGTCTGTCATCGGAAGATTTCGGGATTCGTGAATTGATTTATTTGCTCGCCACGTTGTCTTATCTATATGTTGGTATAAAGAATATGGTCCCACATTATTAAAAGCTACAAGGCCGAAGCGAATAGCTTTTCTTTCATTCAAACCTGTGGCGAAAAGGGAATTTAAATGTTAATGAAAACAAACCTAATGGGGATGTTTACTGCCATTTTATCACGATAGGTAGCGCATCGTCGACATGGCCATTGAAAACTGTCAATTCCATACATTTTATAACCTATCATTCTGTAAATTCAAATTTTCTCCAAATATGCATAAGTGTACTGTACCACGATGTACTAAAATACTTACTCCGGTGTTCATTTATTTCCCAAAGATACTACGCAAATAGAAAGTGGGAAACTAAAAGAGTAAAACTAAAAGTAACTTTGAGTATGTTGATTGGTAATTTTCGGCAATATGGTAGAGCTTTGGTGGAGCTATTAACGTCTTAGTAAAGTTCTACAGCAGGAACGTCAATTGCTTGGCTTTCGGAAGCTTGAGGGCTTTGATTGCTGAATTAAAAATTTCGGTCATAGATAACCTAAAAAATAAAGAATATCATTTATTATTAAAGTAAATGATCTCTCATTTTTCGTAAATTTTCCTACCATGAGTCAAGTAAGAATTAACACGTTACAACTAAAAAAATACCCAAATCTAGAGCCTAGCACTAATGAAAAATAAACCTAACCTAAACAATAAAGAATACCATTTATTATTAAAGTACCTACGGTTCTCTCAATTTTCGTAAATTTTCCTACCATGAACCAAGTAATAATTAACATGTTACAACAAAAAAATTATCCAAATCTAGACCCTAGCACTGATTAAAAATATTTTATTAGATAGAAGTCTACCTCGCAATAATGTCTCATTTCTTTCCAGTAATCCTTGCTCCTGGTTTGTTTAGGTCGTCTTTCAATTCTATAAGCTTCCAGGAACAATACATGTTAGCAATAACCATGGTGGATCGGTTTCAACACAAAAAATAGCAAAAACCACTAATGTAAACAATGCGAAAATTATTTGACAGCGGCCATCCCGCCGCTGGCGACATCTACGCTGAGCTTTGCGCGTGGATCCCCATTAATATTAATCGTAATTATCCTACCTATAATACCACAGCTCAAGGTTTTCGGTTTAAGCTACGCTTGCCGAGGTCGGTACGTGGATGGGTGATTATTTAATGAAATAATGACATATCGAGACCCCTCCGTGCCTTGGAAAGCACGTTGGCGTTGTCCCGGCTGTCATTCGGAGATCTTTGACAGTCGTTCCGGGTGACAGAAGGCTGATAGTCTGACAACCAGTTTTACCAAGGGGTATCGTGTTACCCAGTAACTGGGTTGTGGTGGTCAGATAGGTAGTCGCTCCATGTAAACTGGTATTCCGTTGCATTCGGTTAGTCTGGAAGCCGACCCCAACATAGTTGGGAAAACGTTAGGCAGATGACGAAAACCTGGACATTGCCTCTCTCCGATCTTATCAAACTCTCTTACAAAGTTTCGTGCTATTGTAGAATCATCGGTTTAAATCGATGTCCACCTGCATCATCATCATCATTTCAGCCGAAAGACGTCCACTGCTGGACATAGGCCTCCCCCAAGCACCGCCACTTCGACCGGTTCTGTGCTTCCCGCTTTCGATGGTCAGCTATGTTTAAATCATCAAATAACTTCTGCCGCTCTGGGCGGAGCGGAAGGGCGTGTCAGACTCTTACTGACTAAAACCCGCCCGTGTTTCTTCACTGGCCTACAGGTACGTTGCCAGGGGCCACGGGTTCCCCTTAGGACTTCCCGCAACCCCGGTAACCAATGGACACCTTCATAAGTTAATTATTTATTTAATTAGTGGTTTAATTAAAACGTGTCGCACGCACGATTGACCTGTCGTTTGAGTTTTTTCTTTTATCCTCGCCTTAATCCAATCAATTGTTGTCATATCCGGCGGTAGTATAGTATAGCTGTAATTGGTAGGAGGTAGCACTGATATTCTTGATTTGTGGGAATAGAATGAAATAAATCAGTAGTATGATATCGAAATGTATTCAAAAAGTTATGAAAGTTTGATAGGCAACGTCGCAAATAGATGTCAAATATTTCGCTGTTTTGATTAATTTAGCAATATTACTGTAAGGAAATATAAAATCTGGCTTACTAGCGAACTAGAATATTGATTATGAAATGCAATACCTAATTATTATCGTAACACCGAATATTTAGTTCTAGATGGAAAAAAGTATTTGGAAACTTTCGAAATGCCTTTTTTACACCTAAAGCTGCGGGTGCAACATCAAATTCAATAAGTATGGCAACTTTACAGTTATATTGCCATGTTAATCAAAACAGGTAATTTTTTGACAGCTATTTGCGACGTTGCCAACTTTTGGATGCGAATAAAAGCTCCAGGACCTGCACCCTAATTGCGTAACAGACAATCAATCAATCGGTCAATCATAATCTAAATAGTAGGCGCAGCTAGTCATAAATAAACTTTCCTACTCAATCTTTATCCAATACTTAGCATAAATAGCTTTTCGGATCTTCTACACATAAATGGTACACACAAATACCGGTTTCCGTTCACAGAATCCTCTCCATTCACTAACGAATAGATGTCGTATTTCTTGCTTCCCATTTCCCGAACAATTTCTGAGGCTGTATCAGTCTGACAGCGAGATTCACGTAATAGCGACGTTGTGTTGTTATGTCTTTTGTGTCCTACTTCCCTAGGGCCTAAAAACTGTATCGTTGTAGTCAACTTTGATATTTTTATTTTTTTCTACCTAATGGGTCGAATTTGTGGTATTCTCTAATTGAGATCTGTCATGTTGAGTTTTATGATAGCTATCTGAGTTCTTCTACAGTGTTATTCGTTTTTAAACAATATTTTAGTTAAACATTTTTCAAAAAAAACATTGTTTAAAACTGTACTGTTGTCTGAATATCCAAATGAAGTTCCAGTCAACGCCGTTCCTTTTATCTTTTAATCTTTCAATATTTTCACACATTGAAAATAAAACAAACACTTTCACATCTCTCTGTGTCTATTTCTGGCTGCCAGATAGAAGGCATTAATCTCTGAGGAAATGTATGAACGTAAAGGAATACGTAAAGATCGTAGCAGGTGGTGTTCTGTTGGTTCTACCTACCCCCATGGGAAGAAGGCGTGAGTTTATGTATGCCTTTGTAAAATATTAAGACGCAGATATATGCCAGTGGAGGAGCTTGTGGCTAAGTAATAACAGCCGCACGGGTAGATCCATCACGTTAAGCTACGCTTGCCGGGGTTGGTCAGTGGATGGGTGACCATCTTTACATACCGATACTCCTCCGTGCCTCGGAAAGCAGGTTAACTTGCGTGTGCGGTGCTGAGCGCTGCTGTGCTCACGCAACGTGTCCAGCCAGTAATAGGACTCACCCATCAAGGAGCGCTGTCCCAATTTAGACGCATTATTAATTTATTACAAAAGTAATACAAAAGGTATTTTAATAAAACACGTATAAGTAGTAAAAGATCAATAGATAAATAATCTTTAAAATGGTGAAGGTTTCAGAAAAATACGCTTGATAGATTTTGTGTGATTCTCAGTTTTTTATCCGCGTTAAACATAACTTTACAAATTAATTTCACTCATGTAATAAAAACATAATCTAAAATATTCGTATATTAAGAAAATGCTCTTACTTAACATATTATATTTTTTCCAAATCATACAGTACTCGTTTAGACGTAATTTTCAGTATAAAATCAATAAAAGTAGGTTATTGTCGCCTTAATGGTAATTAATTTGTAACCTTAATTTAGTTACGACTTACGAGTGTTAAAAAAGTTGAGACATAAAAAAATCCTGTTATCAAAGGTTCATAGTAGCAAAAAATATGCATTTGCAGAATACCTAAAAATGTTTTTGAAACATAAGTACTTACCTACAATTTTTTTTTTTTTTTTTTGCTATTTACTATATTTTTATAGGCAATGGCGTCTAAAATACTATCCTTACATATTATAAAACAAAGTCGCCCGCCGCGTCTGTCTGTCTGTCTGTCTGAACGCGATAAACTCAAAAACTGCCGAACGGATTTTCAAACGGTTTTCACCATTGGACGGAGTGATTCATGTGGAAGGTTTTAGTGTATAATTCATTAAGGTTTTGTGTAAATTGGCTGAAATATGACGATTATTGTTGAAGATGTCGGAAAAAATCATGCCGACTGGGAGCTTTACTGGCGTGCGCTGCGTAAGTCGTGAGAGATAAATCAAATTTATGTTCTAGAGTATTGTATATCTTAAAAATTGCAACAAAAAAGTCCGCGATGGCATATGTCTATCTTTTAAGGGTGACCCACAATAACCATTTTTATCTTTCAAAATTGTATAAAATTTTCATTGTTATTTCCGAAGCTATTTTGACCGGTATCTTATTAATCCTTATCCAATTAAATAGGTTATTTAAATTGGGCATTCAATTTCGATTAAAATATGCCTTTACATGACATCATTTAAATGAATAGTTTAAGAGATATCACAGTTTCAAAATTACGCGTAACAAAATAATTATGGTTGACCACGCGGGCGCTGTAGTAGCCTACCACTGCGTCCGCTGAAAGTTAGTCAATGATCTTTTCCTTGGCTATTAGGTATGTATTTCCGGTAGAACGTTCCCGTGGGATATTTTGCGACATCCACGCGGGCGAAGCCGCGGGTAAAAGCTAGTATTTGATATAAGAAATGTTGGCAACCCTAGTGTCGTTTCACGTACAATAAATAAAGTTCCGTAATTGGGATGAATTTATCCCAAAAACAAACTTAACATTGTAGTTGAAAAACATATTTTTACATACATCGATATACGTCGCGGTCAATTCTCCAACTGCAAATGTAAGTTTGTATTCGCAAAAAATATTGAACATCATCATCCTCCGTTTATATTTTTCTATGTGATAAAACTACAAATAAACCATGTTTTTTTTTAGTGTTAGTTATTTATCATTTTGAGGGACATGTATCTATGGGACTACAGGGTATGCAGAGCTTATTTGCATGTATGGAGTGCACGCTACTGTTTGCGAGAATCAAAATATGTCGTAAATGGCCGTATTTTTTTTATTGCGTTGACTTTGAAGCTGAATGTTATTTTCCAGAGAGCTCCGAAGGACCGTTATACCGTACATATAGTACGTATTTGATATTAATTTAAACTTGATACCTCCACGCGTTCCTGACAAAAAAGGTCTTGACAAACGGACAGAGGGACAACGAAGTGATCCTGTAAGGGTTCCATTTTTCCTTTTGAGTTCCGGAACCCTAAAAAAACATTTTTAAAAGCACTGGGTGTCTGGGATACTAATCCATTTGTACAGGAGTCTGGGTCCCAATAAAAATAAAAGACTCATCTTTCCAATAAAAAAAAAGTAAACATAAACTCGCGTTGTGACCTATTTCGAAAGATTTAAGAGCGGGTAGAAGGTATTTTCTCATTTTAGGGTTCCGTGATACAGCAACAGAGTCTGTGGGTTTTTCACAAACTTTTTATTTACATTTTTACGATTATCTGATAGTTATTAAGTGAAGATCCAAGTCCAAAGTCGAATAAAAGACCTTGCAATTTATAAATATGAGTCTACGCATACGTAATTCAATAGACATTGTGAACTAGCGATCCTTGTGCACAAGTTAGTCAACTCTAAAAAGCCGTTTTACATGAAATAACAGACAGACTCACTCGAGGAACCTTGCTTGAGTTGCTCGTGTTTCGAAACATTTGTTTTGACCACGGAACCGTAACAAGTTATGTGACACCTATGTATGTATGTATGTATTGTACGTGTCAGGTTGTTGTCAGTCTGCTGTTTTTATTCCAAATGTGGAGCGATTTATATTATAAACAAAAGTCCTTGGAACGTAAGTATTCAGTATTAATGGAACCTAAAAGCTCATTAATATGGATGTTCACATAATGTATTTTTTTGTTTATTTCCACTTTGATCTAGAAATAGACAAATACCAGTATCAGTTCTATAAATACTTCCATGATCAGAACGGTGCTTATTGACTCTTATCTGGTTCAGCCAATCGTATCCTCTAGATTACACTAGATGAAGGTTGTCTTGCGTTTAGTCCATCTTTATCCAGCTTCTGCTTCTTGGTGTCGCTGGCTATTTCACCTTGATGTGTCAAAACTTTGACACTATGGCGTTTTTGTTGGCAGCGCAGAGGTCAGTTTGACTTCAGGGTTTGGGACTGAGAAGGGATAGGAGGTGGAGCATAGTTTGTATCACAATTAACAGCTCAACACACACCCTGCTCCCGTTCTCCAGCAATGTTTGTGATGTTGTCTCTGTGAAAGTTCTCCTTAAGAATTTGGGCGACATTCATGCTGTAGTTCAAATGGCCAGCCTGCAAAGCAAACGTCTTTTTTACCTATCCCAAATCGTTTGCTTTCGGCGACATATGCTCAAAAAATAAGAACTCTTCGGTGATCAAGGTAAAAATATGTGACTTCCCGAGTTTTTTCTGTACACAGACCAAGACGGCATTGACTTGCAAATTGCCAAAGTAAATATTAATTTTGTGCCGGCTGCCGACTCTTTTTCTATACATATATGCATGCTCCACGCTGTTCTCTACGGGAATAGGGCATATAGTAGGTTTTTAGTATTCTTATCTATGTATGATCACTTGATCAGGGTTGAAAAAAAATCATGATTTTAAAATAAAATTGAATGAAGCGGATTTTTTAATTTTTCGTGTTACATTTCTGCGTAAAACGGAAAAGCCCCCTTTGGTGTCGGAGAAAAGAGGAATCCCGCGCAATGTTTTCTAAACTTCGCATACAATTATCATAAGTACTTAGTACTTAAATTAAGAAACCGACTGGGAATTGAAAACGCTGGAAAACTAGTTTTTGAGTTCAAGCATTATAATAATGTTAATGATATTGATTTTTCAAATGTAAACGTCCCTGTCTTTAACATATAATTTCTAAATCTGTTTTTTTATGTTCATTTCTGTGAAAGAAAGTAAAATTAAACATTTAATTAAATAATTGATTTTTACTGAAAAAAAATTAAATGAAATCAAATAAATGATTTAATCGTGCCAACCCTGTGTATAATCAATATGATCATATAGTTTTCCTAGTGCTAGTTTTTGTAGACGATAACCCAGAATCATGCCAAAAAAATGGGCTTTGTGCACCTACGTGTAAATCACGAAAACTGGTCAAGAGGTTATTATAAAGTTAAGTAATAATATAAAATAAATTATTTTTATTGCCTTAGAAATGTGTACAAAGACAGTGAAGCCCTGACTCCTGCGCAGGTAGAAACTCCTGTGTTACAGGGGCCAGTGTCTTCTTCCAATGGGTAGGTTCTGGATTTTATTCAATCACATCATTTGAATTTACTAGGCAATCAAAAATTATAATTAAAATAGCAAAATCGTAGTTATATTAATTATTACAATAAATTATTATATGTACTTATTATTAAAATAGTTATACATGATAATAAAAAAAATAAAAAAAAGAAGAAAGTAAGTAAGTATAGGTTATTTATTAGTGATCAGTGGCCATGTCCTGTGGTCAATTAAAACATACTGACAGTTCTTCCAACACATTCCTCAAGCTTGGTGATTACGGCTACAGGAATCATGAGGCTGAGGCTATAGGTACAGGGTGGCAGGGGGTCGACCCGAAAACCCGAAACAACAACACCTGGTGGGGATTGTTACTTATTTTTCCAAAATTCCCCTGGATTTCTGGAAAATTGGATTTCTGGAAAAAAATAACAATTCCCACTGGTAGGGATTTGTCGGTGGGGATTTCTGGACTAAATCCATTTCGCCTACAAAAAAAGGAACCAAAAGAGAATAATAGAAATTCAAATCTATTAAAGAAGTAGACAGGCATTCCTTAATAGAAACCACAAGTGTCACATTAGGAGGAGGTCTCTGCGCGTGATGTGAAAAGCTGTAACATCCGGACCTATAAAACGCAGTGTTATGGCGTATAACAGAGTCATCGACCAACATTTGTGCTCACCCCCGTAATATTATCCGTCTTTCTCTGACTTTTACAACTCCCACGAGACGATAAATAGTTGATACTGTTTTATTTCTTGCTGGCTTTTTCAACAAACTGCTGTTCAATATTTGTTTGAAATGTTTGTAACAAATGTACCATGTTTTTATGTATAATATACACATACACAATAGCAAATAATAGCAAAGTCCAGCTATGTTTATTATCAACACGTAAAGCGATGACCAAAGTTCTAAAAATCCAAATGAGTGATTTTGAAAACTATTTTTGGCTCTGATCTATTAATGCTATTTCAAATACCGTAAGGTTAGCTAAGAGTAGGTAATATACTTTCCTTACAGAAGCGATGACGCGAGTTCCATGATTTTTATTCACCCAAACAGTGCTGCAAAGCGCCTAAAGAAGTTTTCATTTAAAATCTACTCAACAAGGTAAATAACGCAATGAATGTTGTTGAACTGTCAAAATGAAACAGATTAGTCGTAATCGTTTACGAAAATATGTTACGTACTTAATTAGATAGGTGGCTGTTGTACGAGGAGTTCCTGTATCACAAGAGCCAGTATAAACTATACTATGCTACTTGTAGCGTAGTATGGTTTATACTGGCTGGGTCTGAGGTCAGATACCAAGGTATCCAATAGCGTTCTGACCTCAGACCACATAAAAACCAAGACAACGCTGCGAACAATACAGTGAAGCATGCCAAAACTACACCTTCGCTCTGTGCATACACGCTCACACGCACCCATTTACAATCAAAGTACACCTCGCTAAGTGCACACATGTTTACGAAACCGGCCTCACGTCACTGGACAGCGCTATGTCTTATTTGGTCGAGGTTCTGAAATTCAAAATTCCATCTGAAACATTTAAACTTACGCTTTTACAATATTAGTAGGATTATAAAGAGGGTCTCTGCCTCAGGTTGTAATTCCCGCTGTAGATTACCGACGGAAATTGGGTTTTGCGGTGAACGTAAACGATGAGCCCAGCCCATCCCTACTCAAAAATTAAATTAGGTATTCAAATTATTTAGCAGTTAAACTTTTTACATTTTGGCAAAGTTTTGGCCTAATTTTCGGTGGGGACAAGTACGACGTCACCTGCTAAATTGCTATTACTTACCTACTTCCTTATTGTTTTTGTGTTCCTATTTAAGACCGACCGATTCGACTACCATAACGACTCATTGTTGGAATTCGTCGCGTAGTTACCATGAGCCTGAATCCGCACCCTACGTGCCTTTTCACACGTCCCGGTTGCCGGGTAGCCGCCGGCTAAGTATATGGGCATGTTCGTTGTCTTTAACACGTACCGGCGAAGGATAACGGCAATGCCCATACAATTAGCTGCCGGCAACACTGCACCGGCTATCCGGCAACCGGGGCGTGTGAAAAGGCATTAATTTCGTAGTAACACTTTCAATCACAATCTGAATAATTTTGAAGGATATTGCTAATCCATTGCTTCATTTGTTCGAAATATTTGTCTGCTCAACAACGTAAATAACGCAATGAATATTGTGGAACTGTCAAAATCACAGCCATTGCTCCTGTTGGCGGCCATTCTCACAGCGCTGTACTGTACGATATTTTACGGAAAAAAGACGTCAACACCGCACTATATAAACGGTTTAAAACAAATGCAGTATGAAACTACCGTATGATACCAAAATCATACAGTAAAATATCGTACTGATCAACACCATGTGAACGTGGGCTTAGTCCGGATTTCACCAATTAAATTGAACGCGTTCAGCACATCTAAACGCGTTCAAAAGCTGTCAGTGTACAATATTCCTTACCGATTTTGACACTGACAGCTCTTGAACGCGTTTTAGAAATGCTGACTGCGTTCAGTTTCATTGGTGAAATCAGCCCTAAGTGGCAAAATCACCCCGCTGCGCTGGTCTAGTTCCTAAATAATTGTTATTGATGATTAAGAACTAAGAATTTATCGAGACACGTTCTCAAATCCAACAAGAAATACATACTTAATCGAATGATGCAAAACTTAATAAAAAATTCTTGTAACTCAAAAGCACTCAGTACCACTGATTTCGACTTCAGAATCATCGTATTTGATTTACAGAATTTTAACTATGCTTTGAGTATCCAGTATGCACAAAGGGAAATCCTGCTCGCCTTTGTCGAAACCGGGTCAATCGTGTGCTCTGTGGTGCACACTGTAAATTCCCGGTTTTGTTTTAAAGAATACTCGTGATCCGGGACACGGCTGCTCGCTATTCTTACATGCTCCTACATGATCGCATATTATATCTCGATTTTTATTTTTCTCTTCCCTGTCGAAGTCTGGATTCGTTCGACTCACCCCACTCACCGTTTCGCGAGGAATAAAGGCATTTTGTTATATAGAACTCCTTGCGTTCCTTGGGACTTGTTCGGCATTTGTTGTAGATCCTGGCTTACAGTGGCAATATGTGGCGAGTTTACCAAATTTCCGCCTTGTCTTTGTGCGAAATTGCGATTTTATCTTTGCTTAGTGCTGCTAAAGTAGTTTCCCACATTCTCTGGTATTCTAATTTAATTACAACGGGATGTGGGCTTTAGCGTTGGCTAAGCGTAAAAATCAATGGTTGTTTGTTCGTATTGTATGCGCTGCCATACCGTTATCCGGGATTGTGATAAAACTAATTGTTAAAAAAACATCTAGGCCTACGCCACACTTGACGGAAATTCCGCCGGATCTTCCGCGTCGGAACGCCAATACATGTTATTATTGCATTTAAGACTAATAACGGGCACACTACGCGGAAGATCGGTTGCTCCGTCGCGGACAGCTCGCCTGTTCCATCCTCCGTAGGCCTTACGCGAAGGTTACAGGCATTAAAAAAAATAACGCGGACTAAGTCGCGGGTGGACGTTCTCAATCTTCTTCCTAGCCTTTTTCCCAACTATCTTGGGGTCGGCTTCCAGTCTAACCGGATGCAGCTGAATACCAGTATTTTACATGGAGCGACTGCCTATCTGACCTCCACAACCCACAAACTGGGTAATACGATACCCCTTGGTAAGACTGGTGTCAGACTTTCGGGCTTCTGACGACTCGTAACGACTGTCAAAGATCCACAAATGACAGCCGGGACCAACGGCTTAACGTGCTTTCCGAGGCACGGAGGAGTCTCGGTATGTAAAGATAGTCACCCATCCACTGACCAACCCCGGCAAGCGTAGCTTAACCTGATGTATCGACCCGTGCGGCTTGTTATTACTTAGCCACGAGCTCCTCGCGGGTAGACGTTCTAAATGAAAAAATATACGTATCAGAAACCCAGATGGGGTTTCTCGAAGGATCAATTTTAAGAATCAGCATTACACATTGATAAAAAGGCGGTTAACAACAAGGTTTCCTGAAAAATCCACAGCCTTTCAGTAAGAATACCATTCTATTGAGCTTGTCGTTTCTGAATATACTCGTAAGGTACTTAAAACATCCCTTTCGGGTTGCATAAAACGTCGTTTAGTGGTTTCGACGGTCCTTTGGGAGTTTTGGGGAAGTGGCCGCATAATGTGACAATGTATTTTGTTGGGTTGTTGTGTAGATTGTCCTTGTTAACTTGCTTTTGTATGGACCGCCGTTTATGTCGGTGTGATTCTCTGATAGCTCCAAGAATAGTGATTATTATCTAACCAAACATGTAATTAAAGTATCATTTGTCAATGTGTACGGTACAGTATCTATATTTTTTTATGTGTAACATTTTTCCTCTCCTTTCCTGCAATCAAAATCATAATCACTAAATAATCAAATCTCTGGAAGTGATTTCGTGAAAAGGGACGGAAGTGTGTAACAGGAAGCCGAGGAAGCGCGCGCTATTTGATTTGACCAATGAGCGCGCGCGTTGCTAGAGTTGGCTGTCAGAGAACCAAAAATAAAATTAATGAACAGACCTTTGGGCGTATAGATAAATTATGAAATAACTACTGAATTTATTTACTCAAAATACACACATCAAAAGTGTCTAGGGATCAACATATATTTTTGCAATAACTTTTTTCCTGATTGATATTAATTAAAATTTTCTTTAAGGATTCATCAAATAAAGTGTTTTCGTTTGTCACAGTAACGATAAACCAAGTCACCTTTGCATTAATAAAGAAATTTGCCATTTTCCTAATAAAGGGATTTTTGACATTTGAACCACTAACATTAAAGTTCGAAAAAAAGACTGAAATAACAGTTTTCTTTAAAATTTTATTGGGTAACTTAAACAATTAATAATCCGTGTTTCTACCGCGAACACTAACAACACAAGAACATCGGTTTGGCATACTCAAAATGAGTTCATCCAAATCACGCTGTGGAATGGCCGCCCATGTTCGTTGCAACAACAAAAAAAGGTCTTCTTGCGACTGGATACCCTCCATATTCGGCAGAGCTCTTCTCTGTAGCATATCCCATGCATGCTCAATCGGGTTCAAGTCTGGCGACTGAGCAGGCCAGGGCAGGACATTGATGTTAGCTGCGGCGAGAGTCTGTCTTACAACTCTTGCGGTGTGCGATCGTGCATTATCATGCATTAACTGAAATAAGGGACCGATTTGCACTTGTAGAGGAACGATGACGTCTGATACAATCGTCTCAGCATAAATTTGAGCGTTGAGGTTGCCTCTGATCCAAATCAACTCAGTTCTTCCGCCGATCCAAATACCCGCCCATACCATGATGGTTCCACCACTATAAGGATGGACTTCCTGGCAGGATTTTAATCGCTGTTGGCGTCCAGGGGTTCTCCAGTGTCGTATACGTCTTGTATCCGGTCTCATACCAAAACGAGACTCATCAGAAAAGCACACGAAACGCCATTGTTCTTCTGCCCAATTTCTGTGTTCAAGAGCCCATTGATATCGAATCCTACGATTGTGCATTGCTATAGGTGGTACCCGTAGCGGTCTTCGGGAATGAAGGTTCACTTCATGCAAGCGGTTTCTGACTGTTTGGTCGCTAATTAAGTTCCCTGAAGAGTGATGAAGCCTCACGGCTAACATCATGGCGGTTATTGTTGGAGCTCTTCGAGCTAAGATTTGAATGTATCGGTCTTGTCTCCGTGTGGTGCAGCGATACCGTCCTCCATGGCGCTCAGCCACGGTACCAGTGCTTCGGTAACGTGTCCAAAGTCGACTGATAACACTCTGACTTGTATTCAGAGCTAAAGCCACAGTACGTTGCCGGGAACCAGCTTCTATCATTCCCACGGCTCTGAGCATTTCTTCCCTGCTTAAATGACGTCGCTGCTCCATAATAACGTTGGTTTTAATCAGTAGTAGGGAAACAGTAGCACTAATAATGTCTTCAATGCGTTGTATGTTTTTATAGGGAAAATATTGACAGCTGATTTTCATCTTTTACTCGAATTTGATTCACAGTTCCTGATTCAAATTATGAAATGCACCAAAAAGGATCCATATAAATTTATAAAATCATAAATTTATTACAAAGCCACATCTCAATCTCAAGAAATCCGCATAAAAATGCTTGATCCCTAGACACTTTTGATGTGTGTATAATTATTTGAACTATTGAATAAATTATCTATCGCTGTACGGTTTTTGTTTTGCCATTTTCTTACTAAGTACATAAGTTATTTATTTTCGCCCAAACACGAATGAAAATTAGTGTTGAAATAGGGAAGTTTCGGCGCTCATAACTTCCAAAACCATTTTTTTTTCCAATTCTGCTTCCATACAAGACAAATTGATATCATTTTTAGTTTTGAACGTACATCATCAAACGGACGAGTAATCACCATACGACGTTTGTACATGGAAGAAAGACCGACAAGGGTACCCTAAGGCTGCCTGTCCACCGCAGCGGAGAGGAGAGGAGAGGAGCGGAGATGTGTCAATATTAACCAATAGAATCAAAACTCCGCTCCAGAGGTGCGATTCTATTGGTTAATTTTGGGCACATCTCCGCTCCTCTCCTCTCCTCTCCGCTCCAGTGGACAGGCAGCCTTAAGCTACTAACGGTTAACTAGAAGAGCGGTACGTGGCCGCCATAACGTCACTGAAACGTTATTTATGAATTATGATACAAACAAAACGTGTTAGTGTGTTTTCCGAGATCCCGTTTTTTGACACCATCAAGTCAAACTCCGCTGCCAGCATTTTCATGACAGCCGTCATTGCGGACATTATGTGGCGGCCGGTAACCGCTTTTCAAGGATACTGTAGCTTTAGTATCTGGAATTATAATTGAATCATTCCATTATACCAGTCGTGATGTGTTATTACCGGACATTGATATAACAGGAAGTAGTAGATATCCCATTAGCATTCTTGAGTATTTTTGTATAGGTACTTGTCTTGTGCCGATTGATCCATCTTCAATCGGCATTCAGTAAACAATTCTTAAAACTTTTGTATGTTGCCCAACGGTCATGTTAGTTAGTGTCTTGCCTTCACAGATTTAGAATATTATGGCTTCATTTTAACTTAAATCGTTATTTCTCTTCACTAAATAATAACAGCCGTACGGGTCGATCGAAGGTTTAAGCTACGCTTGCCGAGGTCGGTACGTGGATGGGTGACTATTAATGACATATCGAGACCCGTCGGCGTTTAAAGCGTTGGTCCCGGCTGTCATTCGTACATCTTTGACAGTCGTTACGGGTTGTCAGAAGCCCGAAAGTCTGACAACCAGTTTTACCAAGGGGTATCATGTAATTCATGTATGACGTATCCCAGTAACTTGATTGCAGAGGTCACATAGGCAGTCGCTTCATGTAAAATACTGGTATGCAGCTGCTTGCGGTTACACTGGAATTCTGGAAGCCGACTCCAAACCCCAACTTAGTTGGGAAAAGGCTAGGCAGGCTAATCAGTAATTGTTCTTCTGTGTCTTATAATTATTTAATATTTTTGTCATGTTCAAGTTGTTAATTAAGTTTTATACTTAATTAAAATGTCTGTGATAATTATCTTTTCTGTTAGATGTTTTTTTGAATAATTGCTAACTACAGAATTGCAGACGTAGATTGATGTCTTGTTTATGAGCGGGCATTGGACTTAGAATATTTAAATGTTTCTAAAAAGCCATTACAGATTCTGCTATTCATGACCTGTTTACTATTAACATACCATTCACTACAAGCAAGCGTGTCTGTAAGCTCTATCGCGGTTTTTGGATTCGGTTTCTGTTGCAGTATGATTTCTACTAAATGGTAACTTCTGCAACGAACTTTTTTAACGCGGCTTGCAAACTCACGCTAAAAAGTGTTAATACTTGTGCGACTGTCTTCTAAATCAAAGAGAAAGAACGCCGAATAAAACAAAAACAAAAGAAAAGAGTAAAGTGCTTACAGTGTCGTGTGATAAAATTGTGCTCATCGGCCCGAGAACACTGCATGAGAGAGAGAGAGAATGTGAGAATTTGGCCAAAATATTTTTTTTTTTTCATATTTTTTGTCATGGGTATCGTTTTCATAGTTTTCGAGGGTGCTAAAGCCGATAGTGGGGTCAAAATGTAAATCTAAGATGTCGAATGCGAAAATAATAACTCTTAACGATCCATGACATTGCGTAACACATAAGTACAACCGTAAATATTATTATAACCATTGACTAAAGGGATATATATGGAAGGAAAAGACATGTTGCATCACTTGCATCGACCCTAAATAAATTGGGATAAGGGCAGGTAAAGGTACTATTCCATACCGGACCGCTGGCGACGTGTTGCGGCGACATGTCGCGGCGACAAATCGCGGCTTCATGTCGCTGCAGTCTTGAGTCCAAACCCGACCGCAGGCGGCAGCAGCCCGGATTCCAGTCGATAGATAGAACAACGTGTTATCGCTCGAGCGTTGGCGGCACTACTGGTCTGCGGTCGGGCTACACGTGTCGGCTGTCGCTCCCCCGTAGCTGCCAACGACGTGTCGTTAGCTACGGAAGGTTTTTAATAGAAATTCATAGGAACCAGTCGTGTCGCGGCGACACGTCGCATGGAGTTGCCTCCTGCGTTCGGGTACGGAATGATACCTTAATGATCATAAACCGTTGACGGCGACCATATATCCAACAGAATGAATTTTCCAAATGGTAGGCAATATTTCTAAAGTCCATCCCCGAAGTTTTTCATAGGAATCCTGCCACTCATTGTTAACTTCAACTTGGCAAATGTTTTTGAAAACCCGCATTTGTTATGATTCTATTCGAAAGTTTTGATTTGTTGGCTGTTTCGGGAGTTTTTCTCGTTTAAATGGCAATGAAAGTACAGTAACAATTTCATTTCATGTCTGTAGAAAGTTTGTTTATCGTTTTGGAAGATTTCCGATATTTTTGGCCGAGATTCAACTTCGGAGTTCGGTGATATTTGGATTTTTTGTTCTTAAGCTTGTTTTTTAAATTAAGTACTTCCTGTGGACTAATGAGTAAAAAATAAACCGAAAAAAATATCATCCGAAGATTTTCAGATGTCTTTTTGTGGATCACTCCCGTCTTTTAACTTTACTTTGGATTATCTTAAAGATCTCGGAGGAGCTCGTGGAGTCGTGACGTTTTTACGGGGGCGAAAAACCGATCTAGCTATGAGACAAAGCTAGATCGATTTTTCGCCCCCGTAAAATCGGCATCATCTGGGAAAATTCGTGTTCTCCGTATTTTCACCCGACCAGAGCTCGGTCGCCCGAAGTTTAGAACAAGATGGCTACTTTAGAATAATGACATGGTAGCATGGAATTTGTAAGTACCTACTATCAAGGCAGCAAAGAATTAGTATGTACATGGAATCAATATGAACTATACTATACTATTATAAATAAGCATTCTGTATTTTCACCCAAACAGAGTTCGGTAGACGTACACATTATTAAACAGCCGCACGGGTGATTTATCAGGTTTAGGTTTATTAGGCTTGCCTCTTGGTGAATGAGTGACCATCTTTACATACCGAGACTTCTCTTTGTCTCGGAAAGCATTTTGAGCCGTTGGTCCCGGCTGACATCCGTGGATATTTGACAGGCGTTACGAGTCGTCAGAACTCCGAAAGTTCTGACTTTCGGGATTCTGACGAGTCTTACCAAGGAAATCACACGCGCACGCGCGTCACGAATACAGTACTGCAGTAATTGCACGAAGGCTGCGTTGACGTTCATACTCGGGGTCACCAATTTAGTAGAGGTATGAGGAACAGGGTGTAAAGTTCACTCATCCTCTAGTGCAAAGGGAGGATCCTCCGATCAGACGGGTGTCGTGTCTGGCGGGCAACTGTCCAAAAGTTGAGGTTGAATAGTCTTATATATGCCGTTCGCGTGGAAATCTCTAATTGTACGATGCAGGATTAGGTGGTGTATCTAACCGCTACAGGGGGCGAACCTATTTCCATCAACCGGGCTCAAATCCAGATTCCGGGCTACCGACCGAATCAAACCCAGGACCTAATGCTCAGCATTACCGCTTACGACTGCTAAACTAACAAGGCACTTAAAATATTTCCTTCATAATATTCGCTATAACATTTTTTTTCAATCAGCGAACTACGCATCAAAGACCTAACGTCACACAAATCCTGCATCGCGCTAACAGAGTTTACCGCGCGATCGACATATACAGGGTTATTGGTTATATGTTGGCAATCCATTAAGGGGATGTAGGAGAGGTCATGCAAATGTCATCAATTTTCGAGTCATTTGACATTATTTTCATTTTAAAATATAAAATGTCAAATTACTCGAAAATGGTTGACATTGGCATATGGATCATCAGGGGTCATTTGGTTGCAAATGATCTCTCCTACATCCCCTTAACGGATTGACCTTGTAGTTATATAACTTTCCGACAATCGTTCCAGGGCTGTTGGGCAGACACGACACCCGTCTGGTCGGAGGATCCTCCCTTTTCTATAGAGGATGAGTGAACTTTACACCCTGTTTCTCATGTCTCCAAAATGTGATTCATATTCCAGCACTGTAAAACATGTTACTAAGCCCGCATTATTAGATTAAACATTCGTTTAACGCCGACAGACAGCTGTAAACGTAGCTCATGATATTACTCCAGTTTATAATTACTTGGTACGTGTATGTAATATACTACTTAGGTACTAGGTATATGTATGTGTATGACTCTTATTTCATTTATAAGTCTTACAACCAGTTTTACCAAAGGGTATCGTATTATTTAGTCGCTGGGTTGTGGAGGTTAGATATAGGCATTTGCTCTATGTAAAATTCTGTTGTTCAGCTGCTTCCGGTTAGTCTGGAAGCCGACCCTAACAAAGAAAAAGGCTAGGCAGATGAAAATGGTGTTTGTGAGTGTCGAAGCCCAAAAAGCCACGCAAATTAAAACGTACAAATTCTGTGTAATATCACCTTCAAAAAGGACCATGGGCAACTTTGTATGGAGTCTGGTACCAACGCTCAACAGTGATGAGACTCATGCCATGTGAAAGCTTTTGGGGTATTATTTAATTCATTCTATGGCAGCTAAGTCGAAATCGAGCGCGAACATGGTGTTTTTGAACATTAAAAAAAAGTTAGGTTAGGGATGAAACTCATGCCATGTGAAAGCTTTTGGGGTATCATTTAATTTATACTATGGCAGCTAAGTCGAAATCGAGCGCGAACATGGTGATTTTGAACATTCAAAAAAAGTTAGGTTAGGTTAGGTTAGGGATAAAACTCATACCATGTGAAAGCTTTTGAGGTATCATTTAATTTATACTATGGCAGCTAGGTCGAAATCGAGCGCGAACATGGCGATTTTGAACATTCAAAAAAAGTTAGGTTAGGTTAGGGATGAAACTCATGCCATGTGAAAGCTTTTAGGGTATCATTTAATTTATACTATGGCAGCTAAGTCGAAATCCAGCGCGAACATGGTGTTTATGAACATTCAAAAAAAGTTAGGTTAGGTTAGGGATGAGACTAATGCCATATGAAAGCTTTTATGGTATCATTTAATTTATACTATGGCAGCTAAGTTGAAATCGAGCGCGAACATGGTGATTTTGAACATTCAAAAAAAGTTAGGTTAGGTTAGATTAGGGATAAAACTCATGCCATTTGAAAGCTTTTGGGGTATCATTTAATTTATACTATGGCAGTTAAGTCGAAATCGAGCACGAACATGGTGATTTTGAACATTCAAAAAAAGTTAGGTTAGGTTAGGGATGAAACTCATGCCATGTGAAAGCTTTTGGGGTATCATTTAATTTATACTATGGCAGCTAAGTCGAAATCGAGCGCGAACATGGTGATTTTGAACATTAAAAAAAAGTTGGGTTAGTTTAGGTTTTTTTTTTTTTTTTTGGGTGGGAAATCATCAAATGACTTCTCCCGCTCTGGGCGGAGCGGTAGGGCGTGTCAGACTTTTACTGACTAAAACCCACCCGTGTTCCTTCCCTTGCCTAGACCAGGGCCACGGTTTCCCCTAAGGACTTATCCGCAACCCCAGTGGTAGGCATCGGCCCAAACGGACCCCTTCAGCTTCGCTGACGACTCTTTGAGGCGCGCGTGGAACACTACGCGCCGTCGACCCGGGCTTGGTCCTGATCGGACGGAGAGCTACCCAGGTTAGAGATGAAACTCATGCTTTGCTCAAGCTTTTAGGGTGATACCTCAAAAGCTTTCACATTGCATGAGTGTTTTTGAACATTCAAAAAAGTTTAGGTTAGGTTAGGGATGAAACTCATGCCATGTGAAAGCTTTTGGGGTATCAATAAATTTATACTATGGCAGCTAAGTCGAAATCGAGCACAAACACGGTGTTTTTTAACATAAAAAAAAGTATAAAATGAAGGCCAAATAAAACAGCATTGTATAATTATGAAAATAGTTTGGAAAATCCAAAAGTGCACGCCTCATACATAACACTCATTCATAAACGAAAAAGAATTTCAAAACATAGTTTCTAACAAAAATGAACAATTTATAACTTTTCATGAAGTCGTAATGTCAAAGACTGACAAAGATATTTACTTGGCGGTTGCTAGGCAACTTAAGTCAAAGGTTGGAAATATTTAGATAAAGATATTATATTTTAGTTAGTATTTTATTAATTATAATTAAACTACTTTGAATAAAAGAGCCATTTTCAATAGGGTTCCTTCTACGGCTGAAACAAATGTATAAAAAAAAAATTGACTCAATTAATTGATTTTATCGCAAGCTACAATGTTTTCAGGGTTCATAAATTGACGGACAGGAATATTTTTTCAACTATTTTGATGCTTTTTCCATTTCTGCTGCATTAAATCAATTGTTAAAAAGTACAGTATTAATCTCCATTTAATCATCTATACAATGGTATATAAATTAAGTAGGTTCTGTGTACTAGCAGGAATGTAACAATAAAAACAGTTACAGAAATGGGGCAAAAAAAATTTTTCGATCGTAGAGCACACTCTAATGCTTCGCATTAAGAGTCGTGCAATAATAATAACATCTCTGAACGCTTAATTAAGGAATTCATTATTTTTGCTTAACATTAGAAAATACATAATAACATTTAAGGTAACAAAAGTATCTTTGTTTTTAATGGTAATGTTAGAAGCCGGAAGGGAAGGGGCAGGGAAAGGCGATAAGGTAGATAGCTACTTGCGTAACAGTATAATTTAGTAAATTGTAGCGGTTACACCGCCATATACTAACTACTCAAAAAAAGACATTTTTTTTTTGACGTCACCCAAATCATGCATCGCGCTATTAGAGTTTACCGCGCGAACGACTTATATAAGAGTATCCAAAATCAACTTACGGGCATTTGCCCGCCAGACACCACACCCGTCTGGCTGGAAGATCCTCGACCTTTTCAAATGAGGATGAGTGAACTTTACACCCTGTTCTTCATACCACAAAAAAATAAATAACAGTATTAAGGTCATCATAGAAAATGGTCGAAGCGAAGCTTCGAAGTCTCAGTGTATATCAGTACGCAACAGTCTCAGTGCGCGGAGTCATGCCTGGACGCGGAAGGTTTATCTACTGAGCGGCCGTAGGTAATTATTTCAAGGTCTTTGCAGGTTGTGTATGATAACACACAAAGTATTTGTCATCGTTGCTGTCAAAGGATCGATGCTGCTGCTGCACAAAACGTCGAAGAGGAACGTAGCATCTTAGAAATACACGACGTCCAAGAACCTGCGGCTAAAAACATTCCTGTTGGAGTTGAACCACATTTTTTTTTAAACGTCGTTACGTTTCCATGCTACCTTGGTAATTATTTCAAGGTCACTGCCGAGACTTATTACTATTACTTTATTATATTGTGCCTGCGTGCACAGCGCACGCGCATGTACACAAAAAAAAAAACAAGAAAAACTTTACTATTTACTATGAATTGTATTTTCTACTTTCTCAGTATTGAAAATGTTCCAAAACACCATGTTCGCGCTCGATTTCGACTGCTATCATAGTATGAATGAAATAATACCCGAAAAGTGTTCACTTGGCATAAGTATCATCACTGTTGAAAGTCGCGTCCAAAATGACGCTATTGAATGCATTGGAGATGTTCAACGACACCGCCGACATCACCCTGCCCCGGGATTCCGCTTCCTCCGCACGGCACGGTGAACCTAACCTAACCAAAAAGGGTACCTTCCTACCTTACCTACCTACATACCTACCTACCTACATACCTACCTACCCTATCTACCTACATACCCTAACCTAACCTAAGTTTTTTTTTTTTCGGGTTGGATAATCCTCATGGAAGTCCTCCACCCTGGGGCAGGTGACGGGATCTGTCAGAATCATACTGAATAAAAACCACCCCATTGTTCCCTTCCCACACTTAGACCGGGAATCATGAGATCAACCTAACCTAACCTATCCTAACCAAACATAACCTAACCTTTTTTAATGTTCCAAAACACCATGTTCGCGCTCGATTTCGACTTAGCTGCCATAGAATGAATTAAATAATACCCCAAAAGCTTTCACATGGCATGAGTCTCATCACTGTTGAGCGTTGGTACCAAAATGACGCATGGTCCTTTAAGTCATTAAAAAAACTAAAAACCCTACTGCAAAAACACAATCAATACAATTTTGGTATCGCAGGCGGGACAAACCAATACCTAATTTGAAATATGGTGTAAAATTTGTTCACATGCCGGTTTCCTGCCGATGTTTTTCCTTCACCGTTTTGAGAGCAGTGGTGATGAAATTATTTACACAAAGTAAAGCGCCTGCTTGGGTTCGAACCCACGACCTACAACTCGTAAGTCGGGGCCAATACCACTGGGCCACCACTGCTTAAGTTAAGTAACACAACAGGAAGATTTTACAAGCGCCACAGCCATTTTGAACCATATCCGTCAAGTCTTTATTATTTCATCTAATTGGACTTATTTATGTTCTAGTCACGTATTAACGTTTCGGAGACTTTCGGTTATGTAATAGCTTGTTAGTTTTGGTCGGTGGCTTTTGTAAAGAAGTGAAATTGTGGAAAGATATGTGGCTACCTCATTGTTCTCTACCGCTACTGCTGACTTGCTAAGCATGAGGTGCTGGGTTCGTTTCCCAGGTTGGGCAAAGTGTTATTAGGTTTTTCTATATGGAATTTCTCAGTAGCAGCCCGGAGGCTAGATTTGTGCCCGTACATTGATGGCAATAGGCTCGCCCCCTATTGCATGGGCCTTAAACATAACTGGCGTTGATTCTGTCTCGCGTAAGGTCACAGCATATACGCTAAACGAAGGCCGTTTTACTTGGATGTGATGCATATTTTCCCCTGACTTTTCTTTCTTGTATTTGTAGTTTTTCTTTGCGTCATTTCTTACCGCATAAAAGTACGTACCTAGGTATATGCTTTATTTTATTCTTTTGTTTCTTTATAAACAATCTTGTTTGTTTGCATATTACTGTATTCTTGTCCGCGAGTGACGATTTACGTCCGGCTAGGGCATGCAATTATCCGCCCATTTTACTATTCGGATATTTCGGATACTGCCAGACAACTATTCGAATATATCCGGATAATATGGATATTTTGGATAACACTGTAAAAGAGGTAAATCAAACTTATATTCGTTTAAAATCGACATTTTTATTACAAAAACTCTCCAACATCGTATACCAAAGTATTTCAGTTCGTACTAAAAGCAAAATCTGTCCGATCTGTCATTGACAGATACGAGAAAAGCTATCATCCACGGGTTGTCTACCAATATGGTATAATAGATCGTGAGCTGGTCAAATGCTATCTTTGTTAAGATGGCTAGAACAATTGAAAGCACATTAGATGAAGACTGGAAGTCTTACAAAGTAGTGCTTGATAATAAATGAGACAAAGTCACACCACTGAAATTGCTTGATGTCAAAGTATCATATAGAATATGAACTATCTTCTGTGCGTTTCGGGTCATTCAGTTCTCGTTATCGCGATTGTGCAGTCCTATCTTCCGTTGGACAAATATGTGAAACTTTGGGTATTCCTAAAGAGGACTTTCCGGATTGGGTTTTTACGGTCCAGGCAGGAAACAAATTAATGCAAATCATGAATGACGAGAATCATGATGAGGCTCTGCTCCACATTCCTATTTCCTATATCAACTTGATTTTGGGTTGGTTACCAAAACAGCTTATTCAAGTGTAGCAAATCCTAACCTTTTCTTGATGTTGCATTTAGCAGGAACTCTATTTTGGTTCTGTGAGATCTCGTCAAGCAAGACACAATATCGAGATGAATCTAGAGAACAACACTACTAATCAAAGCCATCATTCCTGTCAATGCCTTTAAGTAAATATCATGCTTGTCAAAGCATTCACTGTTGATGGTCAACCAGAGTCCTTCCGATCTCTTGGCTTATTTTTCTCTGTTAAAGTAAATGATATTTCAGTTTCTGTTGCTTGTAATCACTGGGTGCTACGTGATCACCATCGCTGTCGTCAACTGAAGTAGAGCTCTGTGCAAAAACACTTTTAAATTTTCCCTATGATGAATCTACATAGTATTTGTGTCATTAGATGAATTTTTGAAGATAAAGCATGAATTGTCACGATTGTGAATACCTATTTTATAAAACACAACGTTAAATGTTATATTATCAAAAGGAAAATGGAACAAGAGTAACTATCCGTATTATCCGTTTTATCCGGATAGTAGAACAAATTATATTCGGATAATATTTTCGACGGATATCCGGATAATTCGGATATCCGGATATCCGAATAACATGCCCTACGTCCGGCACATCGTAGACTGACTTAGTTTTACTGCAGCTTGAACTGTTATACACCTCACCTCTGCCTAAGCCTTTGGTGAAACGGGCTTGATATTAGCTGTTGTGTTGAACTCATGTTCTCGTATAGTTAGTGCCCATCGGTAAAAGAAGTATTCTTAAAAAAATCCTAACTAATATTATATGCGAAAGTGACTTTGTTTAATTGTTACGCTTTCACGCTAAAACTGCTGAACAGATTTGGATGAAAATTGGCATATGGGTAGACCATGACCTGGATTAGGATATATGATACTTTTTATCCTGATATTCCCACGGGATCGAGACTTATGCAGGTGCAATAAAGCCTCTACAGCCTGTACCGATTATACATATTATACTCCATTCTAAACCTTTTTTACAGTCCGTTCAACCGATTTTGACTTCTATTGCGTTTGTGGCATGACAGCTACAGACGTAATTAGTATTGTAAACACTTTTTGCTTTTAATGTCATCCTTATGCCTACGGTATAGAAGTCAGAATCGGTTGAACAGACTGTAAAAAAGGTTTGTTTAATCTTATTTCAAATGGAGTATAAGTAGTTATGTTGGTCTACAAGTTAATTAAAAACACAAGTAAATATGCCAGCCAGAGGTCTTAAGGTGAAACAATTTGATATTTTTTCCATACAAACTTCGGAGGGGTTTTACTCCACTGTTTGACATCGTACATTCAAAGTTAAACATGATATCGTTAGGTCTCGTTATTAAAATTGTCTGTACGGAAGCAGAATAGTAAAATAAAAAGCCATTAAAAAGTTATGAGCCAACAAAGATTCGTTTTTCTTGCTAATTTTAACGCAACTTTGGGCGTAAATAAGTAATACAAGAAGTGTGAAATCTCGAAAACAAAATCCGTACCGACACAGAAAATTGATCGAAGATTTCAATAAATTTTATTTGTAATTGATTTATGCAGTGGTTTTTTCAGAAAAACCTTTTTTCCAAAGGCCTTCTCGTAATTTTTGACGCGCTCGTTTTACTAAAACTGGTCGGTACGGTGTTTCTGTGCGTGCGAACTTTACGTTGTCCATGTAGACCAGCTTCTAACTGGTCATCACTGATACTATCTCTGTCGGACACGATGCCAGGTGAGACAGCGTGGTTTTTGGCCATGCCCACCATTGAGTTCGAGCCCGCGACTAGTTCCACCTTAAGTCACGTCCGCCCCTCCGTCCGTCCGTAAGGCACGAGTCCCTTGGGTTGTCAGTTGTTACCGCTAAATTGGACAGCCGATATAGTTTCAGATGTTTGTTAATAATATCACGTAGATAGACTTGAATTGGAATTTCCCGGAACTCGCCAAAAGCATAACATAACATCACGGTCGTAATCCCCGAAGGATTAGGTAGAGGTGTACCTGCAGTACACCCACATTTCTCCAGTTATATTTAAGCCCCATGTAGTACGGGTCGAGTCTATTGGCATCAACCGCACACAAATCGTTCTCAGAATTTCTCAGTAGCAGAGAAATTCCTGATAGAAAAGTTCAGTAATACTTGGCCCGACCTGGGCACCAAACCCAGGACCTCATGCTCAGTAGTAGCGCTTGCGACCACTAGACCAATGAGGCAGTCCAGCAGCCACAGACAAGAAAAGTTTATAAACATTGCTGCTCTTGTGTCAAAAAAAATTGCCAGACATCATAGTTGGACTAGGGCTCCGGCGTACGCCAGACGAACTAAGAATGAGCACCCTACGGTTTTTCATGTTAGGAATCTCAAATAAATACCCTGATGCTGCCTTCTTCACACAAAGAGTATTAGAAAATGAGGAACTTGTCCCGAAAGATTCATTAGAAAATCAGTGTCAAACAGCATCTGTCTGGCATTAATGCTGAAATGAACCTTTTTGGCGCAGCCGTGAGGCACACACTAAAGCATTATTTTCACTTTTTTATTTTTTTATATTTGTATTTTGTGTTCCACGAACTGTGTCCATATAAACATTATTCTTTCTTTCTTTCGAATTATAAAAAACGACCTGTTTAAAACATTACCCTCCTTCTGGGGCAGTCGGGTAAAAATAGAAAAATAAAAGAAAACTGACAGAAAATTCCGTTGTAAAATTACGAGTACCTCGCAAAATTAGAATTTCTTTCGCGCCAACCTAGAAAAATACCCTAACATTCGAAAGGCTTTTCTTGCGTAAAACGCCAACGATAACAATAGCTTACTGAGACGAGATGGAGAGTTCTCCTCGTTCGACTACGGGCTCGAAATAGCTAGGCTACTACGATTTTGTGAATAAGCTTCAAGACTTTATCCCCTGAAATATTGCGCTGGATTATACTTACTGAGATTATCCCATATTTCTTGAGGATATAGTTTATTTTATGCTTGCTTGTTATACAAGAAAAAGTTGTTGATATTCGGTAAGAAGGATTGAAAGGAAGTATGTTGTAATTTCTCTTCTATTTTGGGTCTAATTCTTCAAAATATCAACATTTGTTTTATGTTGAAGGGCCTCCATTCCTTTTAATCGTTAAAAGTGCCAATTAATAAAATCGGTTCAATGATATGTTTTTCACTGTTTAGTTCTTTAGTGTTATTGTTAGCTTATTCAATTTCTTTGCAATTTTATGTTAAGCTGCACCCTAATTACGTAATGCACGATCAATTTTAAATTGAAACCAATTGAAAAAGATTGCCAGTCCATTGCTTCAAAAGTTCGACAAAAAAAATTGAGCAGATTTTTTTCTGTTGAACTTATGAAGCAATGGACTGGCAATCTTTTTCAATTGGTTTCAATTTAAAATTGATCGTGCATTGCGTAATTGTAGGGCTGGGTGAATTGTGCTGTTCAACAGTCGGAATGCTTTCATACTTACCCATACAAACACTTTGCCACCTGGCCCCGTCTGCCCCGGCAGCCAGATAGTGTGAAAGGCACTTTATAGTCATTCCCATTTCTATAATTCTTAGAAACTGGATGGGCAGTTTCGTATCTGTAGCTAACAGCATAGCATAATCAGCCTATGATGTTCCCACTGCTGGGAACAGGCCTCCTCTTTATGTGAGAGGGAGTGGTCCGTAATCCACCACGCGGGCCCAGTGCGGGTTGGTGGATATCACGTCTTCGAGTTTTTAGTTCTAGAACATGCCGGTTTCCTCACGATGTTTTCCTTCACCGTTTTGAGAGTAGCGGTAATGAAATAATTAACCAAAGTAAAAACTCTTAAGTCGGGGCCGTTGCCTCTGGGCCACCACTGCTATCGTAGCTAATAGATGTGAAATCAATAGGTACATTATGCTAGCCACACACGTAACGATTTGCTTGCGCAAATTTAGGTTTGCGCAAGCAAATCGTTACGTGTGTGGGTGAAATTTGCGCAAACTTCTTTGAAAAAATGTCAAGTTAGATTTGCGCAAGCCTAAGTTTGCGTAAGCAAATCGTTACGTGTGTGGCTGGCATAAGAAAAGAAAAGTTCTGGATTCATTCACTGGCTGACTCATTAACGCCCAGCCCAAACCCTTGGACTCAGAAAGCTGAAATATTGGACAAAGGTTTCGTTTATGATGTAGCCAAGGAATAATCCGTATTTTACCACGTGAAATTGAACATATAGCGGCCTAGTCGCTGGCAGAGTATATGTCCTCAATAATTATAATCAAAATCGAAGAGGACAAATATAATCTTTTTTTTTTGTTTAATTGCGAAGTTGGCGTTCTCTTGCCCTCGATTTCACCTGGTGTAAAGTGATGGATGAAGTCTACAAAGTACGAGCAAGCTCAGAAGATGTCATAAATTATAAACCCAATAAAAATAACTCCAATAACATCCACATCTGATGAAGTCGTAGCTCCCATTAAATTATTCTTGAAGTATACGTCCTCCGGTCTGTAGACGCAGAGATAGTGCCCATATATACAATGTTATGTGAAGACTTATGTTTTATGCTGACATTACGTCGTCTTTACTTGAGCTGCGTATAAGATAAGTAGTTATAGGTACCTTCGGTTTAATGAATTTGGGTCTGGGTTTTTACTGTCTTAGAAGATAATATTTGATTTAGGTATAGGTACGACTTTGCATAATATCACGATTTAGGTACAAGAATTAAGATTTTCTTAGAAGTAGGAGAAACAGGTAAAAATATTATTAGGTGGTCAATAATTATATTAATTATTTTTTTAGCTCCTTTTCTGATTCGTTTACGTGAATAAGGGAAATCGTAGCATGTAGAACGTAATAATCTTTCTTATTTGTTAAATATTTCTGTTAAATGATGCGTGATGCGTTGCTGATTCTTTCGTCTAATTTATTTTATAAGTATGCTTCTACTATTTGTTTCGAGTGTTGCCAAAATATTGGAGGAAATGTCACAAATATTAAACAAGGAAGAAACATATTTTATATTTACATTTCTGTATGATGCTGTTTATATTACTTATAGAAATTTATTTGAGAAACTATGTAAATTCGCTACAAATTGCATTTCAAAATTCCTGACGAATTCGATATCATCTAAATAAAAAATGCATGCGCTGAAAACTTAACAAACCACAAAATTCATTAACATTTTTCTAGGAAACGATACACTTTAACGGACTATCTCCCCGCCTCATACTCGTAACACTGGCAACATTGCTGCTGAAAATGCACAGACGAGGCAAAATAAACACTTTTAGTAGTTTTAGCAAGGTCCCACTATACGTCAATCATTGTACAGAGAAACAAACATTGATATTTTTACTAATCCTTTGTAGGGAGACGGTTGATACTTGCGTTTCATGTGCTCATTGTTCAGTGAAAAGTGTGTGTTGTTAGTCTAAATTTGTGGCTTCTATTACTGTGATTCTTCTGAAAAAAATGTGATAAAAACTTTCTGAAAATATGTGATCAACTTTACCGTTCACTATACTAAACAATAATTTTGCAAAACTTCCGTGAAAGCACCTTTAAATTCCGTGAATATTTGCATCTCGAATTTTATTCCATTTAAAACGTTTCTATCCCGTACTTTAAGAGCTCAAACATCCTAATACTCAAAATTTACCAAGCGGAAAATAAAGACAATATCCATATATTCTTCCGACCGCACCAAGCAACCCTGAAACAGGATTACACGGCCAAGAGAATCCAAATCCAGGTCACTTGGCTAGCAAAAAAGCAGAAATATCTCCAAAGGCTCCCCTATATTTAGTCTCACGGAGTTACGGCCCTACCTGACGCTTGATTAGGCTTATACGCAGCCAGTCATGCCCACATATTGATTGGCATTATCTCGCTCAGCGTTAGGTGTTACTGCTAGTTCAAGATAATATACGCTAACTGATGGCCGGTTCCACGTTTATCTTTTCGACAAAAGCTTAAAATTCTTGTGGTTGGGTTTTGGAGAACCCTGTTAAATGTTCATTTGTGGCTGTGGACTCATTTAGTGCTGTGATTGAAATGTTACCTTCAGGAGTTCATTTTTCATTGTTTTTGTACGGTTTTGTTTGTTATGGGTATGTTGCTAGATTTCCTGTATGATAAAGATTTTAATTGACTATCTTATGACGTCCTTGACTCTTTGATTTCAAAATACTTCCTCTTGTGTCCGAATTTCTAGTTTTCCCTGTGATAAAATGTCTCCAAAAACTGTCCTTTCGTTACAGCCATATCTTTAGATCTTGAATATTTTATCGCCCGAATAAAACGAACCTAAATGCTGGCCCGTTCCGTCGCTATAAGAAGCTACAAGTGCCTATAAAAGCTGGTTACGTTTGGCAACAGGTGGCTCCTAACAGCCCTAACCTTGCCCAAACACGCAGCACTTCAAAGTAACATTCTTTAACTATTTTATTCCTTTTATCCAACACATATTTTTCCTCCATTCAGTATTTCTGTAACAAAAACATCAAGTTTTGCTATTGATGCTCAATCAAAACCAAGGGACCCAATATATCGAATAATTTTTGCTTATCAAACTTGACAATCCCTTCATGCAAATCCCCCTCTCTTCTACATATTATACTTGTCTTAACAAAACAACAACCACTAAAACAAGGGTTCTTCAAAACCAAATCTAAACCCAAAGGTGCGAACACAAGGTTCAATTTCGTTCAACAATTAAATCTTGAACTCAGTACCGGCGTTTCAGATGGTCATAAGTGAAAATCGGAAGATACAATGCTACTGCGCAGCCTGTCTGTTCGCTATAGTGATCTGTTACTACTACATAGATGTAAAACGCGCGTGGTATAAGCTCTTGTTGCATACCTTTTATATCGTGTGTGACTTGCTGAAACTGCTCATGAAATTGGTTGAACTTGATGTATGAACTGAAGACGATGATTTTTGTAGGTAAGTGGAGAGTATGGAGTATTTATTTTTTCGCTCAGAGCGTAACGGAAGTGTCACAGATGGATTGTCGAACCCGCTGTTTTACAAAACAGTTCCGTTATGTAAACAAGCTGAACATCGTTTACCGGTTTTTTATAATGACTGAACTTTAACACACAGAATTGCATAAACATTTTGTATTTATCGAACGCAGAGGGTCAGCTATAAGAGCTAACGTAAAACAGCGTGAAATGAAACGTCAGATTGTAAATTTTAATTCTAAATTTTGTCGCTTGTGGCTCATTAACAATAATGGCGTCCGAAACAGAAATAAATATAACGAGTAATATATGATTGAAAATTACCCTAACTCAAGTGAAAATAGTGATTTTAAGACCAATAAAAAGTTGTCAGAGTTTTATGAAAGTCAGTAACTGCGAACCAACTTGGATGTAGCCACATAGCGCTCGCCGGCCGCTTCCGCGGCACCGCTCGCTCAGTTACAGTTCCCAATTGGTCAGGGTGCCCTAGCTAAGTTACTGCGACCAATTCCGCATAAGAACACACCGGCCACACCAAACGCTTATTGTGATTGCAGATAAGCCATTCTGCATTACGTCTTAACATGGGTAGCAGTTTTGTTAAACGTAGCGCAATGGTTTTACATGACGAAGCTGTTTTGTAAAACAGCATCGGGTTCGGCAATCCATCTGCGACATGGACACGAAGTTTTTAATACAAACGATGACTCGTGTTTGTCTAACGCTAGTTTATGTGTCAGCTTCACCTTCACCTTTGCACAAAACTTTTTGACGTTGAGCATTCGCTTTCGCGTATAGCGCGTCATCAGGGGTTGTATTATGAAGTGTTAAAGCCATCATGATTCCAGTCCGCAAAAGGGATGCTACTATTGGTCATGTATAACTCCATCTCTCTCTCGCAACGGGAGTCATAAATCATGATGGCATTAAAACACCATAATGGCACCTGATTGTTTACAATCTTCAGCTGAAGTCCTAGAATAAATGCTTTGGTGTAAAAATTGAACTATTCTAGCCAGCCACAGAAATTAGAAACAAAATTTCTTCTCCTTGCTTTACTGATTCGTTGCGTTGGTTTAACTGCAGTTTAATGAGCTCTCCGGAGCACGCTTAACGTCTCTATTTTGTGTGTTCATCGACGGTTACTATTCGAAACTTTGGCTCTTTGCGGGCGATAACTGCCTGTAGCGGATTGGTTTAAACAGCTACGCTACTTGGGTGGTTATTGGTCGGTTTGTTTGTATTTAGTTTCTTGCTATTTTGGATTCTTTTAACTTTATCTTAGGGTCGGGCCACACCTGCCGAACGTTCCGCGGCGGAACGTTCGGTTGACTACGCTCCTAATGTTTTTCAAGTTACCTATGACACATCAGCCGAACGTAACGTCCATAGAAATTTGACGCGACGGAGCGTTCCGCCGCGGAACGTTCGGCAGGTGTGGCGCTAGGTTTAGCCCGCTAGGATAAATTGTTAGGCGCATCAATTACGTAGTGTCTCATCCAACTTGTCTGTATAGTGACTTCCTTTAAAATATTATACTGGCTGTGTGCCTGGACTTCATTTGCATACAAAGTACAACGCATTAAAAACTGTGTCATCAAATCGGGGATTGTTTTTCGAAAAATCTTTTCTTTTTGCTCTCCTTTCCTCATTCATATCTTCAGTTCAGTTTGTATAAAGCGGCGCGGCGTAACTGTCTTCCGTCTCCATCATCGGACCAACTCCAGGTCTTTATTATTTGGTTGTGTCATCAGAACTACATTCATCATCATCAGCCTATTAATGTTCCCACTGCTGGGACACAGGCCTCCTCTCTGTGAGAGGGAGTGGGCTGTAATCTACCACGCGGGTAGATTACAGCCGAACTACAGATGTTTTTCGCAGAACTACATTATGTGTGCGAAATTACAACAGAATCGGTTCGCAGTTGAAAATTCAGAAGGTGAAAACCCAATCAACTCCAATTATTTTTACCCTTAGGGGTGGATTTTAGTTTTCAATTTTATATGGGACCAACTTCGGGGTACCTATAGGGTTCCGGTGGTCATACGTAAAATAAAAACAACGGGTTGCACTCCGGGAGTGCCGGCAGAAGTGAAAACTTGAACATTAACGTTGTGCATTTTTTAATATTTTGTAATGGTTAGCGAATAATTTCGCAAGAATTGCTTTATTTATCTGTATAAAAGTACTATAATTTATGTGGTTAAATAAAATATTCATTAGTAGTAGTAGTATATTCATTTATTTTCAAAATATAGTCGATCAAAAATAAACAATTTATTTAAACACTTTTCATGAAGTATGTTTGACTGCTTTTTTTCCTATCATTAAGGTTAAAAATTTTTTTAAATGACTGTGTAAAATCGTTTCAGATTTAGCCATTGAATCTATACTCAATTTGAAATTAGATTAGACTTTAACTAAGGCTAGGTTCACATGGGTCGGACCGACAGTCTTACCGTTGACCGACTGTCGGGTGTTGCTGTTCACACTAAAGCTGCCGATCCGACCTAATGTGAACACCACCGTCGTTATCCGCTGCCCGGCTCGCCAAAACTACAATTATTTTTGGAAAATGTTGAACGATAGTAGTTTTTAACACTGTAAAAACTGTAAAAAAGTTTTGTGTAAATGTCTAATTCAAAAACGCCTTATTTCAAATGGAGTGTATGTTGCTTGGATAAAGAGCACGTCATTAATAAAATGTTTAAGCTTCTCGACTATCTTGATGCACTGGGAGTACTTGGGACTTCTTTAGTCTTACTTACTTGTAAAAATTTACAAAAATGGAAAGTAAGTGGGTAAGTGCACATTAGTTAGTCATCAAGATTGTAAGTTGACTGCACAGAATGTTCCGTTTTCCATTAAAAAACTCGTATTTTCGATGGCTGTTCTAAAAGCTAGTGGTAAGCACGATAAGCCGTTGGTAAGCACGATAAGCCGTTGGTCCCGGCTGTCATTCGTGGATCCTTGACAGTCGTTACGAGTCGTCAGAAGCCCGAAAGTCTGACACCAGTCTTACCAAGGGGTATCGTATTACCCAGATATTGGGTTGTGGCGGTCAGATAGGCAGTCACTCCATGTAAAATACTGGTATTCAGCTGCATCCGGTTAGACTGGAAGCCGACCCCAAGATAGTTGGGAAAAGGCTAGGCAGATTGATTGTTCTAAAAGCTAGTGGTCGTCTAATTTAAAATTGCACGCCTCTCCACTGCTTGTAGGATACACATTTCAAATGTTTGTAGGGTCGTGCAATTTTTTAATTAAAGTGTACAGAGGATACAGAGGAAAGCTAGTGGATCCAGGGTCCGTTTAGGCACAAGAGCATGTAATGTTTTGGGAATGTGGTGTTTTACAGCGATCTAACCTCAACAATCAAATAAAATACCAAGTGACGTGACTTAGTGACAGTGACAATGACAATGCACTGCTTTCGGCACTTTAGCTGGGCCGAGGCGGGTTTTTATAGTGCCAGTAGTGGCATTTGATCCGATAGAGTGCCGCTAGTGGCACTCTATACACTGCCTTTTTTTATTAGATGACCTCTACATCAAAATCGGTGACATTTATGCTACACGATGTAAACTTTGCACTCTTTTCAGTCTTCAATTACCATATAATATAACCTTATGTAACTGTAACCGAATACCTATATGGCTTTGAGTGCCATCTCTAAATAATTTACCCTTCCTCAAGAAACGCAAATAGAATAATTTATTGAATCAATCAGGAAGGATTTACAAAATCCAGTAAGACGGGAGACTTCGAATCTGCGTCGTCGTAAGGATTTTAATGGTTTATTGTAGGGTTGCCATCCCCAAATTTTGAAAACCAGGATTAGAAAGTGAAAATACCAGGACATCAGTATAAGAGCGGTAGTAGTTAATAGCAACGAGAACAGGTTCAATGAAACTCAATTTTCGCGCACTAGAGCTCTCTATCTAACCGTTAGATAGAGAGAGCTCTAGTGCGCTAAAATAGTAGTGAGAAAGAGACAACAAGCAGAGCGCACGATTGAAGGCGCGAAATTTAAAAAACAGGACTTTACCAGGATGCTTTAGATACCCAGGACGTTACTTAAAAACTATACAGGACACACCCCAGGACATCCCAAAAAGCAGGATATGTCCTGGGAAAACAGGACGGTTGGCAACCCTGTTTTTTTGAATCACTGTATGATTTAACTGGCTTAAGTTTAATTTGCTTCGTAAACTACAAACAACATAATTCTCTTACCCTTTTCCAAATTCATTTGGCGTTAGTGCAACATGGCTTCTGCGTCCATACTTCTCTATTAGTCGTCATCTCGGTAGTCACCCCTTTTCTAGCCATATCATCTTTCACACAGTCCATCCATCGCTTCTTTGGTCTTTCCCCTACTCTTATAGCCATCCCCCCCACATTCATACTAAAAACTTTCCTCACGACATTTTCCTTCCTCGCAAACAGTTTAAACCTGCTTGTTAGTATTTTTTAAACTTCACTGGGTTATTTGCTGCGCTGCTATGATGGTCACTTATACTTGGACAGGTTGGTATGGTTTTGACCGAGACCTCTGTTCCGCGCCAGGGCAGACGGGGGGCAATGCAAGCCGCTCATTCGTCAATGCTGCCGCCCGCCTGGCCGCGCATTCCTAGGTGCGAAACAGTGTCCCGTCAAACTATACCCTTGCTCAATAACGATGCGCCAGCCCGCGTCTTAACTGAGCCTGTAGCTTTAAATTTCCCTGGTAATAATAATGATCTATCCTTGATCCAGCCTGTCCCTCTTGCTGTCCTCCCCCCAGCGAACGCCCTAAGCCGAGGTTCGTACCCAACAGGGGGTGCCCTTAGCGAGCGTTCGTCTAGTTTTAATTTAGCTTAGTTTATGCCCCTGGCTGGAGGCTTTGAGTTCTTTTAGGAGCTTAAGGCAGCCACAGGAAAGTCCGGTTAAGCAGCGAAGACCTTAGTGGTCACCTGCGAGATGACCTAGTTAAAAAAAAAAAGAGTTCTTTTGGGGGATATTTAATTGACCATTCTTATTTCTGTCGCCATAAGCTCACATAAACCGCATTGCTGTGATATGGTTTGATGAGTGGTCTTAAAATTACAGGCTTTACGTAGCCAGCAGTTACCACTATCCATCAGATGACCATTACCAGAAAAAGCTTTTCCCAAATACTAAACTTTAATCAACTTTCCACATGTCAGTTATCTTTATCTGCACCAAAATCATTATCTATAGTTATTACGATTTAATATCGAATGCCTTATCTCATAGTTCCTCTGTTATTTCAATGCTATCGATCCGTCGGACTGAAACTGACTGAAACCATATTGCCTCAGCTACGAAGAAAGCGGGTCGGGGCCGCACTGCTTTCAGTGTGACGTCGCTCCTAATTGCCCTTGACTTTGTAACCACAGCGACCGCGGTGCTTCTATGAGTACCCCTGATTTACACGGTGCGATGTAATAGGGATGATGTGAAAGGGTAAAAAAAAAGAAATTCTATTTAGTCCATCACTCAGATAATAAAAAAAAATTAGACACGTATTTTTTGCTTTATAATATTAATAAAAAAATACTTAGATAAAACGCATTAAAGTTGGGGAGTGGGGGCTCGCTTCGTCATAACTCAGTATCTACCAAGGCGTGACGGCATGCTATATTTTAACTCAATGTATCGCTGTAATCTTTCGAATACGTAAAAAAAGAAAAAATAAGTGTCCCTAATTTTTTGATAATCTAACTGGCGGACAATTTTTTTTTTGGCATTAAGTATCCCTATTTGTAGGAATGTGAAGCACTCTATTTGCTATCGAACCCTTATAAACTGTCCAAAAGACTGATGCAGCTCGATAACAATTAAAATTTGATTGTGTCTCATTAGTCATTAGTGACAGTCAAGCGGATAAGAGGTTTTTCTTTAAACTTGTGATGTTAACTTCACCATCTCTTATAACAAAACTAACAAATTCCAGTACAAAACGGTCATCAATCTTGTCTTAGGTACTCATAACTCGTCTTCACTTTAAAAGTTTAAACGTTCCGGTACAAAACTTTTCTCTTCGTAAAGCTAGTAAAAGGGAAGCTTAAAAGAAAAATATGAAGACAAACGAGGTCAGGTTACAAACAAAGGCAAAGTTGTGCAGACTTGTGTTAAGTTCACAATCACTGATAGTGTGGGGGCTTTGTGTTTTATCAAAGACTTAATTGTTCTGCCTACGTACCTGCTTACTAGCCTATCTTATGTTAGCAGTGACTAGGGTTGACAGTTTTTAAAAGGGAAGTTTGCGGATCAGTGTCTTTAGTGGCAGGCTTCTTCCGCACACTGCTGCTGAGTACAGGCCTCCTCCCATTTATGCCATGCTTCGCTGCAGGTTTCGCTGCGATCTGCTGTGGGTCGTCCACCCATCTGGCTGGTTGGTTCACCTATGTAATAATAAGTATCGGTGTAGTACCTACTGGTTTAAAAATGTTGGTAGGACAAGCCATTTTTGCTAAGGGAAGTCGCAAAGTACTCGTACTTTATATAAAATACACCCTTCGTTGCTGTTATATAAGTGCGTTGGCCTATTAATGTCTTTTAAACGACTTCAGTTTCAATAAAATATTAGGTCTATATTTTTCCAAAGTTTCATTATCTTTTCTTTAAAACTTGCTAAATAAAACTTTGCTTCACCAATCCGTTTAATGTCAGTTTTGGCAAAAAAGTAATTTGGTATAATATTGTCACGATATTGTCGACAATAGATTGATATTTTTCTAAATCAATCAACATTGATATAAAATTTCGGAATTTGTAGAATTTTTTCCCAACCATAAGCTGTGGATATTAAAGCTACGCAACCTTCTCGATGAGCTTTTATACCAAAACATACACGATTTAGCAAGTATAGAAATAATACCAGCAGACCAGTCTCAAAAATAAATCTCTTTTCTATAACAGTAAGTTTAAACCAAGTTAATGGTTGTGGGCAAAAACTCTTTCTTTAAAAAAAGTGGATTAAAGTTATGGTCTCAAAGAAAAGCGTTTATTTTTTGTTAAAAACCCTCTATTTTACAAGATCGTTAATAACTGTCAGGGAAAACGTTGGCGGTGGCGTGCAAAAAGTTTGTGGAATTTGAGTCGGCTGTATCCCCTGGCAACAAGCAGGGGTAGGCACTGGATACTTCAATTTATCATGGTACTTATTTTCGTCACACAAAATTTTACTTACCTATACTCCATAAACTCCATTTACATACATATAATAAAATTGTAGAAAAGTGGTGTCTGTACAATGGAAATATATGAAAAAAAAATAGCAGGGGTTGTTATTATATCGATGCTGAACCCGAGATTGTAATTAATTTTTTTTTTGTCTGTTTGTCTGTTTGTCGGTTTGTCTGTTTGTCTGTGTGTTTGTGCACGCTAATATCAGAAACGGCTTATTCGATTTAGATGCGGTTTTCACTAATATATTGTAGTAAGCTTCACTTAACATTTAGTGTTTATTTCATGTCAATCGGTTCATAAATAAAAAAGTTATGTCAATTTAAAGAATCACATCGAACATTTGTTATAGGTTAGGCATTTCTTTTCTTGATTTTCTTTATAGTATAAGTTTATTAGCTCAGGTTAGTAATTAATTTTTCTAGCAATTCTTTTGTTTTATAAAGTTAGTACGTTTGGTTTACACGTCTTAACACTTATTACACTGTGATAATTTTAGACAGTATAATAATCTGTAAGTATTTATAATTTAATTGTGTACGTGTTTACTAAATAACTGTGTGTTAAGTAGTAAGTACTATTTTATTGTAAGAATGCCTCGAAGAAGATCCAACCTTTCCCAATGTAGCAGAAATGCTAAAAGGATGAGATTAGTTCGATCACAGGAATCTGAGGAAGGTCGTGAGGCAAGGCTCTCTGCAACTCGGGAACATCAGGCTAGGTTTCGTGCTGCAGAAACTTCGACTCAGCGGGAATCTCGACTGAGTTCAAATCGTTCTCGAATGGTCGAGGTCGCGAAAATTTTTTTTCATACTAATGGGGTCAAGTCATGAAAAAGGTTGAAAAACACTGCCCTACATTAATCCTACTAATCCTACTAATATTATAAATGCGAAAGTTTGTGAGGATGGATGGATGGATGTTTGTTACTCTTTCACACAAAAACTACTGAACGGATTTTGATGAAACTTTACAATAATCTAGCTTATACATTAGAATCACACATAGGCTACAATTTATAAAGATTTTATGTGATTTGGCCATAATATAACGATGATAAGTATCAAGTAAGTCGGAAAAATTCCTGCCCTCTGAGATCTATCTTTGCGTGCGCTGCCTTTTTTTTTTTTTCTGTGGTTAATCATCCAATGACTTCCCTCGCTCTGGGCGGAGCGGAAGGGCGTGTCAGACTCTTACTGACTAAAACCCACACGTGTTCCTTCGATCCTTGATATCTCTTTGAGGCGCGCGTGGAACACGATGCGCCGTCGACCCGGGCCTGGTCCTTATCGGACGGCGAGCTGCCCGTTGCTCTCCGTCCGCAGGCCCGCGCCTACGGTGGTCGGAAATCGGCTATCAATTCCCGACGCCCGGGACGTCTCCTACGGCGGCGGCGGCTAGGGCTGGTAGGGCGCGGCCTTTGCCACTCCCTCGCGCGCTCCACCTTCTCCTTCGCGAGCATTACTGCTTTGCAGAAGGAGGTGACGGCTTGCCATGCCCTCTCGCTCCGCACCATGGCCTGAACCAGGGCCGGACGCGAGAGGCCACCGCCGCCGATCGCCTCCACGAGGACACGGCGGTGGTCCACCCAAGCCGGGCAGACCTCCACCGTATGCTGCGTGCGCTGCCTAAACCGTTAGAGTTACATGAAGAAAATGTATTGTGGGATTTTTTGTCTTAAAGAGTTCTAAATAAAAGTCCGCGACAGCATCTATCTACCTTTTATGTGGAAGCCTTTATAACCAAAATAGTGAGCAATAAATACAGTTAAATTGAATACTTTTTTTACATTGCATATTTTAGAGTATTTAGTTAATTCTTATCAAAATAAATACCTTCATCGCTTTTGGTATTTAATGTAGATAAAGTTTGTCTCTTACACTAAGTAATTTGGACAAATAGTTTAAAAGTTAGAACGATAAGAATGACCTGCGATATTGAGTCGACGGCGCACAGAACGAGGGTGGAGGGGCGGGCCAGCCAGGGGATGACGCGCCAGAGCGCCAAGTAGAAGCTATTGCTCGAGAAATAACGTAAATAACGCAATTAATTGTTGAACTGTCAAAATGAAACCCATTGCTATTGTAAGTGCTACGCAATTACCCCGCTGATTTAGGACATGTTACACGTTCCTGTGGGATAATTTCCGACATCCACGCGGGCGAAGCCGCGGGCAGAAGCTAGTTTGAAATAAGATTAGACATTTAAACAAACCTTTTTACAGTCCATTCAACCGATTCTATACCGTATGCACAAGGATGACATTAAAAGCAAAAAAGTGGTTACAATACCAACTGTTTACTGCAGCTGCCTAGCCATGCCTCCAACGAAAAAAGTTGAATGTCTAATCTTATTTCAAATGGAGTATAAGTAGGTACCTATCTTTAATTTGAAATTAAAATGGCGTGTACGATACATAAGTGTTCTGAGTTTAGGTTCGGATGCTAAGTAATTAAAACTCGTTCAATCTTATGGTACTTCAAATCATGTGAAGACCAAAGAAACGATGGATGCAATGAAAGATGATATGGCTAGAAAGTGGGTGACTACCAAGATGACGACTAATAGAGAAGTATGGAAGAAAAAGACATGTTACGCGGACTACAAGTAAATTTGGCTAAGGGCAAGAGAATGATGATGATGGTGATGACGTTTCTTCAAATCTTCACACTCTGATAAACTGCTAGCCTTCTCCAACTGTACATCAACACTTGGTCTTTGGCCTTCCTCATCTAGTCTGCCCGATCTTGCATTTATAAGCATTACCTATAATGTTTCCAGTCCTGGGACTGGGACACAGGCCTTCTCTCTGTGAGAGGGAGTGGGCCGCTTATCCACCGCGCGGGCCCAGTGTGGGTTGTTAGATTTCACATCATGTCTTCGAATTTTTTGTACGTGGACCTGCGGAAAATCATCTTCAGTAAATGATTTTATTCACCGTTTGGACCAATCCTGCATGCTTTCGGCAATACACCAAGATGACTCAATCCTATGAAGATGACGGGACACCGACAATAATTGTTCTACCGTGAAGTTTTCTTAGAAATTGTTTTGTTAGTCGCGACTCGCGTCACACCTATCTGCACGAGGGTTTATGACGATAGTAGATGTATCATTTCTGTCATATTGTATTTGCCCATAGTTTAAAATGACAAAGTAAGACATGGCCAAGATGTGCAACAAACTTCTTAAACGTCTGTGATCAGCTATCAAATTCTATTATCAGTGCCTTTTCATTTGTCTAGCCTTTTCCCAACTATGTTGGGGTCGGCTTCCAGTCTAACCGGATGCAACTGAATACCAATATTTTACATGACCTATCTGACCTCCACAGCCCAGTTACTGGGTAATACGATACCCCTTTTAGTAAGACTGGTTATCAGACTTCCGAGCTTGTGACGACCCGTAACGACTGTCAAAGATCCACGAACGACAGCCGGGACCAACGGCTTAAAATGCTTTCCGAGGCACGGAGACGTTTTGGTATGTAAAGATGGTCATATCCACGAACCAACCGCGGCAAGCGTAGCTTAAGAGACAGATATCATGCCAGTGACCTTGAGTGGTTAGCTTGCGTGTTCTGTACTGAGCTCACGCAACGCGTCGTACATCCAGCCAGTAATAGAACTCGCGCATCAAGGAGCGCTGTCACCAATTTGACGCATTATTAATTTATTATACAAAAAACAGAAGGTATTTTAATAAAACTTTTAGATTAATAGATTAATATTTTAAATTATCCTTAAAATGGTGAAGGTTTCAGAATAATACGCTTGACAGCTTTTGAGTAATTATTAGTTTTTTATCCGCGTTAGACACAACTTTACAAATTAATTTCACTATGTAATATAAACATAATCTAAAAAATTCGTAGATTAAATTATTAAGAAAATGCTCTAATTTAACATATATTTTTTCCAAATCATTAACACCACTCGTTTAGACGTAATTTCTGGTATAAAATCATTAAAAGTAGCTTGTCGTCGCCTTAAACTGCTCGATCGACCCGTGCGGCTATTATTACTTAGCCACAATACAAGTCCCTCTCATGTGATCAATGACTAAATAATTGGGCACTATTCGACAGAATTCCATTCGGCTGAACTGAGATTTTACCATCGGAACATTTCAATTAAACTTGGCTTATATTGGGTTTATTGATCGTTACCATCGTATCAGATCAAAGTGATGATAGTTTGACGGTCAATAGCGTTTACGTGTTACGCGTGTAGGCCAATTTTCTAATTATAAGTATTAGGTACTGAACATATTTATTTCATTGCGGAAGTAATGGATACATTTGAAGAGTATACGGCTCGCGCATTGATTGATAAAGCGTCGTGCAGAGCGGCGTGGGCGTAAAGCTGTTTTCAGACCAACGCGATTTGTCGCGCGACGCGACACCGGTTATTGTTATACAGTGAAGTTTTGTATTGTTCGTGTCGCGTCGCACGACAAATCGAACTGGCCTGACAACAGCGCGACGCGACTAACAAAACAATTTCTAAGAAAACTTCACGGTAGAACAATTACCGGTGTCGCTACGCGCGACAGTCGCGCTAGTCTGTACGAGCCTTAAATATTAAGGCTAATACATACAGTGCCTGCGGCACAGACCACCGGCTGTTGCCGAGCGGCACTCCTTTGTTTGGCGGCTTGTGGATTTTTTTTCGTGCACTGGATTTTCCACGTTCTGCTAAGCACCGAAAGAATATCCAACAGCGTGTTTTTCAAGCGCTGGGACGAGAGTGCATCCCAGCGCGTTGGATTCTCAACGCTCGGCTCAACACCAAGAGTTGAAAATCTAGTGCCCGATAAAATCCCGCCGCGATATTGTTACGTCCGTGCGAACGTGGGAACGCATCGCATCGCAAAAATCTGCGAGCTCCTAAAAACAAAGCTCCTCTAAAAACCTGCGATGCGGCGTCGCACCGCAGTTTTGTGTGAGAGCCCTTAGGGCGGGTTAAAGGCTCGTGCTCGCGCTACTTGTCGCGCGAGCACACAGCGACACTGGTTATAATTATTCTACTGTGAAGTTTTCTTAGAAATTGTTTTGTTAGAGTCGCGTCGCGCCAGTCTGCACGACGCTTAAATCCGCTTAAATCAGATCTAAACAACCAGCGAACAACTGCATTCATTTTCATTTTCTAATTAAGTATCATTATTTAAGATCGAGATCACAGAGAGCAGTGGTGGCCCAGTGGTAACGGCCCCGACTTACGAGTTGTAGGTCGTGGGTTAGAACCCAACCAGGCGCTTTACTTTCTGTAAATAATTTCATCACCACTGCTCTCAAAACGGTGAAGGAAAACATCGTGAGGAAACCCGTGGGCCACTGGGCCCGCGTGGTAGATTACGGCCCACTCCCTCTCACTGAGAGGAGGCCTGTGTCCCAGCAGTGAACAAAATGCCAAATGCAAATGTGAAATCCTAAGCTAGATCAACTTATTAGTTATTAAGGCACTTTATGTGGCTAGTGATTCACCTTTCTATCCATATTCTATCTCTAAATATAAAAATCAATTGCCATGCGTTAGTCTTGCAAAAACTCGAAAATGGCTCGACCGATTTGTTTTTTTGTTTTGTTTTGTTACCGCCTGGCCACGGGACATTCGCTACAGCGAAAATTCACGCGGTGCGAACGGCGAAGCGTCTTGCGACTAAAACAAATGTATAGAAATGTACCGTTCCGTGGCCAGGCGGTTAGCCGCAATACTGGGGTGGTTTAAGAAAAAAGAAAATTAGGAAAATCCTGAAAAATATAAAAGACATGACCAGTGGGGCGATGGGCGCCTGCTTAGGTGTAAAAATCAATGTGCAGCAAAAATTGTTTTATTTTTGCAATTGTTGTATTCTACAGTTTACAGCTAAAAAACTTTCACGACTCCAAAAGATCAGGAAACTGAGAAAAATAAAGATAAGTTTTCACTAAATAGCTCTGCTTTTCGTTAAGAGATGGCGCTAGGCGTTGTGGTAATCGAGTTAAAAATCAATGTGCAGCAAAAATTGTTTTATTTTTGCAATTGTTGTATTCTACAGTTTACAGGTAAAAAACTTTCACGACTCCAAAAGATCAGGAAACTGAGAAAAATAAAAATAAGTTTTCACTAAATAGCTCTGCTTTTCGTTAAGAGATGGCGCTAGGCGTTGTGGTAATCGAGTTAAAGAATGATTTTCTACTATTCGACACGCCATCCATCGAGGCGCTAGGTTTTTTTTTTATACCATCAAGGGCGCAAACTAGCATGCTGATCACCTGATGTTAATAAGCAATAACCGCCGCCTATAGAAGTCTACAACACCAGGGTTTCTGCCGATGCGCTGCCACCCTTTTCCCACCCCAAACCCTGGGCTTCCGATTCTCTCACTCACTATTCGAAGCGGAGCAACATAATGTTGGTACTTTACGTTGGTATTCTGTAAGAGTGTGGTACCTCCCCGGCCGAGCCAACCCAATTAAGAGTTACAGTCAGCTATTGACTACAACTAGGCTCTACGTGGCTCGGGAAATAAAAATAAGGCTATTGTTATTATTATTTGTGAAGGCATGAGGATTTAAATAAAACTATTATTTGAAAGAATTAATTATTTTATTATTCTTTAATAAAATAAAATACGTAGGAAAGACGAACTGTGCCGGACGGGCGTGATCGCTGGACGCGTAGATTATGCAGGTTGTAAAGCTATCCCAGTCCAAGCAGCGGTGACGTCCTGCACCTAGGGATCTGGATACTTCAATACTAACCGAGCGGCTGTCCTAGATTCTTGAGGGAAAATGGGTTTTGACAAGAAAATAACAACACCATTTCCCTGATAAATCTTCATAATATGCCTTTTAACCCGCCTTACAGATATGCCATAGTTTAGGCACCTCATCATAATATCCGTTTATCCGGATCGTAGAGCAAAACAGATGAATCCTTTATGAATAGCAATGGTAATCGGGTTTTGAAGATGTCAGTCCGTAAAGAATAGCAATGGTCGTGGTCAGTGGGTCGTCTTAGGGGCGTAGAAATAGAACACAATAATCGCACAGTACACAACGAACGCGGAAACACAACGTGGGTCGCGAACTGCAATGATAGATAGATAGAAGATTCTTTATTATGTACACCATAAAAAGTACAGATATAATATATAATATAATACACCTGACGTGACGCCAAGATTGAATGTGCAAGTAGGGATGGTGTATGGCGATCTGAAATCGATAAAGTGTCAATTGCTTTTTTTTCGAACCTAACACATAAAATTCGAAAACATTTGACTGCCTCGTTGGTCTAGTGGTGGCAAGCGCTACAGCTGAGCATGAGGTCCTGGGTGCGATTCCCGGGTCGGGCAAAGTGTTATTGGGTTTTTCCATCTGGAATTTCTCAATAGCAGCCCGGAGTCCGGATTTGTATCCGGTTAATGGTAAAACGCTCGCCCCGCATTACACGGGACTGGCGAAATGAAGGTGTTATGTTATTATTCATCCAAATTAAATATAAGTAGTTCAAAACGGTCAAAGAAAATATCAATTCAAAATCCATTTTATGTGAATCGATTTTTCATGCTTTGACTCGAATCGATTGAATTATCAATTTTATGAAAAAAACTACTACCCCTTTGGTCCCTCCCTACACAGGTCTCTGCTAATGTCAGATGCATTGTCAACGAAGTAACACTCCTATAAACGCAGTGATTATTAAAAAAAATATGGTGTTCGAACTTCACACGTGTCAATAAAACCTAACATAACCCGTAGGCGTATCAATAAATAAGTAATTATAAACAAAACATGTATATTCCATGTCATTAAAATTCACTTGATCGAAAATAACTCGTTTTAAGTTTATTTTTTTCCATATTATGAGTAGCTTATTTTGGTTACCGGGTGAATATAGATACAATGGAACGTCAAAATCAGGAAGTGCATAAAAGAGAGAAACGGAAGCAATTAATATACTGATTTTTCAGATAATTTAATCTGGGCTTTAGTCGGAATAATATAACCATGATAAATTAGATCTTTATTTTTAAATCTTAGTGTAAAAGTTGTAATGCTGCGCATGTTCCCGAATTCGAAGGCTAAAACTGGTCATGTCCTTTGTATGGGATTTACCATTACCACTTCGGATTAATAACGTGGGACCGGGCGGTGGGACAAAGTTCACCGGGTCATCTAGTGAGAGACATTTTTTACTGTTAACAAAATATACCTACATAACGCACAATAATAGTGGGTAAGTACATGATGACAGTTAACCGAACGAATAAATATCCAACAGTGCATTTTCTTGACGCGCTGGGATACGCGCTGAATGCGCTCTGTTGGATATTCAACTCTCGGCGCTAAGCAGAGCGTCGAAAATCCAATACGAGAAAAAAAAATCGCCGCGATTTTATTACGTCCGTGCGAACGTCGGCTTACGCAAATGATTTAGTGAGTTATAAACTTATTATTTACTGTTCGCACGGTGTGCTGAGAGAACAGTGAACTAAAAGACAATTTATAAAATGGTTACTGCTTGACAACATACCAATATTTACAGACTATCGAAATCTACAAATGGTTCATTGAAACTTTAATTTGCTGAATTATAAATTACCATTTCAGAAATGGTTACTTCTGTGAAAGCGTATTCTCCTAATTTCCACAAATTGTTAATTTAACGAAGTTGAAACACGGATTCCTATTTAGATAAAATCCCTGAGTTTATTCTTAGTCTTAAACAGATAATTTAATTGTCCTGAGCTCCAATTTCGCTGTGAACTCAAAGTGGAAGAAATTATACTCAAACATTATAGGCTGATTATGTATTGGTAATACGTTGTTTTGGTCATTGTAATATTTTAGTATATTTTACTTGACGTAATCATATTATAGCTTCTGCCCGCGACTTCGTCCGCGAGCCTATCCATGGTACGGAGCGAGAAGGCATGGCAAGCCGTCACCTCCTTCTGCGAAGTAGTAAGGCTCGCGAAGGAGGAGGCGGAGCGCGTGAAGGAGAGACAAATGTTGCGCCCTCACGCCCCTAGCCGCCGCCGTAGGAGACGCCCCGGGCGTCGGGAATTGGTGGCCGATTTCCAGCCACTGATGGCGCGGGCTTGCGGACGGAGAGCAATGGGTAGCTTGCCGTCCGATAAGGACCAGGCCCGGGTCGACGGCGCGTCGTGTTCGCGCGCGCCTTAAAGAGATGTCAGCAAAATTGATGGGGTCTGCTAGGGCCAATGCCTGCCGGGGTTGCGGGAAGTCCTAAGGGGAGACCGTGGCCCCTGGCACAGGCAAGGGAAGGAACACGGGTGGGTTTTAGCCTTAACCTTAAACCTAACCTTAAACCTTTTACAGTATACAGGGACATGCGAAAACTCGATCGAGTTTGAGAGAGAGAGAATCGAGACTTCACGTCGATGTCCCTGCCACCCTGTATACTGTAAAAGGTTTAGTTAAATGTGTAATCTTATTTCAAATGGAGTACCTATAGCTACGATACATTTCTCCTCTTACTATCTAGGTAGTGCAGTTAACGTCCACGTGCCTGAGTCTATACTGAACTACTTATTGCAATTATTTCATTGGCCCACATCCCGTTATATCATGCCTAACCATGGCCATATGTATTTACATGCTGCAATCTGAACAAATTGCACGGATTTGATGACGTAAGTAACAACTTCGTCCTTTATCCCAAGTTTCTCGGTAAATCTGTTGTCGAATTTCTTGTTAGCTGTTGTTAATTGAGCCTAAAGAACAACTAAGTACCTACCAATTAAATTCCTACTAGCGACCCGTTCCTGCTGCGCATGGTTTTTAGGACTTGATAAAAAAATCGAGAAATTTTAGGTAAACGTAACTTTAATATTAACGTTTTATACACATAAAGCTTCCGGAATAAATTCTCTAAACGATGTTGAAAACCTCGTCTCAAAATCTGTTGCGTGGTTTAGAAGAACAACGCGGACATAGAGACAAGCGCAAAAAATAACTTTGTTATAGAAATAAAAAAAATAGAAATAATATTTATTTGCATAAAACATGGTATATCACCACCAGTAGTGATAGGGTGGTTTTAAAATATGTATATATGTCGACAAGAATACAAGTAGAAAAGCCTTTTTTTTTGGCTGGCAAAACTCCAAATAACTTCTCCTGCTCTGGGCGGAGCGGGAGGGCGTGTCAGACTAGTAATAATGCAATTTAAGTAAACTAAGAGTGTAATGTATCCACGAGAACCCTGCCGATAAACTGTCCTGCAGTTTGGCAGAATCATTGTGAAATACCCATAGTGTAACTTTTTTTAAATAAATAACTAAAAAAAAAAAAAAAAAAAAGACTTACTGACTAAAACTAAAACCCACCCGTGTTCCTTAAGTTGCCTGTACGTTGCCAGGGGCCACGGTAACCCTTAAGGAAAGTAGAAAAGCCTCAGATAAGATAAGATTTATTTATTTGTTTAAACATTGTATATTCACTACTCAGAACTCAATTATGTCCCGAACATTTTTTCTTCTGGTAAACAATAACAGGAGTTTCTCCGTAAAATTGGCATTAGGATCCTCCTGGACTGTAAAACCAGTTATTTGCGGTCACTAATTTGTTTGCCAAACGTGGTGATTGTCTTTAACGACTGTTTATTGTTTATTCGGTCTAAGATGAGGCCTATTTTCAGCACCTAGTGGGCGTTTATTAGCAAAGGGTTAGGTAAGTGTAATTTTATTCTTATCAGGATGACCCAAAGACTTGGGGACGATCCCTACGATGGGTCCAATATCGTATCTAGAACATATTTTGTGCGTAAGCCGACGTACGCACGGCTTAATAAAATCGCGGCGAATTTTTTTCGCGTATTGGATTTTCGACGCTTTGCTTAGCGCCGAGAGTTGAATATCCATATCCAAAAATCAGCTGTTCCATACATTTTGACCGCGTAGGTATTGCACTTTTCTATGAAACAGCAGATTTTTTTTTAAATAACCGACGATAAATTTCCATGCAGGGGGGTTCAGAATCATGTACTGAATCCATGGTAACCGGCTTCGCGTCGATGTCCCTGCCACCCTGTATAATCTGAATCTCGGAAACGGCTCCAACGATTTCGATGATTTAGGGCTTTACAGGGGTGAAAAATCGATTTAACTATGTCTCATATCCGGGAAAAGTCGTTTTCTATAATTTTCACAGCCTCGGGAATCTGATAAAACGTTGGTGTACCTGGACGATATGTTTATATTTTCACCCGAACAGAGATCGGTTCGACCAGATATTACCACATAATATTGCAAAATTAATCAAAACAAACATATTTGCGACGTTGCCCACTTTCATAATAAACGCTCTGTCCTATGCTAAGAATCTCTCACCACACTGAGAGTAAAATAATGCGAAACTAGGTTTGGTTTACAAAATAAACTAGTTTGGCAAACACCATTAATTAGATAGAAAAACACAATTTTAAAACTTAATACCACAATCTTACCTCATAACATAAAGGAAGTTTCTGAGCTCACTCTCATCATAAACACAACAATATTTACACACATTTTTCAAAATCATACCAAACGTTATTACGAGCTACTGTTAGCTATTCTAGAATATTGCTAAGTTGCTAACCCAAATAGCGTTGATGATGAACATCTATACGTAGCCGTAACATTTTCCATGCATTGCCAAATGATCGTTGTTCGTACAAATAAACTGTAGAATCCAAGGAAGCGTTGCATTTTTACATGTGTTTTCGTATCAACTGTTTCGCGTGTTCTGTGGTGTTTGATGTCTGGAGTTGGTCTGTTTTTTGCTCCGTTATTGTTTTTAGCTGTTTCAGGCCTATCAGTCATTACTTGTGTGTTGAAATGAAACAGGTGGCTTAATCCGGATGTTATCGATTTGGTATTCAGTAGTGTCAATCAATACGTTTATTTGTATCGATATTAAATCAATCTTTGATTTGATTCCATAATCAAACGCTATATTCATTATGAGTAGGTAAATTAGACAGTAGATATGAGTAGGTACTCCGGATTACAAGATGTATAATTAAGAATTATTATTTTTATAAAATAATATACGGGCAGGGACATCGACGCGAAGCCGGTTACCATGGATTCAGTACATGATTCTGAACCCCCCTGAGTTGAAATTTTTCGTCGGTTATTAAAAAAAAAATCAGCTGCTCCATACATTTTGACCGCGTAGGTATTGCACTCTTCTATGAAACAGCTGTTTTTTTTTTAAATAACCGACGAAAAATTTCAACGCAGGGGGGTTCAGAATCATGTACTGAATCCATGGTAACGGGCTTCGCGTCGATGTATGCCACCCTGTATATGTATGTACTTATATAAAAAATATTAATTAATTATGTAAAAATAGTATATTATGCAACTAATGAATAAAGGACGGATTTAAAGCGAGGGCCATAGATGAATCACGATCAAGTGAAGGATTCTAACGACTGAATCACGACCGTAGGGAGTGATTCATGATGATTGAATCACTCGCTGCGCTCGTGATTCAAGTGTTAGAATCCTGAGCGACGCGAGTGATTCATGGCCCTCGATATAAATCCGTTTTATTCAAGAGTTGCATACTATACTTTATACCATGACTACGAGAAAAAGAAAGATTTAAGCGAAAATAGACATTTAATAAAAGGTTATCACGTTCAGTGTCGGGAGCCCTCCTGGAGGGCTCATTTTAAATGTAGACATTTAGTGTCGGGAGCCCTCCTGGAGGGTTCACCTACTTGGATATGGGATGTCGGGAGCCGTCGCGGAGGGCTCATTTTAAATGTAGACATTCAGTGTCGGGAGCCCTCCTGGAGGGTTCACCTACTGGGATATGGGATGTCGGGAGCCCTCGCGGAGGGCTCATTTTAAATGTAGACATTCAATGTCGGGAGCCCTCCTGGAGGGTTCACCTACTTGGATATGGGATGTCGGGAGCCCTCGCGGAGGGCTCATTTTAAATGTAGACGTTCAGTGTCGGGAGCCCTCCTGGAGGGTTCAACTATTTGGATATGGAATGCCGGGAGCCCTCGTGGAGGGCTCATTTTAAATGTAGACGTTCAGTGTCGGGAGCCCTCCTGGAGGGTTCAACTATTTGGGTATGGGATGCCGGGAGCCCTCGCGGACGTTACAGGTGAAACCTCCCGGAGGTTTCACTTCCAACTACGAATAATAAAAGTCATAGACTTTTATGGCGGAATGATGAGTTACGAGTTCTATGAAAATGGGTGGAGTCGAAAGTGTTAAGGAGGTTGTATAGCATTGAGATAGAGGTCGAATACATTGGTATGTTCTAAATTCAAACACCAAAATAGTGATTAAAAGAGCTTTTTATTCACTGTTTTCAGTGAATAAAATAAGCTTTTTAGAGGGGGAATGGTATAAATATTAATTCATTATAAAAAATATATAATGAGTAAATTATTAATATTAAAATATTTCTTCATTATTATTTTTTATATATGTACTTATATTTTTCGACGAAAATTGACTGTTTAAAAAATATTCATTCAACGCTAAATGTCATTGACAAAAATTCAAATTAGCTAGAAAAAAAAAGAGTGAGTTTGTCTGTTTTTACTGGTTTTGTCATCTATCGTCACACATTTTAGGTAAATGGTATACGAAAATTATCCTCCCTGAAAATATTGGCACCTAATAACGTTAGCAAAGAGCCCTTCGTCTATGATACGGCTACTCTGTAGTTTTACGATGTGCGAAGACCGTTTGATCTTTATGATTATGACTCAACCAGCTTTTGCATTTAGCTTTTGTCTTGAAGATAAGGAACTTATGTCCGTGTCACAACTACCGGTGTGGAAAATTTTATGAGCGGCGTATGAAGCGTGAAAGCACACAGAGTAAACGACAATAAACATGACCGCTTATTTACCTTCTGACTGTTCGTTATCAGACCGAATCGATTACGGGTTATCGTTATAATAAAATATTCTTACTTACTCATATCATGTTACATTTTTAGGGTTCCGTACCCAAAAGGTGCCAACGAAACCCTATTATACAGGGTGGCAGCGACATTGATGCGAAAACTGTTACCATGCGTGGAAATTTTTCGTAGGTTACTTTTAAAAAAATCAGCTGTTCCATACATGTTGACCGCGTAGGTATTGCACTTTTCTATGAAACAACAGATTATTTTTAAGCTATTGCATAGCTTCTATCGCGGGCCTTGAGCGTGGAGACCTAATCCAGAAATTCCATAACGAAAATACCTAAACCTAAGGAGAGTGTTTTGTATTGAAAATTATGTTTAACTGCTTGACAACAAAATTCAAATTTACTTAGACGAATGATCTATCGAGAGTGTTGTATTGAAAATTATGTTTAACTGTTTGACAATAAAGTTCAAATTTACTTAGACGAATGATCCTTGACTATTAATAGTTAAATTAAAACCTTTTTATTAGTTTGATGTTCCCATTACGTTGTGTCAAGTTTTAAAAACTATAAATGTGAATAACAGTTCCTGTCAATGTCACCATTGCTATTTCTTGTATTCGGGTTAATATTTTACAATTGCACAAGTTGATAAAAAAATGCTAGTTAATTGACTCAGGCGTGACTTTGCGGAAATCCATCATAAAATACAATAGACGATGTATATCTAGTAACTTAATCCGCTTAACCGTTCTTAAAGAGTTAGAGAACTCTGTAAGAAATCGACACGTGTTTCGCCTCTCAACGAGGCATCCTCAGCTCGGTTAAGCGGATTAAGTTACTAGATATACATCGTCTATTGTATTTAAAAAAAATGCTATGCAATAGCTTTGCCGCGGCAGTTCCCGAGTGCCACACGTCTTTTTTTTAATAACCGACGAAACATTTTTACGCAGGGGATTCAGAATCATGTACTGAATCCATGGTATCAGTTTTCACGTCGATGCCCCCTGTTACCCTGTATAAACTAAGGCTCCGCTATCCGTCCGTCTCAGGGCTTTATCTTTTGAACCGTAATAGGTAGATACAGAGTGTGTACTGTTATGGCCGCTCTAAAAACAAAATAATAATAAAACTAATATACTTAGTAAATAATTAAAGGGGGTAGCTAGCTACAATGATTTCTATGAAAACTTCATGGAAATTGTACCTACTTAGGTACTAGAATCGCGTCACGCCATGCCGCGGCGCCGTAGCAGTGTAATCGGACAAGTTTGTTGAAAAAAAATTTAAAAGGAATGAAAATAGGTTTACTTATTTGCAGTAAGAAAGAACAAAAACACGAAAATAACAATCTTAAAGGGGAAAATATGCGTCACATCCACGCGAAACCGCCGTCGCTCAGGATATTGCTGCGACCTATGTGAGAGAGAGCGCACCAGCGCTGCTTCGCTCATGAAATTCAGCCATGATTTAGCTATCAATTTTATTAGGAAACATTTAATAAAGATTTAGTAGCCTTTACTACGTTCATATAACTCCGGTACTTCACACACTTGCCTCGTAAGTTAATATGAGGGAGATATTACGTGACTTTGGTGCGGGGAAGTTTCTTATAACATGATTTTCTTGGCGTGAAACTTTTCCTTTGGTACGTAATATTGTTTATGATACAATTTTGGTACGTGACGATGTGGCGAAATAAGAAATGGTTGAAGAAAATAGGAAGTGGAATGTTTGATTAAAGAAACAAAAAAACGTAAAGTCTTGCTCAGGAAATACAAATTAAACAAACGTGCACGCCTCATATCACTCATTCATAAACGAAAAAGAAATTCAATACATAGTTTCTAACAAAAATTAACAATTTATCACTTTTAATGAAGTATGTTTTGACTGCTGTTTTACCCATCAATATGGGTAAAATTGCTAACCTCGCAATCCTTACGTAATGTCAAAGACTATTTATTTCGATATTTACGTTGTGGGTTGCTAGGCAACGACGTCAAATCAAGGTTGGAAATATTTAGTTACAGATATTATATTTTAGTTAGTATTTATTAATTATAATTAATAATATAATAATAATTATAATTAAGGAGCAGTGGTGGCCCAGTGGAGGAGCAGTGGTGGCCCAGTGGAGGAGCAGTGGTGGCCCAGTGGTAACGGCCCCGACTTACGAGTTGTAGGTCGTGGGTTCGAACCCAAGCAGGCGCTTTACTTTGTGTAAATAATTTCATCACCACTGCTCTCAAAACGGTGAAGGAAAACATCGTGAGGAAACCGGCATGTCCTTGAACCAAAAAATTCGAAGACATGTGACATCTACCAACCCGCACTGGGCCCGCGTGGTAGATTACGGCCCACTCCCTCTCACAGAGAGGAGGCCTGTGTCCCAGCAGTGGGAACATTAATAGGCTGATGATGATGATGATGAATTATAATTAAACTACTTTGAATAAAAGAGCCATTTTCAATAGGGTTCCATTTATGGCTGAAACGAATGTATAAAAAAAAATTGACTCAATTAATTGATTTTATCGCAAGCTACAATGTTTTCAGGGTTCATAAATTGACGGACAGATTTTTTTTTTCAACTATTTTGATGCTTTTTCCATTTCTGCTGCATTAAATCAATTGTTAAAAAGTACAGTATTAATCACCATTTAATCATCTAAGTATACAATTGTATATAAATTAAGTAGGTTCTGTCTGTGTACTAGCAGGAGTGTAACAATAAAAACAGATACAGAAATGGGACTAAAAAAATTATTCGTTCGTACAGCACACTATTGCTTCGCATTATGAGACGTGCAAAAGAGCCTCGATTTACATAGAATAGGCTCCTCTGCTTAGGGCCACAGCAGACTAGCTACTTTTAGCATCGGCGATCGGTCGATGATGTTACTTGTTTTCTACTCGACTGCGCGACAACAAAGCAAACACAGGTTTAAATATATTTTTACGAGAATGTTCAGTAATTGATTGAGAACTGTGTATACAATCAAATTCGCGTCATTAATAAATTAAAAAAAAGACGTGTGGCACTCGGGGACTGCCCCGGCGAAGCTATTGCATAGCATTTTTTATCAACTTACGCAATTGTAAAATATTAACCCGAATACAAGAAATAGCAATGATGACATTGACAGGAACTGTTATTCACATTTATAGTTTTTAAAACTTGACACAACGTAATGGGAACATCAAACTAATAAAAATATTTTAATTTAACTATTAATAGTCAAGGATCATTCGTCTAAGTAAATTTGAACTTTATAGTTAAACATAATTTTCAATACAAAACACTCTTTTCTTAGGTAGTATTTTCGTTACGAAATTTCTGGATTAGGTCTCCACGCTCAAGGCCCGCGATAGAAGCTATGCAATAGCTTAAAAAAAAGCGCGCTTCCTCGGCTTCCTGTAACATACTTCCGTCCCTTTTCACGAAATAATTCCCACAGATTTTTAGGGTAAATTATTTTCTATGCACAGATTGCAGGAAAGCGAGAGAAAAGATATGTCTTCACATCAAAAACATTTTTCGTAGCCGACCCTCAGCACGCGTAGCATGACGCTTCCTATGTCTACGAAGAATAGACACAACTTTTTCTATACAAAGTGACATTCCTTTCTCCATTTTTGTCAGCGCACCGTAGAAATCTTTCTTCAATCTGTCATTTTGTCTTTCGTTTCTAACTATCTTTGTCTAGGTCCTTTTATATGTAGACTGTTTCAGAAGAAAGTTTTCTATCCCAAATTGTCAAAATCACACTGACAACTGACAGTTGTCTAAGATAGTGAAACTTTCTACTCGACGGTCACAAAGTAACCGAAAAGTTTCCATCCTATCCAACAAAGAGTGTATAACATTAAGGCTGCCTGTCCACCGGAGCGGAGAGGAGAGGAGAGGAGCGGAGATGTGTCAATAATAACCAATAGAATCAAAACTCCGCTCCAGAGGTGCGATTGTATTGGTTAATTTTGGCACATCTCCGCTCCTCTCCTCTCCTCTCCGCTCCAGTGGACAGGCAGCCTTAGCCCTATGTTCGCACGGACGTATTTTTATCGTGGCGATTTTTTTTTGGTACACTGGATTATCAAGTCTCGGTATTGAGCCGAGTATTGAAAATCCAACAGCGCGTATCCCAGCTCGTCAAGAAAACACACTGTTGGATATACAACTCTCGCTGCTTAGCAGAGCGTCCAAAATCTAATTTTATTACGTCCATGCGAACGTGAGCTAACAAAGGCAATTTTTCGCCATCCCACCCTACCTCAATGTGTGTGCTCAGCAAACTTTGTGAGAGCTTCCAATTTCGGAGCCATATTGACGTGAAAACGACTGAAGTCTGATACTGTTAGTGTTTGTTTTGTGAAACCAGGGTTTGAGGTTTTTTGTGAAATGATAGTTTGGCGATAGGTGTTGAAATGTAGGTGTACAATAGATACACCTCTGCCTTACCCTACGGGGAATATAGGCGTGATTTTATGTGTGTTATGTTGTGATAGTTAGGTTCGGTTACAAGTGGTGGTCATACAGTTTTGAACCTAGTAAAATAGTCTCTGGTAATGGAACGTTCACTCTCTTCGTTTGTGTACAGGGCTATTGGTTATATCAATGTCGGCAATAGGTGAGATCCGAAAAGTTCCGAGACCAAAACGAAAAATTTTTATTTTCGAGATAGAGTCAAAGAAGAATTTCTAAATATTTTAATAATGAGATCCGTATGATCAAGTTTGCCCCGGAGTATTTTTTACCTGTCTACCATGATAAATACTGCAGCGTAACAGCATTGCTGCATTGCGGTTTGTTTCGTGGATTTGGGTGCTTTACTTTTCAACGTTTTAATTAGGGTTGGCAAAACAAACCGAAGAGCAGTGGTGGCCCAGTGGCAACGACCCCGACTTACGAGTTTACGGTCGTGGGTTGAACCCAGGCAGGCGCTTTGCTATGTGTAAATAATTTCATCACCACTGCTCTCAAAACGGTGAAGGAAAACATCGTGAGGAAACCGGCATGTCCTAGAACCAAAAATTCGAAGATATGTGACATCTATCAACCCGCACTGGGCCCGCGTGGTGGTTTGCGGCCCACTCCCTTACAGAGAGCAGGCCTGTGTCCCAGCAGTGGGAACATTATAGGCTGATTATGATGAAAAGAAAGGGAAAGAAAGAAAAAACGTTTATTTGCGGTAAAAACATGACGCAAAGAAAAAAACATGCGGGGACTGCCGATAGAAGTGAAAACCGAGTAACGCCGTCTAACGAAAATGTCAGGAATTTATGTGGCTTGCTGTCAGAGTCAGTACAAGAACGAAATCTGCAGCTCCATTAAAAAAATCCAAAAAATTAAAACAGAGTGCGCTGTCAACAAAAAAGTGCTCAACGCGCATTCGGTGACGATGACGCGAGTTCCATGATTTTTGCTCACCCAAAAAGTGCTCAATGCGCCTAAAGAAGTTATCACTTAAAAAAAAAAACTAGAATCGCAATAGTTTCAAAGTTGTCCATGGATGGATTAAAAAAAAATTATATGAACGCTACCGGACTGTAAAATACTTTCTGCATAACAATCAATAAATTATGTAGATAGATCATAGGTATTTAAATACTTCATAAGCGTATATAATTCCGATATAATCTCTAGCATGAATGAAAACCGGATGACCCGCCATTAAATATTCTCGCATTTATGATCAACAAGATACGGAGGAGATTTATTCATAAGATAACGCATTTCTAAAGATATTAATTTCGATAAAACTGTCATATAATCCGTATTAAGACAGTTTTATCGAACTCTATAGGTAACTAGATAACTCAGGAAATCCATATGGATTTCCTGAGTTATCTAGTTACCCATAGAGTTCATCGTTATCTATGCAGTGCATTGATAACCACGCATCACACTGATGACACGCAAAATCATCGCGCAAGCAGAGTTTACCGCGCGATTAGCATATAATATGTACAACGGCCCGACATGAATCGTTGGGCAGTTGCCCACCATACACAACACCCGACTGGCTGGAGAAATCCTCCCTTTTCTATAGAGGATGAGTGAACTTTACACCCTGTTCCTCATACCTATATTACGTATTACGTACTACCTCCAGTTCCGACTCTCTTACCGCATGGCATAGATTACTTAGTCTAGGTCTGTGTATAGAACATTTATATTAACAACAATAACTTAATCTACTTACATCATATTGCGGTTACCTTAGAGTTTAGACTAAGTCACTTCTAAACCGCCAGATTTACTCGCAGCCATTCGATTGCTTGTGGCACACCGCAATTTGAAGCAACAATATTTTTATTGCTATTAGCTTTGTTCAGATTTATCCGATCCGAGAGGTGGGGGAGGGGAGGGGGGTATGGTGGCTATAGCTATGCATCTTATTTTAAAACAAAAAGTACGCTCCGGAATTTAAAATGCCACATCTGGTTGGAAGGCTACAAAGCCTTTCGAGCTGAAAACCTGGGAAGCTTTTCTAGGCAAATACAGGCCATATTTGTCAGGAAAAGCTTCTCAGTTTCTAATGCAAATCCTACCTCAAATTCTAGCACGGTATCTGAAAGGGGGTTCGTCTAGGCTCAGTTGTTATTGTCTTTGTCTCTACGTATTCATAGTTATGTACCTACTGTCTATCTATACAATATAATAGTGGTACAAAAGGCGGATTTAATGCCGCCCTACCGCCCTAATACCTTAATACTGTTATACTATTATATACTAGCTACTTAACCCGTCAGACGTTGTCCTGTCAAAATATCGATTTCGATTTTTCGGCTGTTCCTTTGATATTTCCCTAATTTTCTTTTCCCTAAACCACCCCTGTATTGAAGCGAACAAAACAAAAAAATTATTAGTCAAAACAGTCGAGCCATTTTCCAGTTTTTGCGAGACTTATGCACGGCAATTGATTTTTATATACAGAAGATATAGATAGACTAGCTGCCCGCCCCGGCTTCGCACGGGTAGCACTAACCCTAACTACCTACCTACCGCATACATATACCTACCTACTTACCTACCCTACCCTACCTGCTTACCTACCTACATACCCTACCTACTTACCTACTTTACCTAACTACCTACTCTACCTACCTACCTATATATCTTCCTACCTACTTGCATACATACCTACCTACCTACCTACCCCACCTTCACCTACCTATCCTAAGAACCTTCTGCTTACTATAACAAACACAACAAAAAAAGAATTAGCCAAATTGGTCCAGCCGTTCACGCGTGATGCCGTGACCAAGGAAATAGGGATTCATTTTTATATACAATGTCGCCCATGCGCATGTGACCGCCCGTAATTTTCTGAATATTCATGAAAAAATATCGAAAATAAACTTCAAAAGCATGGGGGTCTATCTATAACATTTTTCATGTTATTCAATTTTTTAAAGATTTGCTTTCTGTTTTTTGACACATCTCCGAAGTTTATGGGTCGATTTGGATTCTGTTTATTATTTCCAAAAGCTTATGAGTTATTTTAACAGATTAATTAAAATTTTTACAAAAAATTATCGACTACGAAAAAAAAACGGAATCCAAGTCATTTTTTCGGTAAAAAATTGTGTATTTATTTCAAAAAAACTAGTGAAAAATGTTATAGATAGACCCCCCCTTTTGAAGTTTATTTTCGATATTTTTTCATGAATATTCAGAAAATTACGGGCGGTCACATGCGCATGGGCGACATTGTATTTACATAGATAGAAGATAGATAGATTACCTCTTGAATTCTCTACCAGTTATTATAACCAACATTTATTTGGACAGAATTTTGGGCGCGGTAAATATTTCTTCCCTTTACAAAACTTCATCCAGTTAGACTGGAACCCGACTCCAACATAGTTGGGAAAATAGGCACATGATGAGTAGCAAAATCATGATAAATTAAACGAAGTGTATAGAGTGCCGCGAGTTTCTTGTGGCACTCTAGTGTCACTGCCTCGGCCCGGCTAGGGTGCCGTGAACTGCCGTGAGCGTTGCATTGTCACTGTCACTTGTTATTTAGGTTAGGTTAGAACTGTGACCACACAACGCACGAGCCGAGCGAGCGTAGCGAGCGGTGCCGCGGTAGCGGCCGGCGAAGTGCCAGGGTCCGTTTAGGCACAAGAGAATGTAATGTTTTGGGAATGTGGTGTTTTACAGCGATCTAACCTCGACAATCAAACAAAATACCAAGTGATGTGACTTAGTGACAGTGACAATGACAATCCAATGCTTGCGGCACTTTGGCCGGGCCGAGGCGGTGTTACTAGGGTGCCTGTAGTGGCACTTTATCCGATAGGGATAGAGGGCCACTGGTGGCACTCTATACACTGCCTAAATTAAATGAATAATGTTCTTAAAACGCTTCTTTGTTTTTTTCACAGGTGTTGTTGCATGGTGGGGGTAAGGAAAAGGTGCCAACATGGGAGACAGTTTCTTGCACCTGGGGGACATTGTCTCCCTGCACGCGGAAGGCACTGTATCAGGATTCCTCAGTACCTTAGGGTAAGTTTCTTCTTTCCCTCTTCTTGTTTAACCCAGTTTCTGCTGAATGTAGGTTTACTTGTGTCATGTCCGGAAGCCTCAATTTACATTGCCGCAGAATGGAAGCGAACTTTTCTGTACAAAGCATAATGAACTTTATGTCAATTGTGTAAAGTACAAACTAGATACGAGCCAAAAAAACAGGTCGCGTGTCTGCCGGAGAATTCTCGCGCATCAGCTAAAAGCTAAAATACAGCCACATTTGGACATAGGAGACTCATCTTAAAATCGCCACGGCATTTTTTACTACAGCTCCGCTCTGTGCATACACGCTCACACGCACACATTTACAATCAAACTACACCTCACTAAGTGCACACATGATTACGAAACCGGCCTCAAGTCACTCTTGATAGCGCTGTCTTGGTTTTGTATTTGGTCTGAGCCAGAATAACGATTCTTCTTTTTTTTATGGAAGAACATTCGTAAAAAATACGCAACGTCACCTGAGTTTCAGTTATTGGTCGCTACAAAGGGGTTATTTAAGGGACCACGATCGATTACCATTGAATTTTAATGGTCGCTACCCCGGCTGTCAGGCTGAAAACGTTTCGATTAGGTCAGTCTAATGGTAGCCACACACGTTACGATTTGCTTGCGCAAATTTAGGCTTGCGCAAGCAAATCGTTACGTGTGTGGGAAGAAATTTGCGCAAATTTCTAGGCTTGTGTGATTTTAAATTTTCGATTCCAAGCTTGTGCAAATTTGAGTTTGCGCAAATTTGCTTGAGCGTGTGTGGGGCATGTGTTCAAATTTCAGTAGATTTCTTTAACCTACCGAACGGATTTTCATACGGTATTCACCTATGGACGGAGTGATTCATGAGGAAGTTTTATTGGCTGAAATATGACGATGAAGACGATTGAAGGTGTCGGAAAAAATCTTGTCGATGGATGCGTGCGCCGGGTACAATTCCGTAGTTGATCACAGGCGGCAACTGCAGGCGACGTGTCGCCGCGACAGGACTGGTTTCTATGTATTTTTAAGAAGGCGACGTGCCGACGTGTTGACGTGTCGCTAGCATCGGAAGGTACTTCATAGAAATTCATTGAAATCAGTCGTGTCGCGGCGCACATGGTTCGGTTTATTGTACCTACGTATATTTTTTTTGTAGCGATTTTTGGTGACCACACACGTAACGATTTGCTTGCGCAAACTTAGGCTTGCGCAAGCAAATCGTTACGTGTGTGGGAGGTTTGCGCAAATTTCTAGGCTTGTGTGATTTTCAATTTTCGATTCCAAGCTTGTGCAAATTTGAGTTTGCAGTGTGGGGCATGTGTTCCAATTTCAGTAGTTTTTTGAAGCAAAAACTTCTTTGGCGGTGTTGTGCACTTTTTTTGGGATGGGTAAAAAATGTTAAACTTGCGTCAGGACACGTAACCTGATCGAAAATTCGTAAGACGGAGGGAGAGTAGAATTTGTTAGTAACCTAACAAAAAGTACTAGTCTTGCATGAATTCAAGATAGTATTTCAATCATTAGACGTTGTGCACAATATCTGAGCAGAAACCTAACAAAAACTACTAAGCATGCATGAATTCACGAGGATTTGGATGAGGCAGATAGATAGTTTATTACCTGGATTAACATAATATTATAGGATACTGTTTTCACTTCCATCGGCAGTCCCCAAAGACTGCCCCTCATGTTTTTTTTTATCAACAATCGAGCTACCCATTGCTCTCCGTCCGCAAGCCCGCGCCTACGGTGGCCGGAAATCGGCTCGCGATTCCCGACGCCCAGGGCGTCTCCTACGGCGGCGGCTAGGGGCGCGAGGTCGCAACATTTGTCTCTCCCTCGCGCGCTCCGCCTCCTCCTACTATTGCCAAAGCGTCATCAATTGATGCCATTACCGCGTAACACACCTGGACGGTCTCTAAACAGAAATGATATCACAAGCAAATTTGAGCCGTGTGTGGTCAATACCGGCGTCAAGCAAATTTGCGCAAGCAAATCGTAACGTGTGTGGTCAATACCGACGTCAAGCAAATTTGCGCAAGCCTAAGTTTGCGCAAGCAAATCGTAACGTGTGTGGCTACCATACGTTTCTATGAGGAAATTACTTACATGTTCACCCGTACCAGAGACCCGTCTACTCTCTAAGCACTTAGTATTTTCGTCAGAAGTCATGATGGGCCCTTTCTTTATCCGTATCACTTACGGACTAATGATTAAGGCTGCCTGTCCACCGGAGCGGAGAGGAGAGGAGCGGAGCGGAGCGGAGTGTGTCAATATTAACCAATAGAATCAAAACTCCGCTCCAGAGATGCAATTCTATTGGTTAATTTTGGCACATCTCCGCTCCTCTCCTCTTCTCTCCGCTCCGGTGGACAGGCAGCCTAATTCGGAGCCAGAACTAAGAATGAATGATAAAACGATTTGGCACTCGCGATGTGTCTTTGGCCGTCCAAAACAATTTAATTAGTCATTTGTTTTGATGGATCTGTTACTTACGAACGGACTTTATTATCTTCGTTGACGGCCTAGAAGTTTTGGATTAAGATAAGCTCTTGCCATGCCATTCCAGTCAGCTAGTCAGAAGCGAGGCTGAATACCCAGGAAGCGACATGCGTAGGTACAACTAATAAATGTGACTGCTCCGACTTCCGGTATCTCGGGTCGCTTGTCCAAGGAGATGGCGGAGTAGACCGAGACGTAACGTGCCGGATCAACTCAGGATGGATGAAATGGCGGCAGGTCACAGGAACAACTTGTGACCCACGGATGCCCCTCAAGTTAAAGGGGAAAATCTACAAATCCGTGATAAGGCCTGTCGTAATGTATGGATCGGAATGTTGGGCCGTGAAGAAGACGGATGAAAAAAGATTGCATGTAGCGGAGATGAGAATGTTGAGATGGATGTGTGGTGTGACGAAAATGGATAAAGTAAGAAATGAGTATATAAGAGGAAGTTTAAAAGTGGCGCCAGTGACAGAAAAGTTAAAATCAAATCGTTTGGCCTGGTATGGGCATGTGATGAGGAGAGAGGAAACGCATGTGACTAAAAGAGTGATGAATATAAATGTTGATGGATGGACTGTGTGAGGAATGATATGATAGAGAAGGGAGTGAATGTTGGTATGACGGTTGACAGGGGAGAGTGGAAGAAGAAAACGTGTTGCGCCGACCCCAAGTAACATGGGACAAGGGCAGGAAGATGATGCTAGTCAAGATAATTTTAATCCTCATTTAATGTATGATCTTTATTTTCCTTATGGATGCTTGATGTAAAATTCGAATATCTGACCCCCGAGTGTCCCCGACTGCTTCGTTGGTCGCAAGAGTTACTGCTGAGCATGAGGTCATGGGTTTGATTCCCACGTCGAGCACAGTGTTATGGGATTTTACCATCTGGACTTTTCGGTCCGGTTGAAAATCCGGTTGTTGGGAATAGGCTCGCCTCCTACATGACTGGCGAAATGTGGGTTTACTATAGCTACGCCTTTGCGTAACCCTTCGGGAAACTAAGGCGTGATGTCATGTTATAATCGCCCCCCGATAACGAACCGTATCGATTAATATACCAACACTATAATTTGACCATGGCAATGACTTCTTGTAATTCGTAAGGAGTGACGTCCATTTTTCAACATCAATCAATACAAATAAATGACTAACTACAAAATAATGAAACAATGAGTATGACTTTGAATAGGGCACTGTATCCTGAAAATATTTCTAACCGACTTCCAAAAATGAGGAGGTTCTATGTTCTTACTTTTTTAAATGCATATCCCTCGATATTTTCGTCAATTGTGGACCGGTTTATCATAACAAATTGGTCCCATAAGAGGTTTTGAGTTATTGCAATGTCACCTAATATACTCGTTCCATCCCAATGCCAATATGGTACGGCTGACTTGATACTGCTTTATACAGTCTTCTTTGGAGTATGCACATTGAGATTGCATAGCAAAACGTTATCGCAACGGTAACCTGCAGAATTTTAACAAAATATTGTTTTAATTCTCCGACTTCGTCTGCGATCTGCGATCCAGGCTGAAAAGTAGCCTATATTCTTTTCCAAGTCAAGGTCTACCCCTGTGCCAAATTTCATCCAAATTCGTTCAGTCGTTTAAGCGTGAAAGCGTAACAAACAAACAAACTCACTTTCGCATTTATAATATTACTAGCTTTTACCCGCGGCTTCGCCCGCGTAAAGGTCGGAAAATATCCCACAGGACCGTACTACCGGGATTCAGATTATCCTCTATCCTAACCCAGATCATGGCCTATACGGATTTAGTTAAAAGACCATACGTCTTTCAACTAAATCGGTTCAGCCGTTACGGCATGAAAAAGTAACAGGGACATTTTAGGGTTGCGTTCCTCAAAATGAAAAATTTCTCTCTTTCAGTCGTCAGTAATTTGACATTCGAAAGAAGAAAACAAAGCTTTGTGTAACTATACAGACGCTATACAACGTTTATTAGTAAGGAGGTAATGTTTGTAGCGGTTACACCGCCACATACGAACTACGCATTAAAGACATGACGTCACACAAATCCTGCATCGCGCAGTTAGAATTTACCGCGCGAACGACATAGATAAGACTATCCGAAATCAACTTATGGGCAGTTGCCCGCCCGACATAACACCCGTCTTGTCGGAGGATCCTATCTTTTCTATGGTGGATGAGTGAACTTTACACCCTGTTCCTCATACCACTAAATTGGTGACCCCGAGACTGAACGTCAACCCAGCCTTCGTGCAACTACTTCAGCGTGACGTCATCATCATCAATCCCGCAAGCTTTCGTGAGGCGAGTTACACAGCCAGCCAGCCAGCACCCACGGCTCAGCGGGTATCCTGACCACCAGCATGCAGCGAACGCGCATTCCTGGTCATCACCCTTAGACTCATCACCCCGACTCACTGGGGAATCACCGAAATCACCGCAATCACCGCAGACAGTTCCAACTCACTTTGAACTGTGCGGCACCCGGTTCCGACTCACTGGAAGCACAATCACCACAATCGCCGCAATCACCGCAGACAGTTCCAACTCACTGTGAACTGTGCGGCACCCGGTTCCGACTCACTGGAACCACAATCACCACAATCGCCACAATCACCGCAGACAGTTCCGACTCACCGTGAACTGTGCCGCACCCGGTTCCGACTCACTGGAACCACACCTTAAATCTCTTAAAAATAAGAGACAACAAAAATAATCAATAATACATGTGAATTTTAAAATCAACCCCAATTTTACCCCTTTGGGGGATGATTTTACAAAAACGCAGAAACGCGTAATTTTTTATTTCTTACCAAAAGCATAAAGGACATCATTCAAGTGTCGAACATTTTGTACCCAAAAACTAAAGTGCCGGCCAGAAAAAAAAAACATGGTTTTCTTATGGAAAATAACACCCTCAACATTTTTACTACTACAATGAAAGTATACAATTAACCCTTCCGCTGCTATTCAAGTTTGTAAAAGAAAATACAAAAAATCTTATTTTGAGCATGACAATTACGTTTTATACGAGAAACAACCTAGCTACCTAGTCATCATCATAATTTCAACTGGAAGACTTCCATTGCTGGATTCCTCCCCCAAACATCGCCACTTCGACTGTCGTCTTCCTGTTCCTGTTCCTTTTCGGCGAGCAATGTGGGCTGCCCACTGCCATATAAGTTTAGCAATTCTTCGGGTTATGTCGGTTGCCTTGGTTCTCCTACCGATCTCTTCATTTCTAATTCGATCATGTCGTCAAGGAATCTCCAATCATAGCCCTCTCCATTGCCCTTTGAGCGACTTTCAGCGTTGTAACGAAGCCCGTTGTAAGCGACCACGTTTCAGTTCTATAGGTCATCACTGGCAACATGTGAGAAGAGAAGATAGCGTAGCTTCCCGAAAACTGCCCAGTCAAGGATTCGGATTATACGATTGACCTCGAAATTGGACCTACCTAACTGGACAGTTTGTCTTAGGTAAACGTAGTCGTCCATAACTTCGATTATAAAGTCTCCGATCTTCATGAGGGTCTTGGTTTTATCTATATTCGTTTTAAGACCTCCTCTTTCGGAAGCATTACTGAGGTCAGCGAGCATTGAACTGGTCCTCCGATATAGTAGTCATAGCTGAGACTAGGCAAACCGAAAGTAAGTGGCGTAGTTGCCATTGAAGTTGATTGCTACGCCTTTCCTGTCGAGAACCTTGAAAACCTCCAATGCAGCGGTGAACAGTTTAGGGAAGATAACGTCTCTCTGTCTCACCTCATCTCGCTGCAGAAGGATAAGTTTCGAGGTCTGGTCCTGGAGTCGGAACGACATAGTAGTAGTGTAAGCTACAGCTCAGAAATAAAGGATTTTCGGAGTAGAAAACTAAACACATTACTTTAGCACAAACATATTTATTTCCCTTTCCACAATATTCATAAAAACACTAAGATCACCAAAATAATAAAGTCCGTTACTTACTTGCTAAGATTAAAATTACACCAATTATAGCCGTTATATAAAATGTGTTCACTGTTCGGTGTCTCGAACAAGAATGCCGGCTGTCACTTGACTCCCGTATTGAATGACAGTGAATGTCTTGATGAACGAATAATCGATTGAGTGACAAACGAGCATTAGTCGATTTAATAAGTAGGGTTACCAGATACAAGCTAACAGCTCGGCCATCCTGTTCAAAGTGCGTCCACGCGCTTACAATTCTCAATTAATAGAATATTGATTTTATTTTATTATAATACAATCCTATTTATCATCTAATCGACAGCCAATAAGCAATATACCATTAAGTTTCAGTTCATAATAATAATAGTAATCCTTAATCAGTTAAAATATTTTAAGATTACATTTTGAAATAAATCCATAATAATCCTTAATCAGTTACAATAATTGTATGATTCCATTTTGAAATAAATGCATAATAATTCTTAATAAGTTACAATATTCAATATTTTAATATTACATTTGAAATAACTCCATAATAGTCCTTAGTCAGTTACAATATTTTATGATTACATTTTGAAATAAATGCATAATAATCCACAATCAGTTACAATATTTTTTTAATTATTACATTTTGAAATAAATAATTCATTTTACTCGCTGTCCCCTAAACTTTAACTCAACTCATATTATTAAAAGATCAACATCATAATCCCTATACAATATAAATAATTTACCAGTATTAATATCGCTATACTCATCATCACTACTTTCTAAGTTTCCACTAAATGTTAGCCAAGGCTGCATTTTATCTATAGCTAGAACGGCTTCGTATCGACGGCGACGGCCGTATTTGCGTGTCATTAGGCTGTCGGTAATCATATACTTTTCATTGGGAAGCACTTTCACTACACAATATGGACCTTGATATTTAACCACAAACTTTTGAGATTGGCTATCATGAGGAACTTGCCTCTCAACGGGGACTAAAGTCTTCTACCTTATACGTTTTGGCCAATTCCTATGTCTGTTAAACCTTTCTACGTCTTTTAATTTTATTGCTGTATCTTTCTTTATACTAGAACTTATTTATTTAATTAAACTTCTCGCACAATAAGGTGTAAAACTTGCCTTATCTCTTATGCTATTCAAATCTTCCGAGTCAATTAAATTAGTGGTACCGGAAATAACGGAGTTCAAAATAACTTCTGACCTACTAGTGAACTAATAATAATTCTGACCCAAATAATAAATTCGAAAGGACTTTTTTTTTTATGTCACAGACATAGTCAATCCCAAGAATTGTCATCTTTGTTATGAGTACATACTCGTCACAAGGGCATCAAAGATATTCCTATTAAACCGTAAACGTTCTTCGTCATTGAATTTTCAACCGCTCTTAATTAATTCATTGCAATTGACAGAATTTATGACAGCAATTAAGAAATTCTGAAAAGTTTAAATATTCGCTTTTAATAGAACAAGTCAATAAAGAGTTTTTTTTTAAATTATATAAGTACCGAACCGTTCCCTTCTTTGATGTTATATTCACCCGATAAAAGATAATAGTGCTTTGCATCCAACTCCCTAAGGAACACTCGTACGTAAAAATTTCCACTAAAAGGTGGCTCAGATTTTACTGGTTTTACACGCAATGAAGATGGTGGAACGGAAACATTATCTATTACATAACAGGTGTATTTTCGTAGAATCATTTGATTTCATTTTTAGTAATTATAAGATCGGACATTTCAGTAAACAAGTGCCCCAATAGAGCAGGTTGACTCGGTACGTGATCTTCATCAACATAAATGTCTATAACTTTTCTAATGCCCTAAACTTCAACATTGGCAGTTATTACACCCAATGGAATACATAGTTATATTTGAACCAATACCGGTAGATTAGGCGGGCATTTAAATCCGCCCCTAAGATGACCTACTGACCGGGCAATTATTATCTATGAAAGTTAGCTTTGCTTATTTTAACAAGCATACACTGGCTTCCTAAATCTTTGTGACATTTTACTGCTACCATTAATGATTGTCTAAAATGTATTTAACAATTGGCATATCAATTTTCAATTGTGATACCTGTTTTTTCACTCTTATCTTTCGATTGGGTTTCATTTTTAGAAGACTCGGTTGTAATCTTGTTTCTATAACAACTAGAAGATTGATGACCTGGTCTGTCACATACCGAACATTTAATAGAGGGTTTATCGCATTTAAAGCTGGGGTGACCAAGTTCGTTACAATTAAAACACCGTATGTTAGAATTGACCGTACCAGACTGTGGATTCTGGGCCCGAGATGTTGCATTTGTAGAGGCCTTACGATCGTTCCTATGTCTGATATTAGCTTCATATGCTTCTCTATTTTGACCTACTTTTACCGTTCGAAAATATTTTAAAATTTGTTCTGGTTCACTAAATTGAGCTGCTTGCGCACCTACTCTAATAGCACGATCATCTACTCCGTATAAGATACAATCTACAGCTTGTTTACCGTGAATCTTGCATCTATTTAATAGATTCAATTTCGCATAATAATAGTGCTCCAATGATTCGCCGTACTTAACGCGGTTAGCTAACATTTTCGTCAAGAGTTCAGCGTAGTCCTCGCGACAAGGAAATGATTCAATAAGTTTTTTCTTCCATTCACCCCAAGTATAAAGAAGTGAAGGTAAACCTTGGTACCAGGTTTTTGCTACTCCCGAAAGTTTAGGAAGAGCGTAGTGAATTATTTCCTTTTCGGACCAACCGTATATTTCGGCACATTCTTCTACTTTAGTCAGCCATACTAACATAGTTTGCACTTTACTTAGCGGGTCAAAATCCGGCAAAACATTACTATTAAATGGCAGCGTGGGCTTCTTTGAACTCTTGACGTTACTCAAGATTGACAAAAATTTATCTAACAATACATTTGGTTGAGATTCCCTATTCCCGTTCCGTCTAGATTTATAAGCTCGGGTTGACTCACGGTTATCCGAGCTGTCGCTGCTATGCTCCGTCCGCCTGGAGCCGCCCCTCCGTGCTCGTGACCTTCTATATTTCCTAGTCCTCTCGCGGTTTGCACCACCACGTGACGAACTGTCCGAATCCGTAGTGATATTTCGCCTTTTCCGGTTCCTGGATGGACGCAGCGTCCGGTCTTCAGAATTTGCCGCTATTCCGGCAGTAACCCGTTCCTTGTCCTGGCTGTCCATATTCCTTCCTTTGCCCTCTAACCTGGGCCCACTCCTGCCCTCTAACCTGGGCTCACACCCGCCCTCAAACCTGGGCTCACACCCGCCCTCAAACCTGGGCTCACTCCCGCCCTCAAACCTGGGCTCACTCCCGCCCTCAAACCTGGGCTCACTCCCGCCCTCAAACCTGGGCACACTCCCGCCCTCAAACCTGGGCACACTCCTGCCCTCAAACCTGGGCACACTCCCGCCCTCAAACCTGGGCTCTGCACTATTGTCCATATCGGATAACAACCCTTCCCCTCGGTTGTATCCAATACAAATGTGTATCTGAAACTTACATTTGGAAGCTTAGCGCATGATCGTTTTAATCCTATGATCGAGTAATTATTCACATAGTGTAGAAAAGAAAGCCAAAAATTAAGTAGTAGGTACCTATATCCTCATACCGTATAGGTAATCAGGGCCACCACATAAATAAAATAACCTATTAAAAGTATGAAGCCATCAACATTCAAATCCTCAGCTATGATTTTTCAATTTTAAAATAAACTCACTAGATCAATGCGATGCTACTTTCAAACCAACCGTTAAATACTAATATAGCTTTCATTTTCAAGTTGTTTTTCATAATAAAGTTTCTCGTATTTTAGCGATAGTTAGTGAAAAAAATAAAGTTAAATTGTCAAGGAAAGAAAGTGTAACATTCCATTTTCAAAAGTTAACGATGTAGATAGTCAGGAAAAGAAAATAAAATATGCATGCTTCAAATCAATCCGTAAAAATCCTTCGAATCATATCAGTAACGATTATGTATATCCATTCATTATCAAAATAAGATCATCGTGGACGTGAAAGAAAGAAAATTATGAGAATTCTCTTACGATCCCACTTCTGAACTGTAAGCTACAGCTCAGAAATAAAGGATTTTCGGAGTAGAAAACTAAACACATTACTTTAGCACAAACATATTTATTTCCCTTTCCACAATATTCATAAAAACACTAAGATCACCAAAATAATAAAGTCCGTTACTTACTTGCTAAGATTAAAATTACACCAATTATAGCCGTTATATAAAATGTGTTCACTGTTCGGTGTCTCGAACAAGAATGCCGGCTGTCACTTGACTCCCGTATTGAATGACAGTGAATGTCTTGATGAACGAATAATCGATTGAGTGACAAACGAGTATTAGTCGATTTAATAAGTAGGGTTACCAGATACAAGCTAACAGTAGTATTTTCATATGGACACTGCGGCACCTCGATTTACCGATAGTGCATTTGGCACCGTTGAAGACACTATAGTACAGTCCAAGTCTCGATCGAATCGAAGGCTTTCTTGTTGTCTACAAACGCTATGCAGAGAGGCAGGTCATACTCTTCAATCTTCTGTATAGCCTGCCGCAGAGTATGTATGTGGTCTAAAGTGCTAAAGCTTTTAGAGAATCCGGCTTATTCGGTAGGCTGGAAGTCGTCAAACCTGCGTGCGAGACGGTTCGTGATGACTCTTGAAAACAGCTTGTAGTCATGGTTCAGAAGTGCGATGGGCCTATAATTCTTAAGCAGGGCATTGTCGCCCTTTTTAAAGAAGAGTATCACCACACCTCTGCCGCCTGTGTATGCCTGTGGCGTTTTACCCTAGTATACCCTACCCGAGTATATGGGAATCAAATAGCTTGTGGGGGGCTTAAGAACGGATTTCCACCGGCCTAGCTGCCTGCCTTAAAAACATTTCCCTCTTTTTTTTCTTTTTTTTTTTAACACTTATCATACCTTACTATACCTAACGATCAATGCTCATGTCTATTTCTGCAATGGGCAATAAATGCTTGCGTTTTTAAACGAATGTCCAAAATATTGTTGGCAAAAATATAATTTTTGGTACCTACTTTCAAATTCAAATAGCAGCCAGGGGGTTAATTGTAGACTTTCGTTGTAATATAAAAAAATAATCAGGATGTTATTTTCCATAAGAAAAAAGCATTTTTTTCTTCTGGCCGTCACTTTAATTTTTGGGTACGAAATGAATGATGTCCTTTGAATTTCCATATCCGTAACTTAAGAAATGATGATGATGAACTTAAGAAATACTGGGTTTCCCATACAAACTTTCATCCCTTATATCACCCCCTTAGGGGTTATTTTTGAGACAAAAAGTACCCTATGTCCTTCTCCAGGATGCCATATATCTCCTTGCCAAATGTTATCGAAATCCGTTCAGTGGTTTAGCCGTGAAAAGGTAACATACAGACAGACAGAGTTACTTTCGAATTTATAATATTAGTATGGATACTAGCTGCGCCCCGCGGTTTCACCCGCATAAGTCTCAATCCCGTGAGAATTTTGTGACAAAGAGTACCCTATGTCCTTCTCCAGGATGTCATCTATCTCCTTCCCAAATTTGATCGAAATCGGTTCAGGTGTTTAGCCGTGAAAAGGTAACATACAAACAGACACAGAGTTACTTTTGAATTTATAATATTATTATATTATATTACTAGCTTCCGCCAGCGGCTTCGCCCGCGTGATCGATTTATAAATTATAGCTTACTATATTATGCATGTATTATACATATAAACCTTCCTCTTGAATCACTCTATCTATCAAAAAAACCTCAGCAAAATCCAGTGCGTAGTTTTATCGACTTTGTTTTATAATATGTAGTGATATATAATAATGTAAGTATGGATTATTATTATTTAGATTAAGTTCACATTACGCCCAAAGCAACGGCATATTTTTTCTAAAAAGAACGTTTTTCAAATACAACTTTACCTACATTATAAAATCCTTATAAAGGATAGCGTACTTCAGCAACTTTGTACTTAAAGTAGTTTCAGCGTTTCTCCTGAATTATTCATGAATATAAACTTTGGGATGGACCTGTGTAACATTATTTTCAGCTAGCATTTCAAATGGTATAATCAAGTTAAGTGGATGTAGGTAAATTATTAGGTAAAGTTGTTTGCATGTAAATGTAAAATAGGATATCAAGATAATTCGGAGATTTGAGTAAAATGGTCCTATTATGCGTAATGGATATTTTGTGTAGAAACAGTAGATCGTAGGAATTATACTAAGTAGTAGCTATCTGTAATTTTCTCTCAAAAAGGGTTTAGTCCTATTCTCAAGCAGATAATAATGCCTCATCGGTCTACTGTTCGCAAGCGCTACTGTTGAGCATGAGGTCCTGGGTTTGATTCCCAGGTCGGGCCAATGTGTGTTATTGAGTTTTTCCGTAAGGGATTTCTCAGTAGCAGCCCGCAGTCTGGATTTGTGCTCGATTGATAACTGAGACTTAAATAACTATCGGAAAGTGGATTTACTATAATATACAGTGACACCTCTACCTAAACCTTGAGGGATTACAAGCGTGAGTAGAGCCGAAACTAAGTTAGGATATATTATTATGTCTATAAAAGCCTATGAAAATAAGGCAAATTTTTTTTGTGAACTATTGAGCCGCGAATAGTACCATAAGTAAAAAAAAAAATTAACCTTCAAAGTCTAGTGACGTATCTCTGTCTGTACGTAACAAAACGATGATCAATTAAAAATACTGGTTTCACTGGATAAGCGGCAATATATTTTATTTTGATAGACGAGTTGTTTTGACAGGTGATGACTTGGTATAATCAATTCAATGAGGTTTTTGATATAGCATATTCAGCCTATAATGTTCCCACTGCTGGGACACAGACCTCTCGGTAGAGGGAGTAAGCCGTAATCCACCACGCGGGCCCAGTGCGCGTTGGAGTTGTCACATGTCTTCGATTTTTGGTTCTAGAACATCGGTTTCCGCATGACGTTTTCCTTCACCGTTTTAAGAGCAGTGGTGATGAAATAATTTACACAAAGTAAAGTGCCTGTCAGGGTTCGAACCTACAACTCGTAAGTCGCAGCCGTTACCACTGGGCCACCACTGCTCAATTTTTTACTCACCAATCAATTTAACTGTGTTATGTATAGTTAAATAAGAGTATAGTTTATTATAAACTTTGCAAGATGAAAATTGTCCTGTATATTTTTCATGTGGTTTGCGTCCCGAGTTCCCGACACATTTACAACTATGACGAATATCAAATATTTTAGTAGAGTTTTTGTGTTTATTTGTATTATTAGTTAGATAATTGTATAATCTACACTAATATTATTAACAGAAAAGATGTGTAGTTTTGTTTGTAATGAACTAGCTTCCACCCGCGGCTTCGCCTGTGTGATTAATTAATAAATTGTAGCTTACTATATTATGCATGTATTATACATATAAACCTTCTTCTAACCGCATCAAAATCCGTTGCGTAGTTTTATAGATACATAGGGACAGACAGAACATCGGTTCAGCGGGAAGCGACTTTGTTTTATAATATGTAGTGATAAACTCAAAAAATACTGGACTGATTTTAAAAAATCTTTCACCAGTAGAATGCTATAACATCACTGAGTAACATTATCTATACTAATATTATAAAGAGGAAAGATTTTTTAGTTTGTTTGTACCGAATAGGTGCCGAAACTACTGGTCCGATTTGAAGAATTCTTTCAGTGTTAGATAGCCCATTTATCGAGTAAGGCTATAGGCTATATATCATCACGCTAAGACCAATAGGAGCGGAGTACCAATGAATAATGTTTCAAAATCGGGGGGTTTTTTTAGCGTTAGCCCAAAGTAACTATTCCACGCGGACGAAGTCGCGGGCAGAAGCTATAGTAATTTATAAAGATATGACGCGGGAGAAACCGCTGGTGGAAACTAGTAACTTTTATACATGTAAGTAGGTAGAGCCAAATGTTTCATAAAAAATAAAAAAACTAGGTACATAGGTGGTATGATTGAAATTCATCTACCATCACTATACTAATATTCTTTTGGCTTATTGGTGACTCGCCCGAATCCGTTAAAACCTGATAATTTCTTTTGAGGGGTTAATTTTAACCATGCTTGATCACCTAAGTAAGCATCTCTTGTCCCTTCCTCGGTTCTATATTAAACAAACTCGTAAAACAACATACAAACTCAGAAATAACCTTATTTAAGTAGCCGTATCAAGTCAAAAAAAATTGTCCACAAACAAAAACAAAACTCACAATCTTGAGTCGTCCAAAACTTTTATCCTTCACCTGTGCCCATTTTCTATTCCGTGTAATAATATGAAAACTTTATTTTCCCTTTGGAATTCCGTTATTATTGACGTTCGAAGTATTCGATTAAATATTAAACTTTTACAAACTGATTTTGCACTAGAAATTAATACATCATTTATCAGAAAGATGTGGCCATATTTAAGTGTATCCAACTGAGCAACTTTCTCAATGGGACCAAAATACTATGTTGGTCCCATTGAGAAAGTTGCTCAATCGCGAAAAATAATCAGTCGACATTTGGGTCGGGTAGGTATTGAAGCTTTGTATAGCACAGCCTCTCTGCCTTTTCTCAACTTTGTTGGGGGCTTCCAGTTTAACCGGATGCTGCTGAATACCAGTATTTTACATGGAGCGACTGCCTATCTGACCTCCACGACCCAGTAACTGGATAATATGATAGGTACCCCTTAGTAAGACTGGTGTCAGACTTTCGGGCGATTCGTAACGACTGTCAAAGATCCACGAATGACAGCCGGGACCAACGGCTTAATGTGCTTTCGAGGCACGGAGGAGTGTCGGTATGTAAAGATGGCCACCCATCCACTGACTAACCCCGGCAGACGTAGCTTAACCTGATGGATCGACCCGTGTGGCTGTTATTACTTAGCCACGAGCTCCTCTTGTATAGCACAGCACAGTTGATAATTTTTTCGCTATTAAGATGTTAGTTCTATGGAGAAAGTTGTTCAGTTTGGTGTACTACACCACCTTTCTGATCCAAACTGTCTACATGTCAGTGCTAGAACTCTCTGTGGAGTTAAACTGTTTGTACCTACATGCAGCATTATGTCTGAAACCGCAAAGCGGGAACCGGTAATTCTGAGACAAGCCGGATGAGAAACAGATGTGGTTAGATCCGTTTAACGATATTATTAATATGTTCTGTTGTCTGAGCGTCCTTTTATTTGGAGTCACCGCAGAATGTCGATTACGGAATTTCTGTAGTAACATTTTTGATAATATTTCGTTTGTGGCAATAGACACGCACTTGTATAGATACTACTTTATTCTAAAAGTTGGCAACGTCGCAAATAGATGTCAAATTCGCTGTTTTGATTAATTTGGCAATATAACAGCATGGAAATAAGAAATGTGACTAACTAGCGAACTATGTAGAATATTAATAATGAATTGCTTTTATAACACTGAATATGATATTGTAACCGTTTTAGGTGTCATAAAGACATTTCGAAAGTTTGACTTTAAGACTGCATCTTATAATCAATATTTATTGTATTTTAGTTCACTAATTAGCCACATTTCAAATTACCATACAGATACAGTAATATTGGCAAATTAATCAAAACACATATTTGACAGCTATTTGCGACGCGCGACGTTGCCAACTTTTAGGAAAAGAGGACTCGGGGGTTACTGAAGTAAAGCTTCGTGCAGACTAGCGCGACGCGACACCGTGACCTAATGTGACCGTTCACCTATTGTTACAGCTAGCGTGAAGTTTTCTTAGAAACAATTTGTTTTGTTCGTGTCGCGTCGCGCCGTCGCGTCGCACTGGTCTGCAGCGTATGATATCTTCTTTAGATTTTCAGGGTACAGCTCGTACCTTGCCAACTTTGCATCAGATGTACGCAATATCATAGTTATTACATAGTTATGCATTATTGTGTCAAACACCGCTATCAACACATTGTGTGTATCATCGTATTATTATAATCGAAGTTGTTTATGTTAGCAATATAAACAAATGAGTAACATTTGCATCGCCGCCGCGACCTTGGAGAACCGTACGATCTGATGACCTGGTTTTTTGGAAACGAATGCTGTTTTTAATTAAGTAGATATTTTGATATTGATGATAATATTATTATTATTAAATAAATTGCTGGTTTCTCCGCTTATAATATTAAAACGGGTAGTAATAAAAGATACGAAAAAAAAAATTTAAGCATACTCAAAATATGAATATATACTGCTTTATATAAGTACATTAATTTTTGATGTGATGATGTTAGATGGCGTTACTTAGTTTTCAGTTCAATCGGCAGTCCCAGACTGCCCCGTTTTTTTTACTTTTCGCAGCAAGCTTTCAGTAGGTATTTTATTTATTTATTACTGGTTTCTGCAGGTACACAAGAGGTACCAAATCTACTTATACAGTACACTTAGCTACATATATTGGTTGGCAGTACACCCGCTGTTCTGTTATCAGGATGGCGGATGTACCAAATTTTTTAATATCATTGTACGGGTGTAGGTACACAGATTTTCAGAAGAGGTACGTAAAGGTACACAGAAGGTACCAAATAACTGCAATAAATTTAGGCAAATCTGAAAAGCACACCCACGATTCTGATGCACACTAATACTTGACCCATTGTCCGCAGGTTGGTAGATGACAGGTGTGTGGTGTGCCCGGAAGCGGGCGACCTGACTGATCCTCCCAAAAAGTTCCGGGGTAAGTAACCTACTAGCAGTACCAATACTATACCTACTCGCTGTGTTAAGAACTGAGTCGTCGGGCCATAAATCTTTGTTATTAGTCTGTCTCGCTCGCACCTACCTACCTATTGGTAGCAAACTATCGATAAGACGTATGGCGTTGCAGATTTGCCCGGCTTGGGCGGAGCACCGCCGCCGTGTCCTCGTGGAGGTGATCGGCGGCGGTGACCTCTCGTGTCCGGCCCTGGTCCAGGCCATGTTATGGAGCGAGAGGGCATGGCAAGACGTCACGTCCTTCTGCGAAGCAGTAATGCTCGTGAAGGAGAGGCAAATTTCGCGCCCTCAAGCCCGCCGCAGGAGACGCCATGGGCGTCGGAAATCGCGAGCCGATGTCCGGCCACCGTAGGCGCGGGCTTGCGGACGGAGAGCAATGGGTAGCTCGCCGTCCGATAAGGACCAGGCCCGGGTCGACGCGACGGCGCGTTGTGTTCCACGCGCGCCTCGAAAGAGATGTCAGCACGACTGACGGGGTCCTCTAGGGCCGATGCCTGCCGGGGTTGCGGGAAAGTCCTAAGGGGTGACCGTGGCCCCTAGCAACGTACAGGCAACTGAAGGAACACGGGTGGGTTTTAATCACTAAGAGTTTGATACGCCCTTCCTTTGATGATTTCCCACCAAAAAAAAAAAGGCGTTGCAGATTCTTATTGCTAGTGACATTTATAGCCCGACGACTCAGTTCATAATCCGAGCAATATAGTTTTTTTTTTTTTTTTTTGTCAACCTGAATTGTGTCACTGCTGGACAAACGCTGACGACTTAGGTGCGTTTCTGGGGGATTGACCAAACAATTCAGCGCCTAGAGAACCGTGGAAAGCTTTAAGGAGATCATTGCCCAGGAGTGCGCAAGTGGGCTATTATCTTTCTTAGGGGTCCCCTGTTCCCGTATGGTTAATAAGGCATCCGCTTCTCAAGAGTGAAATTGCTGGCTCCAAACTTGGAAACTGACTTAGGCAATTTCATATACTTAGGTATTTATACTTTTTACCTCACCTTCGTCCTTCACCATGATGGAGAACATTGTAAAGAAATCTACAAAACCAACACTCAGCTTGTGAAAGTTATAAGTCGGAATGCAAGGAGTTTTGTTGCCAATTTTGCCGTAAACATTCAGTTATAGCCTATTACATTTTTTATGAACTGTTAAGAACCTTTTCGAGCAACGTTTCATTAACACCATCTACATAACCCCGCTTATTCAGGGAACTGGCAACAGCACAGATTAGTATAGATGGGACACACACAACACATCAAAATAAACAAAACTAAATAAGTACCAAAATACTATGTTTTTATTGTGAGAGATTGCTGGTTATCCTGTAATATATATTGTGGCTATAGTATACAGGGTAGCAGGACTAGCAGGACTAGCAGGAACATCGACGCGAAGCCTGTTACCATGGATTCAGTACATGATTCTGAAACTGAAGTAAAAAACAGCTGTTCCATACATTTAGGCCGCGTAGGTATTGCACTTTTCTATGAAACAGCAGATTTTTATTTTAATAACAGACGAAAATTTTCAACGCAGGGGCGTTCAGAATTCGTCCCTACCACCCTGTATATGATATACAATGCCGCCCATTGACATGGCTGTGACTGCTCGTATTTTGCATTATATTCATCAAAAAAAATCTAGGAATAATTATTATCTCTATCCTTAATATTTCTCATGTTAATTAATTTTAATTTTTTGAGTAGTGTTTGTAACCTTGCTTTACATTTTTTTTCCATATCTCCGCTGTTATTGGCTCGATTTGGATTCTGTTTATTATTTCTAAAAGCTTATGAGTGAAGCTTTTAGAAATAATAAACAGAATCCAAATCAAGCCAATTTAAAGCAAGGTCACAAACGCTACTCAAAAATTTAAAATTTACTGTTAATTCCCCATAAAACAAAAATATTTGAAAAATACGGGCGGTCACATGCCCATGAGTGCGTCATTGTGTTATTCACAAAAGCTGTTGGTGTACCTTTATGAATAAATAAATACTTTTGTTAGTTATCGGTGGCACGTAAAGGCCCGAAACAAAAAATTGCCACATTGACGTGAAAACGTTTACCATCCCTGGACCCTATGAATATTATTATGTTGTCTGCAATATTGTAAAGCCTCGGGCGCCCGCGCCGTCTGGCTGACATAACCTGGATTAACACAGAATCTGTGCCACAGATACGGGTTGTCATGATCATGAATGAAAAACGTGGGATTATCCAGTTAAAGGTTTTTTGCACGACTCATAATGCGAAGCATTAGAGTGTGCTCTACGATCGAAATTTTTTTTTGCCTGGTTTCTGCATGTTTTTATTGTTACACTCCTGCTAGTACACAGAACCTACTTAATTTATATACCATTGTATAGATGACTAAATAGAGATTAATAATGTACTTTTTAACAATTGATTTAATGCAGCAGAAATGGAAAAAGCATCAAAATAGTTGAAAAAAAAAATCCTGTCCGTCAATTTATGAACCCTGAAAACATTGTAGCTTGCGATAAAATCAATTTATTGTGTCAATTTTTTTTTATACATTCTTTTCAGCCATAGAAAGAACCCTATTGAAAATGGCTCTTTTATTCAAAGTAGTTTAATTATAATTAATGAAATACTAATTAAAATATAATATCTATATTATAACTAAATATTTCCAACCTTTGACTTGACGTCCGTAAGTTGCCTAGCAACCGCCAAGTAAATATCTTTGTAAAATATAGTCTTTGACATTACGTAAGGATTGCGAGATGAGCAATTTTACCCATATTGATGGGTAAAAATGGAGTCAAAACATACTTCATGAAAATTGATAAATTGTTCATTTTTGTTAGAAACTATGTTTTGAATTTCTTTTTCGTTTATGAATGAGTGTTATGTATGAGGCGTGCACTTTTGGATTTTCCAAACTGTTTTTAAACTGGGGTATACGTGTAATGAGGGTGTAATAAACATAAATACAACATGTAAAATAATCCATGTCACCGTCCGTGAGGGTGTTGTACTGAGAGTCTTTAAATGTGTTAACTTTCTAGAAAAAATAAAAATATATATATTCGTCCCCAGACGTCCCGGGTTCGATTCCCAATCAATCTGCCCAGCCTTTTCCCAACTATGTTGGGGTCGGCTTCCAGCCTAACCGGATGCAGCTGAATACCAGTATTTTACATGGAGCGACTGCCTATCTGACCTCCACAACTGGGTAATACGATACCCCTTGGTAAGACTGGTGTCAGACTTTCGGGCTTCTGACAACTCGTAACGACTGTCAAAGATCCACGAATGACAGCTGGGACCAACGGCTTAACGTGCTTTCCGAGGCACGGAAGAGTCTCGGTATGTAAAGGTGGTCACCCATCCACTGACCAACCTCGGCAAGCGTAGCTTAAGCTGATGGATCGACCCGTGCGGCTTGGTATTGCTTAGCCACGAGCTCCCAGTGGGAGCAAAATTTTCTGTTCGGTTTGGTTGGTGGTAGGGCTTGTTCTAAGTCCGCCTGGCTAGCTACCACCATCTTATCTAAGTCTGTCGCCATAACAACAATGTTAACAGCATTGTTGTGTTTTGGCAGTTAGGGTCGCGCCACACCTGCCGAAAGATCGGCGCTGAAGGTTCGGTTGAATACGCTCGTAGTGTTTTTCAAGTTACCTATGACACATCAGCCGAAAGTTACGTCGCGTAACGCGCTGGAGTAAAAGCCGCCGACCGTTCGGCACGTTTGGTGTGTCATGCCAACCGAATACTACGACCGATAATTCCGTCGCTGAAGTGTCTGCGCCGAACGTTCCGCCTTGTGTGCCGCTAGCCCGCTACACTTACATGATATAAAACAAAGTCCCCCGCCGCGTCTGTCCGTCTGTCTGAACGCGATAAACTCAAAAACTACTGAACGGATTTTCAAACGGTTTACATCAATAGACGGAGTGAGTAAGGCGGAAGGTTTTGGTGTATAATTCATTAAGGTAAGGGTTATATTAAGGTAGGTGAAATAAGGATAACCCACAGTAACCATTTTTATCTTTCAATATTTGATAAAAATTTCATTGGTATAATTCCGACGCTATTTTGACCAGTATCATATTAATCCATATCCAATAAAATGTTATTTAAATTGGGGATTTATTTTAGATTAAAGTATTATGTCTTGACATCATAATTATCATTTAAATGAATAGTTTAAAAGATATCACTGATTCAAAATTACGCGTAACAAAATAATCATGGTTGACGGCAGAGCTGGGCAAAATACATGCTTTGCTTTAATTAAAATACAAATTACAAAATACAGTCTGGTGTTAGGTTAGTTAAATAAATAGAATAGAACTAATCCAGCCCAGCCCAGCAAAGGGAATATATTCTTACCATCATATTTTACAAAATGGCGACTGCTAAATATGTCACAGCATTCACTGATTCACTCCATCGCCGAATGAAAATTACAATTGACAAGTTATGTAATTGACAATTTGACGTATGTATCTGCAGTACAGACTACAGTACAGTTTAAGTGCAGTGTTGCCAACTTTAAAGATATTACATATTTAGCGGTCGCCATTTTGCTTACGAAAGCTATCGAGCGCTATTTTCTGCAGATCGCACCCATTCATAAGATCGCTAAATGTATTTATGTTCAAATGTATTTTGGAGCCATAAGTATTTGAAATACTAACTACAAAATACCTCAACGTCAGGTATTTGAAATACTAATTACAAATTACATTTATAAAAAGTAATTGAATTACAAATACCAATTACGTATTTGTATTTCAATTACAAGTAATTCAAATACTGCCCAACCCTGGGCTAGGCGGGTGCAGCGGTAGGAGTCAATGACCTTTTCCTCGGCTGTTAGGTATGTTATCCCGATAGTACGTTCCCGTGGGATATATTCCGACATCCACGCGGGAGAAGCCGCGGGCAAAAGCTAGTCTTAATGCTATAGGTATTGAGCTTAAATTAATAATAGGTAGTAACAGAAAAGTGAGAGCACAGAATTCGCCAAAAGGATCTTGATCGAAATAGGGTCGCAAACATAACGCGTACGTGATTCGTTTTTTCCGATAAAGTATTTACTTTTATAGCAGCTTAGTAAAGCATTTACTATAGACAGGATTAGGAGGGTATATTTGCCATAGAGCTCAAGGCTTCTCGAAGAGCTTTAGGCTCTATCGCAAATAATTTGAGCCGAAATTCAATCTTGAAATATTAGAGGATTTGATACGGATAAAATGTCGCCCATGAATGAATCTTTGCTAAAGGGCTAGTTTTAAATCTTCTAAAAAGGCTACTATGTGCGCGCTTTTATATTTAAAAAAATACAATAGACGACGTATATTTAGTAATTTTTTGGGGTATGAGGAACAGGGTGTAAAGTTCACTCATCCACCATAGAAAAGGGATTATCCTCCAACCAGACGGGTGTTGTGTCTGGCGGGCAACTGCCCATATGTTGATTTCGGATAGTCTTATCTATGTTTTTCGCTCGGTAAACTCTTAACTGCGCGATGTAGGAATTGTGTGACGTCATGTCTTTTTGCTTCGTAGTTTGTATGTGGCGGTCTAACCGCTACAAATTTAATCCGCATAAGTGTTCTTAAAGAGGCATAATACAATATACTTTTTAACCCGGGTAGTACGATGAGTACGATCCCGTGTGATAATTTTAACCTAGCAATTTCCTTCCTAGCCTTTTTTCCCAACTATCTTCTTCCGGCTTCCAGTCTAACCGGATGCAGCTGAATACCAATATTTTACATGGAGTGACTGCCTGTCTGACCTCCACTACCCAGTAACTGGGTAATACGATACCCCTTGGTAAGACTGGTGTCAGACTTTCGGGCTTCTGACGACTCGCAACAACTGTCAAAGATCCACGAATGACAGCCAGGACCAACGGCTTAACGTGCTTTCCGAGGCACGGAGGAGTCTCGGTATGTGAAGATGGTCACCCATCCACTGATCAACCCCGGCAAGCGTAGCTTAACCTGATGGATCGACCCGAGCGGCTTGTTATTACTTAGCCACGAGCTCCTCCTTAACCTAGCAATTTATACATAAATATTAATGTGTAGGACATTAATATTTACTTAATTTATATCTACCTTACCTACATTAAAATAAAATGTGTCGCATTTAAATATTTTCACAGCTATTATTCAAATGTAAGAGCTATAAATATCGCCCAGACCTCCATAAAGGAAATTAAATTACATTATGAATGTTCTGAACAAAAGAAAAGGAAATGGCTAGAATATTTATTGATGTTCTGCGAAGTTTTACCGTATATTTATAGAAAATAGCTGTGCTAGTTTATAATACTGCACAGTGAACTTTTCTTTAGTATTCTTATTTCTGTACACCATAAACTTTTCAAAGGCGATTTAGTAATAATGCATTTATCTCTGTGGTTCTCAAAAATAATCAGGCTAGGTAAGGCAACCTATAGGTGCTGAGTGTAAAATACGACTAGAGATTGCATCAATCATGATGAATTGTCTCCCTGCCTACATTAATGTAAAAAAAAACCGATCAAGAGCGAGTCGGACTCGCGCACCGAGGGTTCCGTACCATCATATATAAATATCGTCAGAAGAAAGAACACTGCAGAATATTGCAGTTTTAGGTCAGCGCCATCTCTTGACCGATACTGGAACTATCTAATGTAATTTTTGTTGATGATTTCTGAAAGCGTGGTAATTCCTGGCCGCGCCACAGTCGCATTTTGAATCGGGGTTAATAGGAATAAATGTACATAATATGTTCATAATTGTACGTAATAATAAAAAATATGTACTTCAAAGATTCGCGAGAAATTTAACAAAATTGGTGGCGCGGCCAGAAACGGTGCTTCCTAGCCGCGCCACCGTGTACACTGCAGTAAATAGTCTAATAATGTATAAGACATTGGTAAACAAATGTACGTCTATTGTTCGTTCTATTGGCAAAGAGAAATACTGCAAAAGTCATTACCTACATGGACAAATTTAATTTCGAAAAATCCTATCATAAACATAAATGTGAAAATTGGGAGCCAAGTTAAGAATAGGCTTTGTTGTCGACTTCGCCAAAAAAAGAATTGAGATCTAAATGGGTGCCAAGTTCTGTAGATAATCCTGAAATTTATTTATAAGAACATACAATACAACATTCTATAATGAATTTAAAACACAAATTCTTGTTTTTTTTTATATAACAATGGTTGCTATTTAGAAAGAAATATAACTGCTCAAAGGAGAACATTCACGGTCCATAAATTTTTGGGCTAAATGGCTTTTTACTATGCTACCAAATCAGTAGGGCCATTCCCTGCGCTATTATACGTCTTTGTAAAATACTGTTTTCAGTATGTTTTAGTTAAGAGAATAACAGTAATCTAATTATAATAATAGCCTTTTATGGCAGTAATCATTATAGTCGTCATCTTTTATTGTGAAACTAAGGTACTAGGGTTATTCTCCACATATCTACAGTATGAAAAATAAAGTTATTTTTTTTGACAGTACTATTATTAGCTGATTGAAATAGTTATCGCTAGTATTAACTGGTTTTAGGTCTATTTTATCATATCAGCCGAAAGACGTCCACTGCTGGACATAGGCCTCCCCCAAGCCCCGCCACTTCGATCGATTCTGTGCTTCCCGCATCCAGCGGGTTCCTGCGGCCTTTACTAGGTCATCGGTCCATCATGTGGGAGGGCTTCCAAGTCTTCCAACGCTACGTCTTCCGGTACGCGATCGCCACTCCAGAATCGTTAAGCCTCATCGGCCATCTGGTCTGCGAGCAATGTGTCCTGCCCATTGCCACTTAAGTTTAGCAATTCTTCGGGCTATGTCGGTTACCTTGGTTCTCCTGCGGATCTCTTCATTTCTGATTTGATCACGTAGGGAAACTCCAAGCATAGCCCTCTCCATTGCTCTTTGGGTGACTTTTAGCCTTCTGATAAAGTCCATTGTGAGCGACCACGTTTCAGTGCCATAAGTCATCACTGGCAACACGCACTGGTCAAAGATTTTCGTCTTGATACACTGTGGTATCTGGGACGAGAAGATATTGCGTAGCTCCCCGAACGCTGCCCAGCCGAGTCGGATTCGACGCTTGACCTCTTTCTCGAAGTTGGACCTACCTAGCTGGACACTTAGTCCTAGGTAAACATACTCGTCTACAACTTCGAGCGTAGCGTCTCCGATCTTTATGAGAGTGGGTGTTACATGGGCATTTGTCATGATTACCTTTATCTTATCCATGTTCATTTTAAGACCCACTCTTTCGGAGGCTCTACTGAGGTTATCGGGCATTGTACTGAGGTCCTTCATGGTCTCAGTCGTGATAACTATATCGTCGGCAAACCGAAGGTTAGTGATATACTCGCCATTGATGTTGATGCCTAGTTCTTTCCAGTCCAGAACCTTGAAGACATCCTCCAGTGCAGCGGTGAACAGTTTCGGAGAGATAAAGTCTCCTTGTCTCACACCTCGTTGCAGAAAGATAGGTTTTGAGGTCTGGTCGTGGAGTCGGACTGACATAGTGGCGTTTTCGTATAGGCACTTTAACACCTCGATGTACCGATAGGCGATCTAGCACCGTTGAAAAGACTGCAGTACAGTCCATTTCTCGATTGAATCGAAGGCTTTCTCGTAGTCCACAAACGCTTAGCAGACAGGCAGGTTATACTCTTCGGTCTTCTGTATAACCTGCCGCAGCGTATGTATGTGGTCCACGGTGCTAAAGCCTTTACGGAATCCGGCTTGTTCAGTAGGCTGGAAGTCGTTAAACCTGCGCGTGAGACGGTTCGTGATGACTCTTGAAAACAGCTTGTAGATATGGGTCAGAAGTGTGATGGGCCTATAGTTCTTAAGCAGCCATACCTCTTTTCCATGCCTGTGGCGTTTTATGGACATAAAACCAGTTAATACTTGTGGTACCTATTTCAATCAGCTTAGACTCCACTATAAAAAGAAAACTTTTTTCCCATACTGTAGTTATGTGGAGAATAACCCTAGAACCTTAGTTTCACAATAAATGATGATGGCTGTAATTATTACTGCCAAAAAAATCTATTATTATGATTATATTACTGTTATTCTCTTAACTAAAACATACTGAAAACAGTATTTTACAAAAACGTATAACAGCGCTGGGAATGGCCGTACAGATTTGGTCCCATAGTGTAAAGTGAAGAGACCTACAGATTTGGTCCCATAGTGAAAAGTGAAGAGAATGTTCTAACGGAATACAACACTTTCACATTTAGCCCAAAATGAATGATATCCTTTGAACAGTCGAATTATTTACACAAAGCACTTAGGATAAATTGAAGCTCAAGATTTGACTTGGCTAGTTTTTACATACAAGGTATCTTATATTTGGCTAATCAATTTATCTTCTTTATCTTTGACTATTTAAATGTCTAAAGAGTGTAGTGGTTACGCCACCACATACGAACTACGCAACGAAGACATGACGTCACTCAATTCTTGCATCGCGCAGTTTGAGTTTACCGAGCGAAAAACATAGATAAGACTATCCGCAATCAACATATGGGCAGTTGGCTGCCAGATATTACACCCGTCTGGTTGAAGGATCCTCGCTTTTTATATGGTGGATGAGTGAACTTTACACCCTGTTCCTCATACCTCTAAATTGGTGACCCCGAGTATGAACGTCAACGCAGCCTTCGTGCAACTACTTCACGTCACGTCATCACCATCATCACTCCCGCAAGCTGGATGACGACGCAGCGCCACCCCGACTCACTGGGGAGTCACCGCAATCACCTCAATCACCGCAATCACCACAATCACCACAATCGCCGCAATCACCGCAAACAGTTCCGACCCACCGTGAACTGTGCGGCACCCGGTTCCGACTCACTGGAACCACAATCACCATCGCCGCAATCACTGCAGACAGTTCCGACCCACTGTGAACTGAGCGGCACCCGGTTCCGACTCACTGGAACCACAGCTGGCACTGTGAAGCATCGCAAGATCCAAGACTCAGCCCACTATCGACCTCCGGTCTCCGGAGGGGAGTAATGTAGTGGTTACAGCACCACATACACACTACGCAACGAAGACATGACGTCACTCAATTCCTGCATCGCGCAGTTAGAGTTTACCGAGCGAAAAACATAGATAAGACTATACGAAATCAACATATGGGCAGTTGCCCGTCAGATATAACACCCGTCTGGTTGGAGGATCCTCCCTTTTCTATGGTGGATGAGTGAACTTTACACCCTGTTCCTCATACCCCTAAACAAGGTATCTTATATTTGGCTAATCAATTTTATTTATCTTCTTTATCTTTGACTATTTATTTGTCTATAGAGTGTCGCACTGCAAAACAAATAGGGCAACTTTATTATGCTGGTGTGCGTGACAGCTACGTCTTAAACTCGCGCCACGTCACTGTGCTGTAATTGTGCTAAAATAATTTAAGAGGGTTTACGTCGTACGGCTTTTCATACAAACTTTCAAACCCTTATTTTTCGAAATGACTGAACCGATTTAACCCCCTAGCATCGAACGTTCCCGCCCGCAAAAACCATTAAGTACCGGAGATCGCCCGCGGCGCGTCGGAGATAAGAGCGCGCTAACATAAACAAAATCTGAGAGCTTTTTGTTACGTAAATAGTCTTATCGTTAATGGTTTTGGGTACCTGATTAGACAAAGGATTTTTTATAATACTTAGAATCTTTGTAAGCGAACGCTAGTATTGATAAATAAACATTCTTATCAGAAATTCCTTTGTTCATTGTTTTGATTATTTATAATAAAACTACTGGTTCGATTCACATGAAATTTCGCAGGATACATTATGAATACATATACTATCGGTCAAAACCATTATTTACGAACAAACACAATAAATAAAAACACCAATAATTAAAAAAGTTCAATAATAGGTATCCGTATCATTACGTAACATTACTTAGTTGATAAAAAATATTGAACTCTTATTTTTTTCTGAAAAATGGCATTTTTATTATGCAATAACTAATATAGAATATAAAATAAATGACTTACTAGCGATTACATACACAAAACACACACAAAACTCAAAATTACACAACAACACGTTTTTTCATTACCGAGTTTGTTTACATTTTTTGATGGGTCCGTAATAGGTAATTACGATGTTATTTAGTGCAAATATTATCTATATACGATGACGACACTACTTAATTATTTAAAAAACAACATTTCCCGTCGATTAACACTTAAAAAACAATAGAAAACAAATAAATAGAACGCGGAGTGCAGTGCGCTGCACGCCTGCGCGGACGCCATTTTGTCGTGCCAAAATGTTCAATTTTTACTTTTTTTTAGAGTTGTTCCTGCATATTTTGATGTTTTAGTCGATTTATTTGACAAGTATATTACCAATTCCATAGAATAAAATTAACCACAGACCATATTAGCCCCTATCCATAGTACAAATAGAGCTTGAATCAGCATGCGCGGACTGCGTCTTTCGCAGCACAATGGGTGTTGACGGATTTCGCAAAATCCGCGTCTTTCGCATGACGTTGGGTGTTAGGGGGTTAAATGAAATTTCATACACATATCCAGGATACAAAGGTCTAAAAACTTAGTTAAGAACATTTTCGAAAAATAGTGTTACAGCCAAATTAGACCGATTTTAATTTTCCATAGAAACAGAGATTTCCAGTTATCTGCTTTTAAATAAGACATTTCGAAAATGTTCTTAACTAAGTTTTTAGACCTTTGTATCTTGCATATGCGTCTGAAGTTTCATCAAAATCAGTTCAGTAATTTCGAAAAATAAGGGCTTGAAAGTTTGTATGAAATGCCGAACGACGTAAAACCTCTTAAGTTAAAATAATAGCAGCTAACAGCTGGTACAATTTTTTTCGACGAGTTTTCAAGTTGATGGTCTATCTAGGAATATTTATATCTTTGTTCTTTATATTATGCACAAGTTACTGTTTCTATATTGTAACTGTACGGTCAACATATCTTACTTACTCCTCTAAAATTTTTATTTGCTGATAAAAACTAGCAAAGTCAAATCTTGAGCTTCAATTTATCCTAAGTGCTTTGTGTAAATAATTCGTCTGTTCAAATTTGAGCAGTTATATTTCTTAATAGCAACCATTGTTAAAGCAGAAAAAAACAAAAATTTGTGTTTTAAATTCATTTTAGAATGTTGTATGTTCTTATCAGGATTAGCTACAGAACTTGGCTCCCAATTTTCACATTTATGTTTTTGATAGGATTTTTCAATACTAAATTTGTCCATGTAGGTAATGACTTTTGCAGTATTTCTCTTTGCCAATAGAACGAACAATAGACGTACAATTGTTTACCAATGACTTGTACATTATTAGACTATTTACTGCAGTGTACACGGTGGCGCGGCTAGGAAGCACCGTTTCTGGCCGCGCCACCAATTTTGTTAAATTTCTCGCGAATCTTTGAAGTACATTTTTTTTATTATTACGTACAATTATGAACATATTATGTACATTTATTCCTATTAACCCCGATTCAAAATGCGACTGTGGCGCGGCCAGGAAGTACCACGCTTCTGAAAAAGTGTGCTATTTAGAGACATCGTTTTGTTTTTCCTGTAATCTTTACATAAACTTCGATCACATAGAATTATTTCAGATTTTTCTCTATGCAAACTTCGAGAGATAAGGGCGGGGGGAATGATATTTTTTTACATTTTTCTTCAAAAGTCGGAAACTATGCGGCTTAAAAACAAAAGAAAAATGTTTGAGAATGAGCAAATAGCGCTCTTTCATATACTTAATACCCCATATGCCCTAGTAGCCCCATTTCGAATTTTTACGACCGGGCTCAGACCCTGTTGCAAAAAAAAAACATATATTTTTATTTCTCTTTTATTTACAAAATAGTAGGGCAAACGTCATCTAAAACTATTCCATGATAGCACTAGTATTCAGTTGTGACAGACAGACGGACAGACAGACTGAGTCGCACGCACCATAAGGATTCCTTTCTACCATTTTGGTACGGAACCCTAAACTGCCAACACTAAGGGATCTCGCACACTAGGCGGCCACGACATGCAGCTAGTCGTGGCCGTCTAGTGGTATTGTATGTTCTGCGGCTAGTCGGCCGTTGCGACCAAGTGTTCGATTCGTATCGGTTTTATGCATAGTTTACCTGGTCGCTGTGACCACTGGTCGTGATCGTGGGCTCTAGTGTGCGAGATCCCTAAGCCTTGCCTTGGATGGCTTTGGAAACTTCGTGAGGAAACCGGCATGTCTAGAACCAAAAATACATAGACATTCAACAACCCGTTATGGGCCCGCGCGTGGTCCGCGCCCGCTCTCCAGAGGTGACCTGAGTAACATTGTGGGGAGATTATAACCTCATTATAACCTTGGATTGTGGGATTGTTCTAGAATTTATTCACACCAGACCTTTTACGACCGGTTTTTTTATTAGGGTTTTTAAATATTTATCATCTGGTTCCGGACAATAATGGTCACCTCGTTTCCTCCCTTGGGTATCGCATACCTACGTTGATAATATCATATTGTAACCACCTAATTTCCCTGAGGGGTAGGGACAGACGGTGTTTGCGGCGAAATGGGACATCTGATATGCTCCTGTTTTAAATGCGAAAGCGTGAGAAGGATAGTAGTTTTATGGCACCATAATTTTGATTTAAAAGAGTGTCCGTGGAGTTTGTAGCCCGTTCGTTTCCATAGGTACCTACTACGCTTTGGAATGCGCAACTAGCTTCATCTTTCTGACTGACCTACCCCTTGACTATTCAAAAGTGCCTGTAATTGATTTATTTGAAATAAATGTTTTAAGTGATTGCTTCTCTGAGCAGTGGTGGCCCAGTGGTATCGACCCCGACTTACGAGTTGTAGGTCGTGGGTTCGAACCCAAGCAGGCGCTTTACTTTGTGTAAATAATTTCATCACCACTGCTCTCAAAACGGTGAAGGAAAACATCGTGAGGAAACCGGCATGTCTTAGGACCAAAAAATTCGAAGACATGTGACATCTACTAACCCGCACTGGGCCCGCGTGGTAGATTACGGCCCACTCCCTCTCACAGAGAGGAGGCCTGTGTCCCAGCAGTGGGAACATTAATAGGCTGATGATGATGATGATGATGATTGCTTCTCAATAAGAGCTGAATGGAATATTTAACATCGAGGAAAGAAATATATGGATGGGAAACAAAGCCGCTACTCGCCATTGAAGCACTCGTGTTTGCGCGCACAACCACTTTTCCATTCCCGGTTTCAGTGGTAAAGAAATATATTAAAATTGATGTGATTTATCGTCCGATGGGTGTGCAACAACTTTATGGGAGACTTATTTCTTATAAGGTTAGCGTAAGGTAGAGCAGATTACGAGTTGTAGGTCGTAGGTTCGAACCCAGGCAGGCGTTTTACTTTGTTTAAAATATTTCATCACCACTGCTCTCAAAACTGTTAAGGAAAACATTGTGAGGAAACCGGCATATCCTAGAACCGAAAATTCGCATCTACCAACCCCCACTGGGCCCGTGTGGTGGATTACGGCCCAGTCCCTCTCACCGGGAGGAGGCCTGTGTCCCAGCAGTGGGAACATTATAGGCTGATTATGCTTATGCTAGAGTAAGGTTAAATTATAATAACATTATAGTGAGGTTTTTCTCCCTCTCACTGAGACTCGCTGAGAGGAGGCCTGTGTCCCAGCAGTGCGAACATTATGTATGTTATGTATGTATGTTTGAGGTTTTACAAAACTGATACCCCGAAAAAATACGTAAACTTATTAGGGCAGCAGTATTCTCTTCCTTTGCCTCCTTAAATTGCAGATTTTTTGTCTCATGAATCTCAAGATTGGGTCAGAAAAATGATTAAGTAGTTGTGATGGGATTCTTCAAACGAAACATCTGTCATGTTGTCTCACAACTGTGACTATAAGGACGATATTACAATATTGTTGTTTGTTTTCAGATTGCCTGTTCAAAATATGTCCTATGAACCGATATTCCGCTCAAAAGCAGTTCTGGAATACTGCCAAGCAGTCCGCCAACTCTAACACCGATACAGGACTGCTCAAGAGGTTACACGTGAGTACTTTTAACATAACATCATATTATAAAGATGGAATCATTATCATATATGCTTTAGTTAATTTAGTTAACCAAAAAACATTAAAAATGTATAATTACGGTCTTTTCGCTCTTATGGCAAATTTTCATATATTTCGATAAATCGATCGATATAGCTAGCTAGCTTCTGCACGCGACTTCGTCCGCGAGCCTTATAACCTTCCTAAAGAATTTGGCTATCCAATACAAAAATATATTTTTAAATTCAACTGATAGCTACGGAGATTATCCCCTACGTACAAAATTACAAACAAACTACCTCATAATAATATACAAACTTAGTTTTTGTTTACCCTAAACTTCTTAAGGGGTCATTATACTCATCATTATGAACAACTTTCACTACAGGACCAAAGCTGAAATCGCGAAAAAAAATCTGGTGAACAATCCTTACATAATCGACGGGTTCCGGGCTAATTGTATTAAGCTACACTCTGAGCTATATAGACTTTTATACATATTTGGAATCAGCGAATTTTTCTGCGTCATTTGAGCTGGGTTTGGTGACGATCGGAGCACTTTTTTGTCGCTTAATACAACCGCATTTTTGGGCCCATTTTGAACTGCAATGTATGAAGCGACACAAAATATTGACAAATTTAGGAACTGTGTACTTAAGCTAACTACCAAATACCAGGCAGTCGTTTAAACTTTTTTTCCTGGAGCAACAATTTACAGGCAACGTACGTTAAAGCATTTAGCCTGGCTTTATAAATATATAGAAATGTGGCTTCATACAATTAGCCTCTTTGTTAAATTCTTATCCAGTGTCGTTTAATACAATTAGCTTTACCTTATAAATATACAAGAATGTCGTTTAATACATTTAGCCTCTTTGTTAAATTCATACCCAGTGTCGATCCATACATTTAGCTCTGTACATGAAATGTTAGATGTTGTCACTTCAACCATTTAGCTTGCAGTAGATAATGATATGTCGGTCGCATGAACTATTTAGGATTTCAACAGTAAACATTTAAAGATTATGGTTAAACCTATTCTTTTTATTCAATATTTGATTTGTAGTGTCGTTTCAGTTATAACAAAAGTATAGTTCTAGTACTTCAAACAGTTTATCTTAAACGGACTAAGAATAGTATACACATACTATCAAAATTTTATATCGTCCGCGTAGCTGATATTATTAATACAAAGCCCATCAATGTGACACCCGACATTTGTGTTGCTGAGTTCAACGATCAGCTGATTTATGTACAAATTAAAGAGGCGAGGTGAGGTTATTCCCCCCTGCCTCACCCCGCATTTCAATCGGTACTCCTCAGATAGTACCTCCGACCACTTTACATGGTTAGTCTGGTTTTGATACCAGTACCTGAGCAAAGATGTTACTGCACTGTCTACATCAGTTTCCCGGTACAGCTTATCCCATAGAATGTCATAAGACACCAGGTCAAATGTCTTCGATAAATCGAGGAAGCAAGCATTGACCGGTGTCTTCCTATCTGCATAGTACTGGACGGTCCGCTTGAGACACAAAATGGCAGTTTCTGTCGATAGACCGGGCCTAAAGCCAAATTGTGCGTCATTCAATTTTATGGGACTGGCCATATGTGTATCAAACAGACAGTCCAGCACCTTAGCTGTAATAGTAGCCAGGGAAATTGGCCTATAATTCGACAGATCTGCCACATTCCCCGTTTTATTCTTCACTATCGGGACAACTATGGTTTTCATAAGATCATTCGGTAGGTAGGAGTGTTTTAAGCACAACGAATTAAACATTATTATGTCACCCGATACAATATAATAGTTATACAATATAGTGGTAACATAATAGTTTTGCAAGAAACTTGGTTGATGCCTCACGACTTGGCATTTCTTGGCAGTATACATGACGATTTTGCTTTCACCGGGACCTCTGCGGTAGATACATCGGTTAGTGTACTTCGAGGGAGACCTTACGGAGGAGTAGCACTGCTGTGGAGGAAAAGTTTATTTTCATCGGTGTCTGTTGTACCTTGCAATAGTGTTCGTTTTACAGCTATAACAGTGCAATTGTGTGAACAAGAAATACTAGTATTTTCGGTTTATATGCCTACTGACTGTAATGATAACTTAATTGAATTTACGGACTGCTTAAGTGAAATGAATGCAATTACCTATAGAAGATAGGAATATCCAATCTGTGTTTATGTTAGGAGACTACAATGCGCATAGTAATGAATTGTTTAGCCATGAGTTGTTAAAATTTTGTAATGAACAATATTGGACTTGCGCGGATATTGAACTCCTACCGCTAGATTCGTTTACTTTTGTGAGTGAAGCTCACGGGTGCAAACGGTGGCTCGACCATTACGTCGTGACACTCGTGACTGAAGCCGCGCGTCGCACAATATTGCATGATAGTTTTTGGTCTGAACATTTGCCTTTACAAATGGACTGTGATTTAAAAATAATTGAACCTAATATTGTACTGTACTACCGAATGCGAGTGTAAACAATGTTTTATGGGGGGAAAGGGACTTAAACCAAATAAAATTGTATGAAGAGTTATGTCACTCCGCTTTGCGTAAAATAGATTTTCCCCCGGAATTATGTAGCTGTGCGGAATCAACCTGTGGGGACCTAAATCACAGATCTATTTTAGATGATATGTACAGGAACATAATTAGTATATTGACAATGTCTGATAAACGTAGTTGTATATTTATTAAGAAAAATAAGTACAAACCTTTGACAGGGTGAAATAAACATGTTAAATCCGCTCACAGCGAGGCTCGGCTCGCGTTTCAAATGTGGTGTTTATGTGGGAATCCGATTTCAGGGAAAGTCTTTGATAAAATGCGGGAAACTCGAAAAGTTTTTAAATCTAAAATAAAATGGTGTCGTAATAATCAAATGCAAATCAAGATGGACATAATAGCCGAACATAATAAGAAAAAGGATTTCAGCAAATTTTGGAAAAATACTAATAATATGAACCCCAAGCAGGGCCTCCCTGTGAGCGTGGCAGGTAATTGCAACCCCTTGTCTATAGCGAACATGTTCATGAATCACTACCAAGTTGATCCGCCACGGAACCTAAGTTCTTCTGCGTTACCGTGTGTGTCCAGCGCTGAGAGGACTTCCCCATTACTGTTCTCTGGCAGAGAAGTTGCAAATGTCATCAAAAACATGGTAAGGGGTAAGTCTCCGGGACATGATCACCTCAGCGTTGAACACCTACGGTATGCGGGTGTTCACTTGCCGAGGGTGTTGGCTATGTTTAATTCGTTGTGCTTAAAACACTCCTACCTACCGAATGAACTTATGAAAACCATAGTTGTCCCGATAGTGAAGAATAAAATGGGGAATGTGGCAGATCTGTCGAATTATAGGCCAATTTCCCTGGCTACTATTACAGCTAAGGTGCTGGACTGTCTGTTTGATACACATATGGCCAGTCCCATAAAATTGCATGACGCACAATTTGGCTTTAGGCCCGGTCTATCGACAGAAACTGCCATTTTGTGTCTCAAGCGGACCGTCCAGTACTATGCAGATAGGAAGACACCGGTCAATGCTTGCTTCCTCGATTTATCGAAGACATTTGACCTGGTGTCTTATGACATTCTATGGGATAAGCTGTACCGGGAAACTGATGTAGACAGTGCAGTAACATCTTTGCTCAGGTACTGGTATCAAAACCAGACTAACCATGTAAAGTGGTCGGGGGTACTATCTGAGGAGTACCGATTGAAATGCGGGGTGAGGCAGGGGGGAATAACCTCACCTCGCCTCTTTAATTTGTACATAAATCAGCTGATCGTTGAACTCAGCAACACAAATGTCGGGTGTCACATTGATGGGCTTTGTATTAATAATATCAGCTACGCGGACGATATGATGTTGCTGAGTCCTTCGATCAGTGCTCTCAGGTGCCTTCTGCGAATTTGTGAGAGTTATGTGGTGGCTCAAGTTCAAGTATGATTACAAACAATTTATTTTATAAAAAATCAGTCGCATAAACTAATTAGCCTTAGATTAATAAGTTTAAGATATGGTATTTAAATCAATTAGCTTAGGTTTGAAATATGACCAACTCTTTGATTAAAGCACTTAGCTTACAGCCATTATTTGCATGCCTAGGCGGTTAAGTCATTTAGCTTGGAACAAGAAATAATAAACCTAGGCGGTTAAGTCATTTAGCTTGGAACAAGAAATATTATACCTAGGCGGTTTAGTCATTTAGCCTGGAATAAGAAACAATAATCATAGGGGGTTAAGTCATTTAGCCTGGAACGAAAAAAAGTAAAATATGGGTCATTTTGTATTAAGCGACATTTATCTTCGTTAAAAATAGGAATATTAGAAGAAAAAAAAATCTGATTATGGGGAATATGTTATATAAACAATAATATCCTTCTTTTTAAAAAAATAATGCGATTTGCTAAAGTTATTATTTTTTTTCTAAAAATCGAAACTTTAAACTGCTCTGGTGTAAAGTTTCAAAAATGTCGGTTAATACAAATAGCCCGGAACCCGTCGATATTATTATGTTCGCATATCTCGTCAAAATGTAGAGCAGCTGATTTTTTTTAGAAGTAGAGATGATTAATAAAAGTCATAAGTCGATAATGCGTTTTGTCGGTAAGTACACCGTATGCGGGAAATCCCCGCAGCGGGCGTAACTAGCAATGAAATTCATCGGACACCTAATGAAAATGAGCCTTCAACCCAACTGCCAAACTTGCAGTGCAGGTTCTCCCTATACCGCAATCGTTCTCTATCGACGAATGAAAACCGTTCCCCGAATATGGGCCCTATTGTCATATTTGTCACAGATTGATACCATGTTAAAGATATCTTTTTCAAGGGTGCAGATAAGAGCTAAAATCTGGCGTAACCGTTTTTCAAAGAGGCCGCTTCTCTACTTCAAAGTCTAGGTACACTCGCGACGAAAAGTCAGTCTAGCAAGGCCTTTAGCCGACCTTTTTAGCAGTGGTAGACAGCTTATTGTAAAAAGCTTATCCGGAAAAAATAAATGTCATACTTCTTTCTGCCGTCAAGCGTGCTAGTGTAATTACATGGACTTACGGCTTTATTTCTGGTATTGCAAAGCCGGGACCAAAAACCTGTATAAATTACGGTACCGGTATCGAAAGATTTGATTTTTTTTTCTACGACTAAGGTTACGGCAAACTGGGTAGCCAAGAAGAAGACGAAACATGTTACCTCATTTAGGTTACCGTTTTAGTACCGGTATTAGTCAAAGGGCGCGTCACCTGTGTGTGTGTGTGTAACCGGTTACACACACAGGTGACGCGCCCGTTGACTAATGCCGACGGCACGTGTAAGATAGAGGGAATTTTTGTTTCGGTAACCGGTATTAATACTGGTTGTTTTCAATTTAAGGTCACATTTAAAAATATTAATGTTGTTACCGAAAAAATATCTGTATTGATCATACCGGTGTCGGTCCGCGTGCCGAACCTGTAAGTAAGTAAGTAAGTAAATTTTATTTGTTGAAACATGGTGTACATGATAAATTGCATGCAGGATAATAATGAGATACAGAAAAGTTCTAACATGTTCAGCCGCATATCATGGCGTACAAATTGGTAGGAAGAGATGGTGCATAAACCGTGATAATATTCATCAAAATTACATTTCATCATTATTAATTAAATATTAGGTATAATTACAATTCAATAAACATATTTTTTTATAAAATTCAATGTCAAAATAGTCATTATATAAATCGGTCAATAAAAAAATTAAAAATTATAACTGTCATTAAAAATTACAAGTCTAAAAAAAATAAACAAAAAAATAAAATAGATTACAATAACATGTCAAATAAAATACAACATTGTCATCTCAAAAACAAAGAAAATTGTCCTCTTTCATAAACTCTGCTATACTGTGTAATATGCTCTTTTAATTAGTAAACTCTTCAATTTACTTTTAAGAGCAGATATAGTTAATGTTCTCCATAATTTGGGCAAGCACGTCGAATTTTTTTTTTTTTTTTTTTTTTTTTTTTTTTTTTTTTTTTTTATAAGCCTGTGTTGTCCCACTGCAGGGCAAAGGCCTCCCTTCCCTCTTTCCACTTTTCCCGGTCTACTGCGATTGTGGGCCAATCCTTTAAGAAGGAGTCCAGCTCATCCCGCCATCTCTTTCTGGGCCTGCCGCGTAGTCGTTTCCTGTTATTTGGGATCCACTGAGTGGTGATTTTTGCGTATTGCTGCTCCGACATGCGACAGATGTGGCCAGCCCAGTTCCACTTTAGTCCAGCAACTGTGAGGCCAACGTCCGCTATTTGTGTTTTGGAACGAAGTGTAGAGTTCCTAATGCAGTCTGTCAGTTTCACACCTAGTATGCTTCGTTCCATAGCCCGTTGGCAGACTCCAAGTGCGGACTTTTGACGCTTTGTAAGAGACCATGTTTGCGCTCCGTAGGTGAGGGTGGGAAGAATGCACATGTCCATGAGCTTTCGTTTTAGTGAAAGCGGGAGTGGTCCTTTCATGAGATGTTTCATCGACCAATAGTTCTTCCAGGCGTTTTCTGTGCGTCGAGCGACTTCTTTGTCCTGTCTCGCCTGGAAGGATACTATTTGACCGAGATAAATATACTCATGGACATACTCAACCTCCACACCCCCAATTTCTACGTTGCGTTCGGTGCTGTTCGTCATCAGCTTTGTTTTTGACATGTTCATCTTAAGTCCGACTTGAAGACTGGCGTGGCTCAGTTGTTCGAGCATTTGGCCTAGTTCAACTGCTGAGGAAGAAAAGAGGACGATGTCGTCGGCGAAACGTAGATTGGTCAATCTCCTTTCTCCGACAACAATACCCTTATCCCGCCAGTGTGGATTTAATTTTTGGAAAACCTCTTCCAGCGTAGCTGTGAAGAGTTTGGGAGACAGCGGGTCGCCCTGCTTGACTCCTCGTTGAATTGGAAAGGATGGCCCGGTGTTATTAATGCGGATGGCTGCTGTACTATTGTGATATATTCTTTGTAACAGGTGTATATAAGTGGGTTCTATTTCATGTTTTCTGAGTGCCGAGAATATAGCTTCGTGCGTTAGGCTGTCGAAAGCCTTCGAGTAATCCACAAACGCCAGGTACAATGGTAGATTGAATTCTTGATGTTTTTCAATCACCTGGTTTAGGGAATGTAGGTGGTCAGAAGTCGAAAGGCCTCGACGAAATCCAGCCTGTTCGGGAGGTTGGTGGAGGTCTAATGTGCCTGTGATACGGTTTTCGATAATTTTGACAAAAACTTTATATAGATGTGAAACTAAGCTGATAGGACGATAATTCCCAATATCTGATTTATCTCCCTTCTTGTGTAGCAAGATTATATTGGAATGACAGAAATTATTCGGGAATATAGCTGTTTTAAGAATTGAGTTGAAAAGGTTGCATATGTGAGGTAACAAGCTTTGTTTTCCAATTCGAAGTGATTCAGTAGTAATACCGTCTTCACCGGGACTTCTATTGTATTTCATGCTGCTAAGTGCTTGGTGGACTTCATAACCAGTTATTATCGGGATATCGTCTGGGCATGTGTAAACTTCAGCTGTGTGTTGAGAAGCTTTGGTGTCGGAATACAAGGATTTATAATACTGTGTGCATATTTCGATTATTTTAGCCCTATCTCCTTGTCTCACACCGTTGCTGTCCTTTATGTGAGTGATTGTAGATCTGCCCACTTCCATACCGCGCATGGCTGATCTGAGGGAGCGGTTGTTTGTTAGAGCAGCGTGCACAATTTCTGTGTTGTATTTTCTGATGTCGCTTCGTATGCTTCTCTTGACTTTGCGGTCGAGCTCTTTATAATCTAAACATTGATAAGTCTTTGTTTGTCGTTCCTCGATTAGACAAATTGTATTGTGTGTAAGTTTCTTTTGTTTTTTATTGTGGTTCTTGATCTTTTGACTAGCAGTTTTGATAGCATGATGTATGTTGTTATATTGAATTTGTACATCCTCTGAATCTTTTGTATCTAATAAGCTAAAACTATTTTGAATGTGTAGGTTGAACGTTTCTTGATTAGATGTTAATAACGATTTATCTACACGTTTTATTGAACTTTGTATTACTTTATTTCGGTGAACTTTCATGTTAAAGCGTACGACAATTCGGACCGGGCGATGGTCGGAACTAAATTTTAAATTGTTAAGAACTTCTACATTGTTAATTACTTGTTTACAAGAAGATAGACAGAAATCGATCTCGTTTTTTGTTTGACCGTCAGGAGAGAACCAGGTCCAACGACGGTGAGGCTTTTTGTGGAAAAAACTGTTGCTCACACTAAGGTTCTGGCCAAATGCAAATTCTAAAAGGCGCTGACCACGCTCATTTCTGCCTCCCATACCATATGGTCCCAGTATGTTGGTGTTGTCGGATGTTAGTCTGGGACCAATTTTTGCATTAAAGTCACCCATGACCATGGTCCAAGTTCCTTTGTTTTCATCGCAGGCTTTATTTAGTAAATCATAGAACTCTTCAATTTCATCGTTGCTATGTGATGACGTCGGAGCATAAACCTGGATTAACGTGAGCGTTTTGGTTTTAGCAATACGAAATTTGAGTACGGCAATCCTATTGGAATAGGCGACGAATTCCATTATGTTATCTTTCCAGCGTTTTGCGACGAGGAAGCCGACTCCGTGGTTCGTGTTGGTTTCTCCATTATAGTAAAAGATGTTGTTTTCACGTTCTATAGAATTTTCGCCTTCTCGTCTTACTTCTGCTAGGCCCACGACGTCCCAGTTAACATGTTCTAATGCATTTTCCAGTTCTAAAAGTCTTTCTTCAGTTCGTAAAGTTCGTGCGTTGAATGTTAAGATTTTCAATTTATCGGTGTCCATTTTGCTAGCCGAAGTCGTTTGGCAGTAGACCCTCGCTCGGAGATTATGATCCCCAGCCCCAGGGTGCACCTGCACACTGCCAGTAGCCGTGCACTGACTGGAGCTGCCGGGCACTGGGGGATTGGCTTTATTTGTGTCGTTCATATTGGGAAGGGGTTTAGACAATTAACCCACCACGCTTGTCTAATGCGGGTTGGTGGGTGCGCAGTAGACCACCTAACTGGGTCTTTGGGCGCCGCCGTTGACGTGCGTGACGTTCGTCCGCCGTCACCCTGAGTCGTCATCCTGCACTGATGCCGACTGTTCCACCTAGGCCTATAAGAAATACGTTTTCGAGCCCTTAGATGGCTAAATGTGGTGTGAAGTTGTAAGATCGTATTCACACACGAGTGTAGGTGAATATAAGATGACAATTATCAGCCACCTACACAATCCCTTAGTCGACTCTTACGACACCCACGGGAGGAGAGGGGTGGTCTATTCTAGGCCGGAACCACACAGCCACGTCGAATAGTTGATGTAATAAAACCTCATAACAAAACTCTTGGTCTGCAAAAGTGGTGTCTTCTTGAATGAGCAGACATGTAATTTAGAACATGGAAATCTCCTCGTGAATGGGGTAAGTCCGGGAAAGCAGTATTGCTAATCTCCGGTTTGAAGGGTGTGACAAGGGTTGCCAGGCCAGAAAATTGAAAAGCCGGACACAGATTCATATTTAGCCGGACATTTTGTCCAGAATGCCTGAAACACTGGTTATTGAAAAAAAAAAAAAAATTGTGTATTTATTACTTTTATTCATTTGAGACTTAGTCTATGAGCGTATGAGCTGCTACATTAATTATGAATCACATGACATAATATTTTTACTAAAGTCATTTGTAGCTTCATCACATTGAAAGTAATTAAAACATTTAATAATCAGGAATCTTTTGGGGGGGTGGGGTTGACCAAAAGCCAGACAGGCCAGACTTGTGTATATTTGGCCGGACATGATTGTAAAAACCCGGACTCGTAGGCTGGCAACCCTAGTTGTGACAGTTAGTGAAATTACAGGCACGTTCTAGGTAAACTTGACCTACGAAGTATTGTAGTTGGAATTGTAATATTGGGCGCTAGTAGTGTTACTGCAGGATATCACGTAGACAATCTGCACGTTCCGTATAAAAAACATCACATACTCCAATAAAAACATCGTGGCATCGCGGAACGGTCTACGGAAATACGCGCTAATTTGAAGTGTAGGCGTGGACGCACGATGAACTTCCGTCGCGTATTATTCGGTATGCGGAAAAAAAATGATCATTAATTTACTGAAAGTTAGCTACTCTCTCCCAAGACTCATCTTAATTGTACAATTTCACTTCGTAGGATAGAATTAGGGATACTTTATTTTCGTTATCCCTCAGTCGGAAGTATAGGGTTGCCAACCGTACTTACTACAAGAGAATTGTACTCTGTTTCTCGGAGGCGTACTTATAATCTACAAAAGCAATAGAGTACGCTAAAATGCTCTATAAAGACTTTGAATTAATTCAGCGTTCACTGAGAGTCGTTTCGGTTACGCTTACGGCCATCTTTTCCATTGGCCACTGGACAAGGGCCCTAAGGCCCCGCGATGCGTGTGGCCTCCTAGTTCCTGCCAGCGTCGTAGCTAGAGGCTGCCAAAAGAAAACCTGACCTATTCGAGGCGGGTCGCGATAGGTTTAGAAGGCTGGCTCTGTTTTCGGTCAAAATTGCAAAGTGGCGGGAAGACAGAAACAGGGCTTCGTTGAAATTGATAATAACTTAATAGGTATAGTACCTATTTCATCAATTTGAACTATGAATTAGTAGTCAATCATTATAGTCGCACAATAATTAAAAAAATTATACAATTTAATTTTTAATTTTTTCACTTTTACTCTTTCCTAAGTTTGTACTCTATAATTAGTTACCCTCTCTGAAATCAGAAATACTTTATTTCTTCTAATTAAAGTTGGCAACCCTAGTTGGAAATGAAAAAACAAGTAAGTTTTAAAACAATTGAAAGTTGTAAAAAAAGCTCTTAGGTTCCGTTTCGCTTTATCGTTCATTTCAAACGGAAGTTTTTATCGTAAAGTTTTATAGTCACCATCACTAACAACTCATCTGTAGAAAAGGAGCTGAGAAAATGCTCCATTTTCCTCCTTCTTGTTATGGAACTGAATACTTAGGTACTTAAGAGGGTGCATCCTAAAAGTTGGCAACGTCGTAAATAGCTGTCAAATATTCACCTGTTTTGATTAATTTGGAAATAATACTGCATGGAAATAAGAAATGTGGCTAACTAACTAAATAGAATTAATGAATTGCAATTATAAGATTGAATTTGATGTTGTACCTGTTTTAGGTGTAAAAAAGGCGTTTGGAAAGTTTCCAAATACTTTTTTTACATCTAAAACAAACTATTCGGTGTTACGATATTAATTGTTGCGTTTCATGATCAATATTCTAGTTCGCTAGTTAGACACATTTTTTATTTCCATACAGAAATATTATCAAATTAATCAAAACAGTGAAATATTTGACAGCTATTTACGACGTTGCCAACTTTCAGAATAAACCCTCTTAATTATTGCACACAAAGGAACGGTCAGACACCATTTTTAAGATGCACTATTAAAAATCACCAATCAAGAACATTATAATGAACTCTAAATAGGTTAATGAGTTCGTTTCCTTTACGGATATCATTCATCTGTCCTGAAAAAGTATAAAAAGTTTAATTAACCCAATTTTTTGTCTTTGATTATAAAAATATTGCCAGAAAGCTGTCTGTGTTTCTCTTGGTAGATTTATTAATAAAACTAATTGGATCATCTATCATAATCTAGTAAAAGCTATTAACTTCAAGCTCCATAAAATAGAGACGGGATTTAATTTTATGCAATTTAGATAAAGGAGAACATTCACGGTCCATACATTTTCGGGCTAAATGTGAAAAAAAAACTTTTGTTGTTGTGATGATCTCCTTTTCTGTCAGCTTTTGGTGCCTTTTCTTAGTGCCAATTTCATCAATGAAATTGAACGCAGCACATGCGTTGAAGAGCTGTCAGTGTGTCAATCGTAGACAGAGAATTACTCACCCTGACTGATAATCTTGAAAGACCCAGAGGTCCCGGGTTAGATTCCCAGTGGGAGCAAAATTTTCTGATCGGTTTGGTTGGTGGTAGGGTTTCTTCTTAGTCCGCCTGGCTAGCTACCACCATCTTATCTAAGTCTGTCGCCATAACAACAATATTAACAGCATTGTTGTGTTTCGGTAGTTAGAGATAAGATAGCCAGTTCCTCTGTAGTTGAGGATTCCGGGTGAAGCTCGCTTCCACCTTCGGCCTGATCATCACTTACCATCAAGTGAGATGCAGGTCAAAAGTTTCCGCGTTGTGGGTTAAAAAAAATCATAATTGTCATGGAAACGCTTTTATTATTGTGCGAGCTCTCTCTTCTCAGTATGGACACTTTATCGAGGACTTAGTACGGTGAGGGCAAATCGAACGATTTAAATCTTTGGTTCTGTTTCATTGGTGAGTCCAAAGTCCCTTAATGATTTTAACTGCAAGGCAAAATTGCCATTGTTTTATTTGTTTTTTTATTCGGTGCCCAACGAAATCTGTACCCTAATTGCGTAACTCTGTCTGTGTGTCTGTTACCTCTTCACTCCTAAACCACTGAACCGAATGCAATTTCTCAGATATGTAGCCTGGAACCAGCACCCTAATTGCTGATTTAAAGGATATTTCGTCTGCTCAAGAACTTGAATAACGCAATGAACATGGCTGAACCTTAGAGGGCTGAACTATCAAAATGAAAGGAAATGCGATCAATTTGCCATTTAATGTGTGTTACGCAATTACCGCGCAGCATCATTAAATCCCTTTATTGAATCGACGAAAGACCTAACTGCCCATTTAAAATAATTCTTACTTTAGGCTTTAGGCCATCAAAATAAGATTAAATAAATAAATTGCAACATTAATGAGACAAATGGGTTGTTTATAGGCAATAATAGTTTTTATGCCCTAAAAATATGGGCTATAATCGTTTAACAAAATTTATGAGAGGATATTAATATTTTTCATATGTAATAATGTGGTCTTTAAAACCTCGTAAAAAGGGCTGTATTCGTTCAGCTTAAAGTTGATAAATAGACTTTATAGTAATATAAATAAAAGCTATTATCGTTCATCAAACTGTTGGTAGATGGTTCCCAGAATATTGAAGAGACATTATTCATTCAGCTGCATAATTTATTCTGGTTATTGTGACAAGAGGATTTTTTATTTATAAAAGTATAATGTCATTCTGATATTATTATGTAACTGATGATTATTAACTGCATGCGAATAGTTTGAAAATAAAGTACGAAGTTATTTCGACATTCAATCTGGCTAGCCTTTTTCCAACTATGTTGGGGGCTTCCAGTCTAACCGGATCGCAGCTGAATACCAGTATTTTACATGGAGCGACTGCCTATCTGACCTCCACAACCCAGTTACTGAGTAACACGATACCGTTAGACTTTTGGGATTGTGACTGCCCGTAACGACTGTCAAAGATTACGACTGACAGCCGGGACTAAAGGCTTTACGTGCTTTCCGAGGCACGGAGGAGTCTCGATATGTAATGGATGCTCACCCACCCACGAACCGACCGCGGTAAGCGTGGCTTAACCCAAGGTCGACCCGTGCGGTCCCTCGAGAAAACCCATTATAAATCTATATCTATATACTAATTATAAAGCTGAAGAGTTTGTTTGTTTGTTTGTTTGCTTGAACGCGCTAATCTCAGGAACTACTGGTCCGATTTGAAAAATTCTTTCAGTGTTAGATAGCCCATTTATCGAGGAAGGCTATAGGCTATATATCACGCTAATACCAATAGGAGCCGGGCACCAATAAAAAATGTTTCAAAATCGGGGGGTTTTTTTAACGAAGTCGCGGGTCAAAGTAAGCGTTAGCCCAAAGTAAATTAACTATTCCACGCGGACGAAGTCGCGGGCAGAAGCTAGTATATAATAAAGCTACATTTTTGTTATGTTGCTGTTGTTATCACAAAATCACAAGCTCCTCGAACAAAATCACAAGCTCCTCCTCTTGTTGAAATTAGAATTTTGATAATTTCTGAAAGAAGTTCGAATATCTTTATACCTCGATATGGCCACAGATCACGTCTTCGAAAGAAAATTTATCATTAGTCATTTATAATTCATTAACAATAATTTGTATCTAAATTACAAAAAAAAAAAAAAAAGACACTCACAAACATTAGCAAAGCTGCAGGTACTATTAGTACTACCAGTATTAATATAATACCAGTCAAATCCTGTTATCCAGGCATATTCAGGCATAGAATACTCAACCCGCACGTAAATTGCTCCGTCTGACCCAATTTCGGGATCCGACGTGATTGCCCTCACAAGTTAAAGGGTTAATATTATGGCAACTTCATTAAAAGCCTCACGAATATCTGATATAATAGGCCTTCGCAAGTGTACTGGTTTCCACGGTGATATTAGAAAAACATAACTCCATTCTGGAGGAGTGGGGTCAAAATATACCCCGGCTTATTTGTTTTTCATCCGACGAGCGTTTTGAATTTAAAACGGGAGCTTTTGTTTTTGCAACGTAAAAGTTATAATGTAAAATATTTAAAAAGCAATTGTATTTTTTTTTGGCATCGGCTTGAAGTTACCTTTTACTAAGCCACTTTTTTGCGCCAATATTGGGAATATTGGGAATATCAGAATTTCCATATAACTTAAAAATATTTCAATTCCAGCTCTAAAATATTTTAGGCGCTTGGAGGTTCTTCTCTAAATCGTTGACCACTGGTAGCCTGGTTTCCGATACCGGTGAGCTTCGTAGGATTATTGAGTTATTCTGTCAGGAATTTCTCAATAAAACAGCCCGGAGTTATACAGCGGTAGGCGTTTTTGCGTCGCTGAGGCACTCCCGCACCGTGCCACGTGAACCCACTGGTCCCACGCCTAGTCTATTATTATTTTTGAAAACGTGAAATAATCTTGTTTTTTTTCCAACAGCATGCCGCTGAGATTGAAAAGAAGCAAAATGAGTTGGAGAACAAGAAGTTGTTGGGGTCTATCGTTCAGTACGGCAGCGTTCTTCAACTGCTGCACGTCAAATCTAACAAATACCTCACTGTAAGTATAATAATATGATTTTTTACAGGCTCATAATGACAGTCTCCAGTCAGTCTAAAATAAATAAAACATGTTATACGAAAAGGAAGAAATACAGTTACTACTACCGCAAAACAACGTAGTTCGCTGATCCACAGGACCAAGCATTTGCATCGTTAAGGCTAAGTGTATGGTGAAACACAGGCGACGCAGGTCCACGCAGCGCAGGGCAGAGCAGATTTATTAATGCATGAACGTACTGACAGCTGCGTACGCTGCAAGCACGTGCGACGCAGACTGCCTATCTGTCTGTTCTACTCTGCGTCTCGTTTTAGAGCCGGTTCAGATTTCTGCGCGACGCGTGCAGGTCGTCACTTGTTTTTTGCTGAGATGCAGGAAACGCAGCACAGCATTGTTTGTATTAGCTAGGACGCGAATATGTCTGTGTAGCTGCGTCGCAGCATACGCTCGCAGCCTTTCTCTGCCTGGCCTGCCATACCCTGCAAAATCTGTACTGTGCTGTACTGCCAAGTGGCATAAGGTATACCTGCTCTGTACCTTTGTTTTACGTGTAAAAAAAAACAAAAAGAAGAAAGAAAATACATTTCGTTTTCGCTCTTACGTTTACGAATGTGTTACAGAGTTCGACGATTCAGCACATAGAGCAGATGAGGATAATATACTGGGAATAGAAAGAGCTTCCTATCCATTGTAATTCCTCAAGCGCCCCGTTGGTCTTGTGGGCGCAAGCGCGACTACTGAGCGTGGGGTTCTGGGTTCCGATTTCCGGGTCAGGCAAAGTGTTATTGGGTTTTTCCATTACGAATTTCTTAGTAACAGCTCGGAGTTTGGAAGTTGGCGGTGTCATACCCCCGTGCCTCGGTGCGCACGCTAAGCCGTTGGTCCTGCGCCTGATCTGTCTCTGGTCGTCGTGTCGGATTGCCGTCCCAGGTTATGAGAGTGAGGGAAGAGAGAGTGCACCTGTGTCTGCGCACGCACGCCTGCACTATAATTATCTCCCGCGCCGAAGGCTAGTTTCCGTTGAGATTGGCCGAAATACGGTCTGGAGGACTAGCAAGGACAGCTACCTGAACCGTTGTAGCTACAGGAAAACGGTCTTAAGAGACTGTCCTTAAATTTTTGAGAAATTTTGATCTGCATTCACAGATTTTGAAAAAAATGTACAGTATTGTACAGTCAGCAAGAAAGTGGGCAGTTTACACAAAAACGTTTTTTTTATGCCAATCGATCCTGTTTCATATAAGGATCAAAAACCTCTATTGGACCAACTGAGGTTTGAGTACCTACTAGAAAAGTCAGAAATCACAAAAAAAATATTCCATACATTTCGTAGGCAATGAGACACCAACTTAGTTTTTTATTTATAATGGATAGATTGACCACTACAATGATGGCTGCCCGAAAAAAAACAAAAAGAAAACTTTGGATAATTCCTCAAGCGAACTTAAATTTTTTTAGGTATTGTTTCTCATCAATAGATACATAAATTTAATCAATGCAATTTTCAACCGTCAGGTAAACAAAAGACTGCCCGCGTTGCTGGAGAAGAACGCGATGCGCGTCCACCTGGACGCGAACGGCAACGAGGGCTCCTGGTTCTATGTCATGCCTTTCTACAAGCTGAGATCCACCGGTGAGCAACCTTACACTATTGTAGTAGAGTAAGTTAATTTCAAGAGCAGAAGCTTGTGAAGAATGAGACAAATGGCGCCAGCATAGAAGGTCGTCAAAAGAATTGTGACTGGCTATCTTACATCTAACTGCCGAAACACAACAATGCTATCAACATTGTTGTATGGCGATAGACTTATATAAGATGGTGGTAACTAGCCAGGTGGACTTAGAACAGGCCCTACCGCCAACCGAACCGCGCAAGAAACTTTGGAGATCTCTGGGTCTGAGACAGGCATCTTACCACTAGGGTTCGTCCATAAATCACGTAATGCTCGAAGGGGGGGGGGGGGGGTTTGGAAAAAAACTCGAAATATTACAATGGGGAGAGGGATGAAGCATTTATAATTTTTTTCGTTTAACGAGCATTTCCGAATAGCTTCTGTTTTCACAAACATAAACACACTAACAAACACACACACTCACACACACACACATTTTTATTCACTACTTACATTCTTTATTAATAAATTTTAAACAGTAGCACAGCACACAATGTTTTTAGGTTATAATACATATAACGAAATTGTCAGCTGAGTGCTATCTTCTGACATACATGATGATGCAGATCATGATCAGATGATGTCTATATGCAGATGACTTGCAGTTGTACTGTCAAGCAAGGATAGAAGACATACCTGACGCTATCGACAAATTAAACAGGGACTTGATGGCCATAAAAACTTGGTCTGATAGATTTGGCGTAGCAGTAAATCCTAATAAGTGTCAGGCGATCATCATCGGAAGTTCTCGGAGTATGAGTAAGGTGGACGGTACAACCTTGCCACCAATTCTCTTCAATGGTGCGGTTGTTCCATTTAGTACTGATGTGAAGGACCTAGGCTTGCACATGGATAGTACTTTGAACTGGCGTACTCAAGTCGCGAAGGTCAGCCAGAAGGTTACTGGAACGCTACGGGCTCTGTACCGACTTAAAAATTTACTACCAACAGCTACGAAGACAATGCTTGTGCAGTCCTTAATTTTCCCTATCATCGATTATGGTGATGTGTGCTACTATGACCTGAATGCAGATCTCCTCGACAAACTTGACCGTCTTCTGAATAACTGCATTCGATTCGTTTTCAATCTGCGTAAATATGATCATGTGTCTGCGTATCGGACGCTTCTAAAGTGGTTGCCCATACGCCAGCGCAGAGAACAAAGGGCGCTTACCACCTTGTTTTCATTTCTAAATTCTCCCACTTCCCCTAGTTATCTAGCCCCCCACTTTCAATACATTTGTGAAATCCACAGTAAAAATCTACGCTCATCAAATAATCGCATGCTTCAATGTCCTACTCATCGCACAGACTTCATTCACTCTTCCTTCTTCGTCCAGTCTATCTCTCTGTGGAATGCGCTCCCCCTGGAAATCAGGATGGCAACCAACCGATTATCCTTTAAAGTTAAAGTTCGCGAGCACATTCGTAAGAAGCTGGCAGTATCATCACAACGGTAATGTTTTCCCATTGTTTGTTTTAGTATAATTTTGTATTTATGTATATTTATTTGTTCTTATATTTATACTATATAATTAGTTATATTTATATAATATGTATAGTTTGCAATAGGTATCTGTTTATCATTATATTTAAAAAATGTTTAGTCCTCATTATTTTTTTTCGTAATTGCACCTACCACTGTTTGTCTCTGAACCACCCAAAGGTTGACTGGTAGAAAATGCCTATGGCATTAAGTCCGCCTCTGTACATCTTTGTGCTTGAAGTATAAATAAATAAATAAATAAATAAATAAATGATGCGGTTCCTCTTTTATTTTTCTACTGACTCCTCTATCTCTTGTATTTCAGGTGACAATGTGGTAGTAGGCGACAAAGTGATAATGAACCCTGTGAACACGGGTCAACAAGTCCTACACGTGTCCTCAAACCACGAACTGCCTGACAATGTTGGCTGCATGGAGGTGAGAATACTCCACATTTAAACGTTTTTACATTTCGACGAGTCCCAAGAACAAAGACGTATCTTCAAAATTGTTATTATAGTGATAGGTAATAAGATACGACTTTGTTCTTGGGACCCGTCGAAATTCTTCTTCATTCGTATACAACGTAACTTTACGTTCAGTAGGGATGATAACAAATGTGTTTTTTTGTGTCTGTCATAATGTAGATTATTAAAACAATATTAGACACGTATTTTTTTCTTTTTTTACGTAATTAAAATATTACGGTAATACATTGAGTTAAAATGTGGCATGACGTCACTCTTTAGTGGATTTTATACTAAACGAAGCGAGCTGATATAATAAAGCAAAAAATACTTATTGTCTAATATTTTTTTATTATCTGACTGACGCGACGGACTAAGTGGTTTTTTTTTATCCAGGCAACCCTATTACTTGGCAAAACCATGATAATTATCGATATCAATCATAATAAACGTCTAAAACACTATTTGTAAATAAAATTATACATCTACAAAGCTGCGGTGAGTTTGGGTGACACGGTGACCCCCGGGAGTTGACCAATGCTTGTTTTTTTCGCCAAAAAAGTCACTTACTAGGGTATGAAACCCCGAAAATCTGTGAGACGCGACCGAGTAATTTGGAACGAGTGCTTCGCTTGTATACGAAATAATATTTCTGTTTCTCTAGTACTACAATTAATTGATTTTAAGTGGATTTACAGCAGGGTAAAGATGTCTTCTCAAACTGTGCTCAAATGGGAGAGAGACGAGCACTGATTTCATCACTCTCTGAAGAAACCTGTCCTGTCTTGCTGCTTCCAATTTTCAACGAAAGCGTTAGTCCACAAGAGACTAATTTCCATGTGTAGATAGAAAGAGTAAAGAGATCAATCATATGTAAAAACCTAGTTCTGCTAGTTTTTTCCTATAATGTCTATAATTCTCACCTACGTCTATACAAACACAAATCGCAGTCACAAACAGCTTGAAAAACTCTCCACAGGCCATACACCCCGTTCAAAATTTAGTTAGCAACTTGCTTCATATTTCTGACTGACTGACTCCTTGACAATTCAAAAGTGCCTGTATATGGTTTAATTGAAATAAATGCTTTGAGTTTGAGTTTCCACAAATGTAAATAAATATGTGTATTTGGAGCAATAACTTTAATACCTACACATAAGTTTCAATTTGTGCTACAACAGCAACTTTCTTTCTAAAAATATTACTGGTCATTCTAAAATCGTCGATTTTCTGAAGTACACAGTTGATATTTGATTAAGTTAAATAACATCAATTAGAAACAATTATTTGAGAAGACTTTAGCTAGTAATATTTGTTCCTATTTTCCTGCGGGAATCGATACCGCGTCACGTAATGCAGCTGCTAACCGCTCAACCACTGCCTCAACTGTGGCATCAATTTGTAAATGTCTGAGTTGTTATGCTATACTAGATCATGATAATGTATCGTGGTAGATTTACTTAAAGCTACCGTACGTGACTTTCCATCAGCTTGCCTCATCTTAAGGCCTCCAGAGAGAAATTCCTGTATTTTCAAGAAGATTTGCATTCTAATACATCATACATTCTTCATATTGGTATTTAGTGTCAATCTGGCAAAAAATACCTGTAATTTAGCTACATTCTGACAAGTTTTTGTCTAAAAAATTTTATCCTACTATAATATATCGTATCCTACTAATATTATAAATGTGAAAACTTGTACGTTTGGATGTTTGTTACTTAATTACGCAAAAACGGCCGCACGGATTTGGATGAAATTTGGCACACAGATAGTTTATAACCAGGATTAAAATATAGGAATTTTTATCTCGGTAGTACGTTCCCGTGGGATAATAAACCGACCTCCAAGCGGGCGAAAGCTATTTTCACATAAACCTAAGTGGGCACTTATGAAACGTCAGAAGTGCACGGTTCAAATTGGTCGTTTCCTATGGAGAAGAGCCGGCAAGAAACTCCACGGTTACTCTTTTAAAACTAATTTGCATTTACATTATTTTCAAATAACAGTGTTAATAGGTATGGGAGGACAGAGTAGGTTTTTCAACAAGTACCAGGTACTTAAACAAAATAGAAGATGGTCAACAAATCTACGGTCCACAGATCGTCGATCAATGTTGATCATAATTATTGATCTCAATCACAACAGTTGGTCTTTAAGCCTACGCGCATTCCGATAAGGACCAGGCCCGTGTCGACGGCGCGTCGAGTTCCACGCGCGCCTCAAAGAGATGTCAGCACAATTGACGGGCTCCGCTAGGGCCGATGCCTGCCGGGGTTGCGGGAAAGTCCTAAGGGGTGACCGTGGCCCTGGCAACGTACAGGCAACTGAAGGAACACAGGTGGTTTTTAGTCAGTAAGAGTCTGACACGCCCTACCGCTGCGCCCAGAGCGGGAGAAGTTATTTGATGATATCCTACCCAAAAAAAAGGCCTACGCACATGTGGAAGCAGAATTTTAAGTAAATTCTTGAAATTTATGAGACGTACCCATAGATTTGATCAGGCCAAGTTTATCAGTTCAGTTTGGCCTCTTCATGCATGGATTTAAAGAAGCCATATATATCCTATTTTAATTCATTTATTTTTATCTCCCAGGTCAACGTTGTGAACTCCTCAACATCATGGAAGGTGACCCTCTTCCTTGAACACAAAGAAAACCAGGAGGAGATCCTGAAGGGTGGCGACGTGGTGAGGCTGTTCCATGCTGAACAGGAAAAGTTCCTCACCATGGATGAGTATCAGAAGAGACAGCATGTGTTTCTGAGGACTACTGGACGGTCCAGTGCTACTGCTGCCACCAGCAGTAAGGCGCTGTGGGAGATTGAGGTGAGGCATTGTAGAATTAAGAAAGTAATTTTGAGGTAGAGGCTGCAACCCATGGCAGGAGCTTTACTTTGTGTAAATTATTTCATCACCACTGCTCTCAAAACGGTGAAGGAAAACGTATGAAAACCGGCATGTCCTAGAACCAAAAATTCGATGACATGTGACATCTACCAATCCGTACTGGGCCCGCGTAGTAGATTACAGCCCAATGTCTCAGCAGTTGTAGGCTGATTATGCATTTTGAGGTAGAACGTTTAAGCCGTTGGTCCCGGTTGTCATTTGTAGATCTTTGACTTTACAGGTCGTCAGAAGCTCGAAAGCCTTATAACTAGTCTTACCAAAGGCATGGGGTCTCAATTCGAACAAATTATAATTAGTCTTGAAAAAAGATCATAGATGGCAGCATAGGTAACAATTATGAAATTAACAGTCACTAAAAATCGATAAACGGAAGATTTTGGCTGAAGTAAGATTAGTAAAAATCAAAACTTCCTTGTTTAATGCTGATTTATCTATTGTAACTCATAAATCTCGTATTTTCAACAAAAAAAGATGAAACCTTTTTGTTTAGGGCTCTTTGCAATAGATGGCGTTTTACTCAATTTGTCATAACTGTAGCACATTTAGCCAGTCAATAGCCCGACTAGGGAGGTGTCATTTCTTTGTATGGGATTGGGTATCTGTACGTAGTATTATATTATCTGTGCCAAAGGGTATCGTATTACCCCGTAACTTGGTTGTGGAGGTAGGCAGTTGCTCCATGTAAAATACTGGTATTTAGCTGCCTAGAGTAAGACTGGAAACCGACCCCAACTTAGTTGGGAAAGGTTGATTATTCCAACAAAATCTTTAGAACGATTTTTTTACCATTAGAAATTGTGGCGCTGTAGATGCCGATGATGATATGGTCACGGCAGGCTCACCAATTTAGAGGCATGAGGGTGTAAAGTTCACTCATCCTCTATAGAAAAGGGAGGATCCTTCGACCAGACCATTTGTTGTTAATACTAAACCTCTTAAGGGGTCATTGTACTCATCATTATGAACAACTTTCACTATGGGACCAACGCAGAAATCGCGAAAAAAAATCAGCTTTTCCCTACATTTTGACGAGATATGCGAACATAAATGTATGAAACAGCTGATTTATTATTCGCGATTTCAGCGTTGACCTCTTAAGAGGTTTAGTATAAACAAAAACTAGTGTATAACTACTCTCGATAAAGGAGAGGTGGTGTTGATTACCGACCTCAACTACATAGTTTTAAAAAAACAACGGGTTGCACTCCGGGAGTGCCGGCAGAAGTGAAAACTTGAACATTAACGTTGTGCATTTTTGAATATTTTGGAATGGTTAAGGAGGGAATAATTTCGCACGAATTGCTTTATTTATCAATATAAAAGTACTATAAGTTATACAATATTCAATAGTAGTAGTAGTAGATTTATTTATTTTCAAAACATATTCAAACAAAAATAAACATTTTATAACACTTTTCACTGCCTGCTTTTTTTTTACACATCAATATGGGTAAAATTTCTTACCTCGCAATCTTTACGTAATGACAAAGACTATTTATTTTGTTATTTACTTTGTCGGTTGAGAGGCAACGGATCTTACAGTCACGTTCTGACGCGAGTTTAACATTTTTTACCCATCCCAAAACAAGTGCACAACGCCGCTAAAGAAGTGTTCACTTCAAAAATATGATTGATGTGTAAAAGTGTTTGTACAGGACCTACTTACAGAAATAAAATCATTTATCATTAACCATTTATCCATATTTTACAGGTAGTACAACACGACCCCTGCCGCGGAGGTGCTGGTCACTGGAACTGCATCTTCAGGTTCAAACACCTCGCCACAGGACACTATCTGGCTGCTGAGGCGTGTAACAGACCGCCGTAAGTTATGCATAGTTATAGAAATGTTTTATCTAATACCTCTAAACGAGCAATTGTATATATACAGTATGTTAACTAACAGAGGGCGTTCCCGTTAACCTGCAATAGTATAGCGTCCATACATGCTAGAAAAAACATTAAAATCGAAAAAACAAAACTTTTTTTTATCATAAAATATTCACAAAAAATATTATCTGGGAAAAATCGTTTCTTTATTTTCACAGCCTCGGAAATCTGATAAAACGTTGGTGTACCTGGATGATATATGTTTATATTTTCACCTCTAGCAGAGCTCGGTTGACCACATATTTTAGATAAAAAAGACATACTGATGTGTTACTTTCAAACAATTTCGTAGTAGGTAATTGCGCTAATAGTTTGCTAAGAAAATCGATCAAATGTAATAATAAGAAAATTTATGTAAAACTAGCTTTTTCCACGTGGAAGTCGGAAATTATCCCACGAAAACGTACCTACTACTGGTATTGAAAGTATCAATTCAGGTTATAAAAGTATCTGTCTGCCTCATCCAAATCCTATTAGTAGCATAACATAATGATTGAATGCTATCGTGAATTCATGAAGGCCTAGTACTTTTTGCTAGGTTGTCAAGATTCAAGTTAATTAACTCAAGTAAGTAATATTCAAGTAAGGAATATTCATGATTCAAGTTAATTAACTCAAGTGAGTAATACCAGTACCTAAGGGCGAAGCAGGGAGTGAAGTTAGTGGATATAGGCCGGTGGCGGTGTTGTCGGTACCAGCAAAGGTGTTTGAGTCAGTTATCCATCATGGTGTCTTGAACCAGGTTTCAGTCACGTTGTCTGACTCACAGCATGGGTTCAGGCCGGGTCGTAGCACGACTACAAATCTGCTGAATTTTATGGCATATGTGGTTCCTAGCGTTGATTTGGGAGTGCAGGTCGATGCTGCATACTTTGATTTTAAAAAAGCCTTTGATTTAGTTGATAATGACATTTTATTGACAAAGCTTGCGGCAGTCGGATGCACTCCTAAATTGCTGAAATTCTTCGCTGATCATATGAGTAACAGAAAGCAGTATGTAGAATATGCTGGGTACAGATCTGAGCCCTATTTTACGAGGTCAGGCGTAAGTCAGGGCAGTAATTTGGGACCATTCCAATTTATAGTGATGGTGAATGACTTGCCCGAGGTCGTCAAGAATGCCAAGTGCCTGTTGTTTGCTGACGATTTAAAATTGCTACTCTCTGTGAAAGAACAAAAGGACTTTGTGCGCTTACAGGAAGACATAGACAGGGTTGTGGAATGGGGAAAGAAGAATAAGTTGGTGTTTAATACGTCAAAGTGTTCGGCAATAACTTTTAGTAGGATGAAAATGCCCAAGAAATATGATTATAGAGTGGACAACACGTTATTGAAAAGAACAGAAACGGTGCGTGATTTAGGAGTACGCCTTGACTCGGACCTGGCATTTCGTAATCACATCGTAAATGTTTGTAAAAAAGCCTACAGGAGCCTAGGGTTCGTCCTAAGAAGAGCTGAGGGTTTTACAAGCATCGCTGCGCTAACTTCTTTGTATAATGCATTGGTAAGAAGTCAGCTCGAATGTAACGCAATCATATGGGCTCCGCATGAAGCTAAATACAGTCTCATGCTGGAGCGTATACAAAATAAATTTACTAGGTTTCTGTATTTAAGGTTATATGGTGTATATCCATTTTATCCATTGATGTATCCAACCTTGTTTGTTATAGGCATGGTGGGATACAATAAATTGGAAACAAGGAGGGACATAGCTCTTGCTACCTATATTTTTAAATTATTGCGTGGCAAGACTTCAAACCCGGGTATATTAAAAGAAATAAACCTGTGTGTACCCGACAATTATGTATTGCGAAGGCGACGGCCACGTCTATTGGCGGTTCCCAGTAGTAGGACCAATCTACTGAGTAAAGCCCCTATAACGCGTACCTTGCGTATACTTAATGACGTAGCAGACAGCATAGATCTTTTTACTTGTTCTCTGGGTGAGTTCACGAAAATCACTATGTTCAGAATATGTTATGAATATGATAAATAATAAAACTGTAATTGTAGCCACACTATTGAATTAGGACAATCCTGTAATGATAGTGATGATGAGTTGGTAAATAAATAAATAAATAAATAAATAAATAAGATTGTTCATACAAACAAAATCCCCTGTTTTCGCCCCCTTAAGGTAGGAATTTTCAAAAACCCGTTCTTAGTGCAATAATAATGAAGCTGTGTGCAGAAATTCACATTCCTAGTCCTAGTAGTTTCGGCTGTGCGTTGATATGTCAGTCAGCCAGTCAGTTTCTATCTTTTATATATAAAGATAACTGATTAATGTAAACTAAATATTGTAAAACCATTGTTTTTTTTGTTAAAGATTAATTATGGAGTTTCTTACCTATTCTTATCCATACAAAACAGCCTTTTAGAAGGGGGCAACTACAATCATTTCTCTTTTTTTTTCTGTAATTTGTGACGTTTAAAAGTGCTCTTCTAATGGTCTAAGGCTGCGGCTTCGATAACAGCGGTGAGGAGCGATGGCCGAGCGGGACGGTGCGCGAAGGTGACGGAACAGTATTGTACCATTTCCGTCGCTCCACTCGGCCACCGCTCTTCGCCGCTCTTTTCGTACCCGCAGCCTAATTGAAATAAACGATTTGAAGAAAATGATAATAAGGCTCACATTTTACTTCAAACCTTACAAAATATGTGTAAATGAGGAAATGATAAATTGATAATATTTATTTTGATATGTTCACAAAAGTACAAGATCTTTTTTATCAAATCCATAAATCCATAAATAGTTTTCAAAAAGTAGAAAAAGCATCAGTTCGCTGTTGTTTACTCCAATAAAAAATGCATTGCTTTATCTGCTCCAGTAATCCAGTTATTGACAAATTGCGAAAATATAGAAAAAAAAAAAAATCGGGCAGTCTTTAGGGACTGCCTATAGAAGTGAAAACTAAGTAACTTTTTGATTCTCGCGTTGATGTCTTTCGTTCGAGCGTTAGGTGTCGATGACGCGAGTTCCATGATTTTTGTTCACCCAAAAAGTGCTCAACGCGCCTAAAGAAACTTTCACTTCAAGAAAATATTCTGTTAACCTTCCGAATTGTTAATTCCAGTGACGCTCCAGTGGATCCTGGCGACCCTGCCTACCAGCTGGTATCAGTTCCTCATTCCTCAGAGATCGCGACGCTGTTCGAGCTGGATCCAACCACCATGACGCATTCTGATTCACCGGTACCTCAAAGCAGCTTTGTCAGGTATGTTAAGGCGAAAGCCCCGGGTAGCCCGCGAAATTCAAATTTTCTTAAATTTTTTGCAATTTTCAGGTCAGTATCAGGTTGGTTGTTGTAGATATGATTCGCGGCCGTATCTAATGTTTATTTATAGTATTATAATCATAAAAATCATCAATATAACTCTCTAAGTTCATGTAATGCTATTGAATGACTAACTGCTTTCATGCAATCATGACATTTGACAACTGCATAAGTTAGCATAATCCCATGCTAACTTATGCAGTTTTATTGCTGATTCTAATGATTATATTCTGTAAAGCCATATTTGTTACGGTCGCGAATCATATTTTAATCAACATACAATCAAATCAAATGAAAGAAAATTTTAATTTCACGAGCTGCATTAGCGCATCCCCCCTTAAGAAAGAACTTTAATTCTTGAACTAGTAAAGTAAACTTGTATAATGTAAATAAATGCTTACGAGGTTAAATTGACAGCAGACCAGTACCAGCAGAGTGACAGTGGTTCATCGACCATTTATACTTTTTAGGATTTGGGCGATTACAAAACTTGTGACTTTACTAAATTATATCCCAAACTGTCGTACTGCCGTTTGGGCCATAACTTGCACTCTTAGCCCTATCAATACTCTGCACGATTGCTCATCTGCAGTAGCATCATCAGTTGAGACCGCCTCGGTATCCCAACATCTATCGCAACTCTCAGAGCACTCCTTTACATGACTGGTCATGTGGCTGGCCAACCTAAGTTATTTGTCAAGCATTTTTTTTGTCGGGATGGAAATCCTCATGAATGTCCTCCGTCCTGACTGAGCGAGACCACTCCGGTGTTCCCGCACACACTTGCGTCGGGGGGCTAGAGTGGAATTGCGACTTCCGCTGCCCCGGACTGGTGCCGTCCGTCCCGTAGTAAGCCGCGCGTGCAACACTACGCGCCCTCTCGCGTCCTGTGTGCCGGGGCGACGGATGTGCCCGAGTCCGTCACCCCTGGACCCATTGAGGCGGGCTGAAAGAGGGCATTATTTGTTAAGCACCAACCAGCCGGCTGTCGCTGAAAACCAGCGCTGGGGCTCTGTCTCGTATGGAGTCGCAGCTTTATGGTGAGCGATGGCCGTTTTGCGTGGATGTGACGCATATTTTCCCCCAAATTGTTTTTATTCGTATTCTATTTCTTTTTTTTGCGTCATGTTTACCGCAAATATATATATTTTCTTTCTTTCTTTCTTTATCACCGCTGACTTCACTGCACTGAATCCGTGTTTGTTTTGCGCTAATGCCTAATGCTTTATTCTTGTAATTTGCAGGCTCCAGCATTTATGCACGCATACGTGGGTGCATTCTACTTCGATACCTATAGACAAGGATAAAGACAAACCCGTAATGTCCAAGGTATGGTTTACTTTATAATAAGGCCGCGCGCATTTTGGACGCGTTTTCGTACGAATTTCACTCTTGCGAACACGTACGAATACGCACAAACCTGACTTTCCCAGTACAAAGGGAGCGCGCAGACTGGGTGCGAGTTAGTCGTACGTATACGTACGTATAGTTCCGACGTCCGAACTTGTTGGAATTTTTCGTGCGTTAATGCAATATCACCTATTTGAAGGAGATCAACGTATTCAGTGTGCGCACTCAATTCGTACGACCACATTCGTACGTTTGCGTACGATAAAAATTGGTGTCCAAAGTGTGGTTTTAGTTACTAGATTAACAAAGTTGAAAAATACAAAAAGTTAACTTGAAAATTAACAGCACTGCAAGTCGGTTGTGGAAGTGAAACTTGCGAAATTAAAGATGCTTACCTATGATCAATCAATCTGCCTAACCTTTGCCCAACTATGTTGGGGTCGGCTGCCAGTCCAACCAGAAGCAGCTGAATCACATGTATGCATGTATTTTACATGGAGCGACTGCCTATAATCTGGCCTCCACAACCCAGTAACTGGGTAATACGATGCGTCTTGGTAAGACTGGTTATTAGACTTTCGGGCCTCTGACGTCCTGTAACGACTGTCAAAGATCCACGAATGACAGCCGGGACCAACGGCTTATCGTGCTAACCGAGGCACGGAGGAGACTCGGTATGTAAAGATGGTCACCTATCCACGGACCAATCCCGGCAAGCGTAGATTAACCAGGAGGATCGACCCGTGCGCCTGTTATTACTTCACCAGGAGCTCTATTGACTATGAAATACTCCATTGGTTTAGGTACTTAATTAAATAAAGGTAAACAAACCATAAAAAGGGTTTTTGTAAATTACACTTTCTTGTTTAAAAATACGTTATAACCAAATTTTTATTTTTCGATTGTTACGGTGTTTTCTTCTGTTATTGATGTATGTATTGTTAAACTTAGCATTTGTTCTTAAACTACTCTTCGTATCTGTAACTGCATGAGCACAATTGTTTTGTTATATTTATAATAATTAATATAATATTTGTTTCGTAATCTGTATAGTGTAAAGAGCCCAAAAAGACAGGTGCTCTAAACGTCAACGAATTATAAGGTTGCTAAATTGAAGAGTACAACTGTAACGTAGCATGAAAACTGAAGTGACAGGTATTACGTTTAGTTGGTTACTTGACAGCTGTCTCGTCACGTGGTTTTTTTGTTTACCTTTATTTAAACTACCCAAACCAACGGAGTGTAGAAACATCATCATCATCATATCAGCCGGAAAACGTCCACTGCTGGACATAGGCCTCTCCCAAGCACCGCTACTTCGACCGATTCTATGCTTCCCGCATCCAGTGGATTCCTGCGGCCTTCGAAAAGTCATCGGTCAATCTGTAGAAACATACAAGAACTAATTTTAGAATCTGGAATTCAGATGGCATGTATTTTATTTGACCTTCCCTTTTTGTCAATTACTTTCGTCCGCTGTAATATTGTTTCAAATATCTTGTTTTGTACCCTTTTCCAGGTGGGCTGCTCCTTAATTAAAGAGGACAAGGAAGCGTTCGCCTTAATATCGGTGTCACCCAGCGAAGTACGAGACTTGGACTTCGCGAATGACGCTTGCAAAGTGCTCTCGGCCTTGTCGACCAAGCTGCAACATGGGAATATAGAACAAAATGAGAGGAGGTAAGGCACAGTTTTGCTTGATGATAATAAGATCAAAAATGTGGGGTAAATTATTCTGAAACAATCATCATCTGCCTAGCTCGGCTTCGAGTCTTACCGCAGCCGACTTAGATGCAGTGACTGCCTCTCTGAACTATACAGCAAAAGGTAGCAAAATAGCAGGAACTGAGACAGAATTTTGTTGGAAAATGTAATGCGTTTTCAAAAAGTTAAAAGGATGAGCAGCAGCTCCGGCGCAATAATATTAGAATGTACAAATAATGTACACACACAGGTGATATGTTTAATTAAATATCTTTTTATGGATCCTAGTAATAGTTAGTGTAAAGTAAACTGATGGATTCTTTTTCTTATGTATTTTTTCGCCTGCCGACAGCTGCAACAACAAGGAATATTACAATGTGTTGCCAGCCTTCAAACAAAAATGGTATGTCTCATGTCTCTGAAATTCACCAGCACGTTTAAAACAGTAACACGCCAAGGCTGCTTGTAATAGCACGACGTTTCACAATGTAGCTCTCCATAACATGAACCCTCACCAATTTTCTAATTATTACCTTCTCCTCCTTTAGGGCAATTACCTGCCTCCTACAAGACATAGTGTACTTCATAGCCGGCTTCGAGAACGAGCCCAACAAGTCTGAAGCACTGGACCTGGTCGTGGAGAACCCCAACAGAGACCGACAGAAGCTGCTCAGAGAACAGGACATATTGAAGCAGCTGTTCAAGATATTACAGGTAATCTTTTTACTAGGATAAGTATTCAGAGTCGAAAATTTCGTGAACGGTTCTTGACTATAAATGCTATGGAGTGCAGTTATATAACTTCGAGAGTGGTGATATTTAAATGAACGTATGGCGGATCTAATTGCCAAAGTTAAGTGACGGTGGGCAGGGCACATTGCTCGCAGAACAGATGGCCGATGGGGCCGAAAGGTTGCGACCGCGAATTAGGTTTATAAACGGTCTGGCCTTCAAAAAATTTGACGTTTTAATGTTCGAGCTCCGCGGTTTGACATTGACGCACGCTTTACGTCACTTTTGACATTGTTCAGAATTTTGCGGTGTTACCTGTAAGTTTTTGATTATTTTAGGTCTAATTGACGAGAATATCCGTCAGGCCATAGAGTGAAATAGCCCACAGACCATATTAGCTGTTATTTTATAGTAAAAACAGAGTTTTAAGCCGCCTGTACCTGCCATATCCATTGGGATACGGTGGGATTTTACCGGTATTTTATCATTATTTCAAGACTTCTGATGTTAAATATTGTTAAGATTTTTATTGTCCTACAATTATTACAAAGTGAGAGCTCATGCCGCCTGTGATACAGGTTTATCCTAGTACAGGCATCTAACATTATAATACCTTTGTAAATTATTTCTAAGATTTTATGTTAATATTTCACCAATTTTAATACTGAATAAATATTTATTATTTAATTTACTGTGCACGAGACAAAGTATGACATGGATATTAACGCAGTTCTTCTTGATATATTCCTGAAACAAAATATGCGACGCCCACGAAAATACGGGGTAATCAATTTAACCATGTTATATTCTGGGCTAAAATATATTCTATAATTCTTTCAATTCCAGGGTCCATTCCAAGAGACATCCGACGGCGAAGCGTTCTTGAAGATCGAGGAGTTGTACGACCCTCGGTACGCTGCCTATAAGTACATCTTTCGTCTCTGTTACCGGATACTGAGACTCAGCCAGCAAGACTACCGAAAGAACCAGGTTTCTGCACTTATTATGACCTTATCAAAACTATATAAAACTATTTTTTTATATTTATAGAACATTCAATCAATCAATCTTCCTAGCCTTTTTCCCAACTATCTCGGAGTCGGCTTCCAGTCTTACCGGTTGCAGCTGAATACCAGTATTTTACATGGAGCGACTGCCTATCTGACCTCCACAACCCAGTTACTGGGTAATACGATACCCCTTGGTAAGACTGGTGTCAGACTTTCGGGCTTCTGACGACTCGTAACGACTGTCAAAGATCCACAAATGACAGCCGGGACCAACGGCTTAACGTGCTTTCCGAGGCACGGAGGAGTCTCGGTATGTAAAGATGGTCACCCATCCACTGACCAACCCCGGCAAGCGTAGCTTAACCTGATGGATCGATCCGTGCGGCTTGTTATTACTTAGCCACGAGCTCCTCCATATTTATAGAACATTATCCATTTGAAATAAGATTAGGCATCTAAACAAACATTTTTTATAGTCCGTTCAACCGATTCAGACTTCTATACCGTAGGCATAAGGATGGCATTGGAAGCAAAAAAGTGGTTACAATACCAACTGTTTACTGCAGCTGCCTTTTGTCATGCCACCAACGCAATAGAAGTCAAAATCGGTTGAACGAACTGTAAAAAAGGTTTAGTTAAATATCTAATAAATAAATTCAAATGGGATAAAGGTAATGTTAATTTGTTGTGAGTAATTTGATGAAATATAAAGTTTATTTACATACAAATATATTTTCATTGAATGAAGTAACTATCTAAAGTAAGTTTTAATCTTCCATTTTCTAATTATGACCATCTCATTCCAGGAATACATAGCAAAACACTTCGGCTTCATGCAGAAGCAAATCGGCTACGACATCCTGGCAGAAGACACGATCACAGCACTGTTGCACAACAACAGGAAGCTTTTGGAGAAGCACATCACCGCCTCCGAAATCGAGACGTTTGTCGGTCAGTTAATGTCATTTTAGAGGTATGAGGGACAGGGTGTAAAGTTCACTCATCCTCTTTAGAAAAGGGAGGATCCTCCAGCCAGTCGGGTGTTATGTCTGGCGGATAACTGCCCGAAAGTTGATTTCGGATAGTCTTATCTATGTAGTTCGCGCGGTAAACTCTAACTGCGCGATGCAGGATTTGTGTGACGTTCATGTCTTTGATGCGTAGTTCGTATGTGGCGGTGTAACCGCTACATCATCATCGTCATGATAATTTCAGGCAATAATCTATCAGCGTGTCCATTGCTGATGACAGAGCAGGCCTACTTGTAAACTGATGCAGTCAAAATTCAAAAGTCATTTATTGAAACTGGGCTGAGAATCATCACTTTTCGAACGCCAAAATTACATAAGACAGTCCCCCAAAAACGCCGCCCTTCAGTGATTAATCATAAATAAATGAGATGAATGAAATTCTTTTTTATTTATTCTCTAAAGAGCTTTCAGGTTGTGTTACATTTCATAAGCGCGGTTCACTCATTACAATTCTAATGTAGTCAAATCTTATGTAGGGTTAACCTTATCCTGTGTCTTTCAAGAAATTATCACCACTACGAGCTATTGAACGCAAAAAAAATGTCTTTATTATAAATCTAACTGACAGGTAGCATTAGTTTACAATATGTAAGGTATCCAAGGCAATAGAGTGCTGCGTGTCAGTTCGTACGCCGCATTCCAAAGATGTTTCGCTGATACATAATTTTTCTTCTGTTTCGCAGGTCTTGTCCGCAAGAATATGAAGACCTGGCAGTCTCGCTTCTTAGACTACCTGAGCGACCTGTGCATCTCCAACAAGAAGGCTATTGCTGTGACGCAGGAGCTCATCTGCAAGAGTGTGCTCTGTGCCAATAACTCTGACATACTCATAGAAACTAGGTACTTCAACATGGAATATTTGTAGAAACAAACTAAGTAGGTGGAGCTGTAGAGATGTGCTATGACTTCAAAATGAGAAAGTTTATACCATGGACCAAAAACATACATGCTAAATTATGACGTAACCCGCGTTGGTGATATGCTAAAGTTAGTTTAACAGCTAATTCGTCAAAGACGGTGTCTTCGGGTTACAAACAAAAATGAACTGTGTCTGATTTAGAAATATATTTTTGGACCCTAATTGCGTAACACATTGTCAATCACAATCCAAGGAAATTGCTAAACCATTGCATTATAGGTTTGTAACATTCGTCTGCTCAGCAACGTAAATAATGCAATGTACGTGGCTGAACCGTCAATATGAAAAAACATTGCGATAATTGTCATTTTATGTATTTGGGGTAATTGCGTAAATTACCCCATATGTATCTCTTATGCTGCCTGCTGACTGTCTCATTGGTCTAGTGGTCGCATGCGCTACTGCTGAGCATGTAGCCATGGGTTCGATTCCCAAATCAGACCGACAAGTCTGCAGAGTTAGAAATAGAACATTATTTGTTTGCAGATTGGTTTCAACAAAATACGAAAAAAGCAGGACATTAGACCCGGACGATAGCAAATACACCGTAGAGGAGGAAGTTATGCTGTTATGGAACAATAAAAAGGTAAATGTCTACCTGTTACACATCAACTATATAGATGTTGTAAGTATCCACAATAAATTTATAATTCACATACAGATATTGAGTGGATGGACCACTCAAGTCCGATATATGTATGCAAAAATAAATTCTCTAACTAGCCCAATGCTTCTGTACCAACAGTGATGGCCCAGTGGTAACGAGCAGTGGTGGCCCAGTGGTAACGGAGTTGTGTAATTTTATCACCCTGCTCTCAAAACGGTGAAGTAAAACATCGTGAGTAATGTCTTGGAACCAAAAATTCGAAGACATGTGACATCTACCAAACCCGCACTGGGCTAGCGTGGAGGATTACAGCCCAGTCTCTCTCGGAGGAGGCTTGTGTCTCAGCAGTAGGAACATTAATAGGCTGATTATGGATATGTATGTTCTGTACCAGAAGCCAACCTGAAGGCAACTCACTCGCCTCACGTAAATAAAAAAAAAAACGAGGCAGTGTGGGACTGCCGATTGAAGTGAAAACTAAGTAACGCCATCTAACGAAAATGTCAGGAATTTATGTGGCTTGCTGTCAGTACAAGAACGAAAGCTGTAGATCCATAAAAATAAAACAGAGTGCGCTGTCAACAAAAACTTGAACGTGTTATGAATTTTCGATCAGGTCACGTGTTCTGACGCGAGTTTAAAATTTTTTACCCATCCCAAAAAAAGTGCACAACGCCGCTAAAGGCATTTTTACTTCAAAAAATGTTAGTTCTATAATTTGAATTACGCGCGAAGCGAAATAGCAACCTCGCTCCACCAGACCACGCTCGGAACACCACTGCGCGCCGGGACGTGTTTCTAATCGCTCGGGTGTTCCCGGTTTGGTCCTATAGTTACGCTAGTTTGTTCTGGAAACTGTTCTATGCGCGAGTTTATGTAAAATCAGTGAAAAGTAATATAAGTTTATCTATTACCGGTAACTTTGTATCACGAACACAACCCTTCTGGTAATTATTTATGTTTCGTGAAAACGCACAACACACTCCGCATATTTTAACGCAATATTTCTTTCCTCAGTGTACCCGCCTACTCTCGGAACTAGCAGCCGAAGCCCGCATAGACCCGAACTGCCAGTCGGCCGCCATCTTGGACTACTACCGACACCAACTAGACCTGTTCTCAAACATGTGTCTGAACAGACAGTACTTAGCGCTCAACACGCTTTCGCCTCAGCTGCACATACATCTTATATTGAAGTGAGTAAGCCCACTGGTGGGATGCTGGCCTACTACTCAACAACTAGACCTGTTCTCAAACATGTGTCTGAACAGACAGTACTTAGCGCTCAACACGCTCTCGCCTCAGCTGCACATACATCTTATATTGAAGTGCGTAAGCCCACTGGTGGGATGCTGGCCTACTACTCAACAACTAGACCTGTTCTCAAACATGTGTCTGAACAGACAGTACTTAGCGCTCAACACGCTCTCGCCTCAGCTGCACATACATCTTATATTGAAGTGAGTAAGCCCACTGGTGGGATGCTGGCCTACTACTCAACAACTAGACCTGTTCTCAAACATGTGTCTGAACAGACAGTACTTAGCGCTCAACACGCTCTCGCCTCAGCTGCACATACATCTTATATTGAAGTGAGTAAGCCCACTGGTGGGATGCTGGCCTACTACACAGCAACTAGACCTGTTCTCAAACATGTGTCTGAACAGACAGTACTTAGCGCTCAACACGCTCTCGCCTCAGCTGCACATACATCTTTTATTGAAGTAAATAAGGCCCATTATCCACAACGCTTCTCAAAAGTAATGTGTTAAATTTAAATCGTCAATTAGTAGCCAGAATCTCACAGCACTAGTATTTCAATGGCGGTCCGCAATAATTTTCACACTTGTTAATTACGTCTCGCTAAATGGTTCCACTGCTGGGACATAAACTTTCTGTCTGTGAGAGCGAGCGAGCCATTGTCTACTACGTTATACCACGCGGGCCCAGTCTAACACTAACTTTAAGGCAAACATGTTATTTAGTTTATAAGAAAAGAAAAAGTAATTTTCTTGGTTCTGCCATAGGAAGAACACAAACACTTAAACACATTTTGTTTTTGTCAAAAATAAAAATTAATTTAAAACATATACAAAAAATAGTAGTATTTGAAATTAACTTTATTTTATTTTTGGGACTAGGTTTTTGACTGCACCTTTTTTTTTTTCAAAAATCCTGCGTATTTTTAAATGAAGTGTTCAAATAGAACAAAAAATATCTCTAATCTAAATTCCCTCCCTCACAGATGCATGTCAAACGCGTCCCTCTCGTACGAAGTGCGCGCATCATTCTGCCGACTGATGCTGCACCTGCACGCCGACCGGGACCCTCAGGAGCCGGTCACTCCCGTCAAGTACGCCAGGCTGTGGACAGAAGTGTGCGACAGGATACATATACATGAGTAAGTGTTGTCCGGAGCTTGTCACTCCCGTCAAACCCGTTTTTTACTGTGTTGTCTGCACAAAAAATGTATTTAAAACTTTTGTCGGAATTTAATTAACAAAGTTTTAAAATATTACAAAAATAATATTCAAACCAGACAAATAATTATTTGTCTTCATGTTTACTGACGTCGTATGTGGACTTCCAAATTTTTTATGTAGTTATCTGAAAATTAGACTGAATACTACTAATTTAGTAGATTAACGTGCCATACAGTGCCACATCGTGCGAGAGGGATACGCTACCAATCAGTGTTGCTCCTTTCAAGATCATTATTTTCGTATGTCTATTGGTAATACAAAAGAAACTTTATGACTGGCGCATAAATGTTGTTTCCATTTACAATTTGAAACTGTCGTATGAAAGTGGTGACGTGTCGCGCTCTGATTCGCGTCCAGTGTCACGTGACCAATGGCTTTACTAAAAAATATTAATAATCCTAAAATCATTCGCAAAATTAAGTTGATTTTTTTATATTTTTAGCACACAGCCATTCTACAAAACAAAATTCATAAGGTATTTTATTGCACGTAATTAACAAACCTGCGCTAGCCCCTGAAGTATACTTCCAAAAGACAATTTTTTGTTAGCCCTTGCTGTCCCACTGTCAAAGTCAAATCATTTACTTCAAATACGCACATTTAAGGCACTTTTTAACGTCGAAATTCCAGAAAATATATAAGTGACTAGCTGCCCGCCCCGGCTTCGCACGGGTAAGCCTTATCTACGGCGCACCTACCTACCCTAACTACCTACCTACCTACATTCATACATACCTACCTACCTACTTACCTACATACATACCTACCTACCCTACCTACCTATCTTACCCTACCTACCTACTTACCTACCTACCCTACCTTTCCCTACCTATCGTAAGAACCATCTCCTTACTATAGCAAACACAACAAAAAAGAATTAGCGAAATTGGTCCAGCCGTTCACGCGTGATGCCGTGACCAAGGAAATAGGGATTCATTTTTATATATATAGATTCTAGATTATAGAGAAAAATGGGCAAGGCCCAGCAGGGCAAAGGCCTCCCTACTCTCCTTCCAAATATAGTGGAAAATAAGTTGGTCGTCACAGGACGCCCGACTGATGTGAAACATCGAAGTTGATGGTCATTGAAAGAATTTATAATCAAAGAAAATCAATGAATAAATATGGAGAGAAAAGAAATATATTTTTCTAACATGACGGGCATGATAAGAGCGTCATGCCGTTTGCTGTCACGGCATACGAGTCGGTTTTACTCCCAAGATAAACCTATAGATGTTTCACATCAGAAAATATCTGCACTAGGGCCTTAGGGCCGTCACTCACTGGCGGCACGGCACGGCAAGTGATATTTATGTGACAATTAGAAATATAACTAAGTAGTATGAAGAAAAACCTCTGCGACAGACCGACCAAAAAGTTATTTTTATAGAGGTTCCGTATTTTTCTTTTAAGTTCGGAACCTTATAAATTGCTCACACTGACTATTACTGTGATTTTAGTTTGAATGGATCACGAGGATAGATTCCGCCGAAATTACAAACACATTCGGCAGTTTGGATTCAAGTGTTTCTATACTCCGACACATGAAGGCAGCTAGTTCTGATCTCCATGCTAGATATAACACTCACTTGTGTGTCTGTTTTACACACTGTGTCTACGTCTCTCATCCAATTTTCCTTTCGTAGATCTGAGTAAAGAAATGTCTAATGAAATAAGCAGTACCTTTGTTCTCTTCTATCTTTATGTATTTTTCTCTTATGAGTGTTTTGGGTGTACATCCTAATCCTTCCTAATATTATAAATGCGAAAGTGAGTGAACAGATTTGGATGAAATCTGGCACATGGGTAGACCATGACCTGGATTAGAACAGAGGATACTTTTTATCCCGGTATTTACACGGGATCGAGACTTACGCGGGTGAAACCGTGAGGCGCAGCTAGTAAAAAATTAATAACACTATCCCCTCTCTTCCACCTTCTCTCTATTCCGTCAAATATCCTATAACCCGACGTCAAACTACCGATTGTTTTTATATTCCTTTCGTGATTAACTGTTGCAATATTCAAATATATAAGTCTACTAGTTGCCCGCCCCAGCTTCGCATGGGTAGCCCTAATTTGCAATAAAATAATATTGCGGCTATAAATTGAGATTTAAACTATCCTATCTCTCAAGTTGGATCGAACTGCACATGGTGTGGGAATTTTATTATAATCGGTTAAGTGGTTTAGGAGTCCATTGAGGACAAACATTGTGACACGAGATTTATATATATTAAGATTGGCACTGTATTAAATATTCTAGAGTTATCGAAGCAGTATCTACATAAGCATGTACTTTTGTTTTTTGTGTTCAATTCTCGGGTCGGGCAGTGTTAATCTCCACGATGATGGAGTCCACGGAGTCCAGCCCGGAGTCTGGATTTGTGCCCGGTTGATGGCAATAGGCTCACTCCTATTACATGGGACTTAACATAAGGGACTACTCACACTTATTCAGCTTAGCCCATAGAAAACAACGATTTTGTATGGAGACGCGTACGCATCGGTTCAGCTTTCGCGGCCACCAAGTATAAAATGAGGACAAATGTGTTATTATCATGCGAGTGTTATAGATAGAGTTCAGCGCTGTTCTGCCGCGTTCAGCGCTGTACGCGGCTGATAGAAGCAGAATTGTTGAAGTGTGACCAAAATCGTTCAGCGAAACGCGAATGGAGCTGAATGAGTGTGAGTAGTCCCTAACTGGCGACATGTTGGTAGCAGCTATACATTTCCAGTTTATGCTGATCTGGCATTTTAAAGGATTTCCGTACAATGCGAGGTCAGCTTATACTGGAAATTTATAGGTTGATGTGTAGCCGTGTGTACTACAGGTACACCTCTGCCTTACCCTTAGAGGAATACAAGCGTGATAATATCTTATGTTATTTTTAACCACAAATAAAACATGTTGCCCTTTTTTCCCAGCTATCAATGCGTAAAAGGCGGTCCAGACGCAAACCGAGAGAAGGTCAAAGAACAGTTCGCGTCCACCATCCGCTTCGTAGAGAACTACCTATGTAACGTGGTCACCAAGACCTGGTACTTTAGTGATCATGACCAGAATAAACTGACCTTTGAAGTCGTGAAGCTGGCAAGGGAGCTGATCTATTTTGGATTTTATAGGTAAGTTATTTTTGTTTTTTTATAACTTTGGTAAGCAGGCCCCTGATTGCCTACCGCATATTGACATCTGAAAAACTTACAGGATTGTCGAACCCGTTCACTGGGAACTCTACTAAATTAATTTAAGCTCAATACATACACGAAGCGGGTGCGTGTCGGGGCGGGTCGGGACGGGAGTACGGCGGGCTTTTATATATTGTAATTCCTTGTATTATATGAAAGTCAATGAGCAGTGGTGGCCCAGTGGTAACGGCCCCGACTTACGAGTTGTAGGTCGTGGGTTCCAACCCAAGCAGGCAGTTTACTTTGTGTAAATAATTTCATCACCACTGCTCTCAAAACGGTGAAGGAAAACATCGTGAGGAAACCGGCATGTCTTAGAACCAAAAATTCGAAGACATGTGACATCTACCAACCCGCACTGGGCCCGCGTGGTAGATTACAGCCCACTCCCTCTCACAGAGATGAGGCCTGTGTCCCAGCAGTGGGAACATTGATAGGCTGATTATGGATATGAATGTCAATTGTCAACACACGAAAAGCGTGCGCAGCTCCCGCTCCCGACCCGCTCCGCGCCCGACCCGCGTACGCTTTTCATGTGCTGATATCCATTCAATACTATGAATCACAGTTTATACCCGCCGTACTCCCGTCCCGACCCGCGCCCGACACGCACCCGCTTTCTGTATGTGTTGAGCTTTTATCCTTTTTAATGTGACCCTTGTATACCGTGATGTGACTGGTACAGCAAAAACCCCAGGATTGGCACAAGAAAAGTAAAGAGTACCCTATGCTTAGCAGTGGGTGAAGTTAGGCAGGGTGTAAACTACACTCATCCTCCATAGAAAAGGGAGGATCTTCTCACCAGACGGGTGTTATGTCTCCCAACGATGAATGTCGACACGTTGTGTTATGATAGTCGCGCGGTAAACTGCTTGCGCTATAACTATGCAGGATTTTGCGTAAAGTAAGAGCGATGTGGCGACTCATGCGACTAAGTTAAAGCTTAAGCTCCCCCTTTTTCTGTTTTCTTTGTCTCTATTGTCTTCACCCTGTATTTTAATTACGCTACCTATGAAGACTGCAACATCAATCTTTAGAGGTATGAGGCACAGGCTGTAAAATTATCTCATCCTCTATACTCTATAGAAAAGGAAGGATCCTCAGACCAGGTGGGTGTTATGTCTGGTGGGCAACGGCCCGAAAGTTAATGTCGGGAGTTTGTCTATATATTGCTCGCGCGGTAAACTCTAACATATCTTTGATGCGTAGTTCGTATGTGGCGGTGTAACCGCTACAAATCTATATTAACAGTTTATCATGAAGTTTATAAATTATTAATATATTATAATTCTCGTCACCAGCTTCAGCGACCTGCTACGTTTAACGAAGACATTATTGAGCATCTTGGACTGTGTCACCGCTATGGATCTACTCAACGAAACTAACGCTCTCTCTGGAGAGGTTGAATGTGAGTATGAAAACTTAGGTGAAACTGGTATTTACCTTTCAACATCACAACTAATAGTTGTTTTAAATCTTCGTGTTTATGGTGTCCTAGCTTGATTATCGATTTTGGAGTATAAAAATAAAAGTTGAAATCGAAAACCCAACTACGATAAAAAACGCCAACTAAAAAGGTATAAACAAGAGACTACATACAGACAAATTAAAAATCTGGAGTCTCACGTCCGTATTTAACCCGGGTTTGGGATCATTGAGGGTAGTACCAACCCACTGCATTGGTTTGGGAAAACTCAACAATAAAATTTGGTTATGTATAAACGAGCATAGGTAACCAATATATTTTCTGAAAATACTCCTTTAGGCCGGGCCGGGCCGGCCCACGGTGACTTTTTGTAGCGATGCTGTCGCGAATGTGTATCGATACAGCCGCGATGCTGTAATTATGAATGAAGAATCCTGCGCGATAGTAGTGATGCAGAAGCGCGTTTACAAAACGCGCGACAGCATCGCTACAAAAAGTCGCCGTGGGCGAGGGCCCTAAAACTTTTCCTTAAATACCAAACACCTTTTTTTTTCTATAACACTTTTCATCCGCTGTAAGCTGCCATGTTATGACGTCATATAGCCAGTTATGATCCGCGGAACGATACCACGTTTGTCAAAATACGATGAGCAGCTTAGGAGTTATGAGGTAATAGATGAACATACATACAGAGCCTTTTAAAATCATAACTCTCCTTTGGCTTTGCCGTGTCAGTTAATAAAGGTCAAGGTGTCATAGTCCAACTGTACAGAACTCATATTTTTACAAACTATTTATATTGTATTCGCAAGCAGCTCAGGAAAAGGAGCAGATGAAACTAGAGAAACGTAAGTATTACTTTTAAGGCCATCATCTGCCTATAATGTTTCCACTGCTGGGACACAGGCCTCCTCTCTGTGAGAGGGAGTGGGCCGTAATCCACCACGCGGGCCCAGTGTGGGTTGGCAGATGTCACATGTCTCCGAATTTTTGGTTCTCGGACATGCCGGTTTCTTCTCGATCTTTTCCTTCACCGTTTCGAGAGCAGTGGTGATGAAATTATTTACACAAAGTAAAGCGCCTGCCTGGGTCTGAACCCACGACCTACAACTCGTAAGTCGGGGCCGTTACCACTGGGCCACCACTGCTCACGTGATTGCTTTTAACACTTCATAATATGACACCTAAAGAAAAAAGAAAGAAAGAAAATACGTTTATTTGCCGTAAATATGACACAAAGAAAGAACAAAACAAGAAAATAATAATTTGGGGGAAAATATGCGTCACATCCACGCAAAACGGCCATCGCTCAGCATAATGCTGCGACCCTATACGAGACAGAGCCCCAGCGCTGGTTTTCTGCGACAGCCTTGTAATGCTATCTGTATCTTGCAGCTGAAGGCGGTGTGTTGCGCAGTATCGGTGATATGGGTGCTGTGATGACATCAATAACACTCGGCTCTGTAAGTTGGAATGCATTACTGTTAGTGTTAGTACACACGAGTGGCACGCGTCAGCCGCTGACGCAACTGCAGGCGTCGATGCGTCGGCGGCTGTCGTCGACAACGTGCCGCTCGTGTATTTGAGAACGGTGTTCATCGACGGTAGCCGTAGAAATGCGGCTGCAGTTGCCTCTACCTTTGACGAGTGCCGCTCGTGTGAATGAGCACGGAATCAAAATTGAACTTAAGAAGGCTTATACAGTCTACTAACACTAGGTTTTTGAATGCAACTAAAATGAGGTGAGTGCTCGGTCCCAGTCTTTGAAAAGTTTGGCACTTGCTTAGGGTAGTGCATTTAACATGTTTAAATATTTGTATGCCATTCCATGGCGAAACAAGTAAGTTCATGACAATGACCCTTATGTACCATGTTTTAAAGCAAATAAATATCTATTATATTCTAGTCAGAAGCCGAAAGCCTATGTCTCCCGCAATTTGAGTGTGGAATTCGGATGACAGTATTGTTCCGTCATAATAAAACCTAAAATTCATGGACAAAGTGGAGAGGCTGACGAAACGAAGATGATGTTTCTGCTGTCATCTATTATACATTGTAATTAAGAGCTAAGCCAAATATTTTTTGACATTCGTATAGCTCATGACATGACCCAGAGAGGTACCATAGAGAATATGAATTAAAAATACGTTCGACCATCCGCAGGCCGGCGGCAGCACGGCCAGCGCCGGCGCCGGCGCGGGCGGCGGGCTGCAGCGCAGCGCGTCGGCGCTGCTGCTGGCGCGGGAGCACCCGCTCGTCATGGACACCAAGCTCAAGATCATCGAGATACTTCAGGTGAGAAACATCGGTCAAAATCTAATACTATTAAATGAGCAATATTTGAATATTTATATATTGGTAATCAGGTTCTCGAAAACGGCTCTAATGATTTCGATGAAAGTTACATTATAGCGGTTTCCGGGGGCGAAAAATCGATCTAGCTAGGTATCATATCTGTGAAAATTGTTTTCTCTATTTTCCTTTAACCTCAAAGTCAAAGTCAAAACGTTTATTGCGAACTAAGTGTACAAAGTTGGTGTTATGCTCACAAAAAATCATGGAGATACATGTCAACAAATTGATTTAGTAAGACACGAGCTTTGTTTTTTATATCCGATGATGACGGAATAGTTATTTTCAGCACACCTATTCGAAAAACGACAATTGCCTATAGAGGATAGCGGGAGCAAAATTCAACTTTGCTCCCTAGGGAGTTTGGGGTTTCTCTCTTCTGATTGGTCCACTCCGTGCTTTTGATAGCGTACTGATTTGTGTAGTTAGGTTGGAGGCGCTCGCGTGAAATGTAACACAAATAACTATTGTGTTACATGGGGACAAAGTTATATTTTGTTCTTCCAGGGCGTTATTTTGAATTCAGAGCTAAGCGAAGGATTCTAAAATAGAATCCTGAGGTTAGCGAGGAATTCAATATATTATGCCGCCCGAGAACAAAATATTTTGTCCTCGAGTGATACACACTATTTTTCATCACTACCTATGAGAAAAATAAAAAGCTGCGTACTCGATTTTTTTTTTGCATTAAACCTTCACGCGTGCGCCTCCAACCTAACTACACAAATCAGTACGGGCTATCAAAAGCGCAGAGTGGACCAATCAGGAGAGAGAAACCCCAAACTCCCTAGGGAGCAAAGTTGAATTTTACTCCCGCTATCCTCTATAGGCAATTGTCGTTTTTCGAATAGGTGTGATGAAAATCTGTTTTCATTCCTGGTGTTTTGTTACTGCAATGGTTTTGAAGTTTACTGAGTTGCTGCTTTCAAACTTCGTTTCAAGGTCAACGGCCTCGAGGAAGATTTTTTTCTAAAGAAAACTTTAGAAAACTGTAATGGATCAGTGTACTTGTGGTTGTTTGTTTTAGGGTTCCATACCCAAAAGGTACCAACGAGACCTTTTTTACTAAGCCTACGCTGTTTTTACATCTATCATTTTAACCTTAATAGAAGGTAGCGTCAATCCACACTGTCTGACAACCTCACTTATATAGGATTAGGCTCATACTGCGTTTGGCGCTTGACGTGGCAGCACGTCGTGTCCGGGTTCGCAAGAAGTCAATCGTCATCCTGTATACCTCGTTGAGAGGTGAAACACGTGTCGATTTCTTACAGGGTTCTTTATAACTCTTTAAGAACAGTTAAGTGGATTAGGTTACTAAATATATGTCGTCTATTGTATTTTATAATACACTAGCTGACCCGTCAGACGTCCTGTAATAAATGTCAATTTCTTAAAAAAAAAAATAAAAAAAAATCACAAAAGTATTTATAGTTTTCCTTGTCACCTGATTAGTAGTTAAGGGTTTTTCATATTTAAATTAGGTGTATTTATTAAATACTAGCTGACCCGTCAGACGTTGTCATGTCAAAATTTCTATTTAGATTTTTGGGCTGTTAATTTGTTTTTCCTTATTCAAACAAAACAAAAACCTTAAACAAAAAAAAAATCAAATCGGTTGAGCCCTTTTCGAGTTTTTGCGAGACTAATGCACGGCAATTGATTTGTATATATAGATTTCCGAAAAGACACGCCTGAGTCAATTGACTGTATGTAACAACTGTTAGAGACCTTACAAATATTGAAATGATCCTTTGCATCATGATATAATCACCACCGTACCTCCAGTTCATCCTAGACGTGCGACTCGACTACCGCATCAGCTGCCTGCTGTCCATCTTCAAGAAGGAGTTCGAGCAAGCTGGAGAGCGTTCTGCTGACACCATCGGAAGAGCTGATGTTGAGGCCATCGGACTTCAGGCTGAGGGGATCTTTAGCTGTCGGTGAGTAGATAGTAGTAACTGGGGTGTTTATTGAAGGTATCTTAGGGCCTTATCATACTAGCGGTTTGCGAGCGGAGCGGGCGCGCAGCGAATGTGTCGCGACACACTGACACAACACTCACACTGTCTCACTGTCGCATGCGCCGCGTGTTCGTTGCGCACCCGTTCCGCTTTGAGGACGCTCGCAATCCGCTAGTATGATAAGGTCCTTAGTGTCAATGGTTGGTAAATCAAACAAGATCAGCGATCTTTTTATTTGTTTTATTTGGGCTGCTTACGGCCGCGTCCCATTCAGAATACGATCGTCGCACGAATATACGATCGTTGCTTTCATAAGTCAGTTTAAGTTCGGTGAAAATAACGCGTGGTCGCGCCGGCAGAGGGCGCTTTCCGGTTTTCCTAATTACTTATAAACCTATGGACTGGCCATACCTACAAAATTAGCATCCATACCTACAAAAATCGGGAACATACTATCGCCGCGTTTCGTAGGGTTCTATCTGCGAGTACATGAGAGCAAGTTACCGTTTGACACTCAGAATACGGTTTGACAGCCTCAAAAATCATCAAACTTGGCACTAAACATGGCGACCGGTCACGTATAGACATAACTTTGACGTCACAGAAAAGTTTTGCCAAATTAAAGTCCTTGACAAACATAATATAGGCTGACTGGTAATTACTGACCGATATTTAAACACGTAACTTTACTCATCATTATGAACAAGTTTTATTATAGGACCAAACCTGAAATCGCGAAAAAAATCTGCTGCTCCCTACATCATGTTCGCTTAACTCATCAAAATGTAAGGAACAGCTGATTTCTTTTGAATAGTCTGCCTATAGTAGAATGTGACATCTCCTTAGCTTTTCTACCTCAATGGGTTTTCCCTTCGATCACAATACCATTGTTCGAAGGGTTTTCCTAACAAAAAGTGACATAATGGACGGAACGATCGTGTACTCGCGCAACGATTGTTATTAAATAGGACGCTCGATACAGCTAAAAAAAAAAACACACAATGTAAATTACAAAGAGCCACTTACAAACCTCCACAGTTAGCAAGAGAGTTCTGTTGTTTTTCATTTACAAATGAAATTGCGGAATATTACGAGTATCATTGAACTTTGAATCAAGTTTAAAAAAGAGTTACGACTTCGATCAATTGCGATTGATCATTTGCTATCAATTTTTACTGTAGTAATATTGTCAATCGCTTCAATTGTATTGTATTGACGATCAATTTGCGCATCAATGTGTATCAATCAAGTAAAAATTGATAATTGCAATTGATCGTTTCGGGGACCCTTAAATCATTGTGTTAAATAAATAAATGAGTTCTACCTAGTCTGGACAGTGCCTATCTGGACACTAAAACATACTTAGAACTTTTTGAATAATTTTGTTTGATTTATAAACCGCTTATTTATTGATTAGTTTACAATATTTCTCTTATGTAGGTACTTAACAATTAGTTTGATAGACAATTCAATTTCTTTCCTATATAACTTAACATTTGGTAAATTTTTACTATCATATTTCAATCTTTCGATTTCTTAAATAACTTTTTCTCACATTTTCTCTTCATATTTAAAACAAACTTCTTAGTAAAATAAATATTGTTATGTCTGTAAAATAACTGTTCATAAATCATTGTAGAAAATGTACAAACTGTAAAATTAAAAATCTTTTTTCAGATCATTATTTGTAAACTTTAGTCGCTGTAAAATCTATTTCTATCTTTAATTTTAAAGACTGAGTTTCAATGAATCATTTTTCATTCTTGGCTTGCTTCGGCTTTAGCAGATATTGTCTTTCAGTGAGAGAGAGAGATGGACCGATACAGGACGAATAGTGCTATCTTTTTTTCGCACTGGGACAATGATGATAACTTGGCACTTTTATATAAGCGGCCACTGGACACTAACAGAGATGTTGACAAAAAAAATGTTTTGTCCGTCAGATATATTATAAAAAAAATATTGGACACGTACTTTTTCTATTTTTACGTAATCAAAAGATTACGGCAATACATTGAGCTTAAATGTGGCATGACGTCACTCTCCGGTAGATTTTATACTGACTTGTGACGTAGCGATCCCAACATAATGCGTTTTAATTCTATAATTTTTTATTAATTTTAAAGCAAAAAATACTAATATTCAAATATTTTTTTTATTATTAGACTGACGGACTAAATAGTTTTTTTTCCCCGTCAACATCTCTTTGTGAAGATGACTAGAAAATAAATACGCTGATATTTTCGTCCTTAAGTTCATTGAAACTCAAGTAGAATCTCCAAATATTTCAATCTTCGAATAAATGTTTATATCATTTGTAGAAGTATCTCTTTTATCTATAGCTGGTAATCATTATCAGTGACTAACGCATGCTGACTGGTGACGGGGCATTAAACTTCTATGGTCATTACATATAGACAACAAAAACGGGTTCAACTTATACTAGATAAATTAGCTTTTTCACTTGATTCTAATGGGGATCAAAATTAGCATCTAAAACAGCAATTTGGCTAGTTTGTACTTAAGAGCGTGCATTCTAAAAGTTGGCAACGTTGTAAATAGCTGTCATATATGTACCTGTTTTGATTAATTTGGAAATAAATACTGTATGGAAATAAGAAATGTGGCTAACTAACTAACTAGAATATTAATAATGAATTGCAATTATAACATTGAATTTGATGTTGTTCCCGTTTTAGGTGTAAAAAAGGCATTTGGAAAGTTTCCAAATACTTTTTTTACATCTAAAACTAAATATTCGGTGTTACGATATTAATTATTGCTATTCATTATTAATATTCTAGTTAGTTAGTTAGCCACATTTCTTATTTCCATACAGTATTATTTCCAAATTAATCAAAACACGTGAATATTTGACAGCTATTTACGACGTAGCCAACTTTTAGGATGCACCCTCTTAAGGTGGATGTAAAAAGGTAGCCCGCGAAATTTTCTAAGGTTTTTTGTAATCTGCAGGTCAATGTCAGGTTGTATTTAGATCAAAATACGATTCGCGACTCTAAAAAATATGTATTTACATAATTATAAGCATAAGAATCATAAACACATCTCTCTAAAGAAATGTTAGGTTAAGTTAAAATGGTGTCAAATCTCATGATTTCATGAAAATGTCATTCAATAGGTTAATTTGCACTTAGAGAGTTGTATTGTGCATTAGGGGTACACTACATAAATACGAAAAACTTTATTCCGAAAGTCACAAATACGAATTTCAAAATACCGATTATCAGAATTCCGAATGGTTCTAAATCCCTAATATAACAACTCCGATTTATCATTCATCCTATTTTTATAATTCCAAAATTTCAATATTCCTAACGTTTATAATTACTATTCTCAAAATACCGAGTTTTAATAGATCGTATAACAAAAAGTCCGGCTTAATGATAATTCGAAACATCAAAAATACGAATTCCGATTATTAAAGTACAGATTAATTAGAATTCCGAAATAAAAAGGCCTTGTAAAACTGAAAAGCAAGACAACAAAACACACTGATCACAGTTCCAACCTAACCGAAATGATTCACCAACAATAGAGGGGATCTGGCACTCGGCGGCCGCTGCCGCGGCACGCTCCCTGCGGTCGCTCGCCTTCGCGCGTTAGGGTCACTAATCTAACCTAACCTAACCCAAATGATTCACCAACAATAGAGGGGATCTGGCGCTCGGCGACCGCTCCCACGGCACGCTCCCTACGGTCGCTCGCCTTCACGCGTTAATGGTTACTGATCTAACCTAACCTAACCCAAATGATCTACCAACAATAGAGGGGATCTGGGACTTGGTTAATGGTCACTGATCTAACCTAACCTAAATGATTAACCAACAATAGAGGGGACCAAAGTAGACGTTTTTAAATTAAAAACTCATATATTTTGAATTAATATGCGTAACTAAATATTATACTACTTAATTGAATCAGAATCCTAATTTTATTAGTATTGAAAATCGGAATGTCGTTTTTCGGACCGAAAACCCATCGAGCATTTGATTCTTCGAACGTATGAAAATCGGAAAACAAACAAATCGCATTTATGACTTTCGGTAAAATAAGTTTCGTGATTTTTAATAATAGACATTATAATTCTTAGGGATTATGAAATTTGGACTTTTGAAAATCGGAACAACGAAATTCGGAATAAAATATTTCGGAGTATTTGGGTGTTCCCGTGCATTAGTGATCGAAGGTTGTATTGAAGATTTTGAATAATTATCATTCTATTATAGTAATATTCTAGTAAATGCGTATGTGTTGCGGTCGCGAATCATTTTGTGATCAATATACAATCATAAACAGACCTATAAATTGTAAAAACGCAAGAAAAATTTGCGGGCTACCTTTGCGTAAACTCCACCTTAAAAACAAAAATTTACATAACTTAACTTGCAACAAGTAACAAGAGAGAAAAATAACTGTTGACGTGTTGAGTAAGATTCTAATTTTGTCAAAAAATTTTACTACTTACTCACCAAAAAAATAACCCACGGCAACGTACTACTGAGATAAATAGTAGCCTGTGACCTAATCCAGGTCAGGGTCTACCCATGTGCTAAAGGGGTTTGAAGATTTTTGTATGGAGGGTGGCCCTAACGTGATGCCGCCATTTTGATTTTTTTTCAGAATGGCGGTGAAAATCGAAAGTTATATATTTAGATAGAGGACACTTATACAAACAAAAAATGTCATATAACATAATATCCTAAAGCGTCAGGTTTCGGAGTTATTCACCGAAATATAAGTCCAAAACTGAACACTGAAACCAGATATTTTTGTTTTTTTTCCCTCAAGTAAGTACCTATATTGAACTATAAAAACATAATTGCATCATGTATAGGTAATATTTTAGTTAAGAACGAAAGAGACAAAAATGTATGTATACCCCCCGCCGAATGAGGACGTGTGTTATATTTATGGTATAATAATATGTATTAAATGGTGCATGGCATGGGCGCGACACCAAGAAAATCCTATTCAGCCTCCCGCTGCCTTCTTGGATGATATTATTTATACCGAATATGATTAAAAAATCTAATGTTTTATCCACTAGGTATAGTCAATTAATTCATGTGTAAATAACTTAATCAACACCGATGGATCGAAGACCGACTCCGGCACCGGAGTAGGAGTCTTCTCACACGACTTCAACATAAATATATCCAGCCCGCTGGGAATGTTCAACACCGTCTATCAGGCGGAGTGCGTGGGCATCATACAAGCGGTCCACGCCCTAAAAGCTAGGAGAGTTACGGACATGCACATACGGATACTCTCCGATAGCGCCTCAGTTCTCCAATCCCTACAGAAAAAATGTATAACCTCAACGCTAACACTAGAATGCCACAATGAACTAGAACAATTAACGGTATCTAGCCGCAACACGGTGACACTACAATGGATAAAAGGACACAGTGGATCGCTAGGTAACGACGCAGCTGACGAACTGGCCAGACGAGGGTCCAGCACGACAGTCTGCGGACCCGAGCCTATCGTACCCATCCCCTTCAACCAATTACGCAGGTGGCTACAGGAGCTCACCCACACACAAGCGGAGACCTGGTGGACTTCGACACCAGGCTGCAGGCAGTCCAAGGAAGCTATGCCATTTTTGGATAGCAAGCTGACCAGGCGTTTACTACGCCTGGACAGAAATGGCCTGCGCCTGGTGGCGGGGACCATCACGGGACACTGCTCGCTAAACAAACACTTCCACACGATAGGCATAACGGACAGTCCTCTGTGCAGGGCTTGCATGGAGGCTGAGGAGACCGTCGCGCACGTGCTCTTTGAATGCACAGGCGTCACCCAGATTAGAGCAGAAACCCTCGGGTCACCCAGATCTTACACAGATGTTCTAAACAAACCAGGAGTTTTAATTAACTTCTGGAGGGAGGTGGGCTGGTTGGAATAACCCCCCCAAACGGCCGCCATGGCCCACGCACAATGGTCCACTTGACGGACTAAGTGCGGAAACCAAACCCTATAACATAGAACATAGAACATAGAACTTAATCAACATGAAGTAACTACAATATAAATAAATAAATTCGATATAAGAATTGTTGTTTTTTATCGTTGTATATCTCGGAAACGTGACGCTTTATGATGTTATGTTATATGAAGTTTTATGTTTGTATAAGTGTCCCCTATCTAAATATATGACATTAATTGGGCACCTCGATTTTGAAAAAAAATCAAAATTGTGGCTGTTTTTAGGGCCAAAATCTTCAAACCCCTTTCATTGAAATTTGTTCAGCCGTTGAGGCGTAATTGTATAACAAACATACAGACTTTCACATTTCAGGGTCTCGTTCCTGTATTATGGATTACTAACATACACAACTCAAATTTCATATCACTTTCATACACCTATATGTAATGACCAAAACTCTAATAAGAATCGATTTGTCAATAAACTATTCTAGTTCTGGGATAATGACATGTAACGGTACTAATGTGAAATGTTTTTCAGAGCGATACAGACTGTGCCTGACAGCTGTCTTCCAAAAAATGTAGATTTGTTAGTATGACATAGTATATGCATGGAATGATTAACTTAGCATGCGGTGGGGGATTGATACTAATCAGCTTTGTAACTTATCTTTTTGGTCCTTCGAACGCCTTTGAACATACAGACTTTTAGAACAAATACGATTATACAGCCTATGGTATTAGTCCCGCCTCGGTACATTTGTGTACTTGAAGTATTAAATAAATATAATAAAAATACCGTATAGCGCATCAACGGCTCCTCCGGCCCGTGATGACCGCCGGCGGCCCAGATGACCCGCGTCCTCTTTTGCACATACTCCAAGATTACATTCTGTCTTCTAATTCAGTCGACTTGGGGTGCATGATATTCAGTGGATATTTTCAGAAAATACCAGATAATTTCACTAAATAAAATTATTATTATTATCATAATATTATTCGTTTCTTTTTTAATATCAACGGCGACGTTCAAAGGACAAAAAGAGCAAGTTATTGCAAGAAACTCCAAATAATAACCTTGCATGTCATGCTGACCTTGTGAAAATGATTTACAGAATTTATAAACTAACTATTAACCCTTGTTTTAGAAGTATTATGAACTTTAGAATTAGTCGTATATTTGTTAGGAATAGAAATCATGGAAAATTAGTAGTGACTTACCGAAGCTTCATATTCGGCCATTTTCAGCCAAAAAATCATGATTCGGCCATATTTTCGTTTTCGGCCATAAAACAGCCGAAGCTTTGGCCAAGCCGAAAATCAGTGGTTCGTGAATTGTCGCGCGTCATTCGGCCTACTTCGTAAAGCTCGGCAATATCAGGTGAATCAATACAACAAGAAAAATACACAAAATGTTGTATCCTCTAATGGCATTATCGTGTTTTTTTTTTTTAATAATAATATAATAAAATATTTTATTTCCAAGTAACAAGACTCATATTGTTAGTAACACTTACAAACTATGTTAGTAATATACCTAAACAACTACACAACAAAAGAAATGAACTCAAACAATAAAATTAACCATTAGAAGGACTATGCAGCTGACTTAAAAAGTAAATGATAGGGCAATCCAGTTTACTAGCAATGACAACCAGGAGACTGTTCGAGCTGGCACGCACTCTGCGCAAAAGGGATGCTGCACGCTTGCGTCTGATCGCAGCGAAGCCGTCAGTTTGCGCGTCTGCGAACATACCCGAGGCACTGCAACGTTAAAGTCTATATTTGCTCTTTCTCTCTCTAGGTGTAAAACAAAACAAGCAAGATTTCAGTGTACAGCGGAAATATTAATATTATTTAATGCCTAAATCATTTTCGTTTTCGGCCGAAAATAAGACTCAAGACTTCCTTTTCGTTCGAACACTAACAATAAGTAAAATCTTGGGAAACATTTCGGCACATTTCATTAACAAACGTTAAAGCTACTGAGCACCGTTTTGAAATATTGTGTCGGCACTTCTAATTTCACATTTAGAATTTTGGTGATCCCACCATCGCTATTTTATCACCGGACTACCAGGCGTACTGCAGGGTACCTTCCGCACTTTTTTGATTCAGCGCTTCTCCTCCACATTTATAATGCCCACAGCCAAAATGTGGAACTCTTTGCCAGCGTCTGTGTTCCCTTCGACATATAACCCGTCTGCCTTCAAAGAGTGAACAGGTATCTTTTGGGTACGCTCGAATGCTCGATCCATCATAGACCTCATCAATTGTTTTCCATCATGCGAGATCAAAGTCAAGCGCCCATTCAGCAATGAAAAAAAAAAAAACACAATTTGTCCTAGTTCAGATGTAGCTTACTATGCAGATTCTCCACACCGTCGTTTAGTCGAGTAACTCTTTTTAGGGGAAAATACGCATGAAGACCTTTACACGATTTAGGCAGCACAAAGGTCCGGTTAGGTTAAGAAAGGCTTCAAAAAAGGAAACTAATACTCACGTTTAATTTCGGGCTTGGCCGACTTGTTTCGAACTGTAACGGAGTAAGTCAAGAGCTCACCGGTTAACATTAAAAAACTTATTTCACGAAAGTTAAAATTACCGTATAAAAATTACAGTACTTTTTATGTTATAGGATCTGCATTTTTCATTTGATGTATAGTTTTAGGAATGTACTGTGTGCCCTGTGAATTTAAAGGTGCATGTGAGAATATTGCTACTAACCATTATTGCTTGTGGGGTTCAAAGGATTTTCTAATACCCTCGCTTTTGTCAGTACAATGGCTTCTGCGCGGGAGTTGAATTTGTAACGAATTCGTTGAAATTTGGGTTTTGGATGATATTTATTTATTTTTGTTACCAGTTACTAATAAAATAATAATTTGTAGATTTTACTAATGTTATATCTGGATTGGTATATTTGTACCCGATTTTAAAGTTTTGGTCACTTTGCCATAAAGGATTTCCCGCAGCTTTAGTCCTTTAAAATTCTAAAATATTTATTCTAAGTTCTATCTGGATAAACATTTTCGATACTCATATTAATTCCCGATATGATCTGTCCAAAACACTGTCCCTTGCCCGCGAAATATATATCTTTTCCTTCTATTTCGATAACTCGAGGAATGTATTACAATTTTTGTCCATATATTTATTCAAATTTATATCTCTATCTTTATACTATGCGTCCATTTCGGCGGTGTCAGTTGAGTCTTGCTTAAAACCTCCGCTTCATCTAAAGCACAGTCGCAAAACCCGACGAGTTTCGTACGCCGACCGATCACTACTTAGCTATCTCAGTCGATCTGCCATATCGTTCACAAAGCGATGAGCAAGCGAGACGACATTATACGCGCGAGCAAGACAAATAGTGATAGTCAGTGCACGAACTTGATCCTGTTTTGTGGTTGTGATTTACCGAACATCAAAATCCACCAATGTCTGTTCTATCAACCCTCAACCTGCCCAGGGATGGATTGGACCTGGACGAATGCGGAGGCCGCATGGTACTCCGAGTCCTACTACAACTGTGCTCACAAGGGGCCTCGGCAGCCCTTGTGTCGGGGGCCCTGGCATTGCTGTTCAGGCATTTCAGTCAGAGACAGGAAGTTTTGGCTGCTTTTAAGCAGGTTTGTTGATTTTTTCTCACACTTTTGCCCGGGCATTGATAGCTTAATCTAGCAAAATTCTTAGATTAAGCTATGGCTACTGCCTCTCTGCAAACATACATTTATAGCACGACCCCAGTTAGAGGGATCGACGATCTTAAAAAAGCTACTGGGGCAAGCTGGATGCGAAAGATGGAGAACAAGCTATTGTGCAACTTTGGAGATGCATATGTCCAGCAATTGATTGTGAAAAGCTGTGTTGATGGATTGACTGAACCGAACACAGACTTGACTCTATTAATGCAGAAAAAAAGAAAAAAAATTGTCTTAGAAACACGTGCATAAAAAAAAGGTAAAACTTCGACTAGAACAAAAAAAAAACAATAGATTTAAATATCACAATCACGAGCACAAAACAGAAATAGTCGGCAGCTGCTGGCACGTCATGACTGTGACAAGAAGGCTACCACTCAGCATGATGCTGTGCTATGGGGAGCCACAGCACAGCGCTAATTTGCAGTGGTTACCCGAAAAAGACGTACGGAAACCAAGTCAGGTTTGAATTATACAATGCTGCAATGTACCACGCTCAACATTGGCTCTTGCTTGAGATTAAATAAATGAACACAAAATTCGGCGTCAATCACAAGACAAACACAATTGGCATATTAATCAATCATTCCATCAGATTCCACGATATAAACATCAATTCTGTCTTTGTACAGTAATTTTTACTTTTGCATATTACGAGTATTATAGGTAGTTTATATAAATGAAATATTAAAACCAACTGTTTGAACCATTGTTCTTTTTTCTCCCACCAGGTACAACTCCTAGTCTCAGATGCAGACGTAGAGTCCTACAAGCAGATCAAGGCAGATCTGGACCTCCTGAGACAAAGCGTCGAGAAGTCTGAACTCTGGGTGTTCAATAAAGGACGCGCTGTGCTTATTGATGAGCATATTAGTGAGTTAAAGACAATTTTCTGAATCTCAAATCTTTCAATTTTATTTGATTTACATCAATGCAACCAAGCATGTTGTTGTAAAAAGAAACAAATTTACACATTAACGCGTAAAAAATTCTCGTAGTTCGTCATTGATTCTGGAATTTATAATTAATTTACTTAGTTTGAATGTTCGCGCTCAAAAAACGTAAATACGCACGGACGAGGAAGAATTATCTACCGAGCGGCCGTAGATAATGATTTAAAGGTCACTGCCGAGACAAAATACTGTTACTTTATTATACTGTGGTTGTGCTTTTATATTGCCACTTGTAGAGGCTGTTTTAATTCTGGAATAAATTATCCTAAATCATGAATATATTCCAAAATAATATTGTGTTTCCGAGACCCGAGTTCTCTATTCTTCTTTACTTCTTACTATACTGTATCTATCAGGTCTAACAGGTACAGTGGGTCCAGGCGGCGCAGTGTTGGAACGCAACGCGTCTCTGGACAATGTTCTAGACACGTCCAGAACTGCTAAACATGACCACAACGAATATAAGAAGATTAAAGAAGTAAGTAACCTATATTGTGTCACAGATTAATACGGATGGTCGACTCCGCAAAATCAATTAAATAAACAAATCGGGCAGTCTTTGGGGACTGCCGATAGAATTGAAAACTAAGTAACTTTTTGATTCCCGCGTTGTTGACTTTAATTCGAGCGTAAGGTGACAATGACGCGAGTTCCATGATTTTTGTTCACTCAAAAAGTGCTCGACGCGCATAAAGAAGTGTTCACTTTAAAAAGCGACTGTTGCAACGACACAATAAAATGCAATTCAGGTCGCACAGCGCTGATTACCTAATAGTATAGTTTTTATTTTTTTTGTATTATGTTTAGTACAAGGTGGCAGGGACATCGACGCGAAGCCGGTAACCATGGATTCAGTACATGATTCTGAAACCCCCTGCGTTGAAATTTTTCGCAGGTTATAAAAAAAAAATCTGCTGTTTCATAGAAAAGTGCAATACCTACGCGGTCAAAATGTATGGAACAGCAGATTTTTTTTAAAATAACCGAGGAAAATTTTTAACGCAGGGGGGTTCAGAATCATGTACTGAATCGATGTCCTGACACCCTGTATAGAACCCGTATATCATGACACGTCCGTAAGCCGTGATGCAAATATTTACGATGACGTTTAAGAGGGTTTATCCTAAAAGTTGGCAACGTCTCACGTAGCTGTCAAATATTTACCTGTTTTGATTAATTTGGCAATATTACTGTATGGAAATAAGTAAAAAAAATATTTGGTAACTAGAAAGTTTTCAAATACTTTTTTACATCTCAAACTTAATATTCGGTATTAAGATATTAATTATTGCATATCATAATCAATATTAAAGTTCGCTAGTTAGCCACATTTCTTATTTCCATACAGTAATATTGCCATTGCCAAATTAATCAAAACAGGGAAATATTTGACATATATGTATTTGCGACGTTGCCCACTATCAGAATGAACGCTCTTAAGAACACTTCACCTTCAGACTTTAAAACGAATTCAAAATGTTTAAAAAAGCAGTGTTGTCCCACAGATTCTACAACGCATGATCAAATACTGCACGCACGGGAATAGTGGCGCGGGCGAGAGTGGCCGGCCACGCAGACACGAACAACGACTGCTCAGGAACATCGGAGTGCACAATATTGTACTGGATTTACTGCAGGTATGTACAGCTGCCGCACGGGTCGATCTGTCAGGTTAAGCTACGCTTTCCAGGGTTGCTCAGTAGTCTGGTGACCATCATTACATACCGAGACTCCCCGTGCCTCGGAAAGCACGTTAAGCCGTTGGTCCCGGCTCTCATTCGTGGTCTTTGACAGTCGTTACGAGTCGTCAGAAGCCCGAAAGTCTGACACCAGTCTTAACAAGGGGTTTTGTATTACCCAGTTACTGTTGTGGAGGTCAGATAGGCAGTCGCTCCATGTAAAATACTGGTATTCAGCTGCATCCGGTTAAACCGGAAGCCGACCCCAACATGGTTGGGAAAAGGGTAGGCAGATTGATGTACAGCTACCGCGTACCGGAAGGCCTCCCACAAGATGGACCGATGACCTTTTGAAGGCCGCAGGAATCCGCTGGATGTGGGAAGCACAGAATCGATCGAAGTGGTGGGGCTTGAGGGAGGCCTATGTCCAGCAGTGGACGTCTTTCGGCTGAAATGATGATGATGATGTACAGTTTTAGCTTGTTTCAGGAGCCTTTGGGAAGTTTATTTATAAACGTTGATTTAGTTAAGGGTGTTTAAACGTCAAAAATGTATGGTTAAACAGTCGTTAATCATTACTTAACTTTAAGCAACGTTTATAAATAAACGAGTAATTCGGGGGTAGATTTGAGTTTTTAAGATTTGTCTACGTGGGGAAACCAAAACTATGAGAAATGAAGACAAATAGTCAAAAGGGTAATATTTTATAATCGAATATTATATAAGAGCAGTGGTGGCCCAGTGGTATCTGCCCCGACTTACGAATTGTAGGTCGTGGTCGTGGGTTCTAACTCAAGCAGGCGTTTTACTTTGTGTAAATAATTTCATCACCACTGCTCTCAAAAATGGTGAAAGAAAACATCGTGAGGAAACCGGCATGTCTTAGAACCAAAAATTCGAAGACGTGACATCTAACCCGCACTGGGCCCGCGTGGATTACGGCCCAGTCCCTCTCATAGGGAGGAGGCCTGAGTCCCAGTAATGGGAACATTAATAGGCTGATTAAGAATATTATATTATGATGTTAAAATCAATGTGTTCTTAATGTAGAATGATTTCATACACATAAATTGAATTGAAATAATAAAACAGAAACGAAATTGGCTCGAAGATATTTAAGTAAGGAAATTATTTATTAAAAAAACTTAACGCATAAACAATAAATACCAATATTATGTGTATTAGAACCCCAAACGAGTAACTATAGTAATATATGTATTAAACATAGTTCTCGTCTCATGATCCATGCCTCTCAATGTCCAGACATCGCCCTGGCGGGCAAGCGTGAGTGCTTTTACTTTCTGAATGCGTGCATGCTGCAAGATTCGAATGAGGACCTACATTGGCAAAATCCTTCCATCCGAATTTACATCGTCTTAAGAAAGCGTGCATTCTGAAGTGGGCAACATCGCAAATAGATGTCAAATATTTCGCTGTATTGATTAATTTTGCAATTTTACTGTATGGAAATATGAAATATGGCTAACTATTGAACTAAAATATTGATTTTGAAATGCAATAATTAATATCGTAACACCGAATATTTAGTTTTAGATGTAAAAAAGTATTTGGGAACTTTCCAAATGCGATTTTTACACCTAAAAGGTTACAAGTTTACAACATCAAATTCAGTGTTATAATTGCAATTAATTGCTAATACTCTATACATTTGTTAGCGAAATTTCATATTTCCATACTGTAAATTGCCAACAATTAATCAAAACAGTTAAATATTTGACAGCTATTTACGACGTTGCCACCTTTTAGGATGAACGGTCTTAAGTCTCATACTGAAGAACTCTGATTTATTATTAAGGATTATAATAATAAACTCTGGTCGAATGCTTTACAAGGTTATTTTCACGAAATACACAACCTTCTTCAAAAGACTGAAAACTAACTTACTGTCTGATTACATAACCGTGTTTATCAGGTATTCAGACTAAACAACTGTTTAACACGAAAGTTATGGTTGGAGTTTAACGTTAAACTGACATTGACTTGCTGTAGTAAAATTACCTGAAAACCATATAAAAGCCTTAAAATGCCAGCACAAAAAATAACTCCTCTCACGTTTTTCTATATAAATTTTCATTAAAAAAAAATATCTAAAATCCTTTATATTTTGATTTCTATCCAGGTTCCTCACGACGAAGATGACCTAGGCATGGACGAACTGCTGGCTTTAGCCCATGAGTTCCTACAGCACTTCTGTCATGGCAACCAGCAGAACCAGGCCATTCTTCATAAACATCTAGACCTGTTCCTGAATGCTGGAGTGAGTATGATGGTCACAGTTATTTTTGTTTTTAGCAGGTGCTGAGTCAAAGCAAGTTTTATCCTGCGCACACTGGCGGACGGCAGGGGAGATGACTTTTAATTTATCAATTGAATTTAATACTTATCTAATCGAAATAAGGTATATATTTCAATTATCGGTGATAGAGCTTGGAGCATCGCAGCACAGTTTTCTCTGGAGCTGGCTTTGAATTTTTGCACATTTCGAAATGCTAAGGTTTAAATGATCTGCAGGTCCGACTATTCCTGTAGCACATGTATCACTTAGCGTGTGATATTATTATGCTTAATTGAAAGCTCTTACTGACGACTCTCCGGTAGAACACTAGGCTTGCTACCTTTAGAATTTTATATCACCATACAATGTTATACTGGTACGATTCAGAACAATGCTGCACGAGGCAGTGCTACCTTGTCACTACTGGTCCCCATACATTTTATATAGGTTTATATGAGATTACATTCCGAGCACGGCAGTAATGCTACGCGTCATTGCTGTGACGGCACTGCTGCGCGGGAGTGTGGCCCTGCCGCCGCGGTAGACCATTAGTGCAGCGTTCATTACTGCGATAACATGTGAATGTTGACAACTGTACAGAAGTAAATGCCCACAATATCAGCCCTGCAATTAACCCAATATTGTGGAGTAGTCTTCATATCTTAGTCATACATAGTCTTCATAATCCATAAAGTTTTCTAATAAAATCTCATTACTTATTACCTACCTTTCTATTCCCCAGATCCGCGAAGCTCAAACCGTCTGCTCAATCTTCAAAGACAACGCTGCTCTGTGCGGTCACGAAGGTAACGAGAAGGTTGTGGGCCACTTTGTGCACTGCATCGAGTCGCGAGGCAGGCGGCCAGAGTACCTGCACTTTCTGCAAACCATAGTGCACGCAGACACGCACTACATACGTAGGAGCCAGGACCTGGTCATGCAAGAGGCGAGTCCTTTAATCTTTCCAACCATTTATTTAACTTTTGACAGCTAAAGTAAGTGCTGTCCAAATTGCATTTCTGACACGATTTCGAAATTCATGATGAATTTAATCGTTTTTAAATAATCATTAAAATTAAATAATTGAATTAATATTATCATCGAATTCAAAATTAGATGAAAAAAACAAACCCATAAAGCATTGCATTTTTTCACTTTGACTGGAAGCTTGGGAAAAGGCTAGGCAGATTGATTGATACTCTTGTTAAACGACCACCATCTTCGAACAACTGGAGAAAGTGTAGATTAACCTCGCTAAAAATAATCCGTTCTACGAACCTATTTTGTTTTCGATCCTCAGATGGTGAACGCCGGTGAGGACGTGCTAGTATTCTACAACGACAAAGTGTCTTTCAACAACTTCATACAGATGATGAAACAGTTCCGGATGGGCAAAGAAATGCCAGAAGCACTCAGGTAAGGTTAAGTTAGGTTTAGTAAAGCGACACACTTTACGCCGATATTACATTACCGTAATGCCTTGGTTAAACGTAACGAGCAGATGGCTGAGACAGCAAAATGATACTAGGCCGAGAGAGTCGGGTGGACGAGTAGGTGTTTACGCATATTTTTTTGCAAACAAGAACACAAGAAAACACAACAAAATCGCGGGAAACCGTAACGTGTTGCGAGCGACGTGAGTGTACCGAATGTCGAATACGCACCGAGTGCATGTTTATATCTGCCAAGTGGCCAAGCGAGTTAGTGCGGGGAAGCGCGGGGGGGAATACACTCGGTCTATTAAATATTAATCAATCTTTATTTGTGAACACAGGTATTACAAACTGTCACAAAAGAAAAAATATATGAAAGTCTACATAATTCTGTGATCCTTTTATTTGCAATCGTTTTACGTACTAAAGTAATTCCCGACCCATTCTGTAATATCTGGGAAGTTGATTCTGGGAAAGGATGGTACGGACGGTTAAAGAGATGCTAATACGGGTCCTTGGTAGGGCAGCACTTAAATATAATAAACTGTTGGCTGTGTTGTGTGAAACCGAAGCTATGATTAATTCACGGCCACTACCTACCTACCTAGGATACCTATATGTAGGGGGGTGTATGTAGGGGATTACCTATATCGTCGGCGTCAGTGCAGGACCTTGTAAATGCACTACACCCTTTTTTACAGGAGAGACTAAAAACTGCTTTAAATTTCACCCAACAAGCATGTCGAAGGTCCTAGATTCGTCTGTTTTACCGACTGTTCGCACTGACTAACTACCTCAATGTTTTACCGTTGGATGGCAGGCTACTAAATCAATTTTGATGAAAAAACGATTTTCCAAAAAAATGTAGATACAAGGTCCTGCACTGACGCGGACGATATGTAGCTGACACTACGGAAAATTTAGCTCCGTTGACTCCTTCAATGTTTTTACATGTAGGAAAAGAAGGGAAAGATGTCCTAGATATGGGTCATATTGATGGTCATCTCTTGACTGGACGTTGGCGTTATATTAAAAGCCTATGTGGCGATCTGAAGCAGCGTTTTCGCAGCGAATTCCTGGCTCTACTTACTCAGAAATCAACTAATATTAATCCAGTTGAAATCGGGGACATAGTTTTGATAGGGTCCGATAATGTAAAGAGGGTTAAATGACCATTAGGTTGTTGTTGAGACCTTGCAAGGGGTGGATGGTCATAGGCGTGTAGCGCGGGTTAGACCCGCAAGAGGTGAATTAATTAGACCTCTGCAGCGCCTCTTCCCTTTAGAGGTTCGTCATAGGGATGTGCCAACCACTGCGCCTGCACCAGGGCCGTAGGCAGGGGGGGTTTTGGGGGTTCAAACCCTCCCCAAAATGTGAGAAACCAGAATCTCAATCCAGAGATCGACCCTCCTAGGGTACCTCCGTACTCTAATACATCTGATAATTGTAATCTTTATAATCTTCAAAGAAAACGTACGTCTGTATTTTTATCAAGTCTAATTTGAATGAATTCCTGAGAGAGTCTATCCTAGTATCCTATCCTCTATTGGGTGAATTTGCTTTGGAAAATGTTATTGATAACTTTGATAATAACAATCATATTAATGTGGTTAAGAGAGTATTTAATTATAAGAATAGTGTGAATTTTGGACAACGAATACTTGAACATAACTGGAGTGCTATGGGAATCAACACATTTTTGAAGACTTTTGGTAAGATATTTCAGCATAGTTTTAGGAAACGGAAACAAATAATTAAATTAAGACGTAATTTCCAATTAAAGTGGGTCACAAGAGGTGTGAAAACATCGAGTAAAATGAAACGACTCTTATGCTCTAGTGGCAATAAACTCCACGCTAGTGTCCTTAACTACAAATATAATTATGTTAGAATTTATAGAAGAGTAATTTCGAATGCTAAAAAACTTACAGTCAGTGAAAAAATTAAACAATCAAAAAATTCAAGTAGGGAAATTTGGAAAGTTATAAATAAGAGTACAAATAGGGTTAAATCAATGCGGGCAGAAATTCGCTTTAAAATAAAAAACCAAATAATAGATAACCCAGAGGAAGTAGCTGACATTCTAGTAAAGCAATTCGATCACAAGTTCATCATGCCTGGTAATGGTGGTCAGGATGCTGTCGTTTTTCTACAACAAAGCACGGAAAGAGTGGAAAACAATTTAGATATTTCGCTAACTACTCCGAATGAAATCTCAAAAATTGTGAATAGTATGCAGAATAAGAAGTCTTGTGGCTATGATGAAATTCCAATATCAGTAATTAAAGACAATTTACCAATTTTATCTGAGCCGCTTTCGACTTTCTATAATAAGTGCATTGTAGAAGGCATTTTTCCGGAACAACTAAAAATTGCTAAGATCGCCCCAATTCATAAAAAGGGCGCAAAAACTGATCCGATAAACTATAGGCCTATTTCTTTGTTGCCCACTTTGGCAAAAATTTTTGAAAAGGTTTTAAAAGACCGCTTAAGTAGACATCTTAATTTGAATAAAGTAATTAATCTAAGACAATTTGGATACCAGAAGAATGTTGGTACAGGAGATGCTATATATACGTTAATAAATGATGTAGTTAAAAAAATTAATTGTAAAATGAGGGTAGCTGGTATTTACTTGGATTTAAGCGCGGCTTTTGACACTATTGACCATACACTACTTATCACAAAATTGGAGCACTATGGCGTAAGAGGTAAAGCTTTACAACTCTTCTCTTCGTATCTCAAAAATAGAAAAATGTTTGTCGAACTTGATTCTACACAACCAAACGGGTATAAAAACAGCTACAGGTCATCTATGCTAAACATTACAACCGGTGTGCCTCAAGGATCTATTTTAGGCCCTTTATTGTACATAATATTCACTAATGACCTAATCAATTTTATATATAAACTTTTTCCGGAAATGCAACTTGTAGTCTTTGCGGATGACACAAATGCCATCGTGGCAGCTAACGACATTCAAGATCTTACTGTTAAGGTGAATGCAGCTCTAAAGGCTTTACATTCTTGGTTTGATGCGAATATGCTGAAAATAAATACGACTAAAACTAGCATTATGTTATTTAAAACTACTGCGCGTAACAAAGATGATATGGACATCAAATTAAATAATGTTAGCATTGAGCTTGTCCGGGAAGTCAAGTTTTTGGGAGTACATATTGATGAATTGTTAAATTGGAAGAAAGAGTTAGCAGCATTGGATTCATCCATATCATCTGCTTGCTATGCCTTAAGAACTCTTAGGGATGAAGTAAGCATATTAAATTTAAAAATGGTATACTATGCGCTGATTGAGTCCAAGTTGAGGTATAGCATACAGTTTTGGGGAAACAGCTATTATTACAACTGGCATAGGGCTTTCGTTCTCCAAAAAAGGGCGATTAGAACCATTGTCCGCATTTGTCAACGAGACACCTGTCGACCATATTTTAAAGAACTTGGTATTCTCACAGTACCTAGCCTTTATGTAGTAGTGCTACTAAACAATTTCAAAAAGTATATTAATGACTACGAGACAGACGAGGACAGACTAGTAAGGGAAAAAACGCGAAGAAAAGATTTTGGAAATAAAATCATCCCGGCTTTTGGAATAGTTAAACATAGTCCTCAGTATCAGGCAGTTAAAATATTCAATAAATTACCGGTTGAGTTAAAAAGCCTACTGTACACAGGCTCATTTAAGGCGAGGCTCAAGGCATTCCTGTTGGAAAAATGCCTCTATTCATTAGATGATTTATAGTCCTCAAAAAACTGACATGTGTGATTATTTGTCTATGGGTTATAATTGTTATAATTATTTTTTTGATTATTGTTTGCGTTTATTTTACATTTGACATATGGTTTTTATAATTTATGTTGGCATGGTATTTTTTATTTTTTTATTTTTTTAACCTTAATAATATTTCGTAATTTAAATTAAATTGCATGATTTTTTTTTTTTTATAATAATATCTGTATCATCGTCATTTTGTAACATTTGTGTATATTTATGTTTCATGTTAGATTATTTCGAACGCAATGTATATTGTTACTGAATAAATAGAATTGAATTGAATTGAATATCCAAGGCAGGTTGCAAAAATGTTCGAGCTCGCTTTGCTCGCTCTTGCATCCTAAATATTCTCTTAATTCTCAAACTTTTCTGTTTAAGTCGATAAACTTACTTCTATTTCTGCATGAAAAGTCAAATATACAGAAAACCTAACTAATTCGAGCGGGATATCATGCTAAAAATTTCTCGCTCGCTTCGCTCGCTCTTGCATCCTATATTCTCCATAGCGGCCCCATTGGCGGACTAAGGCAGGCAGACTGACGGGCGCCAGGGGGCCCCATTTGTATGCTAAATATAAATGTAGTATGAAAAAATTTCGAGCTCGCTACGCTCGCTCTTATATTCTACCTTCTTCTAGTTCTTGAAGCTATCTGCATACCTGGGCCCATTTAGATTGCCGGGCCCGCGATTTTTTTAATTTTTTATAAATCTATACTCATTATTTACTCGCTCGAAATCAGAAATAGATACTTTATTTCTTCTAAAAAGTTGACAACCATAACCCTCCCCGAAATGAATTCCTGGCTACGGCCCTGGCCTGCACAGCAGCTGCCCAATAAATGTATCCCAGTATGTACCCAGGTAATGGGCTGTGGAGGTCAGAGAAGCAGTCGCTCCAAGTAAAATACTGGTATTCAGGTGCATCCGGTTAGACTGGAAGCCGACCCCAACATAGGAAAAAGCTAGGTAGATGATGGTCAATAAATTAATTGTTTTTTGTAAGCGTTGGTCGGTGGCGGTGCTTGGGGGAGGCCTATGTCCAACAGTGGACGTCTATCGGCTGATATGATGAAGCGTTGGTCTGGCAACAGTTTTCCCAACCCTGTAACATTAGATATTAAGAGTAATGTCTTCCACGCATGCCCTTTTTTTTTGTGAGTGGGAAATCATTAAATAACTTCTTCCGCTCTGGGCGGAGCGGGAGGGCGTGTCAGACTCTTACTGACTAAAACCCACCCGTGTTTAGTTGCCTGTACGTTGCCAGGGGCCACGGTAACCCTTTAGGACTTTCCCGCAACCCTGGCTTCTACGCATGCCTAATATCTTTGTTCTTTGATCCAGGTACCACATTCAACTAGTCAAGCTGCTCACTTGTTGCACTATGGGCAAGAACGTGTACACGGAGATCAAGTGTCACTCTCTACTGCCGCTAGATGATATCGTGTCTATGATCACTCATCTAGATTGTATTCCTGAGGTTAGTGTTATTACTTTACTATAAATTTTTTCATCTTATTTTGTTTGTGACCGAGAAATCTTTAACTTTTTAATCAGTGCGGGTTGGTAGATGTCACATGTCTTCGAATTTTTGGTTCTAAGACATGCCGGTTTCCTCACGATGTTTTCCTTCACCGTTTTAAGAGCAGTGGTGATGAAATTATATACACAAAGTAAAACGCCTGCTTGGGTTCGAACCCACGATCTACAACTCGTAAATCGGGGCCATTACCACTGAGTCACCACTGCTCTGATCCTTTTTTAGAAAATTGTAAATAAATCAATAAATGAATTAAAAATATTACATCTTTGCGGACAGCCCTAATGGTGTATCACGCTTACGTGTGCTCAGTAATACGATACGGTATAGTTGTGTGGGGAAATTCTTCCGAAATTGCGAAGATCTTCATCGCCCAAAAAAAGTGTATTCGTGCAATGTTCAAAATGCAGTGGTCTGACTCGTGCAGACCTATATTCAAGTCGCACAATCTATTGACGGTCCCGTGCATTTATATTTATGAAGTTGCCAGGTTTGTGAGGTCCAATCTTAAATTATTTGAACGGAAAGATAACACAAATAAAAGGAAAGCTACACATTTAGCTTTCGAGATGCCCGTCCCAAAATTAGAACTCTTTCGGCGGAGCTGCGTTTATATGGCTCCCCTAATCTACAATGCTTTGCCGAGGTCAATTACTCAACTACCCTTTAATAAGTTTTGTGTTGCGTTGCGGAAGTGGTTGTTGCAAGAGTGTTTTTATTCGTTAGATGATTTTTTTCAAAAGTGTCCATGTAAATTTTATTCTATAAAGCACAGACATATTTGACTGTATCATAAGTGTCAAAACTTGTATACTATTGCATGCTATATATTGGCCAAATGTGTGATACTAAATATTTTATGTATTAAGAACTTCATGTACCTACCATATTTGATGCAATAAATGAATTGAATTGAAATTAAAACATTTTCTTAAAAAGAAAACACTAATCCATATAAGTGTGTTAATTTAACACACTTGTACGATAAAGCGCCATGCTGTATAACTTCCTTTATTAATCATTGGGCAGTTGCGGCAAGCAACTGCCCAATGACACGACACCCGTCTGGTCAGACCCAGGATCCTCCCTTTTCTATAGAGCATGAGTGAACTTTACACCCTGTTCTTCAGACTTCTATAGTAGTGACAAAAGTATTTAAAAGTAACAAATTATTTTCAGGTTGAAACTAACAGACAATTTACATTACAGGTAAAAGAAGCATACGTGGGCTTCCTAAACCACTGCTACATCGACACCGAGGTGGAGATGAAGGAGATCTACTCCAGCAACTACATGTGGGACCTGTTCGAGCGCTCCTTCCTCCAGGACATGCAGGCTATCCTGCATGGCGACGCGCCGCATCAGATCCCAGGTATAAAACTGAATTTTGACGTAAAAGTTATTTTGGTATCAAATAAATGAGCTTGACTTTTGTTCTAACGCATTCGCGAGCAAAAATTAAAGCATAACATATTTTTTTAACCACTAGCTGCGCGCCGCGGTTTCACCTGCATAAGCCTCGATCCCGTGGGAATACCGGGAAAAAGTATCCTATGTCCGAACCCAGATCGGTATCTACCCATGTGCCAAATTTCATCTAAATCCGTTCAGCCATTTTAGTGTGAAAGCGTTTCAAACAAACTCAGTTTCGCATTTATAATAAACACACATATAGTATAACATCACGCCTTGGTTCCCCGAAGGGTTGGGCAGAGGTGTACCTGTAGCAGATACACCTATATTTCGCCAGTCATGTTTTTTTAAGTTCCATGTAATAGGGGGCGAGCCTATTGCCATCAACCGGGCACAAATCGCATTTATAATATTAGTTAAAATTTATGTACAGACGCCAGCACATTAAGTTACTACAATATGCCAAATTTATTTAATAGATTTTCAACTTTATTGCTAAACAATAAGGTTCAATGTTGATTGGGAAAATTTGGAGTAGGTTGATATGCTGGCGTCTGTAGGTACACATAAATAAACAGACAAGAAAAGGAATAGAAAATATGTACAAAGGTTGCTTATTTCTTAAGAAATCTCTTTCAGCATACCTGCGATAGGACTGAAGATAAAAGAGATGTAGACAACGTGTGTTAGAGCAAACACAGCTGACATAGCACTGTAGTATTAAGTCAACAATTTTGTTGGGATCGACTTTATATCTAAAGGAATGCAGCTGAATACCAGTATTTTACATGGACTGACTGCCTATCTTACCTCCACAACCCAGTAACTGGGTAATACGATACCCCTTGGTAAGACTGGTTGGCAGACTTTCAGGCTTGTAACTACCCGTTACGACTGTCAACCGTATGTATCTGCCAGAATAACAGTGTTTGCCCACAAACAAGCTTTTAATACATCGTGTCATTGAAATACTGTTTTTCTTGAAGATTTCCTCTATGTACGTATTTTTTTAAGTGAAAACTTCTTTAGGCACTTTTTGGGTGAACAAAAATCATGGAACTCGTGTCATCGTCACCGAAGGTGCGTTGATCACTTTTTGTTGACAGCGCACTTTGTATATTTTTTTTGTTTTTTTTTTAAAGAAGCTTCAGCTTTCGTTTTTGTACTGACAGCAAGCCACATAAATTCCTGACATTTTCGTTAGATGGTGTTACTTAGTTTTAACTCCTATCGGCAGTCCCCAAAGACTTTCCCGTATGTCTTTTTAACTTTATACTTCATAGACTATGTTTTTTTTTACCAGGTCCATCAACAAAGATGCCCTCTACGTCCCGCAAGCCGCCTCAGATCGGCACGCAGAAAGCATGGGTCAATTACGTGACTGACGTGCTCATGCACACGATATGCACGTTCTTCAACTCGCCCTTTAGCGACCAGAGTACTACTGTCCAGGTGAGAGAGAGAAAATTAGATATAGTTTGACGGAGACCGCAGTTCCGCGCCTTAGTTAAGTCCGCGGCGAGATGGGGGGCAGTGAAGGTCTCATTCGTCAACGGTTAGGTACGTCGTTCCGGCGCTCATTGGTCAACGCTGCCCCCCGCCTCGCCGCTAGGACCGAAGCCTGCCGGGGTTGCGGGAAAGTCCAAAAGGGATACCGTGCAGGCAACGTACAGGCAACTGAAGGAACACGGGTGGATTTTAGTTAGTAAGATTCTGACACGCCCTCCGCCCAGAGCGGGAGAAGTTACTTGATGATTTCAAACCAACAAAAAAAAAAACGCACTTCCACGCCTTAGTTAAGTTCGCGGCGAGACGGAGGGCAGGCAGGCAAGGCAGTGCAGGCCCCTCATTCGTCAACGCACACGTCGTCCCGCCGCTCATTGGTCAACACTGCCCCCCGCCTCGCCGCGCATTCCTAAGGTGCCGAACAGCGGCGTCGGTTAAACTATAAGTAAAGGCTTTGCTTTCTTTTTCATCAAGAAGAATCTTTTCGCGATAACACGTCCAAACAACACGATGTACAACACAACATGATACTACAGAAACTCAGCTTAGCGTCTGTTACAAAACTGTCTCGTTCAGTAATGAGAAACTTCTTACTCGTACAATGTAAATTACAAATCGTCAGAAAAAATATTTCTTACTTTAAAATTAATTACCGTTCTGTTTTACCGCTGCTTGGGATATTCCTACACTTCAACTTTACGTAAGTATCAACAATAACTCAGAATAGTTATTTATGCTACGAGTGCGGAAAGTAGGTGATTTCCGTCGAGTGACATTTTTATCCACGAGCGGGTCTATAAGTCGACACGAGTCGGAAATCATCTTACGCACGTGTATCATACAATGTTTTACTATGCATTGTGCGAGGAAATAAAAAATATATAGTTAAAAAGGCGGAAATGGTGGGCTTATTTTATACAGGCGCGCTCAGCATATCTACTACTGCGCTTGTGCAAATAGCTGACATGTCGCCGCCGTATCACAAAAAGGCACGGGCAAAATTAAGTTCAGCCAAACATGTTTAAAATTAATTTATTGATCAAAATCTTACACTAGAGTAATTAGTAATGCATTTAATGAAGTATTAGTTTTATTGTACCTATTATATGAATGATAGCTTCTGCCCGCGACTTCGTTCGCGTGGAATAGTTGCTTTGGGCTAACAATAACTTTAACCCGCGAGTCGCGACTGAATTAACCACGTGTCTGAGCCGCGCGGCATGGTATTTCGCAGAGCTAACTGGGGCCACCGCTCTTCCTCCTCATGACTGCCTTACATAACATACATAATCAGCCTCTTACCTACTGTTCCCACTGCTGGGACACAGGCCCTCTCTATGAGAGGGAGTAGGCTGTAATCCACCACGCGGGCCCAGTGCGGGTTGGTAAATGTCGCATGTCTTCGAATTTTTGGTTCTAAAACATGCCGGTTTCCTCACGATGTTTTCCTTCACCGTTTTGAGAGCAGTGGTGATGAAATTATTTACACAAAGTAAAGCGCCTGCTTGGGTTCGAACCCACGACCTACAACTCGTAAGTCGGGGCCGATACCACTGGGCCACCACTGCTCAACTTCGGTCGGCTTCGGTCAGATTAACATAAAAATACACATTTACAATATAATCCATGTTTTCTCACAGACTCGTCAGTCCATATTCGTGAAGCTACTACAGACCACGTTCAGCATCTACCAGTGTCCGTGGCTCACGCCGCCGCAGAAACTTAACGTGGAGAAGTGCATCCGGACACTCAGTGAAGTTGGTCAGTATATTTTTTTTTACTTTATACTACCGCTCAAGTACCACTAAGCCTCGCGGTTTAAAAAGTATAAAACACTCAAGCACCGCTGTTTGACACTGACGCGCGCAATACCACATATTATCATATGGCGCACTCCATACAAAATGTTCAATACCTACTGCTATAATAGCCTGCACACAAGAGATCCTACAAGGGTTCCGTTTTTTTCTTTTGAAGTATGGAACCCAAAAACGATAATAAAACGAATTAGATACTCACATTTCTGTATCAGCAGGTAAACTGAAAAAATATACATTTTATCTCTTTTTTTGCTGGATCTACATCCATCACCTGCACATAATACACCAGAACCAGCCATATCATAAGAATTTGAAACTAAGTACGTCAGGTCGACCGAAATTATATGCGTACGTACGCGCCTCGCGGCTGTCGGCAACCCACTGAGAAATGTGTCGCGCGCGACCCGGCGGGCGGTAGGTAGTTAGCGCGTGTAAGTACGTGGAGTGCGCCATATGGTAATATGTGGCAATACGTCACTTTGGACATTTTTCAGAATTTTTCGGTATTACCTGTCATTATTTGGTAATTTTATTTCTAATTGACAACAATATCCGTCAGGCCATAGAGCGAAACAGCCCGCAGACGATATTAGCCCTTACTTTATAGTAAAAACAAAGTATGGATATAGTGGGTGGGGCTGGATGGAGATTCCGTTTTACCTATCCATTTGGACTCGGTGGGACTTCAGCGGTTAATACGTGGTTTTTGTTAGAACCATTTAATTAGCACACTACATACTGCATGCATGTGTGTACCTACATCTGTGTGTATAAGAAACGCTCCTTTAACGTGGATTCGTAGTTGTAGGCCGCGAAACTCAAATTTTCTTACGTTTTTTTGCAATTTGCAGGTCAGTGTCAGGTTTTATCTTGACCAAAATATGATTCGCGACTTTAACAGATATGTATTAACAAACTGTATTATTCTCGCCAGGGTTGGTATTCTGGCTAACCCTAAAAACCTGTAAACAAAATACCTCATTAAACTTCAAAACCTTAACCGTCTCATTACAAAACTAATTCTTGCTTTAGTCCAACCGGTCCAACCTTAACCTTCTTCGTTCGGGAAGCTACGCAATGTCTTCTCGTCCCACATACCGCAGTATCTCTAGACGAAGGTCTTTAACCAGTGCGTGTTGCCAGTGGCACTGAAACGAGGTCGCTCACAATGGGCCTTATTAGAAGGCTAAAAGTCACCCAAAGAGCAATGGAGAGGGCGATGCTGGGAGTTTCTTGACGTGATCGAATCAGAAATGAAGAAATCCGCAGGAGCACCAAAGTAACCGACATAGTCCGAAGAATTTAAGAAAAATTCTCTTATTTAAAAGTTCATAAGAAACAAATCTAATTTAGAGAGATGTATTAATGATTATAATTCTGTAAATACAAATCTGTAACTAACTACAGTTACTATTAGAAAAAACCGTATTATGCAACACCACGTTAAGTTTATCTACGTCCTTACAAGCGAATCTCAACCCTATCGACAAGACAGTTAAATTTGTTTTATAATAATTATAAAAATAAAATAAGCTCCTTTGCACTAACATACATTTTTATTCTAATATTTCCTTTCACAGCCAAATCTCGTAGCATAGCCATTCCCTTGGAACTGGAAGCCAAGATCCAGACCGTTTTCGAGAAGGCAGCCGCGCTCTCCCGGCAGACCAGCAAGTGGTTGTTAGCGTCCAAAACTTCCAAGCTTGAAAGGCTGGCCTCTCAGGTAAGTTCGGACTTTTTGAAGTGAAAACTTCTTTAACGACGTTGTGCACTTTTTTTGGGATGGGTAAAAAATGTTACACTCGCGTCAGATTGTGCCGTCAGATCCGTTGCCTAGCAACCGACTAAGTAAATATCAAAATAAATAGTCTTTGAAATTACGTAAAGATTGCGAGGTAAGAAATTTTACCCATATTGATGGGTAAATAAAAAGCAGTCAAAACATACTTCATGAAAAGTGTTTAAATAAATTGTTTATTTTCGTTAGACTATATTTTGAAAATAAAATATACTACTACTACTAATGAATATTGTATTTTACCACATAAATTGTAGTACTTTTATACTGATAAATAAAGCAATTCGTGCGACATTATTATCCTAACCATTCCAAAATATTCAAAAATGCACAACGTTAATGTTCAAGTTTTCCCTTCTGCCGGCACTCCCGGAGTGCAACCCGTTGTTTTTTTTATAATGATTGTATTTAAACCATCATGATATCACCATCTTTTGCGTCCACTTCCTTGTTTTTCGTGTGATAAGTGACTAACCTGGGGTCTACTACCTAATCACGAAGTCCGTAGTTTCGACCGAAGTTACGGGCGTTTCGTACGCCATTTCATTTACGGTTGAAATGATTAGTTCGGGGCCCGAATTATGAATGAATGACAACACGATTTGACAGTTGTCCCTACTCCCGATAGGTATTTGCAGGATACCCAACTCCCTTACCAACTTACAGCACAGGTATCGTGTTTGGCATCATTGGAATGGTTTAAATGAATTGGTTATAGATAGATGATGAACAGGGTCTGGTGATGGAGTAGGAAAGAGGAATGAGGAAATGTTTGTGTCAGGGATTTTTTAAATTTTAATATAATACAAAATTTTGGTCAGTTTTTGCTATCCAGACTTGGTGATTTTTTTTCTAGATTCTATTGTATCAAACAAGGTGAAACACGCGTTGTTATATTTAAATTTTTCATAAATCGCAGTTTCAACAGTCTTGCATATCTTGCATGTTTGTTATTGTATTCTCAAAATATTGGTGTCCAATAATCTAATCCTGTGATCTATTCTTTCCATAGGTAAACCTCCAAAACGACAGATCAGTCATGGAAGGTCTCCAGGAGATCGTAGCCCTTCTAGAGGAACAATTGCGTCCCCTACTGCAAGCAGAACAGTCCCTCCTCGTGGACATCTTGTACAAACCTCATTTGCTGTTCACCAGTCCAGGGGAGGTGTCACATTCTGACACTAGCGGGATCTTTATATCCAGGTAATTGAAAAATCAAATATAATCTATTACAATACTGCAGGGCGAAACATTTCCGACAAAACCGTCTCTTCTTTTCCAGCAAAAAAAGTTACTGAAACTGTTACATTGATACGTAAAACCTTTTCATATACTTGATTTGTTGCAAAGAACAAATCTCTTATGGTACAAATCTAACTAAGAGAGATGTATTAATGATTCTAATGATTATAATTCTTCTTCTAAATACATACTTGCTATACATAATCCGGCCATAAGTTCTGTTACAAATAAAAATGCATTAATTATTTTATGAAGTAATGTAATCATAATAAAACTTATATGTACATATTTACTGATGTCTCAGCGAAAAATAATTCTATTCGAAATGTCCACCTTTGGCTTTGATACAGGCCTTAAGGCTGCCTGTCCACCGGAGCGGAGAGGAGAGGAGAGGAGCGGAGATGTGTCAATATTAACCAATAGAATCAAAACTCCGCTCCAGAGGTGCGATTCTATTGGTTAATTTTGGCACATCTCCGCTCTTCTCCTCTCCGCTTCGGTGGACAAGCAGCCTTAATCTGTGGTCTGGCCACGAATCTATGGATTTACGCACTGTTTCCATGAGAAATTTAGCCACTGCCAGAGATTTCTTGAGAGACAATGTCGGCGTGTCGTTTAGAGCAGAATGACAAAGTGTACGCTCACAGTACTAAAGAAGCCGCCCAAGTGATCGGAGAGGTACAACGTGGTCATCGTGTCTTATCCCTTAATCTAACAATGGTAAAATACATGCCACTTTCACCTCACTTTAATAGGTGAAAAAAAAAAAACGGGTTGCACTCCGGGAGTGCCGGCAGAAGTGAAAACTTGAACATTACCGTTGTGCATTTTTGAATATTTTGGAATGGTTTGGGAATAATTTCGCACGAATTGCTTTATTTATCAGTATCGAAGTTCTATAATTTATGTGGTTAAATACAATATTCATTAGTAGTAGTAGTATATTTATTTATTTTCAAAATATAGTCTAACAAAAATAAAATAAAATATTTAAACACTTTTCATGACGTACGTTTTGACTGCTTTTTTTACCCATCAATATGGGTAAAATTTCTTACCTCGCAATCTTAACGTAATGTCAAAGACTATTTTCTTTGATATTTACTTAGTCGGTTGCTAGGCAACGGATCTTACGGTCACGTCCTGACGCGAGTTTAACATTTTTTACCCATCCCAAAAAAATGTACAACGCCGCTAAAGAAGTATTCACTTCAAAAAAAAAATCTCAGGTATCGTGTGATTCCCGACTAAGTACAGACTACTTTGTCGGGAATCACACGATACCTGAGATTTTCATATTTTAATCTACATACAACCTAACACTAAACGTAAGATTTTTTTTCTTTCGAGGGCTAACTCTGCGAATACACCTTAGTTAACATATTATTTCGTTCTCAGACTGATACGTCACACGGAGAAACTTCTAGAAGAGAAAGAAGAAAAACTGTGCGTTAAAGTATTACGCACGTTACGAGAAATGATGGCTGTGGACCCCGAATATGGAGAGAAGGTATGTCATTTATTAGCTAAGTGATAAGGCACCGTCTATAGAACTGTTACAGAAAATTGACCTAAAAATATAGTCGACCTTGTAATTGCGTCACCACCTTGATGTATCATCAAATAACTTCTGCCGCTCTGGGCGTAGCGGGAGGGCGTGTCAGACTCTTACTGACTAAAACCCACCCGTGTTCCTTCAGTTGCCAGTACGTTGCCAGGGGCCACGGTATCCCTTTTGGACTTTCCCGCAACCGCGGCAGGCATGCGTCACCTTAAGGTTGAATGTCACATAAAACGACCAGTTCTGGTCCTTTTGACTGTTGGGGTTGGCTTCCAGTCTAACTGGATGCGGATGAATGCCAGTATTTGATATGGAGCGACTATCTATCTGACCTCCACAACTCAGTTATTGGGTAATACGATACCTCTTGGTAAGACTGGTTGTCAGACGTTCGGGCTTCTGAGGACCTGTAACGAGTGTCAAATATCCACGAATGACAGCCGGGACTGACGCCTTAAAGTTATGAGGCACGGAGGGCGTCAGTATTTAAATATGGTCAGCCGTCCACCTAACGACCGCGGCAAGCGTAGCTTAACCTGATCAATCGACTCGTGCGGCTGTTATTATTTAGCCACGAGCCTATTTGTGTATGTGACAGTTATAATAATAATAACCCAGGGTCCCGAGAATAGTTAAAACTAAAAAAAAAATAAAGCCTTTTATTCCGAATAAGCATAGTTTACAATAAAGGTTACATAAAAATCACAAAATGTCTCGAACTTCGGTGTGCCTCATGACATAGGCCTCCTCTAAAAATTTCCATTGTTGTCTGTCGCGAGGTACCCTCCTCCAGTTTGGACCTGCTGTCAGCTTTATTTCATCCTCCCATAGGAAAAGCTGTCTTCCCTGATTTCTTTTTTCCTGTGACAGTTAAATAGTTTCAACCTTAGTGAAACTTTATTTTAATGGGTACTAGCTGTTGCCCGCGGCTTGCGATCCGGGATGTTTTCAGGCTTTACCTGCGATCCAAGTCTCACCCGCATAAGTCTCTATCCCGTGGGAATACCGGGATAAAAAGTCTTATGTCCTTTTCCAGGTCATGGTCTACTCATGTGCCAAATTTCATCCAAATCCGTTCAGCCGTTTTAGCGTGAAAGCGTAACAAACAAACTCTGTTTCGCATTTATAATATTAGTTAGGATTCACATCAAAGGAAATAAAACAATTACGAGATCGACTGTACTTATCAAACCTGGACTGTCCAGGAAGGTTATTGGTCGACTGTACTTATCAAACCTGGACTGTCCAGGAAGGTTAATGGTCTACTGTACTTATCAAACCTGGACTGTCCAGGAAGGTTAATGGTCTACTGTACTTATCAAGCCTGGACTGTCCAGGAAAGTTATTGGTCGACTGACTTATCAAACCTGGACTGTCCAGGAAAGTTATTGGTCGACTGACTTATCAAACCTGGACTGTCCAGGAAGGTTAAGTACCTTACTTAAAGTGAATCTGCACTTGTAGCCCGCGAAATTCAAATTTTCGTACGTTTTTGCAATTTGCGGTTCAGTGTCAGTCAGGTTATATCTTGTTCAAATATGATTGGCGACTATAATAGATATTATTTACAGAATTATAAGCAGCGAATCATATTTTGATCAACATGCAACCTGACACTGACCTGCAAATTGCAAAAAGCGTAATAAAATTAGAATTTCGCGAGCCACAAGTGCGGATTCACCTATGTAAATTTTTACTTGATCATGTTGTATGAAACTAATTTTCTTTCCGACTAAGTACTGCACCGATGACATTACAAAAGGTGAAGTATAGTCACTATGAGGTGCGCTTGCTTAAGCACTATGCAAAAGCAAGGAGAATTCATATGCTCATTATTTATCTACAGGGTGTTATCTTAAACGAGGGACATACTGGGGATTAAAGGAAGAGTGAGAGCTTTTTATTCATATTTCTTAGTTGGTCCCAAAGTATAGCTAAGATAGAGTGCCGCTAGCGGCACTCTATACTCTGCCACAGATAATATAATACTACGTACAGATACCCAATCCCATACAAAGAAATGCGACCTCCCTAAGTCGGGCTATTGTCTGGCTACAGCATAAATGTGGTACAGTGATGTAAAACGCCATCTATTGCAAAGAGCCCTAAACAAAAAGGTTTTATGTTTTTTTGTTGAAAATACGAGATTTATGAGTTACAATAGATAAATCAGCATTAAACAAGGAAGTTTTGATTTTTACTAATCTTACTTCAGTCAAAGTCTTCCGTTTATTGCTTTTTAGTGACTGTTAATTTCATAATTGTTACTTATGCTGCCATCTATGATCTTTTTTCAAGACTAATTATAATTTGTTCGAATTGGTACCCCATGACTCTGCCTTTAAATATTAATGTAACGTTCTTCTATTTGTTATTATTTTATTTATCATAACTGTAATATTTTCAACATAATGTATTTTGTTATTAAATAAATGACATAAGACTTGCGAAGAGAGTCTGGAGATTTAATTTGCGCTAATTCGGAAACACGAAGAAACTATGCCTCTGTGGACATTTAGCCCAGGTACGCACGGACATATTTTTATCGCGGTGTTTTTTTCCTGGATTTTCAACTCTCGGTATTAAGCCGAGCGTTGAGAATCCAACAGAGCGTATCCACCGCGTAACCCAGCGCGTCAAGAAAACAGACTGTTGGAAGTTCAACTCTCGGCACTAAGCAGGGCGTCGAAAATACAATATACGAAGAAAAATACCGCGATAAACATACGCCCGTGCGTACCTGGGCTTACTCTGAGACCCGACGTTCGTACTAATTCGTAAACACGAAGATTACTGAAGCGCATACCTTTTCTGGTTTAACTGTATGTTCCTCGTTTACGCCAACACCTTGTGCAAAGTAACAGCAAATCTTACGCCATCCACAGACCAGTACATCTAAAAAATACTTCAAATTTGGTCACCAGGGCAATCAGCTACGCTCGAAGCTTTTGTCCCAATACTTCATAAACCGGAAGTCGGAACCCAAGATACTGCCGCCACCCAGCTCTGTGGCTGTGACTCATGGGCCTGGCGGTAAGTTGTGTGTGTGTTGTTTGGGGGTGTGTGTGTTTGGTGAAGTTCGGGTTATGCTGAGTTGGTTAACTGGTTAAAGTGGCTGCTAAAAGCAAAATTGGGTACATAACGTCGTTGTCCTAGTCCTTTTGGTAAACATTTTGTGCAATGTCACTTGACATATATCAAAAATATGTTTCTTGAAAACGTCCTTGTAATGACGTGATGCAATGTTGTTTTATTTTATGTAGGAGACGGCCTCATTAAAAAAAATTGGTCGCTCGTTCCTCGTTCAAACAAAATCATGGTTGCCAACATTTTTAAAAATAACTTGGAATATGGGTGTTGTGGCGCAAAGAAAGGAAAGACTACTCCTTCAGTCCAGTTCAGTTTTGCAGTATTATCTCTCCTTCTTACTTTAATCCATCTAAAGGTGTAAAAGATCGATTTTAGCGATAAGACCGCCCATTGTGTCACCCTATGTAAAATTTCTACATTTATATCTGTACTTTTTATGGTGTACTAATAAGTAATATTCTATCTCCTACAATTGAATATCAGCATAACCTGAACTTCGCCCTAATTTTGAGGTGTGAGGTAGTTATTAATTAATGTGAGACTGGTTTCACCATTCATCAAATAATTAACCTTCCAGGCAGACATTTTAGATTTGAATTTGAGTATCGGCACAAATGAATACTTATGGTTCACTCAGTCGGGCCATTCAGTGAGTCTAACGTAGTCGAAGATGTAAGAGTTACGCGATAGAAAGAGGCAACTTCTAAGTGAATATAACTGTTGGCAATTAGCGATGTGCGACCTGAATTGCATTTTATTGTGTCGTAGCAAGAGTCGCTTTTATTTAAATGATTTTGCTGAGTGCACCTTCTGTATTCATCTCTGGTATCGCGAATCGAGTCTCTAACCAGTAAATATAATTTTCGAAGTGTATAGAGTGCCGCGAGTTTCTTGTGGCACTCTAGTGTCACTGCCTCGGCCCGGCTAGAGTGCCGTGAGCGTTGCATTGTCACTGTCACTTGTTATTTAGGTTAGGTTAGGTTAGAACTGTGACCACACAACGCACGAGCCGAGCGAGCGTAGCGAGCGGTGCCGCGGTAGCGGCCGGCGAAGTGCCAGGGTCCGTTTAGGCACAAGAGAATGTAATGTTTTGGGAATGTGGTGTTTTACAGCGATCTAACCTCGACAATCAAACAAAATACCAAGTGACGTGACTTAGTGACAGTGACAATGACAATCCAATGCTTGCGGCACTTGAGCCGGGCCGAGGCGGTGTTACTAGGGTGCCTGTAGTGGCACTTTATCCGATAGGGATAGAGTGCCAATGGTGGCACTCTATACACTGCCTATAATTTTATATTGCATTCTATTTCATAAACTAAAATATAAAAATTTTGGACTGGTTTGTTTAAAATACAGTCGAATAGAGTCTCTTTTAAAATTTGGTTTTTTAATTGGATTATTGTTTAAATCGGTTAAAATGGTGAAGCAGTCTTAAATGTAATAGTGAACTGACTAAATTAACAAACTTGTTAACAGTTTCTCAAGGTTAGTGTCAGACTAGTGTGCACAGTTAGCGGTAGATGTCAGCACTGTTCATAACTTGGTTAGAAAACTTAAAAATGTACCGTGTGTTTCAAAGGGAAAGAAACTTAATTGTAGCTAATATTTATAACTAAATTGACATTATAAAACTGCGCTTAACCTTTCGTATGCCATAATTACAGAAACAATAAAATACCCATTGTGTCTCGTGTGTATTCACATTCCGAATACGAAGGGGTAAGTATGCAGACGGAAATAAAGTAGAAAAATAAAAACAAAAAAATTATTAAACCTCATTCAATTACTATACCTAAAGTTCGTTTTTTAATCCCAGAAACAACTATGACAGGCGCAAATATCAAACCCTAAATTAAAAAAAAACAAACAACAATCACTTGAAATGTCAAATTAGTCTCAAGGATTTAAAAACGAACTGTGACAAAATGAGTCCTGTTCACATTACTGTTAAGAGTTTTATGATAACTTTTTAAAATTGGTCATTCAAGATGAAAAACAAATTAAGAGATGATTGTTTGTAGGTACATAAATTTTTGCATTAAAATCGTGTAGGTATTCTAAAAGTGGGCAATGTCGCAAATAGCTGTCAAATATTTTGCTGTTTTGATTAATTTGGCAATACTACCGTATGCTATCGCTCTATAGTGACCTAAAATATTGATTATGAAATGCAATAATTAATATCGTAACAATGAATATTAAATTTAGTAGGTAGATGAAAAAAAATTTTTGTATATTCCAAATTTTTACACCTAAAACGGTTAATTGCAATTCGTTATTAATATTTTAGTTCACTGTGAAGCGATATTTCGTATTTCCATACAGTAATATTAACAAGTTATTTTAAATAAACAGGTACTTATTTGACATCTATTTGCGACGTTGCCAACTTTTAGAATGCACTCTCTTAAAAAGTGTGTATTTAAGTTTCATTTCACTTTCCCTTTGAAAAGTTGTTGAACTTTCATATTATAATATGACACTAAACTTGTTCTCAGTAAAGCTCAACACACACACAAGGCGGGCGCGTGTCGGGCGCGGGTCGGGACGGGAGTACGGCGGGCTTGTATACATTGTAATTCCTTGTATTATATTGATGTCAGCGTACGAAACGCGTGCGCGGTTCGGGCGCGGGTCAGGGGGCCACCACCTCTAAAAGCAGTATTATTTTAATATTACTTTAGTGTGGGAAAGAGATAAAGCTCTACAGGTCGTATAGCACCATCACTTTCCCCCACTGAAGTAAGATTAAAATAATACTGCTTTTAGTGGTTGTGGTAGGCCCCCTGGAGCGGAAGCCACGCAAGCGTTTTGTACAAGCCCGCCGTACTGCGGTCCCGACCCGACCCGCGCGCGACACGCACACCCGCCTTGTGTGTGTGTTGAGTTTAATGGTGATAGGATTTAGTGCGTACATTAATTAGTGAAATAAAGATGCCTTTGTTATGGAAAAAGTAAATATTATTTATCATTAAATAAACCATTTCAATGCAGACGAATGCGGTATAGAATTCCCGAGAGTAAGGATAGTAATAATAGTATATTACATTGGTTGCAATCAACCGCAGCGCAAGGACGCTGGGTAGCGTGTTACCTCAGTAATAGTTATTTATGCAACTGTTGTATAATAAGGGGTATTAAAATACGAATGTGGGTTTGATAATAGTATCACATGAGTGTTTTAATACCTAATTATGACAGTTGCATACAAGACTTCATCTATACCCATGATATGAATCCTCTATAAACAACAAAGTAATAAATTTTTGCAATAGGTACTAATATCGAACAAAAATGGCGGGATACGACGTGAATTCGATTAATCTGTTTTTTTTTCAATTACGGCGCTGTGGTATTGAAACGCGCGTGCATGACAATGTTCTTATTTTGAAATTCATAAAGATACCATGAGAATGTGGCTGTTTATTTTTCTCTGCACCAACGCATATTGTAGCTGTTTATTGTCCCTGAATAAATAAAATAAAATAAAATAAAAAAGGAGTTGCGTAATGAAATTTAGTAAGACATTATAACACCCGTTTGGACGATATTATAGTTACTATGACACTGGCTGTTTCAATGTTGGCAATAAGCTAACTTTTTTAGAAACATTTATAGAGGATTTATAGCATTTTATTTTTTGTAGCATGGGTGTAGATAAATCTATGAGGGGAACCTTTAAGAGCGTTTACGACGTACGGCATTTCATACAAACTTTCAAGCCCTTGTTTTTCGAAATGACTGTACCGATTTTAATGAAACTGCATACGCATAAGCAGGATACAAAGGTCAAAAAAGTTAGTTAAGAAAATTTTCGAAAAATAGTGTTACATGCAAATTAGACCGATTTTAAATTCCGTACAAACAGAGATTTCCTGTTATCTGTTTTTAAATAAGACATTTCGAAAATGTTCTTAACTAACTTTTTAGAACTTTGTATCTTGGTTATGCGTATGAAGTTTCATTAAAATCGCTCATTCATTTCGAAAAACAAGGGCTTGAAAGTTTGTATGAAATGCCGTACATCGTAAACGCTCTTAAACTAAGATACTTCAGAAATATCGAAGATACAAGACCTAGTTTTATCAAAAAATCAATAGGACAGATAAATCGTGTACTACTTATTTCGCAAAAAAACATTAAGTATTTTACTTTCTCCCCTCTTAAAAAACAAAGACATCTTTTACCCATAACACTATAGTTTAGCAATCTTTCTTTATTTCTCACCGCATGCGATGCAGAAAGCCATCCGCTGAAGATGAAGACAGGTGGGTCCATGCCACTAGACGGTACCAAAAGTACCATTTTATACACGAGAGTTTTGTGTTGCACAGTGTTTGGTATATTGCTTGGCATGTTAAGATATTTAGCCTTCCAAAAATGGAGAGGCTAAATTGAATGGCAAACCTGCGTAGGCTCGCTATGTAAAAAATAGGTCCAAGAAAAGATCGGGCCAAACTTTTATAGTTCTCATAAATATGAACAACTTTTGATAAGGAACTAACTGTTAAATATGAAATATGTTCCTTACACTAGTGCGCTTTTTTGCGCGCAATCATGTGCTCAAGATATTGCAATAACCTCCAATCCATTACATTTTCCTCGAAATATGCCAAGCAATATTTTGCAGAAATATTTATTCTAAAACACTGAGTGCTCACAAGTCTTAGATGTATCTGAACTCAAGTAATTAAATTTAACTCAAGTATTAATATTATTCAATTCGTGCTTACTTGAGTTCTTATACATATAGGTATATTTTTATTAAATATACTTCGCAAGCAAATCACCCTTTGCGTACTTTTCGCCCACCTTATCAATTGCTTTATCGCTATACCCATTTCTTTATTTTATACTAGCACTTTTTTAATAAATGCATTATATGCATGGAATTTATAGTATAGCAAGTTTTTCCTATAGAACATGATACTTGTGTGAAGTTTTGTTTCAATGATTCTCTTGGTTCGGGTATAAAGTGTGGCGGCATATACAACGCCACATGCGAACAATGCATCACAGTGACGTCACGAAAAATCCTGCATCGCGCAAGCAAAGTTTACAGCGCGACTAGCAAATAGAATGCCGCCCATGGGCATGTAACCGCCCGTATTTTTCTGAATATTCGTGAAAAATTATCGAAAATGAACTACTAAAAGCTTATGAGCTTTTAGAAATAATAAACAGAATCCAAATCGAGCCATAAACATCAGGGACAACAAAAAAATAAAAAATAAATCAAGGTCACGAACGCTATTCAAAAATGTTAATGGAATAATATGAAAATTATTAAAGATAACCTAACCCTTATAAAGATAATTTTCGAAAAAAATAACATGCATTTTCAGAAAAATACGGGCGGTACATTAATCTTCGGGCAGTAGTCCACTACACCCAACACCCGTCTGGTCGGAGGATCCTCCCTTTTCTGTGGAGGATGAGTGAACTTTACAACCTGTTCCTCATACCTCTATAAAAAAAAAACATCACACAATTAGAAATGTTCGGCTACCCCTGCTACGAAAAAAGGATGGCGTTATTCGTCCTGTTATGGCTCTAACTAATAGTTAATTAAAAATTTGGCCCCGGTAGAGATTTTAAATGACAGTGGTGTAGAATTTTTAATTCCCTGTAATTTTCAAAGCTTGCTTTTCAAAGTTTTTTATCTACACTTAAAGTCCTCAAAAATAATAAATGTACCCCTTTTTTCTTCCCCACTCGTAAAATATATTTATTTCCCTTCTTATATTTATTTAGCATTCCAAAAGCTTTCTAACACGTTTGCTAGCAGCCCCTCTTCATTGGCTATGTAACTAACTGTACATACGCTTATTCAGCGAAAGTCCTGCTCCGCACGGGACAGACCCTGGCCCAAGTACAGGCCCATCTGGACAAGGAAGGAGCTTCAGATCTGGTGGTAGATCTAGTCATCAAGAGCACCAATCGCCAGGCTATTTTCCTGGAGGCTATACAGCTTGGTGAGTTTCAGAAAACTTAAATTATGTTGTTTATGTTTTCTGTATGTCTTTTCAAAGATAATGATTTCGCATTTTAATATTCTCATCCTCGATATTATGTTACAAATTGATATGGCTAAGTGACTATATAAAGAGTTTGGTTTGTACGCAAAAGGTCACGGGTTCGATTCCCTCTCAAAACAATTATATTTTGTCGAATTCGTAGCCATTTAATTTAAAACCAGCTCTGATTTTTATCAATGTTTTCTAACTCTTAAAATATTCATTAATAGAAATGTGACAGGTAAATGGCGATTGTTTTTAAATTGAGTTGAAAATATCATTTATTTGTGACAGGTATTGCGCTCCTCGAGGGTGGCAACCCAATTATTCAACACAGCATATTTACCAAACTACAAAATGGCGAAATATCACAAGCATTTTTAAAGGTATTGTATATTTTATATACCTATAATTGCAGTATCCATTTTTGAATTGAACATATTTTTGGTCCGCTTCTCTAGTCGTTTGGACCAAACATGTTTTCGGTGCAAAATAAATTGGCTATTCCACTTTCTCTTGACTTCAGGTATTCTACGACAAAATGCGCGAGGCTCAGCTGGAGATCAGGTCGCTGGCAGCCAGCAGTACATCCGCCGCCAGCGAGAAGCAACGCTCTAGCTACTCCGAGAAACAGAAGACCACCACCACCGATCGTAAGTTCTACACATTCAATTTTCAGCGAGAAAGTTTAGTGCTCTTAAAACGGTGAAGGAAAATATCGTGAGGAAACCGGCATTCGGTTCTAGAAACAACATTTTTAAGAATCAATCATCGATCGATTGATGCCATAAAGGTACAGGGTGTTATTTTTTCGGATTTTAGCCGGTTCGATTCCTGAGCATGGCAAGCAATTTTACGAAAATCGTTGAATGCAAATTTGTTTCTATTAAAAAATAAAGGAATGTTTCCTTTGAGTAAAATTTGCTATTTAGAGTACTTACCCTCCAGATGAGGTTAAAAAATTCCACCCTGTGTATTAGTCTAATACTAATGTGATAAACACATAAACGGAATAGATTCTCTAATATTTAGATTTAGAGTCTAAATGATGGTGAAAACCGCATCAAAATCCGATTCGTCGTTCAAAAGAACTACGTAGTCACACAGACACACGAAAAGCGACTTTAATTAAAATTTATAATAGGTATATAATGGATGACGGTATGTGTCTCTTGTTATTATCAGGCATATTTTAACTACTGTGGGTAATGTAGGTTATTGCGCAATAGAAAAACTGTTTGCGTTCAGATCAAATTATAATTTACAATCACATTAATCACACTAGCATTTCACACACTGTAGGTACACGATACAACTATTCGAAACGCGCGACAGTTTCTAAACGTGTTAACTGCTTGACCGCCACCCATGAAGTCTGCTTAGCACCAGTCACTCAAGAGTTATGTTGTAGACTCTGTCGAGCGGCGCCGCGGCGCCGTGAGGCGGCTATATAACGAAATTTTGTGCGTTTTTTTTCGAAAAAAAAACCGCATCTAATCTGAAAAACACAAGTACGTCACAAAATCATAAATAAATAGTTACATCACCGTGTGCAAGGATATAACAGTTAAGGTCATCGCTCTTTATAGTAGCACGCCTCCGACACGGCAAATAACTTGTCAATCAATTTAGGACTTTAAAGTCAAATGTATTAAAGTCTATTTTACGATGGCTAAATAAAATGCGCGAGCCGTCACCCGTCGGGCCGACAGCGCGCTTCAAGCGAGGCGCCCGCTCGCCGGCGCCTCACCGTCCGCGGGGTGACGCCTCGCCGTAAGCGCGGTGACACCTCGCCGGCCGCACGGTGACGCCTTGCTTGTGAATAAACAATAAACTGTTACCTCGCCGGTGGCGTGCCGGTGGCTAGCGGTCGCCTTGCTTACGGCGCGTTGGACGACTAGCCGTCGCCTTGCTTCCGGTGCGTTGGCGACTAGCCGTAGCCTTGCTTACGGCGCGTTAACGACTAGATTTTTCGAGGCGGTGCCGGGGCGCTACCGTGCTGGAGCGGTGCTGTTATAATGGGCGACGAGCTTTATTCTCTCCGTTCCGGAGATATAAGCATTAGCTCCATTAATTTTTTTTGCAAAAAAATATAAGTTGCCATTCGCCTTCCAGATTGTAACCTATGATATATGTATGCAGAATATTTGCTATTAGAAGCCATTTCAAGCAAAAATCCGACACTTTAAAATTTAAGCGAGTGTCTTCGAGAGACTTTTTTCGTTCCATAGTGCGGCGCTGACGTCCAGATTAATCAACACAGTAATGTATTTCCAACATATATATGTATTTTATGTTCTTTCACAGCCACCAAGGCAACCGGTGTTTTAGTGGTCGGTGAAGAAATGGATGACGAGGTGAGCAGCGCTTGCGGCTCCGCTGTCCACGCGTACTCGGATATACACACCATGTCTCATGGTAACTATAACATTGACTTGGCGACCAAAATAATAGAATAAAACAGGAATAGACAGGGAAAAAGTGCTAACTGTTTATTGTCTGTTTGATCATAGCAGAATACGTTGAAACGGAAGAATAGTACTACAAATGTTTTGATTCATAATTCTTTATATTTCTATAGTTTTGAATTTGGATATTTTAAAATACAATAATGCCCGTTTTCACCTTCACTAAGTGACACAATGAATCCCTAAATAAAAGTGCACCTTTGGATTTTCAATGCTAGGCTCACCGCTGAGAGTTGAAAATCCAACAGTAAACTTTTATTTAGGGGTTCATTTAAGTGTCACTTAGTTGTCGATGAAAATGGGCATAAGTTTCTTAAATATATTGATATTTTACTTTCACCTCAAAACACCTCCAATGAATAGAATAAAGTGTTCACAATAATTCGATTATGATGTCAAAAAACAACGATTTATTTTTGTTTTTGTACTTCAAGCACAGAAATGTACATTTCTGTAGTGTAGTGTGTGTGCTTGAAGTATTTTAAATATAATGATACACGGATACCTATTACAAACTATAAATATTTAATAATACACACATCAAAAGTGTCTAGGGATCAACATATATTTTTGCAATAACTTTTCTCCTGATTGATATTAATTAAAATTTTCTTTAAGGATTCATCAAATAAAGTGTTTTCGTTTGTCACAGTAACGATAAACCAAGTCACCTTTGCATTAATAAAGAAATTTGCCATTTTCCTAATAAAGGGATTTTTGACATTTGAACCACTAACATTAAAGTTCGAAAAAAAGACTGAAATAACAGTTTTCTTTAAAATTTTATTGGGTAACTTAAACAATTAATAATCCGTGTTTCTACCGCGAACACTAACAACACAAGAACATCGGTTTGGCATACTCAAAATGAGTTCATCCAAATCACGCTGTGGAATGGCCGCCCATGTTCGTTGCAACAACAAAAAAAGGTCTTCTTGCGACTGGATACCCTCCATATTCGGCAGAGCTCTTCTCTGTAGCATATCCCATGCATGCTCAATCGGGTTCAAGTCTGGCGACTGAGCAGGCCAGGGCAGGACATTGATGTTAGCTGCGGCGAGAGTCTGTCTTACAACTCTTGCGGTGTGCGGTCGTGCATTATCATGCATTAACTGAAATAAGGGACCGATTTGCACTTGTAGAGGAACGATGACGTCTGATACAATCGTCTCAGCATAAATTTGAGCGTTGAGGTTGCCTCTAATCCAAATCAACTCAGTTCTTCCGCCGATCCAAATACCCGCCCATACCATGATGGTTCCACCACTATAAGGATGGACTTCCTGGCAGGATTTTAATCGCTGTTGGCGTCCAGGGGTTCTCCAGTGTCGTATACGTCTTGTATCCGGTCTCATACCAAAACGAGACTCATCAGAAAAGCACACGAAACGCCATTGTTCTTCTGCCCAATTTCTGTGTTCAAGAGCCCATTGATATCGAATCCTACGATTGTGCATTGCTATAGGTGGTACCCGTAGCGGTCTTCGGGAATGAAGGTTCACTTCATGCAAGCGGTTTCTGACTGTTTGGTCGCTAATTAAGTTCCCTGAAGAGTGATGAAGCCTCACGGCTAACATCATGGCGGTTATTGTTGGAGCTCTTCGAGCTAAGATTTGAATGTATCGGTCTTGTCTCCGTGTGGTGCAGCGATACCGTCCTCCATGGCGCTCAGCCACGGTACCAGTGCTTCGGTAACGTGTCCAAAGTCGACTGATAACACTCTGACTTGTATTCAGAGCTAAAGCCACAGTACGTTGCCGGGAACCAGCTTCTATCATTCCCACGGCTCTGAGCATTTCTTCCCTGCTTAAATGACGTCGCTGCTCCATAATAACGTTGGTTTTAATCAGTAGTAGGGAAACAGTAGCACTAATAATGTCTTCAATGCGTTGTATGTTTTTATAGGGAAAATATTGACAGCTGATTTTCATCTTTTACTCGAATTTGATTCACAGTTCCTGATTCAAATTATGAAATGCACCAAAAAGGATCCATATAAATTTATAAAATCATAAATTTATTACAAAGCCACATCTCAATCTCAAGAAATCCGCATAAAAATGCTTGATCCCTAGACACTTTTGATGTGTGTATATATGACTAATTGTATAGTATAAATATAACCACAAATAAATATACATAAATACACAAATATACTAAAACAAACAATGGGAAAACATTAACGTTGTGATGATACTGCCACCTTCTTACAAATGCTCGCGAACTTTAACTTTAAAGGATAATCAACGATTACGTCTTCAGGTCATCGCTCATTATAGCAGCACGGCTCCGACACGGCAAATAACTTGTCAATCAAATTAGGATTTTAAGTCAAATGTATTAAAGTCTATTTTACGATGGCTAAACAAAATAGTGGACGGCTCGCCGGCAGCGAGCGGCCCGCGAGCCGTCACCCGTCGGGCCGACAGCGCGCTTCAAGCGAGGAGCCCGCTCGCCGGCGCCTCACCCTCCGCGGGGTGGCGCCTCGCCGTAAGCGCGGTGACACCTCGCCGGCCAGACGGTGACGCCTTGCTTGTGAATAAACAATAAACGGTTACCTCGCCGGTGGCGTGCCGGCAGCGAGCGATCGCCTTGCTGACGGCGCGTTGGCGACTAGCCGTCGCCTTGCTTCCGGCGCGTTGACGACTAGCAGTCGCCTGGCTTACGGCGCGTTGACGACTAGATTTTTCGAGGCGGTGCCGGGGCGCTACCGTGCTAGAGCGGTGCTGTTATAATGGGCGATGACCTTTAGCTTTCTTAGTCTTATTTTTTATTACAATGCAGGTACAACAGCTCTGGAAGAAATAATGGCAGAAAAGAAAGAGGCTGGCAACTCAGACGTGCTACCTCCCAAAGTGGCCATTATGAGGCCTATTTTACGTTTCGTACAGCTACTCTGTGAGAACCACAACCCAGACCTGCAGGTAAGCTACATGGTCCATCAATATTGCTAGATTTAGAAGTAATTTCTACAGTTTGATGAACAGGACGTATAGCTCCATCTCTTTCCCCCACCGAAGTTAGATTAAAATAAAGTATTATTTTAGGGGGGGGGGGGGTTATTTTGGTAGGCCCCCTCCTGTTCAATATATGCGTTAAGCAGGTTTACTTTTTAACCGACTTCTAAAAAAGGAGGAGGTTATCAATTCGGATGTTTACATTTTATTTTTTATTTATGTTCGTGCATAACTTTTCATTTATTTATTTCAATTTCATTTTCATTCATTTTCAAGTAATTATTTCAATTTTATCTTCATCAATTTCAATTATTTATTTTTAATTGGTTTTTAATTAATTAAATTATTTTAATCTACATGTATTAATTGATCTCGTCATTACTAACATAGTTTTAAGATAATGTAATTTGTACTAACAAAATTTGGACAAAAATTGTCTGAATTAAATGTTTTTTAATTTTTTATAAATATTATTTTAAATTTCCGTCATAAATAGACGGAATACAAAATAATTTTTTCATTTGAAAGGGTATGCTCCCGAGGTGGTACAATATAAATTTTATTAAATTTGCTTGGTTAAGTACTTTTTGAGTTAGCTTCAATAAAACGTATTTTTCTCACTTAGTCTATATGGATGATGTTATAATAAAAGTGAAAAATTACTTTATTTGGGAACTCGCCGGCAAAAAACGGAAAGTCAGACTTCCGAAAAGAGATTATTTTTTAGAAGTCTTTTTTTTGTAAAAACTTTTTTTCTTTAATAACTTTATCATTGTCTATCCACAGAACCTTCTCCGAAATCAAAACAACAAGACAAATTACAACCTAGTATCAGAAACCCTGATGTTCCTGGACTGTATCTGCGGGTCCACTACCGGAGGCCTGGGCCTACTGGGGCTGTACATCAACGAGGGCAACGTGGCGCTCATCAACCAGACCCTGGAGACGCTCACTGAGTACTGCCAAGGTATTAATGAACTTTTGCCATATTTTTATGAGTCTAACTTCTGATACGATTTTAATATAATATGCATACTTAAGCTCGCCTATGAGGAGCTCGTGGCTAAGTAATAACAGCCGCACTAGTCGGTCCATCAAATTAAGCTACGCTTGCCGGGGTTGGTCCTTGGATGGGTGACCTTCTTTACATACTTTTCCTCCGTGCCTCGGAAAGCATGTTAAGCCGTTGGTCCCGGCTGTCATTCGTGGATCTTTGACGATCGTTACGAGTCGTCAGAAGCACGAAAGTCTGACAGCCACTGTTATGGCTCCTACACACAGTGCCGGCGGCATGGCCGACTTTGTTCTTTCTGCGGCTTTGTGCGGCATGGCCGGCGGGCAGTGCCGGAACTGTGTGTAGCGGCCATTACCAACGGGTATCGTATTACCCAGTAACTGGGTTGTGGAGGTCAGATAGGCAGTCGCTCCTTTTAAAAAACTATTTAATCCGTTGGTCAGATAATAAAAAAATATTAGACACGTATTTTGGCTTTATCATATTAATAAAAAACGGTTTAGATAAAACGTATTAAAGTTGGGAAGTGGGGGCTCGCTACGTCACAAAATCTCGAATAAATCTACCTGAGAGTGACGTCATGCCACATTGGACTGTCGTATTCTTTTGATTACGTATAAAAAGAAAAAATGCGTGTCCCAAATTTTTAATAATATATCTGACAGACAAAAAACTATTTTTAGTCTACATACCTACATATTGTTTCAAGTAAAACTTGGCTGCTTCCTTAGCCACTGGCTTAACTCTTTATGGACAAGATAAAAATATTTTTAAGCAAGCATTGAATCTAATCTAGATTTTAATACTAAGAACTCCCAACTTCTCAGAGAGAACATGAACACAATGATAAATCACGCTTCGTCCCCCAGGCCCCTGCCATGACAACCAGAACTGTATAGCAACCCACGAAAGCAACGGGCTCGACATAATAACAGCGCTCATACTGAACGACATCAACCCGCTCGGCAAGACACGCATGGACCTCGTCCTGGAGCTGAAGAACAACGCTTCCAAGCTGCTGCTGGCCATCATGGAGTCTAGGAACGACTCCGGGAATAATGCTGAGAGAATTCTGTATAATATGAACCCTAAGCAGCTGGTAAGTAGCTGTTTAGTAACTTAGTTTAAGAGGCTTATCACAAAATTGCGTTTTGACAGTTCGAGCACCCGATGCATCGCATTAAGTAGCAATTTGGCCGTTGTAATTATGTTTGTTTTGAGTTATATCATTAAGTTTTATTTTAATTTTAAGTATGCAATTTTAATTTCTTATGAACCTTTATTCTGGTATAAATTTTACGTAAAAATATGAATACAATAGCTCAAAAACCCAAAACACAGCTCTATTTGCTAAGCCAGTTCGAAATTTAAATAAAATCTTTGATAAGTTACCTCCTTGGTTGCCATGTGTTGAAGTAAAAAGTTAGTAGTTAGGTAGTTAGTTAGTAACATTTTTAAATAACAGGGCAGATATGAGTTTTGACTTGAGGACTGGACCGGACATGTCTGCCGTATTTCAGATGACAAATGGGCTAAGAGAACCACCGATTGGGTCCCACTAAATGCACAACAATATCACGGCAGGCCGAGACGAAGATCGCGGGACGAGCTTGACTCCGGCCGAAAGTACTGGCCGACAATAGCAATAGACAAAATTGTGTGGAAGAGGGAGAGGGAGGCCTTTACACTGTAGTGGGACAATACAGGCTAATTAGTTAGTTACTAGTGAATTAAATGTTTTTTCGGTCCTACTGCTTTTAAATAAACCACTATCATGTAGAAGTTTTTTTTTGCGTTCTTTAAAAAGGAAATAACCATGTTTAATTATATCAAACAGAAACCTGTTTTTGGTTAAGTTAAAATGTTTGAATAATTGATTATTTTAAAACAACAACATTGTATGTATACTTGTATAGTTCTGGTCGAGTGAGGACATGGCGCTACGAAATTTTTGTTATTTTTTGCTATGAGTCAATAACATCGTATTTATTTATACATTGTTACTAAATCCGAACAAGTTAGTTAATTATGATGGTACACAGTTTTTTATTATTTGAAATGCAATGTTTTTGAGACACACCGACACCATCGATTTATTTCGATTTTTTTTTTTTGCCCTTCAAAAATTTTTAATTGACTCAGGCGTGACTATGCGGAAATCCACCTTTGCGTCCATCCTTTGCGGAAGTTACTAAATATACATCGTCTATTGTATTTTATTCAAAAATCGCTCTAATGGTGGTAGGAATACGGCTCCCGGACTGAAAGATACCTATTTTTAATTAATGAATTTATGGTTTAGTTAAAATAAAATGCAAAATGAGTTACAGTTCGCGTCAAATAACTGCCGCTCTGAAGTTAGGTTGCGCATGCGCACTACTGTTTTCTAGGGCAGATTGACTACTGCGCAGTCATTTGTAGCCTACTTCAGAGCGGCAAAGTTATTTGACGCGAACGCAATGTTGTTCTTAACAGGTGTCGATATTATGTTTCTAAAACAGTTGTTTTATATTGTTGTACAGGTTGATGTTGCCTGCTCCGCCTTCCATCAGGAACACGCCATGGACGCCGACTCCGACTCGGAAGACGACGGCATTGTACAAGGCGTGTCACCCAAGGAGGTCAGTTGCTTACTGTAAATACAATATTATGTTGTCGACATAACTTTTTAATTTCATAATTTTTAGGTTTCTATACCTCAAAATGAAAAAAATCATTTGTGTGCTAATTTGCTCCGAATCTAATACATATACGTATAATTTTTTGTGACCCAAACACGTACGTGTAACGAAAATAAATGATTTAGAATATGGGGGTCACTTTAAAAAAAAAAACCCTACTGTACCGTGTGACATATCAAATGAAAGAGCTTGTTGTGAGGATCAAATTCTTTTTTTAATAATTTTAAAATAAATACTTTTAAAGATATTTAAGAAAATACATGTAAATTTACCATTCTGCCCACCCTTATCTCCGAAACTACTGAGCCAAAATGTTTGAAAACATACAGAAAATAGTTCTATTCTTATAGATTACACGGAAACCTATAAGAAGTCTATGGTCTTAAAATAACATGGTAAATCTCTAAATATTGTGCGTACAAATTTACATTTGCAGTTGTTATGTATGGGAAAACATGTTTTTCAACTACAAAGTTCAGTTTGTTCTTGGGATAAATTAATTCCAACTATGGAACCCTTTATTGTACAGACGCCAGCACATCAAGTTGCTACAATCTGTCTAATTTCTTTAATAGATTTTCAACTTTATCGCTAAAGAATAAGGTTCTATGTTGATTGGGAAAATTTGACAGATTGGAGTAGGTTGATGTGCTGGTGTCTGTACGTGGTGCGACACGCTCTTGACAGGTGTTTTTTTTTTGTTATGATGTCACAAATTCGTGTACCACTAGGTGTATGCTCATCAACTGGATTTCAGGGGTGGCGAACCAATGGCACGCGACAAAATGTTTTGGGCACGCCACCGATCGAAACGGTTTGCATTTTAGTTGAAGAATTTGAAATGCAGCTGATTGATTTCCAGTTTAGTTCAATATGGATTTAAAAATTTATTGGAACAAGGAAAGAGTTAGAATTGATTGAAACAGGAAGATTTACAAGAAACATAAGTGAAAATGTTAGTAACAAAATTGTGGAAACATGGAATTCTATTCCAGACACATTTAACTGTCTGCTTCATTGAACATTTCTTTAGAAAAACTGGCGCGTTGATCCATAAAGGTTCGCCATTCCTGCCGTAGGGTATCTTCGAAGTCCATGATCAATTGACTACAACTTTTAGGTAACTAACCAACATTTTCTTAGTCTTCAGTACAATAAACAAATCACAACTTACGTATTGGTCTTTATTGAGGAGTTCCATCGTCTAACTCTACACACATATTCCACAGGACATTCGATTTTCGTCTGACATTTTTATACAGATGTTTTTTTATACAGCGTGGTATTATTATCCTTAGGTGGGTCACAACATCTACATCCTGTGCCACCAGCTGGCGGCGCACAACAAGGAGCTGGCGGCGCTGGTGCGCGCCTCGCCGCACGGCGCCAACGCCGACGCGCTGCGCTACTACCGTACTCACACCGCGCAGATAGAGGTGAGATAACTGCGCTTCAATTCGTGCATTGGTTTGAAAACAATGTGGAGATACAAGGTCGCCATCGTAAAAAAAAACAACAGGTTGCACTCCGGGAGTGCCGGCAGAAGTGAAAACTTGAACATTAACGTTGTGCATTTTTGAATATATTGGAATGGTTAGGGAATAATTTCGCATGAATTGGTTTATTTATCAGTGTAAAAGTACTATAATTTATATGGTTAAATACAATATTCATTAGTAGTAGTAGTAGTATATTTATTTATTTTCAAAATATAGTCTAACAAAAATAAACAATTTATTTAAACACTTTTTATCAAGACAATATGTTTTGACTGCTTTTGAACTGCTGGCTTGCTAAATTTCACCCATCAATATAGGTAAAATTTCTTACCTCGCAATCTCTCTTAATGTCAAAGACTATTTATTTTTATATTTACTGATATTTACTTTGTCGGTTGCTAGGCAACGGAAAAGGGTCGAAGTCCCTCCGTTTTACGAATTTTCGATCGGGTCACGTGTCCTGACGTGAGTTTAACATTCTTTACCCATCCCAAAAAAAGTGCACAACGCCGCTATAGAAGTTTTGTTGACAATGATCATACCTACTTCAATATTTTTTGTTTTTTGCTTTTGTTTTTCTTCTACCTGCACTGATAAAATTATAATTATTAATAAGATTTTATGTTCTCATGTAAGTGACGATTGTCTTAATGAGAATAAAGTTCTTTAAACCGAAGTTTTCACTGCAAAAATACTTATCAGCCCTGAGGACTATATGTCCCGTGTCACAGAGCGCATCGACTTCCTGAAGCAGAAATTGTATGCATGGGCGAACCGTATTCGTAGGTATAAGCGGCGAGTGGAGCGATACACTCAGAATCGCACCTTCCAGAGTGATGAAAGGTGGATTTATAGGGCTTGGGAGCGACCGGACCACCAAGGTCCGGTCGCAAGGGTCGGTCTCACCAAGGGGTATCGTATTACCCAGTTACTGGGTTGTGGAGGTCAGATAGGCAGTCGCTCCATGTAAAATACTGGTATTCAGCTGCAACCGGTAAGACTGGAAGCCGACCCCAAGATAGTTGGGAAAAAGGCTAGGAAGATTGATTGGGAGCGACCGGACCACGGTTTTGAATTTTCGTTTTTTACCACCGACTTCCGAAATTAAAGTTATTTTTGACTTTGTAGTGTCCATGTATAACCGGGTAAGTTTTAAAACCAAAAGGAAATACAACCTCTGTGCTGTTTTTATGCTTGAAATTATATCACGAAATGGTTTGATTTCAGTTAAGCAAGACTACAGGACCTAACCCAAATAATCCCTTGCGTCATACGCTACATAGTATAAGAAGCTTAAGGCTTCGGGCACGAAACCAGCGGTAGCCAAGCGGGGCAATGGCGACGGAGCAATTGTGTTCCATATGTCCGTCGCCCCGCTCGGCCACCGCTCCTCGCCGCTGTTTTCGTGTCCACAGCCTTAACACGGCTACTATTTTTTATATTTGAAAAAGCTAGAGAGGTACTACAGCCCGATTCAAACTTAATGGAGGCTCGGAACATGAGGCGAGTCGCTGCTCAGTACCAAATTCATGGGTCAGCGGGAGTGAGAAATAGATTACTGTGCAGCGAGTAGCTAACTTCCGAGCCGCCGTTAAGTTTGAATCCAACTATCATGTCATGTCACTAAATATCTTGTTTTCTCCCACAGATAGTCCGTACAGACCGTAGTATGGAACAAATAGTGTTCCCAATACCGGAGATCTGCGAATATCTGCCTGCGGATAGTAAGCATCGTGTACTGCAGAGCGCCGAGCGTGACGATCAGGGCAGCAAGGTGGCAGACTTCTTCTCACGACTCGACAACCTTTTTCACGAGATGAAGTGGCAGAAGAAGCTGCGGGGTGAGTGTGATGTACAGGAACTAGGGTCTAGGGTGACGTAGCTAGTTGGGAGACTTCTTCTCACGACTGAATAACCTGTTCCACGAGATGAAGTGGCAGAAGAAGCGTCGGGGTGAGTGTGATGCACAGGAACTAGGGTCTAGAGTGACGCAGAAAGGTGGCCGATTTATTCTCACGACAGGCTAGGCTAGGCGTAACAGGCTATCCAGCCTGTTACATGAGATGAAGTGGCAGAAGAAGCTCCGGGGTGAGAGTGACCAGGGTTTAGAATGAGAAGTTGGCTACTTTGGATACTAAGTACTATTTGGACAAAGTTCAAAGATAGCTTTTAAAAGTAATATTACGTTTTTTGTGTCGTTTTCCCAACTATCTTGGGGTCGGCTTCCAGTCTAACCGGATGCAGCAGAATACCAATATTTTACATGAAGCGTCTGCCTATCTGACCTCCACAACCCAGTAACTGGGTTATACGATACCCCTTGGAAAGACTGGTGTCAGACTTTCGGGCTTCTGACGGCTCGTAACGACTGTCAAAGATCCACGAATGACAGCCGGGACCAACCGCTTAACGTGCTTTTTCCGAGGCACGGTAGAGACTCGGTAGGTAAAAGTGGTCACCCATCCACTGACCAACCCCGGCAAGCGTAGCTTAACCTGAAGGATCGACCCGTGCGGCTTGTTATTACTTAGCCACGAGCTCCTCTTGTTGTTCTTCTAAACTACGCAACATAATTTGATGCGGTTTTCACTATCATTTAGAGAATTAACGGAAGGTTTATGTGCATAATATATTAATATTAAACTTACGTATCCTATTCCTAATTAATATAATAAATGCGAAAGTGAGCTTTCACGCTAAAACGGCTGAACGGATTTGGATGAAATTTGGCACATGAGTAGACTATAAATAGGTTAGGATATAGAATACTTTTTATCCCGTTATTCTTACGGAATCGAGGCTTATGCGGGTGCACCCGCGAGACCTAGCAAGTATTAAATAGTATTATTATTATGGATAAAGTGTGAAGTGAAGAGAGAAGAGAGAAAAAAAAAAAGAAGAAGATGAAGTGAAGTGTGAGTGTGTGAGTGAGTGTGTGTGTGTGTTATTTTGTGTTGTTTTGTGTGTTGTGTTTTTGTGTTTATTGTAATATAGAATAGAATAGAATACTCTTTATTATGTACACCATAAAAATTACAGACATAGGTTTAGAAGTTTTACATAGGGTGACACAATGGGCGGTCTTATCGCTAAAAGCGATCTTATAGCGATATATTTGTTTAGTATTATATTATGTCGTTGTTCCAGGACAACGTCTCCTGTTCTGGGTGTCGTCCTACATGTCTTTGTGGAGCAACATACTGTTCAACTTCGCTGTTCTAATCAACGTCATCGTAGCTTTCTTCTATCCCTTCACAGAAGAGAATCCAAGTAAGTGTCTAAACTATTGTTAATGCATGTTTGTTGCTTACTGTTTAACTAATAAAAGGAGGAGGGTTAATATATCCCTACTGACTAATCATTTCTCCGAAAACAAAGTGTATTAGCTACAACGCACGTCGGAGTTTACTCCTGTTTTTTTTTTTTTTGTGTGGGAAATCATCAAATGTCTAAAACCTACCCGTGTTCCTTCCCTTTGCCTGTGTCAGGGGCCACGGTTACTCCTTAATATGTCTTTGAATATGCAATAGCCAAAGAAAGCAAATAAACGCATCTCTTAAATGTCTCGCTGATGGTGGCGAGTGTGTTAGATCATTCGGTTCCCTACAAAATGGTTGAGTTGGATGGTGCTGATCCACGCGTCATGTTCGTGAACGGGCGCCGTCGGTTGAGACTGGTCATCTCTATTCTGCCAAGGCTTATTTTGAATTGTTTCTGTTTTTTTTTTTCACATTGTTCTCACATACAACGTGAAATTTAAATCACAGTTTTGCTAGAACAAACGTTGTTCAGACCATGGTCTACTACCATTCTATAACAATCAATTTAAAAAAAACGTCAATGGTATTTAAAAAAAAACACAAAAAAGACTGATTTATTTATTAAAATTTCGGCCCGCATTGGCCGGACATCCTTGTGGTCCACGTGGACTCCTCATAACTCTTTTGAATGCCATTTTGCTACCGCGATGAGTCCTTAGATGTTACGGTTAATGTTTGAACACGTTTGAGCAAGATAAGACTTATTTGAGAACGCCTAGTTTAGTTTGTTTTAATAACATATTGGATGCTATAGAATGATAGTAGACCATGGTCTGAACAACGTTTGTTCTAGCAAAACTGTGATTCAAATTTCACGTTGTATAGCATAAGCAAGAAGAATAATGTACCCAGGATTTTGTAATATCTTTATTTAAAAGAGTGTCCTGGGAGTTTCTTGCCCGTTCTTCTCCACAGAGATCTACTTTTTGGAATGGGCGACTAGCTTCAACTTTTTGACTAACTGACCGACTCTTTGACAATTCAAAAGTGTCTGTCAATGGTTTAATTGAAATAAATGCTTTGAGTTTGAGTTTTATAAACAGCCAAAATATCTAGATCGAAGTGTTCCGTATCCACCTTAGCCCTAGTTGGATAAACGGAATTTATAGGCTTAGGGTGGATACGGTATACACTACATTTAATTTGTTTGAAAAACTCATTTTTTAATTTCGATGCTAGGATTTATTTGATAGTTACAAAATACTCATAAGCATTAGTAGTGCCAGTGTTTTCATTTATTGTTGTATTGTAGTCTCCACATTGTATGTTATAATGGCCTTTTCGCGAAGCGCGCGCTCCACCGTGTGTGCTCGGATCGCGCGGCACGTCCTCATCGATCGCGCATTTGAATAGCGCTTCTGCCGCGTCCGATTTATGCGGATTGGAATTTTCCGTGGACCCAGCTAGTTAGCAATTTAAAATTAATAATAATTCGATTTTTGCATGTTGTAACGAAAAATCTATCAGTGCTTCTCTTTAGTTTGAGCTGAACCGAGCCATAAAAGCTATTTTGCATGCTTTAGCATTAGTGCCCTTGATCTGGTTACTCACTAGTAAGTTGAATAGCTGTAACTGAAAAAGTAACTAACCAAAAATCCAAGAGTAGATTGTGTCTCGCTGCAGTGCGAGCTAAGTCCACAATATGATTGGTTACAGTTGCAGGTCACTAGTAAGTGTCCTACTTTTCTAAAAGTCTAAACAGACGGACTGCATTTGAACTGTATTTTGCAAAATTGCAGTTTATATGGCTAACTGCAATAGCGAAAAAAAATATCAGCTGCGCGTTTTCAACTTTGGTCCCATAGTGAAAGTTGTTCATAATGATGAGTACAATGACCCCTTAAGAGGTTGTTGGTGTTTTACAAATAACCCTGTATAATTGTTTATGTAGACAACTATTTTTGTTGCCAAATAAATTTGGATAAGGTCAAGAGACATAACCATTTTTCAGCTAGCGTGCAGTTCCGTCTGTTTAGAGTTTACACTGCAATTTGTCCGTGTTAGCTTAAGTTGTTTGTCTCGCTGGTTCTATATGTCGGTCATACGGTGTCCACATGTGCAGAGCTGGGCGAGCACCTGTCGCTGCTGGTGTGGGTGGTGTCGGGCGTGGCGGGCGCGCTGGTCACGTGGCTGCCCCGCGGCGGCGGCGCGCGCGCACTGCTGGCCAGCGCCGCCGTGCGCTTCATGTACTCCGCCGGGCCCGAGCCCACGCTCTGGGCGCTCGCCATGCTCACTGTAACTATGCGCACTCATAATAATATAATACACATAAAAATGTATAAATCTTTTGTAAGCATACTATTTCACGGAAACCCTAGTGTTAACAAGATACAAGGCAGCTTGAAAATCAGAATCATAACCGCCTCTGTGGTCTAGCGGTTAGACCACCTGTCTCAGAGCCAGAGGTCCTGGGTTCGATTCCCAGTGGGAGCACAATTTTCTGCTCGGTTTGGTTGGTGGTAGGGCTTGTTCTAAGTCCGCCTGGCTAGCTACTACCAGCATTGTTGTGTTTCGGCAGTTAGAGATAAGATAGCCAGTTCCTCTGTGGTTGAGGATGTCGGGTGACGTTGATGGTGACGTGGCGTTGACGGTGTGACCCGGGCGATGCGCCGCCCGTTTCATATTTCATACAAAATGTATAGAAACGACGAGGCGCGGAACATATACAAGAGGCGTGGCGCGGGTGAGGCGACGGTGCGGCGCGGACGTTCTGTATGTTCCGCGCTACGTCGTTCCCATACATTTTGTATGAAATATGAAACTGTCGTCGAACGTATTTAACTCGTATTAAAACGTCTTCACGCCCGCGTCACTCGCCATTTGTTTATATCCCACGCCTTACAGAATATAACACTAATAGTAACAGGTGGATACTTATCTCGATACGCCGACTGTAGATCACAAAATAACTGCCCAATTTTCCCCACAGATAGTGGTGAAAGGCATCCACTTGGTGAGCATAATGGGCAACCAGGGCACCCTATCGAAATCCCCGGGCAAGGTGCTCACAGACCCGGAACTACTTTACCACAGCGTATATCTCGTCTTCTGCTTCTGCGGCATCTGTTGGCATCCATTCTTCTTTTCAGTTTTGGTGAGTATGTGGAGTTAACTATACAAAACTAAATGTATTAGGATCTCATTACCAAATGTACCTCAAGTGGGTCTAAATCTAAAACTTGATGGCAAAAAACTAGATGCAATAACGGAAACTGTATTTTTAGGAATTACTTTAGATTCAAAAGTGCAATGGGGCGCCCACATTAGAACTCTTTCAGGTAGATTAAGTTCAGCTGCATATGCAGTAAGAAAAATAAGGCAGTTGACTGATATAGCCACAGCTAGGTTAGTATACTTTGCTTATTTCCACAGTATCATGTCATATGGCGTTCTGTTGTGGGGATCGGCAGCTGACGTAGATTCAATTTTCATTTTACAAAAGAGGGCAATCCGCGCTATCTATAAAATGGGTCCTCGCAAGTCCCTTAGAAACAAATTCAAAGAAATTGATATACTGACTCTGCCTTCTCTTTATATCTTAGCTTAGCGATGGGAAGTTCAAAACCCACATCAAACGTGTCCTTATCAAGAAAGCATTATTATAAAATTAAAGACTATGTTGAAGACAAAGAATTCTGGCAATAATTCCCTCTGCACATGTGGCTTCCCTGGTACCTCATTAACGGCAAAATATGTAGGAGTCTATTAACTGCTACCAAATTACCATGTTAATATTTTTGTTTTATTTACATTCTTCCTTGACATAATCATAATTTTATTTGACATTATACAGTATGTTAACTAACAGAGGGCGTTCCCGTTAACCCGCAATAGTATAGCGTCCATACATGCTAGAAAAAATATTGAAAGTGGTATTTTTTTTTTTTTTTTATATATATATATTTTTTTTTTTAATTGCTACGTTAATGTAACACTTTGTATACGCTCACTTGTCTTTCAACTTGGAAAGACAAGTACGCGTGTACAGAGTGTTTGTTTTACGTATGAAATTAATATTTTTCGTGAATATTTTATGATAAAAAAATAAAAAAAGTTTTTCTTTTTTCGATTTTAATATTTTTTCTAGCATGTATGGACGCTATACTATTGCGGGTTAACGGGAACGCCCTCTGTTAGTTAACATACTGTATACCTACTATTTAATTTTCAACTCTTTATTAGTGGCTTTTGTGGACATGTTAGTTATTCAGATTTCTTACAGTTGTAATAGCAATCATGTCATTTCGTTTAAAATAGGTTTTTATTTTTATTAATTTATTTATCTTTTATATAGATTCTTTTCTATTTTGTGAATGTGAGAACGCTGTAGGCTTAGTGGACTGTAGACTTGTTGACCATCTTCTATTTTGTTAAGTACTTGGTACTTGTTGAAAGACCTACACTGTCCTCGCATATCTAATAACACAGTTTTTTTTTTGTTTTTGAAAATATTGTAAAACGCAATTATTTTTAAAAGAGTAACCGTGGAGTTTCTTGCCGGCTCTTCTCCATAGGAAACGACCAATTGGAACCGTGCGTAGCTTCTGACGTTTCATAAGTGCCCATGTAGGTTTATGTGTGTTTATTTTGAATTTGAATTTGAAGAAGATTACTAAAGCTACATTTACACGATGCAAGTTTCTTGCCTGTGGCATACAATTAAATTGAATCAACAAATGACTTGTATAGTCTAAACACTGTTTAGATGGTGCAAATTTTATTGTTGCTAAGAGTAGGCTTTAAGAGTGTTTATTCTGAAAGTGGGCAAGGTCGCATTGATGTCAAATATTTCGCTGTTTTGATTAATATGGCAATATTACTGTATGAAAATAAAAATATGGCTAACTAACAAACTAGAATATTAATAATGAATTGCAATTATAACACTGAATTAGATGTTGTAACCATTTTAGGTGTAAATAAGGTATTCGGAAAGTTTCCAAATACTTTTTTTACATCGACGATATTAATTATTGGATTTCATAACCAATATTTTAGCCAAAATTAAATTAAGTTGAAGAATATGTCAATCTATACTTACGTGCAGATTGGAGTTTTTCAGCAACTTTCGGATGCATGCGTAGCCCAAATAAAATTTTGAACGCAAAGCCGTACATTGTCGGCAATATAAATTTGATTGTTATATTGTAGGCTCGCCCCCTATTGCATGGGACTTAACCACAACTGGTGAAATGTGAATGTACTATAGGTACGCCTCTGCCCATACCCTCGAGGAAATAAACCGTGATTTTATGTTATGTTTATTATTATTCGCAGCTGCTAGACATCGTGTACCGCGAAGAGACTCTCTTGAACGTGATGCGCTCAGTGACTCGCAACGGCCGGTCCATCTTACTGACGGCCGTGCTGGCGCTTGTCCTGGTCTATATGTTTTCCATCGTAGGCTACATGTTCTTCCGAGACCATTTCCTCGTCAGTGTCGATCGGCTTGACGGTGAGTACTTATAATATATTTTTTTTAGATTAAAATTCGTTATTAATTCCATTTGCTTCCTTGGTCTTGTGGTTGCACTTGCCAGCAAGCGCGGCTGATATATAATGCGAAACCTTGAGTTCGATCCCCCAAGGCGACATAAGTATAATTAGGTTTTTTCCATAAGGAGTTCCTTAGTGGTTAGGTTTTTCCCTTTGAGTGCCTCCGTTTGGGCTACTTTATCTTATGCACCAGTGGCGTATTTTAAGATTCGGCGCCCTGGGCCTGTAAGGTTTGCCGCGCGCCCCATATATTAACGAAAAAAATCAAAAAGTTTTACTATTCTAGTATAAAACCCCAGTGTATGTCCATTGAATGATTTTTTCATGAAATCATGACATTTGAGAACAAAGAGAGATAAAATGATTTTAACGATTTTAATTTTGTAAATATATATTTATTAGGAAGCGTATAGCTAGCTATATTCTAGCAACATTCCTCACTATCTGATAAAGTGCCACAGCAGTGACGCTATCTAGACCCGTTTATAGTGCCGTAACTTTGCATTGTACGAGGTGGGCAAGTTCTTTGAAAGAGTCATTGCAGACCATCTCGTCGGGCGCCTAGTGCGGGAGGGGCCGGATTTGGCGGAGAGCCAGTTTGCTTTCCGCAGGGGGAGCTCTACGGTGTACGCCGCGGCGGACGGGTATGCTGTGGCCCGAGGTGGGGTCGTCTTGGCGGTGTCTCTAGACATCGCCAATGCCTTCAATACCCTGCCCTGGAGTTCCATCAGGGAGGCACTCGGGTATCACCAGATGCCAACCTACCTCTGTCGACGCTGTCGTGTGGTCGAGACCTATTTGACGGACAGGGCCGTCATCTATCCCAGTCACGAGGGAGGATGGAACCGGTGAAAGATGTGTTGCGATGTCCCACAGGGATCGGTCCTGGGGCCGCACCTGTGGGATATCGGATACGACTGGGTGCTGGCTGCGCGCTGACCTGCTAGCGGCGTTAACGTGGTTTGCTATGCTGAGGTCGCACCAGGCGGCGACCGAACTAGTGACACGCGGGGCTGTGACAATCGTCGATAGGATCCGGCAATTGGGACTCGAGGTGGCCCTGCACAAGGCCGAGCCCATGTGTTTTCATGGTCCTCGGAACACACCACCGTCGAGTTCCTAAATAACGGTAGGAGGGGTTCACATCGGCGTCGAGTTGATGATGAAGTACTTGGGACTCGTCCTCGACAGCCGGTGGAACTTAGTGGAGCATTTCCGACGTTTTGCTCCCAGACTGGAGCGGGCTGGGGTTGCCTTGAAGCGGTTCTTGCCCTATGGGGTCAAAGTCCTCGCGCACATATTGGAGTGGTGCGAGGATGCGAAACGCTGGGGCGTAACTCCGCTGCCACGAGAAATCACGGTACAGCAGGACATAGTTCCGGCGGGATCTCATGGCGACATGGAGAATGCGATTGTCGTAACCTAGTGCTCGGCACGCCACAATTGCGGCGATAAAGCCCTCTTTGAGGAGTGGCTAGAGAGGCGCCACGGCGGCCTCACCTTCCGCCTGACGCAGGGCTTCACCGGACACGGTTGCTTCGGCAGGTTCCTGTTCCAGATAAGGCGGGAGGAAACGCCCAGGTCACCATTATGTGGATCGCCCGGAGGACACGGTGGAGCATACGGTGGAGGTCTGCTCGGCTTGGGCGGAGCACCGCCTTGTCCTCGTGGAGACGATCGGCGGCAGTGGCCTCTCCGGCCCTGGTCTGGTGGAAGAAAGGGCATGGGAAGCCGTCACTTCCTTCTGCGAAGCAGTAATGCTCGCGAAAGAGGAGGCGGAGTGCGTGAGGGAAATTTGGCGCCCTCATGCTTCTAGTCGCCGCTGGAAACGCCCTGGGCGTCGGGAATCCATAGCCGATTTCCGGCCACCGTAGGTGCAGGCTTGCGGACGGTTAGCATTGCTCGCTGCCGATAAGGACCAGTGGTCGACGGCGCATTTTGTTCCACGTGCGCCTGTAAGAAATGGCAGCACAACTGACGGGGTCCGCGAGGGCCGATGCTAGGGTCGCGGGAAAGTCTGAAAGGGATACCGTGGCCCCTGGCGACACACCGGCAACTAAAGGAACACGAGTGGTATTTAGTCAGTAAAAGTCTGACACGCCCTTCCGCTCCGCCCAAAGCAGGAGAAGTTATTCCATAATTTCTCACCGCAAAAAAAAGCATTGTATTGTCATTTGGTGTTTTGGTTGAGTGTTGAGGTTAGCGCAATAAAACATTTTGTGTATGGACAAAAGGCGATGTTACTACTGTTACTAGGAACACTTTGGATCTCGTGGAGTATATATGTTCTGTGCTTTGGATGCAAGAGCGAGCGAATCGAGCTTGGAACTTGGGGTACCCTGACAACCTGTCCGAGGTTAGGCTGCTCCGCCCCTCGCAGCCTACCGCCCCGGGCCATGGCCCTTTTGGTCCTAGGGTAAATACGCCATATGCACCTATGGGTAATCACGCCACATTTATCAGTTTAAACTCTTAAATGTTGCGTGATACCCCATAGGTATAGCAGCCCTAAGTCTGTGCCCATGATATGGGATTTCCTATAAAATAAAATAAAAATTTTATTTCGGTTAGTTTCACACGATTTAGCAACTAGTGTTATAGTTTCACATTACCGCTGTACCGCGCCTAAGAAATGCGCGGCGATACGGGGGGCAGCGTTGAAGAATGAGCGGCGGGACGCCGTGAGCGTGGACGACTGAACGGCGGGACGCCATGGGCGTTGACGAATGAGCGGCGGGACGTCGCACGGTGGATCGAAAATCGGCTGTAGAAGACATAGGATCTCGATTTCTTAAATGTTATTTTTTTTGCTGGAAATGACTTCTGCTGATCATTACTACAAAAATGTCACCCGAGTTAATTCTGCCCAAAAACGAAGGAAATATATTTTTTTTACGAAAAATATGTATGAAGCTAGTATGAAAAATCGAATTATCTCCTAAACGGCATGTTTAACCGTAATATCCTTGGAGGTGGTCATAGTGCTAATTATTTATGATTTTTTGGTTGCCGATTTGACGAAAAATTTAATGCCGTTTTTTTTTAAAAAAATCGTCAAAATATTTTTATTTATTTTTACATGTAAAACGATCCCTTTTAGTGTCCAAGTTAAAAAGTTCGATATGTTATTAACCCAAATATTAAGAACACACAAAACAAGAAAAATTAAATAAAAAAATTTTTGTTTTTTGACACATTTTTACTAATTTAAATAAAAAAAGATTATCAAACTTTTATTTAAGTAACATATAAAGTTATATTAAATACAAAATAATTTAATTTAAGGAATCAATACTAAGCATTTGTAAAATAAAGTAAAATAAATAAAAAAAAGACAAAATATCATTAAATTACAAAAAAAAAAAGACAAAATATCATTAAATTACAAAAAAAAAAACCCAAACAGACTCAAATACAAATTTACAAATAAGTACATATATAATTTTTTTACAAATTTTCCTTATCACTCTCGTTGTCAGACTCCAATTCTGAGTCAGCATCCAGATTGGATATATCCAAAAACTCGAACTCAGTTTCCTGAAATTTAATTAAGTCGAGAGTTTCAGCAAAAAAGCTCTGCTTTTTCTTGGCATCCAACTTAGGCCTTTGTGCACTTAGCAAAGGATCCGAAGAAACAACAAGCATATTTAAAATGTCTTGATTGGAATCCTGCCTGCTTCTTTTCCGCGAATGATGTTCTCGAAACCTCCTAAAATCTTTGTTTCGAGACTCTGAGGCTTCTTCCGAGAGAGTCCCAATCGGCACAATATTATTTTTCTCAATTATGTCAGCCCCATGTATAAATAATTTATGAACGGTTGACGACATGTAGTACCAGTCGTATAATAATACGTACTTTTCTGCTGTTTTGCGGGCATAATCTCTAAATTTTATTATATCGACCTGCTCTCTAGATGTAATTGCTTGTAAAATTACAGCAAATCTTTTAATGAGGTCTTCATCCAGACCGGTTATAGCTGCGGTTTTATTAGGAAACTCAAAGAATTTTCTTGCAGTATTCCCGTCATTGGTGGTTCCCGAGCCTTGTTTTACTATATCAATCAACAGATTGAGCTCATCTTTGAATTTATTTTGAATTATTTTCTTCCTTGTCTGTAGCATTTCTTTGTGCTCATCACTTCTCGCTGCCCACCGTTTGAAGTCGAGCCTGTATGCAATGTGCAACAGACATTCCATACAATTTATACGGGCGTGTAGGGATGACAAGCCAAATTAATACAGGTCAGAACACACAATTTTTGATATTACAGCATCTAAGCGGTTCATTTCAGTAGGCTTTGCTAAGCACAGGTAGCACGATGCATTTGATCTAGCTTCAGAAAGGTAAGTGCAAACTTTAGCGTCGATCATCGTCATCATTAGTTCATGAGTCACCCTATTATTATTATTGCACTCTGTGGGGATAAGGGCCTCAATTTCTTCATCCATTGGTTTTTTCAGCTCAAGGACAACTGCTTCACTCTCCTTTACAAAAGTAAACTGAACTGGACGACAATATAAAACTGAGCATGGTTTTGGGTTCGTCCATAAGATGTTGTCTCCATCTGTCAGTTTAAGTGGCACCAAGGAGGTCATGAACATGCTCGAGTCATCTTCCTCACCCTCCATTTTCTGCTTGTATCGGCTTTGGTTAGAAGCACCATCAAATCCCCACTTGGATATCAGCTTCAACTGCTTGTTATGCTCTTCCTTAGAAAGGCTTTGAAGGATTCTTGTAACTGTGATATCAAGTAAAGCTTGAAGTGTAATCCTAGCCGATGAATCAGTAACTGTCACTGATTGCTTCGGAGGGTAGCAATCAAGCTTAGTTTGTTGCACTTTATAGTAAGATGGATAAATATCCTTAGCACCTTCCCGAATGGCAGCCTCTCGCAACGTAATATATTGCCACTTTGAGAGTTTTAGCGAAAGAAGCAATCCGCCGTTAAAAGAAGAAGGGCATGGAGATATCGCCTCTGTCATCGAATACATGATGAAAAATCCTGAAGCAAGCGCCTTTTCTGACGTAAATATGATTGTTTTCGCTGGTTTCTTAAGCGTTTCATTTAATTTAGCGGCTGCTTCAGGATTTTTCATCATGTATTCGATGACAGAGGCGATATCTCCATGCCCTTCTTCTTTTAAACGTGCTGCAGCTGCATATGCCAATTCACTGGAATCTTCGCCTGTGTGTTCATCAGATCTTCTCTTTTTTTGTTTACTTCCCAGATCTTCGAATGGTTTACGGGATCTTTTCGTCATTGTTCCAATGGACGTTGATGTCAACGGTTCTGAAGAGACTGAGGGCGCTCTTGGTATCTCATCAACACTTGGTTCTTGATTAACTAAAGTTTGCACAAAACTCGGCCAATCAATATTTGCTCCCAACCAATTCTCGTACTTTCTCCTGAAATTATCAAGGAATCGGTTGGATTTCTGCCACCTTTGTAAAGCGGCTCGCGTAAATCTCCGACAAAATTCTTTGAGAACAACACGATCTTCGTCAGACAGGCAATCGCCTATGCGGGATACAACTGCACTGAACAATACTTCATGATCAAATGAAGTACTCTCACTTCGTAGAAGAACAAACAAGTCTAAATTCGTGATTAAACTTTCCATTCTAAGATTTTATAGTCGCAGATTTAGTGTTAGCAGTTACACAGTTGTGAACAAACTAAATTATAAAACAAAACTTTAGCCCTTTTATTGCAAAACGCCAATAATTAGGTAACTACCCTCATTAGTTATCTTCTCATTAGCGAATGAAAATTTATAATTGTCACTAACTATTCTTAGAACTCATAGCACTGCTAATTAACAAATTAGCTTACTTATCAGGAAAAGTTGAATGTAATCCATAGTTGGCATTGTTGTGAGATATTGAAAATCATTAAATCACCTATAAAGACTCATTAGAAGACCTAATCAGTGTAGTTACTTAATCACTTCTTTTCGGACTCATTAGAAGAGTAAACAATTGGTAATTTGGTTGTATGAAAAGTTTTAAAACTCATGATGTGTTGATAAATATCTAGCTCAAACATAGTTGTCTACGTGTGGGTGTACTATATAAACCTCTGCCAACTCCTTCGGAAATATAGGAGTGATGCTATTTTATGTTACGTGTAGTTAAAAGTCCGTGTTCTTCAACATAAACACTAAAAGGAATCGTTTCATATGAAAAAACAAATGAAAATATTTTGACGATTTAAAAAAAAAAATGGCATGAAATTTTTCGTCAAATCAGCAACCAAAAAATTATAAATAATTAGCACTATGACCACCTCCAAGGATATTACGGTTAAACATGCCGTTTAGGAGATAATTCGATTTTTCATAGTAGCTCCATACATTTTTTTCTTATAAAAATTATAACTCTTCCATTTGTGCACACATTTACTTCATATGACATTTTATAGAACAGTAATGATCAGCAGAAGTCATTTCCAGCAAAAAAAATAACATTTAAGAAATCGAGATCCTATGTCTTCTACAGCCGATTTTCGATCCACCGTGCGTCGTGAGCGTTGATTAATGAGAGGCGGGAAGCCGTGAGTATTGACGAATTAGGGGCGGGCCGCCGTGAGCGTTGACGAACGGGTGGCCTGCATTACTCCCCGTGAGCCACGCACCGCGCACGTACCTAAGGTGCGGTACGGCGGTATCGGTCAAACTATAGTACTTAGATCGACTAGAAAAACAACATTAACTAGTTAATACTACGTCACAGTGGCATGGTATCCAATGTCCCAGGGCTGTCCCAGAATTCACCTCACCCATACCTTCAGGGAATACAACCTTTGATTAACGTAACTGTTCGTTAAGTCCTGTGATAGTTCTATAATTAATTCTTTTTGACTATTCAAACAAATAATACCATTCAAATCTTTATTGAAATCCTCGAACCCTATTACACGGGACCTAAAATATAACTAGCGAAACGTATAGGTACTCTCTTTTAGGGAATTTATGCGTGATGTTGTACGTTATGTAAAAAAAAAACATGCGGGGCAGTCTTTGCCGATAGAAACTAAGTAACGCCATCTAACGAAAATGTCAGGAATTTATGTGGCTTGCTGTCAGTACAAGAACGAACGCAGTAGCTCTATTTAAAAAAAAAAACAAAAAATAAAACAGAGTGCGCTGTCAACAAAAAAGTGCTCAACGCGCTTTCGGTGACGATGATAACCCAAAAAGTGCTTAGCGCGCCTAACGAAGTATTCAATTCAAAAATCTTTAACAAATTATAACTCACCCAGATGACGACGACCCACGCTATGAGCCTGATGGCTGCGCCGACGACGGCTCCTCCAAGTACCTAAAGGAAGCCGATCAATGCCGGCGCTCGTCTCGCTTCGTAATGGTCGGAGGAGAGCTGAGAGAACGCAGCTGTGATTCGCTGATCATGTGTATAGTTACCACGCTCAACCAAGGGCTGAGGAACGGCGGTGGAATAGGGGATATTTTGAGAGCCCCTGCCAGTTTTGTGAGTATATTACTATTGCAACTTGTGATTTTTTAGGTAATACTTTTTTATGATAACCAACTACATATCCCTCCTCCTCCTCCTCCCCTTAATACCTCTCTCCTTAATATACAGTATGTTAAATAACGAAAGGCGTTGCCCGTGTACAGATTGTTTATTTTACGTACCAATTTAATATATTTTATTGTAAAAATTATAAAAAAAATAAAAAAATATGATATTTTATTTTTGCATGTATGAACGGGTTTAATGAAACGTATTTCGTTAGTTAACATACTGTATAGTTCTTTGATAATGTTTCATCATTATTTTGTACTAGCTGCGTCCCGCGGTTTCACCCGCGTAAAGTAATTATTTCTTTTAATCCCTATGTTCCCGTGGGAATATCGGAATAAAAAGTAGCCTATTTTACGCCCAGTGGCCTCAGCTATCTACTAGTGAAAGTCCCGTCCAAATCGGTCCAGCCGAAAATGTGTTTTTGTTGTATGTATCGTATTTCATATATGCATTTAGTAAAAAGCTGCTATTTTGACATTACAAACAGACAATTCAATTTTATTTATTTGTATGTATAGAAGATATATTATGTAAAAATTGTACACCACAGACAACTTACACTACAAAATTGTTACTGAAGCTTCTTATAAATTGCATATACCTTTTCACATAGATGTTTTATTAAAACTAGCGTATCTATACCTTTTCAGGAGCCGCTGTTCGTCGCCCGCGTGGTGTACGACCTGCTGTTCTTCTTCGTGGTGATTATCATCGTGCTGAACCTCATCTTCGGCGTCATCATTGACACCTTCGCCGACCTCAGGAGTGAGAAGCAGCAGAAAGAGCTCATACTCAAGAACACCTGTTTTGTTTGTGGTAAGTATACAATACATATATAGGGTGACTAGTAATTGGTAACCGATACTTAAACACGTGACTTTACTCATTATTATGAACAACTCTTACTATGGGACCAAACCAAAAAAAAAAATGCTGTTCATTTTGACGAATTTTGCGAACATAAATGTAGGGAACAGCTGATTTTTTTTCGCGATCATGGGACCCCATGACCCTGTACACACGCTGTATACAGGATGGATTTTTGAGATTGGGCAGGGCAGCTAGCTTAACTGCTGTAGCTACTGGAAAATGTTTGATAAATTTTAATCCGCTTTCACAGATTATGAAAAAAATAATTGTCAATAAAAAAAATTGGCAGAAAGGCCTCTAAAGAAATCCAGTCGTCTCTAGACTGGGCTGTTTCAAACCATTTAATTCCAGCTATCTTTTTAATGTCGTCTGCCCATCTAGCGTAGGGTCTCCCTAGGACTGAATCTATTATTATTTCGTTTATACTCTTATTGAATTCATTTTAAAATATTTAATAGAAGAACGTTAAAAAAAAAACATTTAAAAATATAAAAAGTAGTAGCCCACCGGTATCGGGAACAGGGTCCAAGCTACTACCGGCGGTCAGGGCTCCAGAGAGAGGAACCTCCTGACAATGCCAGCACTGTCCAGGAGTACCGCTTTCTGAATCAAGCCCTTGATCCAGCTGCCCAACGAGAGCCTGCGTAGGTATTGGTCGAGGCTCTTAGCAATTAAATCATTGGCTGATACAACATGAATTTACATCCCACATGTCGATAATCTCGCGAGCCAAGTCAAGATACATTATTATTATTATGTATCATTATACTATTATTTAGAAATTACGTAACGTTAACTTAAAGCAATTCACTGCAATGCCAGCGATGAGCTACAAGGATCACTTATTACTTCTTATTTGTATACAGATTGTAAATTGTCTTTGGCCTCTGGCCTGACAGCATGCAAAAGACAAAATTTGTCAAACTTTTCTATGTTGTGAATTTTAAATACGAGGCTTTTGGCTAATCTGTAAAGGAGACTTATTTTTTGGAATGTGCGTTTAGTTTGTGCAGAATAAACAATTTTTCTTTCTTTCTTTCTTTCTTTCTTTCTTTCTTTCTTTCTTTCATTCTTTCTTTCTTTCTTTTCACTTGTTTTTTTTTTCGTTTGACTTATCCAGATTGCTTCATTATCTCTGGCAATCGAACACACCTATTGAAAATCGCTTTCATTTTGACTATCAATCAATTCAATGCGCTTTATGCTCTAAAATCTGTGTTCACGATAACATCGAACATTGTTGAACTTAAAATGAAACAATTGTCACTGTCTTGTTGGTCTAGTGGTCGCAAGCGCTACTGATGAGCATTAGGTTTTGCGTTCGATGCCCAGGTCGGGCGAAGTGTTATTGGGTTATTCTGTCTGGAATTTTTCAGTAGAGCAGTGTGGATTTGTGCCCGGTTGATGGCAATAGGCTCGCCTCCTATTACATGGTACTTAAACATAACTGGCGAAATGTAGGGGTACGATGTGCCCCTGCCCAACCCTTCGGGGCAAAAAGACGTCACGTTATGTTATTTTGTGAAACGATTGTCATTAACAGTGCGTTAGGCAATTGGAATGCTGGCCTTGACTTACCATTTTTTTTTTGCTTTTGCAGGATTGAACAGGTCAGCCTTTGACAACAAGACAGTCTCGTTCGAGGAACATATAAAGAGCGAACACAACATGTGGCACTACCTCTACTTTATGGTGCTGGTGCGGGTCAAGGACCCCACGGAGTTCACCGGCCCAGAGAGCTACGTGCACTCTATGATTAAGGTGAGTTTGTCTAGCACAAACTGGTGGCGCGCAAAAACAATTGCCTAGTCAGACTATGCTCTTATTGAAAAAAAATGCGTTTTATTTCGTGATTTCCATTTTTGTTGACAAATATACATAAATCATAGTGCGTTATACTTCACGAGAACATCATCATCATCATCATCATTTCAGCCAAAAGACGTCCACTGCTGGACATGGCCTCGCCCAAAGAACACGAGAACACGGTATCAATAAGCCCTCGTACCGATGGGCGTTTTTTTTATCTCGCTCTGGATTTTCAACGCAATGTGTAGCGCCGAGAGTTGAAAATCCAACAGTGTATTTTTTTGGACGCGCTGGGATGCACTCTGTTGGATTCTCTGGAAATCCAGTGCGAAATAAATAATCGCTTGTATGAGGCTAGTGACTCCCGGGCGCTTAAATATCTCAATGTGGCAATTTTGCAATAGCCCGCAAGATCATCTGTTTTTTTTTCGCTACTTAATGTTGTTAGCCGACTTAAAAAAGGGAGGTTCTGTATTCGTCCCGTATGTATGTCCTCCTTTCTCTCTAACACTAATTAATGAATTTTGATAATTCTTTCACTAAAGCAATTTACATCTATGAAATAAATCTTTATTAAAATTCTATCTTGTTAGCTTCTAAATAATAAGTACCTGGCCAAGCACTGCGGCGGTTTTAATAGAGAAAACAGATTTTCCTAGCTAGATCGATTTTTCGCCCCCGTAAACCCCTATATTCAGACTTTCATTGAAATCGTTAGAACCGTTTTCGAGAACGTGATTACAAATAAATATACAAATATTTCTCATATACATATAATAGTATAGGATAGTACATACTAAATCCTAGTATATTCTACGAGTATGCTGCCATGATAGTAGGTACTTACTAGTGCGCGCGGAACTAGTTGGCCGCGCCTTAGGTATGTGAGCGGTGGGATGGACGGAGAGGCGGGGGCGCTTGCTGTCATTACTCAGTGCGGACTGCGGAGCCGTACTTCGTGGCGGCAACACGCGTTTAAAGTTCCGGCTTGTTTAGACAAAACGCTCATGTGATTGCAATAGCGAGATGAGTCCGCCGATAAAAAGACAATCTAAGGAAATAATATAAAAAGTGTATTTTATAATAATAATATACATATAAGTATATATTAGTTAAATAATTTCATATATCATTAAAATATGTCAGAATAATTTCATATACAAAATTTGTTTTTGGTTTATGTTACTATTAATTACAATATAATTAGATAGGTACAAAATAAACTTCTAAAAGTTTAGTTGATTTTTATTTATTTGTTTCAATAATTGAACAATTATTGTTCACGATATCTCGAGATTGGTATCCCTGTCTAATTTCATGTGCGTTGGGAGCAGTAGGTAACCCGCCCCCTCACCCCAGTCGTCACCTAAGGCGCGGCCAATAAGTTCCGCGCGCACTATAATTCCATGATCCCATGATAGTAGGGTACTTACTAATTCCTTACTGCCATGTCATTATTCTCCGGTAGCCATTTTGTTCTAAACTTTGGGCGAAAAATTACAACACACGGGGTTCAGAATCATGTATTGAATCCATGGTAACAGTATTCGCGTCGATGTCCCTGACACCCTGTATATTGACAAATATTACTCGTTTAATACGGAGCCTGGACCTCACGACACAGGGAATCCTAGTGTGAGTTCCAGGAATCAACTCATTGAATGTAACTACTTATTCAATCAATTATTCTTATTCTTAATAGTATAAGATAAATCCTTGTTCCAGTCCAACAACCTAGACTGGTTCCCTCGCTTACGAGCTCTCTCCCTCATCGCGTCCCGCGGCGGGGGCGGCGAGGGCGGCGAGCTGGAGTCGCGCGCGCTGCTGCAGGCCGAGCTCGACCGCGCGCAGCTCGCCGTGCACACCCTCACCGAGCTGCTCACAGAGCTGAGGGACCAGGTGACTCATAGCTTACATAAATATTCAATAAATAATACAGCAAGAATAAAGCCTGATTTACGCGGTGAAATTTAATTCTCTATAATAAATCAAATAACATAATAATATTTTAGATTCTTCTTCCTAGCCTTTTCCCTTTGGTCAGTGGATGGGTGACCATCTTTACATACCGAGACTCCTCCGTGCCTCGGAAAGCACGTTGAGCCGTTGGTCCCGGCTGTCATTTGTGAATCTTTGACAGTCGTTACGAGTCGTCAGAAGCCCGAAAGTCTGACACCAGTCTTACCAAGGGGTATCGTATTACCCAGTTACTGGGTTGTGGAGGTCAGATAGGCATTCGCTCCATGTAAATACTGGTATTCAGCTGCATCCGGTTAGACTGGAAGCCGACCCCAAGATAATTGGGAAAAAGGCTAGGAAGATTGATTGAATAAACAGAATTGAATCTGGCGTCCTAGCTAGGTTACATGGTAACCAGTTAAGGATCGCCAGCCCAGGTTCCCACAGAAGGTGCACAATTAGAAAAAGAAATACTATACTAAAGGTACTTTTTTTACAGATGACAGAACAGCGGAAGCAGAAACAACGTATCGGCTTATTAAATTCAACCTCGGCGTACTTGCAGAATTTGCAAATGAACTTGCCGCCGTGAGCGACACGCCGTGACGTCAGAACACCGTGCAAGTACTTGTGTATTTATGTATGTATGTGATCATGCAAGTTATGGCCGGTCGGATTGTGATTAGAGTAAATTTATTTTTTAGGGTAATTTTGACCGGCCAGGTGTGTAACTTATAGTTTGTATTTTAAATATAGGTATTTTGGATTTGGTAGCAGAAATATCTATGAAGTTTTTAAGCATGTGTAAGGAACTTGGTAAGCTCATTCAGATATAATACGACTTTAAAAAAGTCTTTTTTTTATACTTACACATCGCTTTAGTATTTTTAAATTTTACGTTATGAAAGTATCATCAAAAAATAAATTTAACAAACCCAGGTAGAAAAATATTGCGTCATACATAAATACATGATTAAATAGTTAATATATTTATAGTTATTAACCAAAACGCGTGTGTTTAAACCCAAGACATGTACACCTCATTTCAAGGTACCTCATTACCGCACAAGATACATAACAGATAAAAAACATATAAATATATCGAAATATATAAAATATTATATATATAAATAACAGTATATAATAATTATTACAGCTTTAGATTTCCTCTGACATACGCTGACGTCGATATTATCGAAAGATATATTTAAGTATAACAAAGTATATTGAATCCTAATTGCTAGTGCAGTAATACCGAATTGTTTCGAGCAGTCGAGTTTTTATTAAGTCTGTGATAAATAAATATTTAATTTACCAATTAGGTAACTTTCTGTAAATTTCTGTGTTGATAGACAAACAGATAAAAACATTCCACATTTAATGGGTTTTTTTGTCTCTAAACTGGCAGTAACATGGCCAAGTTAGAATAAAAATGTAAAACAATCGCTAAGTCCCATACTGCCTTTCAAATCTCGACCGCTCAACAAACGTATATTTCTCACATAAAACCAATTTCACAACAAATACGTAATTTAGTTTTCATATTTTAAAGGTAAAAACAGACAAAGGAATAATACTTAGCTGCACTACTCCCGTTCAAGGGGTCTACTTCAGTGTGGGAAAGAGACGGAGCTATACGTCCTGTATAGCTCTATCTCTTTCCCACACTAAAGTAAGATTCAAATAATGCTATAACAGGTGGTGGTAGGCCCTAGAATCGCGCTAATACCGTATAGCTTCAGGTCGGATACTTTTAAACAAGACAGTACTGTACTGAGTATAATATTAACTAGTTGAATTTTTCGTAGATCGTACAGTACAGTTTGACTTTGACAGCGTCTTTATTTCGTAGTAATAAGGACGGTGTTCATAGATCAAGTGTTACTAAAAACGTCTGGTTTACCAAATTCGCGCTATTAGCGTTGCGGTGCAAGAAACGCTCAGTATCTCTTCTAAAAAAAGTGTTATTTCTTTGTCTATGATACAGGTTAAACCCTAAATGTGTGACTAGAGTGAATAGTAGTAGTTAAAACATATCTTGTTATGATATTTGAGTAGGTAAGTAGGCTAGAGGATTCGACGCCCGGTTGCACTGACACGAATGTGAAGCAATCCTAATTAATATTAGGTATAAATGCGAAATAGTCCATGACCTGGTTTAGGGCATTAGGATACTGTTTATCCCGGTAGATCGTTCCCGTGGGATATTTTTCGAACTCTACGCGGACGAAGCTAAGGGCATAAGCTAGTGTTTTTATAAACAGTCAAATTAATTAATTTAAAATTACTTATGTAACTATTACTTTCAGTAATTTATCTGAAGTGAATTGCCATAATCTCTATTGTGTTCGAGCATAAGGTATGCGGGCTAAAATAAAAATTTATTGATTGTTTTGCAAATAAAACAGATATATTATTCAATCAATTAAATTAGCTTGTCGCAAATAAAAACCTTTTTTTATATGTATCTGATCTGATCCGCAGTCAGTGCTTCGTGATCAGTGCAACAGCGGGCAAATTATTACTGTTATGTAGATTTTTAATATCTTAATAATGACTTTAAATACTACTGAATCGACGTCGATATTCACTTTCTGAACTTTCAATCAAAGTCATGGTCAAAAAAATAATATACTATGAAAATTGTGGTTACAGCAGCCTGTTAGATGATATTTTTAATTAATAATATACAAGAGCAATATAAATTAGCTAGCGAAACTCCACAGGCATCTCGTCGGTGAAGTTTTGCCAGCTAATTTAATTTGACCTTGTATAAGTGGGTTTTATCAAAAATTTTACCACAACTCTTAGACCATGACTTTATACAGGGCAACAGCTGAGTTTTTCAACAAGAACATTTTTTGACTTTATTATACAAAATTATTATTTTTCTATAAATTAAATCTGAACAAATGCCGTTTTGTTCATAGATAGTTTTTAAAGGGGGAGATGATTTTAACCCTTTTCAAGAAGAAGAAGCTATGTAAGGGTTGTTTTTCAAATATTTTTCTTATATTTCATTATATTTAAAGTTTAACTGTTAATATTATTGTTTTTTTTTAATATTTAGATATCTATATGTTTATACTTCCAATGTTGTTTACCAAAAGCGTTAAATATTTCTAAAAACATTAACGTTCTATTTCTGTGCAATATATATCCAATTTTTAAGTATAAATACTATTTACTTACAAATGCTACAGTAGCAATCTTTTCTCTAAAATATTTAGACAGATGAATTCTACAAAGAATGTGTTTTTCCTATTATTCAATAGGATTGGTGGAATTAAAAAAATATTTTAAAAATAAAATGTAGTGTTATTTTAGTTTTATAATATAATATATTTTCTCTATTCTCTAGCATAATTACTGAAAGTAATTATCGCAGCGAGAAGTTATCACAATTTCTACATTTATTTCTGCTTTCTATTTTATTTAAATCTCCCCCAATTTTGAAGTTTGAACGTGCAATACAGCTCAAACAAGTTACCTATACTGTAGTTAGTTATCAAATTTTATTTGTAAAGAATATTTATGAAGCTTTTAGAGTGAAACATACCGGGTTTTTCTTGGCGAAAGTCCGTCTACCAGATAATTAAATTTCACCATGTATTGTGTATAAAAAAAAAACATTTTATTTTTCATTTTTTAATAAAGTAGTACCTATAATAAAAAATGTAAATTATTACATGTCAGGGTCAGGTTGTATCATGATTAAATATGATTCGCGCGACCATTAAAAATATGTATTTACAGAATTATAATCATTAGAATCATTAATAAATCTCTTTAAGTTAGATTTGTTCTCAAATGTCATGATTTCATGAAAAATCATTCAATGGTCATGCTACGCGTGCAGGTGGGCTGTCTAACGCCAGTAGCACACATCCGCCGAAACCGACACCGTAGCAGCGAAACAGTAGTTCTTTGTTCAATTCAACTGGCTCGCGACATGAACCGCTTCGCAAAATTGCAGTAGTGGAATATGACGCGAGCCAGTTGAAGTAAACTACTGCGGTTTCGCTGCTACAGTTTCGCGGCGGAGGTGTACTACTGGGGTAAAAGTTTGCCACCCACATAAAAATTAAGTGCAAAGTGAGATTGTGTTTTTCTTAAAAATTATTATTTTATCTTTTGCTCCAAAGGCTTCATACAAGAAATAATCTTGAAAAAGATCTGAATATAATCTATTTAGAGTCGTGTGGTTGAAAATGTTACGTTCGTCTAATGTTAGTTTGAAGGTGATAGCGTTTGTTACATTATGTCTAGGTTTAAGTCTTCGAAAGTCTAGATTTAGTCTAGAAAATGAGGCTTAATACTGATCTTATTACCTAGTTTATTTGATTTGGTCCTATTAGGCAAAATAAAATAGTGACGTCACTGCAATTTTTCTTTTCGTTCTCATTACTTATATAAATTTTATTGTATAGGTAATTAAAAACTAAATGAAAATAATTTCTTTTTTTAATATTGTATTTTGTAGCGTATACTATTTTTGAAAGAATTGTTAATTATTATAAGCAAACGTCAATTGAAATGATAAAAAAGAAATGCTCAACCAATATGCCAAACTATTAATGATTTAAATCATGTATCAGTATTAAGCCTCCCACAAATATAAAATGTAATATAATACATATTATTAAATAAATAATCCGACGTGTAAACGTAGGTTGTTTCTGTATAAATGACAAGCGACGTGGTTTTAAAGAGGCAATTGGTTTGGAAATAAAATCTCAATTTAAAAAAAAAAAAAAAAATGAAGTCTACTGTGATTTAAAAAAATAAAAATATAGAAAACATCTGTAGAAAAAATCTCTTATTCACCAATTTTGTAAGTGTACGTAAAATCTGACAGTAAAAGTTCATGTTTCGTGCGAGAAAGAGATCAGTTGCTTCTAATATGTGCACGTCTCGCTCTCACTTGTGGAAAAAAAAATACCATTAAAACTTTGACCGTAAAAGTTAATAGCAAAAGGAAAGGTATTAAAAAAAAACGTTCGAATTTCTTATATTAGTCCTTTTGGAAAATGTATATCTAAGTTAAATTACTTAAATCTAAAATTATGTGAAGATAACTTATGTTATTGGTGTATGTATTGTTAAGTTTAAACAGTTAAAGCATCTCGAGAAATATAGTTTAATTAAAATTTTATTAAAAATAATTTACCATGAATGAAATACAGATAAAATAATATACTGGATGATCTAAAAATCATATATGAAAAGTTTTGTAGTAGGGATTACATCCATAGAACTAGATATAAACAAAAAGGGGAATTTGAAAAGTATGCTGTACTGTTTTTGACCTATTATTATACTATTCAAAGTTTGTAAATTCAATTGCATTTTAAGAACAACGTAAGTATTTCTTTGTTGACTTGAGTTTTTTTTTTAATATAAAACACGCCGTGCCATAAGGTCCGTAGTGAGATGACAAATATAATTGTTTTTTTTAATAATATGAAATATTTTAGATATACTATGTAGACATATTCTCTACCAAATATTTAGAAAATGTTAAATCTTTTGTATATTGGTGATTTTCGCAACTATTTTTCAACGATCGTCATCATATTTCAGTTTAAAACATACTTTGTGACAGAAATCGCCAATACTTTGCAAAAGGTTCTTACAGATCATATTTTTGTTAGAGCCATACCTCACAGGGACGCCATGGTGGCTTAGCCAGGTAGCATCGCCAACAAAATTACCTTACATTTTGTTGGCTGCGGTACCTTGCGGACGACAAGTAAGCTGTATGTATACATTTAGTTGTCAGCGCGACCTGGTGACGTCACCATGGCGTCCCGGTGAGGTATGACCTCTTATTGCTATAAATTTGTACTTAACATTTTATCTGTTTCACTAATCGAGCAAACTTACACATTCATTTAAACTAACATTCCTTAGTTTATAAACGCTTTAATTTTCTATTCTGTAATCATTTCTTGGCCGCAGGGATTAGGTTTACAAAAATAATATTTATTGAAAAAGAGTATATAAGTAGTGTTAGTAAAATTATGACTTGCAATAAGAAAATTAACAAAATATTTCAAATGAAACAATATCTAAATTTTTTGCATATACTGTGAATGTAGAATAAAAATTAAGGAGTGCTGTTAAATGAAATGAAATATTAGTATTTAATTCAACAAAAAAATATTATACAACAAAATAGTGATTAATTAAAAATCTTGTCCAGTAAATATTTAAATAATAGTTAAGTAGATGTTCACATTCATCGTGAATTAGAAAACTCAAATCTCTGACTAACCTGCAAATCGTGATAACACTTAGTCCTTTTTCTCTGTCGGATTTAACACGAATCTTAAAACTCTTGACCAACTCTATCTAGCTAGTTCAATTTCTCTCTAGAGATCTATATTTTTAAATCATCTATTAACAAAATGTTTTTATACTGTATTTATTGCACATAATACATTCCTTGTGTATTTTTTATATTATTTATTACATATACTATATTCCATTGTATTTAGATCTGTATTTTTGAATCTTTCAAATATGCAAGCGAAAAACAGAAGTTTATCAGATTGTTTTATCTTGAAACATTTATTTTTTCACAAAACAGATTATTTTATCATTCATTTAGATAGATACAGTAAAAAAGTTATGACGTAATATTTAATACTTGACAAAAAAACTTCTGCTTTTCGTATGCATTGCGTTTATTTGTTTCTAAAGAAGAAAATAGTAGTAATAATGTTGTTTTTACATTACATACTAACGTAGTATATGTAAGAACTTGCGATCGACTCGGTCCGTTGTGATGCCTGCAATAACGTGTTTTTTGTTTTTTATGAAGAATAAAGTTACGGCACAAAGTTTTTTGTTGTTTTATTTTACGGCAGTCATACACGTCATACATTACCTTACCTCCTACTTATAAAAAAAAATAACTTGTTAGATAGGAGACAAGCCTTATTCTCAGTTCTGAATAGTTAAGAGAGTTTATCCTAAAAGTTGGCAACGTCGCAAATACCTGTCAAATATTTACCTGTTTTGATTAATTTGACAATATTACGGTATAGAAATTTCACAAACTAGCGAACTAGGATGTTAATAATGAATTGCAATTATAACACTGAATTTGATCTTGTAACCGTTTTAGGTGAAAAAAGGGTTGTACGTTGTTTTATAGAAAATAGTTTTATAGAATTTCGTTTCACATAAAAATTTTCATATATTATCATTTCATAGAATAAAATCAATACGCAGAATACTTACTTTGAAAAAACTTAAATCATTGATTTTTGTCACAAATAAAATCCCCAATGTCCTAATTTTGATACTGTGACCAATTTCAATGTCACAGTATCAAAATTAGGACATTGGGGATTTTCTTGGTAAAAAGTTTTATACTAACTAACCAGAATGCGAATAAAGAATATTTGATTTGTTATTCTATGATATGAATATCCAAACTTTTAATTTGTATTTCCTCGAATCCCATGTATTTTCAACTAGGCTTTATGGGGTGCTTAATTGTTGCGAATCCCATGTATTTTCAACTAGGCTTTATGGGGTGCTTAATTTTTGCAAATGGGTCACACTCACGTTCTGGAAGGAATACGTCTAATTACAAGTCACCCTGTATGAAAGCGGTTCATCTGTCGGAGTGCCCTTATTTTGATACTGCGACCAATTTCGATGTAGCACTCGCCGGCCACTGCCGCGGCACCGCTGGCTTCGCTCGCTCGGCTCGCGCGTAGTTGGTCACAGTTCTAACCTAACCTATATGGTCGGAGTGCCCTAATAGTTATATTAGTAGACACTACACTACACAAACACACACACTATCGTTGTTTATAGCGTATCGGCTATTTTTACATTTTCGTTGAAATAAACAAACAAGATTCTTTAAAAAATAATTCTACAGTTTGATAAGTTTGTTAATTAAAAAAATGTGATTAAAAATTCATTGAATTGTGTTTCTGTGAAATAATGTTTCATTCAAATAAATAGTCGTTGAAACAATAATAATCGAAATAAAAATATAAGGACTAAATATTATATGAAACATTTGTTGCGAAACGAAATTCTATGAAATTTCTGTCTGCGAAACAAGGGGACACCTGAAAAAAGACATTTGGAAAGTTCCAAATATTTTTTTTACACTTATAACTAAATATTCGGTGTTTAGTTAATGATTGCATATAATATCATAATCAATATTCTAGTTCGCTAGTTAGCCACATTTTTTATTTTTTTACGGTAATATTGCCAAATTAGTCAAAACAGGGAAATATTTGACATCTATCTTGTCTAAGTCTGTCGCCTTATCAGCAATGGTCACAGCATTCAGCATAGTTGTGTTTCGGCAGTTCGAGGTAAGATAGCTACATCCTCTGTGGTGGAGGATTTCGGGTGAAGCTCGCTTACACCTTCGGCCTGATCATCACTTACCATCAGGTGAGATGCCGGTCAAGAAGTTCCAAGTTATGGTTAAAATTAAACAAAAAAACCTGATTATACATGTCCTAGAACCAAAAATTCGAAGACATGACATCTACCAACCCGCACTGGGCTCGCGTGGTGGATTACGGCCCACTTCCTCTCACAGAGAGGAGGCTTGTGTCCCAGCAGTAAGAAAATTATGGCTGATTATGATTGTTGTCAAAAGTAGTAAAGCAATTACGAAGTGGAATATACTCGTACCGTACAACAATAGGACAAACGACAGGACAAAGTATACAAATATACAGTAGGCGGATAATGGCTTTCGACGAAAAGATAACACTTCCATATTTTATCTTCTACGAGCATATTAAGTATTATAATCTTTTTAACATTAATTATCATGAGTAAGCTGCTGTATTGTTCATCTATAAAGGTACTTATACAAATACTAGCTGCACCTCGTGGTTTCACCCGCGTGTGTTCCCGTGGGAATATCGGGACAAAAGGTAGCGTATAATGTCCTTCTCCATGCCATGGTCATGGTCATGGTCTACCCATGTGCCAAATTTCATTCAAATCCGTTCAGCCGTTTTAGAGCGAAAGCGTAACAATCACGGACAAACAAACTCACTTTCGCATTTATAATATTAGTTAGGATTAAAAGTAAAATTAAGTGTAGCTGCATATTACATAATAAGATAATAAATTAGAATTATCAATATAAAAATATAATATTAACTGGTCGGCACTCGGCCCTACCTCTTCCTAGTGATAATGGACGCTCTTACGTCGGATATCCAGGAAGAGGGTCCCAGAGTGGCTACCATGAGTTTCATTTAACCTTCTCGATCAAACTCATCGAGCGCGTTCGGCGTTCCGCCAATCGGAACCGCCCTTCACCGGTGAAGGCTGGCCGGCTGCCAATCGGAGTGCCAAACGCGGTCGATGCGTTTGATCGAGATGGTAAAATTAAAAACTCATAGTAGCCACATTGGTGTATGCTTTTTGCCGATGACATTGTGCTGGTCGCCGAGAGTGGCTTAGAGGTCCAGAGAGGTGTGGTGGGAAAGAGTGGAGACCGTTGGCCTGAGAATAAGTAGAACCAATACTTGTTGTTGTACTTGTTTTACGATTTTGGCGGTTCTTCCAGTCCTGTGCATATAATATCTCGAAGGAACGCCCTTACCAATCTGCTCCGACTTTCGGTACCTCGGGTTGCTCGTCCAAGGGCATGGCGGAGTAGACCGAAACGTAACGGGCCGGATCAACTCCGGATGGATGAGATGGCGATAGGTCACAGGAACAACTGGTGACCCACGGATGCCCCTTGAAGTTAAAGGGCAAAAACTACAAGTCCGTGATAAGGTCAGCCGTACTGTATGGATCGGAATGTTGGGCCGTGAAGAAGACGGATGAAAAAAGATTGCAAGTAGCGGAGATGAGAATGTTGAGATGGATGTGAGTGACGAAAATGGATAAAGTAAGAAATGAGTATATACGGTGAAGTTGAAAGGTGGCGCCAGTGACAGAAAAGTTGAAAGGAAATCGTTTGGCGTGGTATGGGCATGTGATGAGGAGACAGGAAACGCATGTGACTAAAAAAGTGATAAATGTAAATGTCGGTGGACGGAGCGGGAGAGGAAGGCCAAAGAAAAGATGGATGGATTGTGTGAGGAATTATATGAAAGAGAAGGGAGTGATTGATAGCTTGACGGTTGACAGGGGAGAGACGGAGAGTAGAAAAGGAAAACGTGGTGCGCCGACCCCAAGTAACATGGGACAAGGGCAGGAAGATGATTGAACTAACTGCAGCAGATCGTTTATTAAATAACCTACTTATATTAGAGAGCCATGACCAGCAGTGTTATTATAAGATAAAGGGATATAACATCATGCTTCGAAGCCAATACTGAGACTAAATACGAGTCATATCGCACAAGTCATATAGGTACAAGTATCTACTCAACACCATTGAGAGAGATAATATTGAAGATAACAGTCAATAAAATTGTACAATATTGTAATTGGTGATATCCCATGACTTACATATAATATACGTACTAATAAGTATATATACACCAGAGAAGATAAGCCATCTGCTGCATTGGCATTGCTGTTTTTATTGAACAGGGTTCATTATTCTACTAGTGTTGATGAAATATCTTTTTCATCACACCTATTTTTGGAAAACGACAATTGCCTTTATAGGATAGCGGGAGCAAAATTCAATTTTGCTCCCTAGGGAGTTTGAGGTTTCTCTCTTCTGATTGGTCCGCTCCGTGCTTCTGATAGCGTACTGATCTGCGTAGTTTAGTTAGATTGGAGGCACTCGCGGGAAGGTTTAATGTAAAAAAAAATCGAGTAAGTAACTTTTTATTTTTCTCTGATGAAAAATAGTGTGTATCACTCGGAGACAAAATTATTTTGTTCTCGGGCGGCGTATATTGAAATCATCGCTAAGCTCAGGATTCTAATTTAGAATCCTTCGCTTTGCTCTGAATTCAAAATAACGCCCTGGAATAACAAAATATTACTTTGTCCCCTTGTAACACAAATAACTATTTCGGTAAAATTATTAAGTCCTATTTTCGGCTCGGTATTCCAACCCGGGACCTCCTGCCAGCCTTATTACAATACTACCTTCAGCCCGCGACTTCGTCCGCGTGAAATCTTGACCCCGACCCACGGTGTATTCAACCATGGCATGGTTTTGTTAGGTACCATGTTTGCAACCATGGCATGGTTTTCTTAGGTACTGCAACTGTATCAGCTAAGTAGGCGTGTACTATCTGCTCTATAATCAATCTGCCTAGCCTTTTCCCAATTATGTTGGGGTCAGCTTCCAGTCTAAACGGTTGCAGTTGAATACCAGTATTTTACACGGAACGACTGCCTGGAAGTATAATATTATATCAGACTCTAAGAAAGTGAGAGCAGTGGTATCGGCCCCGACTTACGAGTTGTAGGTCGTGGGTTCGAACCCAAGCAGGCGCTTTACTTTGTGTAAATAATTTCATCACCACTGTTCTTAAAACGGTGAAGGAAAACATCGTTAGGACACCCGGCATGTCTTAGAACCAAAAAAAAATATTAGAAGACATGTGACATCTACCAACCCGCACTGGGCCCGCGTGGTGGATTACGGCCCACTCCCTCTCACAGAGAGGAGGCCTGTGTCCCAACTAGGGCATGCTATTCGGATATCCGGATATCCGAATTATCCGGATATCCGTCGAAAATATTATCCGAATAATATTTGTTTTACTATCCGGATAAAACGGATAATACGGATAGTTAGTTTTGTTCCATTTTCCTTTTGATAATATAACATTTAAGGGGGATGGGCCAAGGTATCCCGCGATATTCAAATTTTCTTACGTTTTTTGCAATTTGCAGGTCAGTATCAGGTTGTATGTTGTTCTAAATATGATTCGCGGCCGTATCAAATGTTTATTTATAGATTTATAATCATAAAAGTCATCAATACAACTCTCTAAGTTCATGTAACTGTATTGAATGACTAATTCATTAAATCATGACGTTTGACACTTTTGCTAACTTAAGGAGTTGTATTGCTAATTCTTATGATTATAATTCTGTAAAACCATATTTGTTACGGTCGTGAATCATATTTTAATCAACATACAACCTGACACTGAGCTGCAAATTGCAGAAGACGAAAGAAAATTTGAATTTCGCGGGCTACCTTAGCGCATCCCCCTTAACGTTGTGTTTTAATAAAATAGGTATTCGCAATCGTGACAATTGCTATATCTTCAAAAATCCATCTAATGACACAATTACTATATAGATTCATCATAGAGAAAATTTTAAAGTGCTTTTGCACAGACCTCGACTTCAGTTGACGACAGCGATGGTGATGACGTAGCACTCAGTGATTACAAGCAGCAGAAACTGAAATATCATTTACTTTAACAGAGAAAATAAGCAAAGAGATCGAAAGGACTCTGCAGGTTGACCATCAACAGTGAATGCTTTGACAAGCATGGCATTTACTTTAAAGGCATTGGCAAGAATGATGGCTTTGATTAGTACTGTTGTTCTCTAGATTCATCTCGGTATTGTGTCTTGCTTGACGAGATCTCACAGAACCAAAATAGAGTGCCTGTTAAATGAAACATAAAGGAAAAGGTTAGGATTTGCTAAACTTGAATAAGCTGTTTTGGTAACCAACCCAAAATCAGATTGATATGGGAAGTAGGAATGTGGAGCAGAGGCCTCATCATGATTCTCGGCATTAATGATTTGCATTAATTCGTTTCCTGCCTGGACCGTAAAAACCCAATCCGGAAAGTCCTCTTTAGGAGGTATTCCTAAAGAGGACTTTCTGGATTGGGTTTTTCAAAGTTTCACATATATGTCTAACGGAAGATAGGACTGCACAATCGCGATAACGAGAACTGAATGACCCGAAACACACAGAAAATAGTTCATATTCAGGGAATCGATGAAAGTACATGTAATTCGTGGCTATTAGTTTGTGCTGATCCAACTTATACATCAGATACTTTGACATCTAGCAATGTCAGTGATGTGATTTTGTCTCATTTATTACCAAGCACTACTTTGTAAGACTTCCAGTCTTCATCTAATGTGCTTTCAATTGTTCTAGCCATCTTAACAAAGATAGCATTTGACCAGCTCACGATCTATTATACCATTGGTAGATAACCCGTGGATTTCTTTTTTTTCTTTTCTCGTATCTGTCAATGACAAATCGGACAGATTTTGCTTTTAGTGCGAACTGATATACTTTAGTATACGATTGTTGGAGAGTTTTTGTAATAAAAATGTCGATTGTAAACTAATATAAGTTTGATTTACTTCTTTTACAATGGTATCCAAAATATCCATATTATCCGAATATATTCGAATAGTTGTCTGGCAGTATCCGAAATATTCGAATAGTAAAATGGGCGGATAATTGCATGCCCTAGTCCCAACAGTTGGAACGTTATAGGCTGATTATGATGAATATAAAAATTAATTATTAGTATTCTTAGATTTAATATTATAATTTAAGTACTACAGTATATAGAACTAGGCACGCCATCAGTCGCGCGGACTAAAGCGTCTCCCCCACAGGCGCGTTTTTATCGGTCGATAATAACGCAAGCGTTATTGCGATACGTAACTATTTTCAGCACATTTTGTATTAGGACGGCCACGAAGTTACACATTGCTGCGATGATAATGACGTAATACCATCTCTACCTAACATGACCCCGCCGACGCCGTGCCTCGGAAAGCACGTTAAGCCGTTGGTCTCGGCTGTCAGTCGTGGATGTTTGACAGTTACTACGAGTCGTCAGAAGCCCTAAAGTCTGACAACCGGTCTTACCAAGGGGTATCGTGTATCGTATTACCCATTTACTGCGTAGTGGAAGTGAGATAGGTAGTCAATCAGACAATACTGGTATTCAGCTGCATCCGGTTAGACTGGAAACCGACCCAAACATGGTTAGAAAAAGGCTAGGCAGGTGATGATTTTGGTATGTAACTCTGATACCTGCTGGATTTTTATAAACCTCAAGGCATAAAGTAACTGCTTATCATGCTACTTGGGGTACTACTTATAAACACGTACAGCAGTGAATAATCAGTGTGCTTTATTTATTTATTTATTTATTTAACCATTTATGTACACACATTTAACAACAGACAAGAAGAAAAGAACAGAAAAATACGTACAAAGGTGATGCTTATTTCTAAAGAAATCTCTTCCAGCATACCTGCTTTACTGTATTCCCTTATTAAAAAAAGAGGAACCTTTTTCATTGGCAACCTTTTAATACCTTACAGCTATAATGCTTCATACTCGTCTGACAGTGTCCTAAGATTTCTCGCAGAAACGCTTCCGATAAAATATTTTATCAATATGATAAGGTTTGTATCGACATCTAGGGCAAGTCATACAGTGTGGGACAAATAGACAGACATGTGGGGTGTTGCTCTATTTTTTATCGCAGTTGCAAACTGTAAGTGAAAATATATATTTTTATTCGTTGTATGAATGGTGATTTTTGAGTGATGTTGGTCGGTAGTTAAATTAGTTATTAGAAATTGTGTTAAATTGAATAGTGTTAGTCAAATTAATTATTAAAGTAGGTAAGTGTTTTTCTAACCACTTGAAAACCGGTCTTGGAAGTGCTAAAATTGAAGCAGTGAATAGGACATTGCTAAAATGATTTATTTAATATTATTTAGAATAATGTCCGATTTAATTTTACTTCAATTAAAAGATAAGATTGTTACTCAAATTTACAGATTTGGAAAGAAATCGATTTTTGATATCTACCCATAAAAAATTCTCGTCGAAAAAATTTAAACTGTACTAAACTGATTGATCTAAATGGAAAGTGCTTAATTCGGCTAGATAAGATAACTTTGTTTTTAACGAAAAATATAATATTGATAACAATAATTGGCACCTCTTATGATACCTATGATATTGAGTCTGGGTAACATTCGAATCATGTAAAACTGATAATATAATTCTGAATTATCTATGAATCACTTCTAGGAAATACACCTTACGCAGGTGTATTTCCTAGATATTCGGTAGGTAGGTACTTTAAATTCAAAACAATAAATGTATGGAAATATTGTAGGTACTTCTTATGGATTGTGAGTTAGTAAAAATAAACCACAAAAACAGAAACGAACAGAAAACGATTGTTCTTATGGCGGCTGTACACTCCTGTCCGAGTACTCTCGCTAGGTCTCGCGAAAAAGTCTCGAGCGAGGGGCTTTAACCCGATTGGGCCATATACACTCGCTTAGTTCAGTTGAAGTTGTGAACCCCGAGAGGATGGACGCAGATATTAAACTAGCTGATGCCGTTTCTCTATGGAGATACTCACAACTGAACCACGAGATCCTTATGCGCAAAAAACAGACACGGGATGGAGAGTGAGCGAGGAACGCCGGCCGAGATACATCGACCCGGGCCGAGCGTTCTCATCTATATTCTTGCAATCGGCCTGTCTCGGTGTGCATCGGCGAGAGTATACAGCCGCCATTAGTTAATCAGCCTTTAACGTTCCCACTGTTGGGACACAGGCCCACTCTCTATGATAGAGAAACGGGAGTAGGCCATCCACCGCACGGGCCCAGTGCGGGTTGGTGGATGTCACTAGTCTTCGATTTTTTTTAAATTCTAAGACATACCGGTTTCCTCACGATGCTTTCTTTAATCGTATTGAGAGTTGCACAGTGATCTTTATGCTCCTTGTAATAAGGTTGCTGTTGGGTTGCTTCTATTAGTGGTAAAATAACTGTGAAATAAGAAAGGGCTTATACGAAAGATTTTTTTATTTTCCAGGCAATGCGGAATTGTACCAACTAAAGACCGCGGATTTACGGACGACGGTAGACAACCGTATTATTGGGGGGTCCACAACCACCATACAACAGTTCCCATTCATGGTGCAGGTAAGATAACTCTATCCACTCTCCCCAGGAAAGTCATAAAAAAAAACTCGAACAGAAAAAACGGAAAAACATCGAATAGAAAAAACCAATCAATCTTCCTAGCTTTTTTCCCAACTATCTTGGGGTCGGCTTCCAGTCTAACCGGATGCAGCTGAATACCAGTATTTTACATGGAGCGACTGCCTATCTGACCTCCACAACCCAGTAACTGGGTAATACGATACCCCTTGGTAAGACTGGTGTCAGACTTTCGGGCTTCTGACGACTCGTAACGACTGTCAAAGATCCACAAATGACAGCCGGGACCAACGGCAAAATACGGCGGAATAGAAAAAAAACATGACTCAAAAAAAGTAAGTTAAAAACTAAAACTCAACTGCTGAAAAATCACGCTTTAAAAAGCTGAAAATGCTATGTAGGTACAAACTATTCAATATTTATTGACTATTAAAACATGTATAAAAATATATATATTTGAACGTACTTAATATTTAAATCAAATCAAATCAAATCATTTATTTTTTGCCAACATGGGTAGGGGTATAGATGTCTTACATGTTTTATAATGTTCTCCATGCTCTGCCGTCACTTGGGCATGCAAAATTTTACACTTACATAAATAACAATCTACTATCATATATATCAAAATACCATGCTGAGTAAACACTAAATATAACAAAATTGTTCAATTAGAAAATCATTATAACCAGTTAATTTTCCAATGTCAAAAGGTATATAGTGGTCAATAATTAAATAAATGTCATAGTAAATAGTGAATAATTAAATAAAAGTAATGATTAGAGTTAGAGTAGATAATTAATAATTGTAAGTTACACATGTCATTTCCATGATTGAATTTCTAATTAATGTTATTGGCCATAAGGATTCCCTTTTAGATACTCCTTCACACTGTAGTACACTTTATCAGTTAGAAATTCATATTCATATATTCATTCATTATATTCAGTTAGAATTCAATTTATATTCTAAGTATTCAAAGTGATGTTCAGAGGAGACGCATCAAGACGAAACGATTCCTCATTTTTTTCAAATTATGATAACTGTTAGAAGTTATGAAGGAAGAGATGAAAATAACATAATTATACATACCGGTCAAAATCATAACCCTCCTTTTTGCTACGCCGTAGTCAGGTAAAAAAACTAGAAAAAAACTAGAATTTTGTGATTTTTTCAATTGACTAGAGACTTCGTTGGTCTTTAGTCGCAGACATGACTACCTCCTGACTTGCACTCTTGGGTTCAATCCCAGGGTCGGTCAATGTTTTATTTGCCTGAATCTTTAAGAAAAAGTCTAAGAGGAATTCGTCATCCACTAAGTAATTAAGTAGAACAGTTACAAAAACTGATCTCTAAAGCAGTGTACGAGGCTGTCTCCGGCTTCAACGTTTGATGTATCCAACCGAGGGTGATAACTTTTCTTTACGTCTGCAGGTACTTTACTCATCACAGTTTCTTTGCGGAGGCTCCCTGGTGACGACGAGCCACGTGCTTTCAGCAGCACATTGCTTCGTTGATGCGTAAGTTACATTTTTCATTTATTTACCTCCCTAGAAAGTCTCTAACAACACAAGTTGAGGGATAAAAAAAAAAAAAACAATTGTTGAATGTATATGCTGTTGGTGTTCTTTTAATAAATAAATAAAATAAAAAATAAAGATACTACTTGAGGCAATTTGTGTTCATTAATTTTCTTATTTCTCGACAAAATGTAGGGCAAAGCTGTTTTGTCGCGATTTCGGGGTTGTAAAATTTATTTATTTTATAAATAACTAACTTTTCTCCACGTTTTCGCCCGCGTGGAGGTCGGAAATTATGCCACGGGAACGTATTATAGAGATAAAAAGTAGGTATCCTATGTATTAATCCAGATTATACACTATGTGTATGCCAAATTTCATCCAAATCTGTTCAGCCGTTTTTGCATGATTGAGTACCAAACATACAAAGTTTCCACATTTATAATATTCATAATAATATAATGTAGTTTATTTATTCTCCTGTATTGTGGGTGCGTACAAACATTTAAACTCACATACACAAACAGCCAGACCCGGAACCACTACTTGTAGGTCATACAAATATTTGTTCCGTGCGGGAATCGAACCCACGACACGCAGCGCAGTCAATCGCTTAACCACTGCGCCAACCGTGCCGTCAAATAAGTAGGATAATGAGTACAATGAGCCCTTTTTATATTTTCAGTTATTTTCACACATTATGTGTGTGTGTGTTGTCATTCTTCACCCGATGTCTCAATTGATTTATTAAGAGCAAACGTTCCAGGCTGCCCGGTTGAATTTCAATTTAAACATATAAACCCTATGATAGTTATAAAAGCTTTTCGGCAAATTAAAATCAAATTGACCGAAGATCTATGGGGGTTATCTATCAAAGTTTGTACATCAATAATCGAGACTATTGCACCATATTTGGCTTTAATATTTAATTTGTGTGTGGACCAAGGAGTCTTCCCGGATTTAATGAAATATAGTAAGGTTATACCACTTTTTAAATCTGGGGACAGTAAAGACACCAACAATTATAGACCAGTATCCGTGTTGCCGGTATTCAGCAAGGTGTTCGAAAAGGTAATGCTCAACCAAATGCTTAATCATTTTAACACCAACCAAATCTTACACGATCAGCAATATGGTTTCACCAAAGGACGTTGTACGACTGACGCCGGGGTCAGCTTATTAAAACACATATTTACAGCGTGGGAGGAGGCCCAAGATGCCATAGGAATCTTTTGTGACCTCTCCAAGGCATTTGACTGCGTAAATCATGAAACCTTACTCTTGAAACTTGAGCATTACGGACTAGGTAAACTTGCGCTCAGTTTAGTAAAATCTTATTTAAATGATAGACAACAGCAAGTTCAAATTAATGGTGTCAATTCACTCGGTCTAAAAGTAAAAATGGGTGTTCCACAAGGCTCGATTTTGGGGCCTTTCCTCTTTTTAGTTTATATAAATGATCTACCCCATTTATTAAAAAACCAACCACAAATGGTGTTATTTGCTGACGATACTTCCCTAATTTTTAAGATAAATAGACGTGCATCAAATTTTGACGACGTAAATAACGCCCTACTGCAGGTCCAAAATTGGTTTACTGCTAATAATTTAGTGTTAAATGGAAAAAAAACTAAATGCATAAGATTTGCTTTACCGAATGTTAAAAGTACTGATTGTGATATAGTATTGAATAAGGAGAAACTAGAATTCGTTGATAAAACTGTTTTCCTGGGGATTACGCTCGACTCCAGGCTGCAATGGGGTCCTCATTTAACCTCTCTTGCAGGACGGCTAAGTTCAGCAGCATATGCTGTAAGAAAGATCCGTCAATTTACTGATGTAGATACCGCGAGGCTAGTCTATTTCAGTTACTTTCATAGTATCATGTCTTACGGTATTTTACTATGGGGACGATCTGCAGACATCGATTCTATTTTTATTCTGCAGAAAAGAGCCATCAGAGCAATATATGGTCTCCGTAGGCGCGATTCTCTTAGGGAGCTGTTTAAAAATATTAACATCATGACAGTAGCTTGTCAATATATCTATGAAAACATCATGTACGTTAGGAAAAATCTTAATCTTTTCAGTAAAAGAGGTGAAAGGCACAATTATAGTACTAGAAATAGGGACAAATTAGTTCAACCTGGTTTCAGACTGGCTAAAGTAGACTCATCGTTCATGGGGTACTGTTTAAAATGTTACAATAAAATACCTCCCCACATACTCGAACTAAATGAAACCAAATTTAAATCTTGTATAAAACGCACACTATGCTGCCAAGCATATTATAAATTGGGGGATTACATCGCTGACAAAAATGCTTGGCTCAACGCTGGTCCAGCTCCACAAGGGCGCATAAACTAGTTGATTAGCATCGAAAATATTGTTGGAGCCGCTGAAGATTGCAAAAACTATCTTTGCATTGTATAAATTCAATCTCGTAGTATTGTATAATTGCATTGCACATGTGTGAGCACTGTGACCATTTTACAAAACTACCATTATTGGGTATGTCTTTCATTGACTTGAATGAGCCCTGATGGCTGAGAGTATGTCATACTCACTTAAGTGTCTCGCTGGTGGTGGCGTGTGTGTTGGATCATTAAGTTCCCTTCAAAATGGTTGAGCTAAATGGTGCTGATCCATGCGTCATGTTCGTGAACGGGCGCCGTCAGTAGGGACTGGTCATCTCTTAGCTGCCATGGCTTATTTTAATTTTTAATTTTTGAATTGTTTTTTATTACGGACGCTTTTAACTTGCACGTCTTTCTACATTGTTCTCACATGTTTAATTTCAACATGAATGATGTAACCAATATTTTGTAACAATATTTTAATTTAAAAGAGTGTCCGTGGAGTTTCTTGCCCGTTCTTCTCCATAGGAACCTACTACGCTTTGGAATGGGCAACTAGCTTCATCTTTCTGACTGACCGACCCCTTGACAATTCAAAAGTGCCTGTAATTGGTTTATTTGAAATAAATGCTTTGAGTTTGAGTTTGAGTTTGATTCTTGTCCCTGTTTGTATTAATTAATTCACTAACCTATCTCAATCTTTGCAGGAATGGCTATCTTTTGAGCGCGAGTCGCTATTCAATTCGTGAGGGCACAACTATTTTGAATTCAGGTGAGTGACACACAGATATTTCGTACAGTCAACCAGACGTCCATAGGGTCATAATTTGACTCACACAGAGCCTTTATTTCGTAAAAGTTATTGCTTAATTTCACATACGGTCACAAGACACCTTACACGTATAGTTCGATTCAACTTAATGGCGGCTCGGAAGTTAGGCACTCGCTGCGCAGTACCCCACCCCTCACCCCCGCTGACACATGAATTCGTTACTGCGCAGCGACTCGCCTCATTTTCCGAGCCGCCATTAAGTTTGAATCGGGCTGTACGCAAAATTCAAAAGCAATTTTCATTTAGTACTACTGTCGGTAAAGCGCCTGCTTGGGTTCGAACTCACGACGTACCACTGGGCCACCACAGCGCCACCACTGCTCTCAAAACGGTGAAGGAAAACATCGTGAGGAAACTGGCATGTCCTAGAACCAAAAATACGAAGACATGTGACATCTACCAACCCGCACTGGGCCCGCGTGGTAGATTACAGCCCACTCCCTCTCACAGAGAGGAGGCCTGTGTCCCAGCAGTGGGAACATTAATAGGCTGACATTTGGACTACTGTCGGGGCTTGCTACAGGCCCATTGATGAACGATCGTGAAAATGTGGGCCGAGGCGAAGCCTAGGCACACACATGAGTCCATCAATGCAAGGCTTGTTGCGGATAGTCCTAAGGGGAAACCGTGGCCCCCGTCTAGGCAAGGGAAGAAACACGGGTGGGTTTTAGTCGGTAAGAGTCTGACACGCCCTTCTGCTCCGCCCAGAGCGGGAGAAGTTATTTATTGATTTCCCACCCCAAAGAAAAAAAAAATTCAATGCAAGGCTTATTTAGTGTGAATTTCCGCGCATTATTTGAGAAAAGTACTATACAAAGTACTTTTCTCAAATAAGTAATAATAATAATAAAAATTCACACTAAGTAAGTACCTACTTATAAATTCCAGAATCAATGACGAACAACGATAATTTTTCACGAGCGAAATTTAAATCACATTTTTGATAAGTTACCTCCTGGGTTGCTTGGGTTGAAATAAAAAGTTCGTTCTATTTTAAATAACACGACAGCTATAGAGTTTTCATAATAATTTATTAGGCCGCTGAACATGACAGATATGGATTTTCATACAAACATTGCCGGCGGGGCGTTTTCATTATTCGACTAGGACAGCATTTTTGATCTATCTTGACGAAAGTTGTCCTAATAATGCTCGCACGTCTAAGCATGTCTGAGAAAAAGACATACCTATTATTCATAAATATTCATAATACATTGTATGGCGTTATTATTCTAAGTTGTATGGTTTAGAAAATATTACTAATAGTTCAAATGTTACTCCTGACATGCAGTTGACCGTGCGATACTGAACAGAATTTAAAACAAGTATGAACTTGACTCATTTTTCCACAGGAGGTACTCTTCACCTGGTAACAGCAATCAAAGTCCACGAGCTATACAACCTGCCGATCCGCGACAACGATGTGGCGGTGGTCCTGTTGGCCACAGCGGTCGACCAGACCATCAGCGTCGCCCAAGTAGCCCTCCTTCCTTATCAGGACGCCGTGGTCCCCGATAATTCGTCCGTCACTGCTGTTGGATGGGGGCTGACTAATGTGAGTATTTATGACTCCTACATCATAAAAAAAAACATCAAGTTTTCCCCCTCACTTTTAGGGGGGATTTGTGGAATAAGTATTTATTTCGTTTCCCGTTTTCCCCCTAAGGGGGATTATCAGGGGGGAATTCAAGACTTTTTTTTATAGATTCCACTTTTCCCCCTAGGGGGATTTTCAGGGGGGATTCGTGGAATAAGCCAAAATCGTGACTCTAACTGACTCTCATGGCTCACTTTTCAAGCAGTGTGATTTAGTTAGTTGGTGGCAGTTATTAGCTCAGTCTCAGATTTGTTGCCACCAACTGCTCCAGACTGCTTGAAAACTCAGCTAGACCATCACGCGACTTAGACGAGTCAACACTCGACAGACGACTCTGTGCTCATGTATTAAAACCATCCTGTTGTTAGGACACATCAAGACCACGTGAAGTACATAACCCTGTCGTTACTGTGGCGCAGTCAGGTAAAAGGTGGTTTTTGAAACGGTTCAGTACATATAAAGGATCGAACCTAAGGGTGGTGGTGCTGACATCTCTGTCTCTCTGGTAGCATAGAGATATCAGCACAACTGACGGGTTCCGCTAAGGCCGATGCCTGCCGGGGTTGTGGGAAAGTCGTAAAGGGTTACCGTACAGGCAACTGAAGCAGCCTGGCAACGTACAGGCAACTGAAGGATCACGGGTGGGTTTTTAGTCAGTAAGAGTCTGACACACGCCCCCCCGCTCCGCCCAAATTGGGAGAAGTTATTTAGTGATTTCCCACAAAAAAAAAAAGGGTATACCACTGCACTGGTCAAATAATATCTTTGTACAGTGTGACTTTTATCAAAGAAATACGATGACTTTATCAAAATAATGTAGGGTTACATGATTCTGCATAATTATATCTTTTAATATTTATTTTAAACTATTCATTTAAATGATATAATATCAAGGCATATTTTAATCTAAATTAAATGCCCAATTTAAATAACATATTTTATTGGATAAGGATTAATATGCTCCCGGTCAGAATAGCGTCAGAAATATCAATGAAATTTTTATCATAATTATTCTGAAAGATAATAATGGTTACAATGCTGCAATGGGTCATCCTTAGAAGATAGACATATACTAGCGCGGACTTTTTTGTTGAAAGGAGATGGATAACGCTCCCATACAAGTTTGGCCCAGCATGGACATAAATAAAACAATATACATCATGAAGAAATATTTGTATTTAATAGACCTGTTTATATTTTATTACTCTAGAACTCGGTGGTGAAGAAATATCAGACATTTTAGTTAAACATTTTGGTATGACATTTTGACGTTTTAATACAATAGGTATATACATTGTCATGAAGGCCCATTAACCACTGGGCCGCGCTTCTCATGCACGAGGTGGTGGGTTCAAATCCGAGAATACAATGTGATTTTTTTTCAATTCAATATACTTTCTGAGTATATTATCTTGGACATTAGGTACTGATATCGGTTAAGAAAAAACATCGTGAGGAAACCTGGACTTATATTTAATATAAGTCTGAAAGCTTTCTCTGTATGAGAAGAGGCCTCAGCCCTGCAGTGGGAGAAATAATACGCTGATATAATTATTATTTACTTTTAATCATATCACATAGACCCGTCCTGTGCTTCTCGCATACAGCGAATTTCCGCAACTTCCAGGTCATAGGTCCATCATGTGAAGGGCCTACCTATGTACCGCAGTGGACTTTTTGGCTGAATGATGACGATGACTATTATTTGAAAGAAAACGCGTTCAGTTGTTAGAACGATGACAGTGTCGCGAGCTCTTTGTCCAACCCCCTCCTGAAATCACAAAAATTATTAAACGAACTCACCTTATAGGTTAATTTAGGTTTTATGTCTAAGTACCTATACGAGTGTGTCTTATAAATGGTCGTGAAGCCCGGTTGATATAAGTCTAAAATCGCCAACCCATCTTGAGCAAGCGTGTTGATCAATGCTCGTGCCTTCGCTGAATGAAAAGAGACCTTTGCCTTTGCCTTTCTTATTGTTGTTGACCGTCATCGTCGTTGATGTTTGTTTGCTCGTTGCCAACATGGATGGCAAATAGAACTTGTCGATCTCATCTAAGTATCCGAAAAAGTTCATAATGTATCATTTCATAACATAGATAAATATAAAAGGTGGTATTGGATAAATATATTTAAGCAATCGTGGTACATACTCGTAATACATACATTTTTTTCATACTAACTTGTTGAGAAAAATGTGTCTTTTGCGCTCCGGATTACGGGTCAGTGTGTGAAAACGAACACGCAGCAGGGATCTTCCACAGTTTGCGCACTCATGACGATGGCCAACCCTAGGGCTTGGTGTTGGAACACCAAGCCTTGTACCAGACTGTGATAAAGTGTGCCAAGCCAATAACCAATAGAATGGCTCAAATGTTCAGACGCAGTGACCTAAAATAAAAAACTTACATAAGTATAAATAAATAGGCACCCTAATAAGAAGTGCTGAAGACGTTACTGAAAATGTTAAAACTCACCAACCGCGGAGTAATCCACTGTCTTTGGATTGGATTTCATCCGAATCCAACAAATGGCTCCTTATGAGAAGCGTTGCTATACAACAGTTAATGCAGCGCCGGTTCTCCATTAGTGCTCGTTTACGCTGCGTACCCCGCGGTACGTGGCGGGGCCCGTGTCTTTGTACGCACCACGCCCCACGTCTTCATAAACAACAACATCACAAATTGCCATTATGTTTGTGTTTGCGCGTGTCGCTGCACGCGCCGCCTGTCTGTAAACTGAAAAAACGTCCCGACGCACCGCGAAACGCCACGCTGCACGCTTCGCTCAACGCTCCGCGTCTCCGTAAACGAGCACTTAGAAATAAAGTAAAATCCGTCGTCCAAAGTGCGAGTAATCAAAGTAAATCGAAATGAGAAGATGCAAAGTCCGTGATGCAAAGCGGGTCAGTCGGGAGAGCAGTAACAACATCCAGAAACAAATCCAAAGGTCGTTGTAAAACACCACAAGAAACCACAAGAATACATTCTCATGCGAGCCACAAGACATACGATTGACTTAAATTGTCATGTCATTAAATAATGAAAGACATGATGACTTGACTTTTTAATGACAATCGACATAAAATGGTAGACAAAATAAAGCAAACAATTAATGAATACTCTTTTTAAATTGATATTTTTCCCCCATGTTATGCGGATAAATGAAAGCCATGATAAAAATTGCAATATTATAAGCTTCAAAAAAAATATAATTAAGTCCTTGTCCGTGCTGGGCCAGAATTTATCCATGTCCTTTAAGATCTTCAATCCTTTAGAACATAATTAATCTCTTCGCGTTCAGACAGACAGACGCGGCGTGAGACTTTGTTTTATAATCTGTAAGGATGAAATTATAAAATTGAAACTGTACAAATAAAAAATAAAAATCTCATTTGATTAATAAAAACTGTAAAGAATAATGTTCCTTAATCTTTTTCTTCTTAATTTTTATTATTATATAAAGTCTTAATTTTTTTCATGCGGCAATAATTACACTAAATATGATTCTGATATGACTTGAATTGATATAATATGATTCAGCAAAATTGTATGTCACCATAGAAGAATTGCTGGGAATTCAGAAAATGAATTGCTTTTAGAGGAATTGCGTAATGTGGCCGTTTTAGGCTGCCTGTCCACTGGAGCGGAGAGGAGAGGAGAGGAGCGGAGATGTGCCATTATTAACCAATCAAATCTAAACTCAGGGGCGGAGTCAAGTTTCTATTGGTTAATATTGGCACATCTCCGCTCCTCTTTTCTCCTCTCCGCTCCAGTGGCCAGGCAGCCTTAGGCCCCTTGATCTCAGGTAGTGAACCGTACGTAATCCACCACACGGGCCCAGAGCAGGTTGGTAGATGTCACATGTCTTCGAAAATTCAACAATACTTATTGCGATTAATTTACGTTCTCACGCAGAAGAATTTTTCAAATTTATCAATATACACTCGAGAGCAATGAATCCGGGTCACTTAAAGAATCCTAAAAATCTCGGAAACTAAAAATGCTAGGTTAATGCAATAAATTGTATTTAATAGACAATGTAATACTCCTTAAATGAAGGTATTAAAACTTCTTAGTTATTGTAAAGTTATATCATAAAAAAATCAAATTTGAAAAAGGGCCACTTTCGAAGATGGAACTACGAAATTACAGCATTTGGTTTTGCTTTTGTTTGTTATCTGTCATTTATGTGGGTACATAAACCATGTTGATAGTGCTCTATATTCATTATTCAAGCTGAAATTATGTCGCTTACGCCTGAAGAATGCACCAGAATACTTACAATGCTGGAAACCGGCCGGAGTCAGCGCGATACAGCCAGGACTGTCGGTGTGTCGCTGTCAACAGTACAAAGAGTTCTCCGACGTTACGAAGAAACTGGTTCTAACCTACGCAGACCAGGAACGGGCAGAACCAGGTGTACCACAGCACGAGAAGACCGATACTTGGTGAACACCATGCTTCGAAATCGCTTTCTCACAGGAACTGAACTCACAAATCAGTTTCGACGCCTCGGAGGAAGTAACCCAAGTGCATGGACAGTAAGACGTCGGCTTGCTGAATCTAACTTAAAACCCCTTAGACCTGCAAACGGCCCTAAACTGGAGCGTGGGCATCGTATTTCAAGACTAAGATATGCCCAGAGCCACGTAAATTGGAGTATTGAAGATTGGTCAAAAGTTATGTTCTCCGACGAATCAAAATTTATGCTCTACAAGCACGATGGAAGACACAGAGTGTATCGAAGACCAGGGGAAAGATTCAAGCAAGCATGCATCGAAGAAAAAGTAGCCTACGGTGGTGGGTCTGTACTTGTGTGGGCCGGAATTTCTTCTGAAAGTCGCACAGAGCTGGTGATCATAGAAAACGGCTCTTTAACTAGCGTAAGATATGTGGAAGAAATCCTCAATGATCACGTTGGTCCATTTATGGTCAATTTAGGTGAGGATGCTATATTTATGCATGACAATGCCCGACCTCATACAGGTAGGATTGTGAATGACTACCTTCAAGAGATGAACATTACTCGTATGGAGTGGCCAGCGCGCAGCCCGGATATCAACCCGATCGAGCATGCTTGGGACGAGCTAGGCAGATGCGTAAAACAACGAAACCCTCCCCCAATCACGCTTCGTGAGCTCAAAATTGCTCTCACAGAGGAATGGGAGAATATTCCCCAAAATCGTATAAGGAACTTGGTGTACAGCATGCCAAACCGCGTAAACGCAGTAATGGAAGCACGAGGAGGCAATACGAAGTATTAAAATTCAAGAAAATCGTAATAAAGTTCAAAAATTTCATGTTTCCTATTTTTGTTTTAAGGAGAGATCAGCAGTTTTTTTCTTTATGTAATTTTGTGTTAATAAAATGTATGGTGACTCATATTTTTTTTACTTTCATTTAAGGAGTATTACATTGTCTATTAAATACAATTTATTGCATTAACCTATCATTTTTAGTTTCCAAGATTTTTAACATTCTTTAAGTGACCCGGATTCATTGCTCTCGAGTGTAGATTATGAAAGGCCCCGATTGTTGTGAGTAAATTACGCAGTTGGGGTGCTGGTCACTGCAGTGATTAAAATAAAATTGATTATTTTATTTATTTTTGAAAAACCCTGAACTTGTTTCGGCAGGTGACCAACAACGTTCTAGCAACTGTGCTGAATCAAGTGATGGTGCAAAAGATAAACCAGACCACTTGTCAAGCTCGCTACATGGTGCTTCAGATCGCGACTGGCGTACCTTATACCGTCAGCAGTAATATGATCTGCGCTGGGATCCTCGACGTTGGAGGTAAGTACTTTACCTAAGACCTACAGGCCAAGGTGCATAGTTTTAGGTCAGTATAATCCTTACATAAATTATAAAACAAAGTCCCCCGCTGCGTCTGTCTGTCTGTCTGAACGCGATAAAATCAAAAACTGCCGAACGTATTGTCAAACGGTTTTCACCAATAGACGCAATGATTCATGCGGAAGGTTTTAGTAGATATATAATTTATTAAAGTTTTGTGTAAATTGGCAGAAATATTATGATTATTGTTCGAGCTGTCGGAAAAAATCATGCCAACTGGAAGCTTTATTGGCGTGCGCCGCGTAAACCGTAAAATATACATAAAAATTATGTTTCACAGAAAGATTCATCTTAAAAAGTTCAACAAAAAGTCCGTGATGGCATACGTCTATCTTCTACTGTGGGTCATCCCACAGTAAGAGTAACCATTTTTATCTTTCAGAATTTGATAAAAATTTCATTGTTATTTCCGAAGCTATTATGACCGGTTCCTCGGCTATTAGGTATGTAATCCCGGTAGTACATTCCCGTGGGATATTTTGCGACATCCACGCGGGCTAAGCCGCGGGTAAAAGCTAGGTATCTCTAAATTCAAATTCATAATATTTTTATCTACACCCACAATTTTCTAAGAAATACACGAAGACACATACCTACTTAATGACCAGTTACCACGTGGTTCGGGTTAAACCTGAAAGATGATGAATAATTGAACCATAATTGTGTTTAAGTCGAAAATTGTCACGTCATGCTAATGCACTTGAGTAGTATTGATTCATCGATCTCAAGTACCTACGTGATAACGATTGATAAACTATAAGCCCGGGTTCGCATGAGCGATTTTTCCCGCTGCAATTTTTACCGTTCTACTTAGCGCCGCGAATTGAAAATCAACAGTGCGTTTTTTCGTCTCGGTTGGATGTCTGTTACTATGTTGGATTCTCAATGCTCGGTTCAACGAGAGTTGAAAATTCAGTGCACGATAAAAACCCGACGCGATATTTTTACGTCCGTGCGAACGTGGGCTAAGATAATACTCATGTAATATAACTATAAGGTAATTCACCGCTTCCCAATCGGAGGTAAATATTATCAGTTCATAATGATAAAAACTAACGCATTGAGCCCTTTTTTTTTGGGTGGGAAATTATAAAATAACTTCTTCTGCGTCAGACTCTTACTGAATAAAACCCACGTGTTCCTTCAGTCGCCTGTACGTTGCCAGGGGCCACGGTAACCCTTTAGGACGTTCCCGCAACCCCAGCAACGTGCACATCTGAAAACTGGGAGGCTAATAACACTTTAGTAACATTCGTTTAATTCGCACACGTTTCCTGTGAAAACCAGCACTGCCGAGCGATCTTCTTCACCTTCTTGAAGCGGTCTTCGCAGCGGTATGAATAAAGATTGTCTGAATAGACGGGCCTGTAAATGAGTTGAGTCCGGTAGGTGTCCACCCCAATCGCGGCATCAGTGGCTTTTTTAGTTCCTTGGAAGTGCAGGTGTGGGGACACTTTGGATACGCCGACATATGGGGCAAGGTTTGGTCAGGAGCACCGCATTAGTACTAGGTATCGGTTGGGTCTTGAATCCCCCATTTCGTAGATTGTGCTTGCACCGGTCTTGGCTCCGCTGTCGATTGATTGCTGCTTATAGGTCACTGTAGGTCATGTCCGGGTGTCAGAGGCTCCTGCGACTGAACGAAGTCGGTGGCGGGTGCTGTTTTTCCCAAGTGCAACTAGATATAAGGGACACTTCTTACCTGATTGGTTCATGTGACCCTCCCAGAAATAAATCCAGGATCCAGCACCCGAAAGGGCGAAAGATACTGGAGTAGTAACCACGTATCTGAAACGTTGGTAGGCCCCTACAAGGTAGACTGATGACCTGGTGAAGGCTGCGGGAATCCGTTGGATGCGAGAAGCACAGGACCAGTTGACATTTGGGAGGCGTATGTCCAGCAGTGAACGTCTTTCGGCTGAATGATGAAGATGGCATTATTTTTTTACAAATAACTACGTTCTTTCTATTAGTTAGCTTCTCCTACTTCGTAGTAGTCACGTATCATGTGGTATGAAAGTGACTGAAACTTCAAGTGCTCGTGTTACTATGGCTAAAACATAAAATCATGTCTGATTAAATTGATAACAATCTTGGTAGTGGTTAAACTATCGATTTAATTATAATACATTATGGCAGATATATTATTATCTTGGCAGTTCGGAACTTCGCGCAGAAGGTTGCGCAATTACATTTTTTATGACATAAGGCGAGTGTTTTAACCGCTTCTGTGGTCTAGTGGCACCTGTCTCAGACCCAGAGGTCCCGGGTTCGATTTCCAGTGTTAGCAAAATTTTCTGCTCGGTTTGGTTGGTGATAGGGCTTGTTCTAAATCCGCCTGGTCAGCTACCACCATCTTATCTAAGTCTGTCGCCATAACAACAATGTTAACAGCATTGTTGTGTTGCGGCAGTTAGAGATAAGATTGCCAGTTCCTCTGTGCTTGAGGATTCCGGGTGAAGCTTGATTCCACCTTCAGCTTGATCGTCACTTACCATCAGGTGAGATGCAGGCCGTGAGAGAACACGCGTGAGAATTCGCAGACTAAAAAAAATTGCCGTTTTTGTTTTGTTCATGTAGTTGTAAGATTTGTGGTTGTAACACCCAAGAATAAAATGCAACATGAAGATTAAATAATTATTATGAGGTCCAAAAATTGCCATAGACGTATACTACATACCTAACTTAGGGAGCACATTTAGTTTTTTTGTGTAGCCCTGACAAGTTATATCGCATCACAACACAGTTCAAAAAGCTAAACATATTTTAATTCGTGTCCCAACTGTTTCAGGCAAGGACTCGTGCCAGGGCGACTCCGGGGGGCCGCTGATCTACAACGGAGTAGTCGTAGGCATTACATCGTGGGGTTACAGCTGCGCGGAGCCCAACTTCCCAGGAGTCTCCGCCAGGGTCGCCAGTTATACTACCTGGATCAACTCTACGGTAAGAAGGCTTATCGGTGACTCGCCCGAATAAACTCGTACGAATCCGAACGAATCGACTATTTTGAATAAATATTAGTTTTTCTTGAGGCGATTCGTACGAATTTTGATCGTGTGAACGAATCAACAACTCCAGCAATACGTAGTAGAAAATTACACTGGTGCACAAAAGTGGTTAGGGTAAAATAATATATCGAAATAAACAAGATGAAAAATGAATAAATTATTATTCAGATTAAAGGTAGCATAATTAACTTGATACTGTGAAAATAATACAGGGTAGCGATTTATTCACCTGCATCCGTCAAGCAGGCCATTCTACCTGTCATACCGAACAACTTTCGCTATTAAATTCATAACAATCATAACAGACTCGACAAAAAAATAATCACAATTCTCGTGCATTACACGACCTTGGAGTACATTGAAAATGAACTCAACAAAATAAAAAACGCATTACGTACTTATATATTTCTCTAACATGTTGGAAAGCTTGTAAATTCGACATTATTTTGACAAACTTTTTTGAGATAAATCGAAATTCCGGTACTTGTCGAATATATGCGAACGCCCGGCCGGCAATGTTTGTATGAAAATCCATTTAAAGCTGTTTAAGTAAAAAAACAAATAAAGATACTGGCGCGTGAAAAAAATATCATTTTTCGTCTTTGATTCTGGAATTTATAATTAATTTACTCAGTTTGAATTTCCACGCATTATTTGAGAAAAGTACTATAAAAGCTTTTGCCGCAACCAGGCATTGATGGACTCGCGTATGTGTGCCGAGGCTTCATCCATCAATGCTCTTGTTGCAGGCCGCGACAGTAATGTAATATTTTATTATTTTTCAAATATACAAACAGCTTAGAAACTCTAAACAAACATTTATACAAAATAAAAAATAAGCTTGACATTATGTCTAAAGTAACAAATACCATTACTACACGCAAATAATACAGTTAATGTCAAAACGTTCAGCGTCAAAGTCAATTTCGAAACCAGAACTCGAGAAGCACTCAAGATTTTGAATAGTCACGTGAAATAATTAAGAAATTAAATGAAATTTTCAATTATTTCAAGAAAATAAAATAACTTAATTTTTAATTGAACTGGCTGACAATCCTACTAAAGTTATTTTCATCACCGCAAGCCAAGGCCATGCACGTACTTACATCGACAATGCGCCGTACGCCGCGCGCTTTTCAAGTTTTCCCTGCACTAACGGGCAGCCTTACGCCTAGACCGTAAGAGATAAAGGAATCAAATTTTTTTTTTTATGTAGCCCATTTACATCTCCAGGACATATTTTTTAATTTTTTTGATATCGTTTTTTGTTTTCGAAATATAGACGTATTTTTTTGACATGTTGACAATTTTCAAAAAAAATATTGAATTTATCAAAATAAAAAACACCATTTTGAAGCCCTTGCCAATACGCATCTTTTAAGACCTCAACCATTCATGTGACTTTTAAACTCACAACACCAGAGCGATGTCGCACTCTGAGCGAAATTGGGGGCTATGAAGCGATAGAAAAAATATTTTCGATGTTAAAAATTGCGTCGAAATAATCCTGCTCGGGGAAAATAATTACAAATACCCTATACGTATTTGTAATTATTTTCCCCGAGTCGGATATACGTAAGTTTCAAAGCAGCAGTGACCTCCTTCTGACGTTACTCTCAATAGACTATGATCCTCATTAACTGTTCTCTTTCCAGATAAATGACTCGCTGGTGCAGATTCAGGCGCAAAACGGAACCGGTAACGGTACCTACCCTGGCAACACAGGCTCGCTCAGCAGCAAGGTCGGGGCTATCACGCTACTTACCCCCCTCCTGTACTTAATACTCAGCGTTTAGTTGTTACGAGTTGATGGAAGGCGGAATACGAGCAGAGCACGGCTGCTGCGCTACAAGTCGCGGGTTCGACCACCGCACGGTACAAATACAGGGTCAAATTAAATTAGCTAGCGAAACTCCCCAGACGTGATGGTTATCAATAACTGACCATGATAAAAGAAAAAAAGAATTACAAAATTTTTTTTTTGGTTATCCATGACCGCGGCTATTCAGGTGACTTGAAGCATTAGTTTAGAAGTGTTTGAATATCAACACCTGTTACTGTTACGTCTGTTGAGTTTAGCTAGCGAATTTAACTTGACCCTGTAAAGTCTATTTAAAACCTTGTTTCCAATTGATGTTATTTCCACTTAAACAAATATCAACTTTATGTTTTTAAGTGTAAATAAAGTTGATTTTAGACTGACTTTTGAAAAAGTTATAAAAATTATGAAGTTGTAGCGCGAACTGAACCTGATGTGTATTACAGTTGTTTTTCGTAAAACTCGTATTTGTTTACATGTTTGGCAAATAAATTGCGAACTCAGATATTTATATAATTTTTTTTATTAGATTGTTGCTATGGGTCCAACCCCGAAGGCCGTAACCGTGTAGGCAGTTTGTGCATGAGAGATTTGTGTATAGGCAGTGTATAGACTGCCACTACCGGCACTTTATTAACACCACCTCGGCCCGTCTAAATTGCCGTAAGCATTGCATTGTCATTGTCACTGTCACTAAGTCACGTCACTTGGTATTTTATTTGATTATTGAGGCTAGATCGCTGCAAAACACCACATTCCCAAAACATTACAGTCTCTTGTGCCGAAATGGACCCTGGCACTCGCCGACCGCTACCGCGGCACTGCTCGCTACGCTGGCTCGGCTCGTGCGTTGTGTGGTCACAGTTCTAACCTAACCTAACCTACCTTTCAGTCATTTTCATTTGCTAAGCCAAGGGATTATGGCATTTAAGTTTAGCCAGTTATAGATGAAAGAAACTAACCTCAACAATCAAACAAAATAACAAATGACAGTGACAATGCAATGCTTACGGCACTTTAGCTGGGCCGAGGCAGCGCCACTAGACTGCCGCCAAAATCCTTGCGGCACTCTATACACTTCCTTGTGTATATGTAATTGTACCCACGATACAAGAAAAAATCATATTTGTGGGACTAAGTTAGACTAAGAAAAATTGTCTGATTTTATTTTAAGAGTATTCTAGGGTCCGTGTTGGATGTTTTCGGTGTTTTTTAAACCTTTAATTTCAAATTATACAAACATATTGTAGATATAACGCCAAACCCTAGTAGTTAGTTCTGTGATATTCTTTTGTCACCGCCCGTTGAAGGTAATATTGTGAGTTTGTTTTTGTAACTTTATATTGAAAAACTTAATAAAATGTAAATATTCCATTAAAGCTTGATTGGAAATTCAGGTGTTTTTGTTTTCCCTTTCTCTGTAAATGAGGCGAGCTCATTTTTGTCGTAGCGCAAACAAATGTGTCGGAAAAGGTTTACGTGGTCAACGTGGTGGAGATAATAAAGAAAACAGCACTGTAGGGTTGCTGGTTGTGAAATTATGATATACTAGCTTTTACCCGCGGCTTCGCCCGCGTAAAGGTCGGAAAATATCCCACAGGACCGTACTACCGGGATTCAGATTATCCTCTATCCTAACCCAGATCATGGCCTATACGGATTTAGTTAAAAGACCATACGCCTTTCAACTAAATCCGTTCAGCCCTTACGGCATGAAAAAGTAACAGGCACATTTTAGGGTTGCGTACCTCAAAATGAAAAAATGATCTCTTTCAGTCGTCAGTAATTTGACATTCGAAAGAAGAAGACAAAGCTTTGTAACTATACTATATGTTTAACTATACAGACGCTATACAACGTTTATTAGTAAGGAGGTAATGTTTGTAGCGGTTACACCGCCACATACGAACTACGCATGAAAGACATGATGTCACACAAATCCTGCATCGCGCAGTTAGAATTTACCACGCGAACGACATAGATAAGACTATCCGAAATCAACTTATGAGCAGTTGCCCGCCCGACATAACACCCGTCTTGTCGGAAGATCCTCCCTTTTCTATGGTGGATGAGTGAACTTTACACCCTGTTCCTCATACCACTAAATTGGTGACCCTGAGACTGAACGTCAACGCAGCCTTCATGCAACTACTTCAGCGTGACGTCATCATCATCAATCCCGCAAGCTTTCGTGAGGCGAGTTACACAGCCAGCCAGCACCCACGGCTCAGCGGGTATCCTGACCACCAGCATGCAGCGAACGCGCATTCCTGGTCAACACCCTTAGACTCATCACCCCGACTCACTGGGGAATCACCGAAATCACCTCAATCACCGCAATCACCGCAATCACCTCAATCACCGCAGACAGTTCCAACTCACTGTGAACTGTGCGGCACCCGGTTCCGACTCACTGGTAGCACAATCACCACAATCGCCACAATCACCGCAGACAGTTCCGACTCACCGTGAACCGTGCCGCACCCGGTTCCGACTCACTGGAACCACACCTTAAATCTCTTAAAAATAAGAGACAACAAAAATAATCACCGAAATCATCGCAATCACCTCAATCACCGAAAACACCGAAATCACCGCAATCACCTCAATCACCGCAATCACCGCAATCACCTCAATCAGCTCAATCACCGCAATCACCACAATCACCAAAATCGCCGCAATCACCGCAGACAGTTCCAACTCACTGTGAACTGTGCGGCACCCGGTTCCGACTTACTGGAACCACAATCACCACAATCGCCACAATCACCGCAGACAGTTCCGACTCACCGTGAACTGTGCCGCACCCGGTTCCGACTCACTGGAACCACACCTTAAATCTCTTAAAAATAAAAGACAGCAAAAATAATCACCGATATCACCGAAATCACCGCAATCACCTCAATCACCGAAAACACCGAAATCACCACAATCACCTCAATCACCACAATCAGCTCAATCACCGCAATCACCTCAATCAGCTCAATCACCGCAATCACCACAATCAACACAATCACCACAATCGCCGCAATCACTACAGACAGTTCCAACTCACTGTGAACTGTGCGGCACTCGGTTCCGACTCACTGGAACCACAATCACCACAATCGCCACAATCACCGCAGACAGTTCCGACTCACCGTGAACTGTGCCGCATCCGGTTCCGACTCACTGGAACCACACCTTAAATCTCTTAAAAATAAGAGACAACAAAAATAATCAATAATACATGTGAATTTTAAAATCAACCCCTATTTTACCCCTTTGGGGGATGATTTTACAAAAACGCTGAAAAGCGTAATTCTTTATTTCTTACCAAAAGCATAAATTTGAATTTCCATATCCCCAACTTAGAAATATTGAGTTTCCCATACAAACTTTCATCCCTTATATCACCCCCTTGGGGGTTATTTTTGAGACAAAAAGTATCCTATGTCCTTCTCTAGGATGCCATCTATCTCCTTGCCAAATTTCATCGAAATCCGTTCAGTGGTTTAGCCGTGAAAAGGTAACATACAGACAGACAGACAGACAGACAGACAGACAGAGTTACTTTCGAATTTATAATATTAGTATGGATGATATGAGAATTGATGATAATTTGTCGGCAACTTTATTTATATTACGTTACACGTTACAATAATATATTATCATGTGGCAACCCTAAGTGGAGGGATGAAAGGGACTGCGTGGTTATCGCCCTTCAGACCTCCCCTAGCTGACTGATTTCCTGAAGACTGCGTGTCTATCGAAACAGGAATTAGTCGTACTGAGGATCAGAGCTGGCTGCGTGGCGCTCGCTAAGGACACCCCCTGTGGGGTACGAACATCAGCGTACAAAATTTTTGTATTACTCTGTCAACTATTTGTTTCAAAACTAAATACTTAAAAGTAAAAATGTTTGGTACCAAATCCAAATATATTTTATTCATTATGAATTTCAATCATAATACTCGTGGGTTAGATAAACTTCAATTATTATAGCTATGCATAAAATTACGATGCGTTTCTTACCTATTGATGCTGTGTACTGCCTTGTTGCCAAACGTAGACAAAAGAAATATATGATGTGCTTTATTACAAGGGATACAGAACCCTCTTATCCTACCAGAAAATATAGACGTGGCCGGGCTGCAACGTATACGGTACTGCCCGGCCACAGACAAGTGCTTTTTTAACAAGATATATTAGAGGTACATTTAAACTATTCATTGGTACTGCAAAAATAATAAAAGAACATTTAATTGATACGTCTATAAATTATGAAAGCGACTGTGGCCGGGCTGCGCCGCAACACACCTGAGGCCCAAGTCTAATAATTTACAAACGTCACAATGGTCTCTCAATGATGAGCTTTTGACAGATTTGCCATACAAAATCTGTCAAAAACTCACCATTGTGACGTTTTTAAATTAGTAGACTTGGCCCCCTGTTAAGTTGCTTATAAACAACACGAGCGACAAAACGAAAAAAAAAAAAGAAACGTCACACTCAAAGCTTGCAGATCGTACAGCAATTTTTCTAACCGCCTGAGTACTTGTGAAAAGCGCATTTTTATTTATTTCAGTCGCCAACCTGAAATGGCCATACCGCTACTAGATTTTTATGAATCTCAAATGTCGAACTTAAATATATTTTGCTCGTCTGTCAGCGTTCCTCAGATTTCTCGCAGAAACGTAAAATATTTTTATAAATAATTAAGATCAAGTCTTAAATACAGTGTGGTACAAACGTCTAGATAAATAGATAATATGTGGGGTGTTGTTGTAATCTATATCGCAGTCGCAAGTTGTAAGTGAGTTGATTTTGTTGAGTTAGTTGTTTTTTTATGATTTTTGTTTTGGTGGTTACAGTTCATTCATAACAAGTTGAATAGTGTTTACCTAAAGTGGGTGATAGACATGTGAACTTAAAGTCTGTGGTTTTTAAGTTCCCGAACTTACTCGGCTCGCCGTCGATGACACAAGCTTGCTCGCACTGTATCGCGATGTTGTCGAATTTTCTGAACCAAACTTGGCGGCTCGTGACTCGCGGCGGTGACAGACGTACGAAACTACCAACCAAGACAGGCTACGAGCAAAATTTCAAACCAGTTGGATCGCCAACAAACTTACTCAGTGGTTTTAAAGTGCGCGTACTTTCTATGACACAAGGGCGAGTAAGGTCGCCGAGCCATAAGTACGCGTACTTGCTCGCACGTCTATCATCCCTTTTAGAATCGATTAAAGTGTTTATCTAACTACCTACTTGAAAAAATAAATGGTCTAGGAAGTGCAAAGTGTAGTGTACAAAGTGGTTTTTTATGAAGTTAGAATGTTCGATTTAAAGCCGCGTTTCCACTAGGCAATATTTGGCGCGTGACACGTGACGCTCAACACAACAGCGCGCGACGTTGCCAGCTGGCGCGCAACATGACGTGCGGCTTGTTGTTTGTTTAAAGAGCATTGTTAGTTGAGCATCAATTATTGTCGAGTGGAGACGTGACGCGCAACAATGTCCGTAGGTGTGGTGTAATGCTACGGCTACACTGTCACGTTATCGCGAACTTTACTTCGCGCGCTCTCCCTCACACACCGCTCGACGTCTCGCTGAGCAACAGAGTGCGCACGAAGTAAAGTTCGCAATAACGTGACAGTGTAGCCGTAGCATTACGAACGAGTGCTCAAATTAATCGAACTGTACCAAAACTATTCTCTGGCGACATGTTGTCGACGACTGACGTAAAGTAGTAGATGCGTAGACAGACAACGTTGTTCAACAAAAGTTCCGCGCTGACTTTCAACATATTGGGCAACTTGTTGTGCAACATATTGCGCGTCAATTGTTGCCTAGTGGAAACGCGGCTTTAATTTTCTACCAGGAGTTCGCTAGACACAGAATATGTACTTAGTGTGTCATCTACCAACTCGCACTAGCCGGCGCGCCACGGCCGGATTACGGCCCACTCCCTCTCATTCAGAAGATTCTTGTGTCCCAATAGTGGGACGTTATAGACTTTTTATGCTAGTCTTAAAGAGTTGTGGATGTGAAACGAAATTAGGAAAGTTGTTGTTATTTTGTAGGCAATGCGGAACTGTATCAAATACAGACCGCGGACCTACCGACGATGGCAGACAACCGTATTATTGGCGGGTCTCCTACCACCATAGAGCAATACCCATTCGCCGTACAGGTAAGAGGAAGAGATGAAAAAGCTCTATTAGTACCTACTAAAAATAACTATAACCCATTTGAAATAAGATTACACATTTAATACATACATTAAGACATTATTACACTTTTGAACTGCCAAATAGTCGGTCAGTTAGTCAGAAAGTTGAAGCTAGTTGCACATACCAAAACGTAGATCTTTATGGAGAAGAACGGGCAAGAAACTCCAAAGACACTCTTTAAAGATATTACACACGTGGCTACGTCAAAGCTTGGCTAGTTAGCCAAGTATTCTTCGGTCGTCCATTAAACATATGAGGCTCAAAAGAGGGGGAGGGGATCGGAAAAATTCACGAAATATCATAAGGGGGAGAGGGGTGTAGTGAGATATCACGTGTATATATTTTTTCGTTGATACCCGATTTATAAGCCGAAAACCGTCGCGTAACATTGCGTCGCCGTTGACAGGCAACGATTTATGTACCTGTATTTAAAGATAAGTGAACAGTCTGATTTTTTTTTTAATAGTTTGTAACAAAACAGTACACTTTATTCTGGGTTAGTATAAAACCTTACAATGTATCACCAGGGGGGAGGACGGGGTTAAAAAGTTGCACATCCCGTGATTAATGGACAACCCCTTAACTCATTTTCGCTGCGGTGAACGCCACATAACGTCTGTGTTTACCGTCAAATGACGTCGTCATTTCAGCCGAAAGACGTCCATTGCTGGATAAAGGCCTACCCCAGACATACCTTACCTTGGTTCTCCTGCGGATCTCTTCATTTATGATTTGATCACGTAGGGAAACTCCAAGCATAACCCTCTTCCTTGACCTTTTGGTGACTTTTAAGCTTCTAATAAAGTCCATTGTGAGCGAGCACGTTTCAGAGCCATGGGCCATCACTGGCAACATGCACTGGTCAAAAACTTTTGTTGCTCGGTCAGGTCCACTTTGTCTGCTCACGATTTCTGAAAAAGGAGTTGATCATAAAGACGCATTCCTTCTCCATAAAACTGGCCAGTAGGTGAACTCGTTGGTTCCGACGTCCAACTCCAAATTGGACTCGCAGTTTCATTTGCCCAATTTCGCATTGAAGTCCGGTGAAGTGAGTTTTAGAGCCATGTATGACTCTGGAAATATCCTCATACGTGGACTCCACCACATCGTCGGAGTGTGACGAGGTCGGGGCGTAAACCAGCACCGGTCACTGAAACGTTATTTATAAAAGTAAGTTGGCGTGTTTCCTCAGATAGCGTTTTTGGACATCATTTTCATGACAGCTGTCAGTGACAGCGGTGGCCGCCACAAAACAGCCGCATATAGCTTTATAGTGTGAAATTGTGCCATTTTACAAGATCGAATGTTGAGTAGGAAAACTATCTACCTCTTTTTATTAAAAAAATATCATTGCAACCGTGTGGAATGAGGTAGCTATCCTTTATGTCTGCAGGTAATTCGCAAACGGCACCGTTGCGGAGGCTCTCTCGTGACGACGAGACACGTCCTTTCAGCAGCACATTGTTTCGTTGCTAAGTATATTACACTCATAACGTTTATTTACCGACGAAGTCTAAAACAACACGTAGGTAACATTAAGATGTTCTTTAAGACTTTGAGAGATATTTTGATTTTGACCAATGCCCGCTATTACTAACACTAGATGCTCGATGTCACCAAAATGAATACATAAATAAAAGCGTGCTATTGGATTGTCAACTTTCGGCACTGAGTCGAGCGTGAAAAATTTAACAGCGCGCGCGGCATGAGGTGGCGCATAAGTAAGGCGATTGTTGTTATATAACTCGACAAAATGTAGGGATCAGCCTATACTAGGTAGGATACCCTAGCTGTTTCATAGTAAAGAGTACAATTAATCCTTTTCAGGTTTTCAGTTATTTTATTCACACATTGTATTAATTAATAATAAATATTACGAAGTGTATAGAGTGCCGCGAGTTTCTTGTGGCACTCTAGTGTCACTGCCTCGGCCCGGCTAGGGTGCCGTGAGCGTTGCATTGTCACTGTCACTTGTTATTTAGGTTAGGTTAGGTTAGAACTGTGACCAACCAACGCACGAGCCGAGCGAGCGTAGCGAGCCGGCGAAGTGCCAGGGTCCGTTTAGGCACAAGAGAATGTAATGTTTTGGGAATGTGGTGTTTTACAGCGATTTAACCTCGACAATCAAACAAAATACCAAGTGACGTGACTTAGTGACAGTGACAATGACAATCCAATGCTTGCGACACTTTGGCCGGGCCGAGGCGGTGTTACTAGGGTGCCTGTAGTGGCATTTTATCCGATAGGGATAGAATGCCACTGGTGGCACTCTATACACTGCCTAAATATTATCTAATCTTTCTCAAAAATTGCAGAAATGGCTCTCGTATTCGCCCGAGCAGTTATACCATACGCGCGGGTACAACTTTTTTGGATACAGGTGAGTGACACACAGTTAATTCGTACAGTCAACCGGAGGTCCATATAGACATTTTGACTTACAGTGCCTATAATTCACATACAGTCCAGAGACGCCTTACACTAACGCAACAGTCATAATAATCGATTTACTCGTGGAATAACAATTGCAATATTTCATTTCTGCCCACGACTTCGTCAGCGTATAACTTCGCGTACGACTTCTTCAAGAATTGGGCTATGCAATACAAAAATAATTATTCTAATCCCTCTGGTAGTTCTGGAGATTACCCCTACATACAAACTTACAAACAAACAAATGTTACCTCTTTATAATATTAATATTATATTATTTAATAATATATTATATATATTATTTTTATTTTATGTATCTCAGGTTTGTCTATTACATATTCCCTGTAAATCGAGAGGTCTTTTTTTTTTTTTTTTTTTTTTTTTTTTTTTTTTTTTTTTTTTTTTTTTTTTTTGGGTGGGAAATCATCCAATGACTTCTCCCGCTCTGGGCGGAGCGGAAGGGCGTGTCAGACTTTTACTGACTAAAACCCACCCGTGTTCCTTCCCTTACCTAGACCAGGGCCACGGTTTCCCCTTAGGACTTATCCGCAACCCCGGTGGTAGGCATCGGCCCTGACGGACCCCTTCAGCTTCGCTGACAACTCTTTGAGGCGCGCGTGGAACACTACGCGCCGTCGACCCGGGCTTGGTCCTGATCGGACGGAGAGCTACCCATCACTCTCCGTCCGCAAGCCCGCGCCTACGGTGGCCGGAAATCGGCGATCGATTCCCGACGCCCGGGGCGTCTACTACCGCGGCGGCTAGGGGCTCGAGGGAGCGACCTTAGTCTCTGCCTCTCGCGCCCCGCCTCCTCCTTTACGAGCATTACTGCTTCGCAGAAGGAGGTGACAGCCTGCCATGCCCTCTCACTCCGCACCATGGCCTGGACCAGGGCCGGACGTGAGAGGTCACTGCCGCCGATCGCCTGCACGAGGACACGGTGGTGCTCCACCCAAGCCGGGCAGACCTCCACCGTATGCTCCACCGTGTCCTCCGGGCGATCCACGCAGTGGTGACACCCGGGCGTTTCCTCCTGCCTGATCTGAAACAGGAACCTCCCGAAACTACCGTGTCCGGTGAGGACCTGCGTCAGGCGGTAGGTGAGGGCGCCGTGGCGCCTCTCTAGCCACTCCTCAAAGAGGGGACTTATCGCCGCAATTGTGGCGTGCCCAGATCTGGGTTGCGACAATCGCACTCTCCAAGCCGCCATGAGATCCTGCCGAAACTCTGTCCGCTGTGCCGTGACTTGTCGCGGCAGCGGAGTTACACCCCGGCGCTTCATCTCCTCGCGCCACTCCCAGATGTGGGCGAGGACTTTCGCCTCCAGATCCCATGGCGGCGTTCCGGCAAGGAGGCTCGCTGCCTCGCCGGAGATCGTGCGGTATCCCCGCACTATCCGGGTGGCCATGACCCTTTGGGCCGCGTGCAACCGGCGGGTTGGCTGCAGCCTCAAGGTTGGCGCCCACACCGGCGCCCCGTAAAGGGCCATGGACCGCACGACCCCCGCGTAGAGCCTCCGGCAGGAGGCGTTTGGACCCCTTAGATTGGGCAGAAGCCGCTTCAAAGCAGCCCCGGCCCGCTCCAGTTTGGGAGCCAAACGTCGGAAATGCTCCACGAAGTTCCACCGACTGTCGAGGACGAGTCCCAGGTACCTCATCGTCACCTCGACGTCGATGTGAACCCCTCCTGCCGTTATTTGGGAACCCGACGGTGGCGCGTTCCGAGGGCCATGAAAGCACATGACCTCGGACTTGTGCAGCGCCACCTCGAGTCCCAATTGCCGGATCCTGTCGACGATTGTCGCAACCCCGCGTGTCGCCAATTCGGCCGCCGCCTCGTGCGACCTCCCTTGCGCCAGGACCAGCGTGTCGTCAGCGTAGCACACTACGCTGACGCCGCTAGGGAGGTCGGCGCGCAGCACCCAGTCGTATCCGATGTCCCACAGATATGGCCCCAGGACCGATCCCTGTGGGACACCGCACGACATCTCTCGCCGGTTCCATTCCCCCTGGTGACCGGGGTAGATGACGGCCCTGTCCGTCAAATAGGCCTCGACCAAACGACAGAGGTAGGTCGGCATCCGGTGATACCGGAGTGCCTCCTTGATGCAACTCCAGGGCAGGGTGTTGAAGGCGTTGGCGATGTCTAGAGACACCGCCAAGACGACCCGACCCCGGGCAACAGCATCCCCCGTCGTGAGGGCCCGCACGCGCATGATGGCGTCCACCGTAGAGCGCCCTTGGCGGAAGCCAAACTGGCCATCCGCCAAATCCGGCCCCACCCGCACCAGCTGCCCGACGAGGCGGTTTGCAATTACTCTTTCAAAGAGCTTGCCCACCTCGTCGAGCAGCACGATGGGCCGGTAAGCGGACGGAGAGTCCGCAGGGCGCCCCGGCTTCTTGATGAGGACCAGTTTCCCGGTCTTCCAACGAAGTGGGAACTGGCCCCTCTCCATGCATGCGCTAAGGAGCCCCCTTAGTCGAGGCCCGAGAGCCTCCATGGCCAGGACCCAGGCTTTCCCAGGTAAGCCGTCGGGTCCTGGGGCGGTATTCTTGGCACTCAGCCTACGTACCGCCACTCTCATTTCTGCCTCGGTCACCTCTGGGGCATCGTCGTCGTCGTCGGCGGTGTGGTCCGCATCGGGCACCGCAGCAGGCGGAGCCATAGGCGGGGCGGGATGTTCCCCTCTCGAGGGGAACAGAGCGCTCACCACGTCCTCCACAAGCTCGGGTCGGAGACTCTGCGTCAGCGGGGGAGCCCATGGGCGGAGTTTCTCCCGCACCATCTTATATGGGCGTCCCCACGGGTCCCCGTCCAGAGTCCCCAGAAACTCCTCGCGAGCCAGTCCCCTGGCCCGCAGGATCCCTGCTTGGAGGGCGTTCTTCGCCTCTCTGTACCTCTCGTACAGCTCCGCCTGAATGGCCTCCGTATCCGGAGGGCGGATACGGAGCCTGCGGTGCCTGGCGTACCGGCGTCGCGCCGCAACGCACGCTTTGCGCAGAGTCGTCAGCTCTGGCGACCACCAGTACACCTGGCGCCTAGCACGTACGGGCTGGACCCGGGGCATTGCCACGTCACAAATTGCGGACATGGCCTCCCGGAACCACTCTGCCTCATCGTTGATGTCGGCAGGCCTGTCCGGTGATGACACCCAGGCCTGCACGATCGAGGCTTCCAGGAGGAGCTCCCGGTCCAGCTGCTTCAGCGCCCATCGCGGACCACTCCGGGCCTGTCGGACCGGCGCGTTCGAGGTCTGGGCGGAGACGTCAAACCGGATGTACCGGTGGTCGGAATACGTCTCCACCCCCTCCATGACGCGCCAGTCGACGACACGTGGCGACAGAGCAGGGCTGGCGAACGAGATGTCCACCACTGATTCGCCCTGCATCCGCACACACGTGGGGACAGAACCCCGGTTTAGGACGACCAGGCCTGTCTCCAGTGCCCAGTCCTCCACCATCCTGCCTCGTCTGTCCGTAAGCCGGGAACCCCAAGCCACATTCTTGGCATTGAAGTCCCCGAGAACGAGCACAGGGAGGGAACCGTATCCGACGACGACGTCTCTCAACTCCGCAAGGGAGTTGTGGAACTCGGCGAGAGTTCGGTTCGGGGAGAAGTATACCCCTACGACGACAATCTCCCCGAACCGTGCTGCCACGCAACCCCGTCCTCTCTTGACAGCCTCGAGGGACGGAGTACCGGCGGCGGCCGACGAAATTATGGTCACTGAGCCGTTCAGGTCCTCCACCCGGTCATCCCTGGGCGGGACAAAGTACGGCTCAGCGACCACGGCGATGTTAATCGACCACTGCGCCATGCTCTGGAACAATAGGTCCTGAGCTGCGGCGCAGTGGTTGATGTTCGCCTGGAGGAGGCGTAATGGGGCCATTATTGGCAGTCCATTCCCTGTCCCTCCTCCCGAGCCCCCTGTGAGGGCCCTGCCGCGGCGACAACGGCGGCGACGACGACGGTGGAAGCGGCAGCGGCGGCGCCAGTAGTGGCGGCGGTGGCTGCGGCGGTGACGGCGGTGGCGGCGGTGGCGGAGGGCTTGCCCCTGCCTCCGGCTTTGGCGGGTTTGGCGCAGGCCTTGCCCCCAATCCGGTGGTCGGCCGGCTTGCCAGCAGCCGCACATACGACGCAGTGCGGCGCGGCAGTGCACGAGCCAGCCTCGTGACCGGACTGACCACAGCGGTAGCAGTTACCGCTGCGGTCCACCTCCGAGTTGCACTTCACTCCCACGTGGTGACCCACGTGGCAGCGGAAGCACCTCAGAGGTCTGGGTTCCAGCAGTTTGACCTGCGCGGATACCCAGCCCACCAAAAGCCTTTGGCCCTCCTCAGCAACCTTTTTGGCCGCCGACACGGGGCAGCTCACCGTCACGGTTCTCATTCCCCTGGAGCCAGGACGGATGGTGCCCGCCTTAACCTGCTCGGCAGAGCACCCCCCCGTCCTAGCGACAGCGGCCACCACCTGTCCCTCCGTCACTGAGTCGTCCAGGCCCGAAATGCGCATGTCAGCACACATGGTGGGCCTGGACACTCTGGCCTCGTCCGGACTTATGGACTCCCTGATTTTATCGGCCAGAGCGTCAGCGGCCGGGCCACTGGCCGCGCCGGGGACCTCCAACATTCGCGCCCCAGTCGCGGTGACCTTAAATTTGAGGCCATTTTTTGGCCCCGAACGCTTCCAGGTTCCCTTCCAGAACCTGTCCCACCTTGGCGAGCACCGTTTGGTAGGACGTGCCCTTCTTCTCCGCCTCCGGCTGTAGTGTGATCACTACAGCTGCGGACTTCGGGGCGCGGAGCCTAGCCGCGACGCCTCGCTCCTTGCGCCGCTGCCGCCTCGCCTTCCTTTTGGCCGCCCTTTTGGCCTTACCCGCGTTCCGCCTTTCCCCGGCGACTTGCCATTCGGCGTCGGCCGGAGAAGAAGCGGGAGGCGGGGGCGGCTGTTGGGCCGGGGCCCTTGCCGCCTGGGCCGGGGCCCTCACCGCCTGGGCCGGGGCCCTCGCTGCCTGGGCCGGTGCCCTCGCCGCTTGGGCAGGTGCCCTCACCGCCTGGGCTGGTGCCCTCGCCGCCTCTGTAGCCGCCCTGCCCTTGGTCTGCCCCGACGACCCTGGTTTGGTCGGGGCAGCTGCGATGGTGGCATATGATGCCACCTTCCGCTGGCCCGAGGCCGGCTGGCTCGCCGCTAGTGGGGGGCGCAGGACGATGGCCTCTAGGGCGGAAAACCGCGCCCCAAGGGCACCTAACTCGCGCCGCACCAAGGCCAGGACCGGGTCCTGCCCCTCCTGCTCTCCCCCCTGTAGCACCTCGCGAGGGCCGGCTCCTCGGAGCCTGGCCAGGTCCGCTCGGAGCTCCTCGTTCTCCTTTCGGAGAAGCTCCATGGCGGCTACCAAGCGGGCGACCTCCGCCCGCATTCCGGACATTTCGTCCGGCGGAGGCCTGAGGAAACAGGCCCTCGCTGCCGCCAGGATAGAGGCCGTGGCCTCAGGTATGGCCTCCTCCCTGGAGGCCTTAAGTTTCTTTAAGACCGCTCCCTTGAAAGCGGCCTCCACGGCCTCCTTAAATTTAGCCGCTGCGGCGTCCGGCTCGCCACAGGGAGACCCTGAGAGGACCGCGCTGGTCCCTTCAGGGTGGTCTTCCACTGTGGAGAGCCTTGTCATTTCGCCCGAGCTGGCCCGGCTCGGCTCACCGGCCTCTCTGGTGAGCCCCCTACCTACGCCCTTTTTCCGGGCCCCACCCCGCCGGCTAGAGTGGATTTTCCTCCTCTCGTCGGCGGACGACCCCTGGCCGTCAGAAATCGACCGCTTTCGGTAAAATTCCTTCTTCCTCCTTTCGGCAGCCTTCGCCACCTCCTCGCGCTCGGAGCTCTGAAAAGAGCTCTCCGCGCCCGATACAGCGTCGGAGTCCGACCCCGTATCGCTCTCCACCACACTTCGACTTTTGAATTTATTTTTTACCATATTAAATCCCACGAGTACAAACAATTTCCAACCATCCAACCAATAAACTAGTGGTTCGCACTAGCGACTAATTAAGCTACCCATTAGTCAAGCTATCAACCTCCCTCACGGTGCGCCGCCGCTTGGAGGTTTGGGGTGATTTTTTATAGAGGTTTTCTTCCTCGCGGCCCGGGCAATTAAGCCAAGACCCTCGACCCCCGTCAAATGCCAGAGACATGACCTACACACTCTTCGGGGCTACGAGACCAACGGTGGCAGAAGAAAAGGCTTCCTTCTGCCTGCCCGACGGCAGGGTTAGTGCACGCCGAGCCCGTTCCTACCCGAACGCTGCTTAACGTGTACTCTCTCCGAGTACATGTTAGAGCGTTCCTGTGACAGGATATTAGCATACGGACAACGAGACCCCATTAGGCACAAAGTACCTAATGGCGAGTCATTGTCCGCATCCCAGGGTGCACCGACCCGTAGACTGATCTTCCCCCCGGACGGATCCGTAAGGGAACTCCAGTCCACAGGCACACGGGGAGGTTTCCTGTCAACGCACCCCAAAATCGAGAGGTCTGGCTCTTGTGATACAGGTACACCTAGTACAAGAGCCAGGGCTACACAGATTTTTGTGTCTTTGAAGTGCAAATAAATATTACTATTACTATTACTACCATATTATTTAACATTATATTATATATATTTCCCAGCAGTGGGAACATTAATAGGCTGAAGATGATGATGGAGATGATTACTAATATCCCTTTATTTCATGTATTTACATTAGAGTTACATTTTTAAATATTTTTATAACGATCATTAAAAAAAAAACATTCAAGAATATAAGAAATACTGAACTCCTCGCTTGAAGCGCGCTGTCGGCCCGACGTGGTCGTGGGCCGCTCACTGCCTGCGAGCCGTCCACTATTATGTATAGCCATCGTAAAATAGACTTTAATGAATTCGACTTAGAATCCTAACTTGAATGACAAGGTATTTGCCGTGACGGAGCCGTGCTGCTATAATGAGCGATGACCTTAAGCCGTTAGTACTACGCCTGATTTCTACGGTCGTGTCGAATTGCCGTCCCATCGTACTATGAGAATAAAGGAACAGAGAGTACACGTAGTTATTCGCACCCACACTTGAGCACCGTTATAGTATCAATTATGTTATAATATCTTCTGGATAACCTTCACCTGAAGTGCCGCGCAACCATCGCCGCGACACTCTGCAGCCTAAAGCTTCGGCCAAACCTGCGCGACTACAACGCGGGACGCGGGAGCGTCAACAACGCGATGTGGCGAAATTATCCCGAGAATTAACGGTCTTGACGCAGAATGTCCCATTCGCAAAAAGTCCCGTCGACGCAGAACGTCCCATTCGCGAAATGTCCTATTCGCAAAACGTCCCATTCTCAAAAAGTCCCATTCTCAAAAGGTCCCATTCACACAATGTCCCATTCGCACAACGTCCCATTCGCACAAAGTCCCATTCGCATAAAGTACCTGCGCGACTACAGCGCAAACAGCGAACTTCATTTTGTTTAGTGAATAGTCACAGCCGCACGTCTATAAATTAGTGTAACACTTCAATTGTTGTGTTATGTCAGTCTCAATATTTGACATCAGAGTCTGACTCTAATGAAGAATACCTTTTATTGCTTGCTCTTGCGTATGCGTGCCATATTTTATCCTTTATACATAGATTCTTATGTCCTGGATTTTTCAGATCGTACAAAATAGGATGTTGTCTCACTCTTTCTATAAACAACTCTGTCATGTCAAAATCACAGGTTAAAATAATGTGAGATTATTATTCGTACACACGTCTGACCACAAGACGCGTGCATCCCGCTCACTCCCGCTTTGCCGACTCGGTGTTCCCGCTTTACGGTCGCGTAGGTGAGCAAGGCACCATATAATAACACGACCAGCGTCTGCCGCGCGGTAGATGCTCCCGCTTCGCTTCCCGCGTCCCGCCTTGTGGTCGCTCAGGTTTGGCAGAAGCTTAAAGCGAATCGTCCTCCGCCAGCTCAACTAAATTAGTTTGTATAATTGAGCCAGTTTTTGACGATGAAAAGATTGATTTTTTGCGTCTACCACGGTGGACGATTTGCCGTAATTCAAAATATGTTAAGTACCTATGTTATTTCTGACTAGTCCTGACTTGCAGTTGACTGTACGATACTGAACAGAATTTAAAACTCGTAGTATAAACTTGACTCATTTTTCCACAGGCGGTTCTGTTCACTTATTAACAGCAATCAAAGTTCACGAGCTATACAACTATATAAAAAAGAAGACTCCCAACCCAAAAAATGATGTGGCGGTGGTCCTGATGGCCACACCGGTGGATTTGACCACCAGTGTAGCACGGCCAGCCTTCCTTCCTTATCAAGACGCCATGGTCCCTGACAACTCATTCGTCACCGCTATTGGATGGGGGCGGACTGTTGTGAGTGTTACTGATTCTTAAATCTTAAAAAAAACCCGGCCAGGTGCGTGTCGAACCACGCACAATGAAGGGTTCCGTACCTAGGGGATTGGACCTAAGAACCTGTGACTGACTCTGTCCTTCAATTTTAGTTTTAGTGAGCTGCGTTCTAAGGCTCTTCGACATGATGTTATTTTTCTGTTGGTTGTTGAATCAAATATCCATGTTTGACAGCCATATGTGAGACAGGGTAAGAGGCATCAATTCATTACTTTCTTTTTTAATTTTAAGTCCATGTTAGACTTCATAACTTCTTTGTAGCCCCAGAACTTTTTCCATGTGGTTGATATGCGCCTGTCTATTTCTTCTATGTTGTTATTTTTGCGGAAGGATACCTGTTTGCCTTTTTTTTTTTTTTTTTGTGGGTTTTAGTCAGTAAAAGTCTGACACGCCCTTCCGCTCCGCCCAGAGCGGGAGAAGTCATTGGATGATTTCCCATCCAAAAAAAAAAAAAAAAAGGATGCCTGTTTGCCTAAGTAGATAAATTCATTAAAAAGAAACTTAAAAAAAAAAAAAACTACATACAGTCGAATTGAGAACTTCCTCCTTTGTGAAGTCGGTTAAAAATATTCTACAGCAGTAGGATGTTATTGGGCACTCTAAGCCACCTTACGTTCCATCGGCTCACTTCGTTCGCCTCGTCACTTCAGGTGGCTTAGATTGCCCAATAACATAAATATGAAATCCATTCTAAGCCACCTTACGTTCCATCGGCTCACTTCATTCACCTCGTCACTTCAGGTGGCTTAGATTGCCCAATAACATATATGAAATCCATTCTAAGCCACCTTACGTTCCATCGGCTCACTTCATTCACCTCGTCACTTCAGGTGGCTTAGATTGCCCAATAACATATATGAAATCCATTCTATTCCACCTGATGAACGGAAGGTGGAGTACGAATTCTTCATATCAACCACTTACCTCGATTAACAAAAGCAGATCTACGGTTTAAACTTTGTTTCACTACACTACTTTACTGTCATTCTTTCATAGTTTCACTACACATTTCACCACTACTGAATTTATTCCTAATTTTAATCTTTATGAAACGTGGTAAGCTAAACTTCAGGACAGATTGCCTCATGCCTCTCCGCAAAGTTAGAGATAGCGCATTACCACAAAGGTTCAACGCACACTCAGTTTATGCGACCAGATTGGTACCGAGGGCATCTGAAATTTAGAATATCGTATATATTAAACTAAAACTTGGGACAGATTGTCACTATGCCTGTCCACAGAAGAAAGAAATAGCGCATACCCATAGGTGCACACACATTCTATTTCCTGCGGCTAGACATCCGAAATTTTAATTTAATTTCATTTCATATAGATGAAAATTTACATGTTTATTAAACAAGTAAATGCGTCGGCTGTCTGAACCGATGACCTAAACTTCAGGACAGATTGTCACTAGTCTCTCCACAAAGTTAGAGATAGCGCCTTACCACAGAGGTTCAACGCGCACTCAGATTATGCGACCAGATTGGTACCGAGGACATCTGAATTTTAGGCTACCGTAAACATTAAACTAAAATTCAGGACAGATTGTCTCATGTCTCTTCACAGAGCAAGAAATAACATGCACAGGCACACGCTTATTCCAAGTCCATGACCCCAGATTGGGCACCAAGATACATCCAAATTTTAATTTAATTCGTTCATACAGCTAACACTACCAAGTTACACGCTAACAATCAACGACTGGCTACTCTGCTGTTACTCCACATTTTAAAATCTCAAAGACTGCAAAATTGCATTATGTAAATTTGCTGAATTCGAACTTTATCGTTATTACGTGAGGTGTATGTGTGAGTAACTTCCATGTATTCAGCGATAACATTGTAAGATGATCGTCGCGCATGTTGCAGTCTTTTTAATTATCAATTTAAAGTTTACTACAACATACCTGTGAACATACTTTATGACACGGGTTCGTTTACATATATTTATATGTTTATAATAAGGTGTTAGTTCTATCAATCTAGGATTGTTTGAAAGATGATTCTTAATTATCAATTTAAAGTTTACTGCAACATATCTGTGAACTTACTTTTTGACACGGATTCGTATACATGTATTGTACAGAAAAAAAAAAAAAAAAAAAATGCTTCTAGGATATTTTACTTTCGACTCATCTTAACTTGCAGATTTTTTTTATTTTTTTTTTAATTTCAGATGGATTTATGTTATCATACAGAGTTTTTCTAAGACGGTTTATTAACCGGTCAAGCCGGACCGAAGCCCCAGGCGCACGAAAACTCCCAATACCGTCAAGCCTCGTTGTGTCCCCGGGAACACGGTACGTTCATGCAGATTGCAGCTCTATTTATATGTAATATACGGGCTGATATGGTCTGTGGTTGGTTTTGATTTATGGTAGGATAATATACCTGTCGAATAAATCGACCATAACGTCAAAATATGTAGAAACAACTCTAAAAAAAAGTAAAAATTGAACATTTTTGGTACGGCAAAATGGCGTCCGCGCATGCGTGCCGTGCACTGCACTCCGCGTTCTATTTATTTGTTTTCTATTGTTTTTTAAGTGTAAATCGACGGGAAATGGTGTTATTTCAATAATTAAGTAGTGTCGTCATCGTATTTAGATAAAATTTGCACAAAATAACATCGTAATTACCTATTACGGACCCATCAAAAAATGTAAACAAACTCGGTAGTGAAAAAACGTGTTGATGTGGAATTTTGAGTTTTGTGTGTGTTTTGTGTATGTAATCGCTGGTAAGTCATTTATTTTATATTCTTGAATAACTAATAAATAATAAAAATGCATAATACAGAAAGAAAAAGAGTTCAATATTTTTTTGTCAACTAAATAATGTTACGTAATGATACGGTTAACGATTTATTGAACTTTTTTATTTATATGTGTTTTTATTTATTATTATTGTCCGTAAATAATGGTTTTGACCGATAGTATATGTATTCATAATGTATCCTGCGAAGTTTCATGTGAATCGAACCAGTAGTTTTATTATAAATAATCAAAACAATGAACAAAGGAATTTCTTATAAGAATCTTATAAGAATGTTTATTTATCAATACTAGCGTTCGCTTACAAAGATTCTAAGTATTATAAAAAATCCTTTGTCTAATCAGGAACCCAAAACCATTAACGATAAGACTATTTACTTAACAAAAAGCTCTCAGTTTTTGTTTATATTAGCGAGCTCTTATCTCTGACGCGCCGCGATCGTGTCGCGCGGCTTGACGGGTGTCGCAAAATCGCGTCGCGCGGCTTAACCGGTTAAACAAACATACATTCTTTACTATAATACCTATTGTATACATTATAAGTAACAGCCCGGTGTCGGTTTCGCCTGTCGGCGAGCGTTAAAGCTGGTTTTGTATTTCGTTTCTCACGATAAAATTGCAATTTGACAGAAGGGTTTTCAATCAATGCGGTTTAATTTGTCGTAAGTAACATAATTTAGTTATACACCTGTGAGGACATGTAGTTAAGGTTTAATTTTGATATGAGATAAATATTGCTGAAATTGTATTTTTTATGTATATAAACCAAGCAATTTCGATCATATAATACATTCGCTCCAGTATCTTCCAGTGATTCACTTACCTTTTTCGTTACATATTACGTCATCCTACAACTATAAAATGTGAGTAAGTACTACTAAGTTTATTGAATATTTTAATGTTTAATCGGTACTCAGCTACGGACCTGGTTCTTGCCTGCCGGCTGGTGTAACTCTCGTCATTTCTTAATGTGTTTAATTGTTACCCAGCTACGGACCCGGTTTTTGTCTGCCGACTGGTGTAACTACTCGTATTATCATTTAGAGCGAGTTTTGTAACCTTCTTTTAATTCATAGTAGCATAATTATAAAATTAATCTTTCGTGTTCCATTAGGTTTGACTCCGAATCAGAATACCAGCAGTCACAGCGCTCAGCTGCTGTAGTTGAGGTTACAAAGGTGCAGCCGAAGAAAAAGGCGACGAAGCGTAAAGCTTCTGAAAGCACCACCACACCTTCAGAATATAAATCAAGGTAATTTACATTTACTGCTTATATCTTTCTATATACTACTATTTTTATGAAATGTAAGTAAGTACTCTATTAGTTTACTGAATTTGCAGTAGAACGTAATTGCTACCCAGTTACGGACCCGGTTTCTGTCTGCCGGGTGGTGTAAATATTATCATATTCGAGCGATTGATATTTCTTTAAATTTCTTCTGCAATTATTAACGTGTTCATTTTATTGCATCAGTCTTCTTTTAAGTCATAGCTGCATAAAATTTTAAATTAATGTTTTGTGTTCCATTTCAGATCTGACTCCGAGTCAGAGTACCAGCAGCCACGGCGCTCAGCTGCTGTAATTGAGGTTGCAAAGGTGCAGCCGAAGAAAAAGCCGACAAAGCTTAAAGCTTCTGAAAGCACCATCAAGCCATCAGAATATAAATCGAGGTAATTTTACTATTACTGTTTATATCTTTAGATACCTTCTTGTCGAATATGATACGTTAATTTCAGTGGTTAGTGGATTTATATATAAAAACAACTTTAGATTGTATTTAGCAAAACATACAATTAGTTCAAGAGGTATTTTTCTTTTATTTTGACAGTAAAAGATGCAGCTCGAACCTCTTTGGTTTGGAGGAATGCGATAGCGTTCCACCACCAACCTCAACCGAAGACTTCGCTTCGTCCCTCGTAAGCCGTGTCGCCAACGGGAAAGTGCGGCGAACGGCGGACTTGACTGGGGACTTTTATGTAGAGGTTAAAGTATATAATAAGAGCGAAGTTGTCTCCACTCCTAAAGAGGATCGGTGGAAGAAGGCATCGGTTGCACTTAAAGTGCAACTTAATAGAGACACTCCACAGTGGGACGGGCTACAAATATTTATGAGACGGACTCATCAGTTATTTGATAATTCTGAGCCAGTTTTTTATAGATACTGATAGATAGATAGGAATAAATAATATAATTTCTTTTTCGATATTGGGGTACCAAGATAATTTATTATTTGATATCTTTTGCGATCTTAGATAATCCATATTGCGACATCTTATAGTAAGTCTAAAATTATTTTAACGTACAGGTTAGTTAACATAAAATAAAACTAAAATGCCTTTCTGTACCGTTTGTAACACATCTCTTGAGCGCAGTCACTGGACAGGTCACTTACGTAGTACTAATCATAAAAACAAAAATATTTCGCATTTTTGTGAAGGTGTAGAAATAATACATTCTGCATTTCGTAATCGTATAGCTTCCTATAGAATTGTCGACCCGTCTGAGAATTGTTCAACAGAATCATTTTTAAATAATATTCGAAACAAAATTAAAACCTTAATCGACATGACTATTAAAGAACACATTTGTCTAAAAGTTAACTTCGAATATTTCGCTTTGTTTTTAATGGTTAAAAATGATTCTCAAGAAATGAAATCATTTGCCACAAAAAACTTTACTTTGCATCAGAATTATGAATTGGATTCATTACTGTCTCAAGTCAAAAACACCTTAACAAAAAAGATAGAAGAATTTCAGGATCGAGATAGTGGATGGACGTTCTTGAACAATTCCCATTTGGAAATTAATGTTAACAAATATCAACCTTTGCGCGGTTCAGGTTTTATCGAATTGCCTGCATCATTAAAATATAAAAAAGCATGTGTTAATATCCGCAATAATGATGAGTATTGTTTTTTATGGTCAGTTATTGCTGCTTTATATCCAGCTAAAAGTCATCCTGAAAGAGTATCGTCTTACCCTGATTTTCGAAAAGTCTTAAATGTAAAGGATATATCATTCCCAATTAATTTCTCAGATATTACGCGGTTCGAAGTGAATAACCCTGAAATTTGTATTTACATTTATGGTTTAAAAAATAATACCATCGTAGGACCTCTATACAAACCAAAAACCTTGAACGGAAAGGTGATTCATTTACTTTATTTAGAAAGTGATGATTATCAAATTTATTTCTATAACATCCTTTGTTTTTGGAACAATCTTTATTAATTACAACATAATTGAACGGTATACTCCATATTTTTGAACACATTTCCCGAAATTCAGTCCATGTCATGTCAGTGTTGACGTGTTCTTCATAAACATGTCTCATATTTCTTTCATCTTGTTTAAAAAGTACGATTAGGTTTGCGTTGTCTCTTACTAACTGTTTAGGGATTTTACTATACGTCTGATTTAGATAAAAACAATCGATGGACTTGTGTCTCCCCATAGCAAAATAATCACGTATACTACTTTGATTTTCACAAGCAACATCATCAAATACAATTACAGAATTCGGTTTTGCGGTCTGAACACTCAGTACTTGCTCATTTTCATGATATTTCTGAAATGAAACGCCTGGTACTCGTTGCAAGACTTTTTCTAAAAAAACGTACTTGGGTTGTTGCAAGGTTTTCGAATAAACATAAACATTTTGAAATCTTAATCCATTCTCGTGTATAAGAAGACCAATTAATAAATTAGTTTTTCCACAATTTGACGGCCCGCAAATGATACATCGTACCGATTTAGGTAATAATTCTCCATGGCGAAAACCAGTCTCCTGAGAATTAACACAAAGTTTGTTTATATGTAACGATTGTGGTTGTTTTACAAATTTCATGACAACTGCTTGAAACGGATATATTAATAATGAGTCGATTAATGTATTACATTGACATTTATAACTAGTTCCATCGGGTGGAATAGGCGCTGAACCATTATTTTACTGCACTATGCAAAAATTCGTACTCCACCTTCCGTTCATCAGGTAAGTTATCGAAATGGATTTCATATATGTTATTGGGCAATCTAAGCCACCTGAAGTGACGAGGTGAATGAAGTGAGCCGATGGAACGTAAGGTGGCTTAGAATGGATTTCATATATGTTATTGGGCAATCTAAGTTACCTGAAGTGACGAGGCGAACGAAGTGAGCCGATGGAACGTAAGGTGGCTTAGAGTGCCCAATAACATCCTACTTACAGCTAGTGAGAATAGTAATCGCAAGGTTAAGCTACTTACAACAGGAGAATATGTGTAAACATAGTCCATATTAACCGGAGAATATGTGTAAACATAGTCCATATTAACCGGAGAATATGTGTAAACATAATTATTCTCCGGCTAGTCTTAAGTACGTGGATTACCACGTACTTAAGTAAATCCTTTAACTACTAGCCTTACCTTATATTTCGACACCTTATCTTACTGTCTCTCTTAATTTTGAAGACCCATTTGCAATGTATTGGATTTTTATATGTCATTGTAACGCGCTGGAAGCAAAGCGACGGCTAGCCGTCAACGCGCCGTAAGCAAGGCGACCGCTCGTTGCCGGCACGCCACCGGCGAGGGAACAGTTTATTGTTTATTCACAAGCAAGGCGTCACCGTGCGGGCGGCGAAGCGTCACCGCGCTTACGGCGAGGCGTCACCCCGCGGACACCTCACTTGAAGCGCGCTGTCGGCCCGACGTGTGACGGCTCGCGGGCCGCTCACTGCCGGCGAGCCGTCCACTATTTTGTATAGCCATCGTAAAATAGACTTTAATGCATTTGACTTAAAATCCTAACTTGATTGACAAGTTATTTGCCGTGTCGGAGCCGTGCTGTTAAAATGAGCGATGACCATAAGTCGCCCAGTGACCACGTCTGATTCTCTTTTAGTGATTGTACCTAGTTAGCTATCCATAGTTTTTTGCCATAAAATAAAATCAGGTCTTGCCAATGCTTCTTCAACTGTTATTGAATCGCCAACAATTTGCGCGATAGCATTATATATTACAGGCTTACGCTCACGAAGATTGTAACTTATTTCTAGTTCCGCTGTACTGCTCGTGCTAGCAACCGTTTCGTCAAGCGCCGTTGCCGCCTTCGTTTCAATACACTCCGCTTCATGTAACTCTTCTTCGTCTTGTATAATATTGTTAGAAGCACAACTTTCAATCACAGGTTCAATTCGTTTCTCCTCTTTGTCAATAGAAAGTATTGTGTTTTTCTTCATGTTGATACCATCTCCAGAAAAAACATTTTCAAGAATTTAACATTCTTTATTTCACCTGTTTTTGGGTTCAACAGTCAATAACCTTTAGTAATTTCACTGTAGCCGATGAAAAACAATTGTTCAGTCTTCATTTTGTTGTTTCTGATTAGGTTTTACTGCATTGCATTTTTGATTACTTTGGCAATATTACAATTATAACACTGAATTTGATGTTTTAACCGTTTTAGGTGTAAAAAAGGCATTTGAAATGTTTCCAAACACATTTTTTACGAAAACGAAATATTCGGTATTATGATATTAATTATTGCATTTCATAATCAATATTCTAGGTACTTAGTTAGCCACATTTCTTATTTCCATACAGTAATATTGTCAATTTAATATTTGACAGCTATTTGTGACGTTGCCTACTTTCAGAATAAACACTCTTAAACTATCTGTATCTACTTACATGTTTAATTAGATTGTGTATACCAAATTAAATGTTTTTTTTAATTATTATTATTTTATTAAAAACCTTGAACTTCTTCGGCAGGAGGACAACCCAGGTGCATCAAACGTTCTGAACGAAGTGACGGTGCGGAAGGTAAACCTGAACACTTGTCGGGCTCGCTTCAAGAGGCTTCAGTTCGCGACCGGCAAACTTTTTACCATCTCCAGTAGAATGATCTGCGCAGGGCTCCTCGATATTGGAGGTCAGTACTTGCATCTATGACGTATGGCTCTTTATTCTGTAGGGAAATCCTCATGAATATGTACTGCTTAAAGAGACCGTGGCGTTATGACGAACTCCTAACAATATTAAAACAGACCAAGACTTTTGCGTTTGACATGGAATTTTAATTGGAATGAGCAATGGTAAAAATAAAAAATACTGAAAAAATAGGTAATTAAAAAAACTATAGTGTATAATGCTCGTTTATCTCTTTTCAGTTATGTATTTTTGCAGTCGGGATTTTTTGTCTTTTTTATTGCTTTTTTTATAAGACCTACGGTTGACGACAATTGCAGCAAACGACGGAACTCCAGTAGTTCCACTTTCAGTCTTTGTGTCATGGCTAAGTAGGCTTTGTATAAGAAGTGTTTTTTTTTTAGTTTCACCAACAATTGATTACACTAATACAAGTACATCTTAATACATTTTATAAAGTGAAATAACAGTGCATTTATAAAGTTACATAAAATGAAATTATAGAAATTCTGATAAAAATTGTAAAATTTTAGTTTAGTCAATTTTACCTTTATTCAAAGGTAAAATTGATATTCATTGACATTATCAAAATAATTATCTAATAATAAAATGATTGTGATACTGTATAATGTGATATAAATTATAAGAATAGTATGATAAAATATAAAAATTAATATAATATAATGTAAACAGTATTTTTTTTTTTTTTAAATCTTTATTGATTTAATTAGGGTTTTTATCCCAATGGATACGCCAACCCTATCATGCCTTATACAATCTGCTTCAAAACAATACTTCAACTTAAATTAAAAGGAGAATCTTAATCAATACAGTACACTAACTCGCTGAATCTTTTCGCCACATCTGAATGTAAACTGTATAACTGTAATATTGAGTAGTTTTAATAATTTAAAACTAGTTTAATTTAATTGTGACGTATATTCCGTTTCTTCAAATCGCTATAATTTTTTTCGAATGAATATTTCAGTGTCGCATGTCGGTGTCATACAATAAACTGATGAGATGGCTATAGCCCTTCGATTAACATAGGTTTTAAAGTGCTACAAGGGTGGAGACAGCGTCCATACATTTTTGAGCATTGTTTTTTACACACACAAAAAAATTATAGTAGTTTTTCAAAATGCCCCCCACTATTTTGATGGCGCCTGTAGCTTGATGATTACTGACGGGTTTCACTTTTTAATGTTTTTTTTTAATCATCAACGGGTAAGGTCTTGGCCTGCATCTCACGTAAGTGATGATCAGGTCGAAGATGGAAGCGAGCTTCACCCGAATACTTAAATTGCAAATCGATTTGTGGCAGTGGCAGTGTTACAGGTACCCTTCTAAATTATTAAACAAGGACAATGTTTTGGAATCTGCAGTAGGATGCCAACAAGGTGACCCTCTCGGGCCAGTCATTTTCAGCTTGGCTATTCATCCAATCATCCAGAAACTAAATTCTAAATTTAACGTGTGGTATTTATATGATGGAACGCTAGGTGATGTAGACACCGTTTTGAAAAACTTACAACTCCTCAAACAACAATTTAAATCTATTGGCTTGGACCTTAACCCATCAAAATGTGAAATTTACCTTTCTGACATTACCGACAGACAATAATTGACCCTTGAGAAATTTAATGCAATAGCCCCACAAATCAAAATATTAGAAAAAAGTTCACTTCAGCTCCTAGGTTCCCCAATTTTAGGGCAAAGGCAGCTTTTCTCCCTTCATTGACGAAAAAATCAAAAAGTTCAACGACATTTCGGATAGACTCTCCAAAATTTATGTACATTCGGCATTCACCCTGATTAGATACTGTTGTTTTGGTCCAAATTTTATATATTTTATACGCTCTTGCGCTCAATGGAAGCAGTCACACCTCTTGGACAAAATTGACCAAATTATTCGCAGTACCCTTAAATGTGGCCTTGGACGACCGAGCGTGGCTGCAAGCCACACTACCCATTCATCCTGTGTTAGCTTACCCGCGTTAATGTCCTCTGTCCACAGCACTGAAAAGTTGACCCATCCTCCCGGAGGCAGTGGAATGAGCCGCTCTGCAGGTTGGTACGGAACAATCTTATTAATACGTCCACCAATACTGCTGAGCGTGCCCGCCTGCTGGCTGTGGGTGAGTGGGAGTCGGGCCTTTGGCTTCATGCGCTACCGTCACCCAACATAGGCACTATGCTGGCTGACGCCACCTTTCGGCTCGCTACCTGTCTGCGTCTGGGCGCTCCTTGCGTAACTCCGCATCGTTGCCAATGCGGTGAAGGTGTCGACTGTCTCGGACACCATGGCCTGTCCTGCAGTAAGAGCGCAGGCCGGATAGCACGGCACGCCAGCATCAATTACATCATCAGTCGTGCTCTTGCCACCGCTGGGGTGCCAGCAGTTTTAGAACCCAATGGCTTGGCACGCGACGATGGGAAGAGACCAGACGGAATGACCAAAATGCCTTAGAAGGTAGGTAGGCCTTTGGTGTGGGATGCAACGTGTGTCGACACCCTTGCGCCATCCCATCTTCCTAGCACGGCGAGCTGTGCTGGGGCTGCTGCTGCAGGTGCGGAAAACTTCAAACGGCGCAAATAATCCAATCTTATTGGGAATTATATGTTTGATCCGTTTGGGGTTGAAACACTAGGTCCATGGGGTCCGAGCGCCCACTTGGTTTTTCAAGACATCGTCAAGCGGTTGGCCGACTCTTCACGTGACCAGAGGGCTGGGCTGGCCTATTCTTCGGCCAAAGAATCAGAATTGCCATACAACGTGGCAATGCTGCCAGCCTTTTGGGCACTTTTCCTGTTGACAGCGATGCGGACGAATTTTTTGATGCCCTATGATTGTTCCCCTCTTTTATACTTGTAAATTTTTTTTTTTTTAAGTCCGTTAGTTTTTAACTCGTGTAAATATAGTAAATATCCATTGTAAAAAATAAACAATTAAAAAAAGTAAAAAAAAATAGTAATAATACTGTTGTATCGTATATTAATATACGGTAATAAAATATTGTAGTTACCTTCTTTCTTATATCTATGGTAGTTACTTATTATTTCTGTCAAAGTTAAAGTCATCGATTTACTTAAATTTATTTTACCAAACGTCCTTATACAGGTGGTAAAGTAATTGCGTGCCATAGCTTCAGGGTGAGTTCAGTATCGATAAAGGAACCCGAAAAAATAAAAATAAAATACCTTTAAAAAAGGTAAAAAAAAAAAATATACGAAAATTATCATAAGATGAACCAAATGTAGTACCGTAGATTAAATTGCGATCGTTTAGAATTGATTAGAAAATTGCTTAAAATATGTTTTTATTTTGTTTAAATGCTAATTCATAATTTTCTAGAGTTACCTACCTACTGCAGCATTGCGCTGCCGTTCAAGCCTCTTTTGTAGTTGTAAAAGTTTCATAAACTATTATTTCTTTTAAAAATTTCGAATTGAGTACATTTTCAAATTTTGAATTCTATATCGTTCAAAGTAAAACAATTTTTTTGACTTGCGTCATTCTATTGTGAGCCGCTCTGGACGATACGTCATGGTATTAAATAATTTTTCTCTGCTTCAAGTGTCGTGTTTTCAGTTTGAGACGCGAATGTAAAAAGATCACGATAATATCTTTGTGCTAGCTGGCCGCAGTTTTGATGAAGCATATCGTGTTCATTGTGGTGTCTAGTCCTCAAATTATACGTATAGTTCGTGCCAGCCAAGCGAGAATCTAGAACCACTATTTTTTGGTGAAGTATTTACTGTACAAACATGTGAGTATTCAACCAATTTCCCGTTTATCAAATCATACACTCTCGCGTCCCACTAATCGCGTAATCTAGCCTATGCCGTTTCTAAAACTCTCTCGTTTTCGGACCTTGGCAGATAACCAAGGCCACAAGGCCTTTCCCGGACCCCCGTCCGTCGCCTGGACAGGATCCTGGCGTTCTCTACTCCCAGCCTGCGTCAACACAGACCCACGTCTTCTAGCCACGTCGGGTTCCTCCGCCAACCAAGGCGAGATCGTTCCGGGCAGCAGCAGGACGGCGCCCCGTACTTCAGGACTTCAGGATTCGTTGGCTATTAATCTCCATCGCATTAGTTTTAACTTTATTTTTGAATCTTAAGCTAGGCAATCCATCTACCGCGCTGAACCCAGATTTATTGCCGGTTTAATTGCTCTGTTCTACCTCGCGTCTCCGGGATTAAATTAGTAAAGGCCTATACGTATTTAACCCGCGTGCGATCGTACACTCAACCCTAAACCGCATAATTCTCCGTTCGGAAAATAAAAATCAACCGTAGTTATAAGCGGCTCGCAATCATACTTAAATTTATTTACCACGTTTTATATATAACTGTTTCTGTTTTTTTTCTTACTTTAAAAAATATAATACAAATCATATTTAAAATCTCCTATTATTTTTTTCTTTGTATTTAGTTATCCTATGCTAGTGTGGGTTCGATTCTCACCAAGCATTCTTTTTAACAAGTGGCAGAAGCTGATCTTCTAATGCTACAAGATGGCGCCCGAACTAAAGGTAATTAAAACATATTATTATTCACTATAATCATATTGTTGTGTATTAAACACCTAATAATACCCATAAGCAATTTAATTTTTTTTTTTTTTTTTTCTCATAGCACCGGTGTGGTGTGCCCTTTTAAGAGCACAATTTCTAATTCCTAGAGCAATTTTGTTTGTTTCAGGTGCGGTCGTTTTAAATAAAATCTCGGCAAGCCTAACTACAGAACAGTTCGCGCTGGTGCCTTGCTGCTGTTGGTGCTCCTATTACGTCTATCTAACCTTGTGCCTTTCATTTAATGACCAATTAATTAATGTGATGAAATACGATTGTATGATAATATATAATTTAATGTAATGTACTATGATGCAATTCAAAACTCTGTAACCAGATCGAATACCTTTTATCTCAGACTTTTTTTCATTTCCTCCCAACAAATATATTATTATTCCCCGAGTTTTATTCATCTCTCGTAATTAGTGTAGCTAGTTCCCCGTAGGTAACGTGCGTTTGAAGTATGAATGCGTAGGGACCACATCTAAGGTAAGCGTTTTTTGATTGGTGATTTTGCTGAATGTCTAGTTTTTTCTTTTTCTCTTTAGCATTCAGCCCCATCCGTCTCTTTTGCTCGCCTTATCGTCTTTTTCTGTTTGTTCGCACGTCTATTACTCGTCGCCAAGGGTATGAATTAGGTACACACATATATTCCTATAGAAATACTCCATTCGAACATTTTTTTTCAATAACTCATGTATCAACTTAGCTACCGGTTTTACCCCAAACTTTCTTATGTTTGGTAGGGAAGTTATTATAGATCCGACCCGTGCACACGGACAGACTCAAGGCACCGATTTAGCCGAAAGTCGGTCTCAACACGCGTCAAACCTATCTTCCCTCGCACAAGTTTATTCTAGGGTCGCCGATAATCTTTCTCTTGCTTTCCTCCGAAATTCGAAAACATATAACGCCAACCGTTCCGCTATCACCCTCAACGTCGGTGACACGGTCTGGAGGAGGAATTTCTCCAGGTCTTCGGGATCTGATTATTTTTCCGGGAAGCTTGCTCCTCGCTTTGTGAAGTGTCGTGTGAGTAGAGTACTCTCCAGAACAACTTACCTCCTTCAAGATTGTGACTCCGTTCATTCCGGGTCATATCACATCAAAGATATTTTGAAATAGCACCCCCATAATCTACATCAATCATCCTATTAGATTTCCTCCATTCCAAAATTCGCTGTTTCTTTCTTCTCATCTCACCACCTAATCCAAATTATCATAAATATTGTTTTTATCCATAACCCCTCATTTTCAGGCCATAATCATCGCGATACCCCCCTTAACAAAAAAGCTAAGTTTCAAAGTACGTAATTATATAATTTAAATTTATCGCAAAATCTGTTACAAACTCTTTTCGAACTTTCTCTATTATACAGCCTTATTTTCACTCTCTGACTTTTTACTTCTTTTTACACTGTCACGTCATCACGCTGACATTTTCATAAGAAACCAAAATAATAATATTATTATAATTATGGTATTTGGCTATTTTGTGGTTTATTCTCCGATTTCTCGGTAAGTTTAACAATAATATAACATTTCCCAAAATTCTCTGTTTCTATACAATTCCGTTATCTGATGTAAATAACGTACATTACACACTACGCATATCGTATCTATTTATATCGTAATTTTTCTTTTCTTCGCTGACCAATACGCTATGAGCGACCTTTTTGTTATGTTCCCTCTCTCCCTCTTGTAACCTCTGGGTTTGTTCGGAGAGGTAACTCATCGCTCAACTTTATTTTTGACTCTCAACAACTTTGTTAGTGAGTTTTGCTGCTACGGACGAATAGGTTTGTGTTCGACCTCTAGGAGTGTCTTTGAGGTACTCCAACCCTCCTTACTATCACTCCTCTGATCAGACTCTAAGCACTCTCTTAGCTGGAAGTCGGATCAGGAGGGATACCCTACAATTAGGGACATTAAAATACTGGTTTATAGCCCTTATTTTTGTAGGCTGGGGTATTATTTTTTCGGGACTTAGGTTTTTTCCTCTCGTAGCCTGGTCCTCCTCAGCTTATATTCGTTGATTACAACCTCTAGCCTCTTCTTTTATCAACATTGCCCTCTGTGCATGTGTCAATAATTAATTTTAACCTATACTTAGATTCGCTTTTTACTTTAGTTTAGCTTCTTTATTTCGTCTAGAGTCTATTTCGCCATGGTATATTATCCCGTGAGTTATTTTAATTCTGTTAGGCTGTATTTTTCTTTAGTCGCGCACTTAGATTATTTTTTAGGTTTAGGTGGACGCTGCCTGAGCTCGCGTCGAGAAGGTTTAGATCTGGAACGTTCCGTATTTACTCTTTGTCGAATGCACTTAGTAGGCGCTCCTTAGGTTAGGTATTTTAATTCTGGTTTAGTCTTGTTAGTTGTTAGTTGTCTTGTAAGTATTTCATTTTTACTCTGTTACTCAGGACTTCCCCTAGCCTGGTCTCGTCTCCTCTTCAACTGTCACCCCTATAGGGGAGACATAATTTTTTTTCTCGTTTTCCATATAGGGATGTCAAGTGTCTTTAGTGACGACATCGTCTAGGGTTGTCAAAAATTTGTCGATAGGGTCGTGATTTTTATCGACGATGCCTTCAGTCTTTAGTGACGACATTGTCTAGGGTTGTCAAAAGTTTGTCGATAGGGTCGTGATTTTTATCGATGATGCCTTCTGTCTTTAGTGTCGACATCGTTTAGGGTTGTCAAATTTTTTTTATCGATAGTATCGATAATTTTTTTTTTTTGCTGGAAAGGGTGTATTGCAGCATTGCGCTGCCGTTCAAGCCTCTTTTGTAGTTGTAAAAGTTTCATAAACTATTATTTCTTTTAAAAAATTTCGAATTGAGTACATTTTCAAATTTTGAATTCTATTTCGTTCAAAGTAAAACAATTTTTTTGACTTGCGTCATTCTATTGTGAGCCGCTCTGGACGATACGTCATGGTATAAAATAATTTTTCTCTGCTTCAAGTGTCGTGTTTTCAGTTTAAGACGCGGAAGTAAAAAGATCACGATAGTATCTTTGTGCTAGCTGGCCGCAGTTTTGATGAAGCATATCGTGTTCATTGTGGTGTCTAGTCCTCAAGTTATACCTATAGTTCGTGCCAGCCAAGCGAGAATCTAGAACCACTATTTTTTGGTGAAGTATTTACTGTACAAACATGTGAGTATTCAACCAATTTCCCGTTTATCAAATCATACACTCTCGCGTCCCACTAATCGCGTAATCTAGCCTATGCCGTTTCTAAAACTCTCTCGTTTTCGGACCTTGGCAGATAACCAAGGCCGCAAGGCCTTTCCCGGGACCCCCGTCCGTCGCGTGGACAGGATCCTGGCGTTCTCTACTCCCAGCCTGCGTCAACACAGACCCACGTCTTCTAGCCACGTCGGGTTTCTCCGCCAACCAAGGCGAGATCGTTCCGGGCAGCAGCAGGACGGCGCCCCGTGCTCAGGACTTCAGGACTCATTGGCTATTAATCTCCATCGCATTAGTTTTAACTTTATTTTTTGAATCTTAAGCTAGGCAATCCATCTACCGCGCTGAACCCAGATTTATTGCCGGTTTAATTGCTCTGTTCTACCTCGCGTCTCCGGGATTAAATTAGTAAAGGCCTATACATATTTAACCCGCGTGCGATCGTACACTCAACCCTAAACCGCATAATTCTCCGTTCGGAAAATAAAAATCAACCGTAGTTATAAGCGGCTCGCAATCATACTTAAATTTATTTACCACGTTTTATATATAACTGTTTCTGTTTTTTTTCTTACTTTAAAAAATATAATACAAATCATATTTAAAATCTCCTATTATTTTTTTCTTTGTATTTAGTTATCCTATGCTAGTGTGGGTTCGATTCTCACCAAGCATTCTTTTTAACAAGTGGCAGAAGCTGATCTTCTAATGCTACAAGATATTGTAGCATTAGAAGATCAGCTTCTGCCACTTGTTAAAAAGAATGCTTGGTGAGAATCGAACCCACTCTAGCATAGGATAACTAAATACAAAGAAAAAAAATAATAGGAGATTTTAAATATGATTTGTATTATATTTTTTAAAGTAAGAAAAAAAAACAGAAACAGTTGTATAAAACGTGATAAATAAATTTAAGTATGATTGCGAGCCGCTTATAACTACGGTTGATTTTTATTTTCCGAACGGAGAATTATGCGGTTTAGGGTTGAGTGTACGATCGCACGCGGGTTAAATACGTATAGGCCTTTACTAATTTAATCCCGGAGACGCGAGGTAGAACAGAGCAATTAAACCAGCAATAAATCTGGGTTCAGCGCGGTAGATGGATTGCCTAGCTTAAGATTCAAAAATAAAGTTAAAACTAATGCGATGGAGATTAATAGCCAATGAGTCCTGAAGTCCTGAAGTACGGGGCGCCGTCCTGCTGCTGCCCGGAACGACCTCGCCTTGGTTGGCGGAGGAACCCGACGTGGCTAGAAGACGTGGGTCTGTGTTGACGCAGGCTGGGAGTAGAGAACGCCAGGATCCTGTCCAGGCGACGGACGGGGGTCTCGGGAAAGGCCTTGCGGCCTTGGTTATCTGCCAAGGTCCGAAAACGAGAGAGTTTTAGAAACGGCATAGGCTAGATTACGCGATTAGTGGGACGCGAGAGTGTATGATTTGATAAACGGGAAATTGGTTGAATACTCACATGTTTGTACAGTAAATACTTCACCAAAAAATAGTGGTTCTAGATTCTCGCTTGGCTGGCACGAACTATACGTATAACTTGAGGACTAGACACCACAATGAACACGATATGCTTCATCAAAACTGCGGCCAGCTAGCACAAAGATATTATCGTGATCTTTTTACATTCGCGTCTCAAACTGAAAACACGACACTTGAAGCAGAGAAAAATTATTTAATACCATGACGTATCGTCCAGAGCGGCTCACAATAGAATGACGCAAGTCAAAAAAATTGTTTTACTTTGAACGATATAGAATTCAAAATTTGAAAATGTACTCAATTCGAAATTTTTAAAAGAAATAATAGTTTATGAAACTTTTACAACTACAAAAGAGGCTTGAACGGCAGCGCAATGCTGCAATACACCCTTTCCAGCAAAAAAAAAAAATTATCGATACTATCGATAAAAAAAATTTGACAACCCTAAACGATGTCGTCACTAAAGACGGAAGGCATCATCGATAAAAATCACGACCCTATCGACAAATTTTTGACAACCCTAGACGATGTCGTCACTAAAGACACTTGACATCCCTATAGGGAAAACCGAAAAAATTATGTCTCCCCTATAGGGGTGACAGTTGAAGAGGAGACGAGACCAGGCTAGGGGAAGTCCTGAGTAACAGAGTAAAAATGAAATACTTACAAGACAACTAACAACTAACAAGACTAAACCAGAATTAAAATACCTAACCTAAGGAGCGCCTACTAAGTGCATTCGACAAAGAGTAAATACGGAACGTTCCAGATCTAAACCTTCTCGACGCGAGCTCAGGCAGCGTCCACCTAAACCTAAAAAATAATCTAAGTGCGCGACTAAAGAAAAATACAGCCTAACAGAATTAAAACAACTCACGGGATAATATACCATGGCGAAATAGACTCTAGACGAAATAAAGAAGCTAAACTAAAGTAAAAAGCGAATCTAAGTATAGGTTAAAATTAATTATTGACACATGCACAGAGGGCAATGTTGATAAAAGAAGAGGCTAGAGGTTGTAATCAACGAATATAAGCTGAGGAGGACCAGGCTACGAGAGGAAAAAACCTAAGTCCCGAAAAAATAATACCCCAGCCTACAAAAATAAGGGCTATAAACCAGTATTTTAATGTCCCTAACTGTAGGGTATCCCTCCTGATCCGACTTTCAGCTAAGAGAGTGCTTAGAGTCTGATCAGAGGAGTGATAGTAAGGTGGGAGGGTTGGTGCACCTCAAAGAAACTCCTAGAGGTCGAACACAAACCTATTCGTCCGTAGCAGCAAAACTCACTAACAAAGTTGTTGAGAGTCAAAAATGTTGAACGATGAGTTACCTCTCCGACCAAATCCAGAGGTTCCAAGAGGGATAGAGGGAACTTAACAAGAAGGTCACTCATAGCGTATTAGTCAGCGAAGAAAAGAAAAATTACGGAGTAAAATTAAACAGAAAAACAATATATAAGTAGATACAATATGCTTAGTGTGTTATGTACGTTATTTACATCAGATAACGGAATTGTATAGAAACAGAGAATTTTGGGAATGTTATATTATTGTTAAACTTACCGAGAAATCGGAGAATAAACCACAAAACAACTTATATTAACATTATTTTATTTTGGTTTTTTTTTTTATTGACAATGTCAGTGTGATGAGGTGACACAATGCAGAAAGAAGAAAAAGGTTAGTGAAATGAAAATGAGGCCGTATAAGAACGGCGGTTCAAAATGAGTTTGTAACACATTTTGTAGTAAACTTGAACGTTAGGGTTGCGTATCGTAAAAGTCATCCTTTTGTTAAGGGGAAGGCGTCGCGACGACTATAAAATAGTAAAAGAAGCGAACGACTCTCCCAAACGAAAGGAAAGATAGAAACATCCCCACACTCAGCAAACGGGGGGGTAAAAAAGGGGGTTGATGTGCCATTGCAGTCGATCATGGTCATACGACTACGATGTATGCGAGGACACACAAAGAGGGGAATCCCTCGGCCCTCAGTCCAACAGGGGACTGGGGTGGAAATATCTTTAAAAACACGTGAAAAAAGAAAATTTCCTGGCTCACGGCTCAGTGTGAGCACAGGAAAAAACTTGGGCCCTCAGCCCAACAGGGGACTGAGGAGAAATCCCTTTAAAACACGTGGAAAAAAGGTTTCCTGACTCACGGGCCCAATGTGAGAACAGGAAAGAGAAAAAACCCTCCGAAAAGCGAAGAAGAAAAAAGCCCTTCCGTGACAGAGAAAGAGAGTCTCCTCGGCCCTCGTCCCACGGAGAGACCGAAAAGGGATTCCACCACGAAAGGGTGAAAAGCGTGCCGGACACGGAAATTCCTTCCCGAAAGGAATGGGGGAACTCCTCCATGACGGGGGGACAGAAAAAGGTTTCGCATCGCGAGAGGAAGAAAGAGAAATCTCCCGGCCCTCAGACCTACTGACGGACGGGGGACAAAAAATCCTCCCGCGAATGGAATGAATGAGTCCCCGCATGGGGGAAAAATAGGGGAACTTCCTCGGCCCTTGGCTAGATAGGGGCCCGAGAAAGGAAATAGGTGAGATGAAAAGAAAGAAACAGCGAATTTTGGAAAAGAGGAAATCTAATAGGATGATTGATGTAGATTATGGGGGTGTTATTTCAAAATATCTTTGATGTGATATGACCCGGAATGAACGGAGTCACAATCTTGAAGGAGGTAAGTTGTTCTGGAGAGTACTCTACTCACACGACACTTCACAAAGCGAGGAGCAAGCTTCCCGGAAAAATAATCAGATCCCGAAGACCTGGAGAAATTCCTCCTCCAGACCGTGTCACCGACGTTGAGGGTGATAGCGGAACGGTTGGCGTTATATGTTTTCGAATTTCGGAGGAAAGCAAGAGAAAGATTATCGGCGACCCTAGAATAAACTTGTGCGAGGGAAGATAGGTTTGACGCGTGTTGAGACCGACTTTCGGCTAAATCGGTGCCTTGAGTCTGTCCGTGTGCACGAGTCGGATCTATAATAACTTCCCTACCAAACATAAGAAAGTTTGGGGTAAAACCGGTAGCTAAGTTGATACATGAGTTGAGGTATAATTTGACCTTGGGTAATAATTTTGACCAATTTCTTTGATTTTCGCCGACTAAGATGCTTAAACATGTAATAACGCTTTGATTGTAACGTTCAACTGTATTAGCCTGTGGGGTATAATACGGAGTAAAAATTGGAGATTCAATGTGGTAAGACCTGAGGAAATTCAGCAATCGGTTACTACGGAAAACGGTGGCATTATCGCAAAGAATGGCGCGTGGGACTCCGAAATTAAAAAATATCTCAGATTCCAGCGCCTTAACAACAGAATTAGCGTCGACCTTTTTTAAAGGAACGAGCCAAACATACTTGGAAAATACGTCAACCATGGATAAAATATAGCGATAGCCATAAAAGGCGATAGGAAGGGGGCCAACGATGTCAATAGAAATAAGCTGTAAGGGTGAGGAGACGGCCTTCGGGTACAGCATCTGACCGCGCGGTTGAGTGTTAGAAATCTTATAGGCCTTGCACACCTCACATTGACTCAATGTTTCCGTGACGTCACGAAACATATTTGGCCAGTAGAAAAGTTCCTTGATCTTAAGGTAAGATTTCAAGACACCAGGGTGTATTGAAGGGAAATCATTGTGAACTTCCCATATGGCGAGTGGAACTTTCTCTGAAGGCAATACGACGCGCCATGGGTCAGATGAGAGAGGGCTGGTGATAGGCATACGTCTCAAGAGGACACCGTTCTGAATCGCGTAATCGGGGAACATCTGAGGCGTATCTCGAGCGCCCAAATAAATCCTCTTATACCAACGGTCCGTAGTATGTTCAGGTCCCTGTTCGGGCGCCATTGTAGCATTAGAAGATCAGCTTCTGCCACTTGTTAAAAAGAATGCTTGGTGAGAATCGAACCCACTCTAGCATAGGATAACTAAATACAAAGAAAAAAAATAATAGGAGATTTTAAATATGATTTGTATTATATTTTTTAAAGTAAGAAAAAAAAACAGAAACAGTTGTATAAAACGTGATAAATAAATTTAAGTATGATTGCGAGCCGCTTATAACTACGGTTGATTTTTATTTTCCGAACGGAGAATTATGCGGTTTAGGGTTGAGTGTACGATCGCACGCGGGTTAAATACGTATAGGCCTTTACTAATTTAATCCCGGAGACGCGAGGTAGAACAGAGCAATTAAACCAGCAATAAATCTGGGTTCAGCGCGGTAGATGGATTGCCTAGCTTAAGATTCAAAAATAAAGTTAAAACTAATGCGATGGAGATTAATAGCCAATGAGTCCTGAAGTCCTGAAGTACGGGGCGCCGTCCTGCTGCTGCCCGGAACGACCTCGCCTTGGTTGGCGGAGGAACCCGACGTGGCTAGAAGACGTGGGTCTGTGTTGACGCAGGCTGGGAGTAGAGAACGCCAGGATCCTGTCCAGGCGACGGACGGGGGTCTCGGGAAAGGCCTTGCGGCCTTGGTTATCTGCCAAGGTCCGAAAACGAGAGAGTTTTAGAAACGGCATAGGCTAGATTACGCGATTAGTGGGACGCGAGAGTGTATGATTTGATAAACGGGAAATTGGTTGAATACTCACATGTTTGTACAGTAAATACTTCACCAAAAAATAGTGGTTCTAGATTCTCGCTTGGCTGGCACGAACTATACGTATAACTTGAGGACTAGACACCACAATGAACACGATATGCTTCATCAAAACTGCGGCCAGCTAGCACAAAGATATTATCGTGATCTTTTTACATTCGCGTCTCAAACTGAAAACACGACACTTGAAGCAGAGAAAAATTATTTAATACCATGACGTATCGTCCAGAGCGGCTCACAATAGAATGACGCAAGTCAAAAAAATTGTTTTACTTTGAACGATATAGAATTCAAAATTTGAAAATGTACTCAATTCGAAATTTTTAAAAGAAATAATAGTTTATGAAACTTTTACAACTACAAAAGAGGCTAGAGAGGGAACATAACAAAAAGGTCGCTCATAGCGTATTGGTCAGCGAAGAGAAGAAAAATTACGGAGTAAAATTAAACAGAAAACAATATATAAATAGATACCGTATGCTTAGTGTGTTATGTACGTTATTTACATCAGATAACGGAATTGTATAGAAACAGAGAATTTTGGGAATGTATTATTATTAAACTTACCGAGAAATCGGCGAATAAACCACTAAATAGCCAAATACCATAATTATAATAATATTATTATTTTGGTTTCTTATGAAAATGTCAGCGTGATGACGTGACAGTGTAAAAAGAAGTAAAAAGTCAGAGAGTGAAAATAAGGCTGTATAATAGAGAAAGTTCGAAAAGAGTTTGTAACAGATTTTGCGATAAATTTAAATTATATAATTACGTACTTTGAAACTTAGCTTTTTTGTTAAGGGGGGTATCGCGATGATTATGGCCTGAAAATGAGGGGTTATGGATAAAAACAATATTTATGATAATTTGGATTAGGTGGTGAGATGAGAAGAAAGAAACAGCGAATTTCGGAAAAGAGGAAATCTAATAGGATGATTGATGTAGATTATGGGGGTGTTATTTCAAAATATCTTTGATGTGATATGACCCGGAATGAACGGAGTCACAATCTTGAAGGAGGTAAGTTGTTCTGGAGAGTACTCTACTCACACGACACTTCACAAAGCGAGGAGCAAGCTTCCCGGAAAAATAATCAGATCCCGAAGACCTGGAGAAATTCCTCCTCCAGACCGTGTCACCGACGTTGAGGGTGATAGCGGAACGGTTGGCGTTATATGTTTTCGAATTTCGGAGGAAAGCAAGAGAAAGATTATCGGCGACCCTAGCATAAACTGTGCGAGGGAAGATAGGTTTGACGCGTGATGAGACCGACTTTCGGCTAAAACGGTGCCTTGAGTCTGTCCGTGTGAACGGGTCTACCCTAACCTAACCTACCCTAATTACCAACCTACCTACCTGCTCATATACATACATAACTAACTACCTAATTACCTACGCCTATCTATCCTAATAACCTACACCTAACTACCTAATTACCTAGACCTATCTATCCTCTTGTAACCTCTGGGTTTGTTCGGAGAGGTAACTCATCGCTCAACTTTATTGTTGACTCTCAACAACTTTGTTAGTGAGTTTTGCTGTTAGGGACGAATAGGTTTGTGTTCGACCTCTAGGAGTTTCTTTGAGGTGCGCCAACCCTCCCACCTTACTATCACTCCTCTGATCAGACTCTAAGCACTCTCTTAGCTGAAAGTCGGATCAGGAGGGATACCCTACAATTAGGGACATTAAAATACTGGTTTATAGCCCTTATTTTTGTAGGCTGGGGTATTATTTTTTCGGGACTTAGGTTTTTTCCTCTCGTAGCCTGGTCCTCCTCAGCTTATATTCGTTGATTACAACCTCTAGCCTCTTCTTTTATCAACATTGCCCTCTGAGCATGTGTCAATAATTAATTTTAACCTATACTTACATTCGCTTTTTACTTTAGTTTAGCTTCTTTATTTCGTCTAGAGTCTATTTCGCCAGGGTATATTATCCCGTGAGTTACTTTAATTCTGTTAGGCCATAGTTTTTTTTAGTCGTGTACTTAGATTATTTTTAGGTTTAGGTGGACGCTGCCTGAGCTCGCGTCGAGAAGGTTTAGATCTGGAACGTTCCGTATTTACTCTTTGTCGAATGCACTTAGTAGGCGCTCCTTAGGTTAGGTATTTTAATTCTGGTTTAGTCTTGTTAGTTGTTAGTTGTCTTGTAAGTATTTCATTTTTACTCTGTTACTCAGGACTTCCCCTAGCCTGGTCTCGTCTCCTCTTCAACTGTCACCCCTATAGGGGAGACATAATTTTTTCGGTTTTCCCTATAGGGATGTCAAGTGTCTTTAGTGACGACATCGTCTAGGGTTGTCAAAAATTTGTCGATAGGGTCGTGATTTTTATCGATGATGCCTTCCGTCTTTAGTGACGACATCGTTTAGGGTTGTCAAATTTTTTTATCGATAGTATCGATAATTTTTTTTTTTTGCTGGAAAGGGTGTATTGCAGCATTGCGCTGCCGTTCAAGCCTCTTTTGTAGTTGTAAAAGTTTCATAAACTATTATTTCTTTTAAAAATTTCGAATTGAGTACATTTTCAAATTTTGAATTCTATATCGTTCAAAGTAAAACAATTTTTTTGACTTGCGTCATTCTATTGTGAGCCGCTCTGGACGATACGTCATGGTATTAAATAATTTTTCTCTGCTTCAAGTGTCGTGTTTTCAGTTTGAGACGCGAATGTAAAAAGATCACGATAATATCTTTGTGCTAGCTGGCCGCAGTTTTGATGAAGCATATCGTGTTCATTGTGGTGTCTAGTCCTCAAGTTATACGTATAGTTCGTGCCAGCCAAGCGAGAATCTAGAACCACTATTTTTTGGTGAAGTATTTACTGTACAAACATGTGAGTATTCAACCAATTTCCCGTTTATCAAATCATACACTCTCGCGTCCCACTAATCGCGTAATCTATTGCAGCATTGCGCTGCCGTTCAAGCCTCTTTTGTAGTTGTAAAAGTTTCATAAACTATTATTTCTTTTAAAAATTTCGAATTGAGTACATTTTCAAATTTTGAATTCTATATCGTTCAAAGTAAAACAATTTTTTTGACTTGCGTCATTCTATTGTGAGCCGCTCTGGACGATACGTCATGGTATTAAATAATTTTTCTCTGCTTCAAGTGTCGTGTTTTCAGTTTGAGACGCGAATGTAAAAAGATCACGATAATATCTTTGTGCTAGCTGGCCGCAGTTTTGATGAAGCATATCGTGTTCATTGTGGTGTCTAGTCCTCAAATTATACGTATAGTTCGTGCCAGCCAAGCGAGAATCTAGAACCACTATTTTTTGGTGAAGTATTTACTGTACAAACATGTGAGTATTCAACCAATTTCCCGTTTATCAAATCATACACTCTCGCGTCCCACTAATCGCGTAATCTAGCCTATGCCGTTTCTAAAACTCTCTCGTTTTCGGACCTTGGCAGATAACCAAGGCCGCAAGGCCTTTCCCGGACCCCCGTCCGTCGCCTGGACAGGATCCTGGCGTTCTCTACTCCCAGCCTGCGTCAACACAGACCCACGTCTTCTAGCCACGTCGGGTTTCTCCGCCAACCAAGGCGAGATCGTTCCGGGCAGCAGCAGGACAGCGCCCCGTACTTCAGGACTTCAGGACTCGAATGCGCGATAAGAAGTCACAATCTTGAAGGAGGTAAGTTGTCTTGTAAGTATTTCATTTTTACTCTGTTACTCAGGACTTCCCCTAGCCTGGTCTCGTCTCCTCTTCAACTGTCACCCCTATAGGGGAGACATAATTTTTTCGGTTTTCCCTATAGGGATGTCAAGTGTCTTTAGTGACAACATTGTCTAGGGATGTCAAAAATTTGTCGATAGGGTCGTGATTTTTATCGATGATGCCTTCAGTCCTTAGTGACAACATTGTCTAGGGTTGTCAAAAGTTTGTCGATAGGGTCGTGATTTTTATCGATGATGCCTTCTGTCTTTAGTGTCGACATCGTTTAGGGTTGTCAAAATTTTTTATCGATAGTATCGATAATTTTTTTTTTTTGCTGGAAAGGGTGTATTGCAGCATTGCGCTGCCGTTCAAGCCTCTTTTGTAGTTGTAAAAGTTTCATAAACTATTATTTCTTTTAAAAATTTCGAATTGAGTACATTTTCAAATTTTGAATTCTATATCGTTCAAAGTAAAACAATTTTTTTGACTTGCGTCATTCTATTGTGAGCCGCTCTGGACGATACGTCATGGTATTAAATAATTTTTCTCTGCTTCAAGTGTCGTGTTTTCAGTTTGAGACGCGAATGTAAAAAGATCACGATAATATCTTTGTGCTAGCTGGCCGCAGTTTTGATGAAGCATATCGTGTTCATTGTGGTGTCTAGTCCTCAAATTATACGTATAGTTCGTGCCAGCCAAGCGAGAATCTAGAACCACTATTTTTTGGTGAAGTATTTACTGTACAAACATGTGAGTATTCAACCAATTTCCCGTTTATCAAATCATACACTCTCGCGTCCCACTAATCGCGTAATCTAGCCTATGCCGTTTCTAAAACTCTCTCGTTTTCGGACCTTGGCAGATAACCAAGGCCGCAAGGCCTTTCCCGGACCCCCGTCCGTCGCCTGGACAGGATCCTGGCGTTCTCTACTCCCAGCCTGCGTCAACACAGACCCACGTCTTCTAGCCACGTCGGGTTTCTCCGCCAACCAAGGCGAGATCGTTCCGGGCAGCAGCAGGACAGCGCCCCGTACTTCAGGACTTCAGGACTCATTGGCTATTAATCTCCATCGCATTAGTTTTAACTTTATTTTTGAATCTTAAGCTAGGCAATCCATCTACCGCGCTGAACCCAGATTTATTGCCGGTTTAATTGCTCTATTCTACCTCGCGTCTCCGGGATTAAATTAGTAAAGGCCTATACGTATTTAACCCGCGTGCGATCGTACACTCAACCCTAAACCGCATAATTCTCCGTTCGGAAAATAAAAATCAACCGTAGTTATAAGCGGCTCGCAATCATACTTAAATTTATTTATCACGTTTTTATACATAACTGTTTCTGTTTTTTTTTCTTATTTTAAAAAATATAATACAAATCATATTTAAAATCTCCTATTATTTTTTTCTTTGTATTTAGTTATCCTATGCTAGAGTGGGTTCGATTCTCACCAAGCATTCCTTTTAACAAGTGGCAGAAGCTGATCTTCTAATGCTACAAGATGGGAGAATTGTAGCATTAAAAAATCAGCTTCTGCCACTTGTTAAAAAGAATGCTTGGTGAGAATCGAACCCACTCTAGCATAGGGTAACTAAATACAAAGAAAAAAATAATAGGAGATTTTAAATATGATTTGTATTATATTTTTTAAAGTAAGAAAAAAACAGAAACAGTTATGTATAAAACGTGGTAAATAAATTTAAGTATGATTGCGAGCCGCTTATAACTACGGTTGATTTTTATTTTCCGAACGGAGAATTATGCGGTTTAGGGTTGAGTGTACGATCGCACGCGGGTTAAATATGTATAGGCCTTTACTAATTTAATCCCGGAGACGCGAGGTAGAACAGAGCAATTAAACCGGCAATAAATCTGGGTTCAGCGCGGTAGATGGATTGCCTAGCTTAAGATTCAAAAAATAAAGTTAAAACTAATGCGATGGAGATTAATAGCCAATGAGTCCTGAAGTCCTGAGCACGGGGCGCCGTCCTGCTGCTGCCCGGAACGATCTCGCCTTGGTTGGCGGAGAAACCCGACGTGGCTAGAAGACGTGGGTCTGTGTTGACGCAGGCTGGGAGTAGAGAACGCCAGGATCCTGTCCACGCGACGGACGGGGGTCCCGGGAAAGGCCTTGCGGCCTTGGTTATCTGCCAAGGTCCGAAAACGAGAGAGTTTTAGAAACGGCATAGGCTAGATTACGCGATTAGTGGGACGCGAGAGTGTATGATTTGATAAACGGGAAATTGGTTGAATACTCACATGTTTGTACAGTAAATACTTCACCAAAAAATAGTGGTTCTAGATTCTCGCTTGGCTGGCACGAACTATAGGTATAACTTGAGGACTAGACACCACAATGAACACGATATGCTTCATCAAAACTGCGGCCAGCTAGCACAAAGATACTATCGTGATCTTTTTACTTCCGCGTCTTAAACTGAAAACACGACACTTGAAGCAGAGAAAAATTATTTTATACCATGACGTATCGTCCAGAGCGGCTCACAATAGAATGACGCAAGTCAAAAAAATTGTTTTACTTTGAACGAAATAGAATTCAAAATTTGAAAATGTACTCAATTCGAAATTTTTTAAAAGAAATAATAGTTTATGAAACTTTTACAACTACAAAAGAGGCTTGAACGGCAGCGCAATGCTGCACTACCTACTATCAAACGCAATGAAAAATACCTACGCCTGAACACTTCGATAACGCCGGGTGAAGGATAGGTAACTAGGTACTTACGTAAATTACAATTCCAAGTATTTCTTCTTCCTACGTTAGCGTAATTGTCTCCTTCAAAATTAAAACCTACAAATTAAATAATTTGATCTTGCAATATTTCTTTGTTTTTTTTTTATTTAACTTTTTTAATCATCTTTTTATTTTTCCTCGGTTCCTTTATCGATACTGAACCTACCCGTAAGCTATGGCACGCAATTACTTTAACACCCTGTATATTCAGACTCCACAGTTTTTGTTCCAAAATAATTTATAAATATATTTTACTTTTGTACTTTACTCTTTATTGCGACAAATAAACGATAATATATTTATCGTAAATTATTCGCCACGGCAAAGTTACATCGTCCTTTCCTTTCGATCACGATCTGTCACGAACGCATTCTCTCAGCGGCCGAACTGTAGTGACCCTTGTCTTTCAGGCAAGGACACGTGCAGGGGCGATTCTGGGGGGCCGCTGATCTACAACGGAATAGTCGTGGGCGTTACGTCGTGGGGCATCGGCTGCGCGAATCCCAAATACCCGGGGGTCTACGCCAGGGTTGCCAATTATACCAATTGGATCAACTATGCGGTAAGCACGAGTTTAAATAACTAAAGCCTGATTTACGGGGTATTCCTCGAAGCGCACCAACATTGAAACGCACCAAATGAACCGCACCAAAAGTATTCGAAAACGGAAAAAACGCACCAACGATGAAACATAGAGAAGAGCATGAAGGATTCGTAATAAATTATATCGATAGACGTTTTAAAATTCAATTGTCCTAATTGTTTATTTATTAAAACTACCAGGAAAGCAGAAATAAACTGGAATTAGGGACTCCAGGTGCTTAAACGACTTACTACTTAACTCATTATTGGTAAAAATACAGGGTTGAAATTGAATCATTTGTTGTTTTGAAAAGTACCAGGGTGACAGATGACAGAAATGAACAGAAAATACGCGCCTGAACGATTTCACTAAGTTGTGCACCAACGATTAAATAAAAAGAGTAATATAAAGTATGAGTCATATCCAAAAAAGTTGTACCTTTTTCATTAGTAGGAGTGTCACATGAAGTTATCTCGATAATTTTTGCAAGAACAATTTTGATTTTTGGTAGAATAGTTTAACTGAACATTAAGCTAAGCAATTCATTTATAAACACAGCTATAGCTCAATAAAATCAAGAGAAAATAAATGTTTATTGTCTAAAAATGGTGAAATTTATGAAAAAAGTCAGTGTCATTCTTCAATTGCAACTTTTATAAAGTCAGTTTTAGCACTATTAATAGCTATTATTACATTTATCTTAACGAAATATGCAAACCAAGAACTGTGAATTCATGATTCTATGCTTTTTAATTGATAAATTAAACAAATAACTATAAAAAACCGGTAAAAAAGAAATGTCCTAATTTTTCGAACCATTTACTCACACTACTTAATGACGCGGATTTTTACTGTAACAATTCATTGAGCCATGGTAGCGTTATGAATATCGATTATGGCAACACTGATGCGTTTTACAAATAAGCACGCCATCTTGTTTTCTTGACAGTTTTAGAGTAAAACTAAAATTTGTGTGAGGTGGCTGTGCCGGGACAAAAAGTGAACCAGTTTACTGACGGTGTTTGTACTGCGAAAAAAGTGAGTTAAAAACATGTTTCACATTGTAGATTTAAGAAATCTAACATATCGTGAGATAGAACTGTATAGAAGTGATAATATTAAACAATCTGCAAAATTATAAGAAAAATTATGTTGTGTCCCTCAATTTAGTGACACAATTTCATGACTTTCCTGACGTCAATAAATTGTAATCCTCAATTTCTTGACACAATTTCATGACTTGCCTGACATCAGTAAATTGTAACTCATTATTAGGCCGAGGTCACATAACAAGAATATTTTTACCATACAGTCTATAGAGAAATATTATTTTAAATGCAGTATTGTTTTGTTTATTAAACCCTACTTCAAAACAGGAGGGAGGTGCTCAAGTCGTCTGAAATGATTGAATTTATTAAATTTTTGTGAAATAGTTATTTTATTTTGAGATTTTTAGATGCTGTTAACTGCTGCACAGCGCTAAAAATCTTAAATAGTACGCTTATATAAAGAAAACCGTTCAAAAAATGAAGAAAAAAGAAAAAGCCATTTGGAAAAGGTAAAAAAGAGACCAAAAAAATAATTTAAGACTTGTCATCTATTGTATTCTGTAATGTTAAATAAAATATTATATAAAATATAACATTAACGATGATTAAGTATTTTTATTAATTATTCAGTACACACCTTTACATTTACCATTTCCTAAAATTTATTGACAAAACCATTTCCTAACCATTTCCTGACATACCATTTCCTAACATTTCTTGACATAACCATTTCCTTACCATTTCCTGAATGTACACTTTTTTTGGATATGACTCGTATTCGTTATTATTCACTATATCGAACAGACTAAAACTGTCAAAACAGTCTTATACCTGTAGTTCCAGTTCATTTAATGCCTATCATTTGATGGCCGATGCCTACCAGAGTCGCGGGAAAGTCCGAAAGGGATGCCGTGACCTCTGGCAACGTACGAGTACAGGCAACTGAAGGAACACGGGTGGATTTTAGTCAGTAAGAAGCTGAGACGCCCACCCGCTCCGCTCAGGAGAGAAGTTATAAATAAATCTTTATTGAACTACTAAGCCTATTGCAATGGTATAGTGGAAGTACATACATTTAGCATTTTAGAGGCTTATGCTAGGTAGTAATACATTGAAACCCTGACCTCTAAACTAGGTTAGTACCTGTATTTTAGAAGATCAGTTTCCCTCCGCAACAATGTTACAGGCCAGAATTTTTTACAGCTCTAGGACAACTAAACATCGCAATAAAAAAAATGAAGGTTATATTATTACAAATCAAAAGAAGTGGAGGTATGTGTGATTGAGGTGTGTATGTGTGTGTTGTATGTAAGTGTGTGTGTATGAATGTGAGTGTGTGTTGTGTGTTGAAAATTGAATTAGTTTTATATTTAACTTTAACTTTATAAGGTTGTATAAAAGAATCTCTGTGTTTTGATGAGTCAATGTTAATAGTTAAATATGTAACGTGTGTTTGCATTGATATTTTGATTTTTAAAGTGTTATACAATTTTGTGCTGGTGATGTAACACTGGCGCCTGGCAAACGTTGATGTTCTGTGATATTCTTGTGGAAAGATGTTGTGCTTATTTCTCAAAACTTCTAAGAAAAAAAAAGGCTATTAGCAGCAGCATCCTCCTGTCTCCCTCTAATAGACTGTGATCCCCATTGACTGTTTTTTTTTTCCAGATAAATGATGTCCAGCTGCATATCCAGGTGGACAACGTAACCAGTAACGGTAACAACCCTGGCAACACAGGCTCGCTCAGCAGCAAGGTCTGGGCTATCACGCTGCTCACCTCCCTCCTGTACTTAATACTCAGCGATTAGTTATTACGAGTTAACGGATTAGGTGGATTTTCGAGTAGAGCTGTGCGATGACAAGAAGGTTAATTTTATAACCTCGATTTTGGTCTTTCGAATTTAAAATGTTATTAATTCAATGACTGTCGGAAAAAGTGGTAAGGTTTGAAGTTGAGATCTTCTAAATAGAGATAAATGTGTTATTAATTTCTTTTAATGTGTCATTGCGTAAGAATTTAACTAGAACAGGGTTTGTTTACAGTACCATTAGATAATTTTGGAACAGACCATACGCTTGTTAGCTCGGCTGCTGTACTAAAAGTCACGGGTTCGATTCTCGTATGAAACAAATATTTGTTTGACCTGCAGATAGCTATTTCGGGTTCAGTCCCGAAGTAACATCTGTATGCCGTTTCTGCATGTAGGATTTGTGTGTATGTAAACGTTCCCACAATAAAGGAGAAATTCCTAGTTGGGCGGCTATATTATATGGCTTGTGTAGTTGTGAGTTTGTGAGGCTAAGGTTTTGGATTTAAAAAAACTTTAATTTTGAATAATTTTTCTTTATATACAAAAATTGTGTATGACGCAGAGCCCTAAAATTAGTTCTCTGATGTTCTTTTGTTAGGGCTCGTTGTTTATTATCATATTGTGATATTGCTTGAGTAATTTTACACTTATACTTATTAATATGTAAATATTCCAATAAAGTTTAATTGGAAATTCAGGTGTTTTTGTTTTCCCCTCCTCCTTAATGAGGCGAGATCATTTTTGTCGTAGCGCAAAGGCAAGTTTAGAAACCGGACATGAGCGAGTTGGACTCGCGCACCGAGGCCGCGAGGGTTCCGTAAGGACCTTCGTTCGTATCACGGACACAGACACGTAGTCGTGGATTTTAATTGATAAGCCACTTGCCACTGTTCTTATTTAAGCCGTGTAATGCAAATTGGGTTTAGTCGGTTATACTCGTACATCCAGACACGGAAAGTCATACGTCTTCGTGAGGAGATTTTTTTTCTAATATCTCTGTCATTGAGTGTTTGACAGGCGTGTCATTTGGGTTAGTCGCTTGTTAATAATTACGAAGTGTATAGAGTGCCGCGAGTTTCTTGTGGCACTCTAGTGTCACTGCCTCGGCCCGGCTAGGGTGCCGTGAGCGTTGCATTGTCACTGTCACTTGTTATTTAGGTTAGGTTAGGTTAGAACTGTGACCACACAATGTACGAGCCGAGCGAGCGTAGCGAGCGGTGCCGCGGTAGCGGCCGGCGAAGTGCCAGGGTCCGTTTAGGCACAAGAGAATGTAATGTTTTGGGAATGTGGTGTTTTACAGCGATCTAACCTCGACAATCAAACAAAATACCAAGTGACGTGACTTAGTGACAGTGACAATGACAATCCAATGCTTGCGGCACTTTAGCCGGGCCGAGGCGGTGTTACTAGGGTGCCTGTAGTGGCACTTTATCCGATAGGGATAGAGTGCAAATGGTGGCACTCTATACACTGCCTAATAATTATACACTTTCATGCAATATTTACGGTTGGCTAACCTGAGAGCTACAAACTTAACAGCAGAGTCTCTACCCAAATTCAACCAATTGCAGGTCTAGCTGCCGTAACCTAGCGACAATTGTTTTAGCTTACCGGTAGTAACGGTATCGTACGGATAAATAAATTATGATTGGTCATATCGACATCGGAAGAACTCGGACCCACGATTTTATCCGAACGCTTAGCGTCCATGATGACGTCCATGTAACTGTTCTTAAGTTATTATACTCTTTGGTTTTCAGATAGGTTTTCAGAAATAACGAGTATTTAATGAGCTCTTACTCAAAGGAGGTCAGTATCAAATAGATTGGATAAACGTATGCAACCTCAGAGTAATAACTAAAGCATAGAGGGAGCGTGAAATTTTTCAGTCTAGTCGTACTCTCTATACACACATTTCGTGTGAAAAAAAAGGACAGGTATATAGTTAAAAGCACCACCACTGTCCACTTTTTTGGTCTCGGTAGTGATGTGCCGTATTTTGCAGAGGTATCGATATTAACCCTTAACCACCTACCATCTATTATTGTCACACAACCACCTGCCATACGTCTGTGAGACCCGGGAGTAAAATCATTCTCCTTTGTAAAATTTTGTATGGTGAAGTATTGTTTTTAATTAAAACTCAGTTTAGGCACATATTAAACTATATAAAAGAAAAAGAAAGACACATAAAAATCAATAATATTTGAATAAATTTTAATTAGTTATCAACATCTCTTATTTTAGGCTAACAAACTAACATATTTGAAAAAAGAGACTCATAGAAATAATCACATAGAGTAGAAACTTTTTTATACTTGTTTTTACTTATTCAATAATCAACAAACATAATCAAACATAAACAACATCAATAAAATCAAGTTTTTAACAAAATTGCAGGCCCTGAACTTCTAGTTTTTCATGACAGCAAATGCACAGGTTTTTTGGCGTTCGAGGCAAATTGGTGCTTTACATTCGAAAACCAAGTAACTATTGTGTTTTGCGTGTTTTTTTGTTTTCGAACCGCCAACCTTTCTTCAGCCCCGCTGCACTTGGAATTCCTGATGATGAGGTATCCTTGTTATTGTGGAGGATACGTCAAATAGCAATTCAGATGTCGAAAAATCGAAAGCAGGTTCAAGTTCGTAAACACTCTGGCTAAACATTTAGCTGTGCTGCTTTTTTCCTTGAGTTTAGGCAGATAAGCTCACGACTTAGCAGTTTGAAGCAGAAATATCGAGCAATCTGTAAAAGCTACTACTGCCAAGGGCCATCTGCGAGTGTGGCGACCTGTGGAGTAATTAGAACATTTTTGGTCTAGTAGATCAACTCCAATTATAGTTTGGTCATAAAAAAAGTATTATCTGCGGTTTCTTGATAGTTAGCTCTTCGCATTCGGAATCAGACCAGCAACTTTCTTCTAGAACACGTTGTAGTCCTACATCAGACTCCACATCGCTACATTCATCGTTTGGTATATTTTCTTCGTCTGACGGACTTGTTCCAACCATATCTCGATAATGACGTCATTAGAATCCGTTATAAACTAAGATGATAGAAAATACACAATTTGAAAAAAGTTACGTAACCACCTGCCAGGGGTCTCTCAGACCTACGACGATAGTTTTCTACTTCATTAATACAGCTACCTACTGGCTGAGCCACTGAGGGTGTGGGTGTAACAAGTTGAGGCTGAGTTGCCAGGGAACAGGCACAGCTAAAAGAGAGGTTATTTGTCAGAGACTCATACCTCTCCGCATTGTGCTTGACCAAGTCTGCCAACTCATTGGCCTCCTGCATGCGCTTACTTAGATCTTGTTGACAAGCCTCATATTTACTAAATATGTCCTTTAGAGCATATTCCCTAACAAACAATTCATCCTGTAGATGCTGAGTGTCAGTGTCATACATAGTATTACATAGCTGTTGTAATTCATTATTACACTGCTTTAAGTCTTGTTTTAAATTTATATTTTTTTGCCTTAGTTTTGTATTTAATTTATTAACTTTTAGGCGTTTTAATGATTTCTGAGTTTTCCTAATGAATTTATTAATTTTAATAAATTTTTTAATCTTATTGTGACTAGTTAACAATTTGGTTTTATTGATAGTATCATCAGTTAAATCTATTGTTACAATTGGCTCAATACATGTGGGTCCGGACCCGCTACCAACCAACTCATCATAAAGACTGCAGGTGATCGCAGACTCTTCACCGGCTTTGAGAGATTCCAAATGGGTTATTGTGTTGTGGGCCCTGCTTAATTCCCGTTCTAGTTCAGATATGCGTCTCAAAGCCAGTTCGTGGGTGTCACTACATTGCTGGAAATTTGACACCAGTTGACGGAGATGTTGATGCTGGTCAAGTATGTCCATATGCTGTGTATGTAGTTCAGCCAACTGGTTCTTAAGCTCAGTGTTCTTGTTATTAATAAACTGAATTTCCACCTCACTGTCTTCCCTTTCATGTAGCAGCTGATCGCACTGGTTTTTACTACATTCCAACTCTTTCAATGTAGCCTTCAATTTTTCCTCCAAGGATGCAGCTCTACGGGTCAACATATTGACAAACCAACCCTAGTGCAACCCTGGAATGAGAGATGAGAAAGCTAAGTGAGTAAAAGGAATAAGAGAGAGGGATAAGATGTAGAGGGATGATAGAAGTACTAAGATGAAGGGAAATTGTATACTTAATATTTAGAATTGAAATTATGGGATGATAATTTAATTATTCACAGGTATATCTTATTTGAGATATTAATATTCCAAATATAAAAGAGAAAATTACAAAATTAAGTTTGCAAAATGGTTGTGGGTAGGTACTACAAACTATTTTAAAGAAATTGTTAATCTAGTTTTTAACAATAATTTCATAAATTGACACGAATACAGTAATTGAACAACATATCAGTGGTATTGTATGTGTAGTAATAATCTGCAGTGATGTCTAATGGTAAACAAAAGTGAAGTTACAAGGAATAACACTGCTTTTATTAAAGAAACTTGATTGACAATACAAGTTTATGACACATTACAGGTTTAAATAGGTAGTATGAATAAATAAAATACTATAAGGCCGTATGAGCCTATTTTTTGTGTAGTAAATTATGTAGTGTTTACTGTCTGGGCGAATGTTTTCGTCTTCGATTTTGCTTCCACTAGTTGTCAAGCAAAAGGAGTCATAAACGGTGCCAGCGTGTGATGGACGTAGCTCAGAGACCTGAGCAGTATTTTGTGATGTTCTGCGTTATGTAAATATTAAGTAGAATAAGAGAAATAAAACAAAAAACTCCCCGGGATTGATGAATTTTTGAAATCCGTCACCGTTGGGTTGGTTGAGTTGACAGCCGGTTTAATTAACCTTTTTGTGCGAAGTTCCCGCAACAAAAAACACTGTATAATCACTGAATATGCTAATTAATAACTAGGTACGACTATAATACACTAATTGAACATAATTTAACACTTTTTACTAATTTTCTAAATTAAAACCTAAGAGGTCGTTTTTATGATTAACGATAATAATTCTGGAAATATGTATTGTTTACGGTCGCTAATCATATTTTGGTCAACATGACAACCTGAGACTAACCTGCAAGTTGAAAAAACGTAAGAAAATTTGAATTTCGTGGGCGACCCTGGCATTTTCGTATAAGGTATCTTTATGAAATTAAGAATAATCATAAAGGCTTTGTGTATGGACTTTAGAGGGATAAGCAGCAGATCTTCCTGTCTCCCTCTAATAAACTGTGATCCTCATTGACTGTTATTTTTCCAGATAAATGATCCCGTGCTGCAGATCCAGGCGGACAACGGAAACGGTAACGGCTCGGTCGGTAAGGTCGGGGCTATCACGCTGCTTACCTCCCTCCTGTACTTAACACTCACCGTTTACTTGTTACGAGTTAACGGATTAGGTGGATTTTAGAGCAGAGCTGTGCGAAAAAAACGGAGTGGTCAGCTAATGTCGGTTCCAAAAGTAAGTGTAAACACTTTCATAAGTGTAAACAAATGAAATATACCTACCTGAGGTTGCCAATTTGAAGTGCCACTTATCAAAGACTGTTAAAATTAAAATGGTTTGATTATTTGAGTACTTAAACTAAATTACGATAAAGATGTTTTTCATTTGACAATAAGGTCAATTTTGTAACGTCTATTTTCATCTTTCGTATTTAAAATGTTATGATTGACAGTCGGCTATGGTGGTAAGATTTGGAGAGTGTGTTATTCATTTCCTTTAATGAGTCATTGCGTAAGAACTTAACCAGAACAGGGTTTGTTTACACTAAAATCAGATAATTTTGGAACAGACCATACGCTGGTCAGCTCGGCTGCTGCGCTACAAGTCACGTAGATTCCCGCATGACACAAATATTTGTTTGGCCTGCAGATAGCTACTTTGGGTCCAGCCCCGAAGCAACATCTGTAGGCTGTTTATGCATGTAGGATTTATGTGTATTTAAACGTTACAGGAGAAATTCCTAGTAGGGCGGCTATATATGGCTTGTGTTGTGTGTCTGTGAGGCTAAGGTTTTGGATTTTGAATAATTTTTCTTTATAAAAAAATATATTTAATGACGGGCAGAGCCCTAAAATTAGTTCTTTGATATTCTTTTGTCAGCGCTTGTTGAAGTTTATAATATTGTGAGTTTGCTTTAATAATTTTATATTTATGCTTAATAAAATGTAAATATTCCATTAAAGTTTAATTGGAAATTCAGGTGTTTTTGTTTTCCCCTTCTCTTAATGAGGCGAGCTAATTTTTGTCGTAGCGCAAATAAAGGCAAGTTTAATAAAAACCAGGCAAGAGCGAGTCGGACTCGCACATCGAGGGTTCTGTACCTTGTGAACCGTGAAAAGGTTTTAAATTTTCTCATCTTTGATCAACGCTCAACTCATTTACATACAGGTTGAAGAGGCTAACCACCCCTGTCTTACTCCACAGACCAACCTGTACGCATCAGATAGTACGTCTGGGGAGACGTTCTATCCGAAGTCCATTGGGGAATGAACTTCGTTTAACTGGTTAGAGTACCAGTACTGGAACAAACCCATCAACTCAGGTGGTACACCTACTCCCCTGAGCTTATCCCAAAGGACATCATATGACACAAGGTCAGATGTCTTTGAAAGATCAAGGAAGCAGGCATACACGAAGTACTTCTATCTTTATAGTAGTACTCTCAGTGGAAACCCAAACTATGCGTCATGTCATCTATAAATATCCATTTGTCAAGTTCTTAGTCCAGCGAACAAGGACCAAGCCAAGGATATTGGTCTGTAATTCGCCTTGTCAGATGCATTCCCAGTATTATTTTTCACGATTGGTACAAGTATTGTTTTCAGCATATCGGGTGGAAGGTATGAGTGGCCAATGCACAGCGTGAAAAACACCGCCAGCACACCTGTGGTGCTCAATGCTGAGACCGTCGTGACCTGGACACTTTCCCTTAGCCATTCTTACAATTAACTCAGCTACCTGCTTGGCAGAGAAACGGATCGGTTCATAATCACAACTAGTCCTACACAAAACGAAAGAGTAGATTAATATTAAAATTGTTAACAAATATCTATAATAGCCCTCCTCCTAATTTTTATGTTGTTATGCCCGACAGGGCCCACAATGCTCCAAAACGAATGTATGTCTTTATGTACCTACCACCTAAGTTCACATTGTGGAATGCAATAAACGTATTGAGTATTGAGTAGTCTCATCATCGATCACCCCCTGAGCCGGCCCAAGTGGAGATGATACCATAAATCTATCTTTGAACGTACGGGCTATGTCTTTCAGCGAACCACATTCCCCCACACTCACAGGGCGACCCGGTCAAACCTTCAGCTTATTGCTGAATCGTGGCTTTTGAAAGGATACCAAAAAAGTGAACTTGAGATCTGGCCTACCGGTGAGCGTTGATGGGGTTAGTGAATCGGGAGATATTGCTAGTCTATTTAAGGCCTACTTTTCTATAAAGCCTCAGGTGGGAAGGCAGATTGCTGATGTCAATGCTGACGAGCCTATAGGAGTAATTGAGACGCGGATTTCGGCCAGTGAGGTGCGTAAAATCATATATTGTATAAATGTATAAATGACCAGAGGCAAATCTCCTGGCCATGATGGCCTAAGTGTTGAACACCTGCAGTATGCCGGCCGGCCCGCACGTGTCTAGGGTTTTAGCTATGTTTTACTCGCTATGTCTGAGCCATTCATACCTGCCGTACGATTTCAACGGAATTGAGAACGGTAGTAGTGCCTGTGGTGAAGAACAAAACTGGTGATAAAACAAACTACAGGCCTATATCTCTTGCTACTTTTATAGCTCAAACTCAAACTCAAACTCAAAGCATTTATTTCAAATAAACCAATTACAGGCACTTTTGAATTGTCAAGGGGTCGGTCAGTCAGAAAAGATGAAGCTAGATGCCCATTCCAAAGCGTAGTAGGTACCTATGGAGAAGAACGGGCAAGAAACTATACGGACACTCTTTTAAATAAAAATTTGGTTACAAAATATTGGTTACATCATTCATGTTGAACTTATACATGTGAGAACGATGCAAAACGTTAAAAGCGTCCGTAATAAAAGATGAAAAAACAAAAATAAAACAATTCAAAAATTAAATCAAATTAATTAAAATAAGCCATGGCAGCTATGAGATGACCAGTCACAACTGACGGCGCCCGTTCACGAACATGACGCATGGATTAGCACCATTCAGCTCAACCATTTTGAAGGGAGCTAAATGATCCAACACACACGCCACCGTCAGCGTGACATTAGAGTGAGCATGACATACTCTCAGCGGCCAGGGCACATTCAAGTCAATGAAAGACATACCCAGTACCTAAAAGGTAGCTTTATAGTCTGTACATAGTACTCACACATGTGCTACGCAATTATACAATGCTAAGAGATTGAATTTATACAATGCAAGGATAGTTTTTAAAATCTTCCGCAGCTCCAACAGTATTTTCAGATGCTATAGAATTAGTTTATGCACCCTTGTGGAGCAGGACCAGCGTTGAGCCAAGCATTTTTATCAGCGATGTAATCCCCCAACTTATAATATGCTTGACTGCATAGTGTGCGTTTAATATAAGATTTACGTTTCATTCAGCTGAAGTATGTGGGGAGGTAGCGAAGGTGTTTGACGGATTACTTGATACACGGTTGACTAAACACGTGTCACTGCATGATAATCAGTTTGGGTTTAGACCAAACTTATCTACAGATAGTGCAATACTGTGCCTCCAGCATACCGTCAGATACTACACGGATCGTAAAACACCAGTGTACGCGGGTTTCCTCGACCTGTCCTAGGCCTTTGACCTGTAATCGTATGATGTGTTGTGGCATAAACTTGAGGGCCTAAACATACCGCATGAACTTATTAATATCTTCAAGTATTGGTACGAACACCAGGTTAATAATCTCAGATGGGCGAGTACAACATCGGAGCCTTACAGGCTTGAATGTGGGGTGAGACAAGGTGGGTTAACTTCACCCACACTTTTCAATCTCTATATGAATGCACTCATCGTCGCGCTCAGTAGTCGGCATGTTGGCTGTCATATTGATGATGTGTGTGTATACAATCTGAGCTATGCAGATGACATGGTGTTGCTGAGCGCGTCGGTTTGTGGATTACGCAAGCTATTGAAAATCTGTGAGGAGTGCGCGGGCAGCCATGGCATTATGTATAATGTCACGAAAAGCATGGTATTTCAGGGAGGCGCCAAATGCCCACAGCAAGTACCTCCTATTCGCATGAATGATGTACCATTAGAACGGTTGAAACAATTTAAATACTTGGGGCACTGGGTAACAGCCGATCTGAAAGACCATGTCGACATTGAGCAGGAGCGGAGGGCACTGTCTAAGAGAGCAAATATGAGTATAGCCCGTAGGTTTGCACGTTGTTCAAATCAGGTTAAAATAACACTTTTCAAAGCTTTCTACACCTCCCTATACACGTGCAGCCTATGGGCATCATACTCACAAGTTGCTTACAGTGTCCTTCGTGTTCAATACAACAACGCGTTCAGGGCAGTGTTGGGGCTGCCCCGCTTCTGCAGCGCCTCGGGCATGTTTGCAGAAGCGCGCACCGACTGTTTCCACGCCACCATACGTAAGCTCGTCCTTGGTGCGCAGGGTGCGGGCTAGCTCCAACACTGTCCTGGACATGATTGCTTAGCGACTGGATTGCCCCTACGTTGGGCATTGTTGTAGCAGGCATATTACGGGTGCTTGATTTTTTTAGTTTTTTATATAACTATGTATTTGAATTTAATTTCATTTTAATTGTATTTTATTTTGGTTGTACCTAATTTTATATGTAAATGTGTTTATTCTAATATGAGTCTATGTCACTCGAAATAAATGATTTTAATTTAATTTAAATTAACTGCTCAGAAATTGTGCACGTCTAATGAATGAAATTGCGAGAAGAATTGTAGAGGAGCTTGAGGCTAAGTAATAACAGCCGCACGGATCGACCTATCAGGTTAAGCTACGGTTGCCGGGGTTGGTCTGTGGATGGGTGACCATCTTGACATACCGAGACTCCTCCGTGCCTTGAAAAGCACGTTAATCCGATTTTGAATTATGATTTTGAATTGGATTTTTTTTTAGATATCCCATACATATTTTAAAATTTTGAGGCCGCTATGAACTACAACACTTTTTAAGAGATCTTATTTTAAATTTTTTGCTATGTACTATGTTCTACCCATGAGCTCAAAAAATTGCCGTCGCGCATTTTTTGAAAAACTTGCTTCGGAATTTTGGCTTTACCCAGTGCCCCAAGTATTTAAATTGTTTCAACCGTTCTAACGGTACATCATTCATGCGAATAGGAGGTACTTGCTGTGGGCATTTGGCACACGTCGCTCCCTAGCACGCCCCGCCTCCTCCTCCGCGAGCATTACTGCTTCGCAGAAGGAGGTGACTGCTTGCCATGCCCTCTCGCTCCGCACTATGGCCTGAACCAGGACCGGACGAGAGAGGTCATTGCCGCCGATCGCCTCCACGAGGACACGGCGGGGCTCCGCCCAAGCAGGGCAGATCTCCACCGTATGCTCCACCGTGTCCTCCGCATATAATAATGCCTTCAGAATGTTGTTGAGGCTTCCACCTTACTGCAGTGCATCAGGAATGTTTGCCGAAGCACATACCGATGACTTTAATACCATACTAACAAAGAGGCTGCGTCCATGATGCGCAGAGCGCGTGGGAGCGTCAACGGCATTCTGAAGGTCATTAGTAATAAGCCGTGTTGCGTCATTATGGCGCATTGGGTGCATGTACATGTGCATGTGCCCAGTGCGTCGGGTGAGTGCAACAGATTTATGTTTTTTTTTGTACCTATTAAATTTGTTACTAACATAGCTTATAAGTAGTGTTTATTACTAAGTACTAACATCATATGCACGGAAAAGTCTGAAATAAAGTATTTTTATTTTATTTTATTTTTTATTTATAATACAATAATGTGTACCAAATTTCAACTTAATCGGTCTATTCGATTCAGAGCAAATTGGCTTAAGGGTTCTGTTTTTTCCTTTTGAAGTATGGAACCCGACGGACAGACAGACAGACACACGAGTGATCCTATAAGGGTTCTGTTTTTTCCTTTTGAAGTATGGAACCCTAAAAACGATAATAAAACAAATTAGATACCCACATTTCTGTATCAGCAGGTAAACTGAAAAAAAAAACATTTTATCTCTTCTTTTGCTGGATCTACATCAATTATCTGCACATAATATACCAGAACCAGTCATATCATAAAGCTGTTTTCAGACCAGCGCGATTTGTCGCGCGACACCGGTTTTTGTTATACCGTGAAGTTTTGTATTGTTCGTGTCGCGTCGAGCGACCAATCGCGCTGGTCTGAAAACAGCTTAAGAATTTGAAACTAAGTACGTCGTCGACCGAAATTATATGCGTACGTACGCGCCTTGCGGCTGTCAGCAATCCACTGAGAAATGGGTCCCGCGCGACCCGGCGACCGGTAGGTAGTTAGCGCGCGTAAGTACCCACGTACTTACGCGCGCTAACTACCTACCGGTCGCCATATGGTAATATGTGACACAGCGCTCTCTCTTTCCTTCAATTCGCCTATATTTCTATGCGCCTACCATTTGCAAACATTGATGCAATGTTATAATCCGTGACCCCGGCTAATGACCTCTCCGCTACAGTTCTTTAAGTACAGGTTGCTCCAAGATGCTATTTTAGAAAGGGGAATTATAAAACGATCGAATAAAAATAAACTTAGCGACTGATGATGAGATACTGTTTTAATAACTTGAGCGGTATGAATTTGAGTAAGCAAAAAATTTACTAAACTAACAACGAATATTGATTATTAATAAAATCCAGAACGAGCTTACAAAAAGTGGGTTGTGATTTTTCCATTTCAGACATTAAAATTCTAACCGTGCGACTAAATTACTAAGTGAGCGACTAGAAATACTGAGAGGACGGTACTCCATGGTATAGTGACAGAAACGAATCACTGTAAATCCGACTCCACGCAGTCTCGTCAGCCCTACCCCAAGAGTGTAATTGAGAATCGCGTGGTCGCGGAGGGGCGAAGATGCCCGCGAGCTGAGGAGCAGGTGGTTGTAGCGCTCGCCGCCGCGGCTGAGGCTGGCTGGCTAAGCCGGCAAGCAAGACGAAGCTGCGATGCTGCGGTGCGGTGCGGTTGCCCTTATCACCGAATATAAGTTTATGTAAAGATTACAGGAAAAATAAAACGTGTGTTTGTCTTTCAATAGCGATTTTTTTCAGAAATTACATTAGCTCCATTACTGCTCAAGAGATGGCGCTGACCTAAAACTGCAATATTCCACACCGCAGTGTTAAAATTCTCTGACGAGTCCTACCCATGAGAATTTAAAACCATTTCACGTTTCACAAAGTACGGAACCCTCGGTGCGCGAATCCGACTCGCTCTTGCCTGGTTTTTAAACTTACCTTTGTTTGCGCTACGACAAAAATGACCTCGCCTTATTAAGAGAAGGGGAAAACAAAAACACATGAATTTCCAATTAAACTTTAATGAAATATTTACATTTTATTAAGTATAAATATAAAATTATTAAAGCAAATTCACAATATTATATATTAAACTTCAACAGGCGCTACCAAAAAAATTATTAAAGACCTAGTTTCAGCGTCATTCAATATTTTTGTTTTTATAAAGAAAAATACCTAATTCAAAATTTGAAATACGAAACCTTAGCCTCACAGACTCACATCTACACAAGCCATATATGACTATATATGGCTTGTGTAGTTGTGAGTCTGTGAGGCTAAGGTTTCGTATTTTAAATTTTGCCCAACTAGGAATTTCTCCTGTAACGTTTAAATACACATAAATCCTACATGCATAAACAGTAAACAGCCTACAGATGTTGCTTTGGGGCTGGACCCAAAGTAGCTATCTGCAGGCCAAACAAATATTTGTGTCATGCGGGAATCTACGTGACTTGTAGCGCAGCAGCCGAGCTGACCAGCGTATGGTCTGATCCAAAATTATCTGATTTTAGTGTAAACAAACCCTGTTCTGGTTAAACAAACCCTGTTCTGGTTAAATTCTTACGCAATGACTCATTAAAGGAAATTAATAACACTCTCTTCAAATCTTACCACCTTATCGACCGTCAATGATTTGATAACATTTTTAAATTAGAAAGACGAAAATAGAGGTTATAAAATTGACCTTATTGTCAAATGATAAAACATCTATAACGTGATTTAGTTTAAGTACTCAAATAATCAAACCATTTTAAATTTAAATGTCTTTGGTAAGTGGCACTTCAAATTGGCACATGGACATTTCATTTGTTCACACTTTCATCACTTAATTTTGAAACCGATATTAGCAAACTGCTTCGTTTTTTTCGCACAGCTCTGCTCTAAAATCCACCTAATCTGTTATCTCGTAACAACTAATCGCTGAGTGCTAAGTACAGGAGGGAGGTAAGCAGCGTGCTAGCCCCGACCTTACCGACCGAGCCGTTAACGGTTATGTTGTGCACCTGGATCTGCATCTCGGAATCATTTATCTGGAAAAATAACAGTCAATGAGGATCACAGTTTATTAGAGGGAGACAGGAGGATCTGCTGCTTATCCCTCTTACGTCCATACACAAAGCCTTTATGATTATTCTTAATTTCATAAAGATACTTTAGACGAAAATGCCAGGGTTGCCCACGAAATTCAAAGGACATGACCAGTTTTAGCCTTCGAATTCGGGAACATGCGCAGAATTACAATTTTTACACTAAGATTTAAAGATAAAGATCTAATTTATCATGGTTATATTATTCCGACTAAAGCCCAGGTTAAAATATCTGAAAAAGCAGTAATTAATTGCTTCCGCTACTCTCTTTTATGCACATCGAGCACTTCCTGATTTTGACGTTCCATTGTATCCATAATCACCCGGTAACCAAAATAAGCTACTATGGGAAAAAATAATTAAAAACGAGCTATTTTCGATCAAGAGAATTTTAATGACATGGAATATGTTTTGTTTATAATTACTTTTATTTATTGACACGCCTACAGGTTATGTTAGGTTTTATTGACACGTGTGAAGTTCGAACACCATATTGTTTTATTAATCACTGCATAAAAAGGAGTGTTATTGCGTTGACAACGCATCTGACATTAGTAGCAGACACCAGTGTAGGGAGGGACCAAACGGGTAGCAGTTTTTTTTTTCATAAAATTGATAATTCATTCGATTCGAGTCATGAAAAACCGATTCACAAAAAATTGATTTTGAATTGATATTTTATTTGACCGTTTTTAACTGTATTTGAATAATAATAACATAACACAACATCACACCTGTAATCCTCGAAGGGTCAGGCAGAGGTGTACCTACAGAATACCTTCATTTCGCCAGTCCCGTGTAATACGGGGCGAGCCTTTTGCCATTAACCGGGCACAGATCTGGATTCCGGGCTGCTATTGAGAAATTCTAGATGGAAAATCCCAATAACACTTTGCCCGACCCGGGAATCGCACCCAGGACCTCATGCTCAGCATCCACTTTCATGCATAATGTGGTATCCATATCCATCGCTGAGATAATTATGGTGTAATTTTCTGGGGGAAATCGACGAACTGGGAGTTTGTTTTTAAAGCCCAAAAAAAGTGCATACGGGCAATGTGTAGACTTAAGACCACTGATAGCTGTGAACCATATTTTAAAAATCTTAAGATTCTTACTTTACCTAGCCTCTTAATTTATGAAATGTCGGTCTTTGTCAAAAGTAATATGCAAATGTACGAAAAATTTCGAAGTGTAGAAATAAAAATCAGAATAGGGTACATTTCTTTTTTTTTTTGTGAAGAAAAATGATTTGACTATTTTCTCACAAAATATAAGGAGCATATACTGCAACTTTGATGCTTTTGTTGTTATGTTGTCGACCTTTAAGTTTGAAACCGATGTGATAATATTAACGGAATGCAGATTAAATACTAATAAACCATTACCTCAACTTACTAACTATCACTCCTATGTAACAACACGGCAGATGAACCAAAATGATGGGGTTGTAATTTACATAAAAAACACGCTAGAATCACAAGTTCAAGAAATAAACCTGAATCGTCTTGTCTCCAACTGGACATACTAAATAGTACTGTCTTGTGCATTTATCGATCCCCGTCAAACACAAACCCTGATATTTTTTTGGATTCACTTAGTTTACACTTGGATTCAATAGCTCCACAGAAAAACATAGTGATAGCGGGGGACATAAATATTAACATTAGGTCCAGGGATGCAGAATTGTCTCATGAACGAAAAAACCGAAATAGTTACCTTAATATGTTGTCGGCCTATGGCATATTACCTAGTCATAGTTCATACCTTACCCACAAGAGAACTGAATTGCCTGGACCACTTCATGTTACGAATTCATAAAAAGAAGACATCTGCTTCAATTACTATCTTAAAAACCACAATTACTGACCACTACACTACGTTTTTATCACTTTCCTAAAATAAAAAACAAAGCGGTTACAAATAAAACTTCTACTAGTGTAAATTTTGAACAAGCACTAAAATATTTACAGGAAAAGAATCTTGCCGAGTTGTTATTTTGCAATGATCCAAATCTCGTAACTGACCTACTCATATAGAAACTGACTGATTCTATTAATAATAATACCACAACAACAAGCATCCCAAATAGTAAACGTATAATCAAACCTTGGATCACCCCGGGAATACTGCGCTGTATAAAAAATCGCAATAAACTGCAAAAGAACTCTCGGTGCGATCCGTATAATGCAATTTAAAAAATCACATACTGTCGATACATAAATTTTTGTAATATTCTCATCAAAAAAATAAAAAGAAAATATGAAAGAGAATTACTCACAAAATCGGTTACAAACACTAAGTTACTCAGGAAAAACATAAAATCAATCACCTACTCAAATAAAATAAATAGACAAAGCGCAGAATTGTTCAGTATCAAACCGTCTCCAACTGAATCAGTCAACTTCGTAAACGATTACTTTGTGAATATTGGGAAAGAATTAGCTCAGAAAATTCAACCTAGGACTAATAAAACCCCTTCTGATCGACCTAGCATTTCTCCACCGCAAACTAACTCCTTTGTGCTCTTGGACACTGACCCAAAAGAAGTCGAAACAATTCTGATGAGCCTGAAATCGACAAGTGCCCCGGGATGGGATAGTATCTCCACTGGTTTCTTAAAATATGTTTACAAAGAAGTTGTTCCCATCATTACCCATCTAGTCAACCTTTGTTTCAAAAATAGTACTTTCCCAGCCCCTCTGAAAAAATCAATTATTACACCGGTACACAAGGGAGGGAGCAGGGATGATGTCGGTAACTATAGACCTATCTCTGTCCTACCAGCTCTGTCTAAGATTATTGAAAAACTAACTAATACTAGACTCATAAACTACTTAAACAAATTTAAATTACTATCATCTACACAATTTGGTTTTAGACAGGGATTATCCACCGAGGACGCAGTTGCTGCCCTCAGCTCACTAGTTACCGAACATCTCGATACAGGAAGTAAATGCTTAACGGTATTTCTAGATCTAAAAAAAGCTTTTGACACCGTTTCTTTTCCAACCCTTGTGACCAAGTTGGAAAGAGTAGGAATAAGAGGAGACCCACTCAATTTTTTCTAAGACTACCTGTCAAATAGAAAGCAGAGGGTTAAGATAGGAGAATATATTAGTGACGATGCGGATGTATCATTCGGTGTACCGCAAGGAAGCGTGTTAGGCCCTACATTGTTTCTTACGTATATTAACGATCTCTGCAACTTAAAGGTCGATAACGCAAACATCTTCTCTTACGCGGATGATACAGCTGTTGTGTTTTCCGGGAGTGACTGGTCCGATGTTAGGCGCAATGCGGAGATGGGCATGGCCCAAATAACAAACTGGCCCAATGACAATCTACTCACACTAAACACATCAAAAACGAACTACATCTGTTTTAACATCTCGAATCGTTCACAACCAAATGAAGCTTTTAACATCAAAGTACACTCATGCGATAAATCTACAAATAATAACTGTAGGTGCCCTGCAATTAGTAAAGTCTCACAAATTAAATACTTTTTTTTTTGTTTTTTAATTCAAAATGAAAGGGCTTTGTCGCACATGCGATTATGCCGCCCTGGTTGGTTTAACAAAAACATACTTATTCCTATTTAACAAAACCTTATCATAGCTAATTTGTAAACTACTCTAGCTGCATCGGACAATGGTACAGCTAGAGCACTATTTATTGCAGTAACCAATCTCTCTAATTCTACAGTCCAAGCTATTTCTAAATTCCTCGTTGCGGACACACTCGGTTAATATGTGATAAACATCATCAACGGAATTGATACAGAAATCACAATTAATCGATGTTGATTTTGCCATAAGGTATAAGAACTTATTACACGGGATGTGTCCAGAACGAAGTCTTAGCGCGATAACAGTATCACCTCTGTTCAACAGCTGATTATCTATCCACGGTGAGTTCAAGGGGTGCGGTTGGATCGTTCTGTACCAGATTCCTTTTTCTTGTGATCTTTTATCGAAGTACTCCTTCCAAAGCGAATAACAATCCCGTTTGATATTAGGTATAAGGTTAGTAAAGTAAGGAGAAAAATTTAAATCACATATGGCCTGCTTGGCTAGTAAATCAACAATATCGTTGCCTCTTATTCCGATATGTGATGGAATCCATTGAAGAACTATGTGTTTTCCATCAGATTGTAATTTCAAAATAATTTTCAGTATAGTGTAGGCTATCGGTGTTCCTCGAAATGTCGAGGTACACCGAGCCAAGTGTTGGAGCGAACTTCGGGAGTCTGTGAGAATGACAATATTATTTTGATGAATTGATTCTGCATACGACAGAGCTTCTGCGATCGCAATCAGTTCCGCCTCCATTATACACACACTGGCATTTATTCGGAATTTCATTGTATTTCCCTCAGACTCATAAAAGGCGGCGCCAATACCATCACCGTCCTTAGATCCGTCGTTAGAAACTAAATACTTAGGCGTCATAATTGACCAAAAATTATCATGGTATGCTCATCTGGAGCATGTTACAGGAAGAGTTAGGAAACTAGGATGGATATTTAAAACATTAAGACATGTCATCCCCACAAATCTAAATAAAAAAACAGGCTCTCATAGAAATCTTAATGAAGTTTATGTGGCACTTGTGCAATCAGTTATAGTTTACTGTATCCCCATATGGGGCGGTGCGGCAAAAACAAGATTTATAGACGTAGAACGAGCACAACGAGCATTAATAAAAATAATGTACCTACTTTAAAAAGATAAGATTCCCTACTGACAGTCTTTACCAGATTAGTGGCCTGCTTTCTATTAGAAAACTGTACATCACTTATACAGTCCTAAAAAAACATAAGACACTTCCCTATAACGCAAACACAATATCAAAAAGACGGAAAGATATAATTGCTCAAATCCCACAAACTAAAACCAAATTCGCTGCTGTACAATATAACAAACGTTCTGCTAATCTTTATAATAGGGTAAATAAGGAGATATACAATATATACACTAAACAACCACATGAATGTAAAAAAATGCTAACAAACTGGATAAAACCATTAACTTATGAAGATACTGAGGCACTCCTGCAACACATAGTTTAACTCACTCGTTTTCTCTCTGCACACACTTTTACCTACACGCACACTCACCTACACACACACACATTCACCTACACACACACACACACAATCCCTCCCTATCCCCATACCATACACATTTACACAATCTGTAAACAATGTCATCATATTCTGTTCCACTATATTTTGTTAAAATTTTCGTGCTAAACATTGTACCTAATTATAATTTATTCTACTTGTTCTATACATATTCAACTGTTTATTTTGTTAAAATTTTCGTGCTATGGAAGAGCAGAGTCTCCTAATACAGGCATTTTTGCTTAACCCTTAATTTGATAAAGTCCGGTGTGACGGACGTCAACAATAAATAAATCCTACTAGTTTTTTATTCGATTTTCATCGATTTCAAATCGACTAAATATTTCTTCATTCCATAAACTAATAGTAGAAAATATATTTTGAGTGTGACAACACTGCATTATGTCAGTCGTGACACAAAATGTCGGCGCAAAGACGACAACCTGTTTTGCTCAAGGTATTTATAATTCTTTTTCTTCTTATTTGCCTATGAATGCCTTGAAATCTCAATTCAGCTATTAGAAAATCATTCTATATATAATTATAACCCAAAAACAAATACGCTCTCTTTCATTTTCATGGTGTTTTTTGTTGCTAAAGTGTTTTGTCCGTCACAGCGAACATTGCTAATTGTTTAGAGATTTAGTACTTTATTCCTATGTCCGTTGTGGCGGACAACGCCAAAAAAGCTTAATTTTATTTTTTTTGGTTATGGTGCTGAGTTTGGTTTCTTTTTGTTTGTCAACAGCCTAACCGTTCTAGTAAAATTCTCGCCTTAGTGCCAAATGAACATGCAGCTTCCGATGCTAGTGAAAATTCTGATTCTGAAACAGAAATGCATGGTGACACGCGTGCTTATGCTTCTTCCCCGCTCTCTTCTTCTGCACCATCAATAACATCTTCCCTTGCAAACCTAACAATCAGTACATCTGAAGATGAAGAATCGAACACTGATAATATTGATGTTATATCAGATTCTATCTTGCGCGAAATTGGAGAGTGTAATTATGAGAATGTTCCATCCCTATCTGCTATTCCCTCACTGCCATCAACTCCTATCGCACCTGTAGCTTCTTCTTCTCCACTTGCATCACGAAACACAAGGTCTAGGAAACAACCGCCTACAGTACCAGCAAAGAGAGCGAAGAAGGGTAAAAAATTTCAGCTGGCTTATAAATGGAAAGTAGCACAATTCCGTCACAGAGCGACAGTAGAAGAGGATGAAGATGCAGATTATATTGATTTGCCAGAAGATGTTGACTCCCCTTTGAGTTACTTTTATTTATTTTTTTCTCAAAATGTCATAAGTAATATTGTAGAACAGACAAATTTATACTCAGTCCAACAAACTGGCAAGTCAATTCAGCTGTCAGAAGAAGAATTTAAAGACTTTTTGGCTATTCACATTATCATGGGTATTGTTGTAATGCCTTCATACCTCGATTATTGGTCGGATAAATTTAGGTATGCTAAAGTTGGTGATATAATGTCGTTGAAAAGATACCAGCAAGTACGTCGATATTTACATTTTGTCGATAATAACATGGATGATGGAGACAAATACTTTAAAGTACGTCCAGTTGTAGAGCAAATAAGGCAAAATTGTTTAAAACAACAAAAAAAAGAGACAAAATATAGCATAGACGAAATGATGATAGCATATAAAGGATCTAAGGCAGGTAAACGCAAACAATACATGAAGGATAAACCAAATAAATGGGGGTTTAAAAATTATGTACGGGCCGGCGTTTCAGGGATAATTTATGACTTTGTGTTATATGGAGGTGATGATACGTTCCGTTACCATACGTTTACCGAAGAGGAATCGTCTCTTGGTTTTGGCGCTCAGGTGGTTATAGCTTTATGCCAAAGCATTCACCAGAAACCGGCATTCGTGTTTTGTGATAACTTTTTTTCATCGCCGGAGTTATTTTTCATTCTTCGGGAACATTATGGCATCTTTGCTTTGGGTACTATCCGAGGCAATCGCCTTAGAGGAGCAGAAACTGTTCTGCTTACTGATAAGGCTATGAAAAAGAAACCCAGAGGTCATTTTGTACAAGCCGTTTGTAACCAAAATCGCTTAGCAATAGTTCGCTGGAATGACAATAAGGCCGTCACATTCATTAGTTCTTTTGTGGCAAGTGAGCCTGTAGAAAAAATCCGCAGATATTGTAAGGACGCAAAATGCAAGATCGACGTCAAATGTCCACAGATTGTCCGCCAATACAATAAACATATGGGAGGTGTTGATCTTGCCGACATGCTCATCTCACTATATAAAACACCATTCAAGAGCAGGAGATGGTATTTAGCTATATTTTCACAAATGCTCGACATATGTGTGAATAACGCTTGGTTACTCTACCGCCGTAAGCATTCAAGTAACGCGAAAGCTAAAACACCTCTAAAAGCATTCAGATACGATGTTTATGAAATATTGTTGAAGGCAAACAGATGTGCCAAAAGAAATAAAACTGAGACAGCAAAGGTAAGTAAACCACATGTAGCCCGCCCATCGAGTCCAGTCAAATTTGACAACATTGGCCATTTCCCCTCAACGATGGAAGAAGGTCGTTGCAGATACTGCCAAAAGAAGACCGTCGTATATTGCATAAAATGCAATACAAGATTATGCTTTGTAACAGGCAAAACCCCGAGAAATTGTTTTTTAAATTTTCACACCAAGTGAAATAACATTTTCAGGACAACTTCTGCATTTTTTATTTTTGTATTTTCTTATTCTAATAAAACAAACATAATAATAGAAACGTTTTTTACTTTTCCATAATTTGGCACTGTCCACCACAGCGGACATGCAAATCTACACGTTCATCGTTAAGTCATTGGTAATGTCCGCTGTGACGGACACGAATTTCCCCAACAGTGGGCAATGCAGGATTTATTTTTACATTTTTTCGGGGCTCTTTAGCACACCCCTAAAGCCTTACAATAATTAAATTTATGTATTTCTTACTTTGTTTTCGTTGCCAAATTAAGGGTTAAAAGGAGGCTCCAATCATAAACTTGTTGTACAGACTTGGTTATGAAATAAACAAATTTTAAATTTTAATTTTTTTTTTAAACATTCTGATTTTGCAGCAGATCTTATTTAATGAATTCCAGTGTAGGTATATTGCATGACAAAATTACAATAAAAAAAATTGTTCAAAAAAGAAAATATTGGGGTGGGCCACCCTTATCACTTAGGGGTACAAAAAATAGTTTAAATCTTATTCTCAAACCTACCAAATATACACAAAAAAAATCATAAAAATCGGTGAAGCCGTTTCGGAGGAGTTTGGCAACAAACACCGTGACACGAGAATTTTATATATTAGATTAGAAGATTGACCACTAGATACCTTTTGCAGGTAACGAGGCAGCACCTGTTGTGTGAAACTAGAGAAACGAGGGCCGAAAATACCAATTCTGCGAGGAGTGAGGCAAGGAGACGGGGGTCTCCTTGCCTAATTTTGGGGGACAGGGGTGTCCCCCAAAATTTTGTGCTGAAGTGCTGCAAAACATCTTTCAAATGACAGAGAGACAAATCAAAATGACGGAGTTATAATATATGCCCGACATAACGTTGACTTGAAATTACTTAAGCAAACAACATCAAATTTTATAAGTATTTAGTGGTACGAGGAACAGGGTGTAAAGTTCACTCATCCACCATAGAAAAGGGAGGATCCTCCAACCAGACGGGTTATTATGTCTGGCGGGCAACTGCCCCATATGTTGATTTCAGATAGTCTTATCAATGTTTTCCGCTCGGTAAACTCTAACTGCGCGATGCAGGAATTGAGTGACGTCATGTCTTTGCTGTGTAGTTCGTATGTGGCGGAGTAACCGCTACATCACTCCCCTCCGGAGACCAAAGGTCGATAGTGGGCTGAGTCTTGGATCTTGCGATGCTTCACAGTGCCAGCTGTGGTTCCAGAGGGTCGGAATCGGGTGCCGCATAGTTCACGGTGAGTCGGAACTGTCTGCGGTGATTCCCCAGTGAGTCGGGGTGGCGCTGCGTCGTCATCCAGTGAGTCGGATGTGGTACAGCGCCGGGTTGTGGCTGACTGCTTGCGTCGACCAGGAGAGGGTAGAATAATCTCTGCTTGTGAGACCGGCCGGAAGTGCAGGTGCTGTGCCAAGCCAAGGTTGCTGATGAGGCTGAGGGTGATGACCAGGAATGCACGTTCGCTGCATGATGGTGGTCAGGATACCCGTTGAAGCCGTGGGTGCTGGCTGGCTGTGTGACTCGCCTCACGAAAGCTTGCGGGAGTGATGATGATGACGTCACGCTGAAGTAGTTGCACGAAGGCTGCGTTGACGTTCATTCTCGGGGTCACCAATTTAGGGGTATGAGGAACAGGGTGTAAAGTTCACTCATCCACCATAGAAAAGGGAGGATCCTCCAACCAGACGGGTTGTTATGTCTGGCGGGCAACTGCCCCATATGTTGATTTCGGATAGTCTTATCTATGTTTTTCGCTCGGTAAACTCTAACTGCACGATGCAGGAATTGAGTGACGTCATGTCTTTGCTGCGTAGTTCGTATGTGGCGGAGTAACAGCTACAAGTAAATAAAATCTATGTAAAAAAAAAAAGAAAACAGTCAGAAATTCATTATTAATATGTAGTCATTATTTTACGATTAAGTCAAGAGGTCATAATATTAGAATTATTAAAAAAAAATGATTATGAATATTATAAAAGTTTAAATACAAATAATGTCAGAACTTACTTATCTGATAAAAAATCTGAGACACTATAAAAACATTTTTGACATAGCATAGTTTTTAATTTTTGCTTAAACATATTAACCTTATTTTTTTTTAGCTCCTTTGGCAATTTATTATAAATGACTGGTACCATATGAAAAATACTTTTATAAATTAAGGCAGTATTCGTTTGGTGAACACAGAGACGACTTTCATTTCTTTGAGTGCGATTGTAAGCTTCAGATGCTAACACAAAAAGTTCAGGATTTTGTTTCACGAAGACAGCAACTTCAAATATATACAATGACGGCAATGGTAATACTGTACTTTTTAAAGAAAGGTACACAACTCTCGGTAGATTTTAATCCTAATATAGCCCTAACACACCGTATTCAGTGCCTTAAGAGTGTTTATTCTGAAAGTTGGCAACGTCGCAAATAGATGTCAAATATTTCGCTGTTTTGATTAATTTGATAATATTTCTGTACGGAAATAAAAAATGTGGCTAACTAGCGAACTAGAATATTGATTATGAAATGCAATAATTAATATCGTAACACCGAATAGTTAGTTTTAGATGTAAAAAAAGTATTTGGAAACTTTCCAAATGCCTTTTTTTCACCTAAAACGGGTACAACATTAAATTCAATGTTATAATTGCAATTCATTATTAATATTCTAGTCAATTGGTTAGCCACATTTCTTATTTCCATACAGTATTATTTCCAAATTAATCGAAACAGGTAAATATTTGACAGCTATTTACGACGTTGCCAACTTTTATGATGCGCCCTCTTAAAGACAAAATCTTTGTTGGTGGAGTTCCCCCAAAAAATTATGCCATATCTGAGGATGAGACGCCACAAGCCCATGATATGCAGTTATGAGAGTTTTAAAGTTTATTTTATATGCAAGTCCATGTAGGGCATAAACTGATCGACTCACTCGCCTACATAAATGTTCTATATGTGGTTTCCAAGTCATTTTATTATCAACATACAAGCCGAAAAATTTTGTAGTGTCTGTTTCTTCAATAGATTGGTTGTTGAAAGTTACATTTAGGTTGTCTAGTATTGGTATTCGCTGTCTAAAGTTCATTAATTTTGTTTTCCCTAAGTTGGCTTTTAAATTATTCACACTCAACCAATTCATAACAGAGCTCAAGGAGCTATTTAAGTCGTCTTCATCTAAATATGAACATTCGCGTCCGTATTTTTTGGCAGCGGAGTCAGCACTGACCGCAAAGGAATGAACCTTTTGGCTCGAACCATTGTCAGATGTTTGACATTTTGACACAAGACAATTTGTCAAGTGGTTTGATAAGCATTTTAATGAATAGGTACCTACTTAGGTAAACACTATTCAACATGATCTTAAGAATGATGAATATTGGTACCTATGTCTGTTGGTGGTTTTAAACGATTTTGATTAAAAATTCAATTTCTCACTTACAGATAGCGATGACGATACAAATTAGAAAGGCCCGCATTTCAATCCATTCCATGACTTGCCTAAGAAGTGGAGTAGTTCTTTGTTATATATTAATACAATTATTTTACGGAAAAGTTTCTGCAAGAAATGTGAGGACACTAACAAAAGAGCAATAAATACACATTGTTTCAAATTCATAAAAATCTAGTTGCATAAAAATCTAGTTGGTAGCCGAATGGCTAAATCGAGTTGGCAACTGAAATAAAAGAGAATGCGCATATCGACTTGTCCTTATGTACAGTACCGACCAAAAGTCCATTGGCAATCTCACAAAACAATAGCACACGCCGTCCCCATCGAATAAAACGAAGTAATGTGTTATTACGATAGTTTTAACTTTATTACATATTCGATATTTAGAGGTCCGATTACACTTTGTCATTTTTTTTCAGACATTTCCTACGGTCATTTCAGAAGTTACGAGATTTTCATTCTAATGAACTTTACAATATTATTTGTAGGTATACTTATTAGACTTTTTGCAACGAATAAAATTGTTATAGACTATTACAATAATGTTGATACGTTACATTTCCAGTAAGATGCTATTACCGATATATTCGCGGGAAAATATTCAACATAATTTTCGTAAACCTTATTACAATTTTATTCCGGTAACTGACAATTCTATTTTAAAATCCTATTTTGTTAAGTACCTGGTTCTTTTTGACTACACTGTACTCTCTTACCTTTAACACTGTAATTTAAAAATATTGTAAAGGCCATTTAAGAAAGATTAACCAGAAATAGAGCAAATTCCCGGATTTGAGGATTATCGGGTCCTCCCCTTCTCTTCGGACTTCAAATAACCCTACTATACTCCATCATAAACTGCTCAATTCTTCATCAAGTTCTGTGATCTTCTCGTCGGTCTGGAGTGAACGCGTGTTATATGTTGCCAGGTCCAGTTTTCAGTGATTGCTGTAGTAGCCGTCTCTTCAGAGGATTCTTAGCACCCTTTGCACCTTTTTTACGAAGTACGCAGCAAAGACATGTCGCACAAACCCTGCATCGCGCAGTTGGAGTATACCGCGCGAACGACATAGATAAGACTATCCGAAATCAACTTTCGGGCAGTTGCCCGCCAGACATAACACCCTTCTGGTCGGAGGATCCTCCCTTTTCTATGGTGGATGAGTGAACGTTACACCCTGTTCCACATACCTCTAAATTGATGACCCCGAGTATGAACGTCCAACGCAGCCTTCGTGCGACTACTTCAGCATGACGTCATCATCATCGTCACTCCCGCAAGCTTTCGTGAGGCGAGTCACACAGCCAGCCAGCACCCACGGCTTCAACGGGTATCCTGACCAGTATGCAGCGAACGCGCATTCCTGGTCACAGCACCTGCACTTTCAGCCGGTCTCAAAAGCAGAGCCCATTCTCACCTGGTCGACGCAAGCACTCAGCCACCCACAACCCTGCGCCGGTATAATATTATATGTGATTTATCTAACTATCATCCAGTTGCACAAAGACAAATATTAACGCCCCTGCCCCATTACGTAATGGATCATTAACGCTAATGATTTCATTAATTTCTTCCTAGACCCATTAAAATCGAGCCTAATGTTGCTTTCTGCAACAATTTAATGGAAGTTTAGTAAGTATTTAATGCCAGCTTTAAAAGTTATAGTTGTTTAAAGTTCATTTCTGCAACTGGCTGTGAACTTAATTATTTACATCATCCAGCAATATACTCGTATTAGAATATCTTCAAAAAACAAGTGTTTTTTAAATCTGAATCCACGTTTTAGAGAACCGGCGTTTATCAGCAACAAAATCTATAAAGGTGCTATTCATACTCGACCATTCTTTCGCGAGCGTCCTGTTACGAAGCGTTCTGACTGACCAAAAGACATCGATCACTAATAAAGAACTAGATACACAATCCCAAACAAAAGTTCTTTTAAAACTGGCACCAAATGTAATAATAGTTGAAATAAATGAATATTATTGTAGAGTTTGTTTTACTTAATAAACTCTTATATAGCCAGAATTTAGTCAGAAGTAGAAGTGGAAGGTTATCCCACGGGAATGTGGATAAATAGTATTTAATGCCCTAACCCATATCCACCAGGGTCTATATACCTGTGTGTATTTGGAAACTTTCCAAATGCCTTTTGAACACCTAAAACAGTTACATTACAACATCATATTCAGTGTTATAATTTTATTGCTATTTTTTATTAATATTCTAGTTCACTAGTTAGCGATATTTCATATTTCCATACAGTAATACGTCCAAATTAATGAAAACAGGTAAATATTTGACAGCTATTTGCGATGTTGCCAACTTTTAGAATACACGCTCTTAAGGTAACGATAAGCTACTTTTAATGATTTTACCGAAAATTACGTCTAAACGAGTAGTGATAATGATTTGAAAAAAATATATGTTAAATTAGAGCATTTTTTTAATAATTTAATATACGAATATTTTAGATTATGTTTACAATACATAGTGAAATTAATTAGTAAAGTTGTGTCTAACGCGGATAAAATACTGAGAATTACACAAAAGCTATCAAGCGTATTTTTCTTTCTGAAACCTTCACAATTTTAAGGATAATAAAAATATAAATCTTTTAGTATACGTGTTTTATTAAAATACCTTTTGTCTTATCCTTATATATTTATTATTATTATATTATAAAACAAAGTCCCCCGCCACGTCTGTCTGTCTGTCTGAACGCGATAAACTCAAAATCTACCGAACGGATTTTCAAACGATTTTCACCAATGGATGGAGTGATTCATGCGAAAGGTTTTAGTATATAATTCATTAAAGGTTTTGTGTAAATTGGCTGAAATATGACGATTATTGTTGAAGTCTGGGAACTTTACTGGCGTGCGCCGCGTAAACCGTAAAAGATACGTAAAAATAATGTTTCAGAGAATGGTTCATCTTAAAAAGTTCAACAAAAAAGTTCGCAACGGCATACGTCTATCTTCTAAGGATGGCCCACAGTAACGATTCTTATCTTTTAGAATTTGATAAAAATTTCATTGTTATTTCCGAAGCTATTATGACCGTTATTATAAAAATCCATAACCAATAAAATATGTTATTTAAATTGGGCATTTAATTTAGATTAAAATATGCCTTGACAAACTCAAACTGAAACTCAAAGCATTTATTTCAAATAAACCAATTACAGGCACTTTTGAATTGTCAAGGGGTCGGTCAGTCAGAAAAGATGAAGCTAGATGCCCATTCCAAAGCGTAGTAGGTACCTATGGAGAAGAACGGGCAAGAAACTCCACGGACACTCTTTTAAATAAAAAATTTGGTTACAAAATATTGGTTACATCATTCATGTTGAACTTATACATGTGAGAACGATGCAAAACGTTAAAAGCGTCCGTAATAAAAAGATTAAAAAAACAAAAATAAAACAAAAATATTATATAATATAAAATAAATATAAAAAAAATACAATATAAAATAAATTAAATCAAATTAAAATAAGCCATGGCAGCTATGAGATGACCAGTCACAACTAACGGCGCCAGTTCACGAACATGACGCATGGATTAGCACCATTCAGCTCAACCATTTTGAAGGGTGCTAAATGATCCAACACACACGCCACCATCAGCGAGACATCTGAGTGAGCATGACATACTCTCAGCCGCCAGGGCACATTCAAGTCAATGAAAGACATACCCAGTACCCAAATGGTAGCTTTATAGTCTGTACATAGTACTCACACATGTGCTATGCAATTATACAATGCTAAGAGATTGAATTTATACAATGAAAAGATAGTTTTTAAAATCTTCCGCAGCTCCAACAGTATTTTCAGATGCTATACAATTAGTTTATGTGCCCTTGTGGAGCAGGACCAGCGTTGAGCCAAGCAGTTTTATCAGCGATGTAATCCCCCAACTTATAATATGCTTGACTGCATAGTGTGCGTTTAATATAAGATTTAAATTTCGTTTCATTCAGCTGAAGTATGTGGGGAGGTATTTTATTGTAGCATTTTAAACAGTACCCCATGAATGATGAGTCTACTTTAGCCAGCCTGAATCCCGGTTGAACTAATTGGTCCCTATTCCTAGTGATATAATTGTGTCTTGAACCTCTTTTACTAAAAAGATGTAGATTTTTCCTTACGTACATAATGTTTTCATAGATATATTGACAAGGTACCGTCATGATGTTAATATCTTTAAACAGTTCCCTTAGAGAGTCGCGCCTGCGGAGGCCATATATCGCTCTGATGGCTCTTTTCTGCAGAATAAAAATAGACTCGATGTCTGCAGCCCGTCCCCATAGTAGAATACCGTACGACATAATACTATGAAAGTAACTAAAATAGACTAGCCTCGCGGTATCTACATCCGTAAATTGACGGATTTTTCTCACAGCATATGCTGCCGAACTTAGTCGTCCTGAAAGGGATGTTAATGAGGACCCCATTGAAGCCTAGAGTCGAGCGTGATCCCCAGGAAAACAGTTTGATCGACGAATTCTAGTTTCTCTTGATTTAATACTATCTCACAATTACTACTTTTGATATTTGGTAAAGAAAATCTTATGCACTTAGTTTTCTTCTCATTTAATACTAAATTATTAGCAGTGAACCAATTTTGGACCTGCTGCAGGGCGTTATTTACGTCGTCAAGATTTGATGCACGTCTATTCATTTTAAAAATTAATGAAGTATCATCAGCAAATAACACCATTTGTGGTTGAGTTTTTAACAAATGGGGTAGATCATTAATATATACTAAAAAGAGAAAAGGACCCAATATTGATCCTTGTGGTACACCCATTTTTACTTTTAAACCGAGTGAATTGACACCATTTATTTGAACTTGCTGTTGTCTATCATTTAAATAAGATTTAATTAAACTGAGCGCAAGTTTTCCAAGTCCGTAATGCTCAAGTTTCAAGATTAAGGTTTCATGGTCGACGCAGTCAAAAGCCTTGGAGAGGTCACAGAAAATTCCTATGGCGTCTTGGGCTTCTTCCCACGCCGTAAATATGTGTTTTAATAAGGTGACCCCGGCGTCAGTCGTACAACGTCGCTTGGTGAAGCCATACTGTTGATCATGTAAGATTTTATTGGTATTAAAATGATTGAGCATTTGATTAAGCATTACCTTTTCAAACACCTTGCTTAATACTGGCAACACGGACACGGTTCTATAATTATTGGTATCTTTACTGTCCCCGGATTTGAAAAGTGGTATTACCTTACTATATTTCATTAGATCAGGGAGGGACATCATATCATTTAAATGAATATATCGCAGATTCAAAATTACGCGTAACAAAATAATTATCGTTGACGCGAACGCGGGCGCAGCGGTAGGTAGGAGTCTATGACGCCTCAGCTTTTAGGTATGTAATCTCGGTGGTACGTTCCCGTGGGATATTTTGCGACATCCACGCGGGCGAAGCCCCGGGTAAAAGCTAGTGTATAATAAGTTAATAATGCGTCAAAATGGGGACAGCCTCCTTGATGAACGATTCCTATTACTGGCTGGACGCACGACGCGTTGCGTGAGCTCAGTACAGAACGTGGTGCGTGCAATGGTTGCGCATTGCACTCACCACGTGTATCTGCGTCTTAAGAATAAACGCTCTTTAGGCGTGAAAAGGTAACAGACGGACAGACAGAGTTACTACTTTGCTATTAATATGGATGGCGCGGCGAGTGTAAATAAACTCGCCACCGCTGCATTTAAGTTCTTTTTATTTTAGGGTTCCATACCTAATTGGTAAAAAGGAACCCTAATGGTGAGACCCAGTCTGTCTGTCACAGCTGGGTTGCTCAAGAACGACTAATGCTATCAACTTAAAATTTGGAACAGTTTTAGATGACGTTTGCCCAACTATTTTGGAAATAATAAAGAAATTTTCTATGTGTTAGAAATGTATGGAATGGTTACAGGAAAAATAAAACGATGTCTCTAAATAGCACACTTTTTCAGACATGTTCAACAAAAATTACATTAGTTCCGCTATTGGTCAAGAGATAGCGCTGACCTTAAGCGGCAATATTCTACACCGCAGTGTTAAAATTCTCTGACAAATATAAGGCTCGCCGATGAAAAACATTTCACGGTTCACAACCAAAATGTCCTCCATCCTACCTACTCGCAGGTTGCTTTGGGTGAAGCACAGTTGTAGTTTTTTCTGGGCACATAACTATTTAGGTACCTATACGAATGAAACTCCTTACGGAACCCTCGGTGTGCGAGTCCAACTCGCTCTTGACCGGTTTTTGAACTTGCCTTTGTTTGCGCTACGACAAAAATGAGCTCGCCTCATTAAGAGGAAGGGAAACCAAAAACACCTGAATTTCCAGTTAAACTTTAATGAAATATTTTTACATTTTGATAAGTATAAATATAAAGTTACTAAAGCCAAATTACAATATAATAAACTTCAACGGGCACTGACAAAAGAATATCAAAGAACTAATTTCAAGGCCCTGCGTCATACAATATTTTTGTATATAAAGAAAAATTTTTTTAAATAAAAAATCCACCTAATCCGTTAACTTGTAAAAACTAATCGCTGACTATTAAGTATAGGAGGGAGTTAAGCAGCGCAATAGCCCAGACCTTGATGCTGAGCGAGCCTGTGTTGCCGGAATTGGTACCGTTATCGTTATCGGTTTCGTTGTAACTCAGCATCTCCAGCTGTAAGGAAATTACCTGGAAAAATAACAGTCAATGAGGATCACAGTTTATTAGAGGGAGACAGGCAGGAGGATGCTGCTGCTTATAGCCTTTTATACAGGATGAAATTGAAAACATGCGACAACTCTTAAGGGGTCATTTTACTCATCATTATGAACAACTTTCACTATGGGACCAACCCTGAAATCGCGAAAAAAAAAACAGCTGTTCCCTACATTTTGACGCGCTATGCAAACATAAATGTAGGGAACAGCTGTTTTTTTTTTCGCGATTTCAGGGTTGGTCCCATAGTGAAAGTTGTTCATAATGATGAGTAAAATGACCCCTTAAGAGTTGTCGCATGTTTTCAATTTCATCCTGTATATATTTTTTTATATTTTGGGTGGGAAGTTGTCAAATTATACCACGGAGCGGGATACCGTGTCTAACTCTTACTAACTAAAACCCACCCGTGTTCCTTCAGTTGCCTGTATGTTGCCAAGGGCTTCGGCATCCCTTTCGGACTTTCCCGCAACCCCGATAGGCATCGACCCTAGCGAACCTCGTCAGTTGTGCTGACATCTCTTTGAGGCGCGCGTGGAACACAACGCGCCGTCGACCTCCGGGCCTAGTCCTTATCGGACAGCGAGCTACCCATTGCTCACCACCCGCAGGCGCTGCTTATACCCCTAAAGTCTATAGAAAAAGCCTTTATTATTCATAATTACAAAAAAAATACCTTAGGCGTTTGGGGGTATGAGGAACAGGGTGTAAAGTTCACTCATCCACTATAAAAAAGGGAGGATCCTCCAGCCAGATGGGTGTTACGTCTGGCGAGCAACTGCCCAAAAGTTGATTTCGGATAGTCTTGTCTATGTTATTCGCGCGGTCATGTCTTTGCTGCGTAGTTTGTATGTGGTGGTGAAACCGCTACATTACTCCCCTCCGGAGACCGGAGGTCGATAGTGGGCTGAGTCTTGGATCTTGCGATGCTTCACAGTGCCAGCTGTGGTTCCAGTGAGTCGGAACCGGGTGCCGCTCAGTTCACGGTGAGTCGGAACTGTCTGCGGTGGTTGCGGCGATTGTGGTGATTGAAGTGATTGCGGTGATTGAGGTGATTGCGGTGATTGAGGTGATTGTGGTTCCAGTGAGTCGGAACCGGGTGCCGCACAGTTCATGGTGGGTCGGAACTGTCTGCGGTGGTTGCGGCGATTGTAGTGATTGAAGTGATTGCGGTGATTGAGGTGATTGAGGTGGTTGAAGTGATTGCGGTGATTCCCCAGTTAGTCGGGGGTGATGTGGCTGAGGGTGATAACCAGGAATGCGCGTTCGCTGCATGCTGGTGGTCAGGATACCCATTGAAGCCGTGGGTGTTGGCTAGCTGTGTGACTCGCCTCACGATAGGGGTATGAGGAACAGGGTGTAAGGTTCACTCATCCACCATAGAAAAGGGAGGATCTTCCAACCAGACGGGTGTTATGTCTGGCGGGCAACTGCCCGAAAGTTGATTTCGGATAGTCTTATCTATGTTATTCTCGCGGTACACTCTAACTGCGTGATGCAGGCTTTGTGTGACGTCATGTTTTTGCTGCGTAGTTTGTATGTGGCGGTGTAACCGCTACAGGTGAAAATGCCAGGGTTACCCGCGAATATTTTTTTAACTTGCAGGTTAGTTTCAGGTTGTATGTCGACCAAAATATGATTAGCGACCGTAACAAATACATATTTCCACAATTATTATCAATTCTCAATTCTCAATTCTTTATTGCGTACCATAATGTATTATAGTTGGTATGGAAATAATTATATTAGTCACAATTATGGACCCTGTCGGGCATAGCATATAATTATCAAGTAGAAGAGAGGAGGAAGGGCACTGAGTTTTTAATGTGATTCATTTTATTATTAGTTAAGTAGTTAGTAAGTTATACTGTTTTATTAGAATTATAATTATTGTTTTATAAATTATATACATTTATTTATTTAGTAACATTGTAAAAAAAACATATTTATATTTTTTTTAACATATAAAAAAATTATATAAATTGTTTTATTTAATAAAGTATTTGGCTGTCATTTGTGGATCTTTGACAGTCGCTACGAGTCGTCAGAAGCCCGAAAGTCCGACACCAGTCCCACCAAGGGGCATCGTACTACCCAGCAACTGGGTTGTGGAGGTCAGATAGGCAGTCGCTCCATGTAAAATACTGGTATTCAGCTGCAACCGGCAAGACTGGAAGCCGACCCCAAGATAATTGGGAAAAAGGCTAGAAAGATTGATATTAATAGAGTATTTGTAGATACAAATAGATAGGTATGTTGCTTATAATTTATCATTTAAGTATTCGCACTATAGTAGCATTTGCTTATAAGGAAAAACTTCAATTTATTGATAAACATGTTATAGTTATTTAAATTCTTTATTATTTCGGGTAACTTATTATAATTTTTTATGGACATGACATAGGTACTATTGGAGTGCATTTTTAGTCGCGATGTTGGTAAGTTTAATCTATTTTTATGTCTTAAATTAATTTTGGTTTGTATGTCCTCCCTTTTTGTGAAGAATTCTGGGTACTTACGCACGAACTTACAAACTTTAAATATATAGAGACAGGGTAGGGATAAAATCTTTAGTTCCTGAAAGTGGGGTTTACAGCTTTCGGTGGGTTCACTATTTACTAAAATTCTAATTAGTTTTTTTTGTAGGGTAAATAGCGTGGGTGCGTCAGTACTGTTGCCCCATAAGATGACACCGTATTTAAGCCATGCGCGTACGCGTAGTATGTTACTAATGCAGTTTTAAGGTCTGTTGTTTTTTTGATCTCGCGAAGGGCGTAGGAAAATTTAGATATTTTTGCTCTTACTTTTTGAATGTGTGACTTCCAATTTGTGTTTTATATCAATGCTAATGCCTAGTAGGGTGAATTTGTCAACTACTTCTAATTTATTATTTTTAAAGCTAAAGGACATGACCAGTTTTAGCCTTCGAATTCGGGAACATGCGCAGCATTACAACTTTTACACTAAGATTTAAAAATAAAGATCTAATTTATCATGGTTATATTATTCCGACTAAAGCCCAGATTAAATTATCTGAAAAATCAGTATATTAATTGCATCCGTTTCTCTCTTTTATGCACTTCCTGATTTTGACGTTCCATTGTATCTATATTCACCCGGTAACCAAAATAAGCTACACATAATATGGAAAAAAATAAACTAAAAACGAGCTATTTTCGATCAAGTGAATTTTAATGACATGGAATATACATGTTTGTTTATAATTACTTATTTATTGATACGCCTACGGGTTATGTTAGGTTTTATTGACACGTGTGAAGTTCGAACACCATATTTTTTTTAATAATCACTGCGTATATAGGAGTGTTACTTCGTTGACAATGCTTCTGACATTAGCAGACACCTGTGTAGGGAGGGACCAAAGGGGTAGTAGTTTTTTTCATAAAATTGATAATTCAATCGATTCGAGTCAAAGCATGAAAAATCGATTCACATAAAATGGATTTTGAATTGATATTTTCTTTGACCGTTTTGAATGTACTTATATTTAATTTGGATGAATAATAACATAACACCTTCATTTCGCCAGTCCCGTGTAATGCGGGGCGAGCGTTTTACCATTAACCGGATACAAATCCGGACTCCGGGCTGCTATTGAGAAATTCCAGATGGAAAAACCCAATAACACTTTGCCCGACCCGGGAATCGCACCCAGGACCTCATGCTCAGCTGTAGCGCTTGCCACCACTAGACCAACGAGGCAGTCAAATGTTTTCGAATTGTATGTGTTAGGTTCGAGAAAAAAGCAATTGACACTTTATCGATTTCAGATCGCCATTCACCATCCCTACTTGCACATTCAATCTTGGCGTCACGTCAGGTATAATTATATATTATATCTGTACTTTTTATGGTGTACATAATAAAGAATCTTCTATCTATCTATCATTGCAGTTCGCGACCCACGTTGTGTTTACGCGTTCGTAGTGTACTGTGCGATTATTGTGTTCTATTTCTACGCCCCTAAGACGACCCACTGACCACGACCATTGCTATTCTTTACGGACTGACATCTTCAAAACCCGATTACCATTGCTATTCATAAAGGATTCATCTGTTTTGCTCTACGATTCGAATAAACGGATATTATGATGAGGTGCCTAAACTATGGCATATCTGTAAGGCGGGTTAAAAGGCATATTATGAAGATTTATCAGGGAAATGGTGTTGTTATTTTCTTGTCAAAACCCATTTTCCCTCAAGAATCTAGGACAGCCGCTCGGTTAGTATTGAAGTATCCAGATCCCTAGGTGCAGGACGTCACCGCTGCTTGGACTGGGATAGCTTTACAACCTGCATAATCTACGCGTCCAGCGATCACGCCCGTCCGGCACAGTTCGTCTTTCCTACATATTTTATTTTATTAAAGAATATTAAAATAATTAATTCGTTCAAATAATAGTTTTATTTAAATCCTCATGCCTTCACAAATAATAATAACAATAGCCTTATTTTTATTTCCCGAGCCACGTAGAGCCTAGTTGTAGTCAATAGCTGACTGTAACTCTTAATTGGGTTGGCTCGGCCGGGGAGGTACCACACTCTTACAGAATACCAACGTAAAGTACCAACATTATGTTGCTCCGCTTCGAATAGTGAGTGAGAGAATCGGAAGCCCAGGGTTTGGGGTGGGAAAAGGGTGGCAGCGCATCGGCAGTAACCCTGGTGTTGTAGACTTCTATAGGCGGCGGTTATTGCTTATTAACATCAGGTGATCAGCATGCTAGTTGGCGCCCTTGATGGTATAAAAAAAAACCTAGCGCCTCGATGGATGGCGTGTCGAATAGTAGAAAATCATTCTTTATTTCGATTACCACAACGCCTAGCGCCATCTCTTAACGAAAAGCAGAGCTATTTAGTGAAAACTTATCTTTATTTTTCTGTTTCCTGATCTTTTGGAGTCGTGAAAGTTTTTTACCTGTAAACTGTAGAATACAACAATTGCAAAAATAAAACAATTTTTGCTGCACATTGATTTTTAACTCGATTACCACAACGCCTAGCGCCATCTCTTAACGAAAAGCAGAGCTATTTAGTGAAAACTTATCTTTATTTTTCTCAGTTTCCTGATCTTTAGGAGTCGTGAAAGTTTTTTACCTGTAAACTGTAGAATACAACAATTGCAAAAATAAAACAATTTTTGCTGCACATTGATTTTTACACCTAAGCAGGCGCCCATCGCCCCACTGGTCATGTCCTTTATATTTATTGGGATTTTTTGCCGAGGGTGGAATGAAATTATTTTAGTTTTATTGAAGTTAGACCTCTGCTGAAGTGTCAAAGACCAGGTTTGAGCACCATTATGTGAGAATGGGGAGAATACACATGTCCATAATTCTCCGTTTGAGACATAGTGGTAGATCTCCTTTTAGAAGATCTTTCATTGACCAATAGCTCCTCCAGGCGCTTTCGGTGCGTCGAGCAACTTCTTTGTCTTGTCGCGCCTGGAAGGAGACTACTTGACCCAGGTAGATATAGTCTTGGACATATGCAATCTCCTCACCCTCAATGAATAGTCTCCTTTTGGTGCTGTTTGTCATTAATTTGGTCTTTGACATGTTCATCCTAAGATCAATCTCGAGGCTTGCCTTGTTTAAGTCTACGAGCATGTTACCCAACTCAGCCGCTGATGAGGAAAAAAGTACAATGTCATCGGCGAAGCGGAGGTTTGATAATCTCTTTTCACCGATGACTAATCCCTTGTCTGTCCAAGTTTGTGCCAAAGTTTTGAAGGCTTCCTCAAGAGTGGCAGTAATAAGCTTAGGGGACAACGGGTCTCCTTGCTTAACTCCTCTTTTAATTGGAAAGAGCGGCCCAGTGGTGTTAATTTTCATTGATGCTGTGCTATTTCTGTATATTGTCCTAAGTAAATTGATGTAGGTGGGTTCTATATCTTGGTTAGCCAGAGCGTTAAAAAGTGAATCGTGGTTGATGCTGTCAAAGGCCTTTGCGTAATCGACGAATGCCAGATACAACGGTGTTTTAAATTCTGTACACTTTTCAATGAGTTGGTTTAGAGCATGCAGGTGGTCGGTGGTGGAGAAGCCTCGTCTGAATCCAGCCTGTTCAGGTGGTTGATGGGAATCTAGTTGTTGTGAGATGCGGTTTTCAATAACTTTCACAAACGCTTTATATAAATGTGACACAAGGCTAATAGGGCGGTAGTTATTGATATCAGTTTTGTCGCCTTTTTTGTGTAGTAAGATTACGAGGGAGTGGCAAAATGTTGAGGACCTTTGACACTTCAGCAGAGGTCTAAGCTCGAGGTTTGCCAGCGAGCCATGGAGCGCAGTTTACTAGGGGTCCGAATATCGGATCGTATAAGGAACACAACACTGCGCGCCAAAACCAAGATCACGGACGTTACCCAGAAAGCCGCTAAGCTTAAGTGGGACTGGGCCGGACATGTCTACCGCATGTCAGATGACAAATGGGCTAAGAGAACCACCGATTGGGTCCCACTAAACGCACGACGACATCGTGGCAGGCCGAGACGAAGATGGCGGGACGAGCTTGACTCTTACCGAAAGGACTGGCCGATACTAGCCACAGACAGAATTGTGTGGAAGAGGGAGAGGGAGGCCTTTGCCCTGCAGTGGGACAATACAGGCTAATTAATAATAAAAAAAAATATTGAAGTTAATCTCTAGATTGTGTTCAGTCATCCAATTTACTGTAGAGTCTAGTATGGAATTTAATTTATCGTTTAAATATGTGTTATTTTCGCATGAGGTGAGTATAGATATGTCATCCGCAAACAGCAACATGGCTCATTTATATTATTAGGAAGGTCATTTACGTAAACAAGAAATAAGAAACACTCTATTACGCTTCCTTGCGGGATTGAGGCGGTGATTTGTTTGCTGTCGGATCTGATTAATTCTATTTCATTGTTGCTGTTGTTGTAATGTTCGATTTCAACTATTTGTTCCCTATGTTTCAATTAAGACACAAACCAGTCATAACATTTTCCGCGGAGTCCTATACTGTATAGTTTATTTAATAATATTTCAAATTGTACTTTATCGTATGCTTTAGTCATTTATCAAGCAGAAGTCCTACCGCGTACTTCTTATCATTAATGATATCAAGGGCTTTTTGAATATATTTGTAAACGGCCAAGATAGTGGAACGGTTTTTTCGGAAACCATTTTGGCAGTCATTAAAAATATTATATTTTTCACAAAACGCATAAACTCGATTACACATGGCTTTTTCGAATATTTTGGAAGCTGTTGGTAAGAGGGCAATGGGGCGGTAATTATTCGGATCAGTTTTAGAATTCTTTTTGTGAATAGGTTTTATAAGAGCTTTTTTCAAGAGATTGGGGAAAATTCCTTCTTCAAATGATTGGTTTAATAATTTATAAAATAGTAAGGTCAATTCATCTGCACATTGTCTAAATAAGGTAGGTGGAAGTTCATCGACGCCGTGACTTTTTTTATTTTTCAAGTTTTTTATTAATGTGTATCATTAGAATTATCAATACTACTCTCCTATACATAAACATAAACTCACGCCTCCTTTCATGGGGGTAGGCAGAATCTACAGAACGTCACTACGATCTTTACGTCCAATTCTTTACTCTGTCTGTATTCTATAAGTTCTGTAACAACCCGTTACTGAATAATGGCTCAGTTTTCAAAAGTCAAATAATTTTTAGGTGAAGATTATAGACAGTTTGACATATTTTACGAGTATTCACAAAAGCTGTCAATCTGCAATTTTTATTAATCTAATCTATCTTCTATATACGAGTATATATAAAAGGAGAAACTGACTGATTCACTGACTGACATATCAACGCACAGCCGAAACTACTGGGACTAGGAACGTGAAATTTTCCACACAGCTTCCTTTAATAATGTAGGGGAGCACTAAGAAGGGGTTTTTGAAAATTCGACTTTTAAGGGGGTGAAAAGGGGGGATTTCGATTGTATGCAAAATCTTATTCCTTGAGTTAATAGACTTGAAACATGGCACGAATACTTACCTAAGTAAATCATAAAGTTTGTCATTTTAAGTTTTTCTAAGCTACCCCCTAAACGGGGATTTGGGGGTGTCAAAGTTTGTATGAAAAAAAATTTACGCAAGGTCCGAATAACTCGAAACTCAGTATTTATACTTAAAATCGAAAATAAAGAATAATGCGTATCAAGGTTTTTCGGAAATAACCCCTAACGAGGTGAAAAGGGTTAAAATATTTTAATGACGGCTGCGATTTACTCATTTTTCATCATGGGTGTCGTTTTCGTAGTTTTCGATAGTGCTAAAGCCGATAGTGAGGTCAAAATATAAATCCAAGATGGCGGCTGCGAAAGTTTTCTTATTTTTTGTCATGGGAGTCGTTTTCGTAGTTTTCGATGGTGCTAAAGCCGATAATGAGGTCAAAATGTAAATCCAAGATGGCGGCTGCGAATTCTTTTTTATTTTTCGTCATTGGCGTCGTTTTCGTAGTTTTCAAGGGTGCTAAAGCCGATAGTGACGTCAAAAAGTAAATCCAAGATGGCGGCTGTGAATATTTTCAAATTTTTCGTCATGGGTGTCGTTTTCGTAGTTTTGGATAGTGCTAAAGCCGATAGTGAGGTCAAAATGTAAATCTAAGATGGAGGCTGTGAATTCTTTTTTTATTTTTCGTCATTGGTGTCGTTTTCGAAGTTTTCAAGGGTACTAAAGCCGATATTAACGGCAAAAAGTTAATCCAAGATGGCGGATGTGAATATTTAAAAAAAAATCGATATGGGTGTCGTTTACATAGACTTCTAATGTGCTTAAGCCGAAAAGGAGGTCTAAATGTAAATCCAAGATGGCGGCTGCGACAAATTTGTCATTTTTCGTCATGGGTGTCGCTTTCGTAGTTTTTGAGGGTGCTAAAGCCGATAGAGAGTACTTCGTACGAATCTTAGTAATAAATGGGGATTATCAATAATTGGGGGAAAGATTTTTTATGCGAGGTCTGATTTACTCGAAACTCAGTATTTATACTTAAAACCGAAAACAAAGAATAACGTGTATCAATATTTTTCGGAAACAACCCCTACCGGGATAAAAAGGGTTGAAATATTTTATTTGCATCGCACTGACCTATATCAAGATACACGCAACGACATCTATTTTTTGGAATTTGCTATTCACAATTGGGCCCGATAGGTGACGCTGCAATCGAAGTTCAGGACGGTATTCTGTTCATGACACGTACACAATTTCTGAGCAGTACCTAAACTAACCTAACAAAAAGTACTAGGGTTTCAGGAATTCACGATATAGTATTTCAATCATTAAACAATCAATCTGCCTAGCCTTTTCCCAATTATGTTAGAGTCGGCTTCCCGTGTAACCGGATGCAGCTGAATACTATTATTTTACATGGAGCGACTGCCTATCTGACCTCCACAACCGAGTTACTGGGTAATACGATACCCTTTGGTAAGACTGGTCGTCAGACTTTCGGGCTTCTGACGACCCGTAACAACTGTCAAAGATCCATGAATGGCAGCCGGGACCAACGGCTTAACATGCTTTCCGAGGCATGGAGGAGTCTCGGTATGTCAAGATGGTCACCCATCCACAGACCATCCACGGCAACCGTAGCTTAACCTGATGGGTCGACCCGTGCGGCTGTTATTACTTAGTTTCCAGCTCCTCTACAATTCTTCTCTCAATTTCTATCAATTCATCAATTTCTATCATTAGACATCGTGCACTATTTCTGAACAGTAACCTAACAAAAAGTACAATCATTACGTTATGCTACTAATAGGATTTGGCGATTTGGATTTAGGCGACAGATAGTTTATAACCTGGACAAAGAATGCTTTTTATCCCGGTAGTACGTTTCCTTGGTTTTCCAACATTCACGCGAGCGAAGCCGCGGGGAAAAGCTAGTCAGTTATAAGTTAACTGATAAATGAAAAATCGGTCCTTATGTCTCACTTAAACGATGAACTTTCTTCCTGTGGCATACTATCTATACATTTATAATAAAATCGTAGCAAAGTCAAAACTGTACATTGAATATTTTTGACAAAAAGTAATTGCTACGATCGTCTGGGATCGATTCTAACGCCGATAATATATTTTTTAGAATTTTTGTTTGTTTGTCTGTATGTATGTTTCAACATCACGCAAATTCTACTGGACAGATTCTGTTATATGTTTGCATAGATAATCTCTATAAGTCTGGTCAACTGGTAAGGTATAAACTATCACGCCATTTGCTATGGGGGATGAGCAATATTACATTATGTTCGTATTCTTCGTTCCAGCATCACGCAAATTGTACTGGACAGATTCTGTTATAATTTTGCATAGACATTTCCTATAAGTCTGGTCAAACTGTAGAGTATAAACTATCACGCTATTTGCTATGGGGGATGAGCAATATTACATTATGTTCGTATTTTTCTCCGCAAATTGTCAAAGGACGAAGGATATTATAGATAGTTATCGATTAAACTTTTTAAATGATTATCATCACGCTATATTATGTACCTTTATGGACTAAGCAGTCAGTCATGAAATATACAAGAACGGCTATTTTAGCTTATTGTCAACAAAGCAAATAGCTAAGCGTTTATTCGATTGCTTTGCAAGCCGCAGTATGTAAGTTCGGGATCCCATCTATTGCTTTTTTTGTGAATCAATTTTTTTAGATTTTGTAATAAGTACGGTTTTGTTTGTTTTTTAATTTTTTATTATGTATATAATGAAATGTAAAAAAAGGGAATAAAATGTTCGGAAAATATATTATAATTCACTAAAAAAGAAAAACTTCGTAATCTATGGGAAACCACTACGTCACAAGATCTTTACAGTCACAAAACACTCAAGGTAGTGTTCTGATCATTTAAGAGCTAAAGACTATAAGAATAAAAGGATATTTGACAGGTTATAGAATAAACCTCACGTAAAAACACAATATTTTTAGTGCTATTTACATTTAAAAGCATATTTTAAAGTAGTTCAATATCGCAAAAACAAAATAATGCATGAGATACTAAATACGCCGTATTTATGCATGTATTTAATCTTTTGGTATCAAGAATAAAATTATTAAGCCGAAAAATATGGAAAATCGTTGATGCTCGCCTTTTACAGTTTACTTAAATACACTTCTCATCAGAAAAATCGAAACACCTTGCAAGTTTATGTTTTTTAAAGATTATCAGAAAAATGTGTATGTTTAAGAATACATTTAAAATGTCATTTAAAAGTGAATAATATGAGGTTTTCAAATCCTAATGTTAATGTTCTAAATTCAAATTAAATTTTCATAGGTTTTGGATTTTGTTTAACAAGTAACTTTTACCCTGTATGGAGTAGATATTCAGAAGGAAATTGATAAAACAACACACGTAAATGAAAAAAAAACTAAGAAACGTTTATTTAATAACTTGTATTCCCTCTCCGAGCTCTTATTACTGCTTCATGATGCTGCTCTTATTAATGTCGTGGCATGCCATTCCATTCCTCTTGGATTGCACTTTTCAGCTGGCTAAGTATTTCTGGGGCAGGATCTCTTGCACGAATTCGTCTCTATAATTCATCCTATAGATGTTCAATCGGATTCATATCCAGGTTTCTTGCTGGCCACTCCATAACGGAGATACCGACTTCGGTAACATAATCTCGTACGACGCTCGCGGTGTGAGCCCAAGCATTGTCGTGCATGAATATGAAACCGTTGCCAATAAAATATGCATAGGGCATCACGTGAGGCTTAAGACACTATTCGATGTACCGATGCCTGTTTAGTGCAGGCAGACGTGGCCCAGACACAAAGACAAGCTCTGTCTTAGCTTCGGCGCTGATTCTTCTCTAAACCGTCCACGAACCGCCACCATAGCTGACCTTTTCTTCAATGCAGCATTGTGCAAAGCATTCTCCATCTCTTCTGTAGACCTTGTTCCTTCCGTCGTTACCATACAGCATAATTTTACACTCATCAGAAAAGAGGACTTTGTTCCACTGGAGATATGACCAATTTAGGTGCTCACATGCAAAGTTAAGGAAAGAAAAGAAAGAAAGAAAAATAGGTTTATTCATCACAGAAATACGTGCATAAAAAAGACATGAATAAACAAAATAGAGAACAGAAATAGTGCACGTCATGACTGTGATAAGAAGGCTTCCACTCAGCATAATGCTGTGCTATGGGGGACCCACAGCACAGCGCTGATGGAACGGCGCGGCGGTTCCTAAGGCGCGTTCTTCGATGGTCTGCAGTTAATTTCGGCCCATTTGCTGGCTTGTGCGGTACCAGTCCACGTTACTTCAACCTTCTTGTAATTGTAGAGTTACTTACAGCCCACCCTACGTACAACATGAAGCTGCTGCTGCAGTTGAAAAGCATTAAGGTGTCGATTTCGTAAAGAAGTTGTTACAATAAATCGATCATCTCGCTCAGAAGTGACCCGATTCCTACCAGATCCTGAACGGCGTGTGAACAAATCAGTCTCCCGATAGCGTTTGTAGACTCTATGAACAGACGACAGGCTTAATGCAATCTTTCAGCCACAACACGCTGACTAAGTCCAGAATCCAGCAATGCCACCACTTGGGCGGCTCCTGCGGGCGAAGTATCCATATATGTTTTAGAAAAAAAAAACTTTTTCAGATGTCCCAAATTCACAGTAAACACACAGTATACAGAACACAGAACAAAAAGTTTTAAGATAAGCGCTAATTTTTAGTTTTCAAAGGTGAAATGTACTCCAACTCTAAACACACATTTGTCTCAAAACAGTGAATCATTTAATTTATAAGACAAACAAATGATATTCTAATTTTGAATTTTTTTCATGGAATGAGAATTCTTTTTTTGTTAAATTAGGACACAAACCATAAAAACGGAAGTGTTTCGATTTTTCTGATGAGAAGTGTATTTCACGACTCCGTATCAAAGTTGCGACAAACAAAGGCGCGACAAATGCTAGGGCGACAGTACGAAAGGTCGACCATCAGCGGTGCGACAGAACATCAGCTCGACGAACGTTAGCGCGACAGATTGTTTTCACGACAAACGATGGCACGACGAAACTTTTGATCGACGAACGTTATTGCGACTGATTGTTTTCACGACCATCGATGGGACGACGAAACTTTTGATCGACGAACGATAGCGCGACACAATTTTCGCTCGGCAAACCAAAGCACGACAAACATTTCTATAATATTTTGTTGCTAATAGCAGATAACAAAAAAATGTGAAGTACTAAGTACTTTCGTTTTTAATGTTTTTATTGGCAATATTCTTTATTGTCAATGTTAAATGACTGCAGTGCGCGAGTGCAATTACGAGCAAGGTAGGCGAAAACCATGTATTAAAGAACCTAAAACTTTACATTTTTTTTCTTATCTGCTATTAGCAACAAAATAATATACAAATGTTTGTCGTGCTTTAGTTTGTCGAGCGAAAATTGTGTCGCGCTATCGTTCGTCGATCAAAAGTTTCGTCGTCCCATCGATGGTCGTGAAAACAATCAGTCGCAATAACGTTCGTCGATCAAAAGCTTCGTCGTGCCATCGTTTGTCGTGAAAACAATCTGTCGCGCTAACGTTCGTCGAGCTGATGTTCTGTCGCACCACTGATGGTCGACCTATCGTACTGTCGCCCTAGCATTTGTCGCGCCTTTGTTTGTCGCAACTTTGATACGGAGTCGTATTTCACAAAGTCAGTTATTGCAATTTAAACCTTATGATTAACGTTATATCGGCGATAATACAGGACTTCGCGAAATAAATTAACTATACCTGGTGTTTATATATACTTATGTATTAATTCCTTGCTTGAACTGCTTCCTCAGCGTTGCGTAAGATTGTCTATTGAGACGGCGCACGTGAAAAGATTACCTATCTGGAAAGACTTCGGGGAGACCTTCACCAGCTCAAAAAAACTAGCTTAATTTTAGACTTTACACACAGATTTTGACAGCAGATTTGTCCTAGCGATTTTAAAATCCGTGTGTGTTTCCTGGTGAAAAAACAGCGCACGCCATCCATGTTTAAGATTCCCATCGATTTAGAGAGCAACGAAACGTTGTTTATGGGGTGTCTCGCAACAGTTACAAGGGAGGGATGCGTGCTTAGGGTTTGCGCTTCATCGTATGGGATAAAAAAATTAAATTTAAAATTTAAAAAACCCCCGACACAAACAAAATCCAAAGTTATAAAAATAAAAGGCTCTTTAAGTTTAATATAATTTGTAGATAATATTTTCACATCGCGTCGGGGGACGGCGAATGAAAAATTGAAAATATATTTTCTACAATAGCATGCCATCCCCCGTTTTCTACAAATTTTTAATTTAACTTTTATTTCCTGCTTTTTAAACTTTATATACGTATTATATTAGTACATACGCTACGATCGACAGGTGCCTCGCTTATATCGCTATACGTACGCTATACGTTTCCCACAGTAAAGTTAGTTACTAATTTACCCTGTTTTTTTTGCTTCTCCATTATCAGACCCTGATAAATATATATCGACGGGTTCCGGGCTATTTGTATTAACCGACATTTTTTAAACTTTACACCAGAGCAATTTAAAGTTTCGATTTTTAGAAAAAAAATAATAACTTTAGCAAATCGCATTATTTTTTTAAAAAGAAGGATATTATTGTTTTTATAACATATTCCCCATAATCAGATTTTTTTTTTTCTAATATTCCTATTTTTAACGAAGATAAATGTCGCTTAATACAAAATGACCCATATTTTACTTTATTTCGTTCCAGGCTAAATGACTTAACCCCCTATGATTATTGTTTCTTATTCCAGGCTAAATGACTAAACCGCCTAGGTTTATTATTTCTTGTCCCAAGCTAAATGACTTAACCGCCTAGGTTTATTATTTCTTGTTCCAAGCTAAATGACTTAACCGCCTAGGCATGCAAATAATGGCTGTAAGCTAAGTGCTTTAATCAAAGAGTTGGTCATATTTCAAACCTAAGCTAATTGATTTAAATACCATATCTGAAACTTATTAATCTAAGGCTAATTAGTTTATGCGACTGATTTTTTTTTAAATAAATTGTTTGTAATCATACTTGAATAATGAAGTTTGAACATTGATAAATTAAAAGGTACATACATAGGGTGTACCTACCTATCTTGCCACGTGCTTTTAAAAACACAAGTAACTCGCTCTTTTCAGCATTATACCTGAGTCCTTGAGCCACCACATAACTCTCACAAATTCGCAGAAGGCACCTGAGAGCACTGATCGAAGGACTCAGCAACATCATATCGTCCGCGTAGCTGATATTATTAATACAAAGCCCATCAATGTGACACCCGACATTTGTGTTGCTGAGTTCAACGATCAGCTGATTTATGTACAAATTAAAGAGGCGAGGTGAGGTAATTCCCCCCTGCCTCACCCCGCATTTCAATCGGTACTCCTCAGATAGTACCCCCGACCACTTTACATGGTTAGTCTGGTTTTGATACCAGTACCTGAGCAAAGATGTTACTGCACTGTCTACATCAGTTTCCCGGTACAGCTTATCCCATAGAATGTCATAAGACACCAAATCAAATGTCTTTGATAAATCGAGGAAGCAAGCATTGACCGGTGTCTTCCTATCTGCATAGTACTGGACGGTCCGCTTGAGACACAAAATGGCAGTTTCTGTCGATAGACCGGGCCTAAAGCCAAATTGTGCGTCATGCAATTTTATGGGACTGACCATATGTGTATCAAACAGACAGTCCAGCACCTTAGCTGTAATAGTAGCCAGGGAAATTGGCCTATAATTCGACAGATCTGCCACATTCCCCGTTTTATTCTTCACTATCGGGACAACTATGGTTTTCATAAGATCATTCGGTAGGTAGGAGTGTTTTAAGCACAACGAATTAAACATAGCCAACACCCTCGGCAAGTGAACACCCGCATACCGTAGGTGTTCAACGCTGAGGTGATCATGTCCCGGAGACTTACCCCTTACCATGTTTTTGATGACATTTGCAACTTCTCTGCCAGAGAACAGTAATGGGGAAGTCCTCTCAGCGCTGGACACACACGGTGACGCAGAAGAACTTAGGTTCCGTGGCGGATCAACTTGGTAGTGATTCATGAACATGTTCGCTATAGACAAGGGGTGGCAATTACCTGCCACGCTCACAGGGAGGCCCTGCTTGGGGTTCATATTATTAGTATTTTTCCAAAATTTGCTGAAATCCTTTTTCTTATGATGTTTGGCTATTATGTCCATCTTGATTTGCATTTGATTATTACGACAACATTTTATTTTAGATTTAAAAACTTTTCGAGTTTCCCGCATTTTATCAAAGACTTTCCCTGAAATCGGATTCCCACATAAACACCACATTTGAAACGCGAGCCGAGCCTCGCTGTGAGCGGATTTAACATGTTTATTCCACCCTGTCAAAGGTTTGTACTTATTTTTCTTAATAAATATACAACTACGTTTAGCAGACATTGTCAATATACTAATTATGTTCCTGTACATATCATCTAAAATAGATCTGTGATTTAGGTCCCCACAGGTTGATTCCGCACAGCTACATAATTCCGGGGGAAAATCTATTTTACGCAAAGTGGAGTGACATAACTCTTCATACAATTTTATTTGGTTTAAGTCCCTTTCCCCCCATAAAACATTGTTTACACTCGCATTCGGTAGTACAGTACAATATTAGGTTCAATTATTTTTAAATCACAGTCCATTTGTAAAGGCAAATGATCAGAACAAAAACTATCATGCAATATTGTGCGACGCGCGGCTTCAGTCACGAGTGTCACGACGTAATGGTCGAGCCACCGTTTGCACCCGTGCGCTTCACTCACAAAAGTAAACGAATCTAGCGGTAGGAGTTCAATATCCGCGCAAGTTCAATATTGTTCATTACAAAATTTTAACAACTCATGGCTAAACAATTCATTACTATGCGCATTGTAGTCTCCTAACATAAACACAGATTGGATATTCCTATCTTCTATAGGTAATTGCATTCATTTCACTTAAGCTGTCCGTAAATTCAATTAAGTTATCATTACAGTCAGTAGGTATATAAACCGAAAATACTAGTATTTCTTGTTCACACAATTGCACTGTTATAGCTGTAAGATGAACACTATTGCAAGGTACAACAGACACCGATGAAAATAAACTTTTCCTCCACAGCAGTGCTACTCCTCCGTAAGGTCTCTCTCGAAGTACACCAACCGATGTATCTACCGCAGAGGTCCCGGTGAAAGCAAAATCGTCATGTATACTGCCAAGAAATGCCAAGTCGTGAGGCATCAACCAAGTTTCTTGCAAAGCTATTATGTCACCCGATATACACAGCCGCCTTATTATGCGGCTGTGTGTATCGGGTGACATAATAATGTTTAATTCGTTGTGCTTAAAACACTCCTACCTACCGAATGATCTTATGAAAACCATAGTTGTCCCGATAGTGAAGAATAAAACGGGGAATGTGGCAGATCTGTCGAATTATAGGCCAATTTCCCTGGCTACTATTACAGCAAAGGTGCTGGACTGTCTGTTTGATACACATATGGCCAGTCCCATAAAATTGCATGACGCACAATTTGGCTTTAGGCCCGGTCTATCGACAGAAACTGCCATTTTGTGTCTCAAGCGGACCGTCCAGTACTATGCAGATAGGAAGACACCGGTCAATGCTTGCTTCCTCGATTTATCGAAGACATTTGACCTGGTGTCTTATGACATTCTATGGGATAAGCTGTACCGGGAAACTGATGTAGACAGTGCAGTAACATCTTTGCTCAGGTACTGGTATCAAAACCAGACTAACCATGTAAAGTGGTCGGGGGTACTATCTGAGGAGTACCGATTGAAATGCGGGGTGAGGCAGGGGGGAATAACCTCACCTCGCCTCTTTAATTTGTACATAAATCAGCTGATCGTTGAACTCAGCAACACAAATGTCGGGTGTCACATTGATGGGCTTTGTATTAATCAGCTACGCGGACGATATAAAATTTTGATTGTATGTGTATACTATTCTTAGTCCGTTTAAGATAAACTGTTTGAAGTACTAGAACTATACTTTTGTTAGAACTGAAACGACACTGCAAATCAAATATTGAATAAAAAAAATAGGTTTAACCATAATCTTTAAATGTTTACTGTTGAAATCCTAAATAATTCATGCGACCGACATATCATTCTCTGCAAGCTAAATGGTTGAAGTGACAACATCTAACATTTCATGTACAGAGCAAAATGTATGGATCGACACTGGCTATGAATTTAACAAAGAGGCTAAATGTATTAAACGACATTCTTGTATATTTATAAGGTAAAGCTAATTGTATTAAACGACACTGGATAAGAATTTAACAAAGAGGCTAATTGTATGAAGCCACATTTCTATATATTTATAAAGCCAGGCTAAATGCTTTAACGTACGTTGCCTGTAAATTGTTGCTCCAGGAAAAAAAGTTTAAACGACTGCCTGGTATTTGGTAGTTAGCTTAAGTACACAGTTCCTAAATTTGTCAATATTTTGTGTCGCTTCATACATTGCAGTCCAAAATGGGCCCAAAAATGCGGTTGTATTAAGCGACAAAAAAGTGCTCCGATCGTCACCAAACCCAGCTCAAATGACGCAGAAAAATTCGCTGATTCCAAATATGTATAAAAGTCTATATCGCTCAGAGTGTCGCTTAATACAATTAGCCCGGAACCCGTCGATATCTATAACCTATTCATTGAGACCATTCCAATGAGCCCAAACACAATACCACTGCTGTAAGTTGGTGAGGAGTTGGGTATCCTGCAAATACCAGGTAATGCTGCAGCATCAGTTCAAGGTTACTATGTTATTCTAATACCATTGAAGTAACAAATTACCAAATTTAGACTCAATCAGACCTGTGGAAGATGCTCAAATCCATTCATCAATTAGAAAAAACCTGATATTCTTCAAACGGCTGACTAGATTTTTTTCAATCATAGCTAAGAACACTCCCGATCAAGCCACCTTTCAAACAAAACAAAAAAAAATCTAAATCGGTTCAACCGTTTGGGAGCTACAATGCCACAGACAGATACACAGATACACAGATACACAGATACACAGATACACAGATACACAGACACACAGATACACGTTAAACTTATAACACCCCTTCGTTTTCCGTCGGGGGTTAAAAAATAAATGCATTATGGCAAATAGTAAAGCAGTGGAAGCTGTAAACTAGAGATGAGAATATTGGTTGAAATTGTTTATTGGTTAATGGTTAATGGTTAAATAAAAATATCGATATTTTTATTGGTTGAAAATATTAGTTAATATTTTTATTCAAGTATCTGCAACATGTTGAAAAGTTGAATATTCTATTAACTAATGCATGTTGAAATTGTTAAGTTAAACTTCCCTTCATACTTTAACAGGCTTAGGAGACTAGCATTTATCTCGATTAGATAATCGAATATTTTTAACAAGTGCTACAAGTTGCGACTTTTTCCACCCCCACGATCCTATCGAAATGGTTCCACGTATCATTATTTCGTCTCGGCATTTTGTAAAACAAAAAAAACAACAACAACGCAACGACGCGACTTTGTTATTTGAGTAAAATATCAAAACTAACTAATAAAATAAACTTATATCAAAAATCAACCATTAACCGACCGAAATATTGGTTAAAAATATCAACAACTTTCTTTAGAATAAAATATCCCCAACAGTAAATGTGTTTTAGCGTAACAAAGATAGAACATACAATTGAATGCACGTAACGGAATAAATATTTCTACGACACTGACGACACTGCGTTGCCGCTCCGAAGGTCAACCCGAGCGAGCGAGAGACAGCGCGTTGTTCGAGCGAGACAGAGAAATATTCGTCCTTGCCAATTTTGCGCCGAAGAAGTTGATATGATATTTTTATTCGTTAATGTTAATTTTATTTATTGAATATCATGGTTAATTTTAAATATTAGTTAAATTTAATGGTTGATGGTTATATTCATCATCTCTACTGTAAACAGGACCCTGCAGGACATACGCATTAATCAAGACATGATGGGTGGTGTCACAGTTCTGTCTGACTAGGTGAATTATTCGTTGAAAAGGTTAACTCTATGGTCAAGAGTTCATAGACTGCGCTTGATCATCAACATGCGAGCTCGGCTTGGCGGGAATTCACGTTCTCAAGAATTCTCCGATGCTCTTTTAAAAGTTGGTGAACGCACTCTACCAGAGGAGAGTGGCCAGTTGGCCCTATCAGAGACTCTTGGTAGAGTAGTTCCCACTTTAGAAGATCTGATTCGTCTGGTATACGGGGACAGCAGTCGAATACCGTACCCAGAGAATTCTTGGGCGTATTTCCATTTAAACACGAAAATGATCAAGCTGCAGCAATCAACCACAGTATTCTCTCGCATTCTAAGGGAGCGAAGTGATATACACCTCCATTAGTATTATGTGGAGGAAGATGATGCCGCACATTCATCATCATCATCATCATAATCAGCCTATTAATGTTCCCACTGCTGGGACACAGGCCTCCTCTCTGTGAGAGGGAGTGGGCCGTAATCTACCACGCGGACCCAGTGCGGGTTGGTAGATGTCACATGTCTTCGAATTTTTGGTTCTAAGACTTGCCGGTTTCCTCACGATGTTTTCCTTCACCGTTTTGAGAGCAGTGGTGATGAAATTATTTACACAAAGTAAAGCGCCTGCTTGGATTCGAACCCACAACCTACAACTTGTAAGTCGGGGCCGTTACCACTGGGCCACCACTGCTCTTGCCGCGCATTACCCCGTAGAATTTCTAAATTAGCTAAAGGCTTTCGGCTCACATCATCCAGCTGAAGGTCGGTGTCCCGATCATGCTCCTTCGGAACTTAACTCCGCCGAAGTTGTGTAACGGAACCCGGCTCAAAACCGTGTCTTTGCAGAGAAACGTCATCGAGCCGGAAATCCTAACAAGTTGTTGCATTGGCGAGACAGTGTTTATACCGCGTATACCACTAATTCCCCTGAATTACCAGTTAAGGCGCGTGCAGTTCCCTGTGAGCGTATGCTTTGCGATGATTATCAACAAGTCACAGGGGCAGGCGCTGAAGGCTAAAGGCTGCGGGTGTGGACCTCAGGACAAGCTGCTTGTCACATGGACAACTGTACGTCCCTTGCTCCCGAATCACCAGTCCTCTCTGTATATTTTGGCTGCTGAGAACAAAACTACGAACGCAGTATACAGGGAAGTTTTATAAAAATGTGGCTGTTATTGTAGTATATTGTGGTGTCTTACGACTTCCACGTGAACGAAGTCGCGGGCAGAAGCTAGTAGTACTATAAAATTGAAGCAACAAATGACTTGCAAACCGACTAAACACTGTTTAGACGGTACAACTTTTGTTGGTACTTCAACTTATAGTTATACCACAGGCCATTTAATTGCAATGTGTAAATCAGGCTTTAGTTTAAATTCCTGCTTACCTTATCGTTGATCCAATTGGTATAACTGGCAACCCTGGTGTAGATCACCGGGTATATGGGATGCGCGCACCTGAAGCCCACTGCTGTAACGCCTACGACATAGTCGTAGTAGATCAGCGGCGACCCGGAGTCACCTTTGCACGAGCCCTTGCCTGAAACACAAGGGACACTGCAATTCAGCCGCTTAGAGAGTGCGTTCCTGACAGGTCGTGATCGAAAGGACGATTTAACTTTGAAGTGGCGAAGAATTTTCGATAAAAATAATATCATTTATGTTTGTCCTAATAAAGAGTAATATCATTAAAAATGAAGAAATGAAAAAAAATTAATGATGTTTCATTAAGAATGATCTCGGAGAGGCCAGAGTCTGCAGTGTTAGGTAGGTTCATCCAGCTTCACGTGATGAGATGACATTTAATTACAATATGACATACCAATTTTTTTTTTTTTTTTGACATGAGTGATTTTATTATTTTTGTATTTTTGAATTTTATGAATGATGTTGATGACTAACATAGTTTTTTAAGGCCTTTGTAACTAACAATTTATGGACATATCAATTAGTCTGAATTAAATAAATTTAATTTAATTTAATTTAATTAAAAACTATATCATTATGTCAAGTTTGAGTATTGAGCAGTGATAGCCTAGTGGTGAGTCATAGGTCTCAAGGCTGCGTGCCGTGGGACCGAACTCGTGACCTACTGACACAAAGGCTGTAAGTGTAACGACTGGAATTGCGTCATTTGCTACAACTGCAACTAACTGGAACCATTTAGTTACAAAATATTGGAAAAAATTTACTTGTGTCGTATAACCAAAAGTAATTAAAAAACAAAAATAGAACCCGACTGAAAAAATACTTACCTGAAAAGAGAAAAACAAGCATTATAATCTATAGTCTTTCTCATTCCAATTTGACTGATCCCTGTGAAGAAATACCTTAACAAAATCAAAAGTCATGTGGTCATGGTCTCTTTTAATATTGTTAGGAGTTCGTCATAATGCCACGGTCTCTCTAGGCGGTACCTATTTTCTTCATGAGGATTTCCCCACCGAATAACGAGCCATACGTCATAGGTTCAGGTACTGACCTCCAACAAGATCAAGCCCTGCGCAGATCATAGTACTGGGGACGAGCGGTATAGGTTCCTCCAAGCGAGCCCGACAAGTGATCCGGTCTATCGTCCGAATCGTCACTTCGTTCAGAACAGTTGATACATCATCTATGTCCTCCTGCCGAAAGAAGTTCAGGGTTTTTCATAAAATAATAATAATTAATAAAGCATTTGAGGAGGTGAAGAACAAAACCTTACTTTTACATTTTGTAAAAAAAAAAAAAATTATTTGTCTAAGCGCAAAAAAAATGTTAAATTGAATAAAGCAAATAAGTAAAACTCTATCAGAAACACCTCTTTACTCATATAAATTTTCATTTGAAATAGAGAGTTTCGAACAAAACCACACTTTAGATTCTAAAAAAAAGTGAAAAATAAAAACTTTTTACAAAAAAAGAACAACCGACTTCCAAAAAAGACACTACAAAGTCAAAAATAACTTTAATTTCGGAAGTCGGTGTATTTGGTTTTGAACTTTTGAACTTCCGAAATTAAAGTTATTTTTGACTTTGTAGTGTCTTTTTTGGAAGTCGGTTGTTCTTTTTTTGTAAAAAGTTTTTATTTTTCACTTTTTAGTTGTGGTACCTACCCCATACAAATTTGAATACCACTAACCTGTAAATAACAGTGATTGGAAGTTATCATCATATCATCCATATAAACTAAGTGGGAAAATTACGTATTATTGAAGCTAACTCAAAAACTATCCAAGTAAAGTTAATAAAATTTATATGGGACCACTTCGAGAGCATACTCTTTCAAACAAAAAAACTATTTTTAAAATCGGTTCACAATTGACGGAGAAATCGCGTAACAAACATACAAAAAAAAAAAAAAAAAACATACAGACGAATTGAGAACCTCCTCTTTTTGGAAGTCGGTTAAAAATCAGTCTGCCTTGATTATTTTCAAAAACTTCAATGGTAACATTGAGACTCATCAAAACCACATAAAAACATTGAGTTTAGACTGAAGCTGATAAACTTTTAATGCCTGGTCTTTTTGCTAAATAGTGTATGGTATTTTTATTTGTCTTTATCAAAACCACACTTTTCCAAAAAAAAATAATCAAAACCTCACATTTCCAAAGGAGAATGCTCAAGCTCCATAGAGAAAAAACCCAGCTCCGGGGGAAAAGCGATGTATCTCAAATCATCAATAATAATAAGTACTAAAATAATAACCGGTCATGATCGTGATCCTTACTGGCAAACATATAAAAATTGCCAGTTTTATTATGCAGTCGTCTAGATAAAAAATTGATAGTTAGTTACATTCAAAAATATTATGTTAAAATGCGAGCTTGGCTCATTTTATATTTTTTTACAATGCTTAAAGTCGTTTAAAGTACTATGGATATATTTATTGTAACAGAAACTTCGAGAGCTCCACATCAAAATAGTCAGGATTTAACAGCGTCGCCGTCGTCACGTGAAAATACTATTGTTAACAGCGATACTATGATATTGATTCGATAGTTTGGAATCCTATATTATCGCCATCAGCGCCATCTATACTATCAATAATTATATAATCACGTGAGGACACTTGGAAGTTTTGGGAGTACAGGCGAAATCAAACCAGAGTGTATAAATATAACATTTTTTATTTACTGTTTTAGAGGTATGAGGAACAGGGTGTAAAGTTCACTCATCCTCTATAGAAAAAGGAGGATCCTCCGACCAGATGGGTGTCGTGTATGACGGGCAACTGCCCAACGATAGATGTCAGGATCTTGTCTATATGTTGAACTTTGCTTGCGCGATGCAGGATTTTATAAATTTTTTATGTACCTAGATGACTGCATAATCTGCGTATTAAAACTGGCAATTTTTATATGTTTGCCAGTAAGGATCACGATCATGACCGGTTATTATTTTAGTACTTATTATTACTGATGATTTGAGATACATCGCTTTTCCCCCGGAGCTGGTTTTTTTTTAAGCATCCTCCTTTCATTTTAAAATATTAGCTAAGATTCTTATAATTTTTATCTGCCATTTGGTACAACAGATTGACTGAAACACTAGTTTAAATGACACAACTAAGATAAAATGCAGATGTTGTAGTCAGTTACTATGCGTGCCAACTAAGAATGGGATCGCGCTTGTTGCCAACTTCACACGATAGCAGTACTTTCCTGACCGTTCCTGACAGATAAAGTACTGCAAAACTGTCAAAATGCCAACAAAATGGCGTCTTGACGGGCGCATTCTTAGTTGGCTCGCATAGTACTTATTTACATTTTACTGTTTTCTCCAAAATTAGAAAAAGTGGAAAAGTGAGGTTTTGTTCTTCACCTCCTCATTTATTTTGAAACACACATTTTATAAATCTGCCAAACTGCGTGAAATTTTGTCGGCAGGATTAGCGCTCGTCTTTTTTTTAATTTATTTTTTTATCCACCATTACCACTTGAGGTGCAATCCATTGCAGTATTTATATGAAAGAATGCGTTCGTCTTCTATTTTATGTAATCCTATAAAAGGATTACGCAGCCAAGAAGCTATAGATGCAATGATGACGTTGATCACTCATTTTATACTTCGTAATCCGAAAAATTAAGTAAGCTATCTAAGTCTATTGTAAGAAATGCGTGGATCGTTCGTCAAAGTAATAACCTTCAGAATCCTTTATAAATCATCAGAATCCTTTATACGTAGCCAAAGTCGCTAAAGAATGTATTATTTAAAGCACACGAAAACACAACAGGAAAACAAACAAACAAACGAAGCGAATGTTAATTTGTTTGACATTTAATCTGACATTGAAATAAGTTTCACTTTGTTGCCTGTATAATAAAATATGATGATCGATTGTGAAATTGATTTATTAATTCAATTAATTTATATTTACGACTTTTTTAGAAACGTTGAGTGGGAGGGTAAAATAAAGAAAATTATTCAAAAAACAAAAAACCCGACTGCAAAAACACATAACTGAAAAGAGAAACACAAGCATTATAATCTATAAAATTTTGATATCGCAGGGACAAACTAATAACCGGAAATATGGTGTAAGTTTTGTTTGTGTGAAAACATGTTTTTCCTCTACGACGTTAAGTTTTTTCTTGGGATAAAGTCATTCTAACTAGTTATCTATGGAACCCTTCATTGTGCGTGGTTCAACACGTACTTGGCTGTTTTATTTTTAGATTTAGGAATCATAAATACTCACAACAGTCCGCCCCCATCCAATAGCGGTGACATATGAGTTGTCAGGAACCTCGGCGTCCTGATAAGGAATCTCGGCTAGCTGTGCTACACTGGTGGTCAAATCAACCGGTGTAGCCATTAGGACCACCGCCACATCGTTGAATGGTCCCATAGAGGGGCTACAAGAGTAGGTTAGAATTGGGGGTTCTGCATCACTTGCTCTCGCTGCGCTTGCGCCGTGATGCAGAACCCCCAATTCTATTACGATAAATAAGTAATGAAATCTTCTTGCACTGTATCGCTGACCTGAGATTTTGATGAGTCTGTGCTTGATTTATAATTTGCAACAAGTATTAAATAAAAGCTATCTTCCTTTCACAGCGTTGAAATAAAAACATTGAGGAAAATGTATAGCATGTTGCATCCAACGATCGTCATAAATCTCCCAATCTTTTATACCTCCACAAGAGAAACATGCTGCTGTATCATCTATACTATTTCCACAATAAAAGAATCCAGCGTCAGCCATTTCCATCACTAATCTTTTCTTTGAATCAGCCGTTGCCCAGTAATAATTAAATGAAAGTTCTCGCATTTTATAAATATTATACACGTGACAGCGAGGTTTGTATTTATTTTGAGACATGCTCCGTTTTACAGATAAATGCATAATGAGATAGCTTAGCTACAATCATATTTCAACACCAACATACGCCAACCGAAAAAAGAAGAATCGACTGTCACTGGTCAATGTGAATACCTACGGCAAAAGGAATTCCAGAGGCACATGATACTGCAGTTCGCCCACGAAACTAACTGATGATAATGAATACAAAATTTAAGGAAAATAATAAAAACAAGTGAACTTGTGTTGTGGATTTTATATTAACGAATAAACCACGGATATTTACAAACCTAGAAGTATTGAATCTCTCGTTCCCATCTGACCATAGGCTTATACGAGGGTCCCTATGACTAATTAAGGAAAAGAAAAGCAGAAAGTCTTTCAATTCGCCACTTACTTTCTACAACACAGACATTTGCTCGTGCGCGTCTCAAAGTGGTAGGTAGTTGCGGCGCGCTGCGCGGTTACGGTTACGTACGAAGTAAATCCAGCACAGCTGACTTGTTGTCACGCTGCTGGACGCGCTGCGCACAGCTGATATTTGGTGGCATGGCCGATTTTTGCACGAATAAACGGCTTTGTAATTTTAGTTATAATCACATTTTGTCATAATGTTATTTTAACGAGTTGTCTTATTGCTACCGCGATGAGTACTTTGATGTTACGGTTAATGTTTGAACACGTTTGAGCAACATAAGAATTATTTGAGAACGCCTAGTTTAGTTAGTCTTAATAACATATTGAATGCTATAGAATGGTAGTAGACCATGGTCTGAACAACGTTTCTTCTAGAAAAACTGTGATTCTTTCACCGTGTATATCTTAGACTTATGTTTTGTAAGTTGTCTGTATACAAGCTTACTGAAATATTTAATTAAGCAAAAATAACTTTTACCGTTATTATTGAAATAAAGTTTACATGATAAAGTTTTCTTTTTAAAGTTTTATGTAACGGTCCTGTTACAACGTAATTCTGTTCTAAACCATAGACTTACGTTTGGATTTAAATCTTCAAATAATTTGATATCTTCTAAACTGGGCGGAACTGTCATTTTCACAATGTTTAACAATTTTGAATAGTGAGGATATGATGTAACTCTATTGGGGTTATTCTTTGCTGGGTACAAATATGCTACTATATATACTCCAAAGAAAACAATGATTATCTAAATGGTGCCCAAGATACAGGCTGTGCCTAGTTTGGGACCAAGGGTACCTCAATATTGTAAATTAGATGTTGAAATAAACGATTTTTACTTTTACTTACTTTAACTATATTTATACTTGATTTCGTATTTTGAACTCGTTTAGGTAATTCTAAATAAGAACCCGCTCTCAAAGGACTGTATTTTGCGTAATTAATTTCTAAATGACTTATCGATTCCTTTTTACAGCCTCACTTACATAGTTCGAACTCGGAACATTTTTTTTTTAATGCAAATTATGCATGGTATTATGTGGACAGTATATAATTAAGTGCTTTGAAGAATATCTTGTATTAAAAGATTTAAGACAAATTTCGTAGTTTTTAGGTAAAGTGTACGAAACAAAAAGTTCTAAATTGACTTTCAAAGAATCGTGTTGTTTTAATAATTCTTTAATTAGATAGCAACTTGGTGTGTGAAGCTTCAGTTAAAAAAAAATCAGGTATAATAGTGAAACTTCGAGGATTTATTTTGTAACTGACTATTTTGTTTTTAAAAGCACAAGCTGTTATTCGAACATTATCGAATTGAGTTTTTATGAGATAATAGATTTATGGAAGTTAGTTTTTTGTGAGAAGTATAATTGTGTTAATGTTACTAGTTTGACAGAAAACCATTTTTGAATAATTTTAGAATCGCTTCATTTGTATTTTCTTAGTTACATTTTAATATTTTATTACAATAAATTTTAGATTTTTATTTAGGTTTTTGTTTTATCTACTCAGTATAAGTTCTTCTGTAAGAGAACAATGCAAAAATATAAAAATATAAGTTATATCCAGGTTAGTAGATACCTAACCAAATTAAACATATTTTTAAAACATGGGTAATATCGATTATTTTTTTAATAGCTATATTCGTATTTTCTTAGTTACATTTTATTTAGAATATTTTATTATTTTCAATTTTAGGTTTTTGTTTTATCTACGTAGATTCTATAAGATAACAATGCAATTTTTTTTAAATATAATTTACATCCAGGCTAGTAGATGCTTAACCAAATGAAACATATTTTTAAAACATGGGTATTATATTATTATTATTATCATCATTATAATTTGATGATTCATAATGCTCATCAGCCCCTTCCCCCGGAATGCTATCATTACCGAACGTTATTTTTTTTTAATACTAAACCTCTTACCAACAAGTTTCACTAAGGGGGGTCCATAGCGAAAGTTGTTCATATTGATTAGTACAATGACCCCTTAAGAGGTTTAGTATAAACAAAAAATAGCGTTGTGTATCATCACAATAATAATCTTAAGACTTACGTAACGTCACGCCTGTATTTTTCGAATGAGTAATTCATAAACTCGTCCTACATGCCTACGGCCCATTTGGGACGACTTGACGAAAATCAAAATAAGTAATATTTTAATTCTGCGAGTCGTCCCACGTTTATTTTTGTGTGGAACTTTAAACTTTATCAAAGTTGCGACAAACAAATGCGCGACAAATGCTGGAGCGACAGTACGATAGGTCGACCATCAGCGGTGCGATAGCACATCAGCTCAGTTTTCACGACAAACGATGACACGACGAAACTTTTGATCGACGAACGTTAGTGCGACTGATTGTTTTCACGACCATCGATGGGACGATGAAACTTTTGATCGACGAACGATAGCGCTACACAATTTTCGCTCGACAAACTAAAGCACGACAAACATTTCTATAATGGTATATAATAATATTTTGTTGCTAATAGCAGATAACAAAAAAATGTGAAGTACTAAGTACTTTCGTTTTTATTAATGGTTTTATTGGCAATATTCTTTATTGTCAATGTGAAATGACTGCAGTGCGCGAGTGCAGTTACGAGCAAGGTAAGCGAAAACCATGTATTAAAGAACCTAAAACTTATTTTTTTTTTTCTTATCTGTTATTAGCAACAAAATATTATAGAAATGTTTGTCGTGCTTTAGTTTGTCGAGTAAAAATTGTGTCGCGCTATCGTTCGTCGATCAAAAGTTTCGTCGTCCCATCGATGGTCGTGAAAACAATCGGTCGCAATAACGTTCGTCGATCAAAAGTTTCGTCGTGCCATCGTTTGTCGTGAAAACAATCTGTCGCGCTAACGTTCGTCGAGCTGATGTGCTGTCGCACCGCTGATGGTCGACCTATCGTACTGTCGCTCCAGCATTTGTCGCGCATTTGTTTGTCGCAACTTTGATACGGAGTCGTATGACTTTCGGTTATGATCAGGTAAGTAAACAAAAAAAATGGGGGTATTCCTCGAAACGCACCAACGCTGCAACGATGAAACATAGAGAATAGCATGAAGGGTTTGTTCTACCGATAGACGTTTTAAAAGTCAACTGTCCTAATTGTTTCGAATACTCTGTGCTGCTACTATATAATTATTCAAAGTTGGTCCAATTATCTATACACACACCATACACACCCTTACACAACTGCACCCCCCATAAATATACACTGATCGCAAAAATAAAGTTAAAATGACAAGTACATACTTACTGTTTTATTTACTAAACGCGCTAATTAAACGACGTTAAGTTATACGAAAATCACTGCAGCATGCACTGCTAAAAATATTATGTGAGATTATCTCCAGTGACACTGATTTTATATCCATAAATTGTTAAACGGCATATACACTTATTGAATGTTTATTAGTTATAGTTTATTTAAAATTAGGTGTAAATATTGGCATGCAATTTTAATTCCTATGCGTATTGTAAATAAGATTTATATGTAATTATTTATTTCATAATCATCATTCATACTCAATTGTAACGTGGGCGACGCGGACGTTACAATTGAGTTACTTACCGTTTTGTCGCTGAAAACTGAGACGAATTTTTTATAAAGTAAGGTACAGTACGACACAACTTAGATGTAGCATCGGCAAAATTCGTAAAACCGATCACCATGCGAACTGAGTGCGCCTTCAAAATCAAAACCAATCTTTATTACTGCTTCAGGTGAAAATGATCTTTCGAAAAAGCAATAACTTGTAAAGTCTCATAGCCAAATACATTCGTAAAAATGAAATGAATGAATGAACATTTTCAAATCTATGCTACATCTAAGTTGTGTCGTACTGTACATACTTGTATACAAATGGGTCTGTCCATCATGAAATTCTAGTGACCAGCCATAATGAGGTTTAGATATTAACCTTGAGTAAGACTAATATAAATTGAACTCCAAAATATATTATTGATAATTAATTAAAGAAAAATACATTTGATGTTATTAAAAGATGGGTTAAACAAGATTTTTTATTGTGGAAATGCTGTAAATGATAAATCAGCATGTTTCTCATGGTTTTGCGATACCTGATTCAGAAGACATTTTATGCTACCAGGTTCTACCGGAAGATGAACTTATTTTTAACCGACTTCCAAAAGGAGGAGGTTCTCAATTCGTCTGTATGTTTTTTTTTTGTTTGTTTGTTACGCGATTACTCCGTCAATTGTGGACCGATTTTGAAAATTGTTTTTTTGTTTGAAAGGGTATGCTTCCGAGATGGTCCCATATAAATTTTATTAACTTTAATTGGATAGTTTTTGAGTTAGCTTCAATAATACGTATTTTTCCCACTTAGTATTATATGGATGATATAATGATAACTTCCAATCACTGTTATTTACATAGCAGGTTAGTGGTATTCGAATTTGTATGGGGTAGGTACCACAACTAAAAAGTGCAAAATAAAATCTTTTTACAAAAAAAGAACAACCGACTTCCGAAAAAGACACTACAAAGTCAAAAATAACTTTAATTTCGGAAGTCGGTGGCAAAAAACGAAAGTTCAAAACCAAATTCCGAAATTAAAGTTATTTTTGACTTTGTAGTGTCTTTTTCGGAAGTCGGTTGTTCTTTTTTTGTAAAAAGTTTTTATTATTTAAATCATACATCACACATAATACACATATATATCACGCATTGTATTCTGAAGGGTTACGCAGAGGTTTATAGGAGGTATACCCACATTTCGCCAGTTATGTATTAAGTCCCATATTAGAGAGCGAGTCTATTACACACAAATCCAGACTCCAGGCTGTGAAACTGGGAAATTCCTAATGAAAAAACCCCCACATTACCTGACCTGGGATTCGAACCCAGGACTTCATGCTCAGCAGTAGCGCTTGCGACCACTAGACCAACGAAGCAGTCAGTATTACGTATTTAAATCAAGTTGTAAGAAATTTAAAATAATAAAAGTCATCAAAACCTCAGGCCCGCGATACAGTGCAAGAAGATTTCATTGCTTATTATCGAAATAGAATTGGGGGTTCTGTTATTTATCGTAATAGAATTGGCGGTTCTGCATCACGGCGCGAGCGCAGCGAGAGCACTTGCTCTCGCTTCGCTCGCAGAATTGGGGGTTCTGCATCAAGTGACGCGATGATATAATGATAACTTCCAATCACTGTTATTTACATAGCAGGTTAGTGGTATTCGAATTTGTATGGGTTAGGTACCACAACTAAAAAGTGCAAAATAAAATCTTTTTACAAAAAAAGAACAACCGACTTCCGAAAAAGACACTACAAAGTCAAAAATAACTTTAATTTCGGAAGTCGGTGGCAAAAAACGAAAGTTCAAAACCAAATTCCGAAATTAAAGTTATTTTTGACTTTGTAGTGTCTTTTTCGGAAGTCGGTTGTTCTTTTTTTGTAAAAAGTTTTTATTATTTAAATCATACATCACACATAATACACATATATATCACGCATTGTATTCTGAAGGGTTACGCAGAGGTTTATAGGAGGTATACCCACATTTCGCCAGTTATGTATTAAGTCTCATATTAGAGAGCGAGTCTATTACACACAAATCCAGACTCCAGGCTGTGAAACTGGGAAATTCCTAATGAAAAAACCCCCACATTACCTGACCTGGGATTCGAACCCAGGACTTCATGCTCAGCAGTAGCGCTTGCGACCACTAGACCAACGAAGCAGTCAGTATTACGTATTTAAATCAAGTTGTAAGAAATTTAAAATAATAAAAGTCATCAAAACCTCAGGCCCGCGATACAGTGCAAGAAGATTTCATTGCTTATTATCGAAATAGAATTGGGGGTTCTGTTATTTATCGTAATAGAATTGGCGGTTCTGCATCACGGCGCGAGCGCAGCGAGAGCACTTGCTCTCGCTTCGCTCGCAGAATTGGGGGTTCTGCATCACTTGATGCAGAACCCCCAATTCTAACCTACTTACGAGTATAGCTCGTGGGCTTTGTATGCTGTTAGTGAGTGAAGAGAACCGCCTGTGGAAAAATGGGTCAAGTTTATTCAGATTCAGATTCAGATTTATTCATTTGCAAAAACATGATAATATACATTTAGATAATATACATGGTATGAGGCTTATTATCGGTGTTACAATAGTACATTACTGTCGAGGTCAGCATTTAGGACATTGATGGACGATCGTGAAAATGTGGGCCGAGGCACACATACGTGAGTCCATCAATGCCTAGTTGCGGCCAAGGCTTGTATAGTACTTTTCTCTTCTTTTCTTCTTTTTTAAGGAAAACATCGTGAGGAAACCGGCATGTCTTAGAACCAAAAATTCGAAGACATGTGACATCTACCAACCCGCACTGGGCCCGCGTGGTAGATTACGGCCCACTCCCTCTCACAGAGAGGAGGCCTGTGTCCCAGCAGTGGGAACATTAATAGGCTGATGATGATGACTTTTTAATTGATGGAGAGCGGTGGTGGCCCAGTGGTAACGGCCCCGACTTACGAGTTGTAGGTCGTGGGTTCGAACCCAGGCAGGCGCTTTACTTTGTGTAAATAATTTCATCACCACTGCTCTCAAAACGGTGAAGGAAAACATCGTGAGGAAACCGGCATCTAGAACCAAAAATTCGAAGACATGTGACATCTACCAACCCGCACTGGGCCCGCGTGGTAGATTACAGCCCACGCCCTCTCACAGAGAGGAGGCCTGTGTCCCAGCAGTGGGAACATTAATAGGCTGATGATGATGACTTTTTAATTAAAAAACACACGCATACATAAACTCATGCCCAACTGGGTTGGCAGAAACTACAGAAAGCACCCTGCTACAATCCTAACATACTCGTTTACGTTCATACATCTGGCCATACACGCACGCCGGTCGCGAGTAGTATGCACCTATCCGGTAAGGTCATAGGTCAAGATAAGGTCAGATTATGTCCTCCTGGTGTTTCCAGTCACATCTCCCTTGTGAATACATTTTGTTAGTCGCCTTTAATTCATCCTCTCAACATGGCCAAACCATCTCCGCCAACCAACCAACCATCCAATCATGTCTCTCTCTGTTTGAATGTTGGTGATGAGTAGGACTAAATCGATTATGTTCAATTCATCCCGAAGCTGTTCCGGCACAATGAGATGTAAATTCATTTTGCCGTTATAGATGTTTGTTACAGTATCTATAAGGGTCTCCTGGACGATTCTGAGATACTCAATCAGGCTATTTGCCGTAATAGCGGACATCACAAATTCGATGGACAGCTCTTGAGAATTCAGTTCCTTTTTGAGATCGTTAGGTGGCCATTGGTGAGGAGTACGCCAACTCACATGGCTTAATTTACAATTATAAAAAAATTAATTCATGGCCGTCGGGGCCGGGGGTAGGTATCCTGTGTATGTACCACCAGTTTACCTTAATAGTATGCCATTAGAGAGGGCATACAATTTTAAATATCTTGGCCACATACTTACCCCTGATCTTAGGGTGAATGACGATATTGAACGGGCGCGGAGGGCCTTGTCGGTTAGAGCAAATATGCTGGCTCGCAGGTTTGCTGTTCAGTAAGCGTCAAAATTACTCTTTTCAGAGCGTACTGCACTACGTTTTACGCTAGATATACTCAAAAATCGTACAGTGCCCTCTACGTGCAATACAATAACGCGTTCTGGGTGCTGTTGAGGCTTCCCCGCTACTGCAGCGCAGCAGGGATATTCGCGGACGCGTAGACTGTTTCTTTGCCACAATGCGTAAGCGCTGTGCGTACTTGGTGCTTTGGGTGTGGGGCAGCAACAACAGTATCCTGTCTCTAATTTCGAACAGGCTGGACTGTCCGTACGTGAATCGCTGTTGCGCCATTTTCCATGGAATGGTGCAGCTGCGATGAAGCGTCGGACTGTACTGTCGCTGTGTGTATTATACAGGAAGTTGTTGTGTGTTGTTATGTGTTAGGATAAGTTTACTAAGAAATGAGTCATGGTTACTTGAATAAATAAATAAATTGAATTAGGCGGAGATATCCCGTAGCCCCATTTGTGCCCCTTTTTAGAGGAAATACTCCTCCAATCAAAAATCCCGGAGGAAAAAAAAAACTATGAAATCAGCCAGATCGGTTGTAAAATACGATCTGTAGAGGAGTACCAACTAACTGACACACGAAAGCAAATTTTGCCAGACTTGAAGCAGTAATGCAATATTGCAATAATAGGTATGATGACAATTTTTTTTTTTTGTCCGGAATTTAGATTATATACTCGTATATTATAACGTACACATGTTTTTTTCCTTTTTTTACTTTATCAAAGGATTACGGCAATACATGGAGTTAAAATGTGCTATAACGTCACGAGTATGTACATTTTATACTTATTTGTGACGCACGAGCCCACTCCTCAACTTCAACTGCGTTTTATCCAAGTCATTTTGTATTAATGTGATAACGCAAAATATACGAGTCTACGATTATTTTTTTATTATCTTTCTGACGGACTAAATAGAATTATATTTTTTTGACCCAGGCATCATCTCTATTATGTTATTTCACAAGAAAATCGCTTATGAATTTTGCGTAAGTGTAAGGTGTCTCGTGACTGTACTAGAAATAAAGGCGCTGTCTAAGTCAAATTGTTACCTTATGGACCTCCGGTTGACTGTACGAAATAACTGAATGTCCCTCACCTTCATCCAAAAAAGTTGCACCCGCACGTATCTTCATGCCACCAATATTATAATTTGTTTTTCTGAAAATTTTCGAGATAGATTAATATTTATTACTACCTGACTATCGGCTATCTATTGACTGCCTCTTTGGCCTAGTAGTCGCAAGCGCTACTACTGAGCATGAGGTCTTGGGTTCGATTCCCGGGTCGGGCAAATTGTTATTGAGTTTTTCTATCTGGGATTTCTCAGTAGTAGCCCGGAGTCTGAATTTGTGCCCGGTTGATGGCAATAGGCTCGCCCCCTATTACATGGGACTTTAACATAACTGGCGAAATGTGGGTGTACCTGCAACATGTAATCCTCCGCCTTACCCTTCGGGGAAACATCTCCGAAGGGTTAGGCGGAGGTGTAACATAACATGACGCCTTGTTAGGCGTGATATATTTATTACTAGCTTTCGCCCGCGGCTTCTCCCGCGTGGTGGTCGGAAATTATACCACGGGAATGTACTACCTTGATAAAAGTATTCTGTCCTCAGCCATGGTCTATCTGTATGCCAAATTTCACCCAGATCTATTAAACTGTTTTTGAGTGATTGAGTTACAGACATCCAAACACAAACTTTCACATTTTATAATATTAGCCGATCTCGATTTGGGTGATTTTCTCAAGCGTAATTTTGGGCGGAGCGGCTGAAAATCATATCTAAACAAAAAGTTTTTTACGGAACAATAACACAAGACTAAGTACAATATGCAAAACGATGCTAATGACGCTGCGGTAGTAAAAACTGTAGCGCAGCTAAGAACGCCCTTCAAGCTCGACTCAAAGCATTTATTTCAAATAAACCAATTACAGGCACTTTTGAATTGTCAGAGGGTGGGTCAGTCTAAAAGATGAATCTAGATGCCCATTCCAAAGCGTAGTAGGTACCTATGGAGAAGAACGGGCAAGAAACTCCAGTGAAAGTCTTTTAAATAAAAATATAGTTACAAAATATTAGTAATATCATTCATGTTGAAGTTACCCATGTGAAAATAACGCAAAACGTTAAAACCGTTTATAATGAAAAGCGAAAAACAAAAAACAATTAAAAAATTAAATTAAATTAAAATAAGCCATGGCAGCTATGACATGACCAGTCCCAACTGACGGCGCCCGTTTACGAACACACATGACGCATGGATTAGCATCATTCAGCTCAACCATTATGAAGGGAGCTAAATGATCCAACACACACTTCACCGTCAGCGAGACATTAGAGTAAGCATGACATACTCTCAGCCGCCACATTCAAGTCAATGAAAGACATACTCAGTACTGTACCTAAATGGTAGCTTTCGGTACATAGTACTCACACATGTGCTATGCAATTATACAATGCTAAGAGATTTAATTTATACAATGCAAAGATAGTTTTTAAAATCTTCCGCAGCTCCAACAGTATTTTCAGATGCTTTACAATTAGTTTATGCGCCCTAGTGGAGTAGGACCAACGTTGAGCCAAGCATTTTTATCAGTGATGTAATCCCCCAACTTATAATAATTATGCTTAACTGCATAGTGTGCGTTTAATATAAGATTTAAATTTCGTTCGTTTCATTCAGTTGAATTATGTGGGGAGGTATTTTATTGTAACATTTTAAACAGTACCCCTTGAATGATGAGTCTACTTTAGCTAGCCTGAAACCCGGTTGAATTAATTGGTCGCTATTCTTAGTGATATAATTTTGTCTTGAACCTTTTTTACTAAAAAGATGTAGATTTTTCCTTACGTACAGTAGCGCTCCTAAGTCCATTAGCAATCTCACAAAGCAATAGACTGACGTTTCGGTTTGACTTACGACCTTCTTCTATAAGTTGTTCCACTAATAAATTCACGCACACACACTCACTTTGTTTGCAACTCATAGTACTTCATAATTTCGACCAGCAAAGTAAATGGCATGCTAGCTCAGTGGTAAACGTGCTTTGATAAGTGTGATTACGGCGAGCCGAGGGTTCGAATCTCACCTGCGGTTAATTTGTAATTTTTTAAATAATTACTATTTGTAGTTTATTGTTTCTTTTAATATTGACTAGTAGTAGTTCGATAAAAATCATTCGTTTTTTGATTCATTCGTCTTGTTCACATAAATAATAAAGTTTAATCGAAATTATTTACTTAGTTTTTTGTTGTCTACCTAAAACAACAAAAAACTAAGTAAATCATTTCGAAGATTGGTTGTGGAATTAAAGAATTACAAACATAGTGACCTGAGTTTTACTACAATAGCTTCATTTTTCTGACTGACCTTTGACAGTTCAAAAGTACCAGTAATTGGTTTATTTGAAATAAATACTTTGAGTTTGAGCGTGGGTTGGTCAAAATCAAAATATCCTTCAATGTCTTAAAGAACATCTTAATGGTACGTGTCGTTTTAGACTTCGTCGGTAAATAAACGTAAAGTGTAATATACTTGAAGCAATGTGCTGCTGTAAGGACGTGTATCGGCGTCACGAGGGAGCCTCCGCAAAAGTACTGCCCGAAGTAAAGTATCTGCAGACATAAAGGAAAGCTACCCAATTCTCTCTCTCGGTTGCATTAATATTTTTTAATAAAAAGAGGTAGAAAGGTTTCCTACTCAACATTCGATCTTTTAAAACGGAACGACAGCAGTGGCCGCCACATAACGGCCGCAGGGATAGCTGTCATGGAAATGATGTCGAAAAACGCTATCTGAAGAAACACGCCAACTTACTTTTATAAATAACGTTTCAATGACCGGTGCCGGTTTACGCCCCAACTTCGTCACACTCCAAAGATGTGGTGGAGTCCACGTACGAGGATATTTCCAGAGTCTTGCATGGATCTAAAACTCACTTCACTGTTGTCATGGCAGACTGCAACACGAAATTGGGCAAACGAAGTTTCGAGTGAGGCAATTTGGAGTTGGACGTCGGAACCACCGGGTTCACCTACTGGCCAGTTTTATGGAGAAAGAAGGCCTCTTTATGATAAACTCCTTCTTCAGAAAATGTGAGCACAGAAAGTGGACCTGGCAAAACCCTGATGGTGCAACAAAAATGAGATTGACTTCAATATGTCGACGAAGAAGCAAGTATTCAATAATGTATGTGATCAAAAATATCAAACTGGAGAGATCTTGACTTATAAAGTCTACGCTTTACCCAGCACCGATCCAAGTCTGAAACCCTGAGAGCTTTCACCTCGATTTTCAGAATCATTGATAGTGCTTAAGCGATTATAACAATGGGTTCGTGAAAACAGTTCATGTGGTCGGGTGTAAGATCTTTATGACCCGTCGCGTATCGTACAAATAGAAACAAGAAGCTATTAACAGCTCATGGAGCAGAAGTACTAGATTTTCCTGCAGTCTTTGGACGTTGCGCTCAAGTACTGGCAGCTCATTAGGCGGATCCCTCAGTCCTTGAAAAGCGACCTTCGCCGCTTTAGTTTAGACCGCATAAAGGACGCGATTGTGCGGAATAAAGGCTCCAATGTCATTGCAAGTGATCTGTTCATTGGGCAGACCCAGCTTACGAAACTGAAAACCGATGATGGCAGGAGCGTATCTCACTTCTGAGCCATATCTACAAGTTGTTTTCAACAGTCATCACGAACCCTCTCGTGCGCAGGTTTCATGACTTGCAGCTTCCCGAACGTGCCGGATTCCGTAAAGGCTAAGGGCACCGTAGACCACACACATACGCTGCGGGCGCTGCGGCAGGTTCTACTGAAGACCGAAGAGTATAACCTACCATTCTAATTAGCGTTTGTTGACTACAAGAAAGCCTCCAATTCGATCGAGACAAGGCTGTACTACAGTCTCTTCAACGGTGCCAGACCGCTCATCGGTACATTGAGGTGCTGAAGTGTCTGTACGAAAACACCACTAACTCAGTCGGACTCCAGGCTCAGACCTCGAAATCTATATTATGTTTCTGCAGTGAGGTGTGCGACAGATTTCTCCGAAACCGAAAGGTCAATAGAGAGGGCTATGCTTGGCGTTTCCCTACGTGATCAAATCAGAAATAAAGAAATCCGCAGGAGAACCAAGGGAACCGACATAGCCCGAAGAATTTGCAAACTTAAATGGCAATGGGCAGGGCACATTGTTCGCAGAACAGAATGGCCGATGGGGTCGAAAAGTTCTGGAGTGGTGATCGCGTACCGGAAGACGTAGCGTTGGAAGGCTTCCGGTACGCGTTCCAAATCCGCTGGATGCGGAAAGCACAGAACCGGTCGAAGTGGGGGTGACTGGGAGATGCCTATATCTAGCAGTAGACGTCTTTCGACTGAAATTATGACGTCATTTGACAGTAAATTGCAGACGCTATGTGGCATTCAACGCAGCGAAAAAGAGACAAGACGAAGAAAACTTTGCTAACTAGCCAAGTTTTGATGTGCCCCTTATGGAGCACGTATAACCTATCTACCTCTGATTACTAATATCATTACTCGGTTGAATACACCAATCGTTGTGACCGGAAACGAATCCTTATCTCTTGGAGATCCACTTTTATAACTACTTAGTACAGTGACCATAGAATGGTTTCTTTTAAAGATTCAGTCAGTATAAACAATGAAAATGGACAACTGAGCATTGTCATTATTTTTGGCTGCTATTGAGAATTTCCTAATCGTACCGGAGGTACCTACTTACTGCTCGATTTTGGCAATGAATTTTATCATCAGTCGCTGCATCCTAGGGGGAATCCAAATGAGAGCATGTCAAAGGCTGGTAGTGTCATTGCCAACAAATGATAAAACTTAATAACATTTTGACCGACCCGGGAATCGAACCCAGGAGATTAGGCAGTAGTCGCGCTTGCGACCACAAAATCAACAAAGGTTAACGTCAGTTACAAAAATTAAAAAAATGGTTGCATTTTTTTTGTTATGTCATGTCATGCTTTTCTGTTAGCAATTTTTCGTACTTAATAGAGCTTTTTCATAAATTATCTTCTTCTTACCTGTACGGCGTATGGGTATTTCTCTATGGTGGTAGCAGACCCGTTAATAATACGGATGTCGTCCGTCGTCGCGGTCGGTAGATTCGCCGCGATCTTTATTTGATACAGTTCCGCATTGCCTACAAAAGAACAACATAGAAAATAGAAATAGAAATAGAAAATTGTTTATTGTCCAGGTAATACAGTAAGCAGGTTTACAGGTTAATAAAAAGTTGAGACGACATGAGTAGCTTAAAATATTACCTATAGCTATGGTGTACAAAATATGATTTGCCAGTGAACCCCAAACTAGACAGTTAGTCTGTATCTTGGGGCTCGGGGTGCGAATTCCAGAGTGGAGACTTGAAGTGTGATTTGGTGTTGTTTGGTATAACGGGTGTGCTTGTGTACGTGTGATGTGAGTGTGGTGTGTGTGAGTATGTAGTGTAGTGTGTGTGAGTGTGCATGTATATGTGCGTATTTGTTCCAGTAGTGTAGTTTGATTTAGTGTCAGGTGTCAGGTATCTAGATTAATTGTTCCGAGTCATCATAACCAGAGTTTTGCAACATTTCCTTTATTATTTTTTTACAACTGAATGAGGTAGTATTTTTGATTTCACAGAGTTTGCAGACTTTATTGTATGTATTAATGAGAGAGTAAGCTGGAGAGCGTCTAGCTAGCAACGAGGTGTGGTCAGGTGTTGGGATTCTATAGTTTCTTTTGCTTATTATAGATGCATAGTCGGGTCTGTTTTTAATAGTTTTATGAGTTTTGGTGCAGGCAGAAAGAATGAAAAGCTGGCGGACTCTGAGAACTCTTGTTTCACTATAGAGTAAGTCAGTAGCGAACCGATAGGGCTTCTTAAAAGTTACTTTAAGAAGCGCTCTCTGTGCTCGTTCTGCTTCAATCAAGTAGGTCTTTCCAGCACTACCCCACACGCTGATACAATACTGAATTATGGATTGACACAGGGCTAGGTAAACTTGTTGTAGTGTATCTGTGGGTAGACAGTCTCGTAATCTGCGCATGGTGTGGATGAGTTTTCTTATTCTGCCAGAGAGGTTTGATATATGTTGCTTAAATGTTAGGTGGTCGTCGATAAGAATACCGAGGTATTTAATGGAAGTGGTACGTTCAAGAGGGGGACAGTCACAAGAGGAAGAAGAGGAAGTAGAAATGCTAGAAGAGCAGTGATGCAGTTTGAGTTTTAGGTGTTCCGGAGGTTTTGAAGCGGCGGTCTTGGAGAAGACAATATATTTTGTTTTACTGCCATTTAGCGTTAGGAGGTTTCTGTCCAAGTTATTTGCGATGAGTGTCAATCCCTCTTGTGCTAGACAGTGTACATGTTCCCACGTTTTCCCGTGAAATATGACGGCTGTATCGTCTGCATAAGTTATAGTGTCAGCATTATTCACGGAGAGGTTAAGTATGTCGTTAATGTAGACAATGAAAAGCGTGGGACCAAGAACACTGCCCTGTGGGACTCCGTAGTTAATGGGGAGTTGAACATCTTTCCTAATTGCGTTTAACATACACAACTCTTTTAAGCTGGGTCCCCTGCGCCATGTTTTCGTATTTAATAAACATCCAACAGCAAACATGAACCGATTTGGGGGCGTGGTTAAACATGTCAAAATTGACAAAAACTACTTACTAAACTAGACTAAAAATCACTAAAATTTAGTTTAGTCCTGTCAAACGAGGATATCTCATTCTGAAATAGACTAAAGTGACACAACTTACAGCACTACGATTGCACTGAGTTATTAGTTTAGTGAAAATGGCAATTATGCTATTGTGAATTTGACGTTTTTTCCCCAAAAATTTTTGTTTATCGAACTAAATCTGACTGTTTGGGTGAATTTTGTGGTGTGTGCGGGACGCAGCGGGTGCTCTTCAATAATATAATTGATTGACAATAACTTGAAGTTACTTTTATTTCGACATTTTAGGTACATTTATTGTTAATATAGGAACGACGCTAACGTGCGACCGTCCAGAGGTCGTCAAGAGTAGAAAGAATGGGACGGTGGAAGCGGATCTTGCAGCCGACCAGATGACGCGCACAGTGACGATGCGGAGCGCGCGAGATTCGAAGGTGGAGCCAGTTGTCCATCGCGGTGCACAGATGGCACCAGCAGTCACTTCTGTACACGGACTATTTTTAAACACGACTAAAAAGGAGTGTAATAAAACTATTTACAAAAAAATACAACCGACTTCCAAAAAAAATTTTTTTTTATTTATAAATTTTTATTTTATTCTTTTTAGTGAGAAGTTTTATTTAAAAATAACATGCTAGGTGGCTTTATTTTTAAGCACTTAAGGGGGTTTTATAGAGGCGAGGCGTGGATGGGATGAATGAGGACGACGACGGCTCCCCCTTGGTCACGCCGACTCGCACTGTGTCATGCGGTCGCGCTTGCTTACACTGGGTCGCATCGATTCGCATTGAATGTCGCATCGATTCGCATTGAATCAGGCCAGCTCGCTCTGGGTTGCGGCTGCTCATACTGAGTTGCGCCGGTTCGCATTCGGTTGCGCTAGATAGCGCTGGGTCGCGCAGGCATGGCCTACCAAATCATTATTAGGGCGATTTATCACATTTCTCTGACGATTTCGTTCTTCTAGAGACTCTTTATCATGTGGCTGGTGGGTAAATTTTCGTGGATCCTAAACGCTGATGGCCAAACCTTCTAGCTGTCTTACGCAACTAAGCGCGTCATAAGCTCGGCCTTTGGCAATAATTTTAGATCCACGACGGCTCTGTTCAGTATCGTCCCTTGCAGCTTGTGCACTGTCACGGCCCAACATAATATAAGTGGTAGCATGCGCCGCTCAACTTTACTATGACCCCTTAACGAGTCGAATTCAACTGTATTGGGCTCAACTTTGACACCCACGCGGCTTGTGTTTCCACATATTGTTTTGTCATCAAATTCTACGAAGACAGTTTTTGGTTATTCTCCGGATTCAAGTTGGTCACGACGTAGTGCTGGCCATTCGAATTTTCGGATGTTTCCCATCATAGTTCATTTTAGTAAGCCGTGTTCAACGTTAATGTTCTTTCGTAACATAACTCTACACCCCGCACCAATTTTAAAAAAACGCAACTATACCTCCTGTTTTATTGGAATCGGAAGGAATGAACTCCGCTTTCGACCGTTGTCCGTAGGTCTTGGCTTCTACAGATATATGCACTGCCTTTACTTCTTACATCATGATTGTCATCATCATCTTCGTACAGCATGTTGTCGAGAGCTCGTTGGTCATGCCGGTGTTGTAATCATACACTTGTATTGTTATGGGGAATATGCCCATACACTCGCCATTTGCAAATGGACCAGTCAGTGAGACTCGACGACGATCAGTATTAATAGTTGCTGCATAGTAGTTGACCGACACGCAATTATTTAAAATGTCCACAAAAGTAGTGTCATCTGCTTGTTTCAGCAGTTCGCAGAAGCTAAACAGCATCCATAAGTTCACTTCAGCGTCTAAATGCGACGGTGACTTGAAGCAATATGCGCTGCCTGCAGATTTAGCTACTGGTTGAAGTTGCATCAGGTCTTCAAAGAGTAAAACATTGACACCTCCAAAATAAGTGTCGCTCACTTTAATTTGTTGGATTCTAAGGTGAACATTTCTGAGAGTCGTATATGGTACCATTGAAATCTCATCAATGATGAGCCATTTTATGGTTTTCCACCTTTACCTTTCTCTTTGAAGGCGCTCGCCGGTCAATAGATGCATGGTTACTGCCCTGCCCTTTTTAATAGGAAGGCCAAAAGTCCAATGTAAGGTAGAACTCCCAATCAGTTGAGCTACTTCGTCAGTTGGCGCTGATACCACTACGGCTTTACCGTTGGTATTATAACTGAGGCGGCGCGGGCGTATTTGTTCCACCACAAAATTTAAGTTTTAGGGTTAACGTTTTACCCGTCCTAGCGCCTCCTGTTAAAAACACTCGCAATAACAACGCTCTTCCTCGCAATTCGTAGACAACAGCCGTTCGGGAATGATTCTGAACCACTGCCGCTGGCACACATTCATCGACCGTGCCGCTGCTGCATACTGCCCGTCAGCCATTGACCTTTCAGGCTTATCAACTTCTTCAACAATAATAACCTCGTTCTCATCTATCAAAACTTGGTTTTGATCGATAGCGTCATTTTCGTTACTAACCGAAGACACATTGTTGCTAATAGCCAGATTTTCTGCAACAACGCGTGAAATAGCTTGCTGGATTTTTTGTTTCCATCTAGCCATTTCTCTCGCACTACCTGCTTTGCTTGTAACGGTCGAATCAAATTTCTTTTGGCAATTATTAAGGTTTGTCATAATTAGTGACCGACCGACCGAAGGTTCGGTTTCGGTTTCGGCAAGTTTCGGCAAGAAAATACAGTGTCGGCATCAGTTTCGGTTTCGGCAGAAATCTGCCGAACCTTCGGCCGCACCGAAACTCAGCGTTCGTGAATTATCGCGCGTTGTTGGGCTGTCTTTGGGTAACTTCATAGATTGTTTGTCACCCGCCATCATCAGCTTTTTGTTACTTACAAATTTTTGTTCCAAGGTATAAATAACATGTTTTGATAATTTCTATAACAGCTCTCCCAAAAAAAATTTTTTTTTTCCTCACTGGTTAACTGTCTGTTTATGGGTAAAAAATAAGCCACAGTTAACAATAGATTTTTAACATGTCTAATAAAGGTTCGGTTTCGGTTTCGGTTTCGGCCGAAACTGAGACAGATACCGAAGTTTCGGTAGAAATACCTGTTTCGGTCGGACAGTAGTCATAATTAGTGACGGGTCGGGAGAATATTCTCACCCGGAGAATATTCTCACCCGGAGAATATTCTCGGATCGAGAATGTTCTGCAATATTCTAGAATATTCTTTTCGACGGAGAATATACGAGAATTTAAAAATGTAAGTAAAATTGCTAAATTTTAATACAATATATTTTGATTTCAAGGTCTAAAGTAAACTTCTTTTGTTGTTATTTTATACTTTACTTGAAAAAACGTTACTGTTTTATGTTTCGGACTGGAAATGGCGCCGATTCTCTTGTACATCGAACTAAACTAGCTAAACTATCACTAATATTCGTTACTTTTGGCTATGAGAATCTTAAAGCTATGTTTTTCCTTATTCTACAAAAAAAAAACTATAAATTTTAAAATAATTTTGACACAACTAAAATTGAATTTGACAATGGTGCCGATGGTTCTCTTGTACACTGAACTAAACTGTCACTAAAATCCCCTACTTTTGGAGCTATTCTGACACAAAAATCTCTAAATTAAAAAAATATTTTGACACATCTAAAATCGAATTTGACAATCACGTGACGACTCCACATGGTACCTACTTGTTTACTCTACCCTGTGAATTTTTTTTGAGCCGGGGTGTAGCCTCGGCGAGTTTTATAATATGGAATTTTTCACTTTTTGTATGAAAAATATGAAAAATTATTACCAACATGTTTGGATATATGGGTTTAAGAGTTTCCTAAGGGGGTCGAAAATTTCATTATTTTTGCGATAGGACGCACCATTTTCGAGATATAAGCAAAAGAAAAAAAAATACAGTACTGTTTTTGTACTGAAGTCGAAGTGTTGGTGTGAATTTTAGTTCATGCCAACTAATTTTATTCCACTCGTTTTTAATCGTGTTAAAAAATACTCAAGATTGGTTTTTTACAATAGACATTTTAGCTTAAATTCTTATTTACTTTAGCTTATATTATCTCGAAAATGGTGTCTTATCGCAAAAATAATGAAAATTTCGACCCCCTTTATAAAACCCTTAAACCCCAAAAACTCAACATGTAGCTAATACTTTTTTTTTATTTTCCATACAAAAAGTGAAAAATTCCATATCAAAACACGTCGACGCTGCCCCCCTGCGCGCCTCCGGCTCTAAAAAAATTCCCAAGGGAGGGCATACAAGTACCACATGGAGTCCCAACTGTCAAATTTGATTTTTAACCGACGAAAAAAAAAGGAGGAGGTTCTCAATTCGACACGTATATTTTTTTTTTTTTTTTTTTTATGACCACGCATAACTTTTTACTGAGTGGTCCGATTTGAACGATTCTTTTTTTATTGGGAATGGTATACCTCGAAGTTGGTCCCATAAAAAAATAAAAATTTAAACCCACCCCTAAGTGTAAAAAAATTGGGGTTGATTGATGTTTCACGTACTGAATTTTCAACTGTGAACCGATTCTGTTGTAATTTCGCACACATATGTAGTTCTGATGATACAACTACACAATTAAAGACCTGGAGTTGATCTGATGATGGAGTCAGAAGACAGTCGCGAGAGCTCCTCACCAGTTTACAGCAGCTACATCGTGTTTGGGCTTATTTCATTCCCCCTGATGAGAACTTTACACCTAGCTGGGACAGACTGTCATCGACGGTCAGAGGTTGAGGCAAACATTAAAACCGCCTGGCCACGGTGCGTCTTGCGGGGCGAAATTCTATACATTTGTTTTAGTCGCAAGACGCTTCGCCGTTCGCACCGCGCGAATTTTCGCTGTAGCGAATGTCCCGTGGCCAGGCGGTTAATGGTAACTCAAAAGCTAAAAATAAAAAACTTTTTTGCAAAAAATTAAACCGACGAAAAAAAACTGAAAAGCGAAAAATATAAACTTTTTTGCAAAAAAAGCGAAAAATAAAAAATAACTATGTATTTATTGACAAATTGATGACCTTCAAATAACAAATTTTGAGGCGGCGCCAAACAAACATATTATAATTACATAAAGCGTAAAATGTTAACTTGATAGATCTTCGTTGAATGTGTTTTAGGCGCCGCCTCAAAATTTGTTATTTGAAGGTCATCAATTTGTCACTAAAGACAATAAACCTTTCTTATAATGTTGTTTTCTTATTCATTTTATTAATGCTGATTATTTTAAACTTATAAAGTTCGTTTTAATACAGAAATCGTACTTTAACATTACTACCATACGAAATTTAAGAGAATTTATGAGAATGTTCTCGGAAATATTCTCGGGAATGTTCTCGCTCAGGAGAATTTACTGAGAATTTAAGTGCTGGTGTAGTTTATTTCTCAAACTTCGTAAAACGTTCAAATGCACTAAAACTATTACTCTAAAAAAAAACCGATTCAATAAAGTTATCCAATTTTTAAATTCTCGTAAATTCCCTACCAAAAGAATGTTCTCGATCTCGCAAAGAGAATATTCTCGAGAATTGCCCATCACTAGTCATAATCTATTAAGTGTATCAAAACTTAAAATAAATTAATAAAATAACTATAATGAGGACTGGAAGTTTAAGTACATTTTTGTTAGCAATAGTTGGCGTTGTGTTAACATCATTTTTTTTTTAAATTACTTGCAGCTATTAATTGCTTGCTTGCTTGCTTTACTTGCTTACTCGTGTGATGATGAAAGAATTCTAATAATTATAATAATAACTCAAACATCTACGAAACCATTCACTAGTTACTGAAGTCTGATTAAATCGTTTGCAGCCAAAGATGAACTCATAAACTATATAGTTTTGGAATGTGCTCATCAAGGCCTTCAATTAATTATAAGAAATAATTAACATTTATTTTTTTCACTTTTTGAAATGGATCCATACTACCGCCACAAGGATTTTTTCCAAATAAAATATAGCCTATGTCACTCGGAATGATGTAAGCATTCTAACGATACCACATACATCCAAATCTGTTCAGGGGCGGCAGTCTCGACATAGATAGCGATCGTTACACAACCGAATTCGGTCGCAAAGTCCTAATGGCGTCCCTAGACGCGTGCGATGTGCTTGACAAGTACGACAAAATCACGTGCTTGTCAAGCGCGTCGCACGCATCTAGGGACGCCATTATGACTTTGCGACCGAATTCGGTTGTTTAACGATCGCTATCTATGTCGAGACTGCCGGGCCAGGCATTTAAAAGTTATGGTGGAACAAAGAAATTCAGGTGCAAAAACAGTACTGTATCTTCTTTTTTATTTTGCTTATATCTCGAAAACTTTTTATATATAGTTTAATAATACATAAAGTTTAAAATTCCATGTAAAAGAAAGAAAGAAAGAAAGAAAGAAAATACATTTATTTAGCACAGACAAAAAGGCACACAGCACAACATAATTATAACACAAGTAAAAAAAAAAAAGAGAAAATAAAAAGGAAACAAATAAAAAGTGTAAAATAATAATTTAACAGGAATGTGTGCCTCGCGGCTGCGCCAAATAGGCCCAGTAAAACACGTCGAAGCTCCCCCAACTGCGCGCCTCTGGCTCAAAAAAAATTACGGGGTAGAACAAACAAGTACCACATGGAGTCGAAACGCGATTGTCAAATCCGATTTTAGATGTGTCAAAATTATTTTTTCATTTAGAGATAGGTATTTATTCGCAGAATAGCTTTTAGAGTGTCATAGCCAAAAGTAAGGAATTTTAGTGATAGTTTAGTTAGTTTAGTTCGGTGTACAAGAGAATCGGCACCGTTTGTTTGCCGCGACGAACGGATAACATCACCCGCGTTCGCTTGCGGGAGGCCGGGAGGGGTAAAGTGACTCATTTCGTGTTTAGTGCCTTCCAGATCCATACGAAAACGTTTCGTGACTTTTTTTGAAGTTTTAAGTGCAGTAATGGAGTGGGATCAAGAAAATACTTTGTTTTTGTTACAATTAGTTCGAGCTCTTCAAAATCGCTTTCGGAACACAGTTTTTTTTTTAAACCGAACCTATCCTCAATGTTCTATGTTCTATGTTATAGGGTTTGGTTTCCGCACTTAGTCCGTCAAGTGGACCATTGTGCGTGGGCCATGGCGGCCGTTTGGGGGGGTTATTACCTATCCTCAATTTTCAATTCTTGATAAATAACGAACGAACGTGGTCGCGCGATAAGTCCCCTCTTTGAGGAGTGGCTAGAGAGGCGATTACCGTGGCCCCTGGCAACGTACAGAAAACTGAAGAACTAAGTCGGGTGGGTTTTATTCAGTAAGAGTCTGGAAAAAGGTACACCCGTAATCTATATTTTCGTTGTACCACTAAATCTACTATTGCTAGAACAGCAAACACGTCTTCCTCGTCGGAACTCATTTTTGAAATGAGCAATTTGGGGGCGTGGCCTAAATATAAACACAAAAATATTGTTGCAGCGGACTGGCTGACTGGTTGGTAGATGACGCATTAATATGTATACTGTGTCTAGCGAAGTTCTGTGAAGTAAAATTAAATCGAACCTTCTCACTTAATTCGAAAACCACTTTGTATTTGAGCACTTCCAAGACCATTTTTCAAGTGGTTAGATAAGCGCTTTAGTCGATTTTTAGGTAAACACTATTCAACTTATTGTTTGCATAGTAACCACCAAAACAAAATTCACCTTTTACTATGCCAAATCGAATGCCAATGACCACAGGTTTTCCATTGTTATTGGTCAACTTAGTTGTTTGATTTTGCACTACCGTCACAAAGAATCTGTTGGATAAATTTAGGCTGTTGCTAGTCGTCCGGTAAACGGACGAATAACATATAAAATAATCGTCCGATTATCGGACGAATAACATACAACATAATCGTCCGATTATCGAACGAATAACATGTAAATTAGTATTCCGATTATCTTCGTTGATACAACAATATTTAATTTTGTAATATTTGAGCTCTGAATTAATAACATTTTCTCTATTGCTCACAATCTCTTTTGTATACTTTTTTGTAAACTCGTAAATGTTGTAAACTTCTTTCTTCTTGAGCTTTTAACGGTGCTTCATCATTACGTTCTTGCGCTGCTTCAATTTCATCAAAATCTTCATTCACATCAGGATCCGAAAATCCACTAATTATTTGAACAATTTATTAGTGTAAGTGTTGCCGATGACGTCACACGAACGAAGAAAACACGTGGATGCTTTTCAGGAGGTGAAGATTACAGGTCAGGAGAAGGCTGTTTTAAGGTGGCTCCTCAATTCAGACGTGTGAATTGAGGAGCCACCTTAAGAGACATGAAACTTTTGAAGGGTTTTAGTACAAATTCCAGGAACGGGCCTACAAAATTGGCTAATTTACTACTAAATATTGGTACACGGACATTTAAAAAGTAGCATCGTTATGTGGAATGGATTGCTTCGCACGACGTATAACTGTGGTTTGCACTAGCGAAACTACTACTACAACAACACATGTTGAAATCTCTATTTTCTGTCAATGTTTGACAAGAACTAGAGATTTCAACATGGGTTGTGAATGTTTCGCCAGTGCAAACGCACGGTTAGGCAACATTTTTGTCTTTCGGAAACTCGTGATGTAAGTACGAACAACTTGTAGTGAGAATACAAGAATCTGGATAATGTCACCAATTTCTAAGCGACATAATGAACTACTGTAGTTTTTCTGCTATGGTATCCCGACGGAGGTGTGCTACTGGCGGTACGAGTGAAAACACGAGAATTGGCCTCCTGAATGCTGATACTGTCCCTGTCACCCCCGTGGCAGACCTGCCAGTCTGGAGCGTCGATGCACACGGCTGGTGGTAGGACAAACCGTCCTATGCTGGCATGACGGGCACACACCACCTTCATTAAGTGCACTAGCACATCTCGCTTTGCTTATGCTTTGGTGTCACAATCAGCGGAGATGACTATTTAGCCATCTTGTGACACGCTGGACGCCATATTCCAGGGTCTAAAGATCCAGCAAAACCATCCAAAGTTTAATCGCCGTTGAGCCGTGCCGGGCACATTTATTACCCGCGTGGCCACGTCAAACTATATACCATCAGGCATTGACCATCCGCCGACCGTCACCATCCCTGGGGTCTGCAGCGTGGCACACCCGCTGGGGTCATCGTCGCATCAGGCTGAGCCAGGAGAGTACTGCGCTACTCCAAAGGAAATTAAGGGAATCTTGTAATCTATCTACCCCGCTACTCATTATTTTATAAATATACATTTTCTGCTGACAAGGTTACGTGGTCTCATTTATACCCCCACGCAATCCCTTTCCGTCACACAACAATTTTAGCACTTCCAAGATTATTTGTCAAGTGGTTTGATAAGCATTTTAATGAATAGGTTTCTACTTAGGTAAACTCAACATGACCTTATGAATGGTGAATTTTAGTATGTTTGTTGGTGGTTTTAAACAATATTGATTAAAAATTCAATTTCTCACTTACAGCTAGCAGCGATGACGATAAAAACTAGAAAGGCCCGCATTTCAATCCATCCCATGACTTGCCTAAGAAGTCGAGTAGATCTTTGTTATAATTATATTAATTTAATACAATATTGTTACGGAAAAGTTTCTGCAAGAAATCTGAGGATACTAACAAAAGAGCAACAAATATGCATTGAAATTTAAAAATTCATAAAAATCTAGTTGGTAGCCGAATGATCAAATCGAGTTGGCAACTGAAATAAAGTAGAATGCACATATCGACTTGTATGCATGGGCGTCGCCAAGGGGGGGCAGGGGGGGGGCAGCTGCGCCCCCTAAAGATTCAAAAGTATATTAGTGAAAAATACAAGTTATTAAGTAATAAAACTACAATATCTATAAAGTCAATTTTTTTCTGTGGAAGAATTTTATTTGGTTTTTTAGTTCCATATCTTTTAAACGGGGTCTAATCCGGAGTCCGGGGACGTAATATTCGTATCTATGCCTTGGTGGTACGCCCATTCATAGTAACTACTAGGTTTCACTTCTAAAGTTCTTAATAGTTTTGGGGAAAAAGGACCGGATGGTCTGTTTCCAATCCATATTGGAAAATGGAAATTTTTATTTTACCGAGTTAAAAATCAAATGTCCACCAGCATCTATTTTGGCCCCATTGTGCGTGGAGATAAGAGTCGCACTACAAGTGTAAAGCTTCGCTCTCTTGCCTGTACCTACAAATCATACTTTTCCCATCCTCCACAAATATCAGCGTGCCCCCCCTGGGTCATCGGCTGGCGACGCCCTTGCTTGTATGTATGTACTAACAAATATGTACCGAAGCTGGGTAAGCTCGAACGGGTTTGGCGCACAGGTGAGCCCGGGTCGAGTCCAGCCAGCTCGTTCCTGCTCCCCTGAGCTTATCCCAAAGGAAATCATATCACACATGGTCAAATGCCTTTGAGAGATCAAGAAAGCAGGCATATACACCGGAGTACCTCTATCCCTATAGTATTGAACCGTCTACTTTAGACATCGTTCAACAACATACATAAAATCGGTTCATAATCACAACAAAACGTGTCTCATCATCGATCACCCCTGAGCCAGCCCCAAGTGGAGATGATACCATAAATCGATATTTGAACATACGGGCTATGTCCTCTGGTGAACCACATTCCCCCACACTCACAGGGCGGCCCGCTCAAACCTTCACCTTATTGGTCGAATTCCGAAACTCGGAAAAATTCTTAGACGCTCGGTGCGACGCTAATATGCCTATTTTAATCAGATCCTGGTGATTTTGGCACCATTTTAGCCTACCCCTAAAGATTTTCTGACTCCATCGCATGGCTCGTGTTTGTTCCAGCCTGCCACTTGTTTTACCTTTCGGGGTTCTTTCATCCCAGGCCTGCACAGCAACCACTGACAAAGCATTTACAATATTGCCATACATACGATCTAGCGCACGCCTATATTCAACAATATGAGACATACTATCTCCACTATTCTCAAACAACTCAGGATAGTCGATATTCCTCAACTCTTTGTTACATAGATCTCGATATCTATCTATTTCCACCTTATCGCGCTCCCGGCTTAAAACTTTATTGTGTACTTTAGTTTCCTGCGCCAGTTTTGGCACGATTATATTTAAATCGCACTCAATTATTAAGGGTAGATGATCTGACCAATGGGTGCGTCTCATATCATACAAAGTTATTTGGTATATTTTCATTTCAATAACGTTCACAAGATATAATAAACGTGAGGTATACGAACTGTTGATATAATATCTTTACATATAACCTTTATATACTCTAAAACTTATTTCGTATAACGTTATTGGATATAACGCTTATTTAATCGAAATTCATTAGACCTATCGTTTAAAATATATATTGATACCATCATTATGGTAAACAATACACCCCGATTCAAAGCAATCCGACTCGAATAGGTTAGGTTAGAAGCTAAGGTGGGAGCGGCCATCGAGCGCCAGATCCCCTCTATTGTTGGTGAATCATTTGAGTTAGGTTAGGTTAGAACAGTGACCATTAACGCGCGAAGGCGAGCGACTGTAGGGAGCGTGCCGCGGCAGCGGCCGCCGAGTGCCAAATCCCCTCTATTTTTGGTGAATTATTTGGCTTAGGTTAGGTTAGGTTAGAACAGTGACCATTAACGCGCGAAGGCGAGCGACCGTAGGGAGCGTGCCGCGGCAGCGGCCGCCGAGTGCCAGATCCCCTCTATTGTTGGTGAATAATTTGGGTTGGGTTAGGTTAGAACAGTGACCATTAACGCGCGAAGGCGAGCGACTGTAGTGAGCGTGCCGCGGCAGCGGCCGCCAAATGCCAGATCCCCTCTATTGTTGGTGAATCATTTGGATTAGGTTAGGTTACGGTAGAACAGTGACCATTAACGCGCGAAGGCGAGCGACCGTAGGGAGCGTGCCGCGGCAGCGGCTGCCTAGTGCCAGATCCCCTCTATTGTTGGTGAATCATTTGGGTTGGGTTAGGTTAAAACATTGACCATAAAAGCGCAAAGGCGAGCGAGCGTAGTGAGTGACCATCTTGGTAGGTGGTAATCAGTTACTAGGTATATCTACTCAGGTTACTAACTATGATAGAAATTACATATTAGTCAGTAAACAGTAGTAGTTATTAAACTTTATTTTAGGTAAGTTTTTTGGAAACTAAACGATGTACAAGCCTAGATAAATACTGTCTAAATCCGAGTATTAACATAATATGATGGAAATATGCTCAAATTGCAAATGATTTAGGTATTACGTTTGTATGGACAATTCAACGGTCGTCGCAGTCTTAAGGATCACTTCTATTACTGCCTACCTCCTCCTCGATATAAAGGTACAAAACAACGTAAAGACTAAGACAAGTTGTACAGACAATACAGAAACGATTGGAAGAAGATTGGAAGTTAACTTAGAGAGATCTAATGCTTTGAGGAAGTCTAGATTTCGGAACAGAAAAGTAGCGTATGTTCGACTTGAGGCAAGATCGTACATTGAGGTCGATGTCCTCTGAGAATCAAAATCTGCCGATCATGTGTGCGTCTCGTTACACAGTCCAACATACGTTCCGATTACATAATATATTTATTCTATAGACTGATGTGGAGTGTAAAAATATAATTTATAGATTTGTTAAAATATGTATATAGATAAATTGTGTGTGTTGTAAATATAGTAAAAACGTACCAGTTTTAAATATATTTTGTAAGTCATGTTAAGCAATACATAATGATATCCTTCTCGTTTGCTGTCTATGGTGAACGGAATGTGAATGTAACAGATTGGGCTGTCAAACGAGAATTATGATGTAATTAAGGTTATGAAATGTGTTTACAATTAGTTATTAAATAAATTAGTATTTAATCTTACTAAAGCCGTGTCTCCTGCGCATGTTTTTTCGAAACATTACACAAAAAGCCTTACACTAAATACATTTGTTTTCATACACAAACTGTCTCTTGCACAGGTATATATTTTTTTAGATTATAACACATTTTGTGTAGACGTAGGAAAGAGTTCCGACGAGGAAAACGTGCTTAATTAACAAAAAAATTAAAACCGACTTCCAAAAAATACTACAAAGTAAAAAATAACTTTAATTTCGGAAGTCGGTGTCTTTAGTTTTTAATTTTCGTTTTTTGCCACCGACTTCCGAAATTAAAGTTATTTTTCACTTTGTAGTATATTTTTGGAAGTCGGTTTTAATTTTTTTGTTAAAATTTTTTATTTTTCACTTTTTAGTTGTGGGTCCTACCCCACATAAATTCGAATACCACTACCTGCTATGCAAATAACAGTGACAGGAAGTTATCATCATATCATCCATATAAAGTAAGTGCGAAAGATAATTATGTATTATTGAAGCTAACTCAAAAACTATCCAAGCAAAGTTGATAAAATTTATATGGGACCACCTCGGGAGCTTACACTTTCAAACAAAAAAAAAAAAATTCAAAATCGGTCCACAATTGACGGAGAAATCGGTGAACATACATAAAAAAAAAAAAACATACATAAAGTCGAACATAGAACCTCCTCCTTTTTGGAAGTCGGTTAAAAAGTGACGAACAGTATCTCTATTACACAATCCATCGTCTTATTTTACAACCATCGTCAATATTTATCACAACTTGTTCGCAACTTTTTACAGGACAATTATAACCTCAAAACCTGTGTTGACTGACAGTAATAGATGTTCGGGGTGTGCCCGGCAGTTGAAAATGAAACAAACCCTTCCCCTCTTCACCCGCGCGGGGAATGTTTTCCATGCAGTTCGGAATACAAAAACATCGTGTTTGCATACACAAATGTGTATGGCCACGCCTCTTTGTTCCGATGTTTTTGTGTAATGTTTCGAAAAAATACGCAAAGGAGACACGGCTTTACGGTGCTGACCGCTACAGCCTAAATAATTTGTGTATTCTAGGAGATTTTCTGTTTGTTGTCCGTCGGCATGTAGACACTAAATATTATTACAGAGCGATTGTCACTTAATGTCGCTCTTATGACCGCTAGTCTGTTACTATTACAGATAACAAAAAAATAAAAAAAAACAGACAAAAAATAAAAATAAAATTTGTGCCTATGGCATTAAGTCCACCTCTGTACATTTGTGTGCTTAAAGTGTTAAATAAATAATAACACCTACTAAGAAATACTTGCTTAACTTATGAAAAAAAGGTCAAGAATCAAGACAAGCGAGCAAAGCGAGCTTCAAAATTTTTGCGCACCGCCTTGAATAGGTTCTGTTTTCTTTTGACCATTATACAAAAAGAGACCTTACTTTGTCAAGAGGAAAAGCTTAAATTCGTTTTACAGCAGTTTAGGTTTTGAAATCTGGTCTTAATCCTAGTGTAGTGATGCTCAAAACCCCCGAGTTTGCTTCGCTCGCTCTTGCATACAACATAATAATTATATCCTCTTTTTTATAACAGGCTTTTATCATCTGGGTCAGTGTGGCTCAAGTACCTACAGTTTTTAGTAATTAAGACACGTCAATCATTCAGGTTCTCGACAGCTTGGCTGATTTTGGGAAGGTCATGACCAGGGGGGTCATGACCACCACACCCTCAGAGTAATATAGTTATTACTCTGAGACCACACCTGACTCATTCTACTCTTTGGTTGGACCACAGTCTACAGCTAACCAATGCCGTTTTACAAAAAGTTCGCATATACAAAGGTGATAGAGAAAATAAATATTTTTATCTCGTTTACTCTCGCTACTGGGTCCACGGAGGACTGAAGTGACTGGACCAACTAATAACGTTGTTATCTCAATTTTTATAAAAAAAAAAAAATGGTTTTGTATAGGACAGTGGGCGTTAAAATTGTCCCAGTACCGCCAACCACTAAGTGCGAAGACCTAAACAGTCGCATTCAGAATAGTAAGAAACGGAGTGCAGTCACACGATACGTTTTTTTCTCGTCATTAAATATTTTTGAAACCAATGCAAACATTGGAGGAAATGAAGGCTTTATAGGACAACAGCTGTTTTGCGGCATTTAAGGTCATCCTTTAAATAAAAGGCGTGCGCTCGCAAATGCGCTTGGTACAACATTTAGTTTAGAAGGTCATAGACAATCAGCGTCGTTAGAAGAGAACCACAGTGTTTTCTCTACGACCTTATAACCCATTAAGGCGTGTACACACAACAGGTACAACACGTTCTCTATAGATAGGACAGGGACTACGCAGAGACAGCTATGCGCCAGACCCGTTCGAGTTTACCGAGCTTCGGTACATATTTATTTGTACATACATACAAGTCGATATGCGCATGCTCCTTTATTTCAGTTGCCAACCCGATTTAGCCATTCGGCTACCAACTAGATTTATACGAATTTGAATTTTCATTGTGTATAATTTAATTACATTTGTTGCTCTTTTGCTTGAGTCCTTAGATTTCTTGCAGAAACTTTCTCGGTAAAATAATGTATTAAAAAATACAAAGATTTATCTATCTTCGTAGGCAAGTCATGGGATGGATGCGGGCCTTTCAAATTTTTATCGTTTTCACAAGCTGTAAGTGAGAAATTCAATTTTTAATCAAAATCTTTTAAAACCATCAACAAATATACCAAAATTCACAATTCCTAAGGTTATATCAAATAGTGTTTACCTTAGCAGGTACCTTTCACATTCATTAAAATGCTTATCAAACCACTTGACAAAATGGTTTTGAAAGTGCTAACATTGTTGATCGATTTAATTTTACTTCTGTAGCGGTTCCACCGCCACATACGAACTACGCAGCAAAGACATGACGTCACATAATTCCTGCATCGCGCAGTTAGAGTTTACCGAGCGAATAACATAGATAAGACTATCCGAAATCAACATATGGGCAGTTGCCCGCCAGACATAACAACCCGTCTGGTTGGAGGATCCTCCCTTTTCTATGGGGGATGAGTGAACTTTACACCCTGTTCCTCATAACCCTAAATTGGTGACCCCGAGTATGAACGTCAACGCAGCCTTCGTGCAACTACATCAGCGTGACGTCATCATCATCACTCCCGCAAGCTTTCGTGAGGCGAGTCACACAGCCAGCCAGCACCCACGGCTTCAACGGGTATCCTGACCACCAGCATGCAGCGAACGCGCATTCCTGGTCATCACCCTCAACCACAACCCGGCGCTGTACCTCATCCGACTCACTGGATGACGACGTACCGCCATCCCGACTCACTGGGGAAACACCGCAGACAGTTCCGACTCACCGTGAACTATGCGGCACCCGGTTCCGACTCACTGGAACCACAGCTGGCACTGTGAAGCATCGCAAGATCCAAGACTCAGCCCACTATAGGTTTAGCAATTAGACTAGAAGACTGAACAACAATGAAATGCGCATCATATAAAACGGCAAATAGAAGATATAGTTGCTGTTAACTTTATTATGACAAACGATAAATGCGATCTCGTACAAAAGGGTCTATCAAAGACAAAAGGAAAACTAGGTGACGGCTCTCAGTTTTTTCTCTAACATTGAATTGCATCAACGAAACAGTACAAGGAAACAAAATAGGTCAACTGACTAAGTTTACACTTTCCTAAATATGCAAAGCATCGGAAATAAAGTAAAATTAATAGAGCAATTACTTTTAGATTTTGAATTAATTTTATCTCACTATAGGAATTGTGGAAAAATGAAAATTATTGTCAATATATCTTGCCCCAGCGATATAAAACAAAGCCCTCGAAGGCGGAGGAGTTTGTATTATTGTTAAAGACTTGTTAAATTTTATTGAACGAATTCTTAATCACTCAAAGGAATATGTTATAGAATTTAGTCCGTATGCTCTACCTTGTTCTCCGGGCGATCCACACCCGGGCGTTTCTTCCCGCATTATCCGGAACAGGAACCGAAGCAGCAGTGTTTGGTGGACCTGCGTCAGGCAGAAGGTGAGGATACCGCACGGTAGGCTGATATGAAACCTTAGGGCCTTACGAATAAAAAAAAAAATAGGTGTATTTTTTTAAAAACAAATAAGCAAATGGAATTTACTAACTATTACAATATAATATTGTTCTGAGTTTACGTTTTACCCATGAATTTCAATGCTATGAAGATTTTTTTGTATGAACAAAAACATATTGAAGATTTTTTTGTATGAACAAAAACATATTGAAGATTTTTTTGTATGAACAAAAACATAAATTCATGATTACCTCGTAATTCTCAAATTTTCTCAAAAAATTGATTGAAGATTTGTATATAATATATGACAAATTATTAACCTATTTTTGCATCTAATCTGGTACTGTGATATTGTGCGATATTGGAGATATTTAAATTTGATTTAAAAAGTGTAAAAACAAAATTGATTTTAAAACTGTACAGTGTGTGTGACATATTCTATGAAAGGGCTAACGGTAAGGGCGTAAACCTTAAAAAAAAATTATCATAAGTATTTTTATAGTTTTTTAAGAAATTAGATGAAAATAAACCAGTTTTGTCAAAATATTACCCTATCCCCGAAACTACTGAGCATAAAAATTTGAAAAAATACAGAAAATAGTTCTATTCTTATAAATTACGGAAAAACCTATAAAAAGTCTCTGGTTTTAAAACAACATGGCAAAACTCTCAAAATTTTGCGTACAAACTTACATTTCCAGTTGAAATGTATCGGAGACCATGTTTTTAACTACAGTGTTAAGTTTGTTCTTTGGGATAAATCATCCGAAATAAGAAACCCTTCATTGTGTATGGTCTGACACGCACTAGGCCGATTTTGTTTTATCAGTGGATTCCCAGGTAGGCTTAATCCACTACAGCCAACGTTCTCCGTCATGTGACGAAGGCATCATTAAATTAATCAGAAGAGTCCGATTCGGAGTCATTACGCAATAATCGGTCTATATTTAAAAAATCTAAGTTCTCTTGATCGTTATCGTCAACTAATGTCTCCGTAATAATCAGCAAAGCTTTTTCATCTTCTGGGATGTGTGTTTTCGTAATAGTTTTCGATATTATATTATGTGGGTCAGAGGTGATTAATAAATTATTCATTATATCTTCATTCATAGCCTTCTACATAATTTTCTCGAATGATGTGCACGATATCTCCTGATGTCTTTAGTTCGAGCAGCTTCTTCGGATAATTATCCACTCGGCACTACACCCACTTCTGCTGGTAAGAAAACCGGTTTGGCCGTATTTTGAACACAAACAAATGACGTCACGGAAGTGGTGTTTAATATCGTGGCACGAACTTGCAACTAAGTCCAGTAAATGCAAAGGACGTTGTACGACCGACGCCGGTGTAACCCTATTAAGACACATTTTTAACGCGTGGGAAAAGGCCCAAGACGCCATAGGGATCTTTTGTGACCTCTCTAAGGCATTTGATTGCGTTGATCATGAAACCTTGTTCTTGAAACTTGAGCATTACGGACTTGGAAAACTTGCGCTCAATTTAGTAAAATCTTATTTAAATGATAGACAACAGCAAGCCCAAATAAATGGTATCAATTCACTAGGTTTAACAGTAAAAATGGGTGTACCACAAGGCTCGATATTAGGTCCATTCCTCTTTTTAGTGTATATTAATGATCTACTCCATTTATTAAAAAATCAACCACAAATGGTGTTATTTGCTGACGATACTTCCTTAATTTTTAAGGTAGATAGACGTGCTAAAAATTTTGACGACGTACATAACGCCCTACTGCAGGTTCAAAATTGGTTCACTGCTAATAATTTAGTATTTAATGGAAAAAAAACCAAGTGCATAAAATTTTCTTTACCAAATGTCAAAAGTAGAGATTGTGATTTGTGAGATAGAATTGAAACAAGAGAAACTAGAATTCGTCGATAAAACTGTTTTTCTGGGGATTACGCTCGACTCAAGGCTACAATGGGGTCCTAATTTAACATCTCTTGCAGGACGGCTAAGTTCAGCAGCATAAAATATGCTGTCAGAAAAATCCGTCAATTTACTGATGTAGATACCGCGAGGCTAGTCTATTTTAGCAATTTTCATAGTATCATGTCTTACGGTATTTTACTGTGCGGACGGGCTGCAGACATCGAGTCTATTTTTAAAAGCTTTTATTCAACTTGCAATGTTTGTTTGTTTGTTTGTATGTAAGTAAGTTAGTATGTTTGTTTAGGTGGATTCTTGCAAGCTGAATTAAGACCACTTCCTCTAACTCCACGGAGTTAATATTTTACATGTTGGTTCCATTCCGATGACAATACATTTTTATGACAAACATGACCTGATTGGCTACCCAGAATTGGCTCCAGACGAGGAAACTCCTCAACGGCCAATAGTACAGACACGAAATTTTATATACGATTTCATTATAATAGTCTGTTTTAAATTCCACCACGATCTGGCTACTGCATCCAGGATTGGCTTCAGACGAGGGAACTCCTCAACGGTTAACAGTACAAACAGGAAATTGTATATACGATTTAATTATCACGGTCCGATCTGAATTCCACCATGATTTGGCTGTTGTACCCAGGATTGGCTTCAGGTGAGGGAACTCCTCAACGATCAACAGCGCAGACACAAAATTTTATATATCCTTCAATTATGATAGTCCGTTCTAAATTACACCATGATCTGGCTGCTGCACCCAGGACTGGCTTCAGACGAGGGAACTCCTCAACGGCCAATAGTACAGACACGAAATTTTATATACGCTTTAATTATCACGGTCCGATCTAAATTCCACCATGATTTGGCTGTTGCACCTAGGATTGACTCCAGACGAAGGAACTCCTCAACGGTTAACAGTACAAACAGAAAATTGTATATAGGCTTTAATTATGACGATCCGATCTAAATTCCATCATGATTTCGCTGTTGCACCTAGGATTGGCTTCAGGCGAGGGAACTCTTCAACGGCCAACAGTACAGACACGAAACATTATATACGCTTTAATTATGATAGACCATTCTAAAGTCCACCATGATCTGACTGCTGCATCCAGAATTGGCTTCAGACGAGGGAATTCCTCAACTGTTAACAGTACAAACAGGAAATTTTATATAGTTACGCTTTAATTATCACGATCCAATCTAAATTCCACCATGATTTGGCTGTTGCACTCAGGGTTGGTTCCAGACGAGGGAACTCCTCAACGATTAACAGCGCAGATACAAAATTTTATAGAACCTTTAATTATGATAGTCCGTTCTAAATTACACCATGATCTGGCTGCTGCACCCAGGACTGGCTTCAGACGAGGGAACTCCTCAACGGCCAACAGTACAGACACGAAACAGTATATACGCTTTAATTATGATAGACTATTCTAAAGTCCACCACGATCTGACTGCTGCACCCAGGATTGGCTCCAGACGAAGGAACTCTTCAACGGTCAACAGTACAAACAGGAAATTTTATATACGCTTTAATTATTACAGTCCGTTCTAAATTACACCATGATCTGGCTGCTGCACCCAGGACTGACTTCAGACGAGGGAACTCCTCAACGGGCAACAGTAGAGACACGAAATATTACATACGCTTTAATTATGATAGACCGTTCTAAAGTCCACCATGATCTGACTGCTGCACCCAGGATTGGCTTCAGACGAGGAAAGTCCTGAACGGTCAACTGTACAGATACGAAATTTAATATACGATTGAATTATGATAGTCTGTTCTTAAGTTCACTATGACCTGGCTGCTGCACCTAGGATTGACTTCAGACGAGGGAAGTCCTGAACGATCAACAGTACAGACACGAAATTTAATATACGCTTGAATTATGATGGTCCGTTCTAGAGTCCATTATGACCTGGCTGCTGCACCCAGGATTGGCTCCAGATGAGGGAACTTCTCAACGGCCAACAGTATAGACACGTAACATTATATAAGCTATAATTATGATAGACCATTCTAAAGTCCACCATGATCTGACTGCTGCACCCAGGATTGGCTCCAGACGAGGTAACTCCTCAACGGTCAACAGTACAACCAGGAAATTTTATATACACATATAATTATGATATTCCGTTCTAAATTCCAACATGACCTGGCTGCTGCACCCGGGATTGGCTCCAGACGACGAGATTTCTCAATAATCAACAGGATAAACACGACATTTTATACATGGATATGTATTGTGCTATTATACTTCAATGGAATTCAGGGTCTGGTGATGGAGCTGAAAGATTAACATAGGAACTTCTAAAAAAAACTAAACTACCATCGAGTTTGAACTAGTTGGTTTTGTCTTGACTAGAACTATAGCCCAAAGTAGTATCCAGGGTCTGATAATAGAGCTGAAAAGAGATGACACATAGAAAGTGGTCATAGAAAATCCTGAACTAAATAAGATCTTTTGACAAAAACTATTTCCCGAGGTGTAGTCTAGGGTCTGATGATAGTGCCGGAAGGTAGTAACAGGAAAACCTCAACTTTACAAGGTAGCCCAGGGTAGACAAGTGAAAGTGATAGAACAGATATTTTATCAAAATACTAATGCTAAAAAACACAAAATAAAATATTAGTAAAAATCTTTTTAAAACAAGCTTTTATTGAACTAAAAAGTACAAAATAAAACTTACGTAAACAGATAACTTTAATGTTTTCTTAAAAGCTTGAGGCGAGAACGTCTTTCTTAAACATAAAGATAAGCCTCAAGCTTTTAAGAAAACATTAAAGTTATCTGTTTACGTAAGTTTTATTTTGTACTTTTTAGTTCAATAAAAGCTTGTTTTAAAAAGATTTTTACTAATATTTTATTATTCTGCAGAAAAGAGCGATCAGAGCCATATATCATTTGCGCAGGCGCGATTCTCTAAGGGAACGGTTTAAGGATATTAACATCATGACGGTACCTTGTCAATATATCTATGAAAACATCATCTACGTAAGAAAAAAATTACATCTTTTTAGCAAAAGATGTGATAGACATAATTATAGTACAAGAAATAGGGACCTATTAGTTCAACCAGGTTTCAGACTGGCTAAAGTAAACTCATCTTTCATGGGGTACTGTTTAAAATGTTACAATAAAATTCCTCTCCACATACTTCAACTGAATGAGACGAAATTCAAATCTTGTATAAAACGCACACTATGCAGGCAGGCATATTATAAGTTGGCTGATTAAAAATTGGTTGGTTCCAAAAACAACTTTGAAGAGCTCGAATTAATTGTAACAAAAACAAAGTATTTTCTTGATCGCACTCCATCACTGCACTTAAAACTTAAAAAAATGTCACGAAACGTTTTCGTCTGTCTGGAGAGCACTAGACACGAAATGAGTAACTTTACCCCTCCCGGCCCCTCGCAGGTGAACGGGAGTGACGTTATCCATTCGTCGCGACAAACATGTTAATGTTTAATATGTTTCATGTTCAACCACGCCCCCAAATCAGTTCATGTTTGATGTTTATTAAACACGAAAACATAGCGCAGCGGACCCAGCTTTATACAGTTGTGTATGTGAAACGCAATTAGGAAAGTTGTTGTTATTTTTAGGCAATGCGGAACTGTATCAAGTAAAGACCGCGGATCTTTCAACGACGGACGACATCCGTATTGTTAACGGGTCTGCTACCACCGTAGAGCAATACCCATTCGCCGTACAGGTAAGAGGAAGATATAATATGAAAAGCTTTATTAAGTATGAAAAATAGCTAATAGACTCGGATAACTAAAAAACGCAACCATTTTTTTAATTTTTGTAACTGAAATTTACCTTCGTTGATCTTGTGGTCGCAAGCGCGACTACTGACCTAAGCTCCTGGGTTCGATTCCCGGGTCGGTCAAAATGTTATTAAATTATATTTGTTTCCATATCCATTATCCCAACTTTGACATGCTCTAAATTTGTATTCCCCCTAGGATGCACCGACTGAATCTCATTTTGATGACAAAATTCATTGCCAAAATCGAGCAGTAAGTAGGTACCTCCCGTACTATTAGAAAATTCTCAATAGCAGCCAAAATGAATGAAAATGCTCTGTTGACCATTTTAGATAGATAGGTTAAACGCGCTTCGCAAGGGGCACATCAAAGCTAGTTAGCAAAGTTTTCTTCGTCTTGTCTCTTTTTCGCTGCGTAGAACGCCACATAGCGTCTGTAATTTACCGTCAAATGACGTCATCATTTCACCCGAAAGACGTCCACTGTTAGATACAAGGTGTTAGGGTAAACATCGTTATCCTTCAAACCAGTGGTTTGGTTTCGTTCTATAGAACGTAAATTCAATGGAAGATCACAACATTTTTTTTTTAAGAAAATCTACATTTTACCACAAGAGTATTTCTCCTTATGCGCTAGGGTTGTTAACCTTGCGTCTCAACACGTGAGGTGGGCGCGGGGAACACATCACGTGGCTAGATCGATCACGAGCACGTCCGTCCGCGCGACCCCTCTCATCCCACTACTCCAGTCAGTCAGCTGTGTTGTGGTTAACTTTTTAAATACGTCAGAAATACCTACCCAGTGGTTTGGTTATTCTTTTTAATTTACTTTGTTGTCGAATCAAATGTACATTTAGACTCACGCAATTGTTAAGGTAGGTATTTTTGCCTGTCGTTTGAAGAGAAAGTTGCATCACAGGTTGTATTGTATTTATTCATATGTTGCGTAGGTAGGTAGGACGAGCGGCGATCGTATTACGTCACTCGGCCGGGCCCATATCCTTGAATTTGCGGACGGTGCCGGATAATCACCTTTTCAATATTTATAACGTTATATTTTTTTTACTAGATTATTTATTTTTATATTTAAGTCAAATACGCATAGTTTGAGTGACAACGGTGTTTAAGCAACCCCCAATCACCCCCACATCAACCGGTTCTATGCTTCCGGTATTCAGCGGATTCCAGCGGTCTTCAAAAGGTCATCCCTTGTGAGAGGCCTTCCAACGCTACGTCTTCCGGTACATGATCACTCCAGAACATTTTAGCCCCATCGGCCATTCTGTTCTGCGAGCAATGTGCCCTGCCCACTGTCACTGAAGTTTGCCAATTCTTCAGGCTATGTCGGTTACCTTGGTTCTCCTGCGGATTTCTTCATTTCTGATTTGATCACGTAGGGAAACTCCAAGCATAGCCCTCTCTATTGTCCTTTAGGTGACTTTTAGCTGTCTAATAAGGTGCATGTGAGCGACCACGTTTCAGTGCCATATATCACTGGCAACATGCACTGGTCAAAGACTTTCGTCTTGAGACACTGCAGTATGTGGTACTAAAAATATTGCCCAGCTTCCCGAATGCTACCCAGCCGAATAAGATTCGAAGGTCATCGAGCATTGTACTTAGGTCCTCTATAGTCTCAGTCATAACAACTATATCGTCGGCAAATCGAAGGTGAGTGATGTACTTGCCATTGATGTTGATTCTTGGCCCTTTTCAGTCCAGAACCTTGAAGACATCCTCCAGTGCAGCGGTGAACAGTTATGGAGAAATTAATCTGTCGCACACCTCACTACAGAAACATATAGATTTTGTGGTCTGAGCCTGGAGTTCGACTGGCATAGTGGTGTTTATGTACATACACTTCAGCACCTCGATGTACCAATAATAGATCTGGCACCTTTACGGAATCCAGCTTGTTCGGGAGGCTGGAAATCATGAAACCTGCGCACGAGAATGAAATGATGATTTCGTGAAACAGCTTGTAGATATGGCTCAGAAATGAGAAGGGCCTATAATTCTTAAGGAATCGGAGAGCATTGTCACCTTTCTTAAAGAAAAGTATCACCATAACCACACCTCTGTTCTATCCCTGTGGCGTTTTGCCCTCGAGTATGTTGGAAACAAACAGCATCTGGAGGGTCTTAAGAACGGGTTTTCCGCCGGACATTAGTAGTTCGGCCGTAATTCCGTCATCACCCAGCGCTTTATTGTTTTTGAGTCACTTCAGCGCCATCCTAGTCTCGTACAAACTGACACCCAGGATGTCTTCGGATTCGGAGTAGTGTCAGGTCAATCTTGCTCTTGAATCGTTTGCTAGATTCATAACGGGGTTACTTGTCCATAGAACCTCTCAACAGCTCAGGTTTGGGGGATATACTACTGCCATCATCGGGCTTCAGTTTTGTAAGCTGGCTCTGCCCAATAAACAGATCGCTTGCAAAGACATTGGAGCCTTTATTCCGCTTTATCGCGTCCTTAATGCAGTCTGCACTAAAGCGGCGAAAGTCGCTATTCAAGGACTAAGAGATCCACCTAATGAGCTGCCAGTACTTGAGCGCATCTTCCAAAGACTGCAGGATCATCTAGCGCCTATGCTGATATGAGCTGTAGAGAGCTTCTTGTTTCTATTTGTACGATGCGCGACGGATCTTAAAGATCTTAGACCCGACCACATGGACTGATTTCACGAACCCAGTGTTATAATCGTCCACGGATCGAGCTGAAAGCTCTCGAGGCTTTGGACTTGGATCGGTGCTGGGTAAAGCGTAGACGTCATAAGTCAAGATCTCTCCAGTTTGATATTTTTGTTCACAAAAAATATTGAATACTTGCTTCTTCGTCGACATATTGAAGTCAATCTCATTTTGGTGCACCAACAGGGTTTTACCAGGTCCAGTTTCTGTGGTCAAATTTTCTGAAGAAGGATTTCATCATAAAGATGCCTTCCTCCTCCATAAAACTGGTCAGTAGGTGAACACGGTGGTTCCGACGGCCAACTCCAGATTGCCCTACTCGAAACTTCGTTTGCCCATGTATATATATTATTTTTTTTACCCTCAACGGAGAAGCTCTTGGCCTGCATCTCACCTGATGGTAAGAGATAATCAGGCCGAAGGTGGAAGTGAGCTTCACCTGGAATCCTCAACCACAGAGGAACTGGCTATCTTATCTCTAACTGCCGAAACACAACTATGCTGTTAACATTGTTGTTATGGCAACAGACTTAGATAAGATGGTTGTAGCTAGCCAGGCGGACTTAGAACAAGCCAAAAAATTTTACTCCCACTGGGAATCGAACCCGGGACCTCTGGGTCTCTCAGTCTCTCAGAGACAGGTGGCGTAACCACTAGACCACAGAGGCGGTTCGGATTTCGTGTTGAAGCCCTCCATGACAACAGTGAAGTGAGTTTTAGAGCCATGCATGACTCTGGAAATATCCTCATACATGGACTCCACCTAATCATCGGAGTGTGACGAGGAGTCACTGAAACGTTATTTATAAAAGTAAGTTGGCATATTTCCTCAGATAACGCGTTTTTCGACATAAGTTCCATGACAGCTGTCACGGCGGCCATTATGTGGCGGCCACTGCTGTCATAGGAACCGATAGCTTATATTGTGACATCGTGCCGTTTTACTAAAAGATTGAAAATGAAGTAGGAAACCTATATAACTCTTTTTATTAAAAAAATATTAATGCTACCGAGAAAGAGAATGTGGTAGCTTTCTTTTATGTCTGCAGGTAATTTACTACGGGCGGTTCCGATGCGGAGGATCCCTCGTGACGGCGAGACATGTCCTTTCAGCAGCACATTGCTTCCTTGCTAAGTATATTACAGTTTACGTTTATTTACCGACGAAGTCTAAAACGACACGTAACATTAAGATGTTCTTTAAGACATTGAAGGATATTTTTATTTTGACCAACGTCCGGTCAAACTCAAATTCAAAGTATTAATATCAAATAAACCAATAACATTTTTTTTTCTTATAAAAAAGAACCAGGTTCTTAAAAATTAATACAATCTAGCCTACAAGACTAATAAGCAATTTTAATCTAACTTAGTTTTCTACGTGATAGTTATTTTAAAACTTAGAATAGTGCTGATTGTACTTTACACAAGTCCGTTCCACTTTCTTAGAGTCTGATATAATTTATAAACACTTTGTTCATTGTGTTCTAAGTGTGTCATTGTCACAGTTATTTCTACACTTTTTACACTACACTAACTCAAAAGGTTTTGTTCGTTTAGATATTCGCACTATATTTATTTGGTCTTACAGCTGAATTGCCTCGATGTTCACATGTCGGTGGAATCGGTGTTCATGGGCCTCAGCAAATTTTTGGATTATGTAGGTGACGGGTTCCATTTTTAGGTCACGATGGAGGTCGTCATTTCTTATATACCAGGGCGCATTAACAATACTTCTGAGTACCTTGTTCTGGAATGTTTGTATAATTTTGATGTTGGTTGGTTTGGTACAGCCCCACAGTTGGATGCCATTATGTCCATATTGGCATAAGAATATGCTCATATAATAAAATTTTGTTGTGTATCGATAGGCAGGAATCCCGTCCAATCAACCAATATATGTTTTTAAAACGTATGTCTAGCTCCTGTCTGTTCTTTTTAACGTGCGCTTTCCAGCGCAGTTTCGCGTCAAGCGTTATGCCAAGATATTTTGCCAAATATCTTGGCATAACGCTTGCCAACAATACACTATAACAATATATGGCCATTTATAAAGATTGGATGGTAATCACAATTCTTGTTGGTAAAATCAATGTGAAGTGAATTCGATTCATTCAATTTGATCCTCCATTTCTGTGCCCAGTCATGAACTTCATTTACAGCGATTTGTACCTTTTCGATTGCTAAATGATCGGTCAGTCAGAAAGATGAAGCTAGTGTAGTAAAACTCTGGTCACTAAGTGTAAAGATTGTACCTCCTTGATGTTTTGTCTATAGTATCACCTTAGTTACGAAAATAATATAGCTGTAACAATCTTTGTCTTATTAAAAGAATACGATTATAATATTCAGTGAACTTTATTTAAAGAAGATATGAAAACACACATATTCACATGGTAGCAGAGCGTTCATAATGATTAAATAATTTAAAAGGAAACTAAAATAAAAGCAAAGATGTCGAACCGAATTGAAAATTTAAACAAAGAAAATTATGACACATGGGCAATACAGGCCAAAGCCGTTTTAGTAAAAGCAAAATTATGGAAATACGCAGAGAAATCAATTGATTTAACTAAATCAGTTGAGACGGACATAGAAGGTAACATGCTGGCTATTAGCGAATTAATACTCATAATATCGCCGTCTGAACTTACGCAAATTAAAAACTGCAAAACAGCTCATGAAATTTGGAAAAAGCTAAACGAAACTCACGCTAGCAAATGTCCTGCGAGGAAAGCAACGCTACTGAAGCAACTTATTCTGGCAAAATATGAAAAAGGAAACGACATCAGGGAACATCTAAACAACTTTATGGACGTTGTAGACAAACTGGAACAAATGAATGTCGCGATTCATGAAGATCTATTAAGTATTATGATGCTATACAGTCTTTCCTCAGAATTTGAAACCTTTAGAGTTGCAATTGAATCCCGTGATAACCTTCCGACACCTGATGAACTAAAAATAAAAATCATTGAGGAATTTCAAGCGCGGAAAAACACTCAAGGCCAGCCGAGTACAAGCTCAAGCGAACAAGAATCGTTCTATGGGAAAACAAATTTTTACTGCAAAATATGCAACAAAAAGGGGCATATGACTAAGAACTGCTGGAAAAATTACAAAAATAAGAACAAGAATAATCCCAACAATAAAGGGAATAGAGATAACCAAAAGGAATTCAATAGCTTAGCATTATTAGCAAAAGATGAAGCAATCCAGAAACAATGGATTTTGGACAGTGGGTGTACATCCCATATGTGCTATAGCAAAGAATATTTCAGTGAAATAGAAAAAACTAATAAAACACTGAAATTAGCTTCTAAAGATCACAACACAAACATACTGGGAAAAGGAAGAGTTGATCTCTTACTAAATACAAATAAAGAAATAAATCTACATAATACGCTATTCATTCCAGACCTTTGTACTAATCTTCTATCTATTGGGAAGATAACAGATGCTGGTAATACAGTACTCTTCAAAAAGGATATAGCTACAGTAAAAAATCCAAAATATGGAATTGTGATGAAAGCGGAGAGAACTGAAGATGGTCTCTATGCGATTTTTCCCAAGACTGTGATAAACGCAAAAGATGAACAAGTAAATTTTGCTAAAAATAATAATATTTCTGAATGGCATTCAAAGCTGGGACATATGAACTATATGGATATGAAACTAGCACTTAAGAATGAAAGTTTGATTGGACTTGATTTCAAAATATATGAACTGCCGGAAGAATGTGAAGTTTGTATTAAAGCCAAAATGAAAGCTACGATCGGAAAACCAAGAACTGAAGCTCGCACTTCTGAACCACTTCAGATTGTACACAGTGATGTGTGTGGCCCGATACCAAAAGCTTCTTGTGCCGGAAACAAATACTTTGTCACATTTATTGACGACTTCACCAGATACAGTCGGGTATATTGCTTAAAGACTAAAAATGAAGTAATAGATATGTTCAAAGTCTATAAAGCTGAAGTAGAGAATTTCATGGAAAAGAAAATTAAATGCCTACAATCCGACAACGGCACGGAATATTGTAACAATGAGTTCAACAATTTCTTAAAAGAAAATGGGATAACCAGAAGATTATCTGCACCTTATACACCGCATCAAAACGGAATTGCGGAAAGGAAAAACAGAACTTTATTGGAAAAAGCAAGGAGCCTAATGATTGAGTCTAACGCACCGATGTATCTGTGGGGCGAAGCCATCTACACAGCAAACTACCTGTCAAACAGAAGTCCAAACAGCATAATTGGAAATGCAACACCATTTGAAAAATGGGTTGGCAGAAAACCATGTGTTGCGCACCTTAATAGATTTGGAGCAAAAGCATTCGTTCTCATAAAAGGAAGACAAAAGTTAAATAAGTTTGATGCCAAAGCAATACCTGGAGTCTTCATTGGATACTCTGAAATATCCAAGGCTTTCCGGATTTGGATACCATCAACGCAGAAAGTAATTGTAACCAAAGATGTAAACATAATGAAGAAATTCTACTACGACATAAAGGAAGGAGAGAATCTTAGTAAAAATAACAAAGATGAAACAAGAAAAGAAAAAGAATATGTCGAGATCGAATTTCTAGAAGATAATATAAATAGAGAAATACAAGAATATCAAGAAACAGAAGAAGACATTTGGGCTGAAGCCGAAATGCAAACAAATAGTAATTCAATTTCTGAAGAAAATGAAATTCAGTCCGCAGAAGAAGAAGAACTTCCAATGCCACCTCAGAATGAAATCACCGAAGAGCGACCAGAAACCAGAGTTTTGCGTGATCATTCATTATTACGCAAGCCCATACGTTTTGATGATTTTGTTATGAACGCTGTGGCAGAGTTAGATGACAGTTATACTGAGCCCAAAACATACAACGTGTTAATGAAATAACCCAAAAACTCGGATACCCCAACCGATTTTTATATTAATAAATTGATATGACGTATAATTATTTATTTTCATAAATTATGGTAAAAGATATTGGTAAATGTTGTTGTCGCGCTACTTCTTACAGATTCGTAGCTCTATCGCCGCGCCGCTGTCAAACGTTCGTTGACACGGAGCACTATCGTTTGAGGTTAATCCCCTCCTTCTGTTATTACTTAAATAATGCGTATGTTTTGCTTTGGAATAGAAAAGTGACTCAAATTTTTCCATCACACTTTTTCCAGGCTTTGGACTGGCTGCATGTAATCCTACCAGTTACCACGCTTAAAAATAAGCGAAGGCTAGTTGAAAGAAAAATCAAAAAGCCGGTAGTAACAAAACTTGGCGTGTTTAAAAGATTTGAATCACCATATTTACAATAATTATTTCAAATAAATCAACCTACCTATTTACACGAATAATACGGTTAAACACTTACTGAAAGTTCGTTCATTGTTTGTCACAGCAATGCCTCGAAATGTCTACCACCTTGTTGAATACACTTTAAAGCACGTTTTCGTAAATTACTTTTCAAAGAACTTAGCACTGTAGAGTCACTTCTCACTACTTCAAATGCCGAAACTATTTTATTTCTTAAGTCACTAATGTTTGTTGGTCCATTCCCATCGTCATAAACTAGAGCTTTTACACGGCCCCACAAAAAAAAGTCTAATGGAGTTAGGTCCGGTGACCTAGCAGGCCACTGAACAGGCCCACCGCGACCGATCCATCGCTGCCCATACTGCTCATCTAAATATCTCCTTACATTCCACTGGAAATGAGCTGGAGCGCCGTCGTGCTGATAAAACATCCTACTGACGGTGTTTAAACGTATGTCATCGTCTTCGAGCCACTGCAGTAACAAGCCCGGCAATGTCTCGGTAAGAAATTGTAGGTACGCGTCACCGGTTAGTCGGGGCAAAAATACCGGCCCAAGTACGTATTGGCCGATGATTCCCGCCCATACGTTTAATGAGAACCGATGTTGAAAAGAATCTTGTTCCATCAGAAAGGGATTTTCGTGTGCCCACATGTGCCTATTGTGTTGATTAAATAGGCCTCGCCTAGTGAAGGTACACTCGTCAGTCCAAAGAATGTTTCTTCTCCAGTCTTCAAGAAACCACTCGCAAAACTCAACACGAGGCTGGAAATCCAGTAGATTTAATTCCTGACACCGTCTGTAGTGGTATGTAGGGTATGCAATTATCGAAATATTTCGATAATCGATTAAATGAAAAATATCGTTTTTTTTTTCGATAAAAACCGGTAATTACCGATAATTATCGTTTTTTATTTAAAAAATACAAAAACTTGTTTTTTACATGTAAATAAAGGGATAAACTGATGCAATTACTTACCTAAAATGAAGGACAATATAATATACTGAAAAATAAATAAAACAAGGTTTTTTTTTAAATCAACGTTTGTATTTCTTAATAATTATGTAACATAACATTTTGGATTTACTCACTAACTTGAAGAGATCTTTTAAATAAAATCTTAGAAACCTCTTGCTTAATTATTAAAAAAGTTAGACTCTTCAAAATAATATAATAATTACGAGTCAAATTACTTAAATTACTTAGCATAAAAATATTATTTTGTATTATAATTAAAAGAGATCACATTTGAAATAATCACATTTTAAAGAGATTTTTTAGGGTGTATTGTTGTTATTTTTTTTGCTGCTGAAAATATGTCCGCAGAAATGACAAACAATCAATAGTTTTGTCATTTAGGCTAGTCCGCAGCTTATTACATAGTACTCCAGCTGCGGAAAAGACACGTTCGCTTTCTACACTAGTTGGCTTAATTGAGCGAAGCCATCGGTATAGCTTTGTTAGCAGTTGACCACGATCACCACCGTTTTCAAATAGTAGCATTTCAACTTTTAGAAGTGTGAAGGCGTCCTCCGTTGAAGCTGAAATGCCTGGGCCTCTCGAGTCATAATTAATTTTGTTTAAACATTGATTAAGCAAATCTTTATTGTGTTAGAATTCGTTATATAAAATTATCGATTGTCGGTATTTATCGTTTTTGTTTTCGATATTTATCGTTTTGTCAAAATGGACCGATAACCGATAAATTATCGATTATCGGTTATCAGTTTGCATGCCCTAGTGGTATGGGTGTTGGCTGTCCTCTCTTAAAACGTTCCAAACAAAAACGTGGCTACAGTTGAAGCGACGAGCTGCCTGTCTTGTGCTAGCTGTCGGGTTTTCTGCGAAATAATTGAGTATTTCGGTCTCCAGATCAGGATTATTCCGGGTAACTCCTCTGTCTACTGCGGTCGGAGGCCTAAATGTACCGTAATCCCGTAAGCGTTGTGTAGCGGCCAACATTGTCTCGTTCGACACAGATACACCAAACTGTTCCCGATAAACTCGCACAGCTAAATTAACGTTATCATCACATCGCGCTAACATTCGCACCATTTCACAATATTGTACATTTGTGAAGCGAAACGCCATTTTGCCGCCGGGAGACGTAGATCGCACGCGCTCGTCCTACCCCGTGTTGACACGTAGCGCACGCGCCGCTGCGCTAGGGAGACTACGGAAGTACGGAGGGAGGGTAGCCGGGGTGGCGCGGGCGCCACGGCGCCGGCGCGGCGGCGGCGTGTCTCCCGGCCTTGGCGCCAGCTCTAGCACCCCCTCTCCTCACCCTCGCCCGCGCTGTTTGTTTACATCGCGTTGGACAGTACCTAGTGCGCAGCGTCGTTAAAAAATGTTAGATGCGGCATGGCAAATAATTATTTTAATTAAAAAAAAAAACTATATTAAAAATTACTGTATTCGATTTTGCTGCCGATTCTAAACAAACTAGTTTCAGGTTTTGGGTTATTTCATTAACACGTTGTATAAGGAAGCAATGTTATCGGAAAACAAAGAAAAATGGGAAAAAGCTATGCAAAGCGAGATGAATTCACTTCAGAAAAATAATACCTGGAAACTTGCCACATTACCAAAAGGTAGAAAAGCTTTACCAAGCAAATGGATATACAAAATAAAGAGAAACCCTGATGGAACCATAGAACGTTTCAAGGCGAGACTAGTCATCAAAGGTTTCTCTCAACGCGAAGGTATTGACTATGATAAAACTTTTAGTCCAGTTGCACGACTTACAACCATCAGAGCAATACTGGGAATTGCAGCTAACGAAAATCTGAATTTACAACAATTCGATGTCACAACTGCATTCCTGAACGGTACAGTGGAAGAAGAAATTTATATGGCACCACCGAATGGACTTGATGTACCTAAAGGAAAAGTATGTCGACTTTTGAGAAGCCTCTATGGCTTAAAACAGGCACCTCGATGCTGGAATGAGTGCATACATAAATTTTTGATAGATGCCAAATTTCATAGAAGTGAGGCAGATCCTTGCTTATATGTAAGAATCAAGGGAAACTCAAAAGTTATTGTAGGACTTTATGTCGATGACGGTTTGGTAGCCTCCACTGACGGCGCTGGTCAAGAGTTTTTAAATGAACTTGAAACCAACTTCATAATAACAACGAAGCCAGCGTCGTATTTCCTTGGTATGGAAATAAATAAAAATAAAGACGGATCAATAAACTTAAGACAAACAGCGTATGCTAAAAAGGTCCTAAAACGATTCGGCATGGAAAACTGCAATCCAGTTACATCTCCGACAATTAAGATGTCAAAAATGGAAGAGACGAATGAAAATGCAGATATGAAATTTCCATATCGAAATTGTGTCGGAGCACTGGCTTACCTGATGGTCGCAACAAGACCCGACATCTGTTATGCAGTGTCAGTCGCATCAAGGCATTTAGAAAAACCTGATAAAGGGGATATTGTGGCTGTAAAGCGAATTCTTCGCTTTCTTAAAGGAACTCTGGATAAAGGTCTAACATTTTATCCAATGAGTAAATCCAAAGCAGGTGACCTTATGTGCTACTCAGATGCTGATCATGGAGGAGATTCAGAAACTGGGCACTCGACCACGGGCATGGTGTGCCTTTATGCCGGCACTGCTATTGCCTGGAAGAGTCAGAAGCAAACGTCAGTTGCTCTGTCAACAACAGAGGCTGAACTTGTAGCAGCAAGCGAAACCACGCAAGAAATAGTATGGTTGAAGAGGCTTTTGGCAGACATATCTAAAACAGAATTTTTAAAAGTTACGCTATGTATTGATAATGAGTCTGCTGTGAAATTATCATATAATCCGCCTTATGAGTGTCACCGTCGAACAAAGCATATTCGTTTGAGACACTTCTACATTAGAGAATGTGTATCAAAAGGAGAACTAGTTGTTAAGCAAGTTGCAGCACAAGTGCAACTAGCAGACATGTTTACAAAACCTCTATACGGTCCAAGATTTAACGACCTGTCTCGTGGAATTGGTCTTCGAGCAAATTCATAAAAGAAGTGTGGGTGTAAAGATTGTACCTCCTTGATGTTTTGTCTATAGTATCACCTTAGTTACGAAAATAATATAGCTGTAACAATCTTTGTCTTATTAAAAGAATACGATTATAATATTCAGTGAACTTTATTTAAAGAAGATATGAAAACACACATATTCACACTAAGTTTGTAATTCTTTAATTCCACAATCAATCTTACACTGGAACAATGTAGCTAGCCCACGTCCGTTCAGTCCGGCCGTTAAGATCAGAATGCCCGCGCTTGCTGAGTGTTGCCAACTCATAATATCGATTCTTCAAATCGATTATAGCTACCGTAACTCGGTTTATTAATTTTGTATTTAAAATGTTTTATTAAATTGTTATGAAAAATCATAAACCTTAAACTAGTAAATATACAATAATTTTTTTGTTGAAAAATATATAGACATAAATATAATAATTATGGTGATACACTATAATACACTTAATTCTATAATCAGATATTGAAACATATGTATCTGAACTATGTAGATACAAAATACAGATAAATACAGTCCGTTCTGGGCTTTGTGCAGACCAGCACGACTTGTCACGCGATGCGACACCGGTTATTGTTATACCGTGAAGTTTTCTTAGAAATTGTATTGTTCGTGTCGCGCTGGTCTGCAAAAGCCTTAATGGTTTGGGGTGGTGCCGGTAAAAACTGATGCTTCGGGCAGACAGCTGTAGTGAAGGTGCTGGCTAGGAAACCGATTAGATATTCTACATCCTCTATTCCCTCTATCAGGGCCTCACCGTCAGACCGTTATTTATCCTTCAAACTATTCTTCGCAAAAACAGCCAACTTACCTTTGATTCTAAATGCTGTTCTACACGCTGCTCAAATAGAGTTTATAACACTGAGGTTCGTAGAGCTGCAAGTCGTCATAACAAACACATAAGTTCAAAATCTACAACAAATTAAATAAACAAAAGCTTACATCAACCCATTAACCAAGAGCAAATGTAAAAATAATGAACTTATGTCCTGGTTAAAATCACAAAATTATAATGAAAAAGAGAAAATCGTGGAAGTGTAAAATACTCATCACTCCCTCACACACCCCAACAAAACCACACATAACACACATGCCACTGTAGCGTCACTGGTCGTTATGAATAGTTTTATATAAACAAAATGAATATACACTTACATAATTATATTTGAATTATATATATTCATTTGCTATAATAAAATAGATCTAAATAAATACTTACATAACTTTATATACTTACCGAATACTGTTATATATAATATCACAAAAGGTATGTAACGTCACGGACGTACAGATGTTATTATTAGTAGATATTATTATGTGAATAACAAGCGCGTGAGTCACCGACCGCCGGCAGCGGCGCCGGCGACCGCGCAGCGAGCGAGCGAGACCCCTCGCGCTCCGTCCCGCCTCGCCGGCTCGCCAGTCCGTTAGATGCCTCTGGGCTAACCGCACGTTTCTGTTTTCGCTACCGCTTGCATCTCGCGCGCTTGTTACCAACGCTATTCTATGTACTCTGCCTATCTGCCTTCTACTTGTGCTTGTGCTAAAACTGTCTGTGCTTCTTGTTATGCGAACTTTCACCTTCCATTCTTAGAACTTTTATAAGTGTGTCGTGCGCGTTGTGGAACATTATACGAAGATAGTGAACATTCTGCTTTTATTAATCATCCCCGTACGTACCCACTTCATTGGTGACCCCGGAAGAACACCATGAGTCCGCCACAAGGAAGCGATGAGAAAGGTCAAAGTAAGGACGCCCCAAGCTACGACGTATATCGCGTCGGTGTGAGGGTACCCCCATTTTACCCGGAAAAACCGGCGTTATGGTTTGCGCAGCTGGAGAGCCAGTTCGTACTCGCAAACATCACGGCCGACACCACGAAATTCCACCATGCTATTGGAAGCCTGGACCCCATATACGCATCCGAGGTGGAAGATATTATCACGGCACCTGCAGCACCGGACAAGTACGAGCGGCTAAAAAGCGAGTTGGTCAAGAGGTTGTCAGCGTCGAGAGAGAAGAAAGTGCAGCAGCTCCTGACTCATGAGGAACTTGGCGACCGCAAGCCTTCTCAGTTCTTGCGTCACCTGCGCCACCTGGCGGGACCGAGCGTACCAGAGGAGTTTTTGCGGACGATCTGGACCAGCCGTCTGCCGAGTAGTACGCAGACGATTATTGCGTCGCAAGCTAAGGCGAGCCTCGAGGAAGTGGCCGAGCTGGCTGACCGCATACAGGATGTGGTGCCAGCAACCCCGCAAGTAGCAGCGACGACAGGACAGACGGCGACAGCAGGAAGCAGCGTCGACCAGATGAGTGGTCAGATCGCCGAACTGACACGACAAGTGCAGGCCCTTACGTCGCATGTCGACAGGTTATCCCGGTCGAGGCAAAAATCTAGCAGAAGTGACAGTCGGGGACGTTCACCTTCAAGAAGGTCAAACTCGAATTATCGAAGATTCCCAAACTGCTGGTACCATTACAAATTCGGGGATAAAGCAACGAAGTGCATAAAGCCCTGCGACCAGTCGGGAAAAGCAACAGGCAGTCGATAATGGCGACCGGCGACTGTCGTAGCACTGGTCGCTTATTTGTCACTGACCACAACACCAAGATGCAGTTCCTCGTCGACACCGGTAGTGACGTCTGTGTGTATCCAAGGTCAGCAGTGAAAGAGCGCCGTGATAAAACTAGCTACGAACTGTGTGCGGCTAACGGTAGTACGATAAATACCTACGGTTACGCGTATTTAAAATTAAATATAGGGTTGCGCCGCGACTTTGCTTGGCGATTTATAGTGGCGGACGTGACAAAACCAATAATAGGGGTAGATTTTTTATCACACTACAACTTAATTGTAGATGTTAGAATGCAGCGGCTAATCGACGCTAACACTACGCTTGTGACCCCTGCTTTGCCTGCTCGTCCTTCCGATGTTGTTTCTTCAGTTAAGGTAAGAATGGGTGACACTACATATCACGACATACTCCGGGAGTTTCCTGACATAACCCGGCCGTCGGGTATACAACGTACACCTGCACACAACACCTTACACTATATACGAACAACACCTGGACCACCAGTGTCGAGCACACCGCGTCGGTTGGCTCCAGACAAACTTAAAATTGCTAAGGAGGAGTTTGAATCTATGCTTTCGAATGGCACAGCCAGACCCTCCGACTCACCTTGGGCTTCACCCTTACACCTGGCACCTAAAAAGGATAATGGATGGCGCCCGTGTGGTGATTTTAGGATGCTTAATGCACGAACCATACCCGATAGGTACCCGATTCGCCACATCCATGACTTCGCTCATAATCTCTCTGGATGTCAAGTATTCTCCACGATAGACCTGGTGAAAGCATATAATCAGATACGCGTCAATCCAGAGGATATACCGAAGACAGCTATCACCACACCGTTCGGACTGTACGAGTTTCCTTACATGACGTTTGGACTGCGCAACGCAGGGCAAACTTTCCAACGTTTTGTCGACGAAATGCTGCGAGGCCTGGACTTCTGTTTCGGGTATTTGGACGATTTTTTGGTCTACTCAAAAGACCAAAAGGAACATGAAGACCACCTACGTCAGTTGTTTTCTAGGTTACAAGACTATGGGATGGTGATAAACACATCAAAATGCGTATTCGGAGTCTCACAGGTAACATTTTTAGGCTACCAAATCACATCAGGCGGCACAAAACCATTACCAGAGAAGGTTGAAGCGATCAACAGCTTCCCAACTCCGAAAACAGTACGAGAGCTAAGAAGGTTTCTAGGGATGGTCAACTTTTACAGGCGATTCATCCCAGAGGCAGCTCAACACCAGGCACCACTGAACAAGCTTTTAGAAGGCTCGGTAAAAGGCTCGCATCCTGTCAACTTCACAGCAAAGGAGGACGACGCGTTTACAGCTTGCAAAACAGGTCTCTGCCAAGCAGCAATGTTAGCGCATCCGGACTGCGGAGCTAAACTAGCCTTAGTGACAGACGCCTCCGATACCGCCATGGGTGCAGTCCTTCAACAGTTAAAGGATGAAGAATGGCAACCCTTAGCTTTCTTTTCACGTAAGTTAAGCACGAGTCAACGAAAGTACTCCCCTTACGATCGCGAACTGCTCGCGATATATGAAGCGATTAAGTACTTCCGACATATGGTCGAGGCCAGAGAGTTTTGTATCTACACAGACCACAAACCCATCTGTTACGCGTTTCATACACGAAAGGAGAATTGCTCACCACGACAGTTTAGACACCTAGATTTTATCTCGCAGTTTACCACAGACATCAGGCACATTTCAGGCAAGGATAACGTTGTTGCCGATACCCTGTCACGAGTGGAGGCAATCGCTCAGCCTATCGACTTGAACGTACTAGCTAAGTCCCAGAGTTCCGATTCAGAGCTCGAACAGCTGCTCAACGGGGAAACGTCACTGCGCCTGAGAAAGATTACACTGCCGGGAACACTGTCTGAACTGTACTGCGATGAGAGTAGCAAGACACCAAGGCCATATGTCACGAAAGAACTTCGCCGTCAAGTCTTCGATAATCTACACTCTTTGAGCCACCCAGGAGCCAATGCCAGTGCCAAACTGGTAGCAGAGCGTTACGTGTGGCCTGAAGTGAAGAAAGACTGCAGAGAATGGACGCGAAACTGCTTGGCATGCCAACGTGCAAAGATAACTCGCCATGTTTCTGCAACCCTTGGCAACTTCAAACTGCCACGATCACGTTTTATGCACATCCACATAGATATGATCGGGCCGCTGCCAATCTCTCATGGTTTCCGGTATTGTCTCACCGCTGTAGATCGCTTCACGCGATGGCCTGAGGCAATACCAATCAAGGATATCACAGCCGAAACCGTGGCTAATGCTCTTCTGTATGGATGGATCGCACGCTTCGGCTGTCCTACAAAAATTGTAACGGATCGTGGCAGACAGTTCGAGTCATCACTGTTCAAGCGCCTGTCGGAAATAGCTGGATTCGAACACAGAAAGACAACTGCTTACCACCCTGCCTGCAATGGCATGGTTGAGCGGTTACACAGACAGCTAAAGACAGCTATCACCTGCCACGGGAATCAAAACTGGGTAGAATCACTACCACTGGTTCTTTTAGGTATCCGAAGCGCGTACAAAGAAGATGTACAGGCAACACCGGCTGAACTGGTATACGGTGAAACATTGCGTCTGCCAGGAGATCTCTTGCAGCCCGAAGCTATTAGCAACACGGATATGACCGACTACGTATCAAGATTACGCATGTTTGCCAGAAATATTCAACCGTCTCCAGCATCGCGACATTCTAATAATCGGGCCATATTCGTGTTTAAGGACCTCGCTACCGCAACGCATGTCTTCTTAAGAGACAACGCGTCATCCGGGTCATTTCAACCAGCATACACAGGGCCACATAAAGTACTAGAGAGGGGTAACAAAGTATTCAAACTCCTCCTTAAAGGTAAAACAGTCTCAGTATCGGTAGACCGAGTGAAACCAGCCTACATACTTCAAGACTCACACACCACGATAACACACAACACCACAGCTCACCATCAGACTCCACATGATACACCATCAGTCATCAATTTAACGCCGACGACTGAGGACGATAGCATCAAAAGGACACGATCAGGCCGTAGGGTGCGCTTTCCTGATTACTATCGCCCTTGACGGTCTCTGGAGGGGGGTGGTGTAGCGTCACTGGTCGTTATGAATAGTTTTATATAAACAAAATGAATATACACTTACATAATTATATTTGAATTATATATATTCATTTGCTATAATAAAATAGATCTAAATAAATACTTACATAACTTTATATACTTACCGAATACTGTTATATATAATATCACAAAAGGTATGTAACGTCACGGACGTACAGATGTTATTATTAGTAGATATTATTATGTGAATAACAAGCGCGTGAGTCACCGACCGCCGGCAGCGGCGCCGGCGACCGCGCAGCGAGCGAGCGAGACCCCTCGCGCTCCGTCCCGCCTCGCCGGCTCGCCAGTCCGTTAGATGCCTCTGGGCTAACCGCACGTTTCTGTTTTCGCTACCGCTTGCATCTCGCGCGCTTGTTACCAACGCTATTCTATGTACTCTGCCTATCTGCCTTCTACTTGTGCTTGTGCTAAAACTGTCTGTGCTTCTTGTTATGCGAACTTTCACCTTCCATTCTTAGAACTTTTATAAGTGTGTCGTGCGCGTTGTGGAACATTATACGAAGATAGTGAACATTCTGCTTTTATTAATCATCCCCGTACGTACCCACTTCACCACAAACACCATTAACACCTCTCGCACACCTCATTTACACTCACCCTTACACCCATTCACCTTACACTCACCTATTAACTCAAAGGCATAATACATCCCAAATTATAAATATCATGTACTGTTTATTTTCATCTTATTTATTGTTTTTATTACTAGTTAACTAAATGTTTTAACTATGCATGTTCCATGCAATCCATTCTGAATCTAAGAAGAGCGTTGTTAGCTGCGCTACAGTTTTTACTATTGCAGATATCATCGTTTTGCTTGTTATAATAATCTTGTGTTATTGTTCCAAAATTGTGCCGCCTTAAATTACGCTTGAGAAAATCATCCAAATCGAGATCGGCTAATATTATAAAATGTGAAACTTTGCATGTTTGGATGTTTGTAACTCAATCACTCAAAAACAGCTCAATGGATTTGGATGAAATAATTTCCGATCCCCGCGCGGGAGAAGCCGCGGGCGAAAGCTAGTAATAAATATTAATCTATGACAAAATTTGCAGAAAACATGTTGTTGACCCGAGTACTATTTCTATACGTGCGGGTGCAACTTTTTTGAATGAAGGTGAGTGACACACAGTTATTTCGTACAGTCAACCGGAGGTTCATGGGGTAACAATTTGACTTAGACAGCGCCTTTATTTCACGTAGAGTCACGAGACACCTTACACTTACGCAAAATTCATAAACGATTTTCTTGTGAAATAACATAATTGCAATATTGCATTACTGCTTCAAGTCTGGCAAAATTTGCTTTCGTGTGTCAGTTTGTTGGTATGGTAGGGGAGTGCAGAAGGTTTTTGAGCAAGCGAGGAGAGGAGAGGATACCGAAAATATATTTGAAAAGTTTCAAATAGGAGGCCCGTGGTCAGGATTCCATTTTCAATCGTTGTCATCCATCGCTGGAAAGGCAGCCTAAGGGTGTTCGTAGTTCAAATGGTACTCCTGACTGTACTGACTTGCAGTTGACTGTACTCGTCGTTTTAAACTCATCGTATAAACTTGACCCATTTGTCCACAGGCGGTTCTCTTCACTTAGTAACAGCAATCAAAGTCCACGAGCTATATGACCCTAAGAACAAGAGCAACACAAACAACGATGTAGCGGTGGTCCTGATAGCTACACCGGTTGATTTGACCACCAGTGTAGCACGGCTAGCCATCCTTCCTTATCAGGACGCCGTGGTCCCTGACAACTCATTCGTCACCGCTATTGGATGGGGGTGGACTGATGTGAGTATTCATGATTCCTAAATCTTAAAAAAAAACCGGCCAAGTGCGTGTCGGACACGCACGTGTTGTCTTTTGTGTTTCACGTATTGTGTCCAAATAAATGTTTTTCTTTTCTTTCTTTTCTTTCTTTTCTTTCTTTTCTTTCTTTTCTTTCTTTTCTTTCTTTTCTTTCTTTTCTTTCTTTTCTTTCTTTTCTTTCTTTTCTTTCTTTTCTTTCTTTTCTTTCTTTTCTTTCTTTTCTTTCTTTTCTTTCTTTTCTTTCTTTTCTTATTTCACAATGAAGGGTTCCATAGGTACCTAGTTGGGATGACTTTATCCCAAGAAAAACTTAACGTTGTAGTGGAAAAACATGTTCTCACATACGAAATGTATAAGAGAACATGTTTTTGCAACTGCGCAACTTATCAAATATAAAAATGTCAGCAACGTAGACTGTATCACTATTTCCATCGCTAAACAACTTTTGAGAAACACTTGGTTCTATTTTCGACTGTAGAAAACCTAACGTTTGACGCTTGTTTGAGTCCTTAAAACGATCTTTGCAATTTACTTACCTTTGTCTCTCAGATGTCCTCTTTTAGCTTATTATTGCCATACAGGAAAGCAGTCGTAACATCTCATTGGTCAAAGAGCTAATCATATAAAATATTCTACAGCTAGTGAGAATAGTAATCGCAAGGTTGAGCTTCTTACAACCGGAGAATATATTTCTTTGTACCTTTAGCTACTAGCCTGGTCTTATTTTCCACACCTTATCGTCATTATCTCTCTTAATTTTGAAGACCCATTTGCAATGCTTTTTATCACATGGTAAGTTGCCCAGTGAGCACGTCTGATACTCCTTCAGTGATTGTAGTTATAAGCAGTTGCAGTTTATGCTGATCTCGCATTGTATAGGATTTCCGTACAATGCGAGGTCAGCTTAGGTATACTGGAAATGTATTCCACACTCGGAGGGCAGCGTCGACTGGCGCCACGCAGCTTGACGTCGGAGGACTCTCTTATTACCGTACTGTGTGACGCTGCGTACGGTGTGGCGTCTCGGCCAGATGGCTGAAGTAGGAACCTCTACGGGGTAGGCGTGAGGGTAGGTTAAGTGATACACCGTAAGACACACTAAAAGTTTATTTGTGGAATACACGGTTACACTACGGTTTAGTTTACATACTTTATTTGCCTGAACTAGGTTGAACCTGTGCTTCAGGCTAGAAAGTGCATAAATACTTATTCAAATAAATTAACAATGAGTGTATAATAAAAACTAAAATTTAAATAAAAGCAAAAATAGCATGTTAGCGGTTCTATTTGCAGACAGCAAGTAGATCTTCTGTCTGTGCATAATCTATGGTTAGTAAATATTTAAGTACATTTTTTTACAACTAAAATAATTTAAATTATAAAATAAACTAAGTTTTTTATTTAATCTATTGTATAGAAATGGTCCTAAGAATGTAAAGAATCTATCTACAAACACATGTTTTGAGGATGCATTAGATATACTCGTACATACTATATCATTCCGTCTCTTGTTAGTATTGCCAGCATTGAAGGTAAGCATGGTGTGCTGTTTTAATACTAAGTGCATAATGAAAAGCTGGCAAACCGTCAGTACATTGCAGGATTTATTTATGACATCTGTGGGAAAGAAGAAGGGATGGAAGTTTGCTACTTTTAATATTGCTCTCTGAGCTCTTTCAAGAGGAAGTAAATTAGTTTTTGGTGCGCCACCCCAAGAAGTGATACAGTATTGAATTATCGATTGACATAGGGCCAAATAAACTTGTGTGATTAATTTTGAATCTGCAAAATGATCGTAATTTTTTATAAACATATATTAGTCTGCGCACTCTTTTAACAAGGCTTTCAATATGTTTTCTGAAAGAAAGTGTGTCATCTATTATTACCCCGAGGTATTTTATGCTGCTCGTTTTGAGGATAAAAGGACAACTACAATTTGTTGACTGTACGGTTTCCACATTGATGGGCAAATAGATGAGGGTTAATAATGTTAAGTGGAGACTTGCGCATGGAGAAGTGAATATATTTAAATGATGTGGTTCTGCACGGCAGAATAAATTATATTAAACATGTAAGTTGTGGTAACTTACATGTTTAATATAATTTATTCGCAAGTGATAATTATAACTTTTACAATTTTTAACACAACTAATTATTGACACTAGGTACTTATTAAAACACTACCTAACTAACTGCACAATTAAATACGAAAACAAAAGGACATTAGGAATCGAAGTATTCGTCCGCATCGCTGTCATCCGGAAACGTTCCCAGAAGACTGGCAGCATTGCCACGTTGAATAGAAATGCTAATTACTTAGCCAAAGAACGAGCCGGCCCTCTAGATACGTGAAGAGTCGATCAGTCAGCGAGAATTTCTTTAAAAATCATGACTGTAGTTATCCATAAGGTTTGCGCCTCTTGAGGGTTTTAGCAGCTGCAGCAATGGCGCCAGCACAGCTCTACGTGCTAGCAACATGAGATGGCGGTTGCGTCTCACACCAGAGGTCTACCCACCTTAAAAACGCTATCCCGTCTGGTCTCTTCCCATCGTCACGTACCAAGCCGTTTGGTTCTAATACCGCTGGTACGCCGGTGGTGACAAGGGCTCGACGAATAATATCGTTGATGCTAGCGTGCCATGCTATGCGACCTGCGCTCTTGTAGCAGGACAGGCCCTGGTGCCCAAGACTCTCGACAGCTTCACCGCAGTGACGCAATCTAATTAAACATACTGCTGACAAACTTTCACACAGTTTGGCATATTCATAAAATGTGTACATACCTATGTGTGTGTACCAAAATAAATAATTTATTAATTATTATTATTTTATGAAAAACCCTGAACTTCTTTCGGCAGGTGCACAACCCAGCTCCATCATCTGTTCTGAACGAAGTAACGATACGGAAAATAGACCTGTTCACTTGTTGGGTTCGCTTATTCGTGTTCGGCGGACCTTTTACCCTCACCAGTAGTATGATCTGTGCAGGGCTCCTCGATGTTGGAGGTCAGTGCTTGAAGATTATGACGTATGGCTCTTTAATCGGTGGGGAAATCCTCTTGAAGGCTCATGAAGGTTATAGGTACCTCCTAAAGAGATCGTGGCATTATGACGACCTCCTGACTTCTGAGTTTGTTATGGAATTTTTTCACAGGGCCATGGATCAGTCAAATTGGTATGAGAAATGATACAAAACAAAAAAAAAATATATATAATAAAAAATAAAGACAATAGTATAGGATAGTTAATACTAATTCCTTGTTGCCACATGTCATTATTCTGACATGGCAGCATGGAATTAGTATTAAGAGCGTGCATCCTAAAAGTTGACAACGTCGTAAATAGCTGTCAAATATTTTCCTGTTTTGAATAATACTGTATAGAAATAAGAAATGTGGCTAACTATACAGGATGAAATTGAAAACATGCGACAACTCTTAAGGGGTCATTTTACTCATCATTATGAACAACTTTCACTATGGGACCAACCCTGAAATCGCGAAAAAAAAAACAGCTGTTCCCTACATTTATGTTTGCATAGCTCGTCAAAATGTAGGGAACAGCTGTTTTTTTTTTCGCGATTTCAGGGTTGGTCCCATAGTGAAAGTTGTTCATAATGATGAGTAAAATGACCCCTTAAGAGTTGTCGCATGTTTTCAATTTCATCCTGTATAGTGAATTAAGATATTGATTATGAAACGCAATCATTCATATTATGACACCGAATATTTAGTTTTAGATATAAAGAAAGTATTTGAAAACATTCCAAATGCCTTTTTTACACCTAAAACGGGTACAACATCAGATTCAATGCTACAATTGCAATTCATTATTAATATTCTAGTTCGTTACGTTTACGTTGCCAATTTCAGAATGCACGCTCTTAACTATCCTATACTATTAAATGAGCGTTCTCTATATTGCAACTTTCATCGAATTCGTTAGAGCCGTTTTCGAGAAAGTGATTACAGAGGGTTAGTTAATTGACTCAGGCGTAGGCGTGACTTTGCGGAAATCCATTATAAAATACAATAGACGATGTATATTTAGCACGACAAGAGCCGAACGCAAAGTCATGCAAACGCGAAGTCTTTGCGATCGGCTCTTGTCGTGGCAACACGTTGTGTCCGAGTTCGCAACAAGTCAATCGTCATCCTGTGGATGCCTCGTTGGGAGGCGAAACACGTGCGTCGATTTATAGGGTTCTCTCAGACTCTTCAAGAACAAGCGGCTTAAGTTATTAAATATACATCGTCTATTGTATTTTACAGATGGCTTAATGTGAGTTTCATTTTACCATCTCGATCTTACGCATCGACCACGTTTGGCGCTCCGATTGGCAGCCGGCCGGCCTTCACAGGTGAAGGGCCGAACGCGCTTGATGCGTTAGTGCTTGTTTACGGAGACGCGGGGCGTCATCACACGCGCAAACACAAACATAATTATGGCAATATACGATGTTGTTTATGGAAGCGCGGGGCGTGCGGCGTGGCGTGAAAAGTAGCGGTGCCCGTCTTGCGCGGTGCCAGTCCATTGCTTCAAAAGTTCGACAAAAAAAATTGAGCAGATTTTTTCTGTCGAACTTATGAAGCAATGGACTGGCAATCTTTTTCAATTGGTTTCAATTTGAAATTGATCGTGCATTGCGTAATTGGGGGGCTGTTTTAGGCTGAAAAATCCAGTTGTCTCCAACTGGCGGCAATTGGTTAAAATCTCCTACAGAAATAATAGATTTACCAGCAAACGGGATGTATGTATGGAAAATTTGCTGTTATCTGCGATTAATATGATTGAATATCGCAACATAGATATTTCTTCCCAACATAGATATTTCGTCTAAAATGATTAATTGAACTTTACATAGCTCACTGGCTAATGTGTTAGCAGTGCCTACCGACAATGCCGGCATAGTACTAGTGCACCGTGAAATCGGCAAACAGAATGCATCGCGTAAGGTACGAGAAGTGAAGGATGCCTCGCCTAAGCACACGTTGGGCGAGCTCGTTATAAATTAATTATCCCAAGAACTAACTTAACATTGTAGTTGCAAAACATATATTCCCATACATTCCAACCGAAAATACAATATTGAGAGATTTACCATGTTATTTTAAGACCATAGACTTCTTATAGGTTTTCCTGTAATCTATGAGTAAAGAACTATTTTCTGTATTTTTTTCATAATTTTAGGCTCAGTAGTTTCGGAGATAAAGGGATAAAGGGGGGGGGGGGGGGAATGGTCAATTTTTATCTATTTTCGTAAATATTTCTAAAAACATATATTTAATAATTATGAAAAAAAAATATTTGAGATCCTTGTAACAATTCCTTCCATTTGTTATGTCATACGGTACAATAAACAAAACATTTTTTTTTAATTTTCTTCTTTGGCCCCCAAAAGTAAGGTTTAAAATTCGTTTGTTTTCGTTACACGTCCGTGTTTGGGTCACAGAAATACATATGTGTACCAAATTCCAAGTTAATCGGTCCATTAGATTCGGAGCAAATTGGCTGTGAAAGACGGACAGACAGCCAACCAGACAGACAGACACACGAGTGATCCTGTATGGGTTCCATTTTTACCTTTTGAGGTACGGAACCCTAAAAAAGACTAAACTCATTAAATTTTCAACGCTTAGGCTGAGGCTACAGTAGGCAGCGATTTGCGATGCGACTGGAAGAGCGAAACGAGAAAAACTTGGTATGGCTACATTACAAGCGAAATTCCGGCGTATATTCGGCGATGACGTGGCTACAGTACACATGCTCCACAACAAAACAGCAAGAGCGATTCATGCAGCTTCACTATAAAAAGAGCAAACTAGCAATTTCGCTGAGAATTCGCTAGTTCATCGCATTTTAAGGATCGTAAAACATTCGCGGCGACTCCGTGCCAAGGTGGCTACATAGAGGGAGCTTACACAGGCGACACATATGACGCGCACGGCGTGCGAAGGCAGGTCGTTTAGTTCGCGGCATTTACACAGTCGATAGGTTGCTGTAGCTTTGTGTAAACGTAACGTGTATTATTTTCAATGGCTTTGTCAAAACCAAACCTTGTATTTTTGCTTGAAAGCTCTGACCTCAATTACAAAATATTTTTGAAAAAGAGATTGTGTTGGATTCACAAAATTAATAAAGAGCGCAGTAAATATGCTCCATGTTTAGCCATCCATATTGCAGGACGTGCTTGTGTTTTGGATACAAACAACTCAACGTCCATCGTAGATTCATACATAAACCTCTTTAGAAGAGCGATCAAAACAAACTGATTTGAACGTGTCGCAGCGTCATGAGCGAGCGCCGAGTGCACAAGTATTGCCCCCGTCTCCCGCATCTCAGTCCGATGTCCGTAGCGTGATTATGTAGCCACTTGACAGCGGACCTACCCAAAATAAATCGCTCATGCATTTAAATTCGCTCAAATAATGTAGCCATTTAATATAACTGACGAGCATTTGTTTTTTAGGTTCTGAAGTACAGTTGTAATGTAGCCTAGCGGCTACATTACAACTGTACTTCAGAACCGATTCAAATTGAGTGTTTGTTATGATAGCTCATAACAAACACTCAATTTGAATCGGTCGTTTTCTTAAAATGCGATCAAATCATCCATCGCGGTTTACTTTACGCATAATGTAGCCACACGCATAATTAGTAGCACTATTGAACTAGTCGTGCAAGTGAGAAACTTTCTAATAAATTCGCTTCAATTTCGCTGATATGTTGATGTAGCCGATGCCGTGATTACAGTAATATTGTTCCTATCGCATAAAGAAATCAAAGATCGCTAAGATTTGATGTACGGTGTAGCCATATACCTGAGCATTCATTTACTTGTTTTAATCGCTCATGTGTCGCGGGTCGCGTCGCGGCCTAATGTAGCCTCAGCCTTAATGTCAGGCAGCTATCTACCAATGTTCAGGTTAATGGAATAGAGTTGGACCCTGTTGAGTCAACAGTTTTTCTTGGAATCACTATTGACGGTAAATAAAAATAGGGCCCACAATTAGAAAAATTGTCAAGAAGGCTAAGTTTGGCCGCCTATGCTGTTAAAAAAATTAGACAAATAACTGACGTAGATATAGCCAGAACTGTTTATTTTAGTTATTTTTATAGTATGTTATATGGGATTCTTCTCCAGGGAACCTGTGCTGACATTAATACTAGTACTATCTTTGTTCTACAGAAATGGGCTTTTCGAGCCATTTACACCAAGGTCCCAGAGATTTACTTCGAGAAAAATTCAAAGAAATAAATATTCTGACTGTAGCCTTGTATGTACACAAAAATATATCAAATTTTAAGAAAATGCCCGATATTCATAGTTTCAATACCAGGAACAAACACAACCTTGCTGTACATCGCACACGTCTCCACAGAGTAGGCAACTCGTGCGTGGGTCAATGTAAACGCTTTTATAACAAACTTGTCATTGACATTCGAAATTAATCGATTTAAAAGTTGTATTAAAATCAAACTTTGTAAAAAAAGGTTACTATAAAATTTCAGATTATTTAGAAGATAAAAAAGCTTGGAATTGAGCTGCTAGCTCTGCTAAGCCTTGTGATAAAACCATAAAACTTTACATTTTAATTAGTATTTAAAATCATCAAATTACTTTGTAAAGTATTATATTTTTATTTTTTTTTATTATTGTGAATGTGAAGACTCTGTAGATATTTTTTTTCTTTTTCAGTAAGTTTTAATTATGGTCTGAAAGTTTGAGTGGTTGATACGGCCTACCCAAATGTCCTTTCTTTGGTATTGTTCGACGAGTTAAGCTCCACGATTACTGACAAATGCTTGCACTGACTGGACAGGTCCACTCAAATCTGTGTGGTTCTTTCCTCAAAAGACAATTTCAGACACTAATCTACATGGTCCTTATGTGGCCTGACCAAGATTATGTCTGGATTTTAAAAGAGCCTCTGAGCTCTGAGTTTGTTTCGGCCTTTCTTTTCAGAGTAGTCAGATAGGAAACGCCGAACTCATCTAGGTTATTTTTATAACATGACGTGTAAAAGTGATTGCGATATCCAATTTACAGAATAAACAATTTCATTTCATTTCATTTACAAAAGCGTCAGGGGTCAAAGGGTCAGGTATTACAAGCAGGAACAGTCATTTAAATGAAAGTCGTGTCGCAAGAAAAACAGAGGAATCGAGGAACTGGAGAACTGGAGAACGAAGTCTATGCTCACGAAACGACAATATATGACTGTTTAGTTTTACAAAATGGCGACCCATCATTTGTTAACAGAAATAAATAAAAGTGGCTTGGTAGTCATATTACGATATTGCTTGCGCGCGTTCGGTTTGGAAGAAGTGCGAAATTTTAACAGTCATTTGTTTTGTGTGATTAGTGACTAACCTGGTGTCAGAGTTTTAAAGCCACCCATGGGCCTCTGACTTGGCTTCACATGCCGTCGAGATATATCTCAGACATGCCGGTTTCCTCACGATGTTTTCCTTCACCGTTTTTGAAGCAGTGATATTATACAATACGCACATGAATGCGATTAGTCAGAGGTGCCTTGGGCTCGAACTCAAGATCTCACACCACTAGGCTGTCACTGCTCAATATTGTAGCTTGACTTAATAATTTAGTTTTTAATGATATTGCTGTATATTAGGACAAATAAACGATAATATTTTTATCTTATCGATAGATTTATTTCTAGATCGATATATTTTTATTTTATCGATAGTATATTCGCCCCTTTATAGTTACATTGTCCTTTCGATCACGATCTGTCAGGAAGGCATTCTCTCAGCGGCCGAACTATAGTGACTGTTGTCTTTCAGGCAAGGACACGTGCCAGGGCGATTCCGGGGGGCCGCTGATCTATAACGGAATAGTCGTGGGCATTACATCGTGGGGCCGTGGCTGCGCGAATCCTAAACACCCGGGGGTCTACGCCAGGGTTGCCAATTATACCAATTGGATCAACTATACGGTGGGCAGGAGTTTAAATAACTAAAGTCTGATTTACACGTTGCAATTCAATTGCCTGTGGCATACCATAAGTAGAAGTACCAACAATAGTTGTACCGTCAAAACAGTGTTTAGTGGGTTTGCAAGTCCTTTGTTGCTTCAATTTTATAGTAATATAGTAGGCCACAGGCAAGAAAGTTCATCGTTTAAATTAGACATAAGGACCGATTCTTCATTTTTCAGATAACTTTTATTTGAGGAACAAAATTGCAGATTGACAGCTTTTTTGTGAATAAAATATCAAACTGTCTATAATCTTCAGCTAAAAGTTATTTGACTGTTGAAAACTGACCCATTATTCAGTTACTGTAACGTGTAGTTACAGAACTTACAGAACACAGATAGAGTAAAGAATTGTAGGATGTGAGGACCGTAGTGGCGTTCTTTAGATTCTGCCTACCCCCATGGAAGGAGGCGAGAGTTTATGTTTATGTATAGGAGGGTATTGATGATTCTTAAGACAATAATTGTGGAAATATGTATTGGTTACGGTCGCTAATCATATTTTGGTCAACATACAACCTGAGACTAACCTGCAAGTTGAAAAAACGTAAGATAATTTGATTTTCGTGGGCGTTTCTGGCATTTTCGCCTAAGGTATTTTTTTGTGTAATTAAGAATAAGCAGCTGCATCCTTCTGTCTCCCTCTAATACACTGTGATCCTCATTGACTGTTATTTTTCCAGATAAATGATCCCGTGCTGCAGATCCAGGCGAACAACGGAAACGGTAACGGCTCGGTCGGTAAGGTCGGGGCTATCACGCTACTTACCTCCCTCCTGTACTTAATACTCAGCGTGCAGCGTTTAGTTGGTACAAGTTAATTGATGAAGTGGATTTTAGAGCAGAGCTGTGCGAAAAAAATGGCCCGCTTTGCTAATATCGGTTCCAAAAGTGTAAACAAATGTAATCTACCTACCTGCGGTTGCCAATTTGAAGTGCCACTTACCAAAGATATTTAAATTTCAAATGATTTGATTATTTGAGTACTTAAACTAAATCACGTTAAAGTTGTTTTTTATTTGACAATAAAGTCAATTTTATAACCTCTATTTTCGTCTTTTTAATTTAAAAATGTTATTAAATCGGACGGATAAAGGGGTAAGATTTTGGAGAGTGTGTTATAAATTTTCTTTAATGAGTCGGCCATCAGATAATTTTGGTACAGACCATACGCTGTCAGCTCAGCTGCTGCACTTTTCGGGTCACTGCAGTCACGGGTACGATTCCCGCATGACACAAATATTTGTTAGGCCTGCAGATAGCTACTTTGGGTCCAGCCCCGAAGCAACGTCTACAGGCTGTTTATGCATGTAGGATCTACGTGTATTAAAACGTTACAGGATCCGAGAAATTCCTAGTTGAGCGTCTATATATGGCTTGTGTAGTTGTCAGTCTGTGAGGATGTGTGTTTCGGATTTTAAATCTTTCATTTTGAATAATTTTTCTTTGTACAAAATTTAATGACGCAGAGCCCAATTTTTTCAGGTGTTTTTGTTTTCCCCTTCTCATAATGAGGCGAGCTCATTTTTGCCGTAGCGCAAACAAAGGCAAGTTTAAAAACTGGGCAAGAGCGAGTCGGACTCGCGCACCGAGGGTTCCGTACCTTGTGAAGTACATTTTTTTTGCCTTTATTTTTTTGGGTGTGGAATATTGCAGTATAAGGTCAGCGCCATCTCTTGACCAGTAATGGAACTAATGTAATTTCTGAAAAAGTTTACTATTTAGAAACATCGTTTTATTTTGCCTGTAATCTTTACATAAACTTCTATCACATAGAATAATATCAGATTTATAGTGTTCTTTCATATAATAACTCACATGCCCTAGTAGCCCCATTTCGAATTTTTAAGACCCCGTTCGCGTTGAGTCCCTGTAGCAAAAAAATGTCAGCTGCGTTCTCAATTCATTTGCAAAACATGCAAACAAATACGAGTTTTAGGAAAAATAACTGTAATGCTTACACATAAGGTTCAGTTTGCGCTACAACTTCATATTTTTTATAACTTTTTCAACAGTACTAGTCGGTCTAAGTGGAAAACTCGTCTTTTTTTACATGTTTGGCAAATAAATGAACGCAGATTATATTTATATTTTTATTTCTTTCTTATTTGCAAAATAGATGAGCAAACGTCATCTAAAACTATTCCAAAGGACCATGCCCAAAGCAGCATACCTGCATGCACCCTAACCAGAACAATCATGTCCAAAAGTTACACATCGTGCATTTAAAAGCACATGAGACCTAGATTTTGAAACAATTACTATATTTTAATTTAATGGTAATTTTTTTGTATATTTCTTAACAAAAAATACTTATCCTGCCAAACGGCTCATTCGATAGACTTCAAAAAACGATTGATTGCTAATAATTTTCTGTCAAACAATTAGTTCAATATCGAATTTCAATTTAAATAAGAATTGGTGTACATAATCTAGTAGTGCTTGACTAGATTTAGCAACATAAATAACTAAATGTTGTGGCACAACTCGTCACTAGGTCCGGCAGCAGCTGGAGCTAGCTTAAAATGTACCAAGACTTTCCATCAAGTATATGCGAGGTCGCTAAGCGGAAAATCTAGGCTTCCAAACTATGTGTAGGTACTTCGTTTCATTTAACCCTTTTCGAGCAGAATTAAACCATACTAGGCTATGAAAATCAAATAATCCTATTGGATCGATCGCTAAGCTGCTTAGTACATCTCTGGTGAAAAGGATGCTTTAGGATAGTTATAAATATCAGGAGTGGGCCTACCAGATGCTATAACTTATGGGAGTATTCCACATACGGTACTAATAAAGCAGATCATACAGTGCAGAGGAAAAAAAAACAAATCTCTCAAAACGAACGTAGGTACCCCTTTTTTATTCAATGTTAAGGCATTTATTTCAAAACATTAATAAATATTAGCCAAGGCAGTGAAGATAAAGCCAGTCCCAACAACCTAGTCCCACCACCATTTAGCTTAACCACTTTGAAGGGAACTGAATTCTTTTCAACACGTCATGTTGTTTTGTACTCTCTCAAGATGCTTTGCAGTAGCACGGATAATTCACTGATTGCACGGCCTTAAATACATTCCACGCGCAAAACACATTTGTAGTACCGAAACATTGATGCATGATTTCAATCAACTCAGCACTGCAACATCGTATTTCAACTATAAACTGACACGTATCGTAAGTCCAGTAGAAAAACCAAAATCGACAATGAGATATCGCTTTCAAGAATATGTATATCGAGCTAAAATGTGCAAAAAACGTACGGGTAAGTGTTAAATAATCAATAAATTAACAAACAAACAAAACACACGTACAGAGCACCAGTTTGAATGTAACAGTAGGTTTCTATGGCGACGAGTGACAAGCGAGTGAATGTGAGAGAGTGACACCTACAATCAGTGTTTCCAGATAGTTGTATTTTTTTACCCAAAACCTTTTCAAGAATCTGCTTCGGATAAAATACTATTTACACCAACCTACCTACTATTTATTATCTACCTACAAAAGAACTTATAAATCAAAATATATTATAATTAATAAAATATCTTGGTAGCATTATTCATATTCAAACAATAGAATAAGTTCTCTGCCAGTGCTGTGCACTTCTGTAAGTGACGAATTCACAATACCTAACTAAAACTGTATGTGATTTTTGTATGTTACTTGTGGATAATATGGTGGCCTCCATGGTTATCTCCTGTACCTCAAAAATAAGTCTATCACTCATCTGATCACATTGGCCGAATGAACTGAATGAACAGAATGAACTGTAATCTTTCACTTATCGTCGCCATTAAACCGAAAATGTAACCGGAACTACAAATAATATTTATATTTATTCAATTTTAAAAAATACCTTTGATTGACTCTAGACTATTATCTAAAATCTAGTTAGAATAAATGAAGGATACTTAAAAATATTAATTCGCTGGACATGGTTAGGGCATATCTTGTCATGGTCTTTTCAAGTTGATAGCATTAGTAGTTCCTGAGATATCCAGCTATGACAGACAGACAGACGGACAGACATACTGAGTTACACCTTATCACACCATAAGGGTTCCTTTTTACCATTTTGGTACAGAACCCTAAAAAGAACAAAATATATAAATTAAATGGAGTCGCGGCGCCGTCCATATTAATAGTAAACGCGTAAGTAACTCTGTATGTCCGTCGTGTGTATGTGTGTAATAAAAGGCGTGCGCTCGCAAATGCGCTTGGTACAAAATTTAGTTTAGAAGGTCATAGACAATCAGCGTCGTTAGAAGAGAACCATAGTGTTTTCTCTACGACCTTATAACTATTAAAGCGTGTACACACAACAGGTACAACACGTTCTCTATAGATAGGACAGGGATGAGCTGGTTGGACTCGGCCCAGGCTCACCTATGCACCCGACCCGTTTGAGCTTACCGAGCTTCTGTACATATTTATTTGTACATACATACAAGTCGATATGCGCATACTCCTTTATTTCAGTTGCCAACCCGATTTAGCCATTCGGCTACCAACTAGATTTTTATGCATTTGAATATTCATTGTGTATTACATTTGTTGCTCTTTTGCTAGCGTCCTCAGATTTCTTGCAGAAACTTTCTCGGTAATATAATATATAACAAAGATCTATCTATCTTCGTAGGCAAGTCATGGGATGGATTCATATGCGGGCCTTTCAAATTTTTATCGTTTTCGCAAGCTGTAAGTGAGAAATTCAATTTTTAATCAAAATCGTTTAAAACCACCAACAAACATACAAAAATTCACCATTCCTAAGGTTATATTAAATAGTGTTTACCTTAGCAGGTACCTATTCATTAAAATGCTTATCAAACCACTTGACAAAATGGTTTTGAAAGTGCTAAAATTGTTTCACTTCAATCTCAAACTTAATTTTTATTGAATTAAGTATGTTGATACTGGAATGTTGATATTGATTCAGGCGGCCAAATCTCGCGTATATACTCATACCGCCGGACGCACACCTCCGCCGCGAAACCATAGCAGCAAAATCGCAGTAGTTCAATTCAACTGGGTTGCGTTTTGTTCCGCTACTTGAATCGTATGCGAGTAGCGGAACAGGACACGAGTCATGTCGGGGTGGAGCTTGGAGGTGTGCTGTCGCATTCGTCATTGCCACTCGTCTCTTATGTCGCTTATAAAATGATGACATTATCCAGATTCTTGTTTTCTCACCGAAGGACATAACTGTTGCTTAACAACAACACAAAACATGTTAAAATCTTTAGTTCTTGTCAAACATTGACAGAAAATAGAGATTTCAACATGTGTTGTTGTGTATGTTTCACTAGTGCAAACCACAGTTATACGCCGCGCGAAGCATTCCATTCCACAAAAACAGATGACGAAACATGTTTTGAGTAGGATTTTATACGTATTTCATCAATATTTTTATTTTATTACTAGCTGACCCGGCGAACTTCGTATCGCCTAACAGACTTTTTCAGGAATTTTTTTTTTTTTTTTTTTTTAGAATTTTTCTCTCCGTAAGAACCATCCTCGTACTTCAAGGAATATTTAAAAAAAAGAATTAGCGAAATCGGTCCAACCGTTCTCGAGTTTTGCGCTTAGCAACACATTCAGCGACTCATTTTTATATTATAGAAGATTAACACTAGCTGCCCGCCCCGGGTTCACACGGGTAGGACTAAGTAGTTATCTACGGTGCACCTACCTATCTACCTACCCTTTCTACCTACCTACCTACCTACACCTACCTACACCTACCTACACCTACCTACACCTACCTGCACCTACCTGCACCTACCTGCACCTACCTGCACCTACCTGCACCTACCTGCACCTACCTGCACCTACCTGCACCTACCTGCACCTACCTGCACCTACCTGCACCTACCTGCACCTACCTGCACCTACCTGCACCTACCTACACCTACCTACACCTACCTACACCTACCTACACCTACCTACACCTACTTACACCTACCTACACCTACCTACACCTACCTACACCTACCTACACCTACCTACACCTACCTACACCTACCTACACCTACCTACACCTACCTACACCTACCTACACCTACCTACACCTACCTACACCTACCTACACCTACCTACACCTACCTACACCTACCTACACCTACCTACACCTACCTACATCTACCTACACCTACCTACATCTACCTACACCTACCTACATACATGCCTACCTAGCTACAGACTTAAACGCACAACTACTTCATGATGTGGCTAAACATTAGTGATCATATCGTAAAATAGTTAGATTATCCACCGGCAGTGGCGTTGATGTCGCTTTGTTTTTGTTGTCCATCATGGCGGCAGCATACAGCAAATCAAAGTAGGGTGACCACGCAAAAAAGTCGATGGACTTTTATTGGGTTTCCAAATATGACATTATGGAAAGCGATCAACTTGGAAGTAACACTCGCCGGCCACTGCCGCGACGTGAAATGCAATATAGCACTTAAAATAAGTTTAATTTTTTTTTTAATTAACGCCGGTTATGTGGCTCCCCCCGACGAAATGGGTTGGCTTAGGTTAGAACTGCTACCAACCGCGCGCGCGGTCGGCGAGCGCTACTCCCAAGTTGGTCGCAGTTACTTGGCTATTTTTCATACACCTTACACCATGGATACCCTACATTAATGATATTATGTCCAAACGTCGACTGAAATATCATTAAACGTTGATGTTATAACGCTATATTAGACAATTATACTAATACAAAATATTTAAGTGAATTATTAATTAATGTAATAATAATATATAATTTATGGATATATATTAAATATATGAAAATAATAATTATACAATTTAATACAAAAATAAATGAATAGATTGTGTAGGTCACGGGAACACCCAAATACTCCGAAATATTTTATTCCGAATTTCGTTGTTCCGATTTTCAAAAGTCCGAATTTCATAATCCCTAAGAATTATAATGTCTATTATTAAAAATCACGAATTTCATTTTACCGAAAGTCGTAAATACGATTTGTTTGGTTTCCGATTTTCATATGTACGAAGAATCAAATGCTCGTTGGGTTCTCGGTCCGAAAAACGACATTCCGATTTTCAATACTTCGAATAAACTACTAAAATTAGGATTCTGATTCAATAGTATAATACGAGTATTAAGTTACGCGTTATAAATTAAAAACTCATAGTTTTTAATTTAAAAACGTCTACTTTGGTCTCCTCTATTGTTGGTGAATCATTTGGGTTAGGTTAGGTTAGATCAGTGACCATTAACGCGCGAAGGCGAGCGACCGCAGGGAGCGTGCCGCGGCAGCGGCCGCCGAGTGCCAGATTCCCTCTATTGTTGGTGAATCATTTGGGTTAGGTTAGGTTAGATCCGTGACCATTAACGCGCGAAGGCGAGCGACCGCAGGGAGCGTGCCGCGGTAGCGGCCGCCGAGTGCCAGATTCCCTCTATTGTTGGTGAATCATTTAGGTTAGGTTAGGTTAGATCAGTGACCGTTAACGCGCGAAGGCGAGCGACCGTAGGGAGCGTGACGCGGTAGCGGCCGCCGAGCGCCAGATCCCCTCTATTGTTGGTGAATCATTTGGGTTAGGTTAGGTTAGATTAGTGACCATTAACGCACGAAGGCGAGCGACCGGAGGGAGCGTGCCGCGGCAGCGGCCGCCGAGTGCCAGGTCCCCACTATTGTTACGGTTAAAGATATTTATTTCTCAAAAGAATTATTACAAATTCACTTAGAGAGAAAACATACAGGGTTTATACAAAATTATAAATATAATTATTGTTGGTGAATCATTTACGTTAGGTTAGTATAGATCAGTGACCATTAACGCGCGAAGGCGAGCGACCGTAGGGAGCGTGACGCGGTAGCGGCCAGCGAGCGCCAGATCCCCTCTATTGTTGGTGAATCATTTTTGTTAGGTTAGGTTAGATTTGTGACCCTAACGCGCAAAGGCGAGCGACCGCAGGGAGCGTGCCGCGGCAGCAGCCGCCGAGTGCCAGATCCTCTCTATTGTTGGTGAATCATATGGGTTAGGTTGGAACTGTGACCAGTGTGTTTTGTTGTCTTGCTTTTCAGTTTTACAAGGCCTTTTTATTTCGGAATTCTAATTAATCCGTACTTTAATAATCGGAATTCGTATTTTTGATATTTCGAATTATCATTAATTCGGACTTTTTGTTATTCGATCTATTGAAACTCGGTATTTTGAGAATAGTAATTATAAACGTTAGGAATACTGAAATTTTGGAATTATAAAAATAGGATTAATGATAAATCGGAGTTGTTATATTAGGGATTTTGAACCATTCGGAATTCTGATAATCGGTATTTTGAAATTCGTATTTGTGACTTTCGGAATAAAGTTTTTCGTATTTATGTAGTGTACCCGTAGGTCACACATATTATTTACAGAGAATAAATAAATAATCGAAAACATAATATAATACCTAATTCTGTTAATAATATTTAGTAATACGCTTCCTCTCTACTACTTAATTATTTAAAATTTTGCTGTGCCCGACAGGGTCCATAATTGTGTCTATGTAATTATTCTTACCACCTGTATGTGTACATTATGGGTTGCAATAAATTGAATTGAATTGAATTGAAATGTTTAAACGACAACATATCGTGTACCCCTCCCGGCCCCCAGTAGGCGAACGCGGGTGATGTTATCCGTTCATCGCGGCAAGCATGTTAATGTTTAATATGTTTCATGTTCAACCACGCCCCCAAATCGGGCCCCCAAATGGCACTATGCTGGGTGACACCACTTTCCAGCTCGCTACAAGTCTACGTCTGGGCGCTCCTTGCGTGGCTCCACATCGCTGTCAGTACGGTGAAGCAGTCGACCGCCTCGCACACCATGGCTTTGCCTGCAACAAGAGCGCTGGTCGGTTGGCATGGCACGCAAGCATTACGTCGGCCTAAGTCGTTAACCTTCTAAGTCCAGTTTGACATAGTTTACAGGACGAAGAAAAAACTGAATAATATCTCTATTAATTTAGCAATCAAAATTCTGAAAGTCCCGTTGGTTTCTATAATTTTTCATTATATATTTAACAATATAATTATGTATTATTTTAACAATATATTTATGTAGCAGCATAACTTAAACACATTTTATAAAATTTAGGAAAACAATTATTTAGCAGTTTGTCGAGGTGAAGTTTCAATTTGCTTGAGGACTTAGCAGTTTTTATTTAAATTTAGTATGGTGTATAGATTAATGAGTTGTGCAGTAAATCGAATTCAATCAGTACCTAATCAAAATATGTATTAGGTACTTCTAATACGTATTACTACTTTAGCTTCTGCCCGCGACTTCGTCCGCGTGGAATAGTTACTTTGGGCTAACGCTAAAAAAAAAACCCCGATTTTGAAACATTCTTCATCGGTGCTCCACTCCTTTTGCTCTTAGCGTGATGATATATAACCTATATATATTCCTCGATAAATGGGCTATCTAACACTGAAAGAATTTTTTAAATCGGACCAGTAGTTCCTGAGATTAGTGCGTTCAAGCAAACAAACAAACTCTTCAGCTTTTTAGATCAAGTATAGATTAAAAATTAAAAAATCAGTCTTCTGTATTAGGAAACAGGGTTTAAATTCTAAGATAGACTCTTTTCATAAACAATCTGTAATAGTTTATTATGTGTTGGTTTTGTGGTACCTATTACGTACAAAACGTAATACTACAAAACCAACACACATAATGACAGTATACTGCTAAGTATTTTGTTATAATTAATGCCAGCTATTTAATATTGTTTTGCTACTTTAGATATCACAATAAATTAATATTAACAATAATAAAAAACAGAAACAATTTGACTAAAACACGACAAATTTTGACGCGTCGCAAACGGCACGTGGGCGACGTTGTCAGTACAAAACTGAGGACCCAACAGGATTTAGCAGGTTTACGTTGTGGAGATTGACTGGTAGTCAGAAAGCAGTTTTTCGGGCATAGCATTTGTCACCTTTTTTGGCTAATATCGCTGTTATTCCTTAAACGATATGGTAGATATTAGATTGAATTTTTTAACTGGTATAAAAAGTAAATTATGCCAAAAAATGGACTTAGCAGGTTAACGACTTAGGCCGACGTTTATTTAATGACATCATCCATCGGGCTCTTGTCACCGCCGCGCGCCGGGGTGCCAGCTGTTTTAGAACCCAATGGCTTGGCACGCGACGATGGGAAGAGGCCAGACGGAATGACCATAATGCCTTGGAAATTGGGTAGGCCTTTGGTGTGAGATGCAACCTGTGTCGACACCCTTGCGCCATCCCACCTTCCTAGCACGGCGGGTTGTGCCGGGGCGGCTGCTGCAGGTGCAAAAAACCTCAAACGGCGCAAATATAACAACCTTACTGATAGCTATATTTTTGAGACGTTTGTGGTTGAAACACTAGGGCCGTGGGGTCCGAGTGCTCACCGAGTATTTCGGGACATCGCCAAGCGGTTGGTCGACTCTTCACGGCTGGCCAATTTTTAGGCCAAAGAATCAGCATTTCCATTCAACGTGGCAATGCTGCCAGCCTTTTGGGCACTTTCCCCGCTGACAGCGATGCGGATGAATTGTTTGATGCCCAATGAGCCCTTCCCTTTATATTTTTTATTTTATTTTTTCCGTTACCTATTTGTACATAATACTTATAATAGTTAGTTATTTATACATCGTTTTAATAGTGTAAATAGTCAGTTGTGTTAAATAAAAATTCTCTATTGTCATTAAAATAAATAATAAAAAATTAATTAAAATTAAATTGGAAAGTTGTTGTTATTTTGTAGGCAATGCGGAACAGTATCAAATAAAGACCGCGTCTCTACCGACGACGGATGACATCCGGATTGTTAACGGGTCTGCTACCACCGTAGAGCAATACCCATTCGTCGTACAGGTAAGAAGAAGATAATATATGAAAAAGATTTATTAAGTACGAAAAATAGCCAATAGACTCGGATAACTAAAAAACGCAAGGTCCATTTTTGTAGTTTTTGTAACTGACGTTTACCTTCGTTGATTTGGTGGTCGCAAGCGCGACTAGTGACCTATACTCCTGGGTTCGATTCCCGGGTCGGTCAAAATGTCATTAAGTTTTATTTGTTTCCATATCCATTATCCCAACTTTGACATACTCTAAATTTGTATTCCCCCTAGGATAATATGTAGCGACTGAATCTCAATTTGATGACAAAATTCATTGCCAAAATCGAGCAGTAGGTAGTGCAGCATTGCGCTGCCGTTCAAGCCTCTTTTGTAGTTGTAAAAGTTTCATAAACTATTATTTCTTTTAAAAATTTCGAATTGAGTACATTTTCAAATTTTGAATTCTATATCGTTCAAAGTAAAACAATTTTTTTCACTTGCGTCATTCTATTGTGAGCCGCTCTGGACGATACGTCATGGTATAAAATAATTTTTCTCTGCTTCAAGTGTCGTGTTTTCAGTTTGAGACGCGAATGTAAAAAGATCACGATAATATCTTTGTGCTAGCTGGCCGCAGTTTTGATGAAGCATATCGTGTTCATTGTGGTGTCTAGTCCTCAAATTATACGTATAGTTCGTGCCAGCCAAGCGAGAATCTAGAACCACTATTTTTTGGTGAAGTATTTACTGTTCAAACATGTGAGTATTCAACCAATTTCCCGTTTATCAAATCATACACTCTCGCGTCCCACTAATCGCGTAATCTAGCCTATGCCGTTTCTAAAACTCTCTCGTTTTCGGACCTTGGCAGATAACCAAGGCCGCAAGGCCTTTCCCGGACCCCCGTCCGTCGCCTGGACAGGATCCTGGCGTTCTCTACTCCCAGCCTGCGTCAACACAGACCCACGTCTTCTAGCCACGTCGGGTTCCTCCGCCAACCAAGGCGAGGTCGTTCCGGGCAGCAGCAGGACGGCGCCCCGTACTTCAGGACTTCAGGATTCGTTGGCTATTAATCTCCATCGCATTAGTTTTAACTTTATTTTTGAATCTTAAGCTAGGCAATCCATCTACCGCGCTGAACCCAGATTTATTGCCGGTTTAATTGCTCTGTTCTACCTCGCGTCTCCGGGATTAAATTAGTAAAGGCCTATACGTATTTAACCCGCGTGCGATCGTACACTCAACCCTAAACCGCATAATTCTCCGTTCGGAAAATAAAATCAACCGTAGTTATAGGCGGCTCGCAATCATACTTAAATTTATTTACCACGTTTTATACATAACTGTTTCTGTTTTTTTCTTACTTTAAAAAAATATAATACAAATCATATTTAAAATCTCCTATTATTTTTTTTCTTTGTATTTAGTTACCCTATGCTAGAGTGGGTTCGATTCTCACCAAGCATTCTTTTTAACAAGTGGCAGAAGCTGATCTTCTAATGCTACAAGATGGCGCCCGAACTAAAGGTAATTAAAACATATTATTATTCACTATAATCATATTGTTGTGTATTAAACACCTAATAATACCCATAAGCAATTTAATTTTTTTTTTTTCTCATAGCACCGGTGTGGTGTGCCCTTTTAAGAGCACAATTTCTAATTCCTAGAGCAATTTTGTTTGTTTCAGGTGCGGTCGTTTTAAATAAAATCTCGGCAAGCCTAACTACAGAACAGTTCGCGCTGGTGCCTTGCTGCTGTTGGTGCTCCTATTACGTCTATCTAACCTTGTGCCTTTCATTTAATGACCAATTAATTAATGTGATGAAATACGATTGTATGATAATATATAATTTAATGTAATGTACTATGATGCAATTCAAAACTCTGTAACCAGATCGAATACCTTTTATCTCAGACTTTTTTTCATTTCCTCCCAACAAATATATTATTATTCCCCGAGTTTTATTCATCTCTCGTAATTAGTGTAGCTAGTTCCCCGTAGGTAACGTGCGTTTGAAGTATGAATGCGTAGGGACCACATCTAAGGTAAGCGTTTTTTGATTGGTGATTTTGCTGAATGTCTAGTTTTTTCTTTTTCTCTTTAGCATTCAGCCCCATCCGTCTCTTTTGCTCGCCTTATCGTCTTTTTCTGTTTGTTCGCACGTCTATTACTCGTCGCCAAGGGTATGAATTAGGTACACACATATATTCCTATAGAAATACTCCATTCGAACATTTTTTTTCAATAACTCACGTATCACATATCTATCTTGCTAAAATTCTATTTAAACATTAGTTTTGCGCTTAATTCTAGACCCCGCCGTCGAAACAAACCAAATATTCGCTCAGGAATAAATTTGCATTTTCAAACCGCGTAAATATTTATTTTTCCAAACTCAGTTCAAAATAAAGGAGACCGCCCATTCACGTTAACCCGATTTTTTTTAAAAGGACAACGACCATTTTTCTACCAATACTTTTTCTCTCAAACGTTTTATCATTTAATATTTTTTTGCCTCCGTGGGTTACCAACTCTAAATATGTCGGACGAAGAGCGATCCATTACCGAGACACCGATCTGTAGAAGCCCGATAATTTCGAGACCTCGCTCGATCCCGCCTAGAACGCCCAGGCCTTCAGCGTCGTCGGGCGTTCCTTCGCCTTTCAAGACCGATGAATGTCCGCTCCACTATCGCAGGCAGGTTTCACTCTCGAAGTGGAAGCTCGACTTCTCTGGCGACTCTTGTGTCCGTGATTTCTTCGTCTCGATTGACGAACGTAAGGAGGCAGACGACATATCGGACGCTCAATTGCTGAAACATTTCCACGAGGTATTATCAGGGTCTCCGCTTAAATACTTCCGATCCATTCGCCATCCCGACCTCTCCTATCCAGACCTCAAAGAGTCCTTTCTAAGGACATTCGGCCCGATAGATTACGAATTTAGGACCGAACAGGAAGTCAGGAATCTGAAGCAGAGATCTAACCAGTCAGTCAGAGATTTCGTCATCCAGGTTTCGTACCTGAACGACCAATTGTCCTTCCCCATAACTGAACCGAACTTATTACAGATTATTTTGCACAATATGCACCCTAAATACTACCCTTGTTTATCCGTCCACAAATTCGACAAATTAAGTTCGCTCATCGATATGGCTTCCCATTTTGAAAGTTTTATACCAGTTTCTCCTAAGGCTGTATCAACCGTTGCATGCGAGACCCAGATATGTCCCAAATGTAGTAAAAACGGTCACTCCTATCGTAATTGTCCTCATTTTCCTGGCATCCTTTGTTTTAAATGTCGGACTCCTGGTGTCATAACTAGGGATTGCCCGAAGTGCAATCCAAAAAATGTTTAAGCCACCGGCGACACGCTTCTCGTACAGTGTCACCGGTGATTACGAACGGTTCGTCGGATAACCGACCTTTTATCGAAATTTTGTTAGGTGATCGTCTGATCAAAGCCTTATTGGACTCAGGCGCGCAGATGTCGCTCATCAGCGATGCCTTGATCCAGGAATTATCTGTTCCATTAAATTTATACGACGCCTGTCCCCGCGTTATTTCTGCCAACAACTCGCCCATCGATATTTTAGGTACGGTTCACCTTCCAGTTAAATTTAATAATACGATCTTTTCTCATGAGTTTCTTGTAGCGCGCTCTATGTCTTCTTCAGTCATCTTGGGTATTGAATTTTGGAATAAGTTTGGTTTGACATCTGTCTTTAGTCAAGCATTCGATAAAAATATTAAAGGTAACATGTATCTCTCATCCGCTAGTCGTTCCCTTCCATCCGCTTCTTGCGTTAGCGAGCCACGATATATACATCCTCGTAACGTCTTATCACCCGATCAAGAGCGAAGTCTACAAAGAGTCATAGACGAATTTGAAATAATCTCGTCTGACAAAATCGGACTCGGAAAAACCACATGGCTGTCACATAAAATCAACACCACCGGACAGCCAATTAGGCAAAGGTTTTATCCGCTCTCACCCGTCAAATTAAAAATCCTCAACGACGAAGTTGACAAGATGCTAGAGTTAGGCGTTATTCGTCCATCCCGTTCTCCCTGGGCTAGTCCCGTTGTTATGGTCACGAAGAAGGACGGTTCGGTTCGTTTCTGCGTCGACAGTAGAAAACTAAATAGCGTTACCATCAGAGACTCATATCCCCTCCCGCGCATTCAAGATATCCTTGATAATCTCCGTGGGGCGAGATACATAAGCTCTCTCGATTTTAGGAGTGCTTTTTGGCAGATACCTCTCGCCGACAACGATAGTTGTCAGAAGACTGCTTTCATAATCCCTCAACGCGGTTTATTTGAGTTCGTTAGAATGCCGTTTGGACTCACAAACGCAGCTTCCGAGATGCAACGCCTCACTGATATGATCGTAAATTTCGAATTTACCTCCACTAGCGACGATTGTGTTTTCGGTTACGTCGACGATTTGATCCTAATATCTAAGGATTTCCACAGCCATCTCGCCCTCCTCAAGAAGGTGTTGAACCGCCTCCAGGAAGCCGGTTTATCAATTAACCTAAAAAAATGCGAGTTCTGCAAGAGCGAACTCAAATATTTGGGGTACATTGTTAACGAAAAGGGTCTGCAAACTGACCCTGGCAAACTTGACGCTATTAGGGATTATCCTACTCCTACCTGTGCCAAGTCTCTGCGCGGCTTCATAGGAATGTGTTCCTATTACAGGCGTTTCGTAGACGGTTTTTCGTCCATAATCGCGCCACTCACCGCCTTGATCGGAAAAAGCAAAGGTCGAGATCCCATAATTTGGAATCAGGCTGCCGATCAAGCTTTTTCCAAGCTGAAAGAGGCGCTAATCAACACTCCTGTAATGGCTTGTCCGGATTTTTCCAAGCCGTTCTTTTTGCAGTGTGATGCCTCAGCGGTTGGTCTCGGTTCGGTTCTCTCACAAAAAATCGATGGTGTGGAGCATCCTATCGCTTATTATTCCCGCCTATTCTCCAAGGCGGAGCGAAATTATAGCACTACCGAACGCGAGCTTTTATCCGTTCTTGATTCTATAAAACATTTCCGGTGTTATTTAGATGGTATGAAGTTCTCGGTTATAACGGATCATATGGCTTTGAAATGGTTACTCACTTTAAATAACCCTTCTGGGCGCCTGGCCCGGTGGGCCACCGTCATATCCCAATACACTTTTGACATCGTTCATCGCAAGGGGTCGCAACACGTCGTCCCAGACGCACTTTCCAGGGTTTATGCCAGCCCTGTCTCGTTCGATCAGGGTCCCGAACATACTACGGACCGTTGGTATAAGAGGATTTATTTGGGCGCTCGAGATACGCCTCAGATGTTCCCCGATTACGCGATTCAGAACGGTGTCCTCTTGAGACGTATGCCTATCACCAGCCCTCTCTCATCTGACCCATGGCGCGTCGTATTGCCTTCAGAGAAAGTTCCACTCGCCATATGGGAAGTTCACAATGATTTCCCTTCAATACACCCTGGTGTCTTGAAATCTTACCTTAAGATCAAGGAACTTTTCTACTGGCCAAATATGTTTCGTGACGTCACGGAAACATTGAGTCAATGTGAGGTGTGCAAGGCCTATAAGATTTCTAACACTCAACCGCGCGGTCAGATGCTGTACCCGAAGGCCGTCTCCTCACCCTTACAGCTTATTTCTATTGACATCGTTGGCCCCCTTCCTATCGCCTTTTATGGCTATCGCTATATTTTATCCATGGTTGACGTATTTTCCAAGTATGTTTGGCTCGTTCCTTTAAAAAAGGTCGACGCTAATTCTGTTGTTAAGGCGCTGGAATCTGAGATATTTTTTAATTTCGGAGTCCCACGCGCCATTCTTTGCGATAATGCCACCGTTTTCCGTAGTAACCGATTGCTGAATTTCCTCAGGTCTTACCACATTGAATCTCCAATTTTTACTCCGTATTATACCCCACAGGCTAATACAGTTGAACGTTACAATCAAAGCGTTATTACATGTTTAAGCATCTTAGTCGGCGAAAATCAAAGAAATTGGTCAAAATTATTACCCAAGGTCAAATTATACCTCAACTCATGTATCAACTTAGCTACCGGTTTTACCCCAAACTTTCTTATGTTTGGTAGGGAAGTTATTATAGATCCGACCCGTGCACACGGACAGACTCAAGGCACCGATTTAGCCGAAAGTCGGTCTCAACACGCGTCAAACCTATCTTCCCTCGCACAAGTTTATTCTAGGGTCGCCGATAATCTTTCTCTTGCTTTCCTCCGAAATTCGAAAACATATAACGCCAACCGTTCCGCTATCACCCTCAACGTCGGTGACACGGTCTGGAGGAGGAATTTCTCCAGGTCTTCGGGATCTGATTATTTTTCCGGGAAGCTTGCTCCTCGCTTTGTGAAGTGTCGTGTGAGTAGAGTACTCTCCAGAACAACTTACCTCCTTCAAGATTGTGACTCCGTTCATTCCGGGTCATATCACATCAAAGATATTTTGAAATAGCACCCCCATAATCTACATCAATCATCCTATTAGATTTCCTCCATTCCAAAATTCGCTGTTTCTTTCTTCTCATCTCACCACCTAATCCAAATTATCATAAATATTGTTTTTATCCATAACCCCTCATTTTCAGGCCATAATCATCGCGATACCCCCCTTAACAAAAAAGCTAAGTTTCAAAGTACGTAATTATATAATTTAAATTTATCGCAAAATCTGTTACAAACTCTTTTCGAACTTTCTCTATTATACAGCCTTATTTTCACTCTCTGACTTTTTACTTCTTTTTACACTGTCACGTCATCACGCTGACATTTTCATAAGAAACCAAAATAATAATATTATTATAATTATGGTATTTGGCTATTTAGTGGTTTATTCGCCGATTTCTCGGTAAGATGAATAATAATATAATTTCCCAAAATTCTCTGTTTCTATACAATTCCGTTATCTGATGTAAATAACGTACATAACACACTACGCATATCGTATCTATTTATATATTGTTTTTCTGTTTAATTTTACTCCGTAATTTTTCTTCTCTTCGCTGACCAATACGCTATGAGCGACCTTCTTGTTAAGTTCCCTCTATCCCTCTTGGAACCTCTGGATTTGGTCGGAGAGGTAACTCATCGTTCAACATTGTTGACTCTCAACAACTTAGTTAGTGAGTTTTGCTGTTAGGGACGAATAGGTTTGTGTTCGACCTCTAGGAGTGTCTCTGAGGTACTCCAACCCTCCTTACTATCACTCCTCTGATCAGACTCTAAGCACTCTGTTAGCTGAAAGTCGGATCAGGAGGGATACCCTACAATTAGGGACATTAAAATACTGGTTTATAGCCCTTATTTTTGTAGGCTGGGGTATTATTTTTTCGGGACTTAGGTTTTTTCCTCTCGTAGCCTGGTCCTCCTCAGCTTATATTCGTTGATTACAACCTCTAGCCTCTTCTTTTATCAACATTGCCCTCTGAGCATGTGTCAATAATTAATTTTAACCTATACTTACATTCGCTTTTTACTTTAGTTTAGTTTCTTTATTTCGTCTAGAGTCTATTTCGCCATGGTATATTATCCCGTGAGTTATTTTAATTCTGTTAGGCTGTATTTTTCTTTAGTCGCGCACTTAGATTATTTTTTAGGTTTAGGTGGACGCTGCCTGAGCTCGCGTCGAGAAGGTTTAGATCTGGAACGTTCCGTATTTACTCTTTGTCGAATGCACTTAGTAGGCGCTCCTTAGGTTAGGTATTTTAATTCTGGTTTAGTCTTGTTAGTTGTTAGTTGTCTTGTAAGTATTTCATTTTTACTCTGTTACTCAGGACTTCCCCTAGCCTGGTCTCGTCTCCTCTTCAACTGTCACCCCTATAGGGGAGACATAATTTTTTTCGGTTTTCCCTATAGGGATGTCAAGTGTCTTTAGTGACGACATCGTCTAGGGTTGTCAAAAATTTGTCGATAGGGTCGTGATTTTTATCGATGATGCCTTCCGTCTTTAGTGACGACATCGTTTAGGGTTGTCAAATTTTTTTTTATCGATAGTATCGATAATTTTTTTTTTTTTTTGCTGGAAAGGGTGTATTGCAGCATTGCGCTGCCGTTCAAGCCTCTTTTGTAGTTGTAAAAGTTTCATAAACTATTATTTCTTTTAAAAATTTCGAATTGAGTACATTTTCAAATTTTGAATTCTATATCGTTCAAAGTAAAACAATTTTTTTCACTTGCGTCATTCTATTGTGAGCCGCTCTGGACGATACGTCATGGTATAAAATAATTTTTCTCTGCTTCAAGTGTCGTGTTTTCAGTTTGAGACGCGAATGTAAAAAGATCACGATAATATCTTTGTGCTAGCTGGCCGCAGTTTTGATGAAGCATATCGTGTTCATTGTGGTGTCTAGTCCTCAAATTATACGTATAGTTCGTGCCAGCCAAGCGAGAATCTAGAACCACTATTTTTTGGTGAAGTATTTACTGTTCAAACATGTGAGTATTCAACCAATTTCCCGTTTATCAAATCATACACTCTCGCGTCCCACTAATCGCGTAATCTAGCCTATGCCGTTTCTAAAACTCTCTCGTTTTCGGACCTTGGCAGATAACCAAGGCCGCAAGGCCTTTCCCGGACCCCCGTCCGTCGCCTGGACAGGATCCTGGCGTTCTCTACTCCCAGCCTGCGTCAACACAGACCCACGTCTTCTAGCCACGTCGGGTTCCTCCGCCAACCAAGGCGAGGTCGTTCCGGGCAGCAGCAGGACGGCGCCCCGTACTTCAGGACTTCAGGATTCGTTGGCTATTAATCTCCATCGCATTAGTTTTAACTTTATTTTTGAATCTTAAGCTAGGCAATCCATCTACCGCGCTGAACCCAGATTTATTGCCGGTTTAATTGCTCTGTTCTACCTCGCGTCTCCGGGATTAAATTAGTAAAGGCCTATACGTATTTAACCCGCGTGCGATCGTACACTCAACCCTAAACCGCATAATTCTCCGTTCGGAAAATAAAATCAACCGTAGTTATAGGCGGCTCGCAATCATACTTAAATTTATTTACCACGTTTTATACATAACTGTTTCTGTTTTTTTCTTACTTTAAAAAAATATAATACAAATCATATTTAAAATCTCCTATTATTTTTTTTCTTTGTATTTAGTTACCCTATGCTAGAGTGGGTTCGATTCTCACCAAGCATTCTTTTTAACAAGTGGCAGAAGCTGATCTTCTAATGCTACAGTAGGTACCTCCCGTACCATAAGAAAATTTTCAATAGCAGCCATAAAAATAATGAAAATGCTCTGTTGACCATTTTCATAATTTTCACTCACTCTCAAAAAACCACTCTATGGTCAAATAGTAATCAGAGGTAGATAGGTTGTACGCACTCCGCAAGGGAGGGACACATCAAAGCTTGGCTAGTTAGCAAAGTTTTCTTCGTCTTGGTCTCTTTTTCGCTGCGTAGAACGCCACATAGCGTCTGTAATTTACCGTCAAATGACGTCATAATTTCAGCCTAAAGACGTCCACTGCTAGATACAGGGTGTTAGGGTTAACACCGTTATCCTTCAGACCAGTGATTTGGTTTCGTTCTATAGAACGTAAATTCAGTGGAAAATCACATTTTTTTTTTAAGGAAAATCTACATTTACCACAAGAGTATTTCTCTATCTGCGCTAAGGTTGTTAACCTTGCATCTTAACACGTGCGGCGGGTGCGGGGAACACATCACGTGGCTAGATCGATCACGAGCACGTCCGTCCGCGCGACCCCTCTCAGCCCACTACCCCAGTCAGTCAGCTGTCTCGCTAGCGAGCGCACGTACGCCACATCGTAGCTCCGCTCATTTCTCGCGCGTAAGTTGTTTTAGTGTATGAAGCGCCGGGAATATGCCACAGTTCCGTAATTTGTCGGAACTCAAAAGGCGGATTCGTAGACCTCCCTTTTAGAGACATAAGAAATGATACTTGTGCTTTCTCGAGTGTGAAACCACGTACGCAATCGTGCGAGCCTGCATGCGTGGCCGTCAATGGATCGTATTTTGAACAGAATAAATGTTAAAGTCCCACCGTGGCCAACTAAACATGTAAGTGTAAGAGTAAGTGATAGTAGCTGTACTTAAAGTTATGGTTAACTTTTTAAATGCGCGAGAAATACCTACCCAGTGGTTTGGTTAATTTTTTTTTTATTTCCTTTGTTGTCGAATTAAATGTACATTTAGACTCACGCAATTCTTAAGGTAGGTATTTTTGCCTGTCGTATGAAGGGAAAGTTGCATCACATTGTTGTATTGTATTTATCATAGAAATATATTTCTTATATCTATGGTATTTATTCATGTGTTGCGTAGGTAGGTAGGACGGGTTTTTTTTTTTTTTTTTTTTTTTTGGGTGGGAAATCATCAAATGACATCTCCCGCTCTGGGCGGAGCGGAAGGGCGTGTCAGACTTTTACTGACTAAAACCCACCCGAGTTCCTTCCCTTGCCTAGACCAGGGCCACGGTTTCCCCTAAGGACTTATCCGCAACCCCAGTGGTAGGCATCGGCCCAAACGGACCCCTTCAGCTTCGCTGACGACTCTTTGAGGCGCGCGTGGAACACTACGCGCCGTCGACCCGGGCTTGGTCCTGATCGGACGGAGAGCTACCCATCACTCTCCGTCCGCAAGCCCGCGCCTACGGTGGCCGGAAATCCGCGATGGATTCCCGACGCCCGGGGCGTCTACTACCGCGGCGGCTAGGGGCTCGAGGGAGCGACCTTAGTCTCTGCCTCTCGCGCCCCGCCTCCTCCTTCACGAGCATTACTGCTTCGCAGAAGGAGGTGACAGCCTGCCATGCCCTCTCGCTCCGCACCATGGCCTGGACCAGGGCCGGACGTGAGAGGTCACTGCCGCCGATCGCCTGCACGAGGACACGGCGGTGCTCCACCCAAGCCGGGCAGACCTCCACCGTATGCTCCACCGTGTCCTCCGGGCGATCCACGCAGTGGTGACACCCGGGCGTTTCCTCCTGCCTGATCTGAAACAGGAACCTCCCGAAACTACCGTGTCCGGTGAGGACCTGCGTCAGGCGGTAGGTGAGGGCGCCGTGGCGCCTCTCTAGCCACTCCTCAAAGAGGGGACTTATCGCCGCAATTGTGGCGTGCCCAGATCTGGGTTGCGACAATCGTACTCTCCAAGCCGCCATGAGATCCTGCCGGAGCTCTGTCCGCTGTGCCGTGACTTGTCGCGGCAGCGGAGTTACACCCCGGCGCTTCATCTCCTCGCGCCACTCCCAGATGTGGGCGAGGACTTTCGCCTCCAGATCCCATGGCGGCGTTCCGGCAAGGAGGCTCGCCGCCTCGCCGGAGATCGTACGGTATCCCCGGACTATCCGGGTGGCCATGACCCTTTGGGCCGCGTGCAACCGGCGGGTTGGCTGCAGCCTCAAGGTAGGCGCCCACACCGGCGCCCCGTAAAGGGCCATGGACCGCACGACCCCCGCGTAGAGCCTCCGGCAGGAGGCGTTTGGACCCCTTAGATTGGGCAGAAGCCGCTTCAAAGCAGCCCCGGCCCGCTCCAGTTTGGGAGCCAAACGTCGAAAATGCTCCACGAAGTTCCATCGACTGTCGAGGACGAGTCCCAGGTACCTCATCGTCACCTCGACGTCGATGTGAACCCCTCCTACCGTTATTTCGGAACCCGACGGTGGCGCGTTCCGAGGGCCATGAAAGCACATGACCTCGGACTTGTGCAGCGCCACCTCGAGTCCCAACTGCCGGATCCTGTCGACGATTGTCGCAACCCCGCGTGTCGCCAATTCGGCCGCCGCCTCGTGTGACCTCCCCTGCGCCAGGACCAGTGTGTCGTCAGCGTAGCACACTACGCTGACGCCGCTAGGGAGGTCAGCGCGCAGCACCCAGTCGTAACCGATGTCCCACAGATATGGCCCCAGGACCGATCCCTGTGGGACACCGCACGACATCTCTCGCCGGTTCCATTCCCCCTGGTGACCGGGGTAGATGACGGCCCTGTCCGTCAGATAGGCCTCGACCAAACGACAGAGGTAGGTCGGCATCCGGTGATACCGGAGTGCCTCCCTGATGCAACTCCAGGGCAGGGTGTTGAAGGCGTTGGCGATGTCTAGAGACACCGCCAAGACGACCCCACCCCGGGCCACAGCATCCCCCGTCGTGAGGGCCCGCACGCGCATGATGGCGTCCACCGTAGAGCGCCCTTGGCGGAAGCCAAACTGGCCATCCGCCAAATCCGGCCCCACCCGCACCAGCTGCCCGACGAGGCGGTTTGCAATTACTCTTTCAAAGAGCTTGCCCACCTCGTCGAGCAGCACGATGGGCCGGTAAGCGGACGGAGAGTCCGCAGGGCGCCCCGGCTTCTTGATGAGGACCAGTTTCCCGGTCTTCCAACGAAGTGGGAACTGGCCCCTCTCCATGCATGCGCTAAGGAGCCCCCTTAGTCGAGGCCCGAGAGCCTCCATGGCCAGGACCCAGGCTTTCCCTGGTAAGCCGTCGGGTCCTGGGGCGGTATTCTTGGCACTAAGCCTACGTACCGCCACTCTCATTTCTGCCTCGGTCACCTCTGGGGCATCGTCGTCGTCGTCGGCGGTGTGGTCCGCATCGGGCACCGCAGCAGGCGGAGCCATAGGCGGGGCGGGATGTTCCCCTCTCGAGGGGAACAGAGCGCTCACCACGTCCTCCACAAGCTCGGGTCGGAGACTCTGTGTCAGCGGGGGAGCCCATGGGCGGAGTTTCTCCCGCACCATCTTATATGGGCGTCCCCACGGGTCCCCGTCCAGAGTCCCCAGAAACTCCTCGCGAGCCAGTCCCCTGGCCCGCAGGATCCCTGCTTGGAGGGCGTTCTTCGCCTCTCTGTACCTCTCGTACAGCTCCGCCTGAATGGCCTCCGGGCGATCGTATTACGTCTCTCGGGCGGGCGCATATTCATGAATTTGCGGATGGTGTTGGATAATAACCTTTTCAATATTTACTAAAGAAATAACGTTTTTTTTTTTTTAGGTTGTTTAGTTTTATATTTAAGTCAACTACCCATAGTTTGAGTGACAACGGTGTTTAGTTTACCCTTCCATTGTAGCAGTAGCACTGCCACATACGAACTACACAGCAAAAGACATGACGTCACACAATTCCTGTATCACAGACAATTCCGACTCACCGTGAACTATGCGGCACCCGGTTCCGACTCACTGGAACCACAGCTGGCACTGTGAAGCATCGCAAGATTCAAGACTCAACCCACTATCGTTCTCCGGTCTCCGGAGGGGAGTGATGTAGCGGTTACACCGCCACATACGAACTAAGCAGCAAAAGTCATGACGTCACACAATTCCTGCATCGCGCAGTTAGACTTTACCGAGCGAAAAACATAGATAAGACTATCCAAAATCAACTTACGGGCAGTTGCCCGCCAGACATAACACCCGCCTGGTTGGAGGATCCTCCCTTTTCTATGGTGGATGAGTGAACTTTACACTCTGTCCCTCATACCCCTAAACCATCCTGTAAAGGCAACCTCCAATCACCCCCACTTCAACCGGTTCTATGTTTCCCGTATCCTGCGGATTCCTGTGGTCTTCACAAGGTCATCCCTTGTGAGAGGCCTTCCAATGCTACGTCTTTCGGTACATGATCACTCCAGAACATATCAGCCCCATCGGCCATTCTGTTCTGCGAGCAATGTGCCCTGCCCATTGCCACTGAAGTTTGCCAATTCTTCGGGCTATGTCGGCTACCTTGGTTCTCCTGCAGATTTCTTCATTTCTGATTTGATCACGTAGGGAAATAGTTAATTGACTCAGGCAAGGATTTCCGCAAGGTCACGTAGGGAAACTCCAAGCATAGCCCTCTCTATTGTCCTTTCGGTGACTTTTAGCCTTCTAATAAGGTGCATGTGAGCGACCACGTTTCAGTGCCATAGGTTATCACTGGCAACATGCACTGGTCAAAGACTTTCGTCTTGAGACACTGCAGTATGTGGGACGAGAAAATATTGCCTAGCTTCCCGAATGCTACCCAGCCGAGTCAGATTCGAGGGTCATCGAGCATTGTACTTAGGTTCTCCATAGTCTCAGCCATGACAACTATATCGTCGGCAAACCGAAGGTGAGTGATGTACTTGCCATTGATGTTGATGCCTGGCCCTTTTCAGTCCAGAACCTTGAAGACATTCTCCAGTGCAGCGGTGAATAGTTACGGAAAAATCTGTCGCACACCTCGCTACAGGAACATATAGATTTCAAGGTCTGAGCCTGGAATCCGACAGGCATAGTGGTGTTTATGTACATACACTTCAGCACCTCGATGTACCGATAATAGATCTGGCACCGTTGAAGAGACTGCAATACAGCCCATGTCTTGATCGAATCAGAGGTTTTCTTGTAGTCTTCAAACGCTAATCAGGGTGGCAGGTTATACTCTTTGGTCTTCTGTAGAACCTGCCGCAGCGTATGTATGTAGTCTACGGTGCCTAATCCTTTACGGAATCCAGCTTGTCCGGGAGGCTGGGTGTCATGAAACCTGAGCACGAGAAGGTTCTTGATGACTCTTAAAAATAGCTTGTAGATATGACCCTATAATTCTTAAGGAATCGAAGAGCATTGTCACCGTTCTTAAAGAAAAGTATCACCACAACCACACCTCTGTTCTATGCCTGTGGCGTTTCGCCCTCGAGTATGACGGAAACAAACAGCATCTGGAGGGTCTTAAGAACGGGTTTTCCGCCGGACATTAGGAGTTCGGCCGTAACTCCGTCATCACCCAGCGCTTTATTGTTTTTGAGTCACTTCAGCGCCATCCTAGTCACGTACAAACTGACACCCAGGATGTCTTCGGATTCGGAGTAGTGTCAGGTCAATCTTGCTCTTGAATCGTTTGCTAGATTCATAACGGGGTTACTTGTCCATAGAACCTCTCAACAGCTCAGGTTTGGGGGATTTGCTCCTGCCATCATCGGGCTTCAGTTTTGTAAGCTGGCTCTGCCTAATAAACAGATCGCTTGCAAAGACATTGGAGCTTTTATTCCGCTCTATCGCGTCCTTAATGCAGTTTGCACTAAAACGGCGAAGGTCGCTATTCAAGGACTGAGGGATCCGCCTAATGAGCTGCCAGTACTTGAGCGCATCTTCCAAAGACTGTAGGATCATCTAGCACCTCTGCTCCATGAGCTGTTGAGAGCTTCTTGTTTCTATTTGTACGATGCGCGACGGATCTTAAAGATCTTAGACCCGTCCACATGGACTGATTTCACGAACCCATTGTTATAATCGTCCACGGAGCTCTTTAGGCACTATCAACGATTCTGAAAATCGAGCTGAAAGCTCTCGGGGATTTGAACTTGGATCGGTGCTGGGTAACGTGTAGACGTCACAAGTCAAGATCTCTCCAGTTTGATATTTTTGATCACAAATATGATTGAATACTTGCTTCTTCGTCGACATATTGAAGTCAATCTCATCTTTGTTGCACCATCAGGGTTTTGTCAGGACCAGTTTCTGTGCTCAAATTTTCTGAAGAAGGAGTTCATCTTAGGATGCCTTTTTCTTCCATAAAACTGTTCAGTAGGTGACCCCGATGGTTCCGACGTCCAACTCCAAATTGCCCTACTCGAAACTTTGTTTGCCCATGCTGTTAACATTGTTGTTATGGCGACAGACTTAGATAAGATGGTGGTTGCTAGCCAGGCGGACTTAGAACAAGCCCTACCGAGCAGAAAATTTTGCTCCCACTGGGAATCGAACCCGGGACCTCTGGGTCAGAGACAGGTGGCTTAACTACTAGACCACAGAGGCGTTTCGGATTTCGTGTTGAAGAAAGTATGTAGTTATGTAAGTATGACAGCTGTCACTGCGGCCGTTATGTGGCGATAACGGTCATGGAAATGATGTCGAAAACCGCCATCTGAGGAAATACACCTACTTACATTTACCACTCTGTCATAGGAAACCATAGCTTTATAGTGTGACATTGTGCCGTTTTAAAAGATCGAATGTGGAGTAGGGCACCAATCTACCTCTTTTTATAAAAAAAAATAGTTATGCAACCGAGAGAGATAGCTTTTCTTTATGTCTGCAGGTACTCGTAAAACACAACCGATTTCAGTTCGGATGCGGAGGCTCCCTCGTGACGGCGAGACACGTGCTTTCAGCAGCACATTGCTTCCATCCTAAGTATATTACACTTTACATTTTTAATAACCGACAAAGTCTAAAACGACACGTAACATTAAGATGGTCTTTAGGACATGGAAGGAAATTTTGATTTTGACCAACGTCTGCTCAAACTCAAAGTTCTAATTTCAAATAAACCAAATACAGGTATTTTTGAACTGTCAAGGGATGGGTCGGTCAGAAAGATGAAGCTAGTGTAGTAAAACCCAGGTCACTATGTTTGTAATTCTTTAATTCCACAACCAATACAACACACTAATAATACACACTACTACACACTACTATTTTAATTACACTGGAACAATGTAGCTAGCCCACGTCCGTTCAGTCCAGCCGTTAATAACAGATTGCCCGCGCTCGCCGAGTGTTGCTAACACATCATTCACATCTAATGTTTCTAATACCGTGATCACGGTATTGGGGCGTCAATAATGTGTGTCAGAATGGCTGGTTGCCTGTGGCTTTGGTCTATGAGAGATGATTAGAAAATTGCTACATAATTGCTTATATTTGCTACATTTAATAAATAATTGCTACATACTATATATATTTAGAAATAACATTTTTTTTTTGTACAGCCATCCTGACGTTTGGTTGGCTGGTCGCCTCCTAGTTTAAAGCCAAGCATGCAGAGTTTCCCGAAATGTATTGCGTCAATAATTGCTACATATTTGCTTCTTTTATCTAATTTAGTTGTATCTTCAAACATATATGTTAAATAAAGGATGTAGCAATTATTTTAATTATCCCAAGGAAAAGTGCCTGATAAAACAATAAAGGCAAATACCGGTTTAATCGTTTAGGCTCTGGCAACAGCGTAAGTAATGCGATTCCTGCGTTAAAAAAAAAATGTACCTACCCTCAATAATCCAATAATTATCATTATAACAATTATTCTTAGTCATTGCTAGTGCAGATATCGTATTGGGAATCACAGTCTAGGCTTATTTAATTTTATTCGACAATTTAAATAGATCTATGTTAATATAAGGAACAAGTACCTACCTATAGAACCAATTTTTAATTCGTGTTTTGGGTAACTATTATATAATCTGTGGTTTTGGTGTTTGTGACGATGAAGAGGGGAAGAAAGTTCGTTGTGCCACTCGAAGAGCAAAAAAAGGTTTTCTTGCAATACAAAAAGTATTTTTCAAGTAAGTCAGATTTACCAGCATCTACTGATCCACTGTTTAGTGAAATTAGTACTGCCTTAGACAATAAGATTACGAAACAGGCACTGTACCTTTCGGTGAAGAAAAATTTTGATTATTTCTTTAGCCCAAATGATAATATTTGCTGTGAAGAACCAAGCCCAATTACTTTTTATAAATGTGATAATAGAGAAGATTCTATAGGTAGGTACTTGTTCCTTATAATAACATAGATCTATTTAAATTGTCGAATAAAATTAAATAAGCCTAGACTGTGATTCCAATACGATATCTGCACTAGCAATGACTAAGAATAATTGTTATAATGATAATTATTGGATTATTGAGGGTAGGTACATATTTTTTTTTTAACGCAAGAATCGCATTGCTTACGCTGTTGCCAGAGCCTAAACGATTAAACCGATTCAACATAACTAAGTATTTGCCTTTATTGTTTTATCAGGCACTTTTCCTTGGGATAATTAAAATAATTGCTACATCCTTTATTTAACCTATATTTGAAGATACAACTAAATTAGATAAATGAAGCAAATATGTAGCAATTATTGACGCAATACATTTCGGGAAACTCTGCATGCTTGGCTTTAAACTAGGAGGCGACCAGCCAACCAAACGTCAGGATGGCTGTACAAAAAAAAAATGTTATTTCTAAATATATATAGTATGTAGCAATTATTTATTAAATGTAGCAAATATAAGCAATTATGTAGCAATTTTCTAATCATCTCTCATAGACCAAAGCCACAGGCAACCAGCCATTCTGACACACATCGTCAATACCGGTATTGAAAAAGGCCAAAATAAAATCCATGATCACGGTATTACGAGATCCCAGAATACAGGTATTGAAATCACTACTCCAGTACTATTATAAATGTCTATTTCCATTTTCCACTCTTACAATAGACTCTATATCAGTGCTGGAAGAAGCTTGGATCTTACTCTTCACTTCTATTTGAGTTTTGACTTCTATTTCTGCCTCCAGTTGTTTTTAGATGCTAAATTCAACATTGTCTAAATAAACCAATACGCAGTTTTTATAACTTACCCAGATAAAAAATCGTTTGGAAATATAATTTGTAGTAAAAAGAAATTGTTTCACTGTGGTATCTACTGATAATAAAATAAAATCACCAATACCGGTAATACCGGTATTGGAAATTTTAATACCGGTATTGAAAAATGTAAAAAAATATCCGGGATCCCGGTATTACGGAATCCCGGAATACCGGTATTGAAAGCCCTATTATCGACGCGAGCTCAGGAAGCGTCCACTAAACATAAAAATAAATTAAGCGCGCGACTTCAAAACTATAGAATAACAGCAAAAAAACCTTTAAAGAATAAGACACAAAGGCAAAAGAGATATATGAATTATTGACATACGGCCGGAGCGAAATGTCAGTATTAGAAGAGGGTAGAGATTGAAGTCAAGAAAAAATATAGACTGAGGTCAATAGAGGGAAGATTAAGTTACAAGTGAAAAACCTGAGTCCCGAAAAATAGCTCAGCCTACAAAAATAAAGGGCTTCAAACCATTTAGGTATTATGTACTAGAGAAGTCTTTAGTTATAGATAATTGGTTGTTATAAATACCTTACTATTAACTAATATTTGCATGCCAAAATATGGCGAAATGTGTCATCGCACAAGAACTATAAAATAACACCTTTGTAACCGCATTTAGAGCAAATAAATGACTTTGACTTTGACTTTGAAAAGTCACAAAGTTATGTGTTTTTGCAGTCGGGTTTTTTGTTTTTTGAATAATTTTCTTTATTTCAAGCTTTTTAGTTTTATTAATATATCTAAAGGATATGGCCGGATTTTGTAGAGAGCTGTGCCCGTACAAGAAATATGCATGTACATTGACATATAGTACGTCATATTAAAGCTTACAGGTATGTCTTTACAATAGTTAAAGTTTTATGATCAGAGAACAGGCGAGAGATACTGTAAATATGTTTTTTTTTTAAGCGCCTAGGTATTTTGAATAGCAATGATCGTTAATTCCAAGTTTTATAGACGAAACAATACAATATTATCAATGGATATAAATACCGTTTCTTCACTAGCCGACATGACATTCATTCTCATAGTTATCAGTGTGTTCCATACATTTTCATACAATTACGCGTCAAGTCAGCTAGTGCAAAAGAGCCAAAAATCTAAATACCAAGTGGTAACGCCATCTCTTGGGGTATTTACAACTAATTACAACGGGCGATGATACTCGTATATCCCTTTCTCCCATTGGCGGATACAGGGGGGGGGCCATGGGGGCCATGGCCCCCCCCAAACGACCGAGGAATTCTATACTTTCGATTTAATTCAGGTGCACTTACTTTTACACAGCATACTCATAGGTAGGTATGGTATATCAGGAATCAGAAATATATTTTTTACAACAGGAGTATCAGGGCCGTAGGCAGGGGGGCCAACCAACCCCGCCTAGGGTACCTCCGTACTCTAATACATATTGTAATCTATTTCGCAAAGGCGTACTTTATAATCTACAAAAGCAGTAAGAGTACGCTTAAATATTGGTATTTTTTCGACTATGACTTTGTTTTGATTGACTTCAGTATTCTCTGAGAGAGTCTAACCGTCTAACGTATTCCAGGCGGGGTGCAAAAATTTTCGAGCTCGCTTCGCTCGCTCTTACATTCATAATAATATCTAAATTTTCTACATGAATTTGATAAGTCAATCAATTCGTGTATTCCCGTATGGTACTTATATTTCTGTATGAATGGTCAAAAATAAGTGTACTTTAAAATCTACAAAAGCAGTAATAGACATAGTACGATCGACTATGACTTTGTTTTGAATGACTTCCAGCAACTTCAGCATTGTCTGAGAGAGTCTATTCCAGGCGGGGTGCTAAAATTTTCGAGCTCGCTTCGCTCGCTCTTGCATCCTACATTCTCTTAATTATCTCAATTTTCTCCATAAATCTGATAAGTCGATAAATTTACTTCTATTTCTGTATGAATGGTCAAAGATAAAGAAAACCTAACGTATTCGAAGCGACATGCAAAAAATTTCGAGCTCGTTCCGCTCGCTCTTGCATACTACATTATATTCTCCTAAAGTGACCTTCTCTATTTTGGACATGATTGCAAAGTGGCGGGAAGAGAGAATCAGGACTTTATTTATTGAAATTGATAGTAATTCGATGCTTTTCATCAATTTGAATTAGGTATATCTGAGATGGTAGCATCATTTTTTTTAATGATTTTCCACAACGAAAACTAGATATGCAGTTAAAATAAAAACAATAATTAGTATTTAATAAAGTACCTACTCTTTATTTACCGTTTTTTTTAAATCAGAAATACCTACTTTTTATCTTCTAAAAAAAGTTGCCAGCCTCAACCCCCCCCCCCCTCGGAACTTCCTAGCTACGGCCCTGAGGTGTATACAAAGATATAACATATAACAAGCATGCACATACTTAGGATCACTAGCAAGTAACCCTCCTCGTAAATGAAGATAAAACTGTAAGGTTGACTTTAACCCTAGCTCCGAACCTTGTCAGAATGGCCCCCCCCAAAATGAAATCCTGGATCCGCCCCTGCTTTCTCCCTCCTAAAAAAGCACGCCTTGACCGAGGGCGCGCATTATTCCCGCTCGGACGGTGACGCCGCGAAGCCGTGTGTGAAAACACTGCGCGCACGCCGCCGCTCTGCTCGCTTAATCCGCTTCAACCGCTTTCAACAAAAACTGTGATTGAACTATTTAACTAATAACAGCCCGCGGGTGTCGTTGTGTAATTTGGTGCATGTGGGACTCCATTTAGTCGAGCTTCGAAAACGGGATCCCGTCGCCGCCATCTTCAAGCTGAACGCGTGTCGCGCGCGACCCGCAAAGGAAGATATTGCAAGGTAAGGCGTGCTCTTCCTTGTACCCATTCCTACTTATTTATCGCCCGTTCATCACCACCGCCAACCTTTAAATACAGTCCACTTAAATTAAATAAATTTTGAATTTGGTAGTTTTCCGTACCATATTTTTGATCCTAGCGAGTCGGATTAATCGCTTACCCCGCAAGAGAAGGATTTATAATCCATATTCTCCCATATAAAGCGTAGGTATCTTCTAGAAGTGCCTACGTAACTGGTTAAAGTACCTAGCTATACCCATTACGTGGTCATTCCCGCACCCAGTAGGTAATATACTCAAAGTAGCTACCTACTACATAATTATTATAATAAAAACTATCATAGTTGTCTTGTAAATTCCATACTTCAAGCATCTTTTAGTAATACCGCCATTTTTATTAAAGTTCCCGCCAAGCTAGGTAATAACGCCGCATACCTATACCTACCTTACATTTAGTTAGGTATCTTATTTCATCTAAGAGTATAATACGAACTTTAGATATCATAGTTTGGATAGGTTGTACCACAGATAATTTAAATAATACTAGTTGTACATACCTACTTATACCAACATAAACATGTCGAAAGAAAGAGAACTTTCGATTTTGGAAGCTAAACGCAATGTTTTATTTGAGCGTATTCAGGACATTTATGAGCGCTCAAAAACTGCCCATACTTCCGAAACTAAATCAGAATCGTTTCTTAGTTATTGTATGACAGTAGATAATATTCGAACAGACTTTCATCATTTGTTGGACACTTATAACGCAAAGTTACTCTCTATTAATCCCGAATCGAAGCCGAATTATCAGGCGTACACTTCATTCGAGGATCTTTATTGCATCATCAAACGCATACAATCGCGACTAGAGGGTAGAAGTAACATAACTGCGCAAGCGCCGCCGCCAGGCCGATTGCCCCGTCTACCCCCAATTGAACTTATGTCGTTTGATGGCGATATACGGAACTGGCCATTGTTCTATGCTAGCTTTAAGTCAACAGTGCACGATAATGGCTCTCTGACAGACGAATACAGGTTGTACTATTTAATAGGTAAACTGTCACCGAAAGCGCAATCCGTATTTGCAGGTGTAACTCCCAGTGCTGAGAATTATCAGATCATATTCCAGTCACTCCTTGATAGGTATCAAGATACTCGTGTCCTAGCGTCTACCTACTTTGATCAGGCTTTAAATCTTAAATTGTCTGGCCCCGCCTCTGTTTCGAATTTCCAGCTGTTCATAGATAACTTTATTACCGCCGTTAGTGCCCTTAAAAACCTAAAATTAAAGGATCTTTCCGACTTTATACTATTACAACTTGCTCTAAAAAAGTTCGACCCAGAAACGGTTCGTGCCTTCGAGATGACGGAACGTAATAATAAAATACCTACACTAGATAGCTTCATTTCCTTCATCAAAGATCAGTGCCGAATATATTATAATCATAATACACAGCCTAGTGCATTTAACTCGTCAAATGATAACAATGTTAAACAGAGGTCGAATAAATCGCGAAATAACAAGAGTAATCCCGTCCCTAACCCGCAATCTTACGTAGCATGTTCAGAGTCTAACAATAATAATTCTAATAAGTGTCTGTGCGATAATATTAAGCACGACCATTATTTTAAATGTCCCGCTTTTAATAATTTAGACCCGACTGCGCGTTTTAAATGTGTGAAAGAAAACAAAGCTTGCGTTAATTGTTTAAGCTTAAAACATAAAACAAGTAATTGTTCTAGTAATTCTAAATGTCGATCATGTAAGCAGAACCACCATACATTGCTGCATTTTGAAAAAAAACCGCCGGTATCGGATGAGTCACGTAAACCTGCCCAGTCTGTTACGTCACCGCGACCGATTCCGAATGCCGCCGATACTACTGCTATCCCGCTCACCTCCCAGTCGGAGGTATCGCTGTGTACGACATCTATTGCCGCGCACGGTCGGCGGCGCTCGGGAGCTTGTCATGTTCAGCGCGATATCAAGCAGCAATGTGCGGCGTCCACAACGGTTTTGTTGGCAACAGCACAAGTTATTGTTTACGATGTCAATAACAGACCACATACAATTCGTTGTTTACTCGATAGTGCGTCACAAAGTAATTTTATTACTTCTGATTGCTTCAAACGCCTCGGACTGTGGAATAACTTTAAGAATACGAAATTAATAATTAAAGGGATCGGTGGGTCGGAAAAATCTTGCAAGGGTTCCGTAGATATTAAAATATATTCCCGTTTTAATATGAACATTAATTTGGACATTTCCTCACTTATCGTAGAACGTATTACGGACACGTTGCCAAACGCGCAAGTGGACGTATCTCAACTCACACATCTCGAGATGTTACCGCTAGCAGATTCTGACTTTGCGCAGCCGGGAGACATCGATGCCCTGTTAGGGGCCTCCTTATTACCACATATATTTTTAAATAATGTGGTACGCAGTAAACAACATAATATACCTCCCGCTATTGAGACGGTATTGGGGTATGTGATTATGGGTACCGTACCTACGTTACATACTTCTAATTATACTATGTCTTGTTGTGCTGTTCTTCAAGAAAATAATATTGATTCTCTTCTTAAGCGATTTTGGGAGCTTGAAGAGATTTCCGCACCGCCCTCGCAGAGCCGTAAGGAACTCGAGTGTGAAGAACACTTCCGCGCTACCACTGTTCGCGATGACAGTGGCAGATATGTTGTAGCGTTACCTTTTTGTGGTGACCCGTATTCGCTAGGCGACTCATACGCTGCCGCACTTAGACGCTTCTATTGTTTAGAACGCAAACTTAATACATCGCTCAAGTTACGCGGCGCCTATAATGACGTCATGCGTGACTATATAAATAAAGGTTTTTTGAGTCCGGTTGTCAACAACGAGGATAATTCCCTTCCCTCGTATTATATTCCGCATCACGGCGTAGTTCGCGAAGATAAGACCTCCACTAAACTTCGCGTGGTTTTAGATGCTAGTTGCAAGACTACTTCGGGTCAGTCGATTAACGACATTTTGCATGCCGGCCCTAATCTACAGGGTGACTTATTTAACATCCTAATAAAGTTTCGTCTTTTCCAAGTCGCCCTGTCAGCTGATTGCCGCCAAATGTTTCTAAATATCGGCATTTGTGAATCTGACCGTAGATTTCAAAGGATTTTCTATCGTTTTGACAACAGTGAACCTTTATCCGTATATCAATTTAATCGTGTTTGTTTTGGACTCAAGTCCAGTCCATATCACGCGTTACGTGTTGTCCGCAAGTTGATCGCTGATGAAGGCGACGACTTTCCCGCTGCAGCAGCTGTCGCCACCTCCGCTTTATATATGGATGACATCGCATGTAGTGTCACATCCGCTCCGCAAGCAATTTCGCTTTGTGAAGAGCTTATTCAGCTCTTCAAGCGAGGCCAGTTTGATCTTGTCAAATGGACAAGCAATTGTAAAGAGGTTCTCGCACACCTACCTGATACTCATAAGGCTTCTCCAGACATTGAGTTTGAGAGGTCTGTACCGCATAAGGTTCTCGGTTTACGCTGGGATAAATCCTGTGATAGTTTTCGATTTGACGTCGTACCGCCCGATGATAAGTGCACCAAGCGCACCATGCTGTCCACAGTGGCTCGACTATGGGACATACTGGGTTTTGTGGCTCCCACAATTTTGTACGCCAAGCTCTTGATCAAAGAGCTTTGGCTATCAAAGTGTGAGTGGGATGACACACCTCCCGACCATATTGTCGCCGCTTGGAAACAATTTTGTATTGAGCTTTCCGCACTCAATCAAATTGTTATTCCACGTCATCTTGGGTTGGTTGACGGATGTTTTGTCAATCTAATAGGATTTGCTGATGCCAGTGAACGCGCTTACGGCGGAGTCGTATATTTACAAGTCCGCATTGGTCCTAACTACTCAGTACAGTTAGTTTGTGCCAAGTCCAAGGTTTCGCCTGTCAAAACCATTTCGGTTGCGAGACTGGAGTTGTGCGCGGCCCTTCTGCTGTCTCAGTTGCTCCGCAAGGTTCAATACACAGTTTTGCCCCACTACCCCATCAATAAAATATACGCATTTTCTGACTCCAAGGTAGTGCTCGCTTGGATTTATTCCTCTCCGCACCGCTGGCAGACTTTTGTCGCTAATCGCGTTACTAAAATAACAGAGCTGGTTCCCGCTACTTGTTTCCATCACGTCGCGGGTATTGAGAATCCTGCTGATTGCCTTTCTCGTGGGGTTACTCCATTTAAACTTCTGCAACATCCTTTGTGGTATCGTGGGCCTCCTTGGATTTCACATGATCCATCAGAGTGGAACATACAACCTTGTGACCACAGTGCAGGAGCCGAGGATGTACCCGAACAGAAGTCTGTTTCTAATCCCGTGGTCGTTGAGGTCGCGGAGTCTCCAATCTATGCGCTCGCGCTTCGCATGTCGTCGTGGTCTAAGTTACTACGCGCCATCGTTTATGTCTGTAGGTTTCTTAGGCAACTTCCTATTGGGGCTTCTGTTTCTAGCTCTGACCTTGAATTTGCAGAGTATAAATTGTTGCGAGTTGTCCAGGCTGTTTATTTTAGTAATGACATTAAACATTTAATAAATAATGTACCTTGTTCTCCCGCGCTTCTTAAGCTCAAGCCGTTTCTCGATGAGCACGGCATCATACGCGTTGGCGGTCGTCTGTCTAATTCGGACGAACCTCACAACTATAAGCATCCTTGCATCTTACCGCGTCACGACCATGTCGTTGACCTTCTTGTTGATTTCTATCACAGGAAGCATCTCCATGCCGGTCCAGAGTTGCTAATGTCCTTACTCAGGCATAAATATTGGATTTTAGCTGCACGACGAATAATTCGCCACAGAATATATAAATGTAACGTCTGTTTTAAATTCCGTCCTCGCCAGGTCTTTCCTCTCATGGCTGACCTTCCTAGCCATCGCGTCAAGCAGGTAGATAAAGCGTTCACACATACCGGTTGTGATTACGCAGGACCGCTGCAGTACACGCCAGTGCGTGGTCGAGGCGTTAAAAGCCGTAAAGCTTGGCTATGCATTTTCACATGCTTGACGACGCGCGCTACACATATTGAAGTTGCGACGGATCTGAGCACAGTGTCATTTCTGGCAGCCCTAAAACGATTTCTTTCGCGACGCGGCCCTATACAATGTTTGTACACGGACCACGGAACTAATTTCGTAGGTGCAAATGCTTATTTACGCGATCTCTATAAGTTTATCAAAGGAGAATATCGTACCCGTCTTCAGGAAGAACTTTCCATGGATCATATAGATTGGAAGTTTATTCCGTCCGCTTCTCCACATTTCGGCGGATGTTGGGAAAGCATGGTCAAGGTAATAAAAACGCATCTCTTCAAGATCATAGGTCAACAGATTCTCTCCTACGAAGAGCTTTTAACTGTGCTCGCTCAAGTCGAGGCACTGGTTAACTCGCGTCCGCTCACAGCACTGAGTAGTGACCCTGCAGAACCATCCGCGTTAACCCCTGCGCATTTCCTGAACACAGCGCCATTGTCGTCACTTCCCGCTCCTGAAGCTGACTCTTCTAGCTTGCTTCAGAGACATAGTCTGCTTGATAAGCTCGTGCAGTCATTCTGGCGGCGCTGGCGTTCTGAATACCTTCATCAGCTTCAGGCTAGGTCCAAGTGGAATAGTCCTGCATCCCCTATACAGGAGGGTACGTTAGTCATTGTCATGAATGATAATTCTCCGCCGCTTTCGTGGCCCTTAGCCCTCATAGAGAAATTGCACACATCTAAAGACGGTACAACCCGCGTTGTTACTGTAAAAACCGCGAAGGGTAGTTATATGCGCCCTGTTGTGCGTCTCTGTCCGCTACCGACTCAGTGAGATCTAGCCTGAAGTTGGATCTCTCTCTTAGTTTAGGTATTTAGTTAATAGCTTTCGTTATAAGTGTTCCGATAGAGTTAATTTAGATTATTTAATATCATAACGCTGTCTTAGCTTATGGGTAGGTTATGCGGTAGTATACCTAACATGGCTTATTTTATTTTGGTTCCTTCTAAAGGCAACCCTTTAAAGCCGGGGGGAAATGGTAACGCCATCTCTTGGGGTATTTACAACTAATTACAACGGGCGATGATATATCCCTTTCTCCCTCCTAAAAAAGCACGCCTTGACCGAGGGCGCGCATTATTCCCGCTCGGACGGTGACGCCGCGAAGCCGTGTGTGAAAACGCTGCGCGCACGCCGCCGCTCTGCTCGCTTAATCCGCTTCAACCGCTTTCAACAAAAACTGTGATTGAACTATTTAACTAATAACAGCCCGCGGGTGTCGTTGTGTAATTTGGTGCATGTGGGACTCCATTTAGTCGAGCTTCGAAAACGGGATCCCGTCGCCGCCATCTTCAAGCTGAACGCGTGTCGCGCGCGACCCGCAAAGGAAGATATTGCAAGGTAAGGCGTGCTCTTCCTTGTACCCATTCCTACTTATTTATCGCCCGTTCATCACCACCGCCAACCTTTAAATACAGTCCACTTAAATTAAATAAATTTTGAATTTGGTAGTTTTCCGTACCACCAAGTAAAACTTATTCGTAATCATATTGATGTTTCTATATATTGGTAATAGTCTCTAGCTAGACCTTTCCATCATCATCGCAGGCCACGACAGCGAAGAGCTCGTCGTATATAGATATCAGAAATATCTATATACGACGAGCTCTTCGCTGTCGTCTGTCAGATAGCAACTTGGCAAAAAAATATACAATTGGATAGGCAATAAAACACTAAAATATCACTTGAATTTTTATTTGGAACTAATTAAGTAGGTTGGATCACATTTGCTTTACAGACATTTTAAGAAAAACGTCATTGCAATATGTGCGTGTGAACTGAGGGACCAAACTGGGAATTCGCGAAATGATAATCCTAGGATTTAGTAGTAGACTTAAAACAATTGTAGAACGAATCTGGGAATTTGTAAGCAAATATATTAAAAAGTACGACCCATAAAGTGTGGTCCCTCAGTTCTCACAAACGATCAGCCAAATCTCGGAAAGTATCTTAAAAAATATGGTTTTGTGAATACAGACATTTAGTAAAGAATTTGTAAAGATATTTACTAAATAAAAGACCACAAAGCATTAAAGATAAAAAAAATATAACGACTGAACTGTGGTCCCTCAGTCCACATAACAAAAATAAATATTTTAGTGAATATTACTGAATAAAATTAATAAAACCGTTCTTTTTCTACGTAAAGTTTTAGTAGAAGTCTTAAAACATTTTGTAAAAAAGAAATGGAGCTAAAATATCAAAGCATTTTGAAGATAGTCATGATTAAAAAATGTAAAAAAATTGTAAACTACTTCTTACTAAATACACATAAGCCATGTAAAATAGCATTAAATTAACCGTACAACCCTGTTTTCGTTTCGTCTAAATAATTATAAAATATATTAAATAAAGTATAATAGTACTCTCTAAATTTTGTTTAATTGTGTGGTCACACTGCTCGATCCATATTCATAGGATTAAAAAAATTATATTATCTCAGCTAAGAGGTAAGAAATACACAATTTTAGATACCTATTATTTAGTAGAAACTTATTACTAAAAGTTAAGTACACTAGACTTTCTGATATTCCTCTTGTCTAGCAGCTAGCACACGCACATATGTCAGTGGAGGAGAGAATTGAGGGACCAGTTTTAATCATGGCTATCATCAAAATGCTTTGATGTTTTAGCTCCATTTCTTTTTTACAAAATGTTTTAAGACTTCTACTAAAACTTTACGTAGAAAAAGAACGGTTTTATTAATTTTATTCAGTAATATTCACTAAAATATTTATTTTTGTTATGTGGACTGAGGGACCACAGTTCAGTCGTTATATTTTTTTTATCTTTTATGCTTTGTGGTCTGTTATTTAGTAAATATCTTTACAAATTCTTTACTAAATGTCTGTATTCACAAAACCATATTTTTTAAGATACTTTCCGAGATCTGGCTGATCGTCTGTGAGAACTGAGGGACCACACTTTATGGGTCGTAGTTTTTTATATATTTGCCTACAAATTCCCAGATTCGTTCTACAATTTGTTTTAAGTCTACTACTAAATACTAGGATTTTCATTTCGCGAATTCCCAGTTTGGTCCCTCAGTTCACACGGGTACGTATTACAATACCGAAATTCAAAAGACCTATTTTAAAATACCTATGGACGAAATCCCGAAAAATTAAACGCCGAATGATTGTTTGGTCGACAGTTTGAAATCCCGAAAGTTCGTTTGCCCGAAAGCTTAAAATCCCGAAGATCCATATCCCGAAGCTTAAAAACCCGAAGATCCAAATAAAAACACAATTATTATTTTAAATATAATAGAAACGAATCGCTGCAAAACCGACTTCACGCAGTCTTGTCTGCCCTACCCCTAGAGTGTAATTTAAGCCCGCGTAGGCGCGGAGGGGTGGGGCGGCCCGCGAGCTGAGGAGCAGGTGGTTTGAAGGCCCGCCGCCGCGGCTGAGGCTGGCCGGCATAGCCGGTCAGCAAGCCGAAGCTGCGGTGGTGAGCGTTTAAACCATCTGCGACGATAAGCTCGCGTGGGGCCGCCTAAACTCCGCAGCGCCGGAGCCGTGACAGAAACAATGCTTGCTGCATGTTGCATGCCTGCTTGCATGTTGCATGCTTGTTTGCCTGCTTGCATGATGCATGCCTGCTTGCACCCTGCATGCCTGCTGTATGCCTGCTTGCATCATTGCAATTACTAAGACAAGACACATTCAATATGTTCATCCACTCTGAATCAAGGAATGAGGCTGGTGCCGTTATATTTGCTTTCCTCTAGTTCTTCAAACTGTTTATATTCAGTAATAAGTGGCGCTTAGCTCGCATCGAACAGGGATGACATGACATGCTTGCAGATTTGTCCTCCGTCCTGTAACAATATTTGCCATATTTTATATAAAATCTTCACCTTTACCTTTTAAAGTAAATAGTAAAAGTAGCGCCGCGGGCCCGCCGCGCTCTCGCCGCGGAACGTGGCGCTCTCGCAACGAGAGCGCGGCGAGTGCGCTGTCTTAACGCAGGCGTCCCCAGTCAAACACGGCGATTCCGTTACGAGTCACGATGATACGCTGGCGGAATAATCTTCGTTGGTGGAGATTACTCAACGTAGAAACGCGGATCCGTTGCGATTCTCTCGTTCGTCGAGGCGGCCCCCTAAGCAAAATCCGTGGTTTCGGTCGACGTTACAGGCACTTCGTTATCCGTCTAACTTATGGTGTGTCCGTAAGTGAGACGAAGCACGAAGCGTCCGTATATACGGCCGAAACTACAGATTTCGCTTAGAGCTAAGTGCTCGTTTACGGAAACGCGGGGCGTTGAGCGTCGCGTGCGGCGTGGTTCGCGGCGCGTCGGACGTTTTTTCAGTTTGCAGACAGGCGGCGCGTGCAGGGGCCCGCGTCATCACACGCTTAAACACAAACATATGGCAATGTATGACGTTTTTTATAAGGACGCGGAGCGTGGAGCGACGCGTGGTGCAGGACGTGAAAAGTAGCGTTGCCTGCCGCTGCGCCCGGGTATCGCCGATGTTCGTAATGGCGCGTACGACGCCGTGGGCCTTGCCGCGGTTGTCGCTACGTTTTACCGTGAATGGAGAATTATACCATAACAATTTACAGCAGCCACCACGGTAAGATAGTAGACAAAAAATATACGTTCAACAGCACACACTAACTTGATTGTGGGTATTCCATGAGAAGAAAATGTCGATTCATGGACTGTTTTCTTCAACGGTGGTGTCGCACTGAGTAACGCCTCCCCATAACAGAACATCCACAACCAATACACAACATTGGGTAGCCCAGTACTCTCCTATGTGTACTTTCGGTCGGTGGGTCGTCTTAAGGGCTCTTCACCGCGTTGGTTGAGTAATACGTACATAACATGCATTGCAAATCAATCCATTCAAAGGAAGCTGAAAAATATGAGATATTGTACTCAGTAAAGGAAAACTTTTCGGATTATAGAACTCCACTGTTTAAAAGGCAGGTGAATTTGTAATAGGTATATGTGTATCTTAGTATTTGAATAAAATTTTATAATATTATTAATTTATTCCTCAATTTTTCGCAATTGCACCTACCACAGTTTGTCTCTGCATCACCCAAAGGTTGACTGGTAGAAAATGCCTATGGCATTAAGTCCGCCTCTGTACATTTATGTGCATTAAGTATTAAATAAATAAATAAATAAGTTGGTAAAATATGTAAATAATTACTACGTGGGTACATACCTCTTGTACAAATAACCATTCGGTGAATATAATTATTTTGTACAGAGCACAGGGCTTAAAGTGACAGATTGTGACAGACAACGCAGCGAGAGCGCGCGCATTTCATACGTCAAAATAACTAGGACATTTGGATACACACTCTTGAATATATTGTCGATTCATAATGCGTAACGTGATCGGCATCATGACGCACAGGCTTCGGCAGCTCGACAAATGGTGTCTGCGATAATCATGAAACCGTTGACTTTTATTATAGGTATTTACCTTAGTAATACGATTCTGGCAGTCGTGGGTACTTTTTATTTAAGTCAGACCTTTATTCGAGCCACATATACAGTGTTTGTCTTATGCGTGTATCCAAACGAAAATGACCATTTGTCCAAATTAAAAACCACACTCACAAAATCAAATAACAAACATTTTTTTATGCATTTTTCCTCGCCTGTTCTAGAGAAATGTAATTGTTGCGATTAATTTTAGTATATTTAAGAAGTAATTTTCATATATTAATAATTGCTGTATATTTATTTTTTTGAATTGATTTTGAGGGCAGGATTCGTCCATGTCATTTGGAATTGACTCATTATTAGCTTTTATTTGATACCAATATTGTATTAAATTTAAAAAAAATAACTTCCCCCCCCCCTTTTTTGTATTTGCAGATGCAATATATAAATATTATATAGCCTATGACACTCCCACAATTAAGACGAATCTAACGACACCTCATATGTTAAAATCCATCAAGCCGTTTAGGCTACAGAGCGTGCCAAAAAAATAGGCATACATACATAAATACCCTCTCGAAAAACATTACCCTTCTTCTGGGGCAGTCGGGTAAAAAGATAAATGAAAGAGATGTTAAATGAGGTCCCCATTGTAGCCATGAGTCGAGCGTAATCCCCAGGAAAACAGTTTTATCGACGAATTCTAGTTTCTCTTGATTCAATACTATCTCACAATCACTACTTTTAACATTCGGTAAAGCAAATCTTATACATTTAGTTTTTTTTTCCCATTTAATACAAAATTATTAGCAGTGTGAACCAATTTTGGACCTACAGTAGGGCATTATTTACGTCGTCAAGATTTGATGCACGTCTCCTATGCATGTTATCTTAAAAAATAGAGAAGTATCGTCAGCAAATATTGGTCAATCTATCCATCTTAAAAAAACTAAGTTGAAGTCTCATTGCCTACGAAATGTATGGGATAAGTTTTTTTGTGATTTCTGACTTTTCTAGTACTCAAGTCTCTGTTGGTCCAGTAGACATTTTTGATCCTTATATGAAACAGCATCAATTGGCATCAAAAAAGGTTTTTGTGAAACCTGCCCATTTCCTTGCTGACTGTATATTTTTTTTTAAATCTGTGAATACGGATCAAAATATTTAAAAAAAAATATGGACGTCTCCTAAGACCGTTTTCCTGTAGCTACAACGGTTAAGGTTGTCCTTGCTGCCCAATGGGATTCTTCTCTGGGGAACCTGTGCGGACATTAATTCTATCTTTGTTCTACAGAAAAGGGCTGTTCGAGCCATTTACAACCTAGGTCCAAGAGATTCACTTCGAGAGAAATTCAGAGAAATAAATATTCTGACTGTAGCCTCACAATATATTTTTGAAAACCTATTGTATGTACACAAAAATATATCAAATTTTAAGAAAATGTCCGATGTTCATAGTTTAAATACCAGGAATAAACACAACCTTGCTGTACATCGCACACGTCTTCACAGAGTAGGCAACTCGTTCATGGGTCAATGTATACGCTTTTACAACAAACTTCCCATTGACATTCGAAACTTACCCATTAAACGATTTAAAAACTGTATCAAAACCAAACTTTGTAAAAAAGGGTACTATAAAATTTCAGATTATTTAGAAGATAAAAAAGCTTAGGATTGAGCTGCTCGCTCTGCTATACCTTGTGATAAAACCATAAAACTTGATATTTTAATTGTTACTTATAATCATCAATTAAACCAGATTTAAAAATATTTACATAGAAGAATAAAACCTATACTTAAAATAATAACATAATAAAATTATATACAAAATGACATGATTACTTTGTAAAGTATAATATTATTTTAATTATTGTGAATATGAGGACTATGTGGGTATTTTTTATTTTTTTTCTCTTTAATGTTTTAATTTTTTTTTATTTCACAGTTAGTTTTAATGATGGTCTGGCAGTTTGAGTAGTTGATGCGGCCTACCCAAATGTCCTTTCTTTGGTAGTGTTCGTCGAGTTGAGCTCCTTAAGCTCTGAGAGAGCTCCACGATTACTGACAAATGCTTGCACTGACTGGACAGGTCCACTCAAATCTGTGTGGTTCTTTCCACAAAAGACCATTTCAGACACTAATCTACATGGTTCTCATATGGCTTGACCAAGATTATGTCTGGACTTTAAAAGAGACCGTGACCTCTGAGTTTGTTTCGGCCTTTCTTCTCAGAGTAGTCAGTTAGGAAACGCCGACCTCATCTAGCTTATTTTAAACATTTTTTTAAATATGACGTGTAAAAGTGATTCCAATATCCTATTTACAGAATAAACAATTTAATTTCATTTCATTTCATTTCAATCTCAAAAATCCACCCTATATACTAAAAAGACGAAAGGACTCAATATAGAGCCTTGTTGAATACCCATTTTTACCCGACTGCCCCAGAAGGAGGGTAATGTTTTTCGAGAGTATGTATGTATGTATGTCTATTTCTTTGGCACGCTCTGTAGCCTAAACGGCTTGATGGATTTTAACATAGGAGGTGTCGTTAGATTCGTCTTAATTGTAGAAGTGACATAGGCTATATAATATTTATGTATTGCATCGGCAAATACAAAAAAAAGGGAGGGGAAGGTTTTTTTTAAAATAAATTACAACAATATTGGTATCAAATAAAAGCTGGTAATGAGTCAATTCCAAATTAAGATTATATTAATAAAACTAAAAAACTTGAAATAAAGAAAATTATTCAAAAAACAAAAAACCCGACTGCAAAAACACATAACTGAAAAGCGAAAAACAAGCATTATAATCTATAGAATTTTGGTATCGCAGGCGGGGACAATAATAATATAACAATAATAACTGGAAATATGGTGTACCTAACTTTTGTTTGTCCCCGCCTGCGATACCAAAATTCTATAGATTATAATGCTTGTTTTTCTCTTTTCAGTTATGTGTTTTTGCAGTCGGGTTTTTTGTTTTTTGAATAATTTTCTTTATTACTTACTCTACTCATATATTTTTATCTAATTGTAACCGTATTTGATTATATAAATAAACAAAAACAAAAGTTTGTTTTACTAAGTACCTACTAAGGTTAATTCAATTAATTACAAATGATGAAAAAAGTGCGAATTAAGCTTGTTAAGTATAAAGCTCTGTCACTTCTGCAGTCAGTCAGCAGTTTAGTCTATATGAGCGATAAGTTGTTGCAGAACGTTGAACGAAACGCGTAAGCGCCATGAAAATCTCGGCGTTTCCGACCTTTTGGTCGCGAAAAACTACACCTTAGAAGCGTTCTAGCTCTGCGTGTTTATACTGTTTTGTTAGACGACTAATTAATATTTCAGCGCTGCAGCGAACTTTAGTTACTCTTGTCAAAATGGAACATGTCCTTTGCGTAGGAAAGCTCCTCTAGTACGTTAGTACAATATACCTCAATGCTTCAAACTGACATTTAATGACCCTAGTCGTAGGGTATCCATTCTGGTCCAACTTTCAGCTAAAACAATGTTTAGAGTCTGACCAGAGGAGTAATAGTAAGGTGAGAGAGTTGGTGTACCTCAGAGACAGACCTAGAGGTCGAACACTCAAACCTATTTGTCCGTTGCAGTAAAACTCTCTGACAAACAAATTGTTCAGAGTCGTGAATAGTGTTGAAAGAGGGACGTCGCCTCTGGGACAGACCCAGAGGTTTAACTAAACGCAGACCTTCCAAAAGGGTAAGAGGAGACCTAATAAAAACGTTGCTCATTGCGTATTGGTCAGCAAAGAAACTTTAGGGGTATGAGGAACAGGGTGTAAAGTTCACTCATCCATCATAGAAAAGGGAGGATCCTCCGGCCAGACGGGTGTTATGTCTGGCGGGCAACTGCCCATATGTTGATTTCGGATAATCTTATCTATGTTTTTCGCTCAGTAAACTCTAACTGCGCGATGCAGGAATTGAGTGACGTCATGTCTTCGTTGCGTAGTTCGTATGTGGCGGTGTAACCACTACATTACTCCCCTCTGGAGACCGAAGGTCGATAGTGGGCTGAGTCTTGGATCTTGCGATGCTTCACAGTGCCAGCTGTGGTTCCAGTGAGTCGGAACCAGGTGCCGCTCAGTTCACGGTGGGTCGGAACTGTCTGCAGTGATTGCGGCGATGGTGATTGTGGTTCCAGTGAGTCGGAACCGGGTGCCGCACTGTTCACGGTGAGTCGGAATTGTTTGCGGTGATTGCGGTGATTGTGGTGATTGCGGTGATTGAGGTGATTGCGGTGATTGAGGTGATTGCGGTGATTCCCCAGTGAGTCGGGGTGATGTGGCTGAGGGTGATGACCAGGAATGCGCGTTCGCTACATGCTGGTGGTCAGGATACCCGTTGAAGCCGTGAGTGCTGGCTGGCTGTGTGACTTGCCTTACGAAAGCTTGCGGGAGTGATGATGATGATGATGATGACGTCACACTGAAGTAGTTGCACGAAGGCTGCGTTGACGTTCATTCTCGGGGTCACCAATTTAGGGGTATGAGGAACAGAATCTAAAGTCTACTCATCCACCATAGAAAAGGGAGGATCCTCCGGCCAGACGGGTGTGATGTCTGGCGGGCAACTGCCCATATGTTGATTTCGGATAATCCTATCTATTATTATCTATGTTTTTCGCTCGGTAAACTCTAACTGCGCGATGCAGGAATTGAGTTACGTCATGTCTTCGTTGCGTAGTTCGTATGTGGCGGTGTAACCACTACAAAACGAAAAATTTCGGGGTAAAAGTAGTCGAAAAATAATATAGCAATAGATACCGAATGCCCTAAGTGTTTATGTTATATTCGTTTTTATATCAGATAACGGAAATGTATAGAAACAGAGAATTTTGGGGGTAATGTTACTTACCAAGTACAGGCGAATATATCACAAAATATTATTTAACTTTAATAATATTATTGTTAGAAAAAATTCACAATGTCAGTGGGATGACGTGAGAAAAGTGTAAACGGCCTTATTTTCACTTACTAACTTTTTACTTCTTGTAAAAAGTTAGTAAGTAAAAATAAGGCCGTTTAGTAAAGCCGTTTTAAATGAGTTTTTAACATATTTTGCGATAAACTTAAATGATAAACAGTCTTATTTATAAACGCCTCTTAAATTTTAATCAATTACTAAGCAATTGATTAGCAAAATTCTTATTCATAAACGCTATTTAGCGCTAAGAGGTCGCTAAGCAATTGATTAGTAGCTGTCAAAATTAAACACCACCGGTCCACTGCTAAGAGGATGCTAAGAGGCAAGATGGCAGATTTTATTTGAATTAGCTGATCGATTAAATGGGATTATTGTGTGCTTCGAGGTAATTTTGTTCCTAATATCGAGTTGTGCCTTAGTAAATATGGATTTCGAAAATCTTTTACGGGAATTCAGAATGACCTACTTACAAGAATTAAATAATTTTGAAATACCGGCGCGAAGTAGACGGAGGAAGACCTACAAAGCTCATTTATAGCCGCTACGAGAGTCTAATGATTACCTATTAGATAATATTCTTCTTTCGAAGTACACATGATACAAAGATTTATAGGGAAAGCTCAATCAGGAGGAGGCTCAGTAAAATGCTCAGGTGGTTTGAGGAGAATGAGTTCGTGAGGAAGCTCATCGGAGATAGTGATTGTGAATCAATGTGTTTTCCCATGTGCCCCTCATCATAACTAGCTCTAAGGCCCAGAACCAAAGAAAAGCCACGTTGTAGCAGTCGCACACAAATAAGAAGAGAATTTTATAGAAAACAATTTATTTTGATACATAATAAAGCTACATTTTTGTTATGAATTCATTATTTTTGATTTCCAATAATCTTTCTCAAAAGACATGGGTGCCTTTCTTTTCTCATGCCACTTGTATTCCTCATCTTTTACAAGTAGCATGGTCTCCCTCATCTTTACTAGGTTGAATAGTATTTGTGCTAGGCGCTAGTGGCTTTCATAGCAGCAGTTAAACTTGAACCTGTAAATAAGTATAAGAACTGTTTTAAAAGATACTGAAGCCCTGGTGCAAAAGCAATAGGAAGAAATATAAAGCAGATACAAGTATCTGCTAACATTTCTAAAACAGTGTAATCGTGTTATCAAGCATATAGGACATGAAATAGTAGATTGTTATACAAGGGTGGAAAGGAATCAATTCCCATACGAGGTATTTAGACGCCCGAGCGCAGCGAGGGCGGCTATATAGTCCGAGTAGGAATTGATGTCTTTCACCCGTGTTAAACACTCTACTTTTCATTTCGAATATAAGGAAAGTAAAAAATAGTGTTTAAAATATTTATTGATATTGAATAACATGAGTAGTACCTATTTAAAATGAACTAACAAGTTAGAACAATTTGTAAAAATGTTTAAATATGGAACGCACCGCATCACCGCTGCGGGCCGTCCCGCGTATAATTTTTTTTTTTAGTCACACTGGCTGTTTATAATATACTCACAAGACCGGAGCCCAGTGCTTCCACTTTTAGGGATTTCTCCCTTTTTTTAGGGAAAAAGGCTAAAAATAAGCATGGTTTACTGATATTTTATTTTGCCAGGGATTTTGGGAAAAATTGAACTTGAGATGGTAGCCCAATTGTTTAATTAGTAGGCAGAACCCAATGTACTACTTTACTCTATGGCACCACCTATTGATTAAAGGGGATTTCCTGAAACTTGTAATGATTGTTATTCGTCTAATTTTAGTTTACCATGTTATTGTTAATAGTACCTACTATTTCCGTGGCTAAAGACGACATCAAAAATAAGTCGCATTATACCTACAGTTGGTTTGTTTCGTCTGTCTCGATTAATAATGAATATTTTCTAGGTACCTATTTAATGACATAAAAATGAAAAATTCCCTAAACCAAGGAATTTTTATATATTTTTGGGAATTTTAGGGATAATTCATTAAGAAACTGGGGAAAACCAAAAACGTAAGTGGAAACACTGCCGCAGCTTTTATTTTTATTCTATTCGATATTTTTCTTAAAAAGTTTCGTACCCACAGATATTAATCTAACTAGATGACGCGATTGTAAGTATGTACTTCGCGTGTCAAAAAACGGAGTAAAATTACGATCAATGATCGTAATCTGAGATTTTCATTTAGCATTATCGGCACCGGAAATCCACCAAAATCTAGAAAAATGTCTTTTTAAGCCATATTGAGCTGTAAAGACTGTATAGAAAAATTGGTTTTCATAAAGATGGAGGGACTTGCGATATCTAGTTAGATTTATATCTTCCGAGCATGAGATATGAAAATACATTTTCATATCTCATGCTCGGAAAGTAGTGTTTGTTTGATCCGAGTAGCGGGTGGGAGACGCTGCTTCCCGCTCTAGGGCGGGAAAGACTCATAGTAATTGCTTCCCGCCCTAGGGCGGGAATGAATTTTAAAAATAGAATTTATGGTTAGGTAGTCGGCTACGAACACAGATATAAATCTAACTAGATATCGCAAGTCCCTCCATCTTTATGAAAACCAAGCGTGCCACTTTTCACACACAATTTAAAAACAAAACTTACCAATGAAAGAAAACATTTCCAATGCCTCGGCCAATTTTTCTATACAGTCTTTACAGCTCAATATGGCTTAAAAAGACATTTTTCTAGATTTTGGTGGATTTCCGGTGCCGATAATGCTAAATGAAAATCTCAGATTACGATCATTGATCGTAATTTTACTCCGTTTTTTGACACGCGAAGTACATACTTACAATCGCGTCATCTAGTTAGATTAATATCTGTGGGTACGAAACTTTTTAAGAAAAATATCGAATAGAATAAAAATAAAAGCTGCGGCAGTGTTTCCACTTACGTTTTTGGTTTTCCCCAGTTTCTTAATGAATTATCCCTAAAATTCCCAAAAATATATAAAAATTCCTTGGTTTAGGGAATTTTTCATTTTTATGTCATTAAATAGGTACCTAGAAAATATTCATTATTAATCGAGACAGACGAAACAAACCAACTGTAGGTATAATGCGACTTATTTTTGATGTCGTCTTTAGCCACGGAAATAGTAGGTACTATTAACAATAACATGGTAAACTAAAATTAGACGAATAACAATCATTACAAGTTTCAGGAAATCCCCTTTAATCAATAGGTGGTGCCATAGAGTAAAGTAGTACATTGGGTTCTGCCTACTAATTAAACAATTGGGCTACCATCTCAAGTTCAATTTTTCCCAAAATCCCTGGCAAAATAAAATATCAGTAAACCATGCTTATTTTTAGCCTTTTTCCCTAAAAAAAGGGAGAAATCCCTAAAAGTGGAAGCACTGGGCTCCGGTCTTGTGAGTATATTATAAACAGCCAGTGTGACTAAAAAAAAAAATTATACGCGGGACGGCCCGCAGCGGTGATGCGGTGCGTTCCATATTTAAACATTTTTACAAATTGTTCTAACTTGTTAGTTCATTTTAAATAGGTACTACTCATGTTATTCAATATCAATAAATATTTTAAACACTATTTTTTACTTTCCTTATATTCGAAATGAAAAGTAGAGTGTTTAACACGGGTGAAAGACATCAATTCCTACTCGGACTATATAGCCGCCCTCGCTGCGCTCGGGCGTCTAAATACCTCGTATGGGAATTGATTCCTTTCCACCCTTGTATAACAATCTACTATTCTTCTGCTTTAACATTCATTTGGTCAGACTACATTGGTTTAAGTAAGTAGATATAAATTCAGAGATAAATACCTTTTCCTGTTTACTCCAATTTATTGGAGCTTATTATTTTCATTGCTAACATCGCAAACACAGTGAAATAAACTTAATTAAATGATTTTATTCTAATTCAAATTTTCCAATGAAATTGTTGACTTTTGTTTGTCAAAGTCACGACAGATACAAAAATCGTGGTTTTGACAACTTTATTCTTAAAATTCTGTTTTTTAGTCGACTAATTTGATAATAACCTGTGCCGAACGCATAATTTCACCTCTATTCCGTTTCGCAACTAATCACTTGCTAATTAGCGTTTATAAATAAAGAAAAGGAGATTGACCAAGCGACTAAGGAACCTAGTATCGGTACGAAACATGCTATGACTCAAAGATTTATGGTTTAATTTAGAGAATGATCTGAGGGCTTTCAAATGTAATTTACCATTTTATCATAATTCTCGGCATTACACGGAAAATTAGGTCTCAAAATCTAGATTTAGTATCGAATCTCTTAGTGACCGTTTGACATTATATGCTGGTAAATTCAAAATACGAATTAGTCAAAATGACGTTTGAGTATTTTGAATGATCGTCAATTCCGACAGCTATAGGTTTATCTATGGGCTTTAAAAGTAAGTAAAAGCTTGAGAATTCACATGAAACAGTGCATCGAACATTTAGCACTTTGTATATATCTTGGACGGAACAATTTGTAAAGTATTGAACAATTACATAATACTTAAGTAATTGTTCAATAGTTATATTCATAATAATATAACGCTCACGTAAATGGTACCTACTTACATAATACGTAACAAGATGGTTACAACAGTAAGATCAAAGTCTTGAACATTTTTGGACTAAGAAATAGTCTTAGTCCAAAAATGCACTTGTTACCTTTGTACGATAGCAATTAAATAATCACGCGACAAAAGCATTTTATTGAGAACTGCGGTACCATTACCATTAAGTCTGTAGCACGAAATTAACGGCGGCCGAGCGATAGCGACATTGGCGGCGGCGACGTAAACAAAAGCATAACATTCCGAAGTGACGCGCACGTAACGGGTGAGAGCGGCGGGGAGCGACCAAGCGATGCACGGGCGGTGGCATGGCTGCCCCGGTGGCGAGTTTGTTCATGTCGCTAGCGACATGAACAAACTTGTTTGATTTTGCCGCTCGATGACCGCTCCTTGTTCCAGTACACTGTTGTATTTTATTTACCGCCAGTTTCGTGCATACGCCTATATAGTTCTCCTTATCGATTTCGATAACAACGACCCTACACGCCTTAGCTGCTGCCGGATCGCCCCGCCCCACGCCGCTCCGCTGTCGCCATCACTCGGCCGCCGCCGCTACTTTCGTGCCCGCCGACTAGAACCCTCTTTTTAAGTGGATGGAAATACTCCAGTTTCTACTGACCTTTAATATGGACTACGGAGGCTTCTTCTGATTTATTGTTACATAGATACTTTACAAGAGGAAGGCTAAACTAGGAATTCGTAATGCAGCTATCTAATTGCGTAACACATTTTCTTAAATGATTGAGACAAATCATTTTCATTTTGACAGTTCAACAACATTCATTAGGTTATTTAAGAAACAATGGATTAGCAATCTGATTCAAAATTATTCAGATTGTGATTGATCGTGTATTACGCAATGAGCATGCTGGTTACAGACATTGCAAATTAATACTCCAGTAAATAATATACAAGTTTATTTATTCAGCAACTAAGAAAATGTGTAAAATAAAAAAATAATAAAAAAAACAATACCTAACCTAAATATAGTAAAACAAAAACAAAACAATAAAAATATTAAATACTCTCTTGGGTTGTAAACTCCTCAAAAATATTATCTAAAAACGCCGCTGGTGCATAAATATCATTATGCCTACCCCAACTTAAATACCACGTGATGGTCATCACGTGGGCACAACAGCCCACTGTGCGATTGCCCACCAAACAACTGCAATAATATCCACAAATAGCCTGAACAGTATTGGTAATATTTTCGTCTCTGTCTATCATAAGGTACGTATAATACGTGCGACTGTTAACATGACGCGACTTTATTCTTCCACGTATCAGATAGGGGTTAGTACCCAGACTAAGTAGTACATCACTTTCAATGGCATCATTCACTTCCACAGTGTACGTGCCATTTACACGAATGTGCTCACCGTAATAAGATTTCGCTTGTTTAAGCTGATACGTTCCTACAGCTAACCTTTTTAAATCTTCCAAACTCAACCTGGGGAACTGGTCCAAATGTGGATGGTTGCCATCTATATTTACAAACATAGTTCGCCTTCTATTCAAGTGTTCTGACTCCACTACCTCTGCTAAATAATTTGGGACAGTGTATCGCCGTCGTGCTATTTCCAAATATTCCGCATATTCTGGCTGATCTTGAATCAGAGGATGGAACTTATTGGTCAGAGCACAACCGATTCTGAAATCCTCCATCAAATGTTTGGCAGCTCTATTGAAAAATTCCTGCCTGAACAGCTTGAAGTCCCGTTTCAGTCGACCATTCACGATCTCGACGACCCACCTGCACATAGTGATACAACGGGACTTATTGGCTTGTTCCGTCGTTAACTGACGGTGGCCTGCTAACAAAGATTCCGGCATATGTGTCAAATATCCATAATTTTGTAATTGTTGTACCACATCTCTGAAGCCTCTGTCGAGAAGGAAGACATCTCCTTCTCGAAAATATGCCCGCATTGGCCCGTCTGAGCTGTTGAACTCGCTGCTCATAATTGTGGCATCGTTGGTTATGGCTTTATACGGACCTATGCAATCTAAAATGTGGCCATCACAGCAAACAATCATGAATGGTTTGACTAGGTTTGCATACTTGTGCAAACTGTACGTCTCTTTCTGAAACAAGTAATTGCTACTATTTTGGACATACACATAGGTAGCATCGCAGATGGTAATAGCTGGCTTAGTCTCAAGAGGCATTGCTGAGTTTCCGAAAAGACCTTCTGGTATTGTCGTATTCCTCGCTGCCACTTCTTGTACGGTCATGTGACTAAGACCCAAATAGAGAGGCACTAGTTGCTCAGTCAGAATATCCCTTGCTTTATTCATTTTGCGTTCTAGTGAAGTTCTCGGCATATTAAAAAGACCAGTCAGCCTCTCATTACTGTCCCCAGTTCTCAATTTAATTAAATAAATGCTTAATGCTATACTTGCATCCGGTACTTCTTCATGCAGTCGTGGTATATTATTCAATAAATCATAGAACTGTGTAGCGTTCAAACCTAACCAATAATGACATAAATGGGATGGAATCGTATGCACATTGCTGAAGTCATATCTATGTAATGAAAATGTGTCTATCATAGACAGTAGATTGTCCATTTGTGCACCAGTGAAATCTGAATAATTTACTTGTAATTCATCCCAGCAATCGTTGTTCAAATGAAAGTTACAAATCCTAGCACTTGGAGGAATATACACTTTAAGGCGATTTAAAACCTCTTCCTTCAAAACTCTGGGAACTACTAAACGTTCGAGGTTTTCACAATCAGGAAATACGCAATGTCGTGTGGTCGCTGCTGTACGTTTATAAGTACGTGACATTATTTTTGGCTCTAGGTGCCTTCTTTGCGGCTGAAATAAGTCCTCCTGTGGAAGTGGTGGTGGTTGAGGAACCTGAACAGGAACTACTTGCTGATTCGGTATAAGTTCAGCAACTCCTACCATTTCGCTGTCTTCAGCGTGAACCGAACGATTGGCATCGTGCTGCATTTGTCGGCGTATGTTCCTCTTAACTGCCATCCAACATGACCGGCACACTCTTTCCAAATGTGGTCCCTGGAAATGAAAAACTTTTAATAATTAAACTCAAACTGAAAGCATTTATTTTGTCAAGCTTGTTTTTTAAACCTGTTTTTGCATTTTTGTATATTATTTTATTTTAAGGTATTTTTTGCATGCTGAAATAAGTACTGAAGCAACATATTACTATTTATATTTATATTTAAGACCTTTAATGTCGGTAGGTCCTGTACCATATTTTATGCAAAATAAAGGAATTATTATTATTATTAAATAAACCAATTACAGACACTTTTGAATAGTCAAGGGGTCGGTCAGTCAAAAATATGAAGCTAACTTCCCGATTCCAAGCCTACCCGTGGAGAAGAACGGGCAACAAACTTCATGGACACTTTTAAATCAAATTATGGTTACAATATATTGGTACATCATTCATGTTGTAAGTATACATGTGAGAACGATGCAGAACGTTAAAAGCATCCGTAATAAAAACATAATAATAATAACCCATTTAATTCAGGCGACGCGGCGATAAAAAAGCAATTACAAAATTAATTTACATTAAAACAAGCCGTGGCAGCTAAGACATGACCAGTCACTACTGCTGACGGCGCCCGTTCACGAACATGACGCATGGATCAGCACCATTTTGGGGCGAACACAACGACATGCAACACCATCAGCGAGATATTAGAGTGAGCATGACATATTCTCACCCGCCAGGGCATATTCAAGTCAATGAAAGACGTAGGTAGGTACCCAGTAAATGTTAAGTTTATAGTAGGTACATATATAGTACTCACATAGTGCTATACGCTAAATATAGGTACATACATATATTGCAAAGAGATTTCCAAAAAAACAACTACAACCGGGACTCGAACCCGCGACCTCAGGCGAACCGTGCCATGTCCATGCCTTACCAAAGCTGAACAGTAACATAAAAAAATAAAAAATAAACATGGAGTTTAGAGTTTGTTTAATAATTACTTCGTTAACGTACACGTACTTTTTGTTACTTCAATTTAATTTAAAATAATCCAAGTCATAAAACAAATAACTAGGCTTATGACAAATGAAATAAAATAAGATGCATACCAAGTGAGGAGATATCCAACTAAGAACCATATTCCTTTCTTCACCATTTAAAGGCACTCTTATTGCTCGTACGCGTAAAATGGATTTTCCGCATCCAAAGCATATACTTCGATGGCCGAATGAAGGGGCTGATGCCGGCCCAGCTTGGAGAGCATCATTTAGACATGCAAAGCACTCAGTGCAAACTACGTCATCACGTGAAATCTAGTAAAACAAATAATTAAATAATTAGTTTCTGGTAGATACCTTATAAACACAGGTTTTACATCTAATAGTACCTATTAGATCGTATAATATGAGTTTTCACACATTCGTGAACACTTACATACCACTTATGTATATTATGTAGTTATGTGGTTCCAACCTAATTGAAGTGTGTAACTATCTTACCATGTAGCTTCACCATCACCGGAATCACCGGTACTGACTGACTTTATTACAAACTATTTTTATTTATATAAATAAAAATACTTTAACGGAAGAAGATAAAATATATAATTTTTTAATAACAGTAGGCAATAAACTAATAACATTTTACATTATAACTGTTTTGTCGATCTCGTTGGTATAGCGGTCACAGTGCGACAATTCATTATTGTTTAATTCCCAGGTCAGCAGTGCTATTGGGCTATTCCAATAGGAGTTTTTCAGTGGCAGCCCGAAGTCCTGGATTTGTGCCCGGTTGATGGCAATAAGCACTCCCCGTATTACATGCGACTAAACGTCACTGACGAGATGTGGGTGTAGGTGCTACACATAGAACTGATAATAGAGGTTACACACACACCTCTTTCTCTCACTTACCCTTTGGGGAAAGAAACGGGTGCGATATTATGTTATCTTCTATTAAATCAACTTTTTATTTCTTAATAATACTACGGCCGGTGAGAAAATGTGGCATTCATTCGTACCTACGCGGTGTCAGTGTCAAAAGTAATAAACATAATAATATTATGATCCTAATAATTATTAAGTGGGTGGTATTTGACTTACCGGTGTTGGAAAAATCCAAGAAGCCAAAGTATTGTAGACATTTTCATTAACTTCTCTCAATGACTGCCAACGTAAATACCGCAGAAGAATCGAACAGTTAATACACCGACGAACTGAGTCTCCCATAGTGAGCAACTTTCAAATGTAACGCAATTATAATGATTATTTATTGCTCAAGAAAATGAAATTAATCAAAAAATTCAAATATTCACAAAAACAATCAAAAGCACAATCGGTGGAAATAATACAAGAAGTCACAGAGTAGAACCTGCGCATTCAAAAATTGGCGCCAATAATTGGCGCACGTACAGTCGCATAAAAAGCGCAGTGGATGTTTTGCTACCACATATGGGTTTCTGCCCGCAGATTCACCCGCACCCATTTTATTTTAATTGATATGGGTACTTGTTTACGCTTATGTAAATATACTATAATCCAGACCAGACCTTATCTTTATGCAAAATGTGTTCACGTTAGTTATTTCTTTAAGTGGTTAATTAAACCCGGATGGGTTTACAATATTTACTTGTCTATCGAGACAAGCAAAAAGTTAAAGTGAATCAGAATATTCTTATTCACTTTAACTTTCTTTTTTTGATTTTTATTTATAGGTATATAGGTACCTACATTTATATTTGCCGTAAGTAAGTGTTGGGACAATTTCAGTCTTCACTTAAAAAATAATCTATGCGACATAGAAACATAACATAAGTTATTAAATTAAATCCAAATTGCAAAATAATAATGGCCTATGTCATTCAAAACATAAAATGAAATCATTAAATTAATTATATACAATATTAAACTATTATTAAAGACCTACCGTTCGAGACTGTACATAAAACTAAACGAATGGGACGTGCATACATGCTAGAAAGAGAAAACTCGCCGGACGCCAGCATATTTTGCTCAGGATGCGCGCGCATAGAATCTTATGGCGCGCGTTTGTTCTATTTTGAAAGAGTTTCTATTGATGAATGAAACAGGCAAAGGTCTCTCAATTTATTCTGCCTTTGTCATAACCATAAGGTACTTTTAACACCTACAGATTATTATTACAATGTCATAATAATAATTAGTTGTTATTAATATCTTTTGTTACTAATTATTGAACTATAATTTCAATAGTTCGATGCGTAAATAAATTATTTTGCGTAAGTCAAGAAGGTTTTATTGTTTACATACTCTTTGAAGCCAATGACATGTGACATTACTTACGTGAAAAAAAAACTATGTATGGGTAAAATAGGAAATCGAAATAAAAACTAATACTTATGGTGTTTTTTTATCTGGAGAATTTAAGGATTCGCATTACCAGATAAAATTATTATAATTAAAAGCAAGATTTATCAACATTATAAACTTAAGTCACAGCAGAGTAAATAGCGATACCAGGTTTGGTCAATGTCTTTTAAGCATTCATTAAGAGCTAACCAATTGCTTAGCTAAGCAGTCGCTAATCAGTGATTAGCGAGATTTTTATAAATAAGGCTGATAATTACGTACTTTGAAAATTAGCTTTTTTGGGGGGATATCGCGACGATTATGGCCTGGAAATGAAGAGTTATGAATAAAAACAGTATTTATGATGAATGTGGATTAGTTGGGAGATGTAAGAAACAGCGAATTTTGAAATGTGACCATGTTTCCTAGGGGTATCTCTAGGAATAATTGCTGCCCATACGGTTTTTATTTCAAAATATCCTTGATGTGATATGACCCCGAATGGACAGAATCACAATCTTCAAGGATGTACGTGGTCCTAGAGATAGCCCTAGTCACACGGCACTTCACGAACGGGGAGCAAGCTTGCCGGAAAAATAATCCGATCCTGAAGACCTGGAGAAGTTCCTCCTCCAAACTATGTCACCAACGTTGAGGGTGATAGGTGAACGGTTGGCGTTGTACGTTCTAGAATTTCGGAGGAAAGCAAGAGAAAGATTATCGGCGACTTTAGCGTAAACCTGTGCGAGGGAAGATATATTGGACGCGTGTTGAGACCGTCTTTCGGCTAAATTGGTGCCTTGAGTCTGTCCGTGTACACAAGCTGGATCTATAATGATTTCCCTACCAAACATAAGGAAGTTCGTTGTAAAACCGGTAGCTAAGTTAATACACGAATTGAGATATAATTTGACTTTGACCAATTTCTTCGGTTTTCACCTACTAAGATGCTTAAACATGTAATAACGCTTTGGTTATAACGTTCTACAGATTTGCCTGTGGGCTATAGTACGGGGTAAAGATTGGCGATTCAATGTGAAAAGACCTGAGGAAATTTAGAAAACGGTTACCCCGGAAAACGGTAGCATTATCGCAAAGAATAGCACCCGAACTCCGAAGTTAAAAAATATCTCCAATTCCAGTGCCTTAATCAGGGAGCCAGCGTCGACCTTTTTTATGGGAACGAGCCAGACATACTCGGATAATACGTCAACCATGGATAAAATATATCGATAGCCATAGTAGGCGATAGGAAGAGGGGCAATGACATCAATAGAAATAAGCTGTAGGGGCAAAGAAACGACCTTTGGATACAGCATCTGTCCACGCGATTGGGTATTAGAAATTTTATAGGCCTTGCACACCTCACATTGATCCAATGTTTCAGTGACATCCCGAAACATATTTGGCCAGTAGAAAAGTTCCTTGATCTTAAGGTAAGATTTCAAGACACCAGGGTGTACAAAAGGGAAATCATTGTGAACTTCCCATATCGCGAGTGGGACTTTCTCGGAGGGCAATACAACACGCCATGGATCAGATGACAGAGGGCTGGTGATAGGCATTCGTCTTAAGAGGACACCGTTCTGAATAGAGTAATCAGGAAACATCTGCGACATATCACGAGCGCCCAAATAAATTCTCTTGTACCAACGGTCAATTGACGATTGCCTCGTCGCCGGGCGATCGACACGACGACCAATACAGAGTGGAGGAGACGGAGAGACTTTCCGATGGATCCATCTCCGACTAGCTCCACTCAACCGCCATCACCGCCCCTTTACATCATCCAAACCAACCTCCAACATAGCCAGACTGCTACGGCTAGCTTACGCAGGGCACTGGAGGTGAAGCCCCGAACTATCGCACTGATCCAAGAGCCGTGGATCAGGAACAATAGAATATGTGGTCTCGGTAACATCGGAGGTAAGATAATTCTCAACACTCAAACACCGGACAAACCAAGAACCTGTGTCTACATACCCAAAGAAATCCCTATCACACCACTCACCCAATTCTGTTCCAGAGACCTGACAGCCGTCAGGCTCCAGACCGAGGGTAGCGTTCCAGATGTTGTACTAGCTTCGGTGTACATGCCTGGCGAGGGCGCAGACTGCCCGCCAAAAGAGATGGCCAACCTGGTACAGCACTGCGAGCGCGCCCATCTGGACCTGATCATCTGCACCGACTCGAACGCCCATCACCCGCTCTGGGGTAGCGACGCACCGAACTCCAGAGGAGAGGTACTATCCACCTATTTATTCTCCACTAACCTTAACATCATAAACCGCGGCTCGGAACCCACTTGGGTCACGGTCCGAGGCCAAACGATAATAGACCTAACACTTGCTACAGAAAACGCGACAAACCTTATTACAAACTGGCACGTATCGGACGAGCCTTCTTGCTCAGACCACAGAAGGATCCGCTTTACACTAGTTACCAACACTAGGAAACCCGAACCGAGGCGTAACCCGAGGCGCACTAATGTCCCCGAGTACAAACGCCTCCTGGCCTCCCTATTAACTAGACACCTAACACAAGTAACCATAAAAGACCAAGCACAATTAGAATACACCGTGACAAAACTATCAGATTATCTAACTGAAGCATACCACGCATGCTGCAAACTAAGAGCGCCACGAACCAAGAACGAAAGGAACCCTTGGTGGAATGCTGAACTTGGAAAACTCAGAGATGCGCTGCGTAAGCTGTTTAACAGAGCTAAAAACACTAGACTCCCTGATGACTGGGAGGCGTACAAAGAGACCCAATATACATACAAAAAGCAGATTAGAACCGCCAGGAGGACAGCATGGCGTAAATTCTGCGAATCCATTGAGACAAACAATGAAGCCGCAAGGGTAAGGAAGATCCTATCAACCGACCAGGACCGAACTCTTGGCGCGCTAAAGAAACCCGATAACTCATACACATTAACTGACCATGAAACCAGTAAGGTCCTTCTCGAAACTCACTTCCCAGACTGTAGAGTCCTAGAGGACAGAACCTGGGATGCTGTACCAGAATGGACCCCAACGGATCAAGACTGGTCTAGAGCCCGCACCATAGTAACAGAAGACCGAGTAAGGTGGGCTATCAACACCTTTCAGCCATACAAGTCGGCAGGGCTGGATGGCATTTTCCCAGCCCTACTGCAGTGGGGGGTAGATTATCTAACACCATGGCTGGTGGAGATCTACCGATCCTGCATAGCACTTAGACACATACCTCTCGCATGGCGCGAGGTGAAGGTCATCTTCATACCCAAACCCGGCAAGACCGATTATACGCAACCAAAGGCCTATAGGCCCATCAGCCTTACATCCTTCCTTCTGAAAACCCTCGAGAGACTCTGTGATAGGCACATCCGAGACGGACCTCTCCGGGCAAAACCACTTCACAAACAACAGCATGCGTACTCCACAGGCAAGTCAACAGAATCAGCGCTGCACAGCGTGGTTTCTAAGATTGAATGCGCAGTGGACCACAAATGCTCAGCACTGGCCGTCTTCATTGACATTGAGGGCGCCTTTGACAAAACTACGTTCAGTAGCATAAACACGGCCCTAGACAGACACAACATAGACTCGACCCTGAGTGGCTGGATCACCAACATGCTCAAACTTAGAGCTGTACGGGTTACAGTCAATGAAACTACAAGGGCCATCGTTGCTAAGGGCTGCCCGCAAGGGGGCGTCCTCTCACCGCTTCTATGGAACCTAGTAGTGGACAGCCTCATCAAAACACTAAATGATAAAGGTTATTTCACTGTAGGCTACGCCGATGACATAACCATAATAATAAACGGGACCCACGAAAACACCCTATGCAACCTCATGCGTCAAGCCCTGAAAATAGTAGAAGAATGGTGCAACAACCACCAGCTTTCAGTGAACCCCACAAAAACCGAATTGATTCTCTTCACAAAAAAGAGAAAACTGACGACGCTACAACTACCACGATTCTTTGGAACAACCCTAAGCCTCTCAACTGAAACCAAATACCTGGGCGTCTTTTTGGATAAACAATTGAACTGGGCTAAACACACGAACTATATCACCACAAAAGCCAGCATATCCCTGTGGCAGTGCAAGCGACTGCTTGGCAGGAACTGGGGGATTAGCCCCAAGGTCACCCACTGGTTATACACCACAGTTATCCGACCAATCATCACATACGGCTCACTGGTCTGGTGGCCCAGGACAGACCTGAGTACAGCTCAAAGAGAACTTGAGAAACTGCAGCGATTCGCTTGTGTTGCAATCACTAGCAGTATGAGAACTGCACCCACTGCCGCCCTACAGGCAATGCTGGGACTGCCGCCTCTGCACCTCATCGTGCGGGAGGAGGCGAGCCTGGCTGCCTTTAGGCTCCACTTATCAGGAACCCTAAGCAAAGACTCCAGAGTTAAGCACACACGCATAAGGGAAGAAGCGATCAAACGACGACCAATGATGGCATCACCCTGTGATAAAGCCCCAAAAACGCACCACTTTCAAAGGCACTACAACATAATACTCACGGAAGAACAGTGTGACTACTCAGGCCCGAAAGAGATGAGAGTATACACCGATGGATCGAAGACCAACTCCGGCACCGGAGCAGGGGTCTTCTCACACGACTTCAACATAAATATATCCAGCCCGCTGGGAATGTTCAACACCGTCTATCAGGCAGAGTGTGTGGGCATCATACAAGCGGTCCACGCCCTAAACGCCAGGAGAGTTGCGGACACGCATATACGTATACTCTCCGATAGTGCCTCAGTTCTCCAATCCCTACAGAAAAAATGTATTACCTCAACGCTAACACTAGAATGTCACAATGTACTAGAACAATTAACGGTATCTAGCCGCAACACGGTGACACTACAATGGATAAAAGGACACAGTGGATCGCTAGGCAACGACGCAGCTGACGAACTGGCTAGACGAGGATCCAGCACGGCAGCCTGTGGACCCGAACCTATCGTTCCCATCCCTTTCAACCAAATACGCAGGTGGCTACAGGAGCTCACCCACACACAAGCGGAGACCTGGTGGAATTCGACACCAGGCTGCAGGCAGTCCAAGGAAGCTATGCCATTCTTGGATAGCAAGCTGACCAGGCGTCTATTACGCCTGGACAGAAATGGCCTGCGCCTGGTGACGGGGACCATCACAGGACACTGCTCGCTAAACAAACATTTCCACACGATAGGCATAACGGACAGTCCTCTGTGCAGGGCTTGCATGGAGGCCGAGGAGACCGTCGCGCACGTGCTCTTTGAATGCACAGGCGTCACCCAGATTAGAACAGAAACCCTCGGGTCACCCAGATCTTACACTGATGTTCTAAACAAACCAGGAGCTTCAATTAACTTCTGGAGGGAGGTGGGCTGGATGGAATAACCCCCCCAAACGGCCGCCATGGCCCACGTACAATGGTTCATTTGACGGACTAAGTGCGGAAACCAAACCCTATAACATAGAACATAACAACAACCAACGGTCAATAGTATGTTGGGGGCCCTGATCAAATGTGACAGGACTCGCGTAAACTCTGGACATCGCATCTGGGACGACGTGCTGTAACCCCTTGCGATGAACAATGTCAAAAGTGTATTGAGAAATGACGGTGGTCCATCGGGCTAGGCGTCCAGAAGGGTTGTTCAAGGTGAGTAACCATTTCAAAGCCATACGGTCCGTTATAACAGAAAACTTCATTCCATCATTCTACAAAAAAATATCTCAATAAAAATAGCGGCATCGTCATTTACATTAAAAACAGTATGAAATACTCTATAGCAGAGCCACATTACAATCTGGAAGCAAACTGTTTAATTATAACTAGCGATAGCGATTTAGCTGTAGTTGCGATTTATAGACCACCTTCTTTTAAGAATTTGGATTCATTTCTGGTATCCTTGGATAAAGTACTGACAGGGCTAAAAAAGTTTAAAAGTATTGTGTTGATGGGGGATTTAATATAAATATCAAAGATGACCTGCATGGACAATGGAATATAGTAATTTATTGGCTTCACATGGTCTCTTAACATCACACACCTTTCCTACTAGAGAAGCAAACTGTCTTGATCACTGTTTTATCAAAACACAATTCAAAACTACAACTATAGTTTGTAACAGTACATTGCCGGACCATAATTGTGTAATGACTGCAATACCTCGTAAGGCAACGGTTAGAAAGAAAAAGAATAAAAAACTGTACACAAAATGTGACTATGATGCCGCTGTTGCAGATTTGGAGCAACTGGATTGGAAAGATGTGCTATCTCAGCTGGATCCAAATGAAATGACTAATCAATTCCTTAATATCATAAGAGATTCTCTAAAACGACATACGCATACCTATAAATTATCCACACGTAAAACAAATATCAAACCCTGGATAACACCAGGTTTGTGTCGTTGTATGAGAAAGAGCTAGATTAACCCGACATTATACCGAAGATATCCCGGACGTCAGCTTGTACGAGATTAGGATGGCTCTAAAGCAGCTTAAAAACAACAAGGCGCCGGGTGATGACGGAATTACGACCGAACTCCTAAAGGCCGGTGGGAAACCCGTTCTTAAGGCCCTTCAGAAGCTATTTGATTCCGTCATACTCGAGGGTAAAACGCCACAGGCATGGAACAGAGGTGTGGTGGTACTTTTCTTTAAAAAGGGCGACAATGCCCTGCTTAAGAACTACAGGCCCATCACACTTCTGACCCATATCTACAAGCTGTTTTCAAGAGTCATCACGAACCGTCTCGCACGCAGGTTTGACGACTTCCAGCCTCCCGAACAAGCCGGATTCCGTAAAGGCTTTAGCACCGTGGACCACATACATACGCTGCGGCAGGTAATACAGAAGACCGAAGAGTATAATCTGCCTCTCTGCTTAGCGTTTGTGGATTACGAGAAAGCCTTCGATTCGATCGAGACATGGGCTGTACTGCAGTCTCTTCAACGGTGCCAGATCGACTATCGGTACATCGAGGTGTTAAAGTGTCTATACCAAAACGCCACTATGTCAGTCCGCCTCCACGACCGGACCTCGAAACCTATCCTTCTGCAGCGAGGTGTGAGACAAGGCGACGTTATCTCTCCGAAACTGTTCACCGCTGCACTGGAGGATTTCTTCAAGGTTCTGGGCTGGAAAGGGCTAGGCATCAACATCAATGGCGAGTATGTCACTAACCTTCGGTTTGCCGACGAGTGACGACATAGTCATCATGGCTGAGACCATGGAGGACCTCAGTATAATGCTCGATGACCTCAGTAGAGCCTCCGAAAGAGTGGATCTTAAAATGAACATGGACAAGACAAAGGTTATGTCAAACGCCCATGTAACACCCACTCTCATAAAGATCGGAGACGCTACGCTCGAAGTTGTAGACGAGTATGTTTACCTAGGACAAACTATCCAGCTAGGTAGGTCCAATTTCGAGAAGGAGGTCAATCGTCGAATCCGATTTGGCTGGGCAGCGTTCGGGAAGCTACACAATATCTTTTCGTCCCACATACCACAGTGTCTCAAGACGAAAGTCTTTGACCAGTGCGTGTTGCCAGTGATGACTTATGGCACTGAAACGTGGTCGCTCACAATGGGCCTTATTAGAAGGCTAAAAGTCACCCAAAGAGCAATGGAGAGGGCTATGCTTGGAGTTTCCCTACGTGATCGAATCAGAAATGAAGAGATCCGCAGGAGAACCAAGGTAACCGACATAGCCCGAAGAATTGCCAAACTTAAGTGGCAATGGGCAGGACACATTGCCCGCAGAACAGATGGCCGATGGGGCTGAAAGGTTCTGGAGTGGCGACCGCGTACCGGAAGACGTAGCGTTGGAAGGCCTCCCACAAGATGGACCGATGACCTTGTAAAGGCCGCAGGAATCCGCTGGATGCGGGAAGCACAGAATCGGTCGAAGTGGCGGTGCTTGGGGGAGGCCTATGTCCAGCAGTGGACGTCTTTCGGCTGATATGATGATGATGATACTTGCTTCTAGTTTCTCAAGGTAATAACTCGCTTCATTTTGATTTGTTAGTGTGAAGATGGGGTTTTTGTATTTTAGACGACTCTTTCTCATTTGTGTAAGTGTTATTTTTGATCTAACCATTCTGTGGTCTGATGGAAACATTATATTGCTTAAAACATGCACATCTTGGAATCGGTTTGGAAAATTTGTAAGTATGTAGTCTATTTCATTCAGGGTTTTCTGGTCAGGAGACTTCCATGTCCATTTAAGACTAAACTTTTTCTTGAAAAAAGTGTTCATAATGGATAAGTTTTGTTCTTGAGCGTAATGTATTAACTTTTGCCCTCTAGGACTTCTTTTACCGAACCCGAACTTTCCAATAAGTTTGTTTTCTCCTGAATTCCTCTTCCCTATCTTCGCATTGAAATCGCCCATAACTATGACATATTTGCTTGATACTTCGTGAGCTTTAAGTAGAGTGTTGTAAAATGTTTCAATCTCTGATACTTCAGACTCTTCAGTGGGTGCATTTAACTGAATAATTGTGATTGGTAGGTCATTTATCTCTACATCTAGAAGAGCTACACGGTCGGTTAGTCCTTTGAAACTTTTGATGCAGTTCTTTAGATGTTTTTTTATAATGAAGCCGACTCCATACCTTCCTTTTGTCTGTCCGTTGTAGCATAATATGAATTCGTCGTATTCATCTACGCCATAACCCAATCTTCTCACTTCTGACAGTCCGATAATATCATATTTAACATTGTTAAGCGCGTTTGTAAGTTCTATAAGTTTGGCTGGACTTGCCAACGATCTTACGTTGTATGTGCCGATATAGAGGTTGTTTTTATTTTTCTTTTTCTGTGCGTATATGTGTGTGTCTATACTTGTTTTCCTTGGAGGGTTTTGGTCGTACTTTCCTACGGTGACCAACCGTATTGGGAGATGAGAGGTGGGGGGTTTTATTTGTGATTGCTATATTACGTTGGGCTGTGTTGTCTCCGCTTTGCTTTGAGAGGTATCAGTGTGAGTGAAGATTAGTTTGGGTTTTTGTAGTACATAGTCTTTCATAGTGGTTGCTTTATTTTTCTTCGATGGTTGTTCATTTTCATGTTGAGCTGTTTGACTGCTGGGGTGAGAAGTCTCCGGGGATTCTGACAGGAACCTCTTGTTTATCTGGTTGCGAGGAGTGCGTTTGTTGTTGTTTAATACAATAAGTTTGTCGTATTTGATAAAGGCAGTATTACCTGCCTCTTTTTCCTTCTGCAGCTGAGTTTGCAGTTCCTTGCGCCTGTTCAGGACTTCTATTGGGTAATCTTCTTTTATGTAGTATGTGGTGTCGTTTAGACAGTGCTTGTTTTTCCCAATTTTTACTTTAAAGCCCATTGTAGTGAAGGTTATCACCGTCGGTCTAACTTTCTCGCCTTTCTTTCCCATTCTCCTGACAGCTTCAATATTGTTGTAGTCACACGGAACTTTGAAGTATGTGTTTATTATTTTAATTATTGCTTCTTCCAATTCTTGGTAGGATTTTTCTCGCTCCTCTAATCCGAACAAGACTAAGTTTTTGCGTCTAATGTGCCTTTCTAGGTTGTTTATTTTCGTGCTTTGTTCTTCCACTTTTTTCTCAAGAAGTTCATTTTTTAACTCCAGACTGTTAAACTTCTCGTTAATATTATTATTTATTGTGTTTTTTACGTCTTCCTTCATTTCTAACATGTCTGTTTTTTGCTGTTTTAGGTCTTGTTGCATATCTTTCAGCATATTTTTTATTTCTTCCATGTTTTATTTGGATGTGACACCCAGCGACCTCTATAAGCTCTGCTTGGAAAGTTTTAGTTTAATGACATTCACTCAAGTAGATCGAACTTCGATTTCTTGCAGTAATAGTTGGTGGTGTCAACGAATGTCACGAGATGGCGTGTGTGTTGGTGAGCAAGAGACGAACCCGATTCTGCTGAATGGCGTTAGTACCGGTACGGCGGTTTTACGCCGGGACTTGACTGGGTGATTACGAAGTGTAACAGTAGATGGCGTTGCTACATAGTGCCATTTAGAGTTCGTAGACTGAGTCATTAATTTTCACTTTTGGGGTTATGTTAGTATTTTTTTGTTGTTTTAAGCACTTTTCACGGTTTGTTCGGGTTCTATCTTTAACATCCACTCACAAAAATAGTATTTTTGCGCTGTTTCATGCCCTAATTCGTTTCCTATTGACTTTGCTGGTAGTTCAAAACCAGATCGTATTTTTACACTTTTTCACTAGTTTTAGTGGTTTTGCACTGGGACACACACACACAAACTCTCAAACCTAAAAGTCGTGAAGAAAAGAAAAAACTCTGCTCTATCTATAAGGTAACAAATAAAAGCATTAAGAAAGATTACAAGAACCATAGATCAAAAATAATAGAAAAACATCTAGCAACTAGTGGAAGTTGCAAGCGCGCATATAAAGAACTTCGCACACACAAATCCTGGATACCAAGCCTAAAAAAAAACTCTACTCCAACAACCAACAGAGAAAACATCCTCAAAATAGCAACCAATTTCTACACGAACCTCTACGACCAAAAAGACCACGAAAATTTCGAAACCATAACCTTCCACTCTCAAAACGAAATGAACACTGACTGGAATGAAATAGAAGTAGATCGGGAAATAAAGAGACTAAAATTCGACAAGAGCCCTGATCCAGACGGCATCCCAAATGAGGCACTAAAACTTGCGAGAACACTGCTGACACCAATACTAACCTACTTATTCAACATTATAAACAAAGAGCAGAAAGTCCCTGAGCAATGGACTAAATCAAATATTATATTACTGTATAAGAAAGGTGATCCAAAGGACATAGGAAATTATCGACCTATCAGCTTACTGCCCAGCCTCTACAAACTATTTTCTCAGTGTGTTCTAAGCCGGATATCCGCAAAAATTGACGAAAACCAGCCGGTAGAACAGGCAGGATTTCGTAGAGGATACTCAACCGTCGACCATATCCAAACTTTAGAGAGTATAATAGAGAAATACAAAGAATTACAAAGGCCTCTCTACTTAACCTTTATAGACTATCAAAAAGCCTTCGACTCTATTTCACACATGTCAATATGGGAGGCACTGAAAGCGAACAACATTGATGAAACCTACTGTCATATTATAAAGAACATCTACGAGAGGAGCACAAGTAGAGTCAGCCTGGAAACAAGTGGTCCGGAGATAGAAATTAAAAGAGGCGTAAAACAAGGCGATCCTCTATCCCCCAAGCTTTTTATTGCCGTATTAGAGACGATATTCAAGAAACTCGGCTGGAAAAATCTAGGTATTCAAATAAATGGAAAATACCTCAGTCATTTGCGCTTCGCTGACGACATAATTTTATTTTCTCAATCAAGTTCACAACTACAAAAAATGATACATAGTCTGCAAGTGGAAAGCGCACGTGTGGGATTAGAGATGAACCTGCAAAAAACCAAACTGATGACCAACTCTTCAAAACCACCAATAAAGATAGGTAACAAAAACCTCGAATATGTAGATTCCTACATATATCTAGGGAAACAAGTATCATTCCACCAGAACAACAACATAGAGGAAATAACAAGAAGAATAAATATGTCATGGCAAAAGTACTGGGCTCACAAAGAAATAATGAAAGGAGACATGCCACTCCATGTGAAGAAGAAAGTAATGGACAGTGGTATCCTTCCCTGTCTTTTATTATTGATTTGTGTTAGTTGAAAGTGAGATTATCCAATTGTTTTCTCTCAAATCGGCTTATTATATTATTGTAAAAAGAGAACGAGGAAAGCTGTCCCACCGTAATACAGTTTATAACTAGTACGGGGGTCAGGGTGAATCGGTTTCGTTACAACCTGAATTAATTATTGTTCACTGATTTCTGATTGGGTGTCTAAGCGTTTGGATTCATAGAAGGTAAGCACTGGTGTAAAAGTTGTAAGGTTGTTATTTTTTTGGCAAATAAAGATTATGTTATGTTATGTTATCTAAATAACAACGGAAATGTTTTATAGAATCAAGGACAGATAATAGCTTGGGTTCGGTAGTGCTATAATTTCGCTCCGCCTTGGAGAATAGGCGGGAATAATAAGCAATAGGATGCTCCACGCCATCGACCTTTTGTGAGAGAACTGAACCGAGCCCAATCGCTGAGGCATCACACTGTAAAAAGAATGGCTTGGAAAAATCTGGGCAAGCCATTACAGGAGTGTTGATTAATGCCTCTTTTAGCTTGGAAAAATCTTGTTCGGCGGCCTGATTCTAAGTTATGGGATCTCGGCTCTTCCTTTTTCCGATCAGGGTGAGAGAAGGCTATTATGGAAGAAAAACCGTCAACAAAACGCCTGTAATAGGAGCACATTCCTATGAATCCGCGTAGCGACTTGGCACAAGTGGGTGTCGGATAATCCCTAATAGCATCAAGTTTGCCAGGATCAGTTTGCAGGCCTTTTTCGTTAACGATGTACCCCAAATATTTCAGTTCGCTCTTACAGAACTCACATTTTTTCTCACGTTTCATCACGTTAGTGGATAAACCGGCGTCCTTGAGGTGGTTTAGCACCTTCTTGAGGAGAGCGAGATGACTGTGGAAATCCTTAGATTTCAAAATCAAATCGTCGACATAGCCGAAAACGCAATCATCGCTAGTCGAGGCGAACTCGAAGTTCACGATCATATCAGTAAGACGTTGCATCTCAGAAGCTGCGTTTGTGAGGCCAAACGGCATTCTAACGAACTCAAACAAACCGCGTTAGGGAATTATAAAAGCGGTTTTCTGACAACTATCGTTGTCAGCGAGAGGTATCTGCCAAAATGCACTCCTAAAATCGAGGGAGCTTATGTATCTTGCACCACGAAGATCATCAAGGATATCTTGAATGCGCGGGACCCCATATGAGTCTCTGATGGTCACGCTATTTAATTTTCTGCTGTCAACGCAGAAGCGGACCAAACCGTCCTTTTTGGTAACCATAACTACCGGACTGGCCCAGGGAGAGCGGGATGGACGAATAACGCCTAACTCCAACATTTTGTCCACTTCGTCGTTGAGGGTTTTTAATTTGACGGATGAGAGAGGATAAAAATTTTGCCTAATCGGCTGTCCGGTCGTATTAATTAATTTTATGTGACAGCCATGTGGTTTTCCAAGTCCAATATTATCAGACGAGATTACTTCAAATTCGTCAATGACTCTTTGTAGACTTCGCTCTTGATCGGGAGATAAGACGTTACGAGGATGTATACGGTATTGATAGCGGTATTGAAAAAATCCGGTATTTGAAAGCCCTAGACTGTGTGCATGTATTTTTTTATTTTATTTTATTTTTATTTTATTTATTTGGGACAAAAAACAGTTATACAGTACAGCATTTACAAAAAGTAGTTATATTGCAGTCGAAAAACGTATAACCCACACTATTGTCCACGAAGTGACATCGGTTTATAAAAGCGAACGCATGTTAAATGAAAAAATAATAATTAATAAAAATAAAAAAAACATATTTAGAAGAAAACACTATATGCCGGCGAGTCGTAGGAAGCGGATGACAAGAGCATCCGTCTTATAGGCGACTTACTCGTACAAGAGATTGTGTAACCATTATTTTAAACTTAGATTGCGACAGCGCGAAAATATCAAAATCAATGAATTGTGAGTTATAGGTTTCTAAAAGTCGGCGAAGAGGGGCTCGCACCCCAGCGTTCGTTCTACATCGCGCAGTGTAGAATAGTTGAGGTGCGCGCACCTCCCGCCTAATAACAGTTCTAGGTACTACGTAACACAATCCATTCGAGAGCTCAATACAATTAAACTTGTTGTTGCATATACCGTACAGCATCATAACCATGATCAGTGAACGTCTGGAATCCAAGCTCAATATCTCATAATACTTTAACAAATCTGCATAGGGAATCCTTGCACAGTAGCACTTATAGTGGGTGGCACGAAGAAATTTTTTCTGAACCATTTCTATTGCTTGCTTATATTTATCGTAATACGGGCACCAGATGGGTACCGCGTATTCCAACTGTGAACGGACTAGTGTTTTATATAGGAAGAGAAAAGTAGAAGGCTTTTTGAAATCCTTACAAGACCGTGTTAGATAGTTTATTTTGAGGTTATTATAATATTAAAATATTGGTTGTTGTATAGTGACATCTGTCACACTTACGAAGCTTGAGACCAATGTAGAAGTAGCTCATTTGACTACGTATTGTGTTTACCTAAAAATTAACTTATCTTGTAAAATTCATTTAGATATTATATCTATTAATTACCGAGTAATATTTAATGAGACATTTAGTATATCTTAGATTTTATATTGTTATTTTAATATAACAAACTGTTTCAAACGATTGTTACGTTTCAAACAAGGTGGGGTGACCTTGTTTACAAGAATCGATGTTATAAAAGACCCGCTTTCGGTGGGGAGTCAGTTTCTATTTGGCTTTTGAGCTGTGCGGACCGAATCAAGTGATGGAATAGTCAGTTACTCAGTAAATGTTCAGTTGGTTGGTTATAGTGCTGTTTGTGTGTGGAATATACCGATCAGATGTCACGTAAGTTAAGTAATTTGATATTATACTGTAATTATTGCTTATTATGATTATGATGGTGTATTATTGCCAGTATTGCTATATTTATAATGTTGCTATTATTCTGAATCCAAGAAATAGAATAAACTGTTAACAATAAACGATAATTTATGGAAATATAAGAATTGTGTTGATAGAATACTGTAATATTGTTTCCATGGAGTTTCTTGTCCTTCTTCTCCGTGAAGACCTAGATTTGGAACGGACAACTAGCTTTCTGATTAAATACTGACAATTCTAATTGAATAAATATCTAGTCTTGTCTTTCTGTGCTTTATTTTATGAAAACCATTCCCTACACAACTTATTCATAAGAACATTCATAAGTAATTAATAATCAGTAGTCATTCTGACATTCAAATGTTGTCATTTGGGTAATATCTATACATACAACGTTGATACGACAGAGGGGCTTTCCTTTGAACTGCCTATACTAGGTACCATTTTCAAGCTCTGTACCAAAAATCAACTAAATAGGAGCAGTAGTTTAGTCGCAAATGATTTTTTAAGTTTTTGCCCCGTTTGAACACGATGTATCTTTCCTAACAGCTGATTATGTCTATACGCTTAGGTCATGCACCTTAAAACGATAAATCTGAGTACAACCTACATGCGTTGTTGCCGCTCTGTGACGCAAATCACAAATACAAACAACCAAATATTTTCGCTAAAAACAAGGACACACACACTTGCACTTTCATTACGAGAGTGACAACCATAGCAAAACATCCCGCGCGTGAAAGAAATAGAAATAGGTCAATGTGTTGCTAATGTTGCTTGCATCCTAGATCGTTGCGATCGGTAAGGGGGTGGGGCCTCAAAAAAACGTGTTTCGTCAGTGCGCCGAGGCAATCCTTTTGGAACGTACTTATGTTACGTAACACGGAAGCTCCGCGAACTCGCGCGCTGATAATATTGTGATAAGATAGGACACTAAATACCTACGTTTACCCGCTAAGGCCCCACCGTTACCACAGTAGACAGTATTTCTTTTTTTTATTGTGACAGGACACGTAACTTGGCATTATTATTATTTAGTGTTAGTTTTTTTTTTGATTGACTGCTTTTATTGTGATACGACACGTAATTAAACTTTGGTTGTGTGTGTGTGTTTGTAATTAAAGTGTGCCTCAGAGTTAAATACAATTGTTGAACTAAAAACTAGGATTATTTTAGCATTTCACAAATTAAAGTGCTTAGCGACAGACAGTGATTTAATTAGAAAAATAAATAACAATATTCTCCGTCGGTATAATTTGTGCATTAATGTGAATGGAGGACGCAATATGTCATCGAGAATTTAAAAATTTAGTGTTTTTGCTGTGATCGTTGTAAGTACTTCAAAGCCGCCGCCCGCGCCACCGCGCGCCGGCCGGGCGGCCGCCCGCTTTGAACATACGCCGCGCTCCGGCGCGCGCGACGTTGCCGCTTTGTTACCTAGGTATCTAAGGTCAGTTAAATTTATTTACAAAGGGTGGTTGCGTTTTACTCTGATTTGTAAGCTATTTAGTTTGTTTGAAAAAAAGAAAAACTCATTTTTGGTGCTTTTTATTTTTATACCGTATAGAATTAATACTAAACACGTATAGTATACTTAGTGTAATTTAATGCCCCTCTGTCATATCAACCCTGTATAGTGTCCACCGTATTTTCTAACAACCGCATGACAAAACCATACATCTTAAAGGCTTTGTTAATTATGTTGTCGATATGGGTGTCTAAATGTAATTTGCAATCAAGCAGTACGCCAAGATCACGTCGTGTGCTCTCAGTTTTTTTCAGTTGTATGTCGTTCAAGGTATATGGGAAGTTAATAGTATTTTTGTTTTTAGTAAAAGAAATGAAGTGACATTTTGGAAGACTAAGATGAAGTTTATTGACCTGACAGTATTGTGAAAGCCTGCATAAGTCCTCTTGAAGTAGCAGACAATCTTGGGAGCTTGCACAAGACTTAAAGATTTTAATGTCGTCAGCATACATTAGGAATTTAGACTTGACTGTGCAGGATTTTATGTCGTTTATAAACAAGACAAAAAGCAATGGTCCTAAGACAGATCCTTGAGGCACACCCGATTCGACGACCACATAATCAGACTCGAATCCATTGATAACAACCTTTTGAGTCCTGTGAAATATATATGAAGCAAACCATCTGAGTAAATTGCTTCTTATGCCATTGAAAGCGATTTTATCGAGAAGCAATTTGTGGTCCACCCTGTCAAAAGCTTTTCGAAAATCAGTGTATACAGCATCAACCTGCTCATCATGTATAGTAGTGGAACAACTTATAGAAGAAGCTCGTAAGTCAAACCGAACCGAAAAAGCGCAGAGAGCTGTCCTGAAGGTGCTGGCTAGGAAACCGGTTTGATATTCTACATCCTCTTTATATACCCTCTACCAGGTCCTCACCGTCAGACCGCTATTTATCCTCCAAACTATTCTTCGCAAAAACAGCCAACTTACCTTTGATTCTAAATGCTGTTCTACACGCAACTCGAATAAGGTTTACAACACTTTAGTCTCGTACAACCATAGCTAAAAGTCATCGTTACAAACACATAAGTTTAAAAATCTACAACAAATTAAACAAAAGCTTACACATCTACCCATTAACCAAGAGCAAAATGCAAAATGAAACTTGTCTCCTGTTTAAAATCACAAAATTCAAAACCTAAATTCGTGGAAGTGTAAAATACTCATCACTCCCTCACGCACCCCTACAAAACCACACATAACACACATGCCACCTCTGAGCATGCCACAAAGACCATAAAGTCCTCTCGCACACCTCATTTGCACTCACCCAATAACTCAACGTCAAAATACATCCCAAATTTATGTCCTGTACTGTTTATTTTCATCTCATTTATTGTTTTTATTACTAATTAACTAAATGTAAAAACTAAATTAACTAATTACAAATTAAGAGCCCTATCACAAAATTTCCATTATTTTTGCGCTAGGACGCACCGTTTTCGAGATAAAAGCAAAATAAAAAAAAAAGATAAAGTTTTTGCAGCTGAAGTGTGTGAATTTTAGTTCATGCCAACTAATTTTATTCCATTCCTTTTTAATCGCGTTTAAAAATAGACTGATTTAGTTGGATAATCTATATTTTTTGGTGAAAAACGTCAAATTCAGAATAGCAAAATTGCCATTTTCACTAAACTAATAACTCAGTGCAATCTTAGTGCTGTCGCACTTTTTGCATGGAACATCATTCCATTCTGAATCTGGGGAAGAGCGTTGTTAGCTGCGCTATAATTTGTACAATTATTGCAGCTATCATGTTTTGAATGAATGAATGAATGAGTTTATTTATTTCAGAGAACAAACTCCATAATAGGTTACATAGGTACTTAATTATAATGTTGCAAGCTAGAATCATAAATTAGTGTGTTAGTAACAGAAATGTACCTAAGATTATGTTAGTATTGTTAGTATCTCTGCCTAGCCGATGCCTATGGCTGTCCTTATCCACAGATTTTGGAAAGGACAGTCAAAACGGGCAGCAATAGCATTTAGGATGCTGTTGCCGCTGCTTCGTAAGCGGTACAGCAAAGAGTTTGCCTTCTTGCGCATGATGGCTTGAAAGCCGTCCGTACGCGCTTCAGCAAACATGCCAGAAATGTTTTGCTGTTGTACTTAGTCTTGTGTTATTGTTCCGAAATAAACAAAATTTTTTTTTAGATATGATTTTCAGTCACGCCGCCTTTTTTTTTTTTTTTTTTGGGTGGGAAATCATCCAATAACTTTCCCGCTCTGGGCGGAGCGGAAGGGCGTGTCAGACTTTTACTGACTAAAACCCACCCGTGTTCCTTCCCTTGCCATACCAGGGGCCACGGTTTCCCCTCGGGACTACCCGCAACCCCGGCAGGCATCGGCCCTAACGGACCCCGTCAGTTTTGCTGACATCTCTTTGAGGCGCGCGTGGAACACGACGCGCCGTCGACCCGGGCCTGGTCCTTATCGGACGGTGAGCTGCCCTCTGCTCTCCGTCCGCAGGCCCGCGCCTACGGTGGCCGGAAATCGGCTATCAATTCCCGACGCCCGGGAAGTCTCCTACGGCGGCGGCGGCTAGGGCGGGTAGGGCGCGGCCTTTGCCACTCCCTCGCGCGCTCCGCCTCCTCCTTCGCGAGCATTACTGCTTCGCAGAAGGAGGTGACGGCTTGCCATGCCCTCTCGCTCCGCACCATGGCCTGGACCAGGGCCGGACGCGAGAGGTCACTGCCGCCGATCGCCTCCACGAGGACACGGCGGTGGTCCACCCAAGCCGGGCAAACCTCCACCGTATGCTCCACCGTGTCCTCCGGACGATCCACACAATGGTGACACCCGGGCGTTTCTTCCCGCCTTATGCAAAACAGGTACCTCCCGAAACAACCGCGTCCGGTGAGGACCTGCGTCAGGCGGAAGGTGAGGACGCCGTGGCGCCTCTCTAGCCACTCCTCAAAGAGGGGACTTATCGCCGTAATTGTGGCGTGCATCGCACACTCCAAGCCGCCATGAGATCCCGCCGGAGCTCTGTCCGCTGTACCGTGATTTCTTGCGGCAGCGGAGTTACACCCCGGCGCTTCATCTCCTCGCGCCACTCCCAAATGTGGGCGAGGACCTTCGCCTCCAGATCCCATGGCAGCGTTCCGGCAAGGAGGCTCGCCGCCTCGCCGGAGACCGTACGGTATCCCCGGACCATCCGGATAGTCATGACCCTTTGGGCTGCATGCAACCGGCGGGCTGGCCGCAACCTTAAGGTTCACGCCCACACCGGTGCCCCGTAAAGGGCCATGGACCGCACGACCCCCGCGTAGAGCCTCCGGCAGGAGGCGTTTGGACCCCCTAGATTGGGCAGAAGCCGCTTCAAGGCAGCCCCGGCCCGCTCCAGTTTGGGAGCCAAACGTCGGAAATGCTCCACGAAGTTCCACCGGCTGTCGAGGACGAGTCCCAGGTACTTCATCGTCACCTCGACGCCGATGTGAACCCCTCCTACCGTTATTTGGGAACCCGACGGTGGCGCGTTCCGAGGGCCATGAAAGCACATGACCTCGGACTTGTGCAGGGCCACCTCGAGTCCCAATTGCCGGATCCTGTCGACGATCGTCGCAACCCCGCGTGTCGCCAGTTCGGCCGCCGCCTCGTGCGACCTCCCCTGCACCAGGACCAGCGTGTCGTCAGCGTAGCACACTACGCTGACACCACTAGGGAGGTCGGCGCGCAGCACCCAGTCGTATCCGATGTCCCACAGATGCGGCCCCAGGACCGATCCCTGTGGGACACCGCACGACATCTCTCGCCGGTTCCATTCTCCCTGGTGACCGGGGTAGATGACGGCCCTGTCCGTCAAATAGGCTTCGACCAACCGACAGAGGTAGGTCAGCATCCGGTGATACCGGAGTGCCTCCCTGATGCAACTCCAGGGTAGGGTGTTGAAGGCGTTGGCGATGTCTAGAGACACCGCCAAGACGACCCCACCCCGGGCCACAGCATCCCCCGTCGTGAGGGCTCGCACGCGCATGATGGCGTCCACCGTAGAGCGCCCTCGGCGGAAGCCGAACTGGCTATCCGCCAAATCCGGCCCCACTCGCACCAGCTGCCCGACGAGGCGGTTTGCAATAACTCTCTCAAAGAGCTTGCCCACCTCGTCGAGCAGCACGATGGGCCGGTAAGCGGACGGAGAGTCCGCAGGGCGCCCCGGCTTCCTAATGAGGACCAGTTTCCCCGTCTTCCAGCGAAGTGGGAACTGGCCCCTCTCCATGCACGCGCTAAGGAGCCCCCTTAGTCGAGGCCCAAGAGCCTCCATGGCCAGGACCCAGGCTTTCCCAGGTAAGCCGTCGGGACCTGGGGCGGTATTTTTGGCACTCAGCCTACGTACCGCCACTCTCAATTCTACCTCGGTCACCTCCGGAGCATCGTTGTCGTCGTCGGCGGTGTGGTCCGCGGCGGGCACCGCAACAGGCGGGGCCATGGGCGGGGCGGAGTGTAACAGAGCGCTCACCACGTCCTCCACAAGCTGTGGCCGGACACTCTGAGTCAGCGGGGGAGCCCATGGGCGGATTTTCTCCCGCACCAACTTGTATGGGCGTCCCCACGGGTCCCTGTCCAGAGTCGCCAGCGACTCCTCGCGGGCCAGTCCCCTGGCCCGCAGGATCTCCGCTTGGAGGGCGGTCTTCGCCGCTCTGTACCCCTCGTACAACTCCGCCTGAATGGCTTCCGTATCCGGAGGGCGGGTACGAAGCCTGCGGTGCCTGGCGTACCGGTGTCGCGCAGCAACGCACGCGGCGCGCAGAGTCGTCAGCTCTTGCGACCACCAGTACGCCTGGCGCGAAGCACGGCCGGGCTGGACCCGGGGCATTGCCACGTCACATATATCGGACATGGCCTCCCGGAACCACTCCGCCTCATCGTTGATATTGGCAGGCCTGTCCGGTGATGACACCCAGGCCTGCACGATCGACGCTTCCAGGATTAGCTCCCGGTCCAGCTGCTTCAGCGCCCATCGCGGACCACTCGGGGCCTGTCGGACCGGCGCGCTCGAGGACTGGGCGGAGACGTCAAACCGGATGTACCGGTGGTCGGAATAGGTCTCCACCCCCTCCATGACGCGCCAGTCGGCGACACGCGGCGACAGAGCGGGGCTGGCGAACGAAAGGTCCACCACTGATTCACCCCGCATCCGCACACACGTGGGGACAGAACCCCGATTAAGGACGACCAGGCCTGTCTCCAGTGCCCAGTCCTCCACCATCCTGCCCCGTGTGTCTGTATACCGGGAACCCCAAGCCACATTCTTGGCATTGAAGTCCCCGAGAACGAGCACAGGGAGGGAACCGAACCCGACAACGACGACTCTCAACTCCGCACGGGAGTTGTGGAATTCGGCGAGAGTTCGGTTCGGGGAGAAGTACACCCCTACCACGACAATCTCCCCGAACGTGCTGCCACGCAACCCCGTCCTCTCTTGACAGCCTCGAGGGACGGAGTATCGGCGGCGGCCGACGATATTAGGGTCACTGAGCCGCTCAGGTCCTCCACCCAGTCATCCCTGGGCGGGACAAAGTACGGCTCAGCGACCACGGCGATGTTAATCGACCACTGCGCCATGCTCTGGAGCAATAGGTCCTGAGCTGTAGCGCAGTGTTTGATGTTCGCCTGGAGGAGGCGTAATGGAGCCGTTATTGGCAGTCCATTTCAGCCCCCTCCCGAGCCCCTGTGAGGGCCCTGCCGCGGCGACAACGGCGGCGACGACGACGGTGGAAGCGGCAGCGGCGGCGCCAGTAGTGGCGGTGGCTGCAGCGGTGACGGCGGTGGCGGCGGTGGCGGAGGGCTTGCCCCTGCCTCCGGCTTTGGCGGGTTTGGCGCAGGCCTTGCCCCCAATCCGGTGGTCGGCCGGCTTGCCAGCAGCCGCACATACGACGCAGTGCGGCGTGGCAGTGCACGAGCCAGCCTCGTGACCGGACTGACCACAGCGGTAGCAGTTACCGCTGCGGTCCACCTCCGAGTCGCACTTCAGTCCCACGTGGTGACCCACGTGGCAGCGGAAGCACCTCAGAGGTCTGGGTTCCAGCAGTTTGACCTGCGCGGATACCCAGCCCACCAAAAGCCTTTGGCCCTCCTCAGCAACCTTTTTGGCCGCCGACACGGGGCAGCTCACCGTCACGGCTCGCATTCCCTTGGAGCCAAGACGGATGGTGCCCGCCTTAACCTGCTCGGCAGAGCACCCCCCCGTCCTAGCGACAGCGACCACCACCTGTCCCTCCGTCACCGAGTCGTCCAGGCCCGAGATGCGCATGTCAGCACACATGGTGCCCACCATGTGTGCTGGACACTCTGGCCTCGTCCGGACTTATGGACGCCCTGATTTTATCGGCCAGAGCGTCAGCGGCCGGGCCACTGGCCGCGCCGGGGACCTCCAGCATTCGCGCCCCAGTCGCGGTGACCTTAAATTTGAGGCCATTTTTGGCCCCGAACGCTTCCAGGTTCCCTTCCAGAACCTGTCCCACCTTGGCGAGCACGGTTTGGTAGGACGCGCCCTTCTTCTCCGCCTCCGGCTGTAGTGTGATCACTCAGTCGCGCCGCCTAGAATTACGCTTGAGAAAGTCACCCAAAACGAGATCGGCTAATATTATAAAATGTGAAAGTTTGTATGTTTGGATGTTTGTAACTCAATCACTCAAAAACGGGAGTGATAGGAAGATTCGAATGACGCAATTTCGAAAAAAATTAAGAGTGGTACGCCAGTTCGAAAACACATTAAGTCGAAAACCTCTATATCGAATGACGTTGTCGCGAACTCGCTGATTCGAAAAACTGTTTGAATGGTACGCTGTAGTACGAAAGTCTTGGCATTGAAATCCACTGTTGCGAATAGCATATTCCAATCTGAACAAGGGGATCGAATTCGCGACCCTGATAAAGCCTTATATATTGAATTTGGGAAACAAGAGCAATGAGAAATATTATTTTAAGTTAACTTTTTAATTTCCAGTAAGGTAAGTAATCAACAAAGAAGTCAACAAATCAAAACTATAGGTGGTATACCTACTCATTAACAAAAGTAACAACACTGTCTTAGTACTCATATTGATGACAAAATGGTAGATTCAATCAACCCAATATAGACTAGTATTAAAAGCTACAGCACTTATAAGTTTTCAATAGTGCACATTGTGTTTTCCTTTTGTAAAATCGCTGCGATAGCATTTTCTTTCATTTTAATTTTTTTTTGCTGTCGGCGTCTGTGGGATATTAGCCAAAATTGTCTCAATTTTGTGGGTGGCATTATAATAAATAGGTACTGTAGTATTTGTAATGATATTAGCTTATCAAAACGGGAAGCATGCTAGGGATACATAGCTAAATCATAATAAGTACTATACTCATTTATACTGAACTGTCTATACTACTAGTATATTCAACTAGCTCAGTGTCAGCTTTATCATCGTAGCGTAGGTAGTTCTTGGTAATCACTGGGTCGCGAATTCGATCCCCAGACAAATTTAGATTGGATTATGCTATTCGCAACAGTGGATTTCAATGCCAAGACTTTCGGACTAGCATACCATTCAAACAGTTTTTCGAACCAGCGTGTTTGCGACAACATCATTCGATATAGCGGTTTTCGACTTAATGTGTTTTCGAACTGGCGTACCACTCTTAATTTTTTTCGAAATGTCGTGCGTCGCAATAACGTCATTCGAATCTTCATATCACTCCCCTCAAAAACAGCTCACTGGATTTGGATGAAATTTAGCATACTGATAGACCATGGCCGAGGACATAGAATACTTTTTATCCAGATAGTCCATCCCCGTGGGATAATTTCCGATATCCACGCGGGAGAAACCGCGGGCGATAGCTAGTAATAAATATTAATCTATCTCAAAATTTGCAGAATCCAATATGTTGTTGACCCGAGTACTACTAACATACGTGTGGGAGCAACTTTTTTGGGTAAAGGTGAGTGACACAAAGTTATTTCGTACAATCAACCGGAGGTCCAAACAATAATAATTTGACTTAGACAGCGCCTTTACTTCACACGTACAGTCACGAGACACTTTACACTTACACGATATTCATAAGTGATTTTCATGTGAAATAACATTATTGCAATATTGCATTACTGCTTCAAGTCTGGCATGCTTTCGTGTGTCAGTTTGTTGGTACTCCTCTCTACGAGTCGTATTTTACAACCGATTTGGACGAATCTACAGTTTCTTTTTCGTCAAGGGTGTGTTCCCCATCCGATCTTGATACTGCTGAGCCAGTCAATCAACCCGTCGACATATAGGGTAAAGAGCGTTGCTGAGCTGAAACCCCGATGTATCAGGCAAAGCCCCTGCTCATTGCACATGGTTGACCTTGCCATGTTTATCAAAACTTCCAAGCCTTGTATTACAAGCATTTTTCTTGTAAAAATTTTAATTATTACAAATATGTGTTTATCAAAACTACAAGTATAAATTACAAGTTACAAGTGTCGTTGTTTATTTCAGAAGTATATTTTTACATTCGTGATTTTGTTCATCAAAAAATCCTTTGTAAGTTACAACTTGTAGAAAATTATAGCAAATCCTGAGAGTGTCCGGCGACTCTTCATTCCATCTTACAAGTTTACGAGTGTCGCGCTTAGTATCGCAATCAATTTTGAATTCGATTTTCTGTTTTAAAATGTGGTCAAGCAATGAAGAAAATATTATAATAACGAAACCGAGAACATATAAAAGAATGATTGACTACGGTCAAATGGAGATGGATGGTGGGCGATAGTGGTCCCAGCTCGGCCAGTCACTAAATGTGTATTACTTAAAAGAGCAAATAAAACTGAATATTTTTTATTATGACACCATCAAAATTCATCCCGGAGGAACCGAGCTACGTGTACCTTAAGTATATTTCTTTGTCTGCGGCTTAGCTCAGAGACTCTAAATACTAGAAAGTTGTAATTTGGCATTGGTGTATATGTCGTGGCCAGATCTTAGAATTGATCATTTCATGAAGTGTTCGACCATTTCATGAAATGGTTGTGTTTCATGAAATGGCCAACTAAAATTGGCCATATCGTTTAAACGTCAACGTTTAATGATCTGTCAGTCGACGTTTGGCCATATCATTAATGTAGGGTGTCCATGGTTTATGGTGTAGTAAAAATTGCTACCAAATTGGAAGTAGCGTTTGCCAGCCGCTGCCATGGCACCGCTTGCTTCACTCGCTCGGCTCGCGCGTGGTTGGTCACAGTTCTAACCTAGATTAACACATTTGGTCGGGAACTCGGGGTGCGGCGATGATAAGCGGCGTGAATTTATAATATTAAGTGCTATGTTGCTCACCACACCGGTTGTGGTACCCTAACAAGGGTTAGGTTAGTAACTTTCAAGTTGGTCACTTTCCATAATATCACACATTGAGTTATAATGTACTACGTGCGTAGTAGTATAACTCAATGATATCACATTTGGAAATCCAATAAAAAAGTCTATCGAGTTTTCTTGCGTGGTCACCCTACCTTTTTTAATTTGTTGTATGCCGCCGCCATGATGCACAACAAAAACAAAGCGACATCAACGCCTCTACCGGTGGATAATCTAACTATTTTACGATATGATCAATAATTTTTGGCCACATCATGAAGTATTCGTGCGTTTAACTGTTCATATCGTCAAACGTTGAGTTTTCAATGATCTGGCCAGACCACATCATGATGTGATCAGCGGTAGATGTTCTATTTCATGAAATGCAACCATTTCATGAAATGGCCGAACACTTCATGAAATGATCAATTCTAAGATCTGGCCACGACATATATATTAATTGCACCGACAAAGTGGTAAAATAAAATCAAGAACATTTTTTTTTTTGGGTACCTTTTACCCCTACCAGTAAAGAGGGGTTTTTTTTTCTCGTCTAGCACTTGTGGTGGGGTGTCGTTGGAAAGGTCGTTTAAAAATATTACGAGTGTGAACACCATTTTTGGATTGAGTTATCCGTTTCCAAAATATTAACTTTAAAGTGCTATGTTTTGTTAGAGTCAAGTGCAATGCCAGCTAAATAGTTGGTTTTGGAAATGTGAAAAAATTCTCGGCAGTAGTATATACATAACGAAATTAAAAGGAAAACTATCACTAATAAGTACGCTTTACAAGTTAACGAGTAATAATCGACCAACTTACATTTGCAGTTGTAAAAACAAGTTCTCCCTTACATTCCGTATGGGAGAACATGTTTTTGAACTACGATGTTATGTTTGTTCTTGAGATAATTCATCCTAACTACGAAACTCATCATTGTGCGTGGTCAGACAAGCACTTAACCTATTTTTACCCGACTGCAAAGATAGGGTTATGTTTTTCGCGCCTATCTTTGTATGTTTGTTTGTATATTCTTTATTCCCTCATATCTTCCAAACCCGTCGATGGATTTCTTTAATTAAGGTATCATTAGATTCGTCTCATTAGTCCAAGTGTTTTTAGATAGGTGACTTAAAAAACAATTAATTATGGGTTGCTGCTAGATTTCATTGTTTAAGGTATATTTTTTTATCTTCTTTTTCTGCAATATGGGTACCAAATTAAAGGGATCATTACTAGGATTCCAAAAAGGAATACATCCCTGTATTACGTAAATTAATTATAGGTAATTAAAACCACATTTATTAATATTTAGGATAGTGGGCAAAATACACCCAACTCCGCCACAGTTAGAACAACTGTAGTTTTAAAGACATTGCTTCTTCCTTTACTCATGCCAAAGCGTATCAAAACCTGTTCCGGGGTTCTTCAGTTCAGACAATATTAGGTTAGGTAAGGTGAGATAAAATACACGCATCTCCGCTACTACACCCAGCTCGGCCACGGTTAACACCACTGTACTTTTTAAGACATTGCTTCTCCCTTTAGTCATGCCAATGCTCATCAAAATCTGTCCCGGGGTTCTTTAGTTTCGACAATGTTAGGTTAGGCGAAATACACCCTCAATCTAACCTAACCTAACCTAACACTGTTGGAACTGAATAAAACCGGGACAGATTTTGATGCGCTTTGGCCTGAGTAACGGGAGAAGTAATTTGTCTTCAAAACTACAGTGGTATGAACTGTGGCGGTAGTGGGACCAAGTGTTGAAACTTCCCCCGTTACATCTAACCTAACCTAACATTGTCGAAACTAAAGAACCCCGGGACAGATTTTGATGCCCTTTGGCATATTAAGTAAAGGGAGAAGCAATGTCTTCAAAACTACAGTGGTGCTAACCGTGGCCGAGCTGGGTGTAGTAGCGGAGCTGTTCGCTCCGTTACCTAACCTAACCTAACCTAACATTGTCAGAACTAAATAATGTTGTGCTGGCACATTCACTTGATGTGGTGCTGCCAGGGTATGGGGGCTGGAAGAGGGCGTTGTCCGTCGTTCACCGAGCACTGGTCGGATCGCCTCGAAACCTAACATAACCTTTTTTTTTTTTTGACGCTGGGAAATATGTGGTGCTGCCAGGGTATGGGGGCTGGAAGAGGGCGTTGTCCGTCGTTCATCGAGCACTGGTCGGATCGCCTCGAAACCTAACATAACCTTTTTTTTTTTTTGACGCTGGGAAATATGCATTACGCATGCCCACCTTTGGGTGGGAAATCATCAAATGACTTCTCCCGCTCTGGGCGGAGCGGAAGGGCGTGTCAGACTTTTACTGACTAAAACCCACCCGTGTTCCTTCCCTTACCTAGACCGGGGCCACGGTTTCCCCTTAAGACTTATCCGCAACCCCAGTGGTAGGCATCGGCCCTAACGGACCCCTTCAGCTTCGCTGACAACTCTTTGAGGCGCGCGTGGAACACTACGCGCCGTCGACCTGGGCTTGGTCCTGATCGGACGGAGAGCTACCCATCACTCTCCGTGCGCAAGCCCGCGCCTACGGTGGCCGGAAATCGGCTATCGATTCCCGACGCCCGGGGCGTCTACTACCGCGGCGGCTAGGGGCTCGAGGGAGCGACCTTAGTCTCTGCCTCACGCGCCCCGCCTCCTCCTTTACGAGCATTACTGCTTCGCAGAAGGAGGTGACAGCCTGCCATGCCCTCTCGCTCCGCACAATGGCATGAACCAGGGCCGGACGCGAGAGGTCATTGCCGCCGATCGCCTGCACGAGGACACGGCGGTGCTCCGCCCAAGCCGGGCAGACCTCCACCGTATGCTCCACCGTGTCCTCCGGGCGATCCACGCAGTGGTGACACCCGGGCGTTTCCTCCTGCCTTATCTGAAACAGGAACCTCCCGAAACTACCGTGTCCGGTGAGGACCTGCGTCAGGCGGTAGGTGAGGGCGCCGTGGCGCCTCTCTAGCCACTCCTCAAAGAGGGGACTTATCGCCGCAATTGTGGCGTGCCCAGATCTAGGTTGCGACAATCGCACTCTCCAAGCCGCCATGAGATCCTGCCGGAGCTCTGTCTGCTGTGCCGTGACTTGTCGCGGCAGCGGAGTTACACCCCGGCGCTTCATCTCCTCGCGCCACTCCCAGATGTGGGCGAGGACTTTCGCCTCCAGATCCCATGGCGGCGTTCCGGCAAGGAGGCTCGCTGCCTCGCCGGAGATCGTGCGGTATCCCCGCACTATCCGGATGGCCATGACCCTTTGGGCCGCGTGCAATCGGCGGGTTGGCTGCAGCCTCAAGGTTGGCGCCCACACCGGTGCCCCGTAAAGGGCCATGGACCGCACGACCCCCGCGTAGAGCCTCCGGCAGGAGGCGTTTGGACCCCTTAGATTGGGCAGAAGCCGCTTCAAAGCAGCCCCGGCCCGCTCCAGTTTGGGAGCCAAACGTCGGAAATGCTCCACGAAGTTCCATCGACTGTCGAGGACAAGTCCCAGGTACCTCATCGTCACCTCGACGTCGATGTGAACCCCTCCTACCGTTATTTGGGAACCCGACGGTGGCGCGTTCCGAGGGCCATGAAAGCACATGACCTCAGACTTGTGCAGCGCCACCTCGAGTCCCAATTGCCGGATCCTGTCGACGATTGTCGCAACCCCGCGTGTCGCCAATTCGGCCGCCGCCTCGTGCGACCTCCCCTGCGTCAGGACCAGCGTGTCGTCAGCGTAGCACATTACGCTGACGCCGCTAGGGAGGTCGGCGCGCAGCACCCAGTCGTAACCGATGTCCCACAGATATGGCCCCAGGACCGATCCCTGTGGGACACCGCACGACATCTCTCGCCGGTTCCATTCCCCCTGGTGACCGGGGTAGATGACGGCCCTTGTACGAGTCATGTATCGTACATGGCACGCGCGCATTGCATACATCAGCACTTTTCCGTCACCTTGCACAAATTATAGTGTAAAGTGACAGTACACGATCAGCGTTCATAGTCAGCTGTACTCATTCATACAACATTCATATAGCATTAGTTACGTGGTAGTTAAATATATTCAATAAATCATCATCTTTGGCTATCCGTGACTTATCATTTCAAGCTATAATCCAAGGTGTGTGCGACCCATTCAGCAGCGCATACATCTTTTTGGTCCTTCGAGCCTCAAGATTATAAGTGTTCCGCGTTCTTTGTGCCGTGGCAATTCGGTTGGGCTGGCCGACCAGAAGCAGCATCTCACCAGTTCAACAGAAGAAGCACCTGAACAAAGGATACGGACCGCGGAGATCATTGCACCAGCAGCAGCAGATACAAGATATCACCGAAGCACATCGGCAGTATCGACAGATTTGGTGCCTAATTAATTCATAAATAATTCCATCATGGAGGGAGTTATTCAAACGCAATATCAAGTCATGGAGGCTATGCATAAACTTCTGATCAATTTCAAAAAAGACGGAGAGAGCCGTAAGACTCCCGACAGTGTTCAGAAGAAAATAGACCTTCTCGACAAGTATTGGGCAGAATTTCAAAATAACCACGAGAAGATTCGCGAGCGCGAAGATCCTTCTCATCAATACTTTGTGCAAGATTCCCATGAACAGACAAGACAATTTTACAGAAGCACTAGGGAATTCTTTATCAAGTATTTAACTCAAGAACGGAAACCAGCGTCACCCGTAATCAAGCCGTCAGCCTTTACATTCGAGTTGGCACCGTCGACCTCGCAGTCATCGGAGCCAAAACTCCTTCAAGATCAAGATGCAGGTGTCGCTGAACGCGGTAACCAATCATCCCTTTCAATAAAGGTGCCTGAAATAGCGGAGATCGCGAGTAACAGCAAAACCGACGAGATGTTACGCAAACAAAGAAGCAATATCAAAGCGTTTCAAAGAACCGTGTCAAATATCAACGTGGACCTCCTCAAAGAAAATTGGCAGTTTGAAGACGCCTTAAAAGTGCTAGAATCAAGGTGGAAGGCAGTTGATTCACTTTATTGGGACCTTGACAGTTTGCCCAATGAAGCCGACGTGCAATATGAGATGTCTTACAATACGTGCGAACTCGTTTACAACCAAATGAAAGCAACCATCAACTCCAAAATGTGGTCAGTTACTCACCGAGAATCACACGCCGAAAATCGAAATTCCAACCTTCAGTGGTAGCTACGAACACTGGACAGCATTCAAAGATTTATTTGTGGAGACCATCCATTCAAGTCCGTCTCTTTCCAACGCACAGAGAATGCAGTTTCTCAAAAGCAAAGTGAAAGGCGAAGCCGAGAAACTTATTCAGCATCTATCAATCAGCTCGGAAAACTATGAGACGGCATGGGAGATCCTCAACCGCAGATACAATAACAGAAAACTGATCTTGACGTCACATCTCAACTCATTGCTCGGTGTTCCTATCACTCAACATTTATCAGCAGCATCAGTCAAAAAACTCCACGATACGACAAAAGAATGTATCAATGCGATCAAGAACCTTGGTGTAGACACATCATCGTGGGACCCAATATTGGTACACTTGCTTTCACAAAAGTTGGATACGGTGACTCATAACGACTACTTAGAGTCACTGGCGGAGCCGCGTGAGCTACCCAACATAGCAGATTTTCTGGATTTTCTAGAAGGAAAATTTACGTCATGGGAATCATCTCGTCGTAAACCAGAAACAGCAAAACCATCTCAGTCGGAGCCTGCACAGACAAACAAGAAATTTCATTCATATAAAGCATTCAGCGCAAATCAGAACAAAAGTAATAAGTTTAAAACAAATTCATTGACAAAAGACAATGAAAGTGCAATAAACTGTCCACATTGCAATCAAGAGCACAAGTTGTTTTCGTGCAAAACGTTTCTCGAATTACATCCTGACGCAAAACGGAAGGCAGTGGCGAAATACAATTTATGCAAAAACTGCCTAAACGTACATACGAATAGCAAGGAATGTTCGTCAAGAAAAACATGCCGCGTCTGCAACTCAGATCATAACACATTGCTTCACGACGCTTACGGCAAAGGAGGTGGGCAGAAATCACACAGCAATTCAGTGCAGCAAACAACGGCTGGCACTGAGAAATAAGCAAAACAAAACCAACAGACAAACATACAAAACGTTCATTACTATCAGATATTTCAAAGATATTTGATCCACTCGGTTGGTTAGCTCCGGTTACAACAAAATTAAAACTTTTATTCAAGCAAGTTTGGTTGTGCAACATTCAGTGGGACGACCAGCTTCCGGTTGAAATAAGCACCGAGTGGGAAAAAATTAAAGCAGAGCTACAAAACATCAGCCAGTTTAAAATTCAAAGATGGTATCAGACAGGAGAGCAAGACACAATTCAGCTGCACGGCTTCTGCGATGCATCAATAAAAGCATACGCATGTGTCGTGTATTGCAAACTTGATACCAATATTACACTCGTCGCTGCAAAAACAAGACTTGTGCCAGAGAACAAAAAGCTCACTTTACCACGTCTAGAGCTGAGTGGGGCGCATTTACTTACAACACTTATGCGAAAAATACAGCAAGCCCTCAACGGACGCAAAATCAAAGTTTTTGGTTGGAGTGACTCCACTGCAGTTCTCGGTTGGATTCAAGGCAACATCAATAGCTGGACACCATTCGTAGCGAACAGGGTCAAACAAATCAGAGATGTCATACCATCAAACAATTGGCATTACATAAAATCAGCTGACAACCCAGCTGATTGTGCTAGCCGTGGCATCACAACAGAGCAATTGAAGCAACACAATCTGTGGTGGAGCGGCCCGCAATTTCTCCCTGGATTCGATGAGTCATCAGTAGCAGAGAAGTGCGTCTACGTCACGGATCAAGAGGAGCGAAAATCAAAACAAAGCAACGTCACAATTCGTTCACCTCAAAGCGATGATGTCATAGAATCCATACTACATAGAAACAGTAATTTGACACGCGCTGTGCGCGTACTTGCATGGGTGCTACGTATCACACGACGTCACAGCGAGTGCACTGCTTACTTGAACGGAAATGAATTAGAAACCGCAAAACATATGATTATAAAATATGTACAAAAAACGCATTTTTCTGAAGAAATTAGCAAGCTGCAAAAACAAGAGCAAGTACATAACAAAAGTAAAACTTTGTGCCTCAACCCGTTCTTGGACAAGGATGGACTTCTGAGAGTGGGAGGCAGACTCAAGCATGCGAATATTGACGAAAATATGAAGCATCCACTGATCATACCACACAGCAGCCACGTTACTGACCTTATTATCGACCAAGCCCACCGCCGCACGTTTCATGCGGGGGCTCGGACGACGCTCACCAGTATCAGACAAAACTACTGGATATTAGGCGGTAACAGAGCTGTAAAGAAGCGCTTACATGCATGCATTATATGTAAGAAGCATAAAGCTGTCATACAGAAGCAAATGATGGGAGACTTACCTGAATCTCGGAGCAATCCTTCACGTCCTTTTCATCACACTGGCGTTGACTTCACAGGATACGTTGACGTGAAACTCAATAAAGGGCGTGGAGTCAAGACAAGTAAGGGATACATCGCAGTGTTCGTGTGCATGGTGACCAAAGCTGTGCACCTCGAGCTCGTATCAGACTTGAGCTCATCTGCATTCTTAGCTGCTCTAAAACGCATGTCTTCACGTCGGGGTAAACCACATCATATCTACAGCGACAATGGCACCAATTTCGTTGGGGCGAATAGAGCACTTCACTGAATACAGTGGCATTTTAATGCCCCCGCTTGGCCAAGCGCAGGAGGCCTATGGGAAGCAGCGGTAAAAAGTCTGAAACATCATCTTCGACGTGTTGTTGGCGAGCAAAAACTCACGTTCGAGGAATACAGTACTTTACTGGCTCAACTCGAAGCATGTCTCAACAGTCGGCCGCTGTGCACACTGACAGAGGACCCAGATGATTTGAATTATCTAACTCCTTCACACTTCTTGAGCAGCGGCCCCATACTGACTATCTTAGACACCGAACTAGATGAAAGGACAAGGTGGACAAGAACACAGAAAATTTTCGAAGATATTTGGAAGAGGTGGCAATCCGAATATCTCGCGGTACTCTCAACAAGGAGTAAATGGAAGAGACCACACCATAACGTTCGAGTAGATGACGTTGTCATCATCCATGAGCCTAACCTCCCCGCGGGAAGATGGGCTCTAGGCAGAGTCACTGAGCTACAACCCGGTACCGATGGATTGGTCAGGGTTGTTACCCTGAAAACAAAAAATGGGTACCTCAAGCGCCCAGTGATTAAACTGTCAGTGCTGGTATCTGACCCCAAATCAACTACATTCACCGAGCAGACAGGGAAAATGTCAGACACCCAAAATGACAAGACCAAGGATAGCCAATCGAAACGACGACCTGGAACGGCGTCTAATCTGCTAGCCACTCTCATTACACTATTTCTCTTCATGACCTCCGTCTTCGGCCACGAACAGCTAGCTTCTCCATATACTTTGACAACAATACACAAAGCACTCTATTTTGACCGAATTTCAAACATGCAGTTCATTCGCGACGAATGGAAACTCATTGTGTATTATGACATAAACCCGTATTGGGACGGTTCGGCAACCTTCGACAAATACCTCAAACAAATAAACAGCTTATGTGATGGAGGAACAAACAAAGCACTATGTGACATCGTCCTACTGCAGCTACGTCACTCTCATGACGAACTGAAGTACTACAATGGAATGTTACTGAATCAGCATTTCGAAGAACGCACACGACGGCGGCGAGGCCTCATCGACGGTGTGGGCTACGTTGCCAACAGTTTATTTGGAGTTTTAGATCAACGTTTCGCCGATCAATACAAGCAAGATATTTCTCTTATAAAAGGAAATGAAAATCACTTGGCACTCTTGTGGAAAAACCAGACCTCGGTAGTAGAAGCAGAATATAATTCACTCAAGAGAACTGAAGAGTCAATTAATCGATGTATTGATTAATCGATGTGTGATTACTAGATGTATACATGTGGAAGCTTGTAATTAGCAAATTTTCCTACCTATAGCTGATGTTTAACTGTATTATTAGTCTGTAAGCTTTCTGTAAAATAAAATAAATAAATAAATAAATTAAACAATTTAACGAAGGCCACCAATATGTTGAACAAAAATGTGCAAGAACAAGAAGTTATGAATGAGCTAGCACTGTCCACCATCATAGCTACAAATATGCTCACGAAGCTAAAATCCATACAAGACACAATAATTGACACAATAACAGATATCCATCATGGAATGGTTAGCGTTCATTTACTAACGCCGAAGCAATTACGAGAGCAACTCAGCATAATCTCAGGACAATTATCGCGAGAGTTATCATTACCGATAGAAAACATACAGACTGAACTTTCAAAAATTTAACACCTTCTGAAGGTCAAAACAAGGGTAACACAGCAGTACCTCATATTCGAAATTAGAATACCATTGGTCAACAGAGAGAGTTAGACCTATATCAACTTATACCAATACCACAACAACATAGAAACACTACAGTCGCCGTCGTGCCGATATCAGATTACATCGCGATTAACTTACGCAAAGACACCTATCTAGCAATGACGGCGCGAGACATACAACAATGTGTCCAGTACGACGAGTCTACACGCGTCTGTCACTCCCGAAAACCTATTTTCCAGTTTAAGTCAGAAGATAGCATGTGTATCAAAGATAAGAGCACAAACAGATGTCTTACAAACATAGCAGCATGCCGCAATAATTGGATGGAATTGAACAAAATAAATACTTACCTTTATTATTGTTGCGGACAGTGTGCACTTCGTGTCATATGCGAGCATCAGATTACCGCAATACAAATCGCTAAGGCCGGGGTCATAGCACTGGATTCAGATTGCGTAATTAAAGGAGAAGACTTTACTGTTTTTTCACACAAACTGGGATACTCAGAAATTAAAACCGCGGTAGACTTGGAATCACCGCAAATCGCACCTATCAACCACATCATCAATGTCACCTTGCCACAATTTGAAATCAACATCACTGATCACGAAACCTCATTGCGGCACATCAAAGAACAAATCGAGCAGATGAAATCAGAAAACGCCTTGAGCTCAAGAATTTCAAGCCACGACATCCATCAGTATTCAGCGATCTACGTGTTGTTGTCGGGCGCCGTACTAGCAGTCGCAGTTTATCTATGTCGGTGGATTTGTCGTCGCCGGCAGAGGAGCGCCAACTTACAGTCGGACTCCGAGATGCAGCATCCGGCACCACCGGCGCGTACACAGCACGCGGCCCCCGTCGTCAATCCGATGCCACGCACTAGAGACTCGAAACAGCCACGAGAAGAGGCGGTTGAATTAAAGAACTTTTCCAGCTTACTTAGTAGCATCAAGCGCCACAAGAGGACACCTGCATTCGTCACACCGGTGTCTGGTGACAGTGACTAATTTAAGTTATGGCTAAGAATAGATTTTAATTCATGTATTGTAACTTTGGTGACATTTATAAGTTTAGCATATAAGCACTTTGTAAACTCATTTTCATCACCCACTCGCATCTCTCTCGCCCGGGAATATGTACGAGTCATGTATCGTACATGGCACGCGCGCATTGCATACATCAGCACTTTTCCGTCACCTTGCACAAATTATAGTGTAAAGTGACAGTACACGATCAGCGTTCATAGTCAGCTGTACTCATTCATACAACATTCATATAGCATTAGTTACGTGGTAAATAAATAAAGTAAATATATTCAATAAATCATCATCTTTGGCTATCCGTGACTTATCATTTCAAGCTATAATCCAAGGTGTGTGCGACCCATTCAGCAGCGCATACAGCCCTGTCCGTCAAATAGGCACCCATCGGGGGATGGGAGGGGTATGTGGGAATCCCCGGAAAATCCGGTATACCCACTAAACGACCCAGCGGCGCTCCTACCTCGTCTGCAAGGAGGAGGACTGGGAATCCGGCAGAACCATAACATCCAGTCCCCCGCTGACGACCGCCCGCCTTGCAGGCGGGCCCGACACGCCCCCCCCATCGGGGAGGGGCCCAGGAATGACCGCGAGTGCTCTGTCATTCCCGCCCGACATGGATGGTGAACTGTGCAATGCAGGAGAAGGCGCCCCCGCACCCGTCTCCCGCTGTTCACCACCAGGGGGATAAGACGAAGATCGTACAATCGCCTTCTCATGCCCCGTCTTCGCCTGCGGAGCGGCGCTGCGAGAGGGTCGTCCTCCCGCGCGCGCTCCGCGTCCTCCTTCTGCGACATTACGTCCTCGCAGAAGGAGGCGACCGCTGTCCAGGCCCTCTCGCTTTCCAGCATCGAGTTGACGACGCCGGGAAGCGAGAGGTCCTGCCCAACCGCTGCGCTCAGACCGCGGCGCAGCTCGGACCAAGCTGGGCACACCTCAAGGGTGTGCTGAGCCGTGTCCTCCGCCGCGCCACAGTCGTGGCACGACGGGGTCTCCTCCCTTTGGATTCGGTGCAGGTACGATCCGAAACACCCATGGCCGGACAACACCTGCACCAGACGGAAAGAGAGGAAACCGTGGGACCGCTCGAGCCAATCCTTCAGGACTGGCCCGAGCGCGTCCAGAGTTCGGTGGCCGAAAACGGCATTGGCAAGGTCCTCCGTCCAGTGATGGACGATTGCGTCCCTCGCCTCTTGCCGCACGGCCTCCCGCTCTTCTGCGGCGGGGGGCTCCCCGAGCACCTTTCACCGCGCCGTCCATTTGTACACTCTGGTCAGCACCCATGCCTCGAGCTCCCAAGGAGGGGTGCCGGCCAGAGCGCACGCCGCCGAGAAGCCCACCGACCGGTAGGCCCTCGCCACCCGCAGTGCAATGGCCCTTTGGGGCCTACGGATGGTAGTGGCGTTCTCCCTCCTATGGAGGGAGTCCGCCCAAATCGGGGCCCCGTAAAGGGCCATGCTCCTGAGGATGCCGGCATACAAAAGCCGGCATCGCGCTGTAGGGAACTAGACTTATTGAAACAACTGTACCCGATGGATTACCATTTATTACTACTCATCTTATACAAATCCAATACATTTCATAACATAGATCTTACCTGCTAAGTACATACATATAGTACTACACCTCACCTCGGGGGCGAGAGCAAAAAAAAAAATTTACAGTTGTATTTTTTTTTTTTATACATATGGTTACATGATTACATGGTTACGTTCTAAAGGGTTTTGTCCTATTTTTATGGACAATATAAGGTTTATTACTCTTTAAAATCTTAACATTAACACCTAAATCTTCTAAAATAACAAATGGTCCATCCCATAGAGAATCTAATTTAGTTGCTGTTTCATTTTTTACAAGCATTAATTTATTGTCCATTATTATACGTTGCATTATTTACTTGTTTATCGTAAGTACACTTACGATTTTGCTTACTTATGACTAAATTTTTACGAGCATCTTGGTGTGCTACTTGTAACCTATACTTAAGATCTAACGGATAACTTTCTGGGTTATATAATGGTTCTACGTATTGACTTACTCTACATGGTATAACACTAGCTCTACCAAATACAAGTTCGAAAGGTGTGTATTTTGTGTCCGTATGTACAGTATTATTGAAACTGTAACACCAAAATGGTAACCACTGACTCCATGTTTCTTTTTTACCATCACACTGTATTCGTAAAAAAGCACTGAGATTTTTGTGTGAATTTTCAAGGGCACCGATAGATTGATGGTGATAAGCAGTGGATGTTAATTTGTTTATTTCTAGTAGTTTACATACCTGTTCCATTACTGAAGACACGAATTCTGTTCCACGATCAGTCGCAATGGCATTTGGTACTCCAAATCTAAGTATAAAATTATCAACTAATGTTTTCGCTACACTTACCGTGTCTTTGTTTTTAAGAGGATTTATGCCTCTACAAACTTAGTTAGCTCGCACTGGAGACTTAAAATGTAACGATTACCTTCAATATCCTTTTCTAATGGGCCTACAATGTCAAGAAAGATCTTTTCAAAAGCAAATGAAGCTGTTGTAGTTATCTCCATGGGCGCCTTGACATATCTACAATGCTTCATTTTCTGACACTTTATACATTTACTCACAAATTCTTTTACATCTTTATCTAAACCTGGCCAGTAAAATTTTCTCTTAATGTTATTGGTCATCCTACGTACACCAGCAGGCGTAGCATGAGCACCGCTTTGTCGACGGAAGAGTAAACAAAAATGACGTTCCGTGTAGACAGTACGACGGCAGCAAAGTAAAAAGAGGCAACTGGACTTTTTACGAAATTCACTCTTTAATATAATTCGACTCAGAATTCTTTGTTTCGTCATAGGATGTTTTTACTGTTTGATTGTCAATTTTTACTGATATTAAGTCACATTAAACACAACTAAGCACAGCTTATTTTTTTCAGTGTGTCGAAGTACCGTGTTTTGGAACAAATAACATTACAGTAATATTGGCCTTAACCATTTCCTTGGTAATATTAACTAAATGATGTAAAATAGGAGAAGATAGCTTTCTTCTTCTATTAGTTATCACAGTTTTGCGTTTAAAACGCTCTTCTGTAAAATCATGATTTTGCAGATAGCCCTGTATACTTTGTGACCGTCGAGTATAATATTTCACTACCATAGACAACTGTCAGTCGTCAGAGTGATTTTGACAATTTGGTATAGAAAACTTTCTTCTGAAATAGTCTACATATAAAATGACCTAGACAAAGATAGGTAGAAACGAAAGACAAAGTGACAGATTGAAGAAAGATTTCTACGGTGCGATGTCAAAAATGAAGAAAGGAAATGTCACTTTGTATAGAAAGAGCTGTGTCTACTCTTCGTAGACATAGAAAGCGCATGCTACGCGTGCTGCATGACCTGCTGTGGGTAGTAGATGAAAATCGTGTAAAATATAGGTTTTTTCTTCCTCATCATCAATTCTTTTAACTCCTCGTATTACATATATTCGTGGACCGGTCCAATCCTCATTATATTTTATTTCTTTTAATAAGTCTTTGATAAAACTTTCATTTTTTCTAGTTTTTACTATGCATAGTTCTTTTATATTCATATTTTTACAAAATTCTCCTAACTTTGTCACAAATTCGTCTCGCGTAAATTGTGCCTTAAAGTTAAGATCAATAAACAACGTTTTTCTACGATGACTGTAATTAAAACATTCCTTCTCTGCATCTACGTTATCCTGTCTTCGTAATTTACTTAATTCGTAATTTTCTATAAAAGTAATTTCTACGGAATCACTTGGTACTTTTAGTATCTCAACTACGTGTGGTTGATCAGGCCACGACTCGTCGGGTCTACTAAGAATAGGTGTGTCATCTGCTTGGTTGACTAAATCTAAACGCCTTTTCTGCGCTCTAGTCCTTACTAACATTATTTCTTCATTCATTTGTTTTAAGCTATCTGAAGTTATTATTATTCTAGACAACGCGTCTGCAACACTATTATCTTTCCCTTTCACATATAATATTTTAAATTGATATTCTTCCAGCGCTAATCGAAGTTTAATTAGCCTACTTGAGGGATCTTTCATTGAAAATAAATATATTAATGGTCTATGGTCAGTCATAATTGTGAATGTTTTACCGTATACGTATGGTCTAAAGTACTTAACAGCCCACACAATGGCAACCAACTCTTTCTGAATAGTCGGATAGTTCAGTTCAGCTTTATTGAGTGGTCTGCTAGCATACGCTACTGGTTTCATATTTTTATTGCACAAAACTGCTCCAACAGCTGTACCTGAAGCGTCTGTTTGTATGACAAATTCATTATCCTCACTAAAATCTGGAAATTCTAAAACTGGTGGAGTTGTTAAAGCATGTTTTAACGTGTCGAATGCATTTTGGCACTCAACAGTCCACTTAAATGATTCATATTTTCTGGTTAATTTATTCAATGGATAGGTTATTTCTGCGAATTTGTTTATACATTTTCTGTAATAGTTACAAAATGCTACGAATCTTTTTACTTCATCTGTGTTTGTTGGTGTCGGATATTTTTGTAATATTTCTATTTTTGCTGGATCGGGTAAAACTCCATTTTGTGATACTAAATGACCTAAATAAAGAATTTCTTTTTGCAAAAAGTTACATTTTTCGGGATTCAATTTTAAATTAATTTTTCTTAGTCTTTCTAAAACATCTACCAAATTTTTGTTATGGATATCTAAGTTTCTACCAAAAACTACCAAATCATCCAAATATATGAAACATCTGTCAAAAGTTAATCCAGACATTGCTACTGACATTACTCTGCTAAAAGCACTTGGACTTGTCTTGAGACCCATCGGTAACCTCTTCATTTGGTATTGTCCAGTATTGGTAGTGAACGCAGTATATTCTCTACTGTTTTTATCCAAAGCTACTTGGTAATAACCCTGATTTAGATCCAAATGTGAGAAATAGACTGAGCCAGAGAGTGAGTCCAAAATTTCGGTAATATTTGGTAATGGAAACTTATCATCTACAATACAATCATTGAGTCTTCGATAATCGACTACTAGCCGCCATCTTTTGCCGTTTCCACTTTTCTTTGGTACCAATAAAAAAGGGCTTGACCACTCACTCTTTGCTTTCTCTATTATGTCATTTTCAATCATGTTTTGTATTTGTTTATTCACTTCATTTTTCAAGGAATGTGGGAGTCGATACTGCTTAACATAAACCGGACTAGTATTTGGTTTTAAGGTTATTGATTGTTCATAAACGTTTATAGTTGTTAATTTGTCGCCTGGTAAGAAGAACACGTCCGAATACTTAGCACATAACTCTTGAATTGATTTCCGTTCCTCTAAGTTAAGATTATTTAATTTCAAAATGTCTAATAAAATTTTCGCCCTCTCTATACTGTTACATTTAGATTTAAAATCGCATAAATCATAATCTTGCATAGAATAAAGCTCTGGTTGAAACATTGGTAAAGTAACATCATGCTCATTGGTGTTTAAAATTTTTACTGGTAGTCTGTTATTTTTAATTTTTCCTATACATCCAGCAAGAAAAACATTTTCCGTCAATTGCTTGCTGTGAATAACACAATCGCCATTTGAGTTATTATTCAAAAGTAAATAATGAATTGATTCACTTCTGGCTGGATTGTGTAACACTTCGTTTGAATAATCTATAGTGTCACGTAGTACTAAAGAACATTCCATGCCATATTTAGACAGGGTGATGATGTTTGTCTCGAAGTTGATATTCGATGCATAACGACATAGAAAATCTAAACCTAAAATTCCATCAGCCTTTAATGGTATGTTATCGAAAACATGAAGCTTGACATTAAAGTCAACACATTGTTGCTCATCACGATGAATCAGATTAAGATTAATAAACCCGGTTGCTTGTGTTTGACCGCCAATACCATTTATGATAGTCTCATCTCTAATTATAGTAATGTTACTAGGTAACGCTACTCTCTTTATTATTGATATGGACGCTCCCGTATCTACTAACCAAAAGTATTTTTTATTGCCAAAATTTAACATTAAGAATTTCGCTTTGCCTCCTAAAGTCAAAATGTTATGTTTATGATCGAAAAAACTGCATTTCCTCTGATTTCGAACTGTCGATTTCGTTTTTATTAGATTGATCCGTATAAAATACGCGACGACTATTACCACTACCATGAGTTTCGCAACTCGATTGATTCTTACTGGGCACTTGGTAGCCTCGTCCTCGATTTGCGTTGAATGAACCTCGAGTCTCCCCACGGGAACGATAAAATGATCTTCCACGCGATCGATCAAAATTTCTTCCGGCATAATTATTTGAGTAATTAAAATTATTGGAGTTCTGATGATAGTATCCTCGCTGCCCTCGTGATTGACAATTAAAGAAATGTCCTCGGCGAGAGTTATTAGCTTGCCACTTACCTCTAACATGACGTGAGATCTGCATGACATTTTCACCTCTCGAAGTTGATGCCGCTGTCAACTCCTCGTCCTCCGCCGCCTGGATTGTGTCCTTTAGACTATTGTAGTTACGCGCAGCAATAATTGTACTGAGCCGGGAATCACTCAAACCATCTGCAAACCGTTTAATTGCCATCTTTTCGTTTAATAGTTTTAATACAGCATAATTCTGGGAATTACCATCTGCTTGCGATATCGTCAGATTGGTGAATAACTTTTCTATTTCCGTACCGTACTGGTCAATAGTGCGCCAGCCTTGTGTTGTGTTCTGTAATCGCGATTGTATAGCAGTAAATGACTTTTTAGATACAAGGTGGAACGTAAATCTCTGACAAGATCGTTTGTAAATGTGTAATTGTTGGACATTCGTAGTTTAGCATTTTCTGACAGTCTACTCTTCAGCACAAATGTTATGAGTAATTTCTTTCCCGCTTCTGATAACATATCTGCATACATTTCTATAGAGTCAATGATACTTTTGATATTATTTTCGTTACTGTTCATTACAGGAATCAAACTACACGCGGTTTTTAAATCAAATTCCATAATTATTTCTGTATTTGAGCTCGTGTCACAAAAATCACTTTCGCTACTACTATCTTCCCTAGTCTTGGTACATAAATGATTAATTTGTAAATAACACGCTTTTATTTCATCTTTTAATGAAGTTAACCTTAACAAAATTTCAGTTTTTATTCCTTCCTTAGTAGTTAACAATTGAATTAATTTTTTACTTTTTTCGAATATGATTTCTGTTTCTGATAATTTATTTTTTATAACATTACCCTTAAACCTAGATTTTCCTTTCTTAACTAGATATTTCCTTATTATCGTAAGCTCGTCTAAACATTTAAGTAACTCATCTTCCATTCCGTTGCACACAATTAATTAATAATTAAAATACATACCATATTTCATAGCGAGTTACCGTAGTAGGGGACACAGGCGTAAGTTGATACATTGGAATGCAATTGTTCATTATAGTAAACACAACCCAGAAGGTGTAATTATTTTATAATTCTTTTACATAGTACCTACTGTAAACTTTAAAGTCATTAGTAAAATCCATCATCCTTTTTTTGGTCCTTTTTCCGAAATTACGTCACTTCTTACTAATTACCACTATCGCACATTTAGAAAACCGCACAACGCACTCACAAAATAAACACTTGCATTTATTATATTTTCTCCCTATTTCATCGGGATATTAACCTCTCGATCATCTCCGCGATTGCCTCTGGAACGATTCAATGATCGTTGAAAGTTACTATGTACTATCTGCTCCCTGATCCATGAATGGTGACATCTTTTGTATTGCTTGTACATAAAATACACAGCGCCAAGACCCAAGAGTGTACAAATTATCATCAGCACAATACTGATAGTCGACATGTGCATCTTCATTTCTTCGACATGGGCATTATTCGAACCCGCAGCATTCTGGTTTAAGAAAACCGTCTCCTTTTCCACGTTTGATCGACACATAATTATTGTTCACTGATTTTTCGAATTTAATATGTACTTAATAAAAAAAAAAAAAATCCTGGCAGGGTCGCCATGTAGGGAACTAGACTTATTGAAACAACTGTACCCGATCGATTTTTTTTTCAATTCAATTCAAAATATTTTATTTCACATAAACCTACATGGGCACTTATGAAACGTCAGAAGCTACGCACGGTTCCAATTGGTCGTTTCCTATGGAGAAGAGCCGGCAAGAAACTCCACGGTTACAATTTTAAAAATAATTTACAATATTTACAACAAAAAAAATATAAAAAATACAGTATTATTAGGTATGCGAGGACAGTGTAGGTCTTTCAACAAGTACCAAGTATGTACTTAACAAAATAGAAGATGGTCAACAAGTGTACAGTCCACTAAGCCTACAGCGTTCTCACATTCACAAAATAGAAAAGAATCTATATAAAAGATAAATAAATTAATAAAAATAAAAACTATTTTAAACGAAATGACATGATTGCTATTACAACTGTAACAAATCTGAATAATTAACATGTCCACAAAAGTCACTAATAAAGAGTTGAGAATTAAATAGTAGGTATATAATGTCAAATAAAATTATGATTATGTCAAGGAAGAATGTAAATAAAACAAAAATATAAACATGGTAATTTGAGAGCAGTTAATAGAATCTTACATATTTTGCCGTTAATGAGGTACCAGGGAAGCCACATGTGCAGAGGGAATTATTGCCAAACTTCTTTGTCTTCAACGTAGTCTTTAATTTTATAATATGCTTTCCTGATAAGGACACGTTTGATGTGGGTTTTGAACTTCCCATCGCTAAGTTCTGTAACCGACTTTGGCAACTTGTTATAAAATCGGATGCTGTTTATAAGAAATGACTTGCTTGTTTTAGTTAATCTAAATTTGGGTATCACAATTTCATGTCTACTACGTGTATTTATATTATGGAAATCGCTTCTTATTTTGAAAAGTCCTAAGTTTTTCCGAACATACAAAATATTTTCTAAGATATAAAGAGAAGGCAGAGTCAGTATATCAATTTCTTTGAATTTGTTTCTAAGAGACTCGCGAGGACCCATTTTATAGATAGCGCGTATTGCCCTCTTTTGTAAAATGAAAATTGAATCTACGTCAGCTGCCGATCCCCACAACAGAACGCCATAAGACATAATACTGTGGAAATAAGCAAAGTATACTAACCTAGCTGTAGCTATATCAGTCAACTGCCTTATTTTTCTTACTGCATATGCAGCTGAACTTAATCTACCTGAAAGAGTTCTAATGTGGGCGCCCCATTGCAATTTTGAATCTAAAGTAATTCCTAAAAATACAGTTTCCGTTATTGCATCTAGTTTTTTGCCATCAAGTTTTAGATTTAGACCCACTTGAGGTACATTTGGTAATGAGAACCTAATACATTTAGTTTTGTTCGCATTAAGTAAAAGATTATTAGCTGCGAACCATTTCGAAAGAACAGCCAGACTATCGTTGACGTGTAAGACATCTGTATCTTTTCTATCTATTTTAAAAATATGAGAAGTGTCATCAGCAAATAGAATTATATTCAATAAGTTAGCCATCATGTAAGGAAGGTCATTTATATAAACGAGAAATAAAAAAGGGCCGAGAATTGAACCTTGAGGCACGCCCATTTTAACTAGAGACCCCGAGGACGTCGCCCCATTACCATTTATTACTACTCATCTTATACAAATCCAATACATTTCATAACATAGATCTTACCTGCTAAGTACATACATATAGTACTACACCTCAGCGCCTTCGGACCTCCCAGGTTCGGGAGGAGCCAGGAAAGGGCGTTCGCAGCCTTGAGCAGGCGCGTCGACAGCCCGCTGAAGTGTGGGCCGAAGCGCCACCTGCTGTCGAGTACAAGGCCCAAGTACTTCATCTGGGCCTTGACCCCGATCCTGACGCCCTCCACGACAATGTGTCCGTCGGGTGGGATGCGCTGCCGAGGACCGTGAAAATACACGGTCTCCGTCTTGTGCAGCGCCACCTTCAGCCCTAGGCGGCGGATCCTTCCAGCCACTAAGGATCCGCCAGCAAAGGCCAGAATGGCCGCCTCCCTGAAGTTCCTCCCCCGGGCAACGACGAGGGTATCATCTGCGTAACAGATGATGCTCGTGCCCTGGAGGAGGGTCCCCCGCAGGAGCCAGTCGAATCCAATGTTCCACAGCGGTGGTCCTAGGACCGATCCCTGTGGAACACCGGACTCTGCACCATACTGCCTCACTCTGGCCGTCTTGTCCGCGAGGAGGACCACTCGGTCCTCCAAGTAGCTGGCCAAGAGTGTGCGCAGGTATTGAGGCACTCCGTGATACCGGAGCGCCACCAAGATTGTTGAGTGGGGGACAGAGTTGAAGGCGTTGGCAATGTCGAATGACAGCACTCCGTCCCAACCTAACATAACCTAAACTGTTTTTTTTTTTTTTTTCGGGGTGGAAATCCTCATGGATGTCCTCCACCCTGGGGTGGGCGAAGGGGTCTGTCAGACTCTTACTGACTAAAACCACCCCGGTGTTCCCTCGCACACTTACGTCGGGGGGCTGCGGGTGCAATTGCGACTTCCGCTGCCCCGGACTGGTGACGGCCCGCACTCTGCGGGCCCCGTCCCGTAGGGGGAGTGAGGTGTGCAAACTCCCCCCGTTACGTCTTAGAGTGGCGCGCGTGGAACACTACGCGCCGCCATCTCGGGTCCTGTGTGATGGGGGCGATGGATGTCCCCGAATCCGTCGCCCCTGGACCCATTTAGGGGGGCTGGAAGAGGGCGTTATCCGCCCTCCGCCGACGCCCGGTGCGCCTGCTGCGGGCCGGGTGAGTGGACGAGATCTCCCTCTCCCTTTCTGCAGCCTCCTTCTGCGAGATGACTGTCTCGCAGAAGGAAACCACCGTGTCCCACGACTCGGCACTCCCGACCATCGAACGAACGACAGCCGGCAGTGACAAGTCGGTTCCAACTTCTGAAACGAGGGCACGGCGCGGCTCCTCCCATGCGGCACACTCTGCCAATGTATGCCGCGCCGTGTCCTCCCGACAATGGACGCAGTGGTGACACCGAGCGTCAGGCTCCCTGTTTATGCGACACAGGTACTTCCCGAAGCAGCCATGCCCCGAGAGCATCTGCGTCACCCGAAACGACAGGGAGCCGTGCCTCCTCCCGAGCCAGTCCTCGAGCACCGGCCGGACCGCCTCGATGGTGTCGAGGCCGGCGGTGGGGCGTGAAAGCCTTTCCCGCCATTCCGCCACCAGGACCTCGCGAAGCTGAGACCGACGCAGCTCCATGTGTCGCTGCATCGGTAGCTCGCCCCGCGCTGTGGCTTCCTCGCGCCACCGATGAAGTGACGCGAGCACCTTCGCCTCCAGGTCCCAGGGCGGGGATCCGGCCAGTGCACAAGCCGCCTCGTAGGAGATCGTGCGATACCCCCTGATGACTCTGACGGCCATCGCTCTCTGCGGCTTACGCAATACAGCGATGCTACCGGCCGTCAGGTCCGCCGCCCAGATCGGGGCCCCGTAAAGGGCCATCGACCGCACGATTCCCACGTAGAGCCGCCTACAAGCGGCGCTCGGGCCCCCCAGATTGGGAAGCAGCGTTGACAGCGCCCCAGCAGCGCCCAGCAACTTGGGCGCCGACCGTCGGAAGTGGAGCCCGAAGTCCCACCGGCTGTCGAGCACCAATCCTAGGTACTTCATGGTAGACTCGACAGCGATCCGAGTCCCCCCGACCATGATATGTGAGCCGGGTGGCGGCGCCCGCCGGGGGCCATGAAACACCATGGCCTCCGACTTACTAAGGGCCACCTCCAGGCCTAGGCGACGTATGCGGCTCACCACCTGTGACACCGCAGCCGTCGCGCGCAACGCTGCCTCCCTGTGCGATCTCCCCCGGGCAGTGACCAGCGTGTCATCCGCATAACACGTCAGGGCTACCCCCGGGCCGAGCTCGCCCCTCAGCACCCAGTCGTACCCGATGTTCCACAGGAGCCGGCCTACAACCGAGCCCTGCGGAACACCGCACGACATGCGGCGCTGGTTTCCGCCATCACGTCCCATGTAGGTGACACACCTCTCCGACAGATAAGCCCCAATGATGTGGCGGAGGTAGGGAGGCACCCCATGATAGCGCAGTGCCTCCCGAATACAACTCCAGGGCAGGGTGTTGAAGGCGTTGGAGATGTCCAAGGACACTGCCAACATCATCCCGCCCCGGGACACCGCTTCCTCCACCAGGACTCTAACCCGTGACACAGCGTGGATCGTGGAGCGCCCATGCCGAAACCCGAACTGGCTGACGTCCAGGTCCCGCCCCTCTCTGCACAAGTGGCCGACGAGGCGGGCTGCGATTATACGCTCGAACAACTTGCCCACCTCGTCAAGCAGCACTTTGGGCCGGTACGCGGATGGTGAGTCCGCAGGGGCCCCGCCTTCCTGAGCAGGACCAGACTACCAGACTTCCACAGAGTGGGAAACTGGCCCCGCTCAACATAACCTTTTTTTTTTTTTTTTTGACGCTAGGAAAAATGCATTACCCATCGGGGGATGGGAGGGGTATGTGGGACTCCCCGGGAAATCCGGTATACCCACTAAACGACCCAGCGGCGCTCCTGGTTTACTAATGTTTGCCATAATTTAAAATGCCATAATTTTATATGCCATACTTTTATTTGCCATAATTTCATTAGAAATAACGCTTCAGTTGCCATAATCGTGAAATGACATAAAATCATTTTCACTAATTTCATTGGTCATAATCGATCAAGTGTCATAATAATTTTAATCCATAAATTCATTAGCTATATTTTTTATTTTCAATAATGTCGTTTTCCATAACATTTATTAATATTCATTGGGTAAGTAATATATGGTATTACAAAATGACTAATATTTACAAGATATAACAACTGAATCTATAATTTTATTTGATATAATCATCAGTTAATATAATAAACGATTGATATAATTTTAAAATAACTAATTTTTATAATCATAACATACATTTAATATAATATCGTTTGATATACCACTCAAAAGACATAAAACATATTTAGTCTAATATGTAATTTCTATCACAGTAAATAACCTGAGTAGATACTGTAGTTAAACTTAACTGATTACCACCTGCCAAGATGGTCACTCGCTACGCTCGCTCGCCTTCGCGCGTTAATAGTCACTGTTCTAACCTAACCCCAATTGTTCACCAAGAACAGAGGGGATCTGGCACTCGGCGGCCGCTGCCGCGGCACGCTCCCTACGGTCGCTCGCCTTCGCGCGTTAATGGTCACTGTTCTAACCTAACCTAACCCAAATGGTTCACCAACAAGAGAGGGGGGATCTGGCACTCGGCGGCCGCTACCGCGGCACGCTCCCTTCGGTCGCTCGCCTTCGCGCGTTAATGGTCACTGTTCTAACCTAACCTAACCCAAATGGTTCACCAACAAGAGAGGGGGGATTTGGCACTCGGCGGCCGCTACCGCGGCACGCTCCCTTCGGTCGCTCGCCTTCGCGCGTTAATGGTCACTGTTCTAACCTAACCTAACCCAAATGGTTCACCAACAAGAGAGGGGGGATCTGGCACTCGGCGGCCGCTGCCGCGGCACGCTCCCTTCGGTCGCTCGCCTTCGCGCGTTAATGGTCACTGTTCTAACCTAACCTAACCCAAATGGTTCACCACCGCTCGGTGGCCGCTCACGCAAGTATTGTGTGTGTATGCAGACCAGCCGCTGTGTGTAGCCAGACCGACACTGGTTATTGTTATACCGTGAAGTTCTCTTAGAAATTGTATTGTTCGTGTCGTGTCGCGCTGGTCTGCAAAAGTCTTTAGCCTTCTAACCTAACCTATCCGAGTTGGATGGCTTTGAAATGGTATCAATATATAATTTAAACGATAGACCTAATGATTTTCGATGAAATAACCGTTATGTCCAATAACGTTATACCACTAACCTAACCTAACCTAACCCAAATGGTTCACCAACAAGAGAGGGGGGATCTGGCACTCGGCGGCCGCTACCGCGGCACGCTCCCTTCGGTCGCTCGCCTTCGCGCGTTAATGGTCACTGTTCTAACCTAACCTAACCCAAATGGTTCACCAACAAGAGAGGGGGGATTTGGCACTCGGCGGCCGCTACCGCGGCACGCTCGCTACGCTCGCTCGCCTTCGCGCGTTAATGGTCACTGTTCTAACCTAACCTAACCCAAATGGTTCACCAACAAGAGAGGGGGGATCTGGCACTCGGCGGCCGCTGCCGCGGCACGCTCCCTTCGGTCGCTCGCCTTCGCGCGTTAATGGTCACTGTTCTAACCTAACCTAACCCAAATGGTTCACCACCGCTCGGTGGCCGCTCACGCAAGTATTGTGTGTGTATGCAGACCAGCCGCTGTGTGTAGCCAGACCGACACTGGTTATTGTTATACCGTGAAGTTCTCTTAGAAATTGTATTGTTCGTGTCGTGTCGCGCTGGTCTGCAAAAGTCTTTAGCCTTCTAACCTAACCTATCCGAGTTGGATGGCTTTGAAATGGTATCAATATATAATTTAAACGATAGACCTAATGATTTTCGATTAAATAACCGTTATATCCAATAACGTTATACGAAATAAGTTTTAGAGTATATAAATGTTATATGTAAAGAAATTATATCAACAGTTGGTATATCTCACGTTTATTATATCTTGTGAACGTTATTGAAATGAAAATATACCAAATAACTTTATATGATATGAGACGCACCCATATTCATTTGCCCATACTAGCACAACAATGCTAGTTCAGTATGTACCATGCTTGCTTTACAAAAGAGGAAATCTAGCACTCGGCGGCCGCTGCCGCGGCACGCTCGCTACGCTCGCTCGCTTTCGCGCGTTGTTTGGTCACAGTTCTAACCTAACCTAACCTACCCGTTTCGAATTTGACAAACTGTTTATTGTCTGAACAAGAAAACCTAAAAATTACCCTAATCTGCCATGCATGCTTGCTTTGCAAAAGAGAAAATCTAGCACTCGGCGGCCGCTGCCGCGGCACGCTCGCTCGCCTTCGCGCGTTGTGTGGTCACAGTTCTAACCTAACCTAACCTACCCGTTTCGAATTTACAAACTGTTTATTGTCTGAACAATAAAACCTAAAAATTACCCTAATCTGCCATGCATGCTTGCTTTGCAAAAGAGGAAATCTAGCACTCGGCGGCCGCTGCCGCGGCACGCTCGCTACGCTCGCTCGCTTTCGCGCGTTGTTTGGTCACAGTTCTAACCTAACCTAACCTACCCGTTTCGAATTTGACAAACTGTTTATTGTCTGAACAAGAAAACCTAAAAATTACCCTAATCTGCCATGCAGGCGGCCGCTGCCGCGGCACGCTCGCTACGCTCGCTCGCCTTCGCGCGTTGTGTTGTCACAGTTCTAACCTAACCTAACCTACCCGTTTCGAATTTGACAAACTGTTTATTGTCTGAACAAGAAAACCTAACCTATCTTATCCTATTTTGCAAATGTACGTATGTATGTATTTAAATGAACATTCGGAATAATACATATCATATAATACAATACTGAGGACATCTGTCTGTAACGTTTCTAAATAATGTTAAATGTTGCTTATGTCAAGTGTCGATTATGTAATGTGTTACTTATAGAATCTAATGATTATGAGTTTATGACACATGTTATTATGGAAACTAATATTATGGCAAATAAAAGTTATGTCAAATAAGTTGATATGGCAAGTGTTATTAGTATAAATGATAATAGTGCAAGTAAATATTATGAGTGGGGACAATTATGGAAAACAATAATAGGACAAATAATATTATGGAAAACAATATAATACCGGCGCTCCTACCTCGTCTGCAAAGAGGAGGACTGGGAATCCGGCAGAGCCATAACATCCAGTCCCCCGCTGACGACCGCCCGCCTTGCAGGCGGGCCCGACACGCCCCCCCCATCGGGGAGGGGCCCAGGAATGACCGCGAGCGCTCTGTCATTCCCGCCCGACATGGATGGTGAACTGTGCAATGCAGGAGAAGGCGCCCCCGTACCCGTCTCCCGCTGTTCACCACCAGGGGGCATAAGACGACGATCGTACAATCGCCTTCTCATGCCCCGTCTTCGCCTGCGGAGCGGCGCTGCGAGAGGGTCGTCCTCCCGCGCGCGCTCCGCGTCCTCCTTCTGCGACATTACGTCCTCGCAGAAGGAGGCGACCGCTGTCCAGGCCCCCTCGCTTTCCAGCATCGAGTTGACGACGCCGGGAAGCGAGAGGTCCTGCCCGACCGCTGCGCTCAGACCGCGGTGCAGCTCGGACCAGGGTGTGCTGAGCCGTGTCCTCCGCCGCGCCACAGTCGTGGCACGACGGGGTCCCCTCCCTTTGGATCCGGTGCAGGTACGATCCGAAACACCCATGGCCGGACAACACCTGCACCAGACGGAAAGAGAGGAAACCGTGGGACCGCTCGAGCCAATCCTTCAGGACTGGCCCGAGCGCGTCCAGAGTTCGGCGGCCGAAAACGGCATTGGCAAGGTCCTCCGTCCAGTGATGGACGATTGCGTCCCTCGCCTCTTGCCGCACGGCCTCCCGCTCTTCTGCGGCGGGGGGCTCCCCGAGCGCCTTACACCGCGCCGTCCATTCCTACACTCTGGTCAGCACCCACGCCTCGAGCTCCCAAGGAGGGGTGCCGGCTAGAGCGCACGCCGCCGAGAAGCCCACCGACCGGTAGGCCCTCGCCACCCGCAGTGCAATGGCTCTTTGGGGCCTACGGATGGTAGTGGCGTTCTCCCTCCTGTGGAGGGAGTCCGCCCAAATCGGGGCCCCGTAAAGGGCCATGCTCCTGAGGATGCCGGCATACAAAAGCCGGCATCGCGCCTTCGGACCTCCCAGGTTCGGGAGGAGCCAGGAAAGGGCATTCGCAGCCTTCAGCAGGCGCGTCGACAGCCCGCTGAAGTGTGGGCCGAAGCGCCACCTGCTGTCGAGTACAAGGCCCAAGTACTTCATCTGGGCCTTGACCCCGATCCTGACGCCCTCCACGACAATGTGACCGTCGGGTGGGATGCGCTGCCGAGGACCGTGAAAATACACGGCCTCCGTCTTGTGCAGCGCCACCTTCAGCCCTAGGCGGCGGATCCTTTCAGCCACTAAGGATCCGCCAGCAGAGGCCAGAATGGCCGCCTCCCTGAAGTTCCTCCCCCGGGCAACGAGGAGGGTATCATCTGCGTAACAGATGATGCTCGTGCCCTGGAGGAGGGTCCCCCGCAGGAGCCAGTCGAATCCAATGTTCCACAGCGGTGGTCCTAGGACCGATCCCTGTGGAACACCGGACTCTGCACCATACTGCCTCACACTGGCCGTCTTGTCCGCGAGGAGGACCACCCGGTCCTCCAAGTAGTTGGCCAAGAGTGTGCGCAGGTATTGAGGCACTCCGTGATACCGGAGCGCCTCCAAGATTGTCGAGTGGGGGACAGAGTTGAAGGCGTTGGCAATGTCGAATGATACCGCCAGCACTCCATCCCCCGCCTCCACGGCCTCCTTCACCTGGCCCTTGAGCAGGGCCAGCGCGTCCACTGTCGAACGACCCCGTCGGAAACCGAATTGGGCGTCCGACAGGTCCGGCCCCACCGTTCGCAGCAGACTATTTAGCAGTTCGGCGATAATCCCCTCGAACATCTTACCGACCTCATCGAGCAGAACGATGGGCCGGTAAGCCGAGGGGGAGTCCGCCGGGCGTCCCTCTTTTCGGAGGAGGCACAGCCGCCCCTCCTTCCAAGGTTTCGGGAACCTCCCAGTCGTGAAACACGCGCTAAAGAGGTCCCGAAGCCTCTCCTCCATCTGAGAGGCGGCTATGGCCATCACCCTTGCGGGAACACCGTCCGGCCCTGGGGCCGTGTTCTTCGCGCGGAGGCGCAGAGTGCCCGCGTAGAGTTCCGACGCTGTCACCGGGAGAACCTCCTCCTCCGACGGAACCGCCTCCCGCGGGGGGGGGGTCCATCACTGGCGGACGGAAACAGGGACCGGACCACCCCATCCAGCAATGCCGGCTCGAGGGTCTCCGTCAGCGGAGGACCACAGGGGCGCAGTTTACTCCGCGCCGCCTTGTACGGTCTTCCGAACGGGTCTCTGTCGAGACCCTCCAGCATCTCGGCTCTCGCCGAGTCCTCGGCCTCGCACATTGCCAACTTGAGGACCCTCTTTGCATCGACGTACGACGCATAGAGGGCCCCCTCGCTGGCTAGGTCTCGGGGTCTGCGCCTCCGACTCCGCGTGTAGGCCTTCCTGGCCGCTACGCAGGCGGTCCGGAGCCCCGCCAATTCCTCCGACCACCAATAGACGGCGCGTCGGGGAGGTACGCCGCGAGACAGGGGCATGCTGGAGTTGCACACCTCTGTCAGGGACCCCCTCAGCTGGAGCGCTGCGGCGTCCACGTCCAGGACCTCGACAGGAGGCGTGAGCCAGTCCTGGACGAACGCCGCCTCCTCGGCGGTCCAGGCGGGTGAGAGCCCACCGGGGGAACGCAGATTGGCCCGAGCGCACCATCCCCTGGGAGCATCCACGTAGAGCCGCTTGTAGGCGGCTCTACGTGGGGATCGTGCGGTCGATGGCCCTTTACGGGGCCCCTATCTGGGCGGCTGACCTGACGGCCGGTAGCATCGCTGTATTGCGTAAGCCGCAGAGAGCGATGGCCGTCAGAGTCATCAGGGGGTATCGCACGATCTCCTACGAGGCGGCTTGTGCACTGGCCGGATCCCCGCCCTGGGACCTGGAGGCGAAGGTGCTCGCGTCACTTCATCGGTGGCGCGAGGAAGCCACAGCGCGGGGCGAGCGACCGATGCAGCGACACATGGAGCTGCGTCGGTCTCAGCTTCGCGAGGTCCTGGTGGCGGAATGGCGGGAAAGGCTTTCACGCCCCACCGCCGGCCTCGTCACCATCGAGGCGGTCCGGCCGGTGCTCGACGACTGGCTCGGGAGGAGGCACGGCTCCCTGTCGTTTCGGGTGACGCAGGTGCTCTCGGGGCATGGCTGCTTCGGGAAGTACCTGTGTCGCATAAACAGGGAGCCGGACGCTCGGTGTCACCACTGCGTCCATTGTCGGGAGGACACGGCGCGGCATACATTGGCAGAGTGTGCCGCGTGGGAGGAGCCGCGCCGTGCCCTCGTTTCAGAAGTTGGAGCCGACTTGTCACTGCCGGCCGTCGTTCGTTCGATGGTCGGGAGTGCCGAGTCGTGGGACGCGGTGGTTTCCTTCTGCGAGACAGTCATCTCGCAGAAGGAGGCTGCGGAAAGGGAGAGGGAGATCTCGTCCACTCACCCGGCCCGCAGCAGGCACACCGGGCGTCGGCGGAGGGCGGATAACGCCCTCTTCCAGCCCCCCTAAATGGGTCCAGGGGCGACGGATTCGGGGACATCCGTCGCCCCCCATCACACAGGACCCGAGATGGCGGCGCGTAGTGTTCCACGCGCGCCACTCTAAGACGTAACGGGGGGAGTTTGCACACCTCACTCCCCCTACGGGACGGGGCCCGCAGAGTGCGGGCCGTCACCAGTCCGGGGCAGCGGAAGTCGCAATTTGCTCCCGCAGCCCCCCGACGCAAGTGTGCGAGGGAACACCGGGGTGGTTTTAGTCAGTAAGAGTCTGACAGACCCCTTCGCCCACCCCAGGGCGGAGGACATCCATGAGGATTTCCACCCCGAGAAAAAAAAAAAAAAAAAAAAAAGGTTAGGATAGGTTATGTTAGGTTAGGTTTTTTTTTTTTTTTTTTTTGGCAGGAGTGGGAAATCCTCATGGACGCCCAGGCTGCCTCACAGATGAGCCAGTCTGGGCAGTGCCGGACTCTTACCGGCTAAAACCACACTCCTTCCTTACAATTAATCCACAGACATGGAGGTCCGTGCTTTTGGTTACTTGATACATTTTTATTAACATGTTTTCTTACATTCTACAGTAATTGTGCTCCTACATCGGACACATATTCTTAGCTAATAAACTAACTTAAATCTACGTGAGTCCATCCATTTTTTTTTTTTTTTTTTTTTTTTTTCTGTTTACATGCATATTTATCATTCTTATATAGGTTATTGTGTTGTTTGAAGTATACAGAACTCCATGGCAGTGCGAGCCGACCAGCCCCGACCGATGGCGCCCGTTCACGGACTTGACGAACACGTCCGCACCGTTAAGCTCAACCATATCTTAGGGAACTTAACGGCCGGCCGTGCAGCGCCACCATCGGCAGGGCATTTGCGTGAGTATGACAGACTCGCTCTGCCATGCAGTTTTACATGATTTTGTTCTCGCTTATTCTACAGGGGTTACAGACGGTGATTGGGTGATGGTTCGGGTTTGGTTGACATGATTTGGGTTGGAGTTTGAATGGGACTTGTTAGGTGGTATTTAGGTGTGAAGATTGGGTCTGCTGACCAGGGACTTCGCTAGCCTGAGCAACTTTTCTACGACTATTTCGTCTCGATGCTGCATGGCCGTCTTCAGGTTGTAATCGACGACCATTTTAGTTGGCGCATCCATCGCCCTCTTTGCAAAGCGGCCCGTGGCGTCGTCGGCGTCGTCGGAGTAATAGACGCAGCTGGCCGTATGTCTCGACACCGCCACTACCGCGTGGGAGATGCTGTCGTGGATTTGGAGCCTCCTGGACTTGGTGTTGATGATAATTACGCTGTCGTAGGTCAACCCCTGAGCCTCGTGTATGGTCAACGTGCGCGACCCTTCGCCGGACCCATATCCCTGGCTAATAAGAGAGGCTTTCTCCTCTTGCGTATGAACCAGGAATAGGGTGTTTTGGGCAGTGGTCGGTATTTGCGCTCCAGTGTAACGCTCCACCCTCAAGGAGTGGACCCGCGACAGCGATGACTTGGAGGAGTATATACCGGAGTATATCTCGCTCAGTGCAAACGCCACATCCATCGGGTTGCGGTGTGTGCAAAGCAGCTCCTGGGTGATGCCAGCCACCATGTTTGGACGGGTATACCTTAACTCGAATAGGTTCTCTCTGTCCAAAAATGGAAGCTGGTTTACGTCTCCGATGAGAACAATCTCGCTTGCTCCAGACAACTTAACTGCCATAACTATGGCCCCAAAGTGGTTCATAAGAGCCTCGTCTACCGTGAGACGGTAGCATTTCTCTTGCTTTCTCTTGAACCCGTTGACTAAAATTGAGGCCATAGTGCGCACCTTTGTCTTTACTCGGTCTCCTAAGCGGTGCGCGAGCTTCTCCCTGAGATCTTTGGCAGCTTCGGTCGTCGTGGTGGCAACAACGTCCTTCTCCTCATCGAAATGCTTCACCACCCAGGTTGTCTTGCCGCAACCCGGGACCCCGTTTACCCACCTGATATTGGGTACCGCCCAGTTTTCCTGCGATGCTGGGGTATCGGAAGTCCCCAAAATGGACTGTGCCATTTCGAGGATCTTATCGTCCAGCATGATTTTGGTACACTTGGCGGTAACCACTATCGGGTCGTCATTTGGTGTTTTAAATTTGATTTTGCCTGAGCGCTCCGTTTCCTCCTCGTCCAGGGCCACAAAACCGCTCTTCGCGCTGTAGGCTGCCATGTACGACCCCGTCATTTCCCCTTTGATGACTTGAGATGTGACGTTGTCGTACACTGCTGCCTCTGATTCCTCGAGTCCCTTAGCAGTCCTTCTGTGTCTCTTTGGAAGGTCTGCAGGATCTTCTTGCATGTCATGAGATTGACCTCTCTGGTCGCTCTCACGATTGCGACGTACTCGAGGAAAGCGCTCTTCACGTGGTCCGTGGTGCCCAAATTAATTGCGAGGGTCGGCGGGCTGACTTGCCCTTTGTCAGCTCTTGTTGGCGTGGGCTTCTGCATTTTCGGTTCTTTGGGTTTCTTTTTGAAGAACCTTTCCACTGCTGTTTCCTGCTTGTGGGATGGTGATTCGCGGCTGGTGCTTGGGAGCAGTGCGCTGAGGAAAGTGCCGAAGGCTTTCAGGCGACTCCTCGACCGGGCCCGGTCCTCCGGGCTAGTGGTCTTGCTCTGCTCCTTTGCAGCTTTTTCGGCGGCTGCCTTCTGCTGGGCCCTCTCTGAACCGCTTTGGGTGGCCGGGCTTATTGCGGGGCTCGTCGCGCTGGCTGTTGGTTGTCTCAGCACGACCTTTTGGTTCCGCGCTTTCCTGACTGTGTCGACGCGGGCTCCACTCGTTTTGAGATCCAGGGCGGTCCTGATCCTCTCGATCACGTTGTCCCCAGTGTGCTGGGGGTTCGTCGACGAGACGATCAGAGTGTGGTTGGGTTGTGTGGGCGGTTTGGGGGGCTTGGGTTTACTGGCGACCTGTGCAAAGGTTATGGGACCCTGCTGTTGTTGAAGCGGTCTATCCGCTTTGCCCAGGTCCGCTACCCCCTTTTCTATGTTTTGGAGGGTCTTTTTCACCTCCCCGACTGCAAGTTCCGCTTCCAGATTCAGCGCCGGGGGCGCCTGGATTTGCGGCTCTTTGTCGCGCAGTACGCGGAGGTCTGCTGAGACGATCTCCAGCCTTTCCGAAATCGGTTGCAAATGTTGCCTAATATTAATCTGTGGCTGTGGTGGTGGGGGCGAGGCTACAGGCCTGTTGGCGATGGCCTGTAATTGAAGCTGCAAGCTCCTTATCTCCTCTTTGAATTGGGTGGTCGTGAGAAGAATGATCCTCGGGTGTCTCCCGGCTACTCAGGTCCGTATCCATGTTCCTTGGCCGGTCGAGTTTATCTTTGAGCCTCTCCATTGCCTTTCGGAGCACGTCCAGCTGGTTGGAGATGCTGGAAACGTTAGTGTCGAGACGTGCCAGGCCGGCCCCCATCGAATCCCACTTGGGATCCCCCGGGGCTCTCGCGCTCTCCTGCCTCGTCTTCTCGTGCTCTTTCACGTTCCGGATGCCCGCCGATGTGACCTCGCCTTTTAACTCCTTGATGCCATTTAAAGCTTCAAGGGTTTCATGGCCGAGCCATTCCCGGATCCCTTTCGCCTCTTTTTTTGTGTCGGAGACGTCAGTCCGCATGAGTGAGAGCTCCACCTTCATGGACATAAGTTCCCGAGTGTGAGCTCTCTCGACCCGCACAAGCTCTTGTGCGTGTCGAGAGCGCTCCTTCTCGAGGTTATATTTGTGGCGTGCTCTTGAGTCTGCCAATGACAGAGCTGTCTCATATAGGCCCTGAAGGCACTCATGGGCTGTGATCTTGCACTCCCTCTTCATATTCCCCGCTGCTTCCAGGGCATCCTTCCCTTTTTGGAGAAGATCGTTTGCCTCTCGGGTGGCTAGGTCCATTTCCACCCCTGTGCCCCTTCTCGGAGTACTGTAGAGGAGGCTCGGCCGTCCGCTCTGGGGACGGTCGGCCTGGCTCGCTGTGGAGGCCACCGAACTTTCCTCGTCCGAGATGATCTGGCGGGGGGGGGAGATACCACATTGCTCCCAGTTTATAATGATCTCTGAGATCCTGGCACGATCCTCCGGAGTGTGTGTTTCGGTCGCCGGTTGCAGTGGCGGTGTCCTGCTCGTCACGTCCGACTCCGACGCTGCCTTTGGCACCTGTGGCTTCTGCGATGGATGCGCCAACTTTTCTGAGACCGTTGACTTTGCCGTATTTTTCAGAACTTTTTCCCTAAGCGATTTAGGGGCTTTTGCGGCGTCCATGTTTGTTTTACGGGAGGTGGTGGACTGTTTGGAAGACATGTTTCTGGGGGATTATGGGGTTTTACTTATTTACTTTGAAGAGGCTGGAGTTAAAGTTAAAGGAGGGGAGGTTATTACAAGTTATTACAATTAGTTGTAAATATAAATATAGATTATAGATTAAGTAATGGTAGTGTGATGAAGTGTGTGTCTTGTGTAGTGATTAGAAAGTTTTTTGTTATATATATTTTTTTTTTTTTTTTTTTTTTGATGGACTCACGGATGCTGAGCTGGTGGTCTGCGTCTGCTGTCCGGTGAGGAGCCCGATTACTGCTAGAGCTCGATGTTCTGAGCCCTGTGTGCGCGTTGGTGGTGGTCCTCAGTGGAATTTTGCAGGATAGCTGGATGGCTGTGTGTGTGGGGTGCCGAAATTCGGATTTCTGTTGGGGCCAAATTTAAGAGCGGTTTTTGCCCTTTCAAATGAGCCCAATCTCGGCTTTGTAGCTCCAACGGGTGCGAAGTTAGTCCGAGGGGGGGTGAGGTAGCCCTGAGGGGGTGAGGGGCGGGGGGGGCTGTTTCGTGGGGAAACTTTTGCGGGGGGGTGAGGGAAGGGGGTTGGGGGGAGGGGGTTTCTTGGGGTGACGATTGGGGGGGTGAAGTTTGGGAGGATACACTTACTCAAGTCTATGGAAGGGGGTATAGTGTAAGGTGGTGGGAGAAAATGGATTGTGGGGGGGGTAAGGTGGTGGGAGGGGGTAAAGTGGGGGGGTGGGGGAGGGAGGAACCCTTGGTGGCTCTTGCAAGGTCCTGAGGTCCCGAGTCGGATGAGCCCAAACTCGGGGGGGGGTGAGACTAAGGGTTGAGGAGTTCCCTCGGGGCTAACCTGGTGATAAGGTGTGGAGTCGTCACGCTGGTACGTGGTCTGCAGGCAGATTCCTCGGCCGGCTTCGGAGTCTCCAGTAAGGGCTGGGATGCTGTCCGTACGTCACGCCTCGTGTGGTAAAAACACGTGGAGCAAAAGTGAGGTTATTTTTCTACTATAAAACCACGTGTTTTGGCGATTTTTGCACCTTAATAAATCCCAAACCCCTGCTCCAAATTTCCTGATTCTGGTGTCTCTGGATGGGTCTTTGCCGCGACTCTCACGATTCGTGTGGGTAGAATGATTCCACAAACCTTGACAAAGTTATTCACCGCTGAAGTCCCGGGGCTCCTGCTCCACAATCCGAGGAGATAGACACTTGCCCACACGTTTCCTGGTGATTTGTCACTGCACAATTCCACTGATAACTTTTTTACGCTTGTAGCTCAACGCATCTAATTTTAGCGAATTTTTTGCGCGGAGCTGATGTTGTTCGTGCGATGTTATATCGGTTACTATATAACATCGCACGAACAATCTAGGTTATGTTAGGTTTCGAGGCGATCCGAACAGTATTCGACGAACGACGGACAACGCCCTCTTCCAGCCCCCATACCCTGGCAGCACCACATCAAGTGAATGTGCCAGCACAACATTATTCAGTTCTGACAATGTTAGGTTAGGTTAGGTAACGGGGGAAGTTTCAACAGCTGGTCCCACTACTGCCACAGTTCATGCCACTGTAGTTTTGAAGACATTGCTTCTCCCTTTACTCATGCCAAAGCTCATCAAAATCTGTCCCGGGGTTCTTCAGTTCCGACAATGTTAGGTTAGGTTAGGTTAGATAAAATACACGCAGCTCCGCTACTACACCCTGCTCGGCCACGGTTAACACCACTGTAGTTTTGAAGACATTGCTTCTCCCTTTACTCAAACCAGAGCTCATCAAAATCTGTCCCGGGGTTCTTCAGTTCCAACAATGTTAGGTTAGGTTAGGTTCGATAAAATACACGCAGCTCCGCTACTACACCCAGCTCGGCCACGGTTAACACCACTGTAGTTTTGAAGACATTGCTTCTCCCTTTACTCATGCCAAAGCTCATCAAAATCTGTCCCGGGGTTCTTCAGGTCCGACAATGTTAGGTTAGGTTAGGTTAGATTCGCTGTATTGCGTAAGCCGCAGAGAGCGATGGCCGTCAGAGTCATCAGGGGGTATCGCACGATCTCCTACGAGGCGGCTTGTGCACTGGCCGGATCCCCGCCCTGGGATCTAGAGGCGAAGGTGCTCGCGTCACTTCATCGGTGGCGCGAGGAAGCCACAGCGCGGGGCGAGCGACCGATGCAGCGACACATGGAGCTGCTTCGGTCTCAGCTTCGCGAGGTCCTGGTGGCGGAATGGCGGGAAAGGCTTTCACGCCCCACCGCCGGCCTCGTCACCATCGAGGCGGTCCGGCCGGTGCTCGACGACTGGCTCGGGAGGAGGCATGGCTCCCTGTCGTTTCGGGTGACGCAGGTGCTCTCGGGGCATGGCTGCTTCGGGAAGTACCTGTGTCGCATAAACAGGGAGCCGGACGCTCGGTGTCACCACTGCGTCCATTGTCGGGAGGACACGGCGCGGCATACATTGGCAGAGTGTGCCGCGTGGGAGGAGCCGCGCCGTGCCCTCGTTTCAGAAGTTGGAGCCGACTTGTCACTGCCGGCCGTCGTTCGTTCGATGGTCGGGAGTGCCGAGTCGTGGGACGCGGTGGTTTCCTTCTGCGAGACAGTCATCTCGCAGAAGGAGGCTGCGGAAAGGGAGAGGGAGATCTCGTCCACTCACCCGGCCCGCAGCAGGCGCACCGGGCGTCGGCGGAGGGCGGATAACGCCCTCTTCCAGCCCCCCTAAATGGGTTCAGGGGCGACGGATTCGGGGACATCCGTCGCCCCCCATCACACAGGACCCGAGATGGCGGCGCGTAGTGTTCCACGCGCGCCACTCTAAGACGTAACGGGGGGAGTTTGCACACCTCACTCCCCCTACGGGACGGGGCCCGCAGAGTGCGGGCCGTCACCAGTCCGGGGCAGCGGAAGTCGCAATTTGCTCCCGCAGCCCCCCGACGCAAGTGTGCGAGGGAACACCGGGGTGGTTTTAGTCAGTAAGAGTCTGACAGACCCCTTCGCCCACCCCAGGGCGGAGGACATCCATGAGGATTTCCATCCCGAGAAAAAAAAAAAAAAAAAAAAAGGTTAGGTTAGATAAAATACACGCAGCTCCGCTACTACACCCAGCTCAGCCACGGTTAACACTACTGTAGTTTTGAAGACATTGCTTCTCCCTTTACTCAAACCAGAGCTCATCAAAATCTGTCCCGGGGTTCTTCAGTTCCAACAATGTTAGGTTAGGTTAGGTTCGATAAAATACACGCAGCTCCGCTACTACACCCAGCTCGGCCACGGTTAACACCACTGTAGTTTTGAAGACATTGCTTCTCCCTTTACTCATGCCAAAGCGCATCAAAATCTGTCCCGGGGTTCTTCAGTTCCAACAATGTTAGGTTAGGTTAGGTTAGATAAAATAAACGCAGCTCCACTACTACACCCAGCTCGGCCACGGTTAACACCACTGAAGTTTTGAAGACATTGCTTCTCCCTTTACTCATGCCAAAGCTCATCAAAATCTGTCCCGGGGTTCTTCAGTTCCAACAATGTTATGTTAGGTTAGGTTAGATAAAATACACGCAGCTCCGCTACTACACCCAGCTCGGCCACGGTTAACACCACTGAAGTTTTGAAGACATTGCTTCTCCCTTTACTCATGCCAAAGCGCATCAAAATCTGTCCCGGGGTTCTTCAGTTCCGACAATGTTAGGTTAGGTTAGGTTCGATAAAATAAACGCAGCTCCGCTACTACAGCCAGCTCGGCCACGGTTAACACCACTGTAGTTTTAAAGACATTGCTTCTCCCTTACTCATGCCAGAGCGCTTCAAAATCGGTCCCGGGGTTCTTCAGTTCCAACAATGTTATGTTAAGTTAGGTTAGATAAAATAAACGCAGCTCCGCTACTACAGCCAGCTCGGCCACGGTTAATACCACTGTAGTTTTAAAGACATTGCTTCTTCCTTTACTCATGCCAAAGCGCATCAAAATCTGTCCCGGGGTTCTTCAGTTCCAACAGTGTTAGGTTAGGTTAGGTTAGATTGAGGGTGTATTTCGCCTAACCTAACATTGTCGGAACTGAAGAACCCCGGGACAGATTTTGATGCGCTTTGGCATGAGTAAAGGGAGAAGTAATGTCTTCAAAACTACAGTAGTGTTAACCGTGGCTGAGCTGGGTGTAGTAGCGGAGCTGCGTGTATTTTATCTAACCTAACCTAACATCGTCGGAACTGAAGAACCCCGGGACAGATTTTGATGCACTTTGGCATGAGTAAAGGAAGAAGCAGTGTCTTTAAAACTACAGTTGTTTTAACGATGGTGGAGCTGGTAGTATTTTGCCCACTATCCTAAATATTAATAAATGTGGTTTTAATTACCTATCATTATTTAAGGTAATACAGGGATATATTTCTTTTTGGAATCCTTGTTATGAGCCCTTTAATTTGATACCCATAATGAAGAAAATATTCAGTTTTATTTGCTGTTTAAAGTAATACACATTTAGTGGCTGGCCGAGCTGGGACCACTATCGCCCACCACTTTAAAGCTTAATATTTCGGAAACGGATAACTTAATCCAAAAATGGTGTTCACACACTCGTAATATTTTTAAACGACCCTTCCAACGACACCCCACACCAAGTGCTAGACGAGAAAAAAAAAATCCCTCTTTACGAGGTCGATGTAATAGATACCCAAAAAAAAACAATTGTCTTGATTTTATTTTACCACTTTGTCGGCGTAATAAATATATACACCAATGCGAAATTACAACTTTCTAGTACTTAGAGTCTCTGAGCTAAGCCACAGATAAAGAAATATACTTAAGGGCAGGATATTCGAGCGCAGTAGGCATTTAGCGCTACCTCAATCCCCGCGAGCCAGTCGCGCGGACACGCAGTTCAAATGAACTCGCTGACCCCGCTGTGCAAAAATTTTGCGTCACAGTAAAACATTATAACAGTAAGCTAACTTTGTTTTACGGAATTCATGTTAATGTTTCGGGTGTTTCGTTTTTAGGGAAATATAAGCAACACAATTTATTTTATTACCTACCTACAATTGTTTATTTTTTATGTCACTAACACTGTTTCCTTTTCTTTCATGACTGTTACAGCGCTTCCGCTTACAATGCGGTTTTTTGAATTTTTGTTTGATTAGAAAACTACTGGAGGGATTGTATTGGGAGTTTCGGTATTCTGTAGCTTTAGTTTTCACCTATAACATAGGATTTATGTTTTATAACTAGGTTATACTCCACGCGTACGAAGTCACGGGCTTAAGCTAGTAATTTATTATTACTTAAATAAATTCCAATAAAACTCATTACAATATAATACAGTGTGTATTATATTGTAATGAGTTTTATTGAAATAGTAAATTCTTCATCATTCATCAAAAATCACAAAACGGTGCTTGGACCTGGTTGCTGCAAATCTGGTTGAGGTAGAGAATGTGTACTGGATGTGCACTTATCAGGCTGCTCATTTTCCTTGTCGATAGATAGATAGATCAATGCAAAAAAGCCACTTTAAGCTGAGTTCAGACCAGCGCGACTTGTCGTGCGACGCGACACCGTTTATTGTTATACCACGGTAATACCTATTATCATACTGTAAAGTTTTGTATTGTTCGTGTCGCGTCGCGCGACGAGTCGCGCTGATCTGCAAAAGCCTTCAGCCGCATTTGCAGGGTTATCCTTATTGCTAAGTTTCATAGGTACCTATGTAGTGTATTATAATAAAAAACGAAGTATAAAAAAAAAAAATATTAAAAAAAACAAAAAACCCGATTGCAAAAACATAACTGAAAAGAGAATAACAAGCATTATAATTAGGGCATGCAATTATCCGCTCATTTTACTATTCGAATATTTCGGATACTGCCAGACAACTATTCGAATATATCCGGATAATATGGATATTTTGCAAACCACTGTAAAAGAGGTAAATTAAACTTATATTAGTTTACAATCGACATTTTTATTACAAAAACTTCAATAATCGTATACTAAAGTATCTGTCATTGACGAGAAAAGCTATAATCCACGGGTTATCTACCAATGGTATAATAGATCGTGAGCTGGTCAAATGTTATCTTTGTTAAGATGGCTAGAACAATTGAAAGCACATTAGATGAAGACTGTAAGTCTTATAAAGTAGTGCTTGGTAATAAATGAGACAAAATCACACTACTGACATTGCTAGATGTCAAAGTATCTGATGTATAAGTTGGATCAGCACAAACTAGTAGCCGCGAATGGCATGTACTTTCATCGATTCCCTGAATATGAACTATCTTTTGTGCGTTTTGGGTCATTCAGTTCTTGTTATCGCGATTGTGCAGTCCTATCTTCCGTTGGACATATATGTGAAACTGTGGGTATTCCTAAAGAAGACTTTCCGGATTGGGTTTTTACGGTCCAGGCAGGAAACGAATTAATGCAAATCATGAATGCCGAGAATCATGATGAGGCCTCTGCTCCGCATTCCTACTTCCCATATCAATCTGATTTTGGGTTGGTTACCAAAACAGCTTGTTCCAGTGTAGCAAATCCTAACCTTTTCTTTATGTTGCATTTAGCAGGAACTCTATTTTGTTCTGTGAGATCTCGTCAAGCAAGACACAATACAGAGATGAATCTAGAGAACAACACTACTAATCAAAGCCATCATTCTTGCCAATGCCTTTAAAGTAAATGCCAAGCTTGTCAATGCATTCACTGTTGATGGTCAACCTGCAGAGTCCTTTAAATTTCTTTGCTTATTTTCTCTGTTGAAGTAAATGATATTTCAGTTTCTGCTGCTTGTAATCACTGAGTGCTACGTCATCACCATCGCTGTCGTCAACTGAAGTCGAGCTCTGTGCAAAAGCACTTTTAAATTTTCTCTATGATGAATCTACATAGTAATTGTGTCATTAGATGGATTTTTGAAGATATAGCATGAATTGTCACGATTGCGAATACCTATTTTATTAAAACACAACGTTAAATGTTATATTATCAAAAGGAAAATGGAACAAAAGTAACTATCCGTATTATCCGCCCATTGTATATTTTGTAGTGTATTACTTTTTTTTTTCTTGTAATATATTATCTGATGTACAATAAAGTATATATAAATAAATATCCGGATAGTAAAACAAATGATATTCGGATAATATTTTCGACGGATATCCAGATAATTCGGATATCCGGATAGCATGCCCTAATTATAATCTATAGAATTTTGATATGGCAGGCAATTTCCCACAGGAAGTCAGCCAGTAAATCGGTAAGTCTGCCGGTAAGTCAGTCGGTAAGTCGGTCGGTAAGTCAGGCGATAACAGATATCTACACTAGTCACTATTTTGTGTGAAAGTACAACAACATCAACAACCTTGCATTATTATTATAATTTGTACAATAGATACCTACAGTAGACGCGCGAGTTGAATTGATGCAGAGTAGGTACACTAGGTACATGTCTGATGCTCACAGAACCTACCTATTGCGCCTGAGCGAGAAGCAAATACTGCCGTCGCGTCATCGCTATTCTAAATCCCATTATAAAAATCGAGTTGTAGGGTAGGTACTTATTGTTAGCCTGTGCACTTTTTTGTAAATACGCATTTGTATCTTGGTATCGATAAACTGCAAAGATAAAAAGTTTATTTGCAAAAATGATCTTTGGTGTAGTTGTGCTACTGTTCTTTCTGTAAACTGTAATATTAAAAACGAGTAGGTAGTTTTAATATACGTAGAAAAATTATAATCAAACTTACCTTATTTTTTTTTTAAGCTTCCCCAGTTCTATCCTGGATATATTTTTTTTCCTTCTGTTCTTATTCCCCATAATTTAATCTTAAATACCTCTTATACTACAACTTAAACTAATATCTACAGTTAAATTATTAATACTAGAACCTAAAACTATATAATATACAGACTGATTTTAAATACTAACAAACACGGAAAATAACATTAATTTATCGTATATTTTGCGGGGAACGCAGCGAGCTAGCAACAGCGACACAGGTCCTACCTCAAAGACGCCTGGCCGGCTACTGAATGGAAGCGCGCGGGCCGCCTTATTAAATAATATCTTGTTAAAACAATAAAAAACTGTTTTGAGAAAAATTAACCGTAGAATATTCTTTGTAATTTCATTGCCGATTTTTTGACATGTTTTTCGGAAGAAAAGTTGGGTCTACTTCGAGTACGACTTAAAAAACGATCAAAAAATCGCGAAAACAGAGAGTTTTCGCGATTTTTTTTGATCGAGTGAAGTTGTTAATATCGTGTTTTGAACCGTAGAATAATCAAGAATATTTCTTAAACTACAACATGTATTTTTATCAGATCAAAACTAACAATATTTGATTGTTTAATGTTGAATCAAAAATAGGTCGATTCTGAGAGTCCTGGCCTTAAGGTACACGTAGCTCGGTTCCTCCGGGATGAATTTTGATGGTGTCATAATAAAAATTATTCAGTTTTATTTGCTCTTTTAAGTAATACACATTTAGTGGCTGGCCGAGCTGGGACCACTATCGCCCACCATCCTTTCAGGAGCCTGTTATGAAAGATATAAATAATCAAATAAAATTACGATACCTGCTCAACAATTAATACATACTTGTGTTTTTAATCATTTAAGTTCGACAGTATTTCAGAATACACCACTTTCAAAGAACAGAATCGCCCCCGTTGCGTATGCGATACGCAGTGTCGCACAACATGTCGCTGTGTGCGTGCATGTCGACGACCGGCAGTGTAGGTACGAAATACGAATGCATAGCGCGCCGCTATCAGCTGATTAATAAAATGTTAGTTTTGCATTACGTACAATTTATTTTATTTTTGATAAGCGGGCAGTAAATTATGAAATTAGAATGAATTAAATTATCATCTTAGACCTTAGTAATAAAAACGTATAGGGTCGGTAGCTCGCCTTAGGGGCGGATTTGTAGGTACCAACAAATACGAACGCATGGCGCCCTCGGCGCGCGGTGTTTGGATAGGTACCTACGTAATAAAAGTAAGTAATACAAACAAGAGGCGGTTATCAAGTAGGTATTCTAGGTATTTTTGGCGTAGTTAAAATTTTTAAATCAACTTATTTACTTACACCAATAATCCGCTAAAGTCCCACCGTACTCATCAATCACGTATTTAAAAATGATTGTAGACTATGTACAAATAAATAAATGATTACCTAAGCTAGCCAGAGGTATTGTTGTAAGTGTCCACCTTCACGTTCTAGACACAGTCTAGCTCGACGTCGCTGGTTTTTTTCAGCTTTCGCAACACAAACTTTTTACAGTGTCGAAAGCACTAATCCCTTTTTTTCCTGTAACACTTGTTATTTCGTCTCGATCGACAGGCTGACCTCAGTCTGCTGCCGCCAGCTTGAGCGTGTCGGAAACACTTCCGCGACACGACACGTGCACTGCTCGACGTAGGCTGTCTCCACACATCGCGTATAAACCACGAACGAACCATCTCCACCAACACAACATTGGAGTAGTTTTCCGTCATTTTTCCGTATTTAAAACGAAATAAAGGAGCGCGGGACGGAAAATAGCGAACGTGAAGACGCGCTCACGATGACGACATCAATCACACTAGTTGATTGATGTGTGACTGTGAGCGGAGCGAGCGTGTGGCGGGGTGCGGTGTGGGGGTAGTACTACTAGGGAGAGGGTGCGCGGGCGCGCGCGGGGTAGACTGCGTGTTTATGTGTGCAAAAGAGAGTTTACAGTGCGGTATCGATTCACACAGGGCGCATTTTAACATGCGTATTCACACAGGTCGATGTCCGAAACTACGAAAAATGGAAAAAAAAAAACCTACTTATTTTATTATTGATTCGTGTCGAGAATCATTAGCATAGTTACCTCCTTGAATTTGACGAGGATGCAAAACGGCACCTTGTATAAACAAAAAAGTTCAATAAATAGATAACCGTATCATTACGTAACATTATTTAGTTGACAAAAAAATATTGAACTCTTTTTTTTCTGTATTATGCATTTTTATTATTAATTAGTTATTCAAGTATATAAAATAAATGACTTACCAGCGATTACATGCACAAAACACACACAAAACAACAAATTTCACATCAACACATTTTTTCACTAACGAGTTTGTTTACATTTTTTGATGGGTCCGTAATAGGTAATTACGATGTTATTTAGTGCAAGTATTAACTATACAACGTGCCGCTGTAATGGCGACATTAATTTAACACACATATACGGTTTCACATTTTCGTTTTAGGAAAATATTTTAATTTCATTAAACGTCATTATTTATGGATTTATTTACAATTTTGTAAAATAGCATCTTGGAGCAACCTGTACTTAAAGGATTGTAGCGGAGAGGTCATTTGCCGGGGTCACGGATCATAACATCGTATGAATGAAATTTGCAAAAAGTAGGCGAATTGAAGGAAAGAGAGTACCCTATGTGGGCGAGCGGCGCAGGCGGCGCGGGCGGGCGCGATCTCCCCTCCGCCCGCCCCGCGCTTCTAGTTCCAAGTTCTAGTCAGTGGTAGCCGGGCACGTGTCCTTGACACACTTATCCTTCACAATCATGCGCTAAAAATATCGCCATGTAATGTTTTTGTGAATGTTTCCGCGAAAGCGATAGCCTGCCTATTGTCTGATTTATTTATTTTAGTGTAATTCATTGAATTAAGGTGCTGCGATAAAAAGCTTTGATTTGTTTTCGGTTTTCTACCTAGAAGGTACATCTTCTGCGATAAGAACGCTTTAATTTGTGTTTAGTGCTTGTAAACCGTTGATCGTGATGTCAAATACACATCCACACTACACGGCAGCCGATTATGCGGACATGATCCTAATTTACGGAGAATGTGATCAAAACTGCGGTAAGAACATAATTATCGCGACGCGAGAGATACGGCGATTCGAGACGATGTCATACTAATCCGCGAACTATTGTAGGAAATGTTTTGAGGGAAATGGCATTAGAGAAAAATTATTTTCTAAAGTGCGGGATATCAAACACCGTTAATTAGCCCTTTGTATCCGCCAAAGCGGTGGTTTTATTGAAAACTTAAAAGTTTTAAATACCTACTTAAACACAATAAAAATAAAAGTAGTGATTAGTGATGATAGTGGTAATAATTAATAATAGAGACTGATAAGTGATAAAGTGATAACGCATTCCGCGCTGCAAGCTACTCGCGATGTAGGTAGTTACTTGTGCCGCCCGATTTCTTAGAAATTATGCCGACAAAGGCACGTTGCGCGCGGTTGCCAGCGCCAGCGCGTACGCCAGCTGGTAAGTAGCTTCATGAATGAATCTTTTACACAGAGTGATCCCACTTTCGGTTATTTTTTTATTATTTAGTTTGTTTGAAAATTTTGTTTTTTCAATTTACGATTTTTTTAATTTTATTATAAGTTTTATGATTACTGGCCACTAGCCCTACCCGTGTGTTAAATTAATGTCGCCATTGTAGCGGCACGTTGTATACGATGACGACACTACTTAATTATTGAATTATCACCATTTCCCGTCGATTTACACTTAAAAAACAATAGAAAACAAATAAATACGACGCGTAGTGCAGCGCGCTGAACGCATGCGCAGTCGCCATTTTGCCGTGCCAAAATGTCCAATTTTTACTTTTTTCTAGAATTGTTTCTGCATATTTTGACGTTTTAGTCGATGTATTTGACAAGTATATTACCAAATCCATAGAATAAAATTAACTGTAGACCATATTAGCCCCTATGCATAGTACAAATACAGTTTGAATCAGCGTGAACGTACTGTTGCTAATCGTCGACAGCCCGGCTTGACGGTATTGGAAATTATTGTCCCTAATTTTCGACGGCCCGGACTTAGAGGTTAAAGCTGAAAAATTTGAACATTTAATTAATATTTTGGGTAGCCAACAATGCCCTGTCTACCAATTTAATATTACAAATTGTATCACATTACATTATTCATATTACATTGGTTGGGAAACCTTGCTGTTTCTGACATGCATGGTGTACGAGGTGCAAAAGGCAGTGTATGCAATGCAGTCCATAGTGTTGTAGCAACCATCAATAACATAATGTTTGAAGACTACGTTACATGGCCGCATAATATCCAGGAAGTAGTACAGAAGCTTCATAAGTTGAAAGGAATGCCATTAATTTCTGGTTGTCTAGATGGTACCTTGATAGAAATTGATGCCACACACTAACATGAAGAAGTATTTGTAGATCGACAACGGAAATCATTCCATTAATAATTATTGGTTGTGTGTGGTTCTGGCAGGAAGTTTTACTATTCCCATGATAAATTGCAAAACCTTACCACGAATACTCTAATTATAAATTTTAAAAGGCGGGAATACTCAATGAGAGTGGGTGCTACATGGGCATTTGACATGACCTTTATCTTGTCCATGTTCATTTTAAGACCCATTCGTTCGGAGGCTCTACTGAGGTCATCGAGCATTATACTAAGGTCCTCCATGGTCTCAGCCATGATAATGTCTATGTCGTCGGCAAACCGAAGGTTAGTGATACATATACTCGCCATTGATGTTGATGCCTAGTCCTTTCCAGTCCAGAACCTTGAAGACATCCTCCATAGCAGCGGTGAACAGTTTCGGAGAGATAACGTCTCTTTGCTTCACACCTCGCTGCAGAAGGATAGGTTTCGAGGTCTGGTCGTGGAGTCGGACTGACATAGTGGCGTTTTCGCATAGACACTTTTACACCTCGATGTACCGATAGTCGATCTGGCAACGTTGAAGAGACAGCCCATGTCTCGATTGAGTCGAAGGCTTTCTCGTAATCCACAAACGCTAAGCAGAGAGGCAGGTTATATTCTTCGGTCTTCTGTATAACCTGCCGCAGCGTATGTATGTGGTCCACGGTGCTAAAGCCTTTACGCAATCCGGCTTGTTTGGGAGGCTGGAAGTCGTCAAACCTGCGCGCAGGACGGTTCGTGATGACTCTTGAAAACAGCTTGTAGACATGGGTCAGAAGTGTGATGGGCCTATATTTCTTAAACAGGGCATTGTCGCCCTTTTTAAAGAAGAGTACCACCACATCTCTTTTCCATGCCTGTGGCGTTTTACCGAACCGAATCGAACATCTTCTGGAGGGCCTTAAGAACAGGTTTCCCACCAGCCTTTAGGAGTTCGGTCATAATTCCGTCATCACCCGGCGCATTGTTGTTTTTAAGCTGCTTTAGAGCCATCCTAATCTCGTACAAGCTGACGTCCGATCCTTCCGAACATAGATGATAAACCTAGTCGGGAGGATATATTTGATTACACATCCATCGCAGGAAAGGCAGCCATAATGTGTTCGTAGTTCAAATGTTACTCCAGACTAGAACTGACTTGCAGTTGACTGTACGATACTGAACAGAATTTAAACTCGTCGTATAAACTTGACGCATTTTTCCACAGGCGGTTCTCTTAGTTTAGCAAAAACAATCATAGTCCACGAGCTATACGACCTGCATAGCAGCAACAATGACAACGATGTGGCGGTGGTCCTGATGGCTAAACGGGTTGATTTCACCACCAGTGTAGCCCGGCCAGCCAGCCTTCCTTATCAGGATGCCATCGTCCCTGTCAACTCATTTGTCACCGCTATTGGATGGGGGCGGACTGATGTGAGTATTTATGATTCCTAAATAATAATAAAAAAAACAACCAAGTGCGTGTCGGATCACGCACAATGAAGGATTCCATAGGTACGTAGTTGGAATGAATTTATCCCGAGAAAAACTTAACGTTGTAGTGGAAAAACGTGTTCTTAAAACATGCGAAATGTATAGGAAAACATGTTTTTGCAACTGCGAAACTTATCAAATATAAAATGTCAGCAACATATCGCATCGCTAAACACCTTTTGATAAAGACCTGTGTTCTATTTTCGACTGTAAGAAACCTAAATCTAGCTCATGAAACCACGCGTTTGTGACTTGTTTGAGTCCTTAGAACGATCTTTGCAATTTACCTACCTTTGTCTCTCAGATGTCCTTGTAGCGGTTACACCGCCACATACGAACTACGCAGCAAAGACATGACGTCACACAATTCCTGCATCGACTGGCCGGAGGCTCCTCCCTTTTCAATAGAGGATGAGTGAACTTTACACCTGTTCCTCATACCACTAAATCCTCGTTTAGCTTGCCATTGAAAAAAGCAGTCGTTACGTTACATCTCATTGGTCAAGGCGCTAATCGTATAAAATATTCTACAGCTAGTGAGAATAGTAATCGCAAGGTTGAGGTTCTTACAACCGGAGAATATAATTATTATGTTTCATTGTGGTCTACTCCACGTACTTTACTAAATCCTTTAGCTACTAGCCTGACCTTATATTTCGACACCTTAACGTCACTGTCTCTCTTAATTTTGATGTCCCATTTGCAATGTATTGGATTTTATCACATTGTAAGTCGCCCAGTGACCACGTTTCCTTCTCTCTTTCAGTGATTGTAGTTCACCATCCATAGTTTTTTGCTATAAAATAAAATCAAGTCTTGCCAATGCTTCTTCAACTGTTATTAGATCGCCAACAATTTGCACGATAGCATTATAATATATATAACAGGCTTACGCTCACGATGATTGTAACTTATTTCTAGTTCCGCTGTACTGCTTGTGCTAGCAACCGTTTTGTCAGGTGCCATTGCTGCCTCCGTTTCAATACACTCTACACGCTTCATGAAACTCTTCTTCGTCTTGTATAATTTTGTTAGAAGAACCACTTTCAATCACCGGTTCTATTCGTTTCTCATCCATGTCAATCTCATAAACTTCTGTGTTTTTCTTCATCTCGATACAATCTTCAGAAAAAACATTTTCAAGAATTTAACATTCCTTGACAATGTTATTTCACCTTTTTTTTGAGTTAATAGTTTCATTGTAGCCAATGAAAATCAAATCTTCAGTCTTCTTTGTCGTTTCTGATTAGGTTTTACTGCATTGCACAACCGAAATGACTCAAGTCCACTTTGTTATCTAACCAACGTTTTTCAGGTAGGTACTTATTTCATGACAGCCTTTGTCGGGCTTCTGTGTATGTACTCAAGAAGTCAATGCATGCTTACAATAGCGTAATAAGTAAGCGAACACTAAAAGGAATATTGAAAACTGAACTCTTAGTCGCAATATGTGGCAATAATTAATAACTATATTAATTATAATAGATCTTGTTGTTGTACACCTATTGATGAACTTCATGTTCGCACGTCAATCATTGTGGTATATACCTTGCGAGTTGTGCTGGTGACTACGTCACAAGTAGTGCACGTGAGGTGTAACGATTGTATTTCGTATTTCTGTACCTCTACCATGAGTTGCCATCGAAAATTTACTCGCTAGCGCTAGCGTATTAACCCGTTCAGTGCCGGGAGCCCTCCTGGAGGGTTCACCTAGTCGCATATGGAATACCGGGAGCCCTCGTGGTGGGCTCATTTTAAATGTTGTTTTTTCTTAGCGAATACAGCTGGCATTATAAACCGTGATAATAAAATCTGATATTATAATTTATAATTTAATTACTCGTATCAATAAAAAAATTATTCACTGTTACAAATATTCACACAAATTAACTTCGTTTTACAGTGGTTTATAATACGGTTTTAAACCTAATGCCGTAGACCGTCAGCGATGGTTAACTTTAGCGCAAACGAAATGCCGGTGACCCTCCCGGAGGGTTTACTTCCAATATATAAGGCGGCATGACGTATGAGCTCTATGAAAAGCGGGTGGAGTTGGAAGTGTTGACGTAGATCAAACTGATTTCGATAATGCTCGCACCATGAGTTTTACGGAGTCTCATGCAGGCGCTAAGGTAAGCTCGATAGATCGTGTCACCTACAGTGTGACCATTTCATAAATGGCGAATCTGCCACAGACTGGGCAAAAAAACTGCCAAAATCTGCCACACTTGGCGCCAAAAATGCCAAAAATATGCCTTCATGGAAACGGAAAAAATACACACAAATTCAATAAAATATCATTAATCAACATAAATATTTAACAATTTTCTTATGCATTATTATACCTAATAATAATAAAAAAAGGAAAATTCAAATAAGGTTATGTGAATTTCCTTGAAGTCTTTTAAATCTGCCAAAATCTGCCACTTTTGTAAATCGTCAGGAGGATCTGCCACAGACAAAATTTTGGAGCGAAATCTGCCAAAATGGTAGAAATCTGCCACAAATGGTCACACTGGTTGTCTAGCTAACTTCACTCTTATGTTTTGTTTCTATCTTTCTCAGTAATAAGAAGAGGGAACGGCTCATATGATCAAAACGTCACATAAGGTATCGCTATGGTAACAATGTTATGACAGTCAATAAGCTCACGTTCCCACGTTCGCGGCGTGATAAAATCGCCTAGCGCGATTTTTTCTCGTCTTCAACAGAGTGTTCGAACGAGCGTGAAAAACTCACTTGGATTTATCTCTGCGAGCAGTGCGGAGGTACGATGGGTTCCGCAAAATAATTATCGGTAGCTACCTATTAGGTCAGGAAACCACAAAAAAAAATTAGATGCATCCCTTGAATCATCAGTTCAGCCGAAAGACGTCCACTGCTGGACATAGTCCTCCCCCAAGCACCACCACTTCGACCAATTCTGTGCTTCCCGTATCTAGCGGTTTCCTGCGACCTTCACAAGGTCATCGGTCCAGCCCTTGAATAATGAACTATAATATATTTAAAAGGCCATTTTTTTAAGCCATTCAATTATTAGGAAATAATATCCTGAAAATTATAATTAATAGCATATTTCTTCTACTGTTTTTTATCAAATTAAACCCGTTTAATACCTACTTACTTTTTTATGATAAACTCTATCTAAATACCTACTTATGCCCAGAACTGACTGATTATTCCAATGTTTATATTACGGCCATGAGCATGCGACACGTCCGCACTCTACGAGCCGGCGTGCCGTACTGACCAACGCGCGCAATTTTTTCGCGTCCGTGGGAACAGAAGTACAGAACTTCGTATGTCGCATTCATTCAACGCTCAACGCCGAGCGTTGAAAATCGAACACTGCGCGATTTAAAATCTCGGCGTGGAAAAATCGCGGCCGTGCGAACAGATGTACCGCTTTCCATTTGTTCCATTCCAAGCGCGCCACGCGATTTTATCACGCGCGAGCTTTTCGCGTCCGTGGGAACGAGGGCTAAGTATCATGAAACAATCCGACTAAATAGAAAGGTTGGCGGTTAGTGCACCTTTTTATGGTATTTAGGGGTTTTTGAATTTTTATTCCTTATAGGTAATAATTATTTAGCTCTATTCAATTTGTAATTTTGTTGACAATGTGTGATTCGCGGCGTTATTTATTTAAATTTAAAATGAACTATGTTTACAAGATGAAGTCACGTCGTAAGATGCACTTAGCATGCCTACTATTTGGAGTTATAAAGCACAAGCAGCCGTCCTACCTGTACAATAAATTGAGCTGGATCGCTAGTAAAAGAGAATGCGCAAGTAGACAGTGTTCGCAGCAACTCTCCACTCAATCGCACAAGACAGCTGCCTTCAGAGGAAGTTTTAGATACGCCGCATCCAAATGCTGGAACAATATTCCCCCGCCGATAAGGAATCTTAAATGTCTTTGCACCTTCAGAATTCGTCTGCGGCAGTTTCTGATCGCCTCGCAGAAAAAACTGGGTTTGACTATCTCGAATACGTCCATAATATAACTGGCTGTCGTGTTCTTCCCGAGTCATTCTTCTTTTTTAGTGCAACTCATGGTCACTAATCTGTAAACAAAGGAATTAATAATATATTCAATAAATTGTTGATCTATTGTTGGATAATTGTTGTAAATATAATACATAATATGCTTATTTACCTATAATTATTTATTGCAAACACATTTTAATCTAGTCAAATCGATTATTTTATTCACACCCACGCCACTATTATCATAAGATTAATCATTTATACAATATGCATTTATCTATTTAAATAATCTAGTAATCAAATACACTGTCATCATCGAAAAGTAATGTTCCAAATGCAATTTCCTAAACTTTACTGTAGAACACATTATTTAAATTGTGGGTATACTTACATTTTCACTTCGCACATTCCACTTTTCACAACACTAATAACTCGCATATATATTATCTCATCTACTCGACATCCGTATGTCACTGCAGGGATTCAGCAGAATATCAGCGTCAGGTATATCTGCCTGGCACATGCTGAGCTGGACTCCCATTTGGTGCAACCTTGAGACGCACACCGCACCTTCTATGTTCGTTGATTAATTATTTTAAAGTGTGTCATGTCACAGCCAATAGTGTCACCACAATGTCATGTTTTCTTCCTTTTTTTGTTTGTTATTTTGTTTGTTTTTTTTTGTTTGGCACTTTGCGGCTATTTCCTAATAGCTAATTAGTTATCATTAATCGTGTTTTAGTAATAATAACGTTTTCTACACTCGGATTAAAAATAAATATTCAGAAAAATGCCAAATGCCTTGAAAACACCCCATATTACATAAAACAAGACTACCCTTGGGAAGTACTCAACAAACGAAGGGACTTACAAAGTCAATTGAAAAAAGAAAAAGAATTGGGGAAGAAGGCATTTATTAAGTATGATAAACTTATTATAGTGGATAGTAAAAAATACGACTCGTCTCTTAACCAAACAAATAAAAGAAACTTGTCAGAGTCGCCAGAGCCTAATGCAAATGGCAACCAACACACTGAGCGCAATAAGAAACAACCACTGAAGAAAAATAAAACAGCCGATCTGAAGAATTATATTATACAAAAACCAAAAATAATATACAATCTAGAAAACATCACTCGTAAACACAAGAAACAAGTTAACACCGAATAGCTACCACTAACGCGCCCCCCTCGCGATCTTCCAGTACGGCTAGTCACCGCGGGAGAGTTAGACTACAACCCTCCAAGACAACAAATTAACCAGCAACAGAAAAATAGGTATAGCGCAACTAAACGCTCACCTGTAGCTAACAAAAGCAGTTTTTATATTTGTACTCTCAATTCTAAAACAACATCAGCAGAGAAACTTATAGAGCTAAAATCAGCGCTTCAAAACGTTCACCACGATATAGTAGGATTGAGCGAAGTACGCTGACTAGGAGAAGATATTATTGAAGATGATGAATACATAATGTACTATATAGGGGAAACCAAGGGAAATGGTGTGGGTTTCCTAGTCAAGAAAAAACACAAAGAAAATAAAAAAGCATTTACAGGCATATCGGAGAGAGTCTGCATTCTGGAAATAGACTTTTAAAACGTTTTGTTGGCAATCATTCAGGCATACGCACCTACAGAGAGCGCATCTCAAGAAAACATAGACAATTTTTACGAAGACCTGGCGAAAGCTCACGACTCTATCTCCACGAAATACATTATTTCTATGGGAGATTTCAATGCGCAGATTGGGATACCCAAAAAACATGAGCATTCAGTTGCCGGTTCACATGGTTTTGGGAAAAGAAGCGCTCGCGGAGAAAGACTTATCCAATATGCTTACGAATATAACCTAAAAATAATTAACACTATGTTCAAGCTCAAAGACACCAACAGATGGACATGGATTTCTCTCGAAAGAAATACTAAAAACGAGATTGATTTTGTCATGTCCACAAAACCCAACTTATTTTCTAAGTATGAAGTACTATCTTCATTCAGCTTCGGTTCAGACCACAGATTACTGAGAACCACTATAAACCTGAAATCAACAAAAAAAAGCAGACGCAACTTTGGTAACATATCAACCACAATGAAAACATTGAAAGAGCAAGAAACATATCTTGAAAAACTAAAAAATTATATACCAGACCTTATAACCTTAGCTGTGCATTACAAAGCTGATGAATTCAACAATAAAATCACACAATCTATATTAGCAAGTTTAAAAGGCTTAAAATCAAAAGAAAAACGCACAATCTTGCCAAAGGAAGCATTGAAGCTCATGAACGAAAGAAACAAACTCCAAAATAAGCCAAAACTAGACAAGTCCGATAAAGAAAACCTGAAGAAACTCTATAAACTAACAATGTTACCTATAGAATAAGCACTATACAAAGTCACCTCGATAAATCTAGATCTGCTAAAAAAGCTTATAAAGCTCTCAATAGTTCAAAGAAATGGATTCCTTCACTTGGACCTGGCTCTACCAAATGCAAGTCCCGCACAGAGATAATAAATATAGCCACAAAATTTTATGCCGAACTGTATAGCCACCCGGACTCTCTAAAGCAAGCAAGAGTCATTAACAAATGCAGAGACACCGTTCCGGTCCAAGAGTTCATGGGACCTGAAATCCTGCTACAAATAATTAAGCTTAAGTCAGAAAAAAGTTCTGGACCCGACGGAGTCACGAACGAATATATCAAACTGGCAAAAACTCTACTACTGGCAAGCTATTACGTTACTATGGAACAAAATACTACACGAAGAAGTCGTACCACATTCGTGGTCAGAATCTGAAATAATCCTGCTATATAAAAAAGGCGATCCGGCGGACATTAAGCCTGATGCCCTGCCTCTATAAACTATTCGCCTTCTGTCTGCTCGAAAGAATATCCTCAGACATCGACTTACACCAACCGATTGAACAAGCAGGATTTAGAAGCGGATTCAGCACAGTGGATCATATTCAGGTAGTCGACCAAGTCATAGAGAAATACCTAGAGTATAATATACCATTATAATGTAGCCTTCATTAACTACAAAAAAGCTTTCGACTCTATTTCACACGATAGTATTTGGGAAGCATTACAAGATCAGAACATAAACGAAAAATACATCAATATTTTAAAAAACATCTATGCCAACAGCTCGAGTAGAGTTAAGCTAGACAGAACAGGCACTAAAATAAATATAAAGAGAGGCGTGAGACAAGGCGACCCACTCTCACCAAAATTGTTCATTGCAGTCTTACAACACAATGAAAGGATTACCATGGTCTAAGCGAGGCATCAATATAAACGGGAAGTTTCTGAGTCACTTGAGGTTTGCGGATGATATTATCCTATTCTCGGAAAACCCACAGCAATTAAATGTCATGATAAACGACTTGCACCGAGCCAGCATAAAAGTTGGATTAGAAATGCATCTCGAAAAACAAAAGTTACCACTAATCACCTTAAGATACCCATCTTGGTAGACAACATTACACACCTCTCGAGTTTGTCCAAAAGTATGTTTATTTAGGCAAACAAATCTCTTTCAGCAAAGAGCGAAACGCAGAAGAAGTGGACAGAAGAATTGCGATCACCTGGAATAAGTATTGGAGCCACAATGAGGTTCTCAAATTGCAGCTTCCACTACCTACTAAAAAAATCATAATGGATTCGGAAATATTACCATGTCTAACCTACGGCTGTCAGACCTGGACATTCGACCGTAAGACCAGAAATAAAATCCAGACAACACAAAGAAGAATGGAGAGAAGTTGCCTAGGTTTAAAGCTGAAAGACAAAGTGCGGAATGTAGAAATTCGCAATAGAACCAAAGTAACTGACGCTCTAACCTTCTCGCTACAAAGGAAATGGAAGTGGGCAGGTCACGTGGCCAGACTTAAAGATAATAGATGGACAGGAAGAGTAGTAAAATGGAATGGACCACCCCCCGGAAAGGTCACCGAAACGTAGCCAGGATACGGACGCTAAGAAATCTACACCGGGCTCATGGAGAGCCCGATAGAAGCGCCCGTGAAGCTCCTTGCTTTGCCATACTTCCTTGCGGTCATCTGTAGTAAGTACTACAGGTTTGCGCCAGTTCTCTTTAGCCATGGGGAGCGGGGTGAGTCCCTTGTCCACTGCGACCACATCACGGTGCATACCCACTTCAGCTTTTAGGAAATATTCCCTGAGGCTGCACACCTCGCGGTTGTGGAGGGTCTTCGCATTTAAAAACCCTCGACCCCCGCACTTCCGCGGGATGTACAGTCTCATCACCGATGAACGTGGGTGATGCATCCGGTTTGCGGTGTACGGACCCTCCTGTCCAGGGCGTCGAGTTCGGTCTGAGTCCATTTGAGTATGCCGAAAGATTACATCAAGACCGGCATGACCCAACCGTTGAAGGCGCGCACCTTGTTTCCGCCTGAAAGAAGACTAGTTAATACCTTCTTCAGGCGACCACAGAAGCGCTCCCTCAACGATTGCTTCATGTCTGCAGCGTTGATGCCTAACGCTTCCGACATACCCAAATACTTATAGCTTTCGGATGAGGAGAGAGATCTAAGGTGTATGGCGTCCGAGAGTTGAGTTCCCTCGGATTCCATAATCTCCCCTCGCTTTACATGCATGACTGCACATTTGTCCACACCAAATTCCATCCTGATGGCGCTACTGAATGTTTCAGTTACCTTCAGTAGCTCCATCAGCCGCAATTTGTTGGGGGCAAAGAGTTTCAGGTCATCCATGTAGAGGATGTGAGATATGACCTGACCACTTCTCCTCAACCGATAGCCTAGACCTGAATCCTCCAGCAGTGTGCTTAGAGGATTCAGAGCTAAGCAGAACCAAAGTGGACTCAAACTGTCGCCCTGGAATATTCCCCGTTTAATCCATACAGGCTCATCGTTCCCCTGAATCTGTCGACATCCTGGATAGCGAAGGACGGTCCTCCATTGCCCCATACATGACATCAGGAAGGCGCGCAGAGTTGCATCTATCTTGTACAACTCCAGCACCCTCATGAGCCATGTATGTGGCACTGAGTCATAGGCCTTCTTATAGTCTATCCAACATGTTGACAGATCCTTGCGGGTTCGACGAACCTGTTGGCTTATGGCCATGTCGATGAGGAGTAGCTCCTTAGTACCGCGGGACCCATTCCTACATCCATTTTGAGAGGCAGACATAATCGAGTTTTTGTCAATATGTGTGTTAATTTTCGCTCTCAAAATGGATGTAAGAAGTTTATAAACCGTCGCCAAACATGTGATTGGTCTATAATTCTTGGGTTCCGCGGGACTACCTGACTTATGGAGCAGGTGGGTAACGCCTGTTGTTAGAAACTGTGGTAGCGACCCAGACTCTAAGGATGACTGGAACTAAGATGCCAGGCGAGTGTGTGAACTATGTAGCCATTTTAGCCAACAGTTGTGCAGTCCGTCCGGTCCCGGTGATTTCCAATTCGGTAACGGACGGACTGCTCTGGCTACATCTAATGGCGTTATTTCAACTTTTTCCATTTCTGGTATAGTTTCACACACTCGCTCGACATCCTGCATCCAGCCAGCCACAGCGTGAGAGACGGGCACCGACCATATGTTGCGCCAGAATGCACTCGTGGCGTCATCATCCGGGCGGCACACGTCTGTCACATTTTGTTCAGGTCGCTCCCAAGCTCTGTATACCCACCTCTCATCGCTCTGGAACATGCGATTCTGCGTGAATCGATCCACTCGCCGCTTATACCGCCGAATACGGCTCGCCCACGCACAAACTTTCTGCTTCAGGAAGTCGATGCGCTCTGTGACGCGGGACATGTATTCTCGAGGGCTGATTCCAGTCCCCGAGAATGCCCGCCTCACAAAGCGCATCACTCGTGGTCGTGTATTGCCCTCCCTGAAGCAGTATAGTTTGCCGATGAGTACCGCCATGAGACTAGCCCCATCGATACGTCGCTCGATCCTGCACTGCCAGGCTGGTACGGCTGGTTTTGGTCGATTAGCTCCGTCACAATTTGGGAACTTGACATTAGCTAACCGACATGCCGCAACAGCAGCCGCGCAGTACATGATCGAGTGTGTATCATGAGATCCTCGCTGCTCTCGAAAAAATTCTTAAGCTGCGAGTCCAGGGCACACACCAACGCCCTATTTTTTTTGTGCATGGGTAGGCGTGGTAATCGGGTTCTAAGTTCGGTCGGAGTGTACCTATACTCGCGAAACGCATCCTCCAGTGCGCTCCTCAATCGAACGTTACACTGGCTATTTACTGTGGCAACCCTATCATCTTCCTCTTGCACATCTTGGTTGAACCGCGGCGGTATTGCATCAATGTTTGACGCTTGTGCCGCGGTCGGTGTTGAAGTTGAAACGCTAAGGTTGCTCAGTACCTCTGAGTGCAGCCTATCAAGTGCGGCATCGTCCAACCTATGATTGCGTTGGATGACACGCACCTGATCCGACAGTCGTTGGGCCGAGACGTTGGTGGTTGGCTCTAGTTCCTGAAACAGAGACAGCATCCTAACACGGTACGCAGTGAGGTTAGTTCCTCCCTCTGTAGACCCGTAATATGCGCGTGTTAGAAAATACGGTGGGCACTATAAGTATATGTATAGATATTACCCAAATAGCAACATTTGAATGTCAGAATGACTACTGATTATTAATTACTTATGAATGTTCTTATGAATAAGTTGTATATGGAATGGTTTTCATAAAATAAAACACAGAAAGACAAGACTAGATATTTATTCCATTAGACTTGTCAGTATTTAATCAGAAAGCTAGTTGTCCATTCCAAATCTAGGTCTTCACGGAGAAGAAGGACAAGAAACTCCATGGAAACAATATTACAGTATTCTATCAACACAATTCTTATATTTCCATAAATTATCGTTTATTGTTAACAGTTTATTCTATTTCTTGGATTCAGAATAATAGCAACATTATAAATGTAGCAATATTGGCAATAATACACCAACATAATCATAATAAGCAATAATTACAGTATAATATCAAATTACTTAACTTACGTGACACCTGATCGGTATATTCCACACACTAACAGCACTATAACCAACCAACTGAACATTTACTGAGTAACTGACTATTCCATCACTTGATTCGGTCCGCACAGCTCAAAAGCCAAATAGAAACGGACTTCCCACCGAAAGCGGGTCTTTTATAACATCGATTCTTGTAAACAAGGTCACCCCACCTTGTTTGAAACGTAACAATCGTTTGAAACAGTTTGTTTTAATAAAATAACAATATAAAATCTAAGATATACTAAATGTCTCATTAAATATTACTCGGTAATTAATAGACATAATATCTAAATTAATTTTACAAGATAAGTTAATTTTTAGGTAAACACAATACGTAGTCAAATGAGCTACTTCTACATTGGTCTCAAGCTTCGTAAGTGTGACAGATGTCACTATACAACAACCAATATTTTAATATTATAATAACCTCAAAATAAACTATCTAATACGCGCATGACGTTCTCATTCATAGACTGAGTCCATCTCATGCGCTGCACACAACCACCGGCAGCGGGGACCCGGCTCGGGGCCGGATGGCCCCTAAGTCCCAAGCTTCTCGGTGACCGGCCTCTCCCCTGCCGACGTGCAGGTGTTGGTGACGTCGGCGGGGAGAAATACTCGTCGCTCGAACTCGACGCAACTACCGCGGCGCGGCGGCGAGGCGGAGCTGAGCGGCGAGACCGGGGGTGGTAGGCGTGCACGTTGAGCTGCTGATCTCGTCAACATTTTTCACTTCTTCATAATTTTTTATCGCTTACAGGAGTCCGAGTTTAACACTGTCATTTTTGAGTTTTATATATGTTTTTGGTTTTTTTCGTTTTTTCATCGTAGATAATTTTATTTATTTTTATTGTTTATTATTGGAGTTTTGTTGAGGTTTTTGTATCTATACGATATGTTGAATAGAATTAAATAGGCGAATTATGAGATAAGAGAAAAAAATTACGTCGTTGACGTATCAGTGTTGCCATTACTATTATTATCTTTTATTTCATTTAAATACATAAATATTACATTTTTAAATATTTCTTTAAAAAAAAGATAATATTATTTTCGTTTATTATTATCTCCTTTATTCAGTATTAAACATATTAATTACATTTTTAAATATTAAAATAAAAAATATAAAAACATTTAAAAATATAAAAAATAGTAGCCCACCGGTATCGGGAACAGGGTCCAAGCTACCGGCAGTCAGGGCTCCAGAGAGAGGAACCTTCTGACAATGCGAGCCGTGTCCAGAAGTACTGCTTCCTGAATCAAGCCCTTGATCCAGCTGCCCAACGAGAGCCTCCTTAGGTGTTGGTCGAGGCTCTTGGCAATTAAGCCATTGGCTGATACGACTATCGGCACAATGATCGCTGAGTTCACATCCCACATGTCGACAACCTCGTGAGCCAAGTCAAGATACTTGATTTGTTTATCTTTCTCAGCTTTCACGAGGTTCCCGTCATGCGGGACCGTTATGTCAATAATCATTGCGCGCCGTTCTCCTCGATCCACCACCACTATATCAGGCTTATTGGCAACAATAGTCCTGTCAGTGATGATGGATCGTTCCCAGTACAATGTGATATTTCCATTTTCGAGAACTGGGTCGGGCACATACCTGTAGTACGGCACTTCCGATTCTACAAGGTTGTATTTCAGAGCAAGTTGCTGATGGATAATCCTGGCTACAAGGTTATCTCTATGCAAGTACTCTTCGTTAGCTAGACGAGAACACCCGGAGATAATGTGTCGGATTGATTCTCCCGGACGGTGGCATGCCCGATAGAGTCAACCGTCCCATCCTTCACAATGAATCTCCGGTAATTGTTCGTCATCATAACTTCGTCCATAGCCTCTCGACTGTCGCGCCGCGCGCCGGCGCAAAGCCGTCTGCTGTCAAACGGCGCGTGGGTGGTCCCGAGACCCCCCACGAAGCCTGCTACTTGAGATTAGAACGACTATATCTCTAAAGTTTCGTATGGGAGCTATTTATAATACTTACGTAGTTGGAATCGGTATAAAATAAGCTAACACAATAAAACTAGATAACTAAATGTTATTTTCCTATTATATTCTTAATTTTAATGTAAAGTCACGAGAAGGGGGCTTTTTCCCCATTACCGTAAAGAAAAAAATAATTGAAAAATATTGAAAATATTTTTATCACTTATTATTATTTTTTTAAATTGATATACTAATTAACGTTAAAGAATTACATAAAAAACTACACGTTTCCACACAATATTCACATAAAAAAATATTTTATTACTTACCGGCGCAATGACGTCACCTTCCGACGGCCGCCGGCCCGATAACGGAACCTGTTTTTTCTTTGTTCTCCTTATCACTTAACACACAAACACTTTTTACACTGAAGTTTATCTTTTGTTCGTCATTTATACAATAGCTAACAGAGATTCAACTGATATAATTGTTTATTTTTAACAAAAATAACACCACGTTTGACCACGCCATTAAAAGTTTTAACACGAACGTTTTATTTGGATCACAGTTTTTATTACGTTGCACTATACTCAAATCTGAATGTACATTCGAACTTATGATGTTATTTACTCATGGGAAAACACTACACAAAGGCTTGAGGACTACCGAAATTAACTAAAACAAAATAAAATCGAAAACAAAACACGAGACAAACACCACACGCGCGGCCATTTTGCGCGCAGACCGTATGAACTGAATAAATATTGAATTTATTCAATGAATTTACTGTCAGATGTCGGTCATGTCATGTTTTATGTCATCGTTCGTTCATAGACTTTAAATATAAACCTGTTCCACAAAAGTAAACACTATTTATAATACAAATAACAGACAAAATGGACTGGGCACCGGGCGGGTTGCGTCGTGACCCATGAACATTTCAGACTTTTTTGACGTGGGTCATGACGCAGCCCACCAACGGTCCAGAGGATAATTGCACATTATTATTATTATTTCTTTTATTCCATTCAAATACATATTATTTACATTTTTAAATATTTCTTAAAAAACAGATATAAAAAAACATTTCAAAATAAAAAAAAATAGTCGCCCATCGGCATCAGGAACAGGGTCCAAGATGCCGGTGGTCAGGGCTCTAGAGAGAGGAACCTCCTCACTATGCGTGCCGTGTCTAGGAGTACTGCTTTCTGAATCAAGCCCTTGACCCAGCCGCGCAATGAGAGCCTCCTGAGGTGTTGGTCGAGGCTCTCCGCTATTAGGCCATTAACCGTTACGATTATCGGTACAATGATTGCAGAGTCCACGTCCCACATGTCGACAACCTCGTGTGCTAAGTCAAGATACTTGATTTTTTTATCTTTCTCAGCTTTCACGAGATTCTCGCCATGAGGGACAGCGATATCAACAATCATAGCACGGCGCTCTTGTCGATCTATCACCACAATATCAGGTTTATTGGCTACAATAGTCCTGTCAGTGATGATAGATCGATCCCAATACAATGTGGCCTGACCATTCTCGAGAACTGGGTCGGGCACATACCTGTAGTATGGTACTTCTGACTCCACAAGATTGTATTGCAAGGCAAGTTGCTGGTGGATAATCCTAGCCACTAGGTTGTGTCTGTGCAAGTACTCGCCGTTAGCAAGACGAGAACAACCGGAAACAATATGTCGGATTGATTCACCGGGACGGTGGCATGCCCGACAGATGTCAACCGTACCGTCCTTGACAATGTATTTCCGATAGTTATTCGTCATGATAACTTCATCCATTATCGCTTAGACAAAACCTTCGGTTTCTCCGAAGAGGTCGCCGAAGCGCAGCCAGGATATAGACGCCAAAAAGTCTACGTCAGGCCCATGGAGGGCCCGGAAAAAGCGTCCGTGAAGCTCTTTGCCTTGCCATACTTCCTTACGATCATTAGTATCCAGTACTGCAGGTTTGCGCCAGTTCTCTTTCGCCAAAGAGAGCAGGGTGAGGCCCTTGTCCACTGCGACCACATCTCGGTGCATCCCCACGTCAGCTTGAAGGAAATATTCCCTGAGACTGTAAATCTCGCGGTTGTGGAGGGTTTTAGCATTTAAGAAACCTCGACCCCCACACTTCCGCGGGATGTACAGTCTCATCACTGATGATCGTGGCTGATGCATCCGATTTGCTGTCAGCAATGTACGGACCTTCCTATCCAGAGCGTCGAGTTCCGTCTGAGTCCATTTGAGTACGCCGAAAGAATACAACAAAACCGGCATGACCCAACCGTTGAAGGCACGCACCTTGTATCCGCCTGATAAAAGACTATTTAGCACTTTATTCAGGCGGCCAAAGAAGCGCTCCCTCAACGATTGCTTCATGTCGGCAACATTGATGCCTAATGCTTCCGACATACCCAAATATTCGTAGGATTCAGTTGAGGAGAGGGATCTAAGGTGTATGGAATACGAGAGTTGGGTTCCCACGGATTCCATAATCCCCCCTCGCTTTACATGCATGACTGCACATTTTTCCACACCAAATTCCATCCTGATGGCGCTACTGAACGTTTCTGTTACCTTCAGTAGCTCCATCAGTCGCAAATTGTTGGGGGCAAAGGGTTTTAAGTCATCCATGTAAAGGAGGTGAGATATTACCTGACCACCTCTTCTCAACCGATAGCCTAGACCTGAATCCTCCAGCAGTGTGCTCAGAGGATTCAAGGCTAAGCAAAACCAAAGCGGGCTCAGACTATCGCCCTGAAATATTCCCCGCTCAATCCTGATCGGTTCATCGATCCTCCAGATCTGTCGACATCCTGGATAGAGAAGGACCGTCCTCCATTGCCCCATACATGACATCAGGAAGGTGCGCAGAGTTGCATCTATCTTGTACAACTCCAGCACCCTCATGAGCCATGTATGTGGCACCGAATCATAGGCCTTTTTATAGTCTATCCAACATGTCGACAAATCCTTCCGGGATCTACGAACCTGTTGGCTTATGGTCATATCTATAAGAAGCAGCTCCTTCGTACCGCGGGACCCGTTCCTACATCCATTCTGAGACGCAGACATAATGGAGTTAATGTCAATGTTAATGTTGTGCAATTTTTGCTCTCAGAATGGATGTAAGAACTTTATAGACCGTCGGTAAACATGTGATTGGTCTATAGTTTTTAGGTTCCGCAGTACTACCCGACTTATGGAGCAGGTGGGTAACTCCTGTCGTAAAGAACACTGGCAGCGACCCAGTCTCTAGAGATGACTGGAATTGCGAGGCTAAGCAGGCGTGTGATCTTTGTAGCCATTTAAGCCAGAAATTGTGCAGTCCGTCCGGTCCTGGAGATTTCCAGTTAGGCAACGGACGGACTGCACGGGCCACATCCAGAGGGCTGATGGTAACAGCCTCCATGTCTGGTATTGAATCACACGCCCGTTCAACAACACGCATCCAATCACCTTCAGTGTGGCTGACGGGCACCGACCAGATGCTTCGCCAAAAAGCACTCATGGCCTCATTTTCCGGTGGACACGCGTCAGTCACACCTTGAGTTGGAATGGGTCGCTCCCATTATTATTATTTATCTCCTTTATTTCATTTATATACTTATAACTTACATTTTTAAATATTTTTATAAAAACAAAATAATACAAAAACATTTAAAAATATAAAAAATAGTAGCCCACCGGTATCGGGAACAGGGTCCAAGCTACCGGCGGTCAGGGCTCCAGAGAGAGGAACCTCCTGACAATGCGAGCCGTGTCCAGGAGTACCGCTTTCTGAATCAAGCTCTTGACCCAGCTGCCTAACGAGAGCCTCCTTAGGTGTTGGTCGAGGCTCTTGGCAATTAAGCCATTGGCTGATACGACTATCGGCACAATGATCGCTGAGTCGCTTATTATTTATTATTATTATTATAATCGTGTTTTTGTATGTTGTGCTGTCTTTTGTGTGCACTAAATAAATGGTTTATCTATCTATCTACAATAATAGTGTTGCGGACGGCAGAGGGACCTACAGTACCGCATGCGCCCTGGGACGATCTCCCACTGATATTTGATGTGCGCTCCCTGCTAACTAACCCTAGGTGAATCCGCTGGTTGCACAACCACCACGGACCCCTGAATACGTACCTAGGTTGGGTACCATAACCCACAGTGACAACGATGAGGACTATCTTGAGGCAGCGAAATAAAACACTGATTTACTATCTTGAATTATTCCGGAGAATTCGGCTTTTCTTGGTATGTTTCTTCTTTGGTGGCTGAGCTCCGTATTTAAGTGTATTATCTATGGCTGAACTGCGACTGAATTGCCCACAAAATGGTACGCCTTTTATAGCAGGTAAATCCGTTAGGATATTGTGGTGCAAGCCGAATTCTTGGAATTGTGCATTTATTTATTTCTTATTAGAATTTCTTACAAACTTTGTAGATTATTCATATAAAACACTATACAATTAATTTACTTATGTAGTTAAAACTTTTAGAACAAACACCAAGTGCACGGATAGGGTCCCGTCGGCGTCGCCGGCAAATAGAATATTTTGTAAGAGAACTAAATAAGATAGTTTCTTGAAATTTACGTTCTTCCCGTCGTTGGCCTTCAAATTTTGGGGCCACTAACATATTCCATGCTAAATAAGCTCTTCCAGACATTATTTTGCCTATAATAGACTCAAAAACGTATATAATTTGAATGTAAACATGTTTCACACGTCAAAATGGCAGTGAGCAACGTAACTATTATCGCAAGCGTATTTTTTGATAGCGTCTGTCGATTTAGTGACTCATGGTGCCGTTTTGTTTGATGACAGCTGAAAAACGTTAGCGACTATCGAATAGATTACGTTAGGTTTCTTACCTATCGAAAACTATAGTGCTCTTGGTACAAACTTTAATTCTTTCTGTGACCGCTAGGGGCGCTGTACAATATATTTTCATATAAATCATTTACCGACGCTAGCGAGTTTTGACATTATCGAAATCTATTTGATTAACGTTAATACGCTAGCGAGTTTAACGCTAGCGAGTAAGTTTCCGATGGCAACTCATGGTAGAGCTACTGAAACAGTATACGCAGCGCGCGCCGTCGGTCGCCAGCGTGTGTGCCGCCGACCGCGACGGCACGCGCTTCTATAGTGATAATATTCTTACTGTCCATTCTATCTGTATCTACTTAATTGTTTAATTAGGTTGTGTCATTGTATACTAAATTAAATGTGTTAAGACGAGCGGTAATCCTGCCGACAAACCGTGTGTTCCAAAATAAATGTGTTTTTTGATTATTATCATTTTATTAAAATTGAAATACTTTCGGCAGCCGGCCGGGAAAGCTTCATCAGCTGTTCTGAACGAAGTGACGGTGCGGAAGGTAAACCTGAACACTTGTCAAGCTCGCTACAAACACCTTGAGGTCATGACCGGCAAACGTTATCCCGTCACCAGTAGAATGATCTGCGCTGGGCTCTTAGATGTTGGAGGTCAGTACTTGAACCTATGACGTATGGCTCTTTATTCTTTAAGGAAATTCTCATAAATATGTACCGCTTAGAGAGACCGTGGCGTTATGACAAACTCCTAACAATATTACAACAGACCAAGACTTTTGAGTTTGTTATGGAATTCTAATTGGTATGAGAAAATGATAAAAAACAAAAATACTGAAAAAAATAAGTACCTAATTCAAAAAACTAGATTTGTAATGCTCGTTTATCTCTTTTCGGTTATGTCAAAAAATTCAAGAGTTATTTATTCAAACTAGGCTGAGAATCAGTACTTTTCGAACGTCAAAGTTACATAAGCCAGTCCCCCAAAAACGCCCGCCCTACACCACTTCTCTTCTTTTCGTGTGGTTAGTGACTAACCTGGTGTCAGAGTTTTAAAGCCGCCCATGGGCCTCTGACTTGGCTTCACATGCCGTCGAGAAATATCTCTCAGGCATGCCGGTTTCCTCACGATGCACGACCACTTATTATTGCTTTTACTGGGAAGAAGAAGTGACGCAACAAACTCCCCAGCAGCACAGCTGTCTGTTCAGTTAGAAAAAACTTGATTCCATACAATATGCAAATAGTTTTTACATTACTCGACAATAAAATATATTTGCCGTAACGCAGCTAGCACACGCTAATATACCAACAAAAACATCGAAATCAATACTCAAGAAAATAAAAAAAAACCGGTCAAGTGCGAGTTGAACTCGCGTGGAGAGGGTTCCGTACGATGAATATGTTATTATACAGGATTATTTGTAAAACACCAGCAACCTCTTAAGAGGTCATTGTACTCATCATTATGAACAACTTTCACTATGGGAAAAGTTAAAATCGCGAAAAAAAAAATCTGCTGTTCCCTACATTTATTTTCTCATATCTTGTCAAAATGTGTGGAACAGCAGATTTTTATTTCGTGATTTCAGGTTTGGTCCCATAGTAAAAATTGTTCATAATGATGAGTACAATGACCCCTTAAGAGGTCGATGGTGTTTTACAAAATAATAACCCTGTATACACCGCGAAATTTGAATCACAGTTTTGCTAGAACAAACGTTGTTCAGACCCTGGTCTACTACCATTCTATACCGTCCAATATGTTATTAAAACAAACTAAACTAGGCGTTCTCAAATAAATCTTATGTTGCTAAAACGTGTTCAAACATTAACCGTAACATCTAAGGACTCATCGCGGTAGCAATATAGCATTCAAAAGAGTTAGGTATGAGGAGTCCACGTGGACTACAAGGATGTCCGGCCAATGCGGGCCGAAATGCAAATAAATAAATCAGTCTTTTTTTGTGTTTTTTCAAATATTAATGACGTTTTTTTTATTATTGAATGGTATAGAATGGTAGTAGACCATGGTCTGAACAACGTTTGTTCTAGCAAAACTGTGATTCAAATTTCACGGTGTATATAACATATTCATCGTACGGAACCCTCTCCACGCGAGTTCAACTCGCACTTGACGGGTTTTTTTTTTTAACTAAGTACTATTTTTAACCGACTTCAAAAAAAGGAGGAGGTTCTCAATTCGTCGGAATGTTTTTTTTTTTTTTTTTTTTTTATATGGTTGTTATATGTTATAATAATAATAATAATAACCCCACCGCCGTATCTCTACGTGTACGTCGTGGTGGGGCTTGCGTGCTCCGAACCCTAGGTCTATGCCGGTAGAGTTAACTTTGTCGGAACAGGTCTAGGATGAGGAGCCAGACCAAGAGAGATACAAAAATCCGCAGGGCAGCATGTGGCGAGCTGTTGGGCAGTAGCGACCCCACGGACCCTATCTCCCGGGAGAAATTTTGTTCCTCATCTCTGGCTTGCCTTTATTGGCCGGCTGGAGTGAATATTGACGAGGAACAGAGCTCCCACCTCATTCTTGCCTTAATTGGCTGGCTTGAGTGGAGATTCGCAAGAGCAAACGTGCTCGGAGGAAGGAAGTATTCCAGTAAGATGCTGGTAGGGATCTTGACCGTACTTCCGGGATTGTCCTGATAGCCGTGGAATACCGCTCCACTCCTCATAAGCACCTCAGGACATGTTGCCCCCTTGTCGCTACGACACTTTGTGCTAGCGGCCGTTTTCGGGGGCCCATTATTGAGTGTGCAAGTCACCCCCTGCCATTTTATCTGTGTACATTATAAAACATTGATCAGGCAGGGGCCATAGACCTTCCATAGTTCTAGGTAACCAATCCACTATAGCCACCCAAACCCATAGCCCTATATTTTTTGTTTCCATATCTTGCAATAGTTCTGCACCAACCGGGGGTTGTCCTTGGGTGCACTAGCATAGTGCATACAGGGATAATCGTCGGCTGGTGCCTCGTTTCATTTAACACGTCTAACGGGCCTCTGCGAGTTGGCTTCGGCCCCTCGTACGCCTTCCAAAGGTCCGGGACCCTAGGGTCCCGAGAAATTTCAAAGAAGTAAAAATAATATAATAATAAATTCTTTATTTTCGGACAACATAAAATCCACTGTGTTAGTAAATTTCTTATAATTAATGTTAGTAATCGTCTTACGTATCTAAGTATATATTTTCAACCTTTATTGAGTTCGTTTCATGCGGCTGACGCACAAGCGAAAGTACTTCACTCGTTCATCACCCCCACAAAACGTCTCAGAATAGGAGAGTAGATGTTCTCCGCCACTGTCCTCAGAATACTGTTGTCACTGTCCCGCAAACGTGTTATTAAAGACGAGATCTTCTTCCGCATAATCGCGTAAAAGTCGTCAGTTCGATTCAGCGCAAACATCTCAGATGCGCTACAAAAACGGGGCAGTCCCAACAGCATTCTGAAAACATTATTATATTGGATGCGCAGGACCTCCAGCGATCTTTTGGTAAAGCTGACCCACAGACTCCCCGTGTACATACCTTGGCAATAAGCTTTAAAAAGGGTTATTTTAACCTGATTAGTACAACGGTAAAACCTGCGCGCCAACATATTACCTCTGACGTTACACGTTATACATATAGTGTTAATAATTTTGGTGTCAATAAAAAAAAAAAAAAACTCCACTCAGTTCCCGTTTCTACAATAATGCACACGCAGAATATTGTAATCAACATCCTATATTATTCTGTATCACTTTAATAATTCATGCGATCATAAACTCTGTGCTGGAGTCAAGACTAACGGTTTCTTAGCAACTTGTTACATCCAAGTTAGAAGTACCTTGTTACGATTGTGAATAATATATCAATGTACTGTCAGTGATGTAGATGGGTTAAGGATGTTAAGCATTTATTAATTTCTTGTGTTTTTCAAAAGTGGCTGCTTGACTTTAAAACAAGTATTTTAAAGTTAGTCTTAAGGATAACACATTCATTCACTGCTGGTATCCTACAACCATCCTATTACCCACTGCAGAAAAGTCTTGCATCCCTTATTCTAAATGTTAACTCTTCACAACTACCTACTTACTAATTCAAAACAGATTTTCTAGCTGTAATAATAAATATATAACTCAATCATCATCATCATCCTCCTGCCCTTAGCCCAATTCATTTGTGGTCGCCGCAACATGCCCCTTTCTTCCATACTTCTCTAATAGTCGTTATCTTGGTAGTCACCCCCTTTCTATCCATATCATCTTTCACACAGTCCATCCATCGTTTCATTGGTCTTCCCCTACTCTTATAGCCCTCGAAATTCATACTCAAAACTTTCCTCACGACATATTCCTCATTCCTCCGCTTCACATGCGCTTACCAACCGATTTCCGCACAACTTTTCGGTCACCGCACGCCACTTTCAGACTTCCTCTTATGTGCTCATTTCTTATTCTATCCATTCGTGGATAATTTCAGCGGAATTAACACAATCTAAATAAAAAAGCTCTAACGACCAACCGGAACCAAACAATCAATAAACAATGCATTAAGATGAAAACTAAACAAAGCAATACAAAGTTTACAACACTCGACGTGAGTGTCATCATCTCCGTATATTTCCCGTCACTGTCACTGCTAATGCATCCATTGAGTTAACAGTCTGACTACACTGCTCTATTTACTGCAGTTAGCCTGTCTATCTGTTTGTTAGTCAGTCATCAATCACCGCTGTTTCAATGCAAAGACGTGGAGAAGTGCATGAAAACGCAGACGAGCAATTTCTATTGACCACTGATGTAATGTAAGATTTTTTTTTTCGCGATTTTAACTTTTCCCATAGTAAAAATTGTTCATAATGATGAGTACAATGACCCTTTAAGAGGATGATGGTGCTTTACAAAATTATAACATATTCATCGTACGGAACCCTCTCCACGCGAGTTCAACTCGCACTTGACGGGTTTTTTTTTTAACTAAGTACTATTTTTAACCGACTTCAAAAAAAGGAGGAGGTTCTCAATTCGTCGGAATGTTTTTTTTTTTTTTTTTTTTTTGTATGTTCCCCGATTACTCGAAGACGGCTGGACCGATTTCAAAAATTCTTTTTTTATTTGAAAGGATATACTTTCTAGTTGGTCCCATTGTCATCAAGTCAGGATTGGATGATGGAATCCTGGAGAAGTCGAGGGAACTCTTGAAATATTATAGGCACACCTATAGCGATTTAGGTATTTTTTATAGTAACTCTTGAATTTGCTCTCGAAAAGCACCATTTAGTGTAGTGGAACTGATGATGCAGACCACAGATGGCCACCGGAACAACTCAATAGTACGTATTTCACGGGTTGCGAACTTGCGATTCGATTACTTTAATATGGTTGCCAAGCAATTTATGCCCGTCACAATACGTAGGGTGAAGAGGAGCTGATGGCGAAGTATCAGAAGAACTCCTCAACAATGAACGTCCCTGCATCAGGAAAAGCAATATTTTGTAAAGGGTGATGAGCAGTTGACATTAGGCTATTGTCACTTAGATAAATTACAAACCGACCCACTAAAAAGCGAGAAAAAAAAACTTTTTACAAAAAAAACAACCGACTTCCACTATAAAGTAAAAAATAACTAAAATTTCGGAAGTCGGTGGCATGTAACGAATATCCGTGTCTTTGGTTTTGAATTTTCGTTTTTGCCACCGACTTCCGAAATTTTAGTTATTTTTTACTTTATAGTGGAAGTCGGTTGTTTTTTTTGTAATAAAGTTTTTTTATTTTGTATTTTTTAGTCTAGTATATTCATTTAATAAAAAAAAAACAACGAAGTTTTGACTTGCCCGGTTTACTATAAGTAGCCACTAAAGAAATCAACTATGCACCTCCTGGCTCCATCATCAGACCCTCGTCACCAAGTGCAATATATTGGACTCATCAAACCGAATTATAGAATAGAATACTCTTTATTATGTACACCATAAAAATTACAGACATAGTGACACAATGGGCGGTCTTATCGCTAAAAGCGATCTTTTACAGACAACCTTTGGATGGATTAAAGTAAGAAGGAAAGACAATACTGCAGGTAGTCAGTGGTGTACCATTTACATATACAATAAATAAATACATACATACATACATAAAGCATAAACTTATCTATATAAATATACATAGATAATATATATATATATAAAGTTATAAACTTGGAACAAGATCAAGGAACTATATACGTAATGATGATTTTTAAGGAGAGAGAAAGTGTTTTTTATATGACTATGATGATTATATGACTTAAAACTCTAAGAGTTTACTAATAGCCACTTAAAAGTTTTAACTTTCCGCCTCTTGGCTCCATCATCGGGCACTCAACACCAAGCGCACTATATTGGACTCTTCAAACCGAATCATACGAGCCCAAATTCCAGGGGTTTACTAATACCACTAAAGAGTTCCACTATCCACCTTCTGGCTTCATAATCAGATCAGCTCCAAGAGATACTAAATTATTGTATTGTCATCGAACCTCGATAAATCCATAAAGTTTGAATGAAACGTTTACCTAGGACAAACTATCCAGTGAGGTAGGTTCAATTTCAAGAATGGGGTCAATCGTGTAATCCGACTCCACTGGGCAGTGTTCGGGAAGCTACGCAATATCTTCTCGTCTCACATACCGCAGTCAGGACCAGTGCGTGTTGCCAGTGATGACCTATGATACCTACGTTATAGCTCGCGATGGGCCTCATTAGAAGGCTGAAAGTCACCCAAAGGGCAATGGTGCTGTGCTTAGAGTTTCCATGACGACGTGATCTAATCAGAAATTAAGAGATCGGCAGAAGAACTAAGGTAGCCGACATAACCCGAAGAATTGAAAAACTTATATGGCAGTGGGCAGGGCACATTGCTCGCAGAACAGATGGCCGATAAACCTGGGGCCCAAACGTTCAGGAGTGGCAACCGCGTACCGGAAGAGGAAGAGGAACTGATAACTGGAAATCTCTGTTTCTATGAAAATCAGTCTAATTTGGCTGCAACACTAATTTTCAAAAATGTTCTTCACAAAATTTTTAGACCTTTTTTTGGACAAGCGGCGAGCTCCCCATATCATATGGGGTCCCCCAGGGCAGTATTATTGGCCCGACCCTTTTTCTCATTTATATAAATGAGCTCTGCAGGCTAACACTTCCTTATGCATCCATCTTCACCTATGCCGATGATACTGCCCTGCTATTTCACGGGAACTCCTGGGAGCTTGTGTTCACAATCCGGACTCAACCTTGTCACCAACTGGTTGGCTCAAAACCTGCTTACTTTAAATGCTGACAAAACGAATTACCTAACCTTTTCTTTGACTGCCGCTGGGAAACCTCCGTCCTCCCCTTATTCTTTGATTGCCCACTCATGTATCTCACCTCACCTCACGGTTTGTAATTGCCCCTGCCTTTCTCGCATCAATTCTGTTAAATATCTCGGTGTACAAATTGATGATTGCCTGTCATTTTCTACACATATAAACACACTCACCTCACGCCTGCGCAGGTTGATCTACATTTTTTAGTCCCTACGTCACGCTGCGGACCCTACGGTGCTAAGACTTGTAGAAGAAATCTCTCTCTCTGCCAATCGCTTATACAATATTGCATAATTACTTGGGGTGGATCAGCAAAAACTCATATGCTGAAATTGGAACGTGCTCAAATGGCACTCCTGAAGGTTGGATGGCGGCTGCCTTACCGCTTTCCTACCATCGAGCTTTATAAAACATGTAAGGTCCTCTCTATTCGCAAATTATTTATCCTAAACCTTGTTTTAACCACACATTCTCAAACTCCTTACGCTCCGTGCAAATTTGTCTCCCAACGACGTAAACATACTGTCTGTCCCTCCATCCACACAAATTGTCGTGCGGCCCAACGTAGTTTCCTTTTAATCAGTAGCTACGTCTATAAAAAGATTAATAAGATATTAAATATATACCCTATGTGCAGATCAAAATGTAAAAAAACCATTACGAAATGGCTTCTTCAACTAGATTATGCTGAGACTGAAAATATTCTAAATATTTTAAGATAATTTCACCTACCGGGAATTTTTTACCTAATCAAATTAATATATTTTGTTCGCGTTTCACCTATTTACCACACACAGACATACACACACTCTCGGGCAAGTAGGTGCTCGCGCCCAGTGCCCTTAGCGGGTACTGGGTGCGAGGACTTATATTGCACTCACGGACACACAACACTCTCCAAAGACACACATAGCACATCTCATTTTGTTTTGTTTTAATTTCGCTTCCTCTCAGTACTTGGAGCTTTTTCAATGTTGTAGTACGTAGGTTAGTGCAATTTAATGTTGTAATTTTAAGGGTGTGAGCCTGGAGATCTGTCATACAGGTCCCGATCCCAGTATAGACTCCACCTCTCACAAAGGTTTGATTCTGCCTGTTAACCTATATACCATGTACCTGTACCTTTTTGAGAGAAATAAATAAATAAATTATTAAATTAAAAAAATTAAAAACCTTTGTTTCTTTGAAACAAAGGAAATAAAATAATTAAATGTCAAATGGATCATCCCTCTGACGCATTATTTTGCTCATTGGAAATAGGCTAAAATGGTTCCCACAATGGTGCACGAGCTAAAACTGCCATCGGATTACGTCCAGTTGAGTGTCCAGCGCCCTAATTACGTAATGCACGATCAATTTTAAATTGAAACCAATTGAAAAAGATTGCCAGTCCATTGCTTCAAAAGTTCGACAAAAAAAATTGAGCAGATTTTTTGTGTGCCTACCGACAATGCCGGCATAGTCCTAGCGCACCGTGAAATCGGCAAACAGAATGCATCGCGGAAGGTACGAGAAGTGAAGGATGCCTCGCCTAAGTACACGTTGGGCGAGCTCGTTGAACGTGTACTGGGATCTCAAATATATTATTTTCATAATTATTAAATATAAAGGGACATGGCCCTCATCAGCGATATTAATAAGATCCATGATCACAATTCTTAAGTAGTACTTGACAGGTAGGCGTGGATTGTCGGGCGAAGAAAATAGAAGCACTCGTTATAACACAATCACTTAATTTTAATCTTAATGTCCTTTTAAAATAATCACCACTAAATACCCGTACAAAATAGGTAGCACAATTCAGACACTCCACCGAGCGCGTAGCACACCTGTGCGATCCCGACCGAGTCTCAAATCATACTGCCCGTAAATCGTCGCTTCACTGCGCACTAGCGCTCGGTGTTGTGTCAGAGTGTCATGTCTTCGGAAGTGACGTAGCAGACACAGACAATTCATTTACATGACACTAAGCTAACAGCGACATCTATGAACTTCAACTAACGCTATTCTAAATATGAAGGCGCCGTCAAATATATGTTTTTAGAAATATTTACGAAAATAGATAAAAATTTACCATTCCCCCCCTTTATCTCCGAAACTACTGAGCCTAAAATTATGAAAAAAATACAGAGAATAGTTCTTTACTCATAGATTACAGGAAAACCTATAAGAAGTCTATGGTCTTAAAATAACATGTAAATCTCTCAATATTGTGTTTGCGGTTGGAATGTATGGGAAAATATGTTTTGCAACAACAATGTTAAGTTAGTTCTTGTGATGATTAATTTATTGCTACTGCTAGTTTGACTAAGACTAAGGGTACACGTTCAACGAGCTCACCCAACGTGTACTTAGGCGAGGCATCCTTCACTTCTCGTACCTTCCGCGATGCATTCTGTTTGCCGATTTCACGGTGCGCTAGTACTATGCCGTATATTGTCGGTAGGCACTGCTAACACATTAGCCAGTGAGCTATGTAAAGTTCAATTAATCATTTTAGACAAATTATCTATGTTGGGAAGTAGGACATTCAATCATATTAATCGCAGATTACAGCAAATTTTCCATACAGACATCCCGTTTGCTGGTAAATCTATTATTTCTGTAGGAGATTTTAACCAATTGCCGCCAGTTGGAGACAACTGGATTTTTCAGCCTAAAACAGGACGTAATCCGATGTCAGTTTTAGCTCGTGCACCATTGTGGGAACCATTTTATCCTGTTTCCATTGAGCAAAATAATGCGTCAGAGGGATGATCCATTTGACATTTAATTATTTTATTTCCTTTATTTCAAAGATATAAAGGTCTAAAAATTTTGTTAAGAATATTTTTGAAAAATTGTGTTACAGCCAAGTTAGACCGATTTTCATAGAAACAGAGATTTCCAGTTATCAGTTCCTCTTCCTCTTCCGGTACGCGGTTGCCACTCCAGAACGTTTCGGCCCCAGGCCTATCGGCCATCTGTTCTGCGAGCAATGTGCCCTGCCCACTGCCATATTAGTTTTTCAATTCTTCGGGTTATGTTGGCTACCTTGGTTCTCGTGCCGATCTCTTAATTTCTGATTAGATCACGTCGTCATGGGAACTCTAAGCACAGCTCCATTGCCCTTTGGGCGACTTTCAGCCTTCTAATGAGGCCCATTGCGAGCTATAACGTGTCAGCTCCATAGGTCATCACTGGCAACACGCACTGGTCCCGACTGCGGTATGTGAGACGAGAAGATATTTCGTAGCTTCCCGAACACTGCCCAGTGGAGTCGGATTCCACGATTGACCCCATTCTCGAAATTGAACCTTTTTTTTTGTCCTACGTAAACGTTTCATTCAAACTTTATAGAATTATCGAGGTTCGATGACAATACAATTATTTAGTATCTCTTGGAGCTGATCTGATTATGAAGCCAGAAGGTGGATAGTGGAACTCTTCAGCGGCTTCTAGTAAACCCCTCGAGTTTCGGTTCATATGATTTAGTTTGACGAGTCCAAAATATTGCAATTTGGTTTCGAGGGTCTGATGATGGAGCCAGCAGGTGGATAGTGGAACTCTTCAGTGGCTACTAGTTAACCGTTCAAGTTTGACCTCATATGATTTGGTTTGTTGAGTCCAATATATTACACTTGGTCTCGAGGGCCTGATGATTGAGCCAGGAAGTGGATAGTAGAACTCTTCAATGGTTACTAGTAAACCCCTCGAGTTTGAGCTCATATGATTCGGTTTGACGAGTCCAATATATTGCACTTGGTGTCGAGGGTCCGTTGATGGAGCCAGGAGGTGTATAGTGGAACTTTTTAGTGGTATTAGTAATCCTCTGGAATTCGGGCTCGTATGATTCGGTTTGAAGAGTCCAATATAGTGCACTTGGTGTCGAGTGCCCGATGATGGAGCCAAGAGGCGGAAAGTTAGAACTCTTAAGTGGCTATTAGTAAACTCTTCGAGTTTTAAGTCATATAATTCGGTTTGATGAGTCCAATATATTGCACTTGGTGTCGAAGGTCTGATGATGGAGCCAGGAGGTGCATAGTTGATTTCCTTAGTGGCTACTTATAGTAAACCGGGCAAGTCAAAACTTCGTTGTTTTTTTTTTATTAAATGAATATACTAGACTAAAAAATACAAAATAAAATAGTACTTATTTAAAAAAAAACCGGTCAAGTGCGAGTTGAACTCGCGTGGAGAGGGTTCCGTACGATAAATATGTTATATACAAGGTGGAGACGACAATACAACAAAAAAAATTAAACGGCGTGTTCATAGTGACGTTCCCATTCTGTATACAAAAATTCAATTGAATTTATATTCAATAGTTTGGTCATTATAGCTCGGCAAAATTCATAGTCAGCTCGGGCTATTCCGTTTATCTATCCCAAAAATCCACCCTAAGGTATATTCGGAAATGTATGCCCGAGAATTCACCCAAGGCCTAATTGGATAAACGGAATTTATAGGCTTAGGGTGGATCCGGCATACATTACATTTAATTTGTTTGAAAAACAATTTTTTTTATTTCGAAGCTAGGATTTATTTGACAGTTCCAAAATATCCTTTAGCATTAGTAGAGCTAGTATTTTAATTTTTTGTTGTATGGTAGTCTCCACATTATATACAGGGTTATTTGTAAAACATCAGCAACCTCTTAAGGGGTCATTGTACTCATCATTATGAACAACTTTCATTAAGGGACCAAAGTTAAAATCGCAAAAAAAAATCAGCTGCTCCCTACATTTATGTTCTCATTTAAGTATGTTGTCAAAATGTGTGGAACAGCTGATTTTTATTTCGCGATTTCAGGTTTGGTTCCATAATAAAAGTTGTTCATAATGATGAGTACAGGTTAAGAGGTTGCTGGTGTTTTACAAATAACCCTGTATACAGGGTGGCAGGGACATCGACGCGAAGCCGGTTACCATGGATTCAGTACATGATTCTGAACCCCCCTGCGTTAAAATTTTTCATCGGTTATTTAAAAAAAAAACAGCTGTTTCATAGAAAAGTGCAATACCTACGCGGTCAAAATGTATGGAGCAGCAGATTTTTTTTTTAATAACCGACGAAAAATTTCAACGCAGGGGGGTTCAGAATCATGTACTGAATCTATGGTAACCGGCTTCGCGTCGATGTCCCTGCCACCCTGTATATAACATATTCATCGTACGGAACCCTCTCCACGCGAGTTCAACTCGCACTTGACCGGTTTTTTGATATTGTAATTGTTCTCTTTTTTCTAAATCCTACTGTATTGTCACTCAAAGGAATCTGGAACGCTGTCGTGTCCCTCTTGGAGGTAGGCGTTAATAGCTGCGACACAGTTTTACAACTAATGTAGCTATTTACGTACGCAAATTAATTTGTAAAATGTGTTTTGTTCCAATAAAGATTTTATTTATTTATTTATTAGACAAAGCCTGCGACAAAATGAATCGGCAAAAATATATGAAAAAAAAAACGAGGAAAATTGAATAAACAATCACTCATGCTAGGAAGTAAACAGTTTAAACTAGAGCTAAGAAATAGTTTTGATATGCTAGATTCAGAAATTAAAGAAAAAGATTTCAGCAACAATACGACGAAAATCCGGTCAAATGCGAGTTGAACTCGCGTGGAGAGGGTTTCGTACGATGAATATGTTATAATATAAGTATTATACGTTATACGTGTTTATTACCATGTTTTTTGAAATCTAACCCATATTTGTTTGTGGTATTAACAAAAAAAGTATGTATGGTACCGGATTGTAGAGGGAAATTGCTGAATATATTGTCTATTGTTGAATTATGTCTTGTCGTATATTCTTGAATACGTGGACTAAGACCGAGTGATAGAAGGTATTCCGATATTTATTTAGATTTTTAGATTTATCCTTAAAATTAATAGTGCAGTCGCCTGCTATAATAATCTTTTCGTGTGCACTGATAGTTCTTAATGCATTCGACGGCAATTTTCGGAAGACATTTTGGTGATTTATATAATGGTTAAGATTTGAACACCAAATGCTTTGAATTGGAGGCATTCACAATGCCCACCCCCTAGAGTCCTAGACTATCGATAAATAAACCTTTCTTAGAGCAATTATCTAGGTCGTTGACGTATTCACAATTTATACTGAGACAGACAGCTCAGCTAAACAGGGTTCTGGGACCCGGAATAACAGAAAACGAACAAGAAAAACGACACCACGCACGTTATCGTGTGTCGCCATGGCATTAATCTTTTTTATGTCAATCTGCAGCGTTGCAAACTGCAGCTACAACATAACATCATTAAATAATAACCAATCTTTCTACTTTGACCCAATATCCAAAATTAGTCTCGTAAGAGACAGTTGGGCCCTAGTGGTTTTCTATAACATGTCTCCGTACTGGGAAGGTATGCAGGCGTTTGAAAAAGTAACAACATATCTGGAAAAAACATGCAAAACAGCAGGCAGCGAACAGTGTAACATAATAGTCCCACAGCTGATCCATGAGTGTAATGAACTAAAATACTATAATGAACTTCTGATGACGCAACACGTAAGGGGACACTCCAGACGGCGGCGGGGACTTAGCAATGCAGTTGGAAACATTGCAAACTCCCTATTCGGCGTATTAGACGAACAATTCGCGGAAAAATATAGCCGAGACATCAACATGATACAACAAAGTGAAAAACATTTAGCCGGTTTATGGAAGAATCAGACGTCTATTGTCGAATCAGAGTACAATTTGTTGAAAAGAACAGAAGAAATCATGGCAAAACAACATAAAATTATTAATAAACATCTCATAACGTTGGATAACATCTCAAACAAATTACAACGAGAGATAAACAACATATCCTTACTTCAAGAATTTACCATGACAGCCCTAACAGCCAGTAATTTACTGCATAACTTAAAAAGAACTCAAGATATTTTACTTGACATCCTAACAAATGTCCACCATGGACAGTTTAACATTCATCTGCTTACCCCTGAACAGCTCCAAAAGGAACTTAACATAATCTCGGGGCATTTATCCGATGATTTAACATTGCCTATTGAACCGTACAATATTCGAAAGCTATATTCTCTGATTAGTATTAAAGCACGAATAACTGAAGAATACTTCCTCTTCAAAATAACATTCCCACTTATCAGTAGAGACCGATATAAGTTGTACAAAATACATTCTGTACCATACCAGACGAACAACACTATGCTAGAGTTCATCCCGTCGTCAGAATACGTCGCTACGGATCTAAAAAGAGACTCGTACTTAACAATTACGTCGGAAGAACTTTCACTATGTAAACAAGAAGATGATAATTTTATGTGCTATTGGAAAAAGCCGATATACCACCTTAACAGCGAGAACAACTTTTGTGATCTCGACAGAGATACAGATAAATGCAAGGTACGCAGATCTAGATGTGAAAACAAATGGACATCACTAACAAACCCGTCACTGTACTTATACCATTGCTGCAACATTTATGCCGTGAAAGTAATCTGCGGCGAACAGATAAACAAGATACAACTAAACAAATCTGGTGTCATTTACTTAGAACCAGGTTGCCTGCTGAAGGGTCAGGATTTTACCCTGAACATTCAGAGTCAAAAGAAAAACAGAATTGACATAAGTCCGGACATTTATATACCTGAGATGGATCAGTTAAACTTCATCATTAACAGCACTATGCCGTTTAAAAACTTACAAGACGGAACAGACTCGGGCGAGATGATGTACGCCTTAAAAACGCTACATAAACGCATCGAGGAGATGAAAAACAGCCAAGTGGAAGTAGGAGAAACATTATCCACTCATGACATTCATCAGTATGCAGTAAGCTACATCCTGGTCGGCGCGCTGGCGCTGGCGGCGGGAGCGCTGCTGTACAGATGGCTGCGGCGCCGAGCGCGCCGCGCCCACATCACGTCGGACATGGAGCTTCAACCAACCAGAAGTGTTAGTGATGTGAACATCAATAGTGTAAGTGTTAGTGCGCGGCAAAACATGTGTGAACGTCAATCTAGTGCGACACATATTTATGGTGAAATAAACAATACAAGGGTGAATAGGGCGTGTCCTCGCGTGCCTAGAAATCCTTTAGGAACAATAAGCTCTTAATTTTAATTCAAATCATTGTTCTACTAACATTTTAATCTTAAGTTGGCTTGTTGTCACATTGTAAACATTATTTTCATGGTCATTACATTATTACTAACATAACATTGTTTCATCTCTGCATCCCTATCTTTCGTGGCCCGGAATATGTTCGGTGTTTTCACCGAACACCTTTGTTAGCGATATCGGCGTGACGCGTTGACCTAATTTTATATAACTTATTAAGTATTATTTTATAATGTATTTAGTGCACTTTTGTCTACCGCGTTAGCCGGGTGTATTCACCAACATTTTCACTAACATTTTAGCATTAAGAACAGTTTGAGTGTGAGCTAATAAATAGTGTTCAACATTAACATTTGTTTCTCCTCAAACACCGACACCCTGCTAAGTACCCCGACATATGTGTTTTCAATGTTCTATATTTGAATTTCGCGCCTATTTGCGCAGTTGCACGCTCTAATATATATTTGTCTCTCTCTACTCTGTAACATCAAGCGACCGGTATAACACAGTGTTAATTACTGTATTAATTAAATAAATTGTGACTAAAACCTGAGCTACGTCTTTAAATTCAATATGTTACGGGCCCAGAAAAGCTCAGAAATAAAGACAGTGCAAAATCTAATCGTAATATCAGTGATCAAAGACATTGAAGTGAACTTAACCTCAAAACGAAACGTATTTTGTGTGAACGCGTTTTCTTGTTTGACTTCTTGTGAAGTGTTTACGTATTTGAACTGAGTTTGGTTGAAAATGGCATCACACAATACTATGTACCGCGTTTATTGAAAAGCCGTGAGAATTATGCAACCTGGCGTTTTGCAATGCAAACCTATTTGCAATATGAGGAACTATGAAGGATTGCATAGAAAACAACTCAGCAAGTGTAAATAGTAAACGGGACATTAAAGCTAAGACTAAAATAATACTCTCAGTCGATCCAACAAATTACGTGCACATTCAAGAGGCTGGCACTGCCAAAGAAGTATGGGAAAAATTGTCTTCTGCATTCGACGACTCTGGGCTAACACGCCGAGTTGGTCTGCTGCGTGATCTGTGTAATACATCGCTAAGTGAATGTAAAAATGTAGAGGATTATGTAAGCAAAATAATGGGCACTGCTCATAAGCTCAGGAACATAGGTTTTAAGGTAGATGACGAGTGGCTGGGAACACTGTTACTCTCCGGTCTTCCTGATACATATCAGCCTATGATAATAGCCATAGAGAGCTCCGGAATGAAGATTACCTCAGATTCTGTTAAGGCAAAGTTGTTATAAGATATAAGATTGTCTGAAAATGACTCCAAGGCATTTTTTGTAAATAAAAAGTCTCAGAAAAACCGTTTGTTGCCCGTGGTACTATCAGTATTACTACCAGTAGTACCACGGGTAAAAAAAACCCCAAAGAACTACCAAGCGATCTAGTAGTACCACGGGAACTTTTTTTTACCCGTGTTACACTCTTACATTAATGTGTGTTACACTAGTGTGACATTAATTTCATACTTTGACACTTCTCACTTTGACTTTTGCTATTTAGAAATTTCCCTACTTTAACACTGGTGTCAGAGTTAAGATAGTCAACCGCGAACATTTTTAATATTTTTGAAGTGGACTGTATATTTATTTGTAGGGACTTTTCTAAATTGAAAGACTTTTTCTTGAAGAATTCTTCTATTTCCCTTGTTGATTCTTGAGATGTTTCTTGCTTGAGCGCTGAGATCCGACTGTGTCAATTCGTCTGACCTCCGACTAACCCGTCTTTTATACGGCCGTTCATTCCCTTAACGAGACCACCGATTTTTGAGACCATTTCAGTCTTATATAATTCTTATAAGAAAACTAACTTAAATATAAGCTAATTAGAACACATTCATTACTTATCAACCTAATTAGAATACAAAACATAAAATAAAAATAATCAAATTCCGCCGAGGTCCCACCGCTAGTTGCGCCCTAGTGTACAGATAGGGTCTCGGATTCAACTCTTACAAACTAATAATTTTATTATTTCCTTAATATCTACCTTATTTACATTGTATTATGTGTAACATAATGACATGCTCGGCGTCCGTTACAATTTTTGTCTTTTAAAGTACATGTATGTTTTATTTATAATAATAACATTGAAGTCGAAGTTAAACAATTAAATTAATTCAATTACTTGAATAGGACTTTAAATTACAAATTAATTATACACGTGTAAAGTTTGAAATGTTTTAAAATGTTGATGGTGCGCTGTGCACTGAAGATGGCCGCAGAAGACTGCTTCTTGATTGGAGAATCGCTATGCGTATTCTTGTACACTGCGCTATCTTGCCCACCCCTACCTTAAGTGCAAAGCAGAGAGATGAATAGTGTCGCTTTGTGCCGCTTTACCGCTTCTACAGAAAGATATAATTTTAGATGGTTTTTCTTATATTAAAGAACAAAGTGAACACCTCAACTTAGTAAAATTTCAAAATTATATCAAGCGTACGTGGATTAGAGACAATTAACTAAGCCTGTTGAGTGTTTATGGTTTGAGGCACCGCACTAACAATGTGTTAGAAGGCTATCACTCAAAGTTGAATAAGTACATCAATAAAAACAACGTTACGTTAATGCGTTTGCTAAATGTGTTGAAAAATGTATGTAACACAAGCTTAATTTATCACTCGAGCAAAAAAAACAAAAGACAAAAAAATAACGAGAATGATGACAATGTAAGACACATTTTATTGGAACTTACATCGGGAGAAATAACAGTTGGATAAGCACTTGAAAAATTGCGTTAGAATACACGTACATTAACGTGTACTTTCTCTCTCATTTCTAGGACTAAATAAATATTTTTTGTGTAAAAAAGGAAAGAAATAATATTTGTATTAGCGGTATTCATTTTTTTTATCGATGTTCAAAAAAGGCCAGGAAGTTTATTTCTTTAGGTTGGACATATTTAAAGTCCGATTCAGCTAATTGAATTAACTTAATTGTTTTATTTCGACTTTCATGATGTTATTATAAATAAAATATATAATATATGTAGGTACAGTCCCTACCCAACATTGTCTGACCCCCCAGTATGTAGGTGCGACGCTCGGAACGAATTGTAAAGTCCCGCCCCATTTAAATAAAATATCATCTGTTAAGCCATTCTAATCATTATTTTGTTGTCGTTAAGGTTGAATGGCTTATTAAGAAGTATTATGTTTAGTGTTTACACTGCTACTATCTAATCGTTAATTTCGCATGTATTTAATAGGTTATTGTGGCCTCGCGGCGCGGCGGGACGCTGGATTGGTGACGAACAGTGCTTGAGTTCGAATTCAACGTCCGCATAATAATTATTTGTTTTTTAAATGTTTTCATTTATGATTTCTATAATATTTCTTGCATTAATTTATAACGGCCAATATGATTTTCGCCTAACAAACTTATCTTGTAAACAGGTGGGTAGATAAAAAATATTTAAGTCCATAGAACTTACAATTACCAAGGATGAGTAGATTACGAAGTAAAACATATTTACTTTGTGCGGTAGATCGATACTAAAAATTATCTAAGTGACACTGGTCAGTCTACGCCTAATAGCAGTGACTACGCACAAACATTTTGTAAAACGTTTGACGTGAATCGTGAAAAGTGACATCAAAATTAAATCATTTTACTGAATTTGTTGGAAGTAACCAAAGCGTCACGTCGCAACTCAGTGATTTATACTAAATAAGTATAAAATTATATTTTTACATGAGCAGATTGATTGTTGGAATCAAAGAGATTGATTATAGCGGTAAGTGTTTTAATATTTTATTTTACCGTTAAAATTGTCTAAATACAAACAGATTTTTTTCTAGACGAGTATAAGTATTTCTTACAACCGTGTATTTGGCTATTTTTCCATTACACTCACTCCTTACAAGCCTGCATGCTTCCAAAAATATTAATAAGCTTTTTTTTTTGTTTTTGTGAAATACGGTCAGGTTATGGCTAAGACGTTATGGAGACACTGGAAATATTCAGCGAAATTGTCCAGGTGCAAAACCCATGATGTATAGTCCCGAATCCGACCGCCACCAGACTATTGTTGCAAGCCATGTTCAAAGTCTATGCCTATTCGCTGCTCAAGAAAGTATAGGTAACAGTTATTAACTGGCCATCTAAAAGTCCCGATTTGAATCCCATAGAAAACCTATGGGGTTAAATAGTTTTAAATTGGGACCCATCCGAAGTGCGAACTAGAAACAATTGGGCTGAGAAGCTGAGATCGTGTCTTCGACATGGGAACACATGAGAGGAAAAGATTTGTGTTGGTACATGGTGTGCGGTATGCGTAGCCTAGCCGCTTACAGCAAGTAATAGAAGGAGATGGTGCGCCAATTCGCTATTATCTTATCTAGTATTATTTTATAAACACAATAAGTAAGTAAATGCTCAATTCAATGAATGCTAAACCATTATAATGTTACAGATTCTGTTGTGATATTATTGTTATAAATGGAAATTCATTTTTCTATTTAATAACATGTTGATTCACTACATACCTATAGCTATAAAACTGTAAAACATTTCACAAATTAATCCATCTTCTCGTTAAGTAACAAACTTCGAAGCATTACCATACTTTAAATAAAAAATGTTTATTAAATGGTTAGGTTTGAATGTGATACTTTAGGGGATGAGGAACAGGGTGTAAAGTTCACTCATCCACCATAGAAAAGGGAGGATCCTCCAACCAGACGGGTTGTTATGTCTGGCGGGCACTTGCCCATATGTTGATTTCGGATAGTCTTATCTATGTTTTTCGCTTGGTAAACTCTAACTGCGAGATGCAGGAATTGTGTGACGTCATGTCTTTACTGCGTAGTTTGTATGTCGCGGTGTAACCGCTACATCACTCCCCTCCGGAGACCGGAGGTCGATAGTGGGCTGAGTCTTGGATCTTGCGATGCTTCACAGTGCCAGCTGTGGTTCCAGTGAGTCGGAACCGGGTGCCGCATAGTTCACGGTGAGTCGGAACGGTCTGCGGTGATTCCCCAGTGAGTCGGGGTGGCGGTGCGTCGTCATCCAGTGAGTCGGATGTGGTACAGCGCCGGGTTGTGGTTGAGGGTGATGACCAGGAATGCGCGTTCGCTGCATGCTGGTGGTCAGGATACCCGTTAAAGCCGTGGGTGCTGGCTGGCTGTGTGACTTGCCTCACGAAAGCTTGCGGGAGTGATGATGATGACGTCACGCTGAAGTTGTTGCACGAAGGCTGCGTTGACGTTCATTCTCGGGGTCACCAATTTAGGGGTATGAGGAACAGGGTGTAAAGTTCACTCATCCACCATAGAAAAGGGAGGATCCTCCAACCAGACGGGTTGTTGTGTCTGGCGGGCAACTGCCCATATGTTGATTTCGGATAGTCTTATCTATGTTATTCGCTCAGTAAACTCTAACTGCGAGATGTAGGAATTGTGTGACGTCATGTCTTTTCGTAATTTTTGTATGTGGCGGTCTAACCGCTACATCACTCCCCTCCGGAGACCGGAGGTCGATAGTGGGCTGAGTCTTGGATCTTGCGATGCTTCACAGTGCCAGCTGTGGTTCCAGTGAGTCGGAACCGGGTGCCGCTCAGTTCACAGTGGGTCGGAACTGTCTGCAGTGATTGCGGCGATGGTGATTGTGGTTCCAGTGAGTCGGAACCGGGTGCCGCACAGTTCACGGTGGGTCGGAACTGTTTGCGGTGATTGCGGCGATTGTGGTGATTGCGGTGATTAAGGTGATTGAGGTGATTGCGGTGATTGAGGTGATTGCGGTGATTGCGGTGATTGCGGTGATTGAGGTGATTGCGGTGATTCCCCAGTGAGTCGGGGTGATGTGGCTGAGGGTGATGACCAGGAATGCGCGTTCGCTGCATGCTGGTGGTCAGTATACCCGTTGAAGCCGTGGGTGCTGGCTGGCTGTGTGACTCGCCTCACGAAAGCTTGCGGGAGTGATGATGATGACGTCACGCTGAAGTAGTTGCACGAAGGCTGCGTTGACGTTCATCACGTCGGGGTCACCAATTTAGAGGCATGAGGAACAGGGTGTAAAGTTCACTCATCCACCATAGAAAAGGGAGGATCCTCCAACCAGACGGGTTGTTATGTCTGGCGGGCACTTGCCCATATGTTGATTTCGGATAGTCTTATCTATGTTTTTCGCTTGGTAAACTCTAACTGCGAGATGCAGGAATTGTGTGACGTCATGTCTTTACTGCGTAGTTTGTATGTCGCGGTGTAACCGCTACAATACTATACAATGTATAATTATTAATTTTTAACTATGAGCATTTACTTACTTTATTTACTTTAAGTATATTTGAATGAAATAATAAAGATTTTTTCGTTACTTGCATTGATTTTGTTTTATTCCTATAAAAACTGCCCAAATGACAACACATTTTCATCGTCTTAGTTCTTTAAAGAAATGTAAAAAAATTTAATTAAAAAAAACATTGTGAACAAAAAGTAGTATTAGAGTTATGCAGGTTTCGAACCCAGACAACGGGCGGCGTAAAGTAGCTAATCAGTCAGCCTTAATAACCATGAGACCAATTCAACTCATATTGTGTGTCTTCAAATTAGATGTTAGTTGTAATGCTAGACGCAATATTCTATAGAATTTAAACCATATAATATAAACAATAAAGTTCATTATCGCAGAATCACAAGCGGAATTGGCTATTAAGCGTAGACAGCTAAATGTAGTGTTATTGACGCGCGATATGTTTTTTTTTAATCCACCCTCACCTTGGTTACTTTTAGTAGTTGTGTTTCATTTTAATACTCATTAGCCTTTAAACCTTAACGCCAACAAGATAATAATTAAAATAGCTTAACACCATGATTATCGAAATGTTTGAAGGACTACCTATTTCAATTTGCGATAAGGTTCAAATTCGCTATTATTCAAAGGGGGTTAGATAATGTTGGCCACAAACTGTACTTAAAAGCAGGGACCGAAACCGGTACGACTAATACCGGTTTTTTTTCGGTTACAACTTTTATTAACTTTACCGGTAACCGGTAAAGGTAACCTTAATTCGTAGATTGAGTACAACCGGTACTAATACCGGTTACCGAAAACAAGGTAACCTCTATCTTACACGTGCCGTCGGCATTATTCAAAGGGCGCGCACATCGCGTGTGTGTGTCAAAGAGTCGAGTCTAAACGCGCGCCAGTGAACACCAACCAATCACGGCCAGCGGCCTTGGCTGGCACGTGGCACGGCAACGCGTCTTTTAGTTTGCTAGCGAGTGTTGAATTGTTTAGTCGGCTTGGTAAATTATAGATAAAACATTGATAGGTACTTACAAAATGGGATGAAAGAAAAAAAATCGTGTTAATGCATATTTGACCTACCAAAAGGAATCAAATTTATAAGATCTGCGTCAGATTATAATGCTAATATGTATTGATTTATTTTTAAAAGCTTTTATGCAACTTGCAATGTTTGTATGTGAGTTACGGCCGAATACTGAAACGCCACTCAATACCCAAGCATTACTTAAAACTAGTTTCCACTAATCAAAAGGCTATAAAGGAGTTTTAAGTAATGCTTGAGTTTTGAGTGGCGTTTCAGTATTCGGGTGTGAGTTAGTTAGTATGCGTAGAATCTTGCAAGCTGAGTTAAGATCACTTCCTCTTAACTCACGGAGTTGACATTTTACATGTTGGTTCAGTTCTGATGACAATATATTTTTATGACAAGCATGACCTGATTGGCTACCCAAGATTGGCTCCAGACGAGGAAACTCCTCAACGGTCTACAGTACAGACACGAAATTTTATATACGTTTTAATTATAATAGTTTGTTCTACATTTCACCATGATCTGGCTGTTGCACTCAGGTTTGCTTCAGGCGAGGGAACTCCTCAACGGTCAACAGTGCAGACACGAAATGTTATACAACGTGAAATTTGAATCACAGTTTTGCTAGAACAAACGTTGTTCAGACCATGGTCTACTATCATTCTATAACAATCAATTAAAAAAAAAAAAAATATTGTTTTATTTTAGAAGTTACAGGGGGGACACACACATTTTACCACTTTTGTTTCAGTTCGAAGTATGGGGAACCCCCAAAATTTATTGTTTTTTTTTCTATTTTTGTGTAAAAATCTTAATGCGGTTTACAGAATACATCTACTTATCAAGTTTCAACAGTATAGTTCTTACAGTTTCGGAAAAAAGTTTTACCACTTTGGAAGTGTCTCTCGGGCAAACTATTCAGTTTAGAGAAAAATGATACTAATAATAATAAGCCACCGGCCTCTGATAGGGTCCCCGCTCCCGGTGGAAGTGTGCGGCGCATGAAGTGGACACAAACTGTCAACGAAAATGTCATACTCCGCCTGGACTTAGTCCACGTTTACCTCGTTTGCCCATGCACAAGAAAAACAAGGCACTGTTGTGTACTCTAGACTCGCTGCTGTCAAATTGTTTTGATGGCAGCAAAGACCTCGCTGATACCCACTCAATCTTGTACTGTGCAGCTGTAGCGGCATGTCGTGTAGCTCATGTTAAATTTCCCAACAGTGACAGAGCTCCACGACCAAAACCAGCCGTACCAGCTTGGCAGTGCAGGATTGAGCGTCGTATCGGTGAGGCTAGAGTACTCATCGGCAAGCTAATCTGCTTCAGGGAGGGCAATACTCGCCCTAGAGTGATGCGCTTTGTGAGGCGGGCGTTCTCGGGGACTGATATTAGTTCTCGAGATTGTTTGACCCGCGTCACAGAACGTATCGACTTCCTGAAGCAGAAGATCTATGCATGGGCAAACCGTGTTCGACGGTACAGACTGAGAGTGGAGCGGTACACTCAGAACCGCACATTCCAGAGCGATGAAAGGTGGGTCTACAGGGCTTGGGAGCGACCGGATCAAGGTGTGATTGACACGCCCCTGCCGTATGATGACGCCATGTGCTCGTTCTGGCGAAGCATCTGGTCGGTGCCTGTCAACCACACCGAAGGTGATTGGACTAGGGAGATCGAACGGGCGTGCGAGGAAATACCAGAAATGGGGGCACTTACCATCAGCCCCCAAGATGTAGCTCGTGCAGTCCGTCCGTTGCCTAACTGGAAATCCCCAGGACCGGACGGGCTGCACAACTTTTGGATAAAATGGTTCCAAAGGTCACACGCCCGATTGGCATCCCAGTTCCAGTCAGCCTTAGAGTCAGGGCCGCTGCCCCAGTTCCTAACGACAGGAATAACCCACCTGCTCCATAAATCAGGTAGTACTGCGGAACCCAAAAATTATAGACCGATCACTTGTCTACCGACGGTCTATAAAGTTTTTACATCCATTTTGAGAGCCAAAATTAACAACCAACCAACAACAAAATAACCAACAACCAACCAACAACAAAATAAAGAATGTAGGAACGGGTCCCGCGGTACTAAGGAGCTGCTCCTCATAGATATGGCCATTAGCCAACAGGTTCGTCGTTCCCGAAGGGATCTGTCGACATGTTGGATAGATTACAAGAAGGCTTATGACTCGGTGCCACATACATGGCTCATGAGGGTGCTGGAGTTGTATAAAGTAGATACAACTCTACGCACCTTCCTAATGTCATGTATGAGGCAATGGAGGACGGTTCTTCGCTATCCAGGATGTCGACATACCCAGAGGAATAGCGAACCGATAAGGATCGAGCGAGGTATATTTCAGGGCGACAGTTTAACCGTATAGTTCGGAAGCGCCCCCAATTGGACCCGAACACGAAGACCTCCGCCGGCTCGGTAGCGGATCCAATTGGACCCCAAAATGATGACATACGACATCCTAATTTAATAATGAAAATATTTGTTATGCTACCCATGAAATCATAAGAATGTGCGTTAATTAAGAGAGTTGAATAAAATAGTAGATTGTTATACAAGGAGCTAAAATGACCCATTATAACGAGGTAGTTTTACTCCCGAGCTTTAGCGAGGGAGTAAACAGAAACCGAGGTATAATGGGTTTTTAGCGCCGTGTGTTACACTCTACTTTTCACTACGATTGCGAGAAAATAAAATAGTAAATTATAAAATTATTTCTTCTCATCCATCTGCAAATTAGGGTCTCCATTCTCACTAGATGATGACATTTTCACTGTTGTAAATCATATTACGGTCACCAATGCATTTTATTGGAGAATAATTTAGAAATAGGATATCGCACCAGTCTTTTTTTTTTATTTCCTCTGTAGTCGCAACGCAATGCACGCATTCTACCGAAGCGAATGCCGCTTTAAAAAAAAAAAAGTTCTTTTATACCATTCCTCCTCTAAAAAGCTTCTTACCTATCTTACCTATCTTACCTATCTTACCTATCTTACCTATCTTACCTATCTTACCTATCTTACCTATCTTACCTATCTTACCTATCTTACCTATCTTACCTATCTTACCTATCTTACCTATCTTACCTATCTTACCTATCTTACCTATCTTACCTATCTTACCTATCTTACCTATCTTACCTATCTTACCTATCTTACCTATCTTACCTATCTTACCTATCTTACCTATCTTACCTATCTTACCTATCTTACCTATCTTACCTATCTTACCTATCTTACCTATCTTACCTATCTTACCTATCTTACCTATCTTACCTATCTTACCTATCTTACCTATCTTACCTATCTTACCTATCTTACCGATCTTACCTATCTTACCTATCTTACCTATCCTACCTATCCTACCTATCCTACCTATCCTACCTATCCTACCTATCCTACCTATCCTACCAATCCTACCTTTCCTACCTATCCTACCTATCCTACCTATCCTACCTATCCTACCTATCTTACCTATATGAATAAGAACTAAGACTTTTTAGTTTTTGGGTGGCAGGCTCGTAGGCAACAGACAAAAATTAAAAAAAATTACTTTAGCCCCTAGAGGCAAAAAAATCAAATGAATGCTATTTTATCTTCGCTCTGGTACGCTACAATGACGGATTTTTTGAGCAAGAGAAGTGAAAAACTTATATGATAACGCCATTAAATCTTTCATATTTAAAGCGCAACTTAATTAATTTACCTTAATAAAATTTAAGCCCGTAAATGTGATAATCGCCATTTTGATGACAGTGGTAGTCGAGGCTAAAAAACATGAAAATTGGGGATTTCGAACATCCAAACTCCACCGCAGGGGCAGTGAATAATACATCATTTAATTATTTGACGAATTCATCCATTGTTCAAAGTAACTATGTAGTGGTAATGAAGTTTTTGATATCCAAAGTCGAAGTTTCGCGCCAATCGTGCGTGTTTACATTTTTACTTTTCACAAATATCACACATACACATGTAGATACGAATTAAAATGAAACAAATATTATTTAAAATATTATAAACAACTAGAAAATGTCCAGATCTTAACGTAATATACGAACACAGATCAAATATCACGTAATATTCATTACCACTACTCAATTTGTGTTCAAAATCTCCGATTAATAATGTTTTTTTTATGATTATGCCAAACGATTTTTTTCGATCGACTCGATTAATTATTATGTCGAATGTCAGAAATCGATACATGGATATTGAAATAAAATTGTTTTAAGCATTAAATACATAAAACATTGTTTATAATAATGATATAAACTGTTCTAATGTAATTTTAATCGTTTTTCGTACATTATAATAGAATATAGAAACCGAGTCAACAGACAAGACTTATCTAGATGACCGGGATAGGTACGTCATTTATTTTATTTTATTTCGCGCCGAATTGTTTCTATATTTGAATTCAGAATGCGCTCGCTGCTCAAAATTATTTTAATTTTTTGGACAATTATTTATTGTGGATCTTATTTTTGATATTTTCTGATAGTTTGCTACAGAATGCCCAGGATACTTTTCTTAGGCTTAGCAAAATTTTGTTTGGGAATGATGATAAATTAATTCAAAAAATTGGGAAGGTATTCCGCAAACACTTAATTAATGACGTTAATATTTTTCGTTAATTGTATAAGCTCGGTAGTTTTTGTTTCTATTAAGATGCTCAATTATTAGAAATTGTTTTTTTTTTGTGGTAGTGTCCCAACGAAATTTAAAAAACTGGTTTAGGGTATGTCGGACCACGCACAGTGAAGGGTTCTGCAGTTGGGATGAATGCACATTGCACAGCATCAATTTTATCGACTGCAAAAATAAGTTTGTGTTTTCCGAAAAAGCTATGAAAAACAAAGTTAATTCTGCGGTTACGAATATAATCCGTATCACAGACCCGTGTTAAAACTATATTCCAAACTGCAGAGCAGCAGCTTGGGACCTAAGCAGTGCCTACTTCGTCCCGCAATCCAGCCCTGCGTGAACGCCCTGCGAAAACGCCCGCGTTGACCCACTGTAAGGAAGACTGGACTATGCAAATTTATAAAATCTAAATTTAGACAGGACAGAGATACAGACCGACAAGCACATAGACAGACGGAAATGACAAAATTGTAAGGAATCCTTTACGACTACGGAGACCCCAAAAACATCAATTCCGTTCATATTTGACAGAGATGCTATATGAGATGAATTAATACAAACCTCCTCCTTTTTGAAGTTGTTTAAAAATAACTAAATAATACCACTATGAAATTATTAAAACAACGAACAAGAGCAAGTTGAACTCGCCTGAAGAGGGTTCCGTACGATGAATATGTTATTTATCATGTTTTCATACAAATAATTTATCCCAAGGACAAACTTAATATTTTAGTTCAAAAAAACATTTTACAAATAAAACAACCGACTACCAAAAAAGACACTACAAAGTCAAAAATAAATTTAATTTCATAAGTTGGTGGCAAAAAACGAAATTTCAAAACCAAGTACACCGGGTACCAGAACTAAAAAGTGAAAAATATTTTTTTTTACAAAAAATTAAATAAAACAACCGACTTGAATACTTCGAATACCACTACCTGCTATGTAAATAACAGTAACAGGAACTTATCATCATATCATCCACATAGGCTAAGTGGGAAAAATACGTATTAATAAAGCTAACTCAAAAACTATCTAAGCAAAGTTAATAAAAAATGTATGGGACCACATCTGAAGTATGACCTACCAAACAAAAAAAGAATTATCAAAATCAATTAATAATCGACGGAGTAATCGCGTAACGACATACAAAAAAAAAAAACAGTCGAATTGAGAACCTCCTCCTTCTTGAAGTCGGATAAAAACGTGTTCTTCATACATTCCAGGAATCTATAACCAAGTAACAATTTCCGTATTTAAAAAAAAAATAGGCTTAATGGATTGGATAAATTTTCTCATTTAAAATTTTGACCAAATCACACTTTCTCTCTCTCTCTCTCTCTCTCTATCAAATTAGAAGAAGACAGTCGCAAGTATGAACACTTTTTCGCGTGACTAGTTCTGCCAGTTTACTCCTACCGCAAGCCGCGTTAAAGAACTTCGTTCCAACAAGGCCGTAGGCAGGGAGGGGTTTTGGGGGTTCAAACCCCCCCCGAAATGTGAGAAACCAGAAACTCAATCCAGAAATCGACCCTCCTAGGGTTCCTCCGTACTGTAATACATCTGACAATTGTAATCTATTTCGCAGAGGAGTACTTTATAATCTACAAAAAAGCATTACGTCTTTATTTTTATCGAGTCTGACTTTGTATTGAATGAATTCCTGCAAGTTCAGCATTCTCTGAGAGTCTAACCTAGCCAAAAAATTTCCTGTTCTCAAACTTTTCTACTAAACTTAAACAAAATTCAAAATTCAAAAGTCATTTATTCAAACTAGGCTGAGAATCAGCACTTTTCGAACGTCAAAATTACATAAGACAGTCCCCCAAAAACGCCCGCCCTTCACCACTTCCTAGTGCTTTTGCTGGAGAGAAGAAGTGGCACAACAAACTCCCCAGCAGCACAGCTGTCTGTTCAGTTAGAAAAAAACTTGATTCTATACAATAGTATGCAAATCATTTACATTACTCAACACAAATCATTAAATAAAAAAATATATTTGCCATAATGACAGCTAGCACACGCCAATGTACCAAAAAAACTTACTTACGTCTATTCCTGTACAAACGGTTAAAGGCAAAGAAAACCTAACTTATTCGAGTGGAATATCATGCTAAAAATTCGAGCTCGCTTCGCTCGCTCTTGCATCCTATATTCTCTAACTTTTCTACTTAACTTAAACTTACTTCTATTCCTGTACAAACGGTCAAAGACAAAGAAAACATAACTTATGTATTTGAGTGGAATATCATGCTAAAAAATTCGAGCTCGCTGCGCTCGCTCTTGCGTTTTTCCGCTATGGGGTATTTACCCCATAGCGGAATAAGGGGAGGCGACAGGTGCGGTCCGCGGAGGCCCCCTATGTATTTTATATATAAGTGTAGGGTGCAAAATTTTCTATTCTACGTAATTCTAGTTCTTTAAGATTTCTACATACGCGGGCCCCGGGCCCTCATTTAGATTGCCGGGCCCCCGATGGTACAATTTTTTATAAATCTATACTCTTTTTTACCCTCTCGAAATCAGAAAAATGTTAATCTCCTAAAAAAAATTCAACCCAAACCCCCCCCCCCCCTAAATGAATTCCTGGCTACAGCCCTGTTCCAAACATATTATAGAATAATTAAAAACAAATATCTGAGACCCTCACATTAAGCCCTTTCAATTGATATGACATATCACATAAAAAAGAACACATAAAAAACACATAAAAAAGAAAAAAAAAAAGTTTTTTTCTTTTTTTTTCATTTGTCCCCAAAACTGACCCCAAATTCAAAATTCATTTATTACGTTACACCTCCGTATTTGGGTCACCGAAATTCATATGTAGGTATACCAAATTTCAACTTAATCGGTCCAGTAGATTCGGATTAAAGTGGCTGTGACAGACCGACAAACCGACACACGAGTGATATTTTAAGGGTTCCGTTTTTTCAGTCTTATGTACACAACCCTAAAAACTTACCCCCTATACACATTGTACGTGATAAAATTATTAATATCAAAAATAAAATTGTTCATGGGAAATACACCAAAGAGTTTTTATTCAGTTTCTACCACTTTTTTCATGCTCGATTTTATTGCGAGTATCGATTAAGCTGAATGAAACTTTTGAATCGAAATAAGAAAATTGGGTAGACGGTCGGCACTAAGAAGTGTCACGTCGCAACACAATTTATTGTAATTTTTATCAAGATTTGACCGTGGTTTTTATGTAGTTTATGTATGAAATGTTGTAAAAGTAAGAATGAAGAGAGAATGATAATATCTTATTTTTTCCCTTTTGCATATTTCCTGCAAGAGAGTAGGTTGTTTATGTACATATTTTCAGTGAATTTAAATAACCTACCTTTTGCATAGGTGTGGTAATACCTATTTTATACAACTTTCGCAGTGTACTGACGCGGTTTGAGTGACCTCAACATATAATTAAAGATATTTGCCACAAACTTATTGTATGAAATAGGAGCGGTAACATATTTTTCTCAATAAATTCGAATGCTGAAAGTTGATGTAAATTTCTGAATTTCATGACGTAATTCGCAACACCCCGTCGAGTCAGCTGATGTGCCACGTCTCAAAATCTTGTCGAGCAGAGAGGTTAGTCCACTCTCGTTCTGCTTAGCCTTGAATCCCCTGAGCACACGGCTGGAGGATTCAGGGCTGGGCTATCGATTGAGGAGAGGTGGTCAGGTTATATCTCACCTCCTTTACATGGATGACTTGAAACTCTTTGCCCCCAACAATTTGCAACTAATGGAGCTACTGAAGGTAACTGAAACTTTCAATAGCGCCATCAGGATGGAATTTGGTGTGGACAGATGTGCGGTCATGCATGTAAAGCGAGGGGGGATTGTGGAATCCGTAGAAACCCAACTCGGATTCCATACACCTAAGATCCCTCTCCTCAATTGAAACCTACAAATATTTGGGTATGTCGGAAGCGTTGGGCATCAATGTTACTGACATGAAGCAATAGTTGAAGGAGCGCTTCTTTGGCCGCCTAAATAAAGTTTTAAATAGTCTTTTGTCAGGCGGAAACAAGGTGCGCGCCTTCAACGGTTGGGTCATGCCGGTTTTGATTTACTCTTTCGGCATACTCAAATTGACTCAGACGGAACTTTACGCCCTGGATAGGAGGGTCCGCACACTACTGACCGCAAATCGGATGCATCACCCACGTTCATCGGTGATGAGACTGTATATCCCGCGGAAGTGCGGAGGTCGAGGCTTCTTAAATGCTAAGACCCTGCACAACCGTGAGGTATGCAGTCTCAGGGAATACTTCCTAGAGATCGACGTGGGGATGCACCGAAATGTGGTCTCAGTGGACAAGGGCCTCACCCCGCTATCCTTGGCTAACGAGAACTGGCGCAAACCTATAGTATTAGATACTAATGACCGCAGGGTAAGGCAAGTATGGCAGAGCAAAGAGCTTCACGGGCGCTTTTACCGGGCCTTGCATGGGCCCGATGTAGACCTGTTAGCGTCCGTATCCTGGTTGCGATTCGGTGATCTCTTTGGGGAAACCGAAGGTTTTGTCTTTGCGATTATCAAAAAAAATCTTCTCATATGCGGACGATACGGCTATTGTCTACTTTGGCGACACTTGGGAAGAAGTACGTAATAAGGCCGAACAAGGGCTGGTCGTTATAGACGGATGGCTCAAAGCAAATCTGTTAACCCTTGTTATTGCTAAAACAAATCACATTTGTTTCTCTCCAAGTGCAAGGTCTAAACCAGGTACTAATTTCAATATTCGTATCCATAAGTGTGCAAACAGGTTGGAGCAAGATTGTGACTGTAAAGCCATCAAACAAGATACTTGGGAGTTATAGTCGACGAGTGTCTAGCATGGCACTCGCATGTCGACGTTATTATGTCGCGTGTTCGAAAATTTATATGGATTTTTAAAAATCTACGACATGTGATGCCGCAAAAGACACTCAACAACATTTACATAGCACTCGCGCAGTCTGTAATCACATACTGCTTACCAGTTTGGGGAGGGGCCACTAAAACGAAATTTCTAGAGTTAGAAAGAGCCCAAAGGGCACTTTTAAAAGTAACCTATTTTAAGCCATATAGATATCCCACAGTCGATCTTTATAGAATTAGTGGCCTTTTATCAGTCAGGAAACTATACCTTTTAAACATAATTCTATATTTACACAAATACACTCCAGTTAATCCAGAAAGTCAGACTAGGAGGCGAAAAGATATTGTGGCTTACTCTCCACGGGTACGTACAGCTTTTGCAAGGCGTCAGTATGTGTGCCAATCAGCCTACATATACAATAAAATTAATAATTTAAAAAATTAAAAAACACGACTGCCTTGTGAAAAAATGAACTAAAAAGTCAAAAACAAGCTGTATTAATTAATCTGTATATAAAGCGAAAAGTCACTCATTTACTCGCTGACTAAACAGAATAAAATTGTTATTGCAGTCGGGGGACCTCTTAGATTAAAAAGTGTTCCACAGAATGGTCCCCCGACTGCAATAACAATTTTATTCTGTTTAGTCAGCGAGTAAATGAGTGACTTTTCGCTTTATATACAGATTAATTAATACAGCTTGTTTTTGACTTTTTAGTTCATTTTTTGACAAGGCAGTCGTGTTTTTTAATTTTTTAAATTATTAATTTTTTTTTTTATGCTTTTCAGTAAGAAGTTTTATTAAAATAAAATATGCTAGGTGGCTTTATTTTTAAGCACTAAAAGTGGTTTTATACTCTCACGGCGAGGCGAGGCGTGGATGGGATTAACGATGACGACGACGGCTCCCCCTTGGTCACGCCGACTCGCACTGGGTCATGCGGTTGCGCTTGCTCACACTAGGTCGCATCGAGTCGCATTGAATCAGGCCGGCTCGCTCTGGGTTGCGGCTGCTCATACTGGGTTGCGCCGGCTCGCACTCGGTTGCGGTAGATAGCCCTGGGTCGCGCAGGCATAGCCTACCAAATCATTATTAGGGCGCTCTATCAGATTTCTCCGACGATTTGGTTCTTCTAGAGACTTTTTATCATGTGGCTGGTGGATACATTTTCGTGGATCCAAAACGCTGATTGCCAAACCTTCTAGCTGTCTGACTAAGCGCAACATAAGCCCGGGCTTTTGGCAGTAATTTTAGGACCTAGATCCACGACGGCTTTGTCCAGTGCTGTCCCTTGCAGCTTGTACACTGTCACGGCTCAACATAATATATTTTTATTATAAGTGGTAGCACGTGCCGCTCAACTTTACCATGACCCCATAACGCGTCGAATTCGACTTTGCTGGGTTCAACTTTGACACTCACGCGGCCTGTGTTTCCACATATTGTTTTGTCATCGAATTCTACGGAGACATTCTCCGGATTCAAGTTTATCACGGCGTAGTGAAGGCCATTCGAATTTTCGGATGTTCCCCATCATAGCTTGATTTACTAAGCCGTGTTCAACGTTAATGTTCTTTCGTAACATAACTCTACACCACTTAAATCTACACCCACACAAATTTTTTTAAACGCAACTATACCACCTGTATATTACCACTAACTATACCACCTGTTATTGGGATTGGAAGGAATGAACTCCACTTTGTCTGTAGGTCTTGGCTTCTACAGATATATCCACTGCCTTCATTTCGTACATCCGGCATATTGTCGAGAGCTCGTTGGTCATGCCGGTGGTGTATTCATACACCTGTATTGTTGTGGGAAATATGCCCATACACTCGCCATTTGCAAATGGACCAGTCAGTGGGACTCGACGACGATCCAGTATTAATAGTTGCTGCATATTAGTTGACCGACCCGCTAATTATTTAAAATGTCCAGAAAAGTAGTGTCATCTGTTTGTCTCATGTTTTGCGGCCGTTTGCAGAAGCTAAACAGCATCCATAAGTCCACTTCAGCGTCTAAATGTGACGGTTGCTTGAAGCAATACGCGCCTGCAGATTTAGCTACTGGTGGAAATTGCATCAGGTCTTTAAAGAGCAAAACATTGACACCTCCAAAATAAGTGTCGCTCACTTTCATTTGTTGGATTCTAATGTGCACATTTCTGAGAGTCGTATATGGTACCATTGAAATTTCATCAATGATGAGCCATGTTTAATTTGGTTTTCCACTTTTTCCTTTCTCTTTGAAGGCGCTCGCCGTTCAACAGACGCATGTTTTCTGTCCTGCCCTTTTTATTAGGAAGGTCAAATGTCGAATGTAAGGTAGAACTCCCAATCAGTTGAGCTGCTACGTCAGTTGGTGCTGCTACTACTACGATATTGCCGTTGGTATTATAACTGAGGCGGCGCGGACGTATTTGATCCACCATAAGTTTTAAGTTTTAGGGTAAACGTTTTACCCGTCCCACCGTCTCCTGTTAAAAACACTCGCCATGCGCATAATGTTACTCATGTGATGATGAAATAATTATAATAATTATAATAATTATTATAATTTGAAACTCTTTGCCCCCAACAATTTGCAACTGATGGAGCTACTGAAAATAACTGAAACTTTCAGTAGCGCCATCAGGATGGAATTTGGTGTGGACAAATGTGCGGTCATGCATGTAAAGCGAGGGGAGATTGTGGAATCCGTGGGAACCCAACTCTCGGATTCCATAAACCTTAGAGCCCTCTCCTCATCCGAAACCTACAAGTATTTGGGTATGTCGGAAGCGTTGGGCATCAATGTTACTGACATGAAGCAATCGTTGAAGGAGCGCTTCTTTGGCCGCCTGAATAAAGTATTAAATAGTCTTTTATCAGGCGGAAACAAGGTGCGCGCCTTCAACGGTTGGGTCATGCCGGTTTTGATGTACTCTTTCGGCATACTCAAATGGACTCAGACGGAACTTGACGCCCTGGATAGGAGGGTCCGCACACTGCTGACCGCAAATCGGATGCATCACCCACGTTCATCGGTGATGAGACTGCATATCCCGCGGAAGTGCGGAGGTCGAGGCTTCTTAAATGCTAAGACCCTGCACAACCGTGAGGTATGCAGTCTCAGGGAATACTTCCTAGAGGCCGACGTGGGGATGCACCGAGATGTGGTCTCAGTGGACAAAGGCCTTACCCCGCTATCCCTGGCTAACGAGAACTGGCGCAAACCTATCGTATTAGATACTAATGACCGCAGGGAAGTATGGCAGAGCAAAGAGCTTCACGGACGCTTTTACCGGACCTTACATGGGCCCGATGTAGACCTGTTAGCGTCCGTATCTTGGCTGCGATTCGGTGATCTCTTTGGGGAAACTGAAGGTTTTGTCTTTGCAATTATGGACGAAGTTATGATGACGAACAACTACCGGAAATATATTGTGAAGGACGGCACGGTTGACATCTGTCGGGCATGCCACCGTCCGGGGGAATCAATCCGACACATTATTTCTGGCTGTTCTCGTCTGGCTAACGGAGACTACTTGCATAGACACAACCTTGTAGCCAGGATTATCCACCAGCAACTTGCTCTGAAATACAGTCTTGTGGAATCGGAAGTACCATACTATAGGTATGTGCCCGACCCAGTTCTCGAAAATGGTAATATCACGTTGTATTGGGATCGATCTATCATCACTGGCAACAATAGTCCTGACTATTGTTGCCAATAAGCCAGACATAGTGGTGATAGATCGATCAGAGCGTCGCACAATGATTATTGATATAGCGGTCCCGCATGACGAGAACCTCGTGAAAGCAGAAAAAGATAAACAGATTAAGTATCTTGATCTGGCTCGCGAGGTTGTCGACATGTGGGATGTGGATACAGCAGTCATTGTGCCGATAGTCGTGACGGCCAATGGCATAATAGCCAAGAGCCTCGACCAACACCTGAGGAGGCTCTCGTTAGGCAGCTGGATCAAGGGCTTGATCCAGAAAGCGGTACTTCTGGACACGGCGCGTATTGTTAGGAGATTCCTCTCTCAGGAGCCCTGACCACCGGTAGCTTGGACCCTGTTCCCGATACCGGTGGGCTACTATTTTTTATATTTTTAAATGTTTTTATTTTATTTAGTTTTTATAAAAATATTTAAAAATGTAAATAATATGTCTAAATATGAAATAAAGGAAATAATAATAACTCAAACATCTACGAAACCATTCACTAGTTACTGATTAAAGCGTTTGCAGCCAAAGATGAAATGTTTGTTTTGCATGAACGGTAGTACATGCAAAACAGGTAGGGATACCTATGTTAAATTTATGTCAGTAAATTATATAGTTTTGGAATGTGCTCATCAAGGCCTTCAATGGAATACCCATATTGTAAGAAATAATTGACATTTCATTTTTTTACCTTTTGAAAATGGACCCATACTACCGCCGCGAGGATTTTTTTCAAATAAAATAAGCCTATGTTACTCGGAAGGATGTAAGGATTCTAACGATACCCCATACATCCAAATCTGTTCTGGCATTTTTAAAAGTTATGGTGGAACAAACAAACTCACATACATACACGAACCCTGAACACATTACACTCCTTTTGGGCAGTCGTGTAAAAATAGAAAGCATTCAGTCAGTTTATCGACTTGTCATACTTATGCAGAAAAGTTTTATAATTATGAGAATGTATGATGTAAGATCGAGCGAAGCGACCTTGAAAATTTTAACACCCCGGCTGGAATAGGTTAGACTATCTCAGAGAATGCTGAAGTTGCTAGAAGTCATTCAAAACAAAGTCTAGGTCGATAAAAAACACCAAAGCGTACTCTTGCTTTTGTAGATTATAAAGTACGCCTATGCGAAATAGATTACAATCATCTGTATTAGAGTACGGAGGTACGCTAGGCGGGGTTGATCTCTGGATTGAGATTCTTGTTAGCACTCAGATCATGGTGGACTTTAGAATAGTCTTTCATAATTAAAAGTATATAATATTTCGTGTCTGTACTGTGTACCGTTCAGGAGTTCCCTCATATGAAGCCAATCCTGGATGCAGCAGTCAGATCATGTTGGATTTTAGAACGGTCTATCATAATTAAAGCGTATATAAAATTTCGTGTCTGTACTGTTGACCGTTGAGGAGTTCCCTCATCTGAAGCCAATCCTGGAGGCAACAGCCAGATTATATCTGAATTTAAAATGAACTACCATAATTAAAAGTTATATTCAGTTTCGAGTTTGTACTGTGTACCGTTCTGGAGTTTGTAACGTAACGCTTAGCTCCTCGGAGCTAAACGTTTTAAATTCCACCATTATCTGGCTGTTGCTCACAGGATTGGCTTCAGATGAGGGAACTCTTCAACGGTCAACAGTACAGACACGAAATTTTATATACGCTTTAATTATGATATACCGTTCTAAAGTCCACCATGATATGACTGCTGCCAGCACCCAGGATTGGCTTCAGATGAGGGAACTTGTGGCATTTAGCTGTGCAAAACCACAATATTTAATCTACTTATATGTTTTTAAGCTACTATATTAAACAATTTACCTTTTGATACCTTACATAGGGCTAGGTGAGAAAGTCGGTTAAATGAGACCCGTAAATAGAGACACACTAAAAGTTTATTAGCACGATACACAATAGTTTAGATTACACACAGTATTATGCTAGTTACACTGAACTAATCAGGCTAAGATTCAAGTAGAAAATTAGATTCAAGGTGAAACGTAACACATCACACGGCTAGAGCCAAACTTCAACTCGTTAAGAAAAGAACCCGTTTTTATCGTTCTGTGTCATATTTTAAAACATTTCAAACATCTATCAAGTTAATTCTTAATTAAATGATGGCCAGAACGGATAAAAACGGTTTACAGAGCGATAATCTATAACTGTCCTTATTGCGAACAATACAGTGTATTCACCTGCTTTATAATAGGTTTAGAAGAAGATAAAGTGTCTATAGCTCATTATGTATTTGGTTAAGAAAAGTAAATAAGACAGATGACAGCTTTCAATTCTCTCTCTCTTCCTGGCTATGTATCCCACATGGTGGTGGGGTCAGCCTTCCTGGTCTTTCTCTTCCACTTCGCTCTATCCTCGACATCGTCTTCGGATACCTGACACTATTTCATGTCCTTTAGCACTACAGCTTTCCATCTTATTTTGGGTATGCCTCTGGGTCTTGGACTGGGAATGGTAAGTTGTAGCGCTAAGTTGCCTACATACTCAGGCGGCCTCCTTTTTACGTGACCATACCATCGCAGCCTACTCTCTTGCATCTTGTCGGCGATATTGCGAACGCCCAGGCTTCCTCGCACGTACTCGTTGCGGATTTTATCAAGCCTGGTAACGCCGCACATCCACCTCAACATTTTCATTTCAGCAACTTGAATGGTATGCACGTTCTTTTGGGTAATGGCCCACGTTTCACTGCCATACATAAGGACTGGTCTTATGATGGTATTCTTGGTCAGATGACAGCTTTCAATTAATATAAGAGTAGGTACTTTAATAAGGTGTGCAAACAGTTCGACTTGGATCTTTTTAAAACAAGTGTGACCTCGGCAAAAAAGTGTTTAGCAATTAATTTCTTCAAGGCTTGAATTCTTTAGACTTTATTTTCTTTTTTTTTTTTTTTTTATTGTATCTTAACATCTTGGTTCTCAAGGTAATTAACCTGCTGCCATTAAATTAGTTTTAACTTATTTTAGGGGATGATCCTACCTGCAAATTTTATTTTTTGTAATTATTTTTTTGGCAAATATGGCAGTGTGTATATTTTGTTCCACAGTACTTTTATATCAGACCAGCTCTAGACGTGAAGACCTGTAATTGGCTGTCAGATTATCATACTGTTATTTATCACCATTGTATTTAGCTGTAAGTCTTCCAAAGTCCTTAAATAAATAAATAAATAAAATATTCTATCTTCTTTACAAAAGTAATAAATAGTATTAAATAGAATTTAGATGCTAAAACAATCAAAGAATATAAAAGTATGCTATTACAGGTATAGTGTGATTAAGAATACAAGGAAGTTTACATGAATGATGATGGATTTCAATATGTAAGGTATCAAAAGGTGAATTGTTTAATATAGTAGCTTAGAAACATATAAGTAGATTAAATATTGTGGTTTTGCACAGCTAAATGCCACAAGTTCCCTCATCTGAAGCCAATCCTGGGTGCTGGCAGCAGTCATATCATGGTGGACTTTAGAACGGTATATCATAATTAAAGCGTATATAAAATTTCGTGTCTGTACTGTTGACCGTTGAAGAGTTCCCTCATCTGAAGCCAATCCTGTGAGCAACAGCCAGATAATGGTGGAATTTAAAACGGACAATTATGATTAAAGCGTATATAAAATTTCGAGTTTGTACTGTTGACCGTTGAGGAGTTCCCTCGTTTAAAGCCAATCCTGGATGCAGTAATCAACCAAATCATGGTGGAATTTAAATCAGACTATTATAAATAAAGCGTTTATAAAATTTCGTGTCTGTACTGTTGAGCGTTGAGGAGTTTCCTCGTTTAGAGCCAATCCTAGGTGGCCAATCAGGTCATGCTCTTCATAAAAATGCGTTGTCATCAAAACTGAACCAATATTTAAAATGTCAACTCCCTGGGATAAGAAAAAGTGGTCTTAATTCAGCTTGCCAGATTTGCCCTAAACAAACATACATACAAAAATTGCAAGTTGAATAAAAGCTTTTCAAAATGTATTTCTGTTGTGTATCATATTTTAAAACGATTGAAAAAGACAAGAAAAACAAAAGTTGACGATTTTTTATAAAAAAGGGTTGTTAAATCCAGAAAATTTAAGTCTCTAAAGTAAATATGTTCTTTATCCCACCGTAAGGATATAACGGGAAATTTTGCCGTTAGAAATAGGCACCTATCCTGATTTTTCATACCTACCTGCTCCATAAATATTTTTCGTAAAAAAATAAATAAGTCCTCAGTTTTCAAGTCAAATTAATTCATGAGACTTAAGTAATTCAACTTTGTTTTAAAAAGAAACGCCAGCGCGCACATAGAGCAATAATAGAAAAAATGCAAAGTAAACAAAAACATTTTCCGACAAGTCCGCCGGGCGCCGCGCGCTACTCGACTACCTACGAGCCGAAAGCGTTGTCACGAACATTGCCGATGTCACCCGAACTCAACTGAAAGCAACGATCGGCTTGGTCGACTAGTCGTAATCAAGGCCATTTTTAGGTAACCGGTGTTAAAACGGTAACCTTAATAGAGGTAACATGTTTTTTCTTCTTGGTTACCCAAATATCGGTTACCATAGTCGTAAAGGTAGCCTAAATTCTTCGATACCGGTACCGTAATTCATAAAGGTTTTCGGTCCCTGCTTGAAAGACTTTAATTTATTATTAAAAATGTTCACGATTGACCCACCTTCACTCTGAGCTTTCACACTAGTTGCAGTGATATTATTATGGTAGGGAAATTTAGCAATAGCAAAAGTCAAAGTGAGAAGTGTCAAAGGGACAAGTGTCAAAGTATGAAATGCCGACTAAGAGTGTAACACGGGTAAAAAAGAAGTTCCCGTTGTACTACTAGATTGCTTGGTAGTTCTACGGGGTTTTTATTTACCCGTGGTACTACTGGTAGTAATACTAGTAGTACCACGGGCAACAAACGAGAAAAACAACAAGAAGCCATCAAAAGGACCAAGATGCTATACTTGCAATAAATATGGTCATAATAGTTCAGAATGCAAATCTAAAGCTAAAGACACACAGAAACCAAGTACAAGTAGCTAGTCTTATGCTGCTGTATTTGTAGCATCATACTCACAAAATTATGTCTGGTATGTGGACTCCGGTGCAACCTCACACATGACCATACACAAGGATTCGCTTCAGAATGAGTCAACCCCTTCTATTAAGAAAATAAGAGTTGCAGATAATAAGGAGTTATCTGTACAATCCTCCGGGCAAGTAAGTTTGGACACTTATAATGATAAAGGTCATGAGAAGAAGGTTCTGTTTAATAATGTTTTATATGTTCCCGAACTGGCGACTAACCTGCTATCTGTGAGTCAGATTATTCAAAGTGGTGGCCAAGTAAGATTTGACAAAACCGGATGTGTTATTATGAATAGTAAAAATCAGATAGTAGCAACAGCTAGTATAATCAACAACATGTACCGGCTGAACACTCCAGGAGGAAGCTATGCATGCATGTCTGATGTTGAAGAACAAGATATTTTCTTGTGGCATCAAAGAATGGGACACCTTAATTTCAACAGTTTAAAGAAAATGCCTGAAAATGCTGACCATGTAACTTTCTCAGCAAATACATAAAGTCTGACATGTGTCACCTGCAAAGAAGGTAAGCAAACCCGGCTACCTTTTAAAAGTGAAGGAAACAGATCAACGGTTCCTCTTCAGCTGGTCCACTCTGATATATGTGGCCCCATGGAAACACAAACAATAGGAGGTGCCAAGTATTTCCTGACCATCACTGACGATTATACTAAGAAGGTTTATGTGTATTTTCTTAGCACAAAGAGTGACACACTAGAACATTTTAAGAGTTTAAAAATGAAGTTGAAAAACAATTGGATAGCCACATAAAGATTCTTAGAACGGATAATGGCCTATGGTATGTCAGTAAGGAATTGTCTGACTACTTGAAAAATGCTGGCATCATACACCAGACTACCACAACGTATACTCCCGAACAAAACGGGACTGCAGAACGAATGAACAGGACTCTCATTGAAAGAGCAAAATGTATGCTGCTTAATGTAAAACTACCAAAGCAACATTGGGCTGATGCAGTACACACAGCTGCCTACCTACCTGCCTGCCTGTTCTCCAGCTAAGTCCCTGTCATTCAAAACACCAGAAGAGCGGTGGTCTGGACGGAAACCAAATGTAAAACACATGCGCGTATTTGGTTGTGAAGCCATGGTACACTTGTCACAAGAGAAGCGTAAAAAGTGAGACCCTAAGGCAGAGAAAATGATATTCATTGGCTATTGTGATAACAGTAAAGCCTATAAATTCTTAATACAAAACTCTAGAAAAGTGATAAAAAGCAGGAATGCTACATTTCTTGAATCTACTGTCAAAAGAGATTATGTACCGGTACTTGTCAGAACAGAATCCTGTAACAAAAATTGATGTTAGTGAAGAAAATAATACTAGTGAAACAGATATAGAATCTTCAACAAGTTCATATGATACTGTATGTGAAAATAAAACAAATTCAGACAATTACTCACCTGACATCAGTTGAGATTCTCCTACAGTTAGTAGCATAACATTGAGACCTCGGAACAAGAGAAATGAAGTAAATCAAGATGATTCTGAAGAAAGTACTTACCTGTGTCAAAGTGAAGACATTCCTTCATATGCTCCAGTAACATATAAGGAAGCTGTGAACTCATTTGATAAAGATAAATGGATTAAGTCCATTGCTGAAGAACTGGAAGCTCACCAGAAAAATAACACCTGGACATTGGTTGAAATACCTCTGAATGCAAAAGTTATACCATGTAGATGGGTATTCCGAAGTAAGGACGAACCAACAGGTCCAAGGTATAAATCAAGATTGTGTGCAAAAGGGTATTCACAGACCAAGGGTATTGAAGACCATGAAACTTATGCTCCGACGGTCAGGTATGATTCTATACGTTTGCTTCTTTCAGTTGCAGCACAAAATAATTTAAAAATTATACAATTAGATGTCAAAACAGCATTTCTTTATGGAGAACTTGAAGAGACCATATTCATGAAACCACCAGAGCTCTGAAGACAGTCTGGTATGCCAGTTTAAAAATCTTTATATGGCCTGAAGCAGGCTCCACGGTGCTGGAACAGTAAAAGAGGATGCCCATATGGCCCTTGAAGTGTCGTGGTAAATGAAAGACATCTGCACTGGATAACGACTCGATTTATTCTCTTCCCACATAGATTGAGCGTACACGATCCTAATATATATTGCTTACTTGGCTAATCCTAAATAAGGTGTGGTTACTCACACATACATAATAATACTAATGATACTAACTTACTTACATACACTACACCTCCGGGGGATGAAGAAAAAAAAAAATTATTTGAGCTCTTAATAGTTTTTTTTTTTTACATTTTTTTTTTTTTTTCAATACAACAATTTAAGTAACTTAAAGATAACAATACAAATATATACTATTAACTATGAAACAATTTAGTTCTATCCTTATGAATCAATTCGATTTTATTTTGTTTTAGAATTTTGACATTAGGGCCCATATCCTCTAACACAATATAAGGGCCTTCATAAATATTATCCAATTTCTTTTTTCGTTCATTTTTTACTAAAACTAAATCGTCTTTATTATAAGTAACAGGATTACATTGCTTATCATATGCTAATTTTCTATTTTCCTTACTAGTTTCTAAATTATGTTTTGCTTCTTTTAGCGCTACCTGTAACCTATATCTTAAATCTAAAGAGTAGTCGTTGGGGTTATATAAAGGATCTATTCTATTACAATTCTTAATATTATTAGGTATATTACACGGCCTGCCGAAAATTAATTCGAAGGGCGTGTACTTCGTCTCGGAGTGGACGGTATTATTATAACTGAAACACCAGAACGGTATCCAGTGTGACCATTCATAGCCGTTGTTGCCTGAATAAGTCCTTAGAAAAGCACCTAAATGCTTATGAGCATTTTCGAGAGAACCGATTGTTTGATGGTGGTATGCTGTTGACGTTAATTTTTCTATTTTTAATAATTTGCAAATTTCAACCATTGTGCTTGAAACAAACTCTGAGCCTCTATCAGTAGCTATGACTTTAGGTATACCGAAACGTAAAACAAAATTTTGTATAATTGATCTTGCTACAGTTTCGGTTTCTTTATTTTGTATAGGATATGCTTCAATAAATTTTGTTAGTTCACATTGAATCGTTACAAGGTAACAATTTCCATTTTCGTCTTTATCTAAAGGGCCTACCAAATCTAAAAATATTTTTTCAAAACCTGATGACGCAGTTGTTGTGATCGTCATCGGCTGTTTTGTGTACTTACTATATTTAGTCTTCTGACATGTGGTACACTTTTTTACAAAATCAAGAACATCTTTATCGATACCTGGCCAGAAATATCGTCTCTTGATATTGTTAGTCATCCTGCGGACACCAGCATGTCCACTGGTTGGCAGTAAATGATAGTCATTTAAAATATATTGTTTTTCCTTATCGTTGTCTATTCTTTCTATTCCTCTTAGTATACATACTCTCGGACCGGTCCAATTTTTTAATGTTTGTATTTCACTACACAAACCCTTTATAAACTCTTCATTATCATCATTTTTAACTATGCATACTTCTTTTACCTTTATATTATTACTAAACTTCTCTAACTTTGTCACAAATTCGGCTCGCGAGAAATGTGCCCTAAAGTTGAGGTTTACACATAACAACATTTTACTTTTGATATAAGCGAGACTCTCGTCTTCCGCACTTATCAAATTATCTCTTCTATATTTATCCACTTTATCTTCGTCTAGCAAAATCATCTCCACGACATCACTCGGCTTCCTCAGTAACTCCACGACTCTAGGCTGATCAGACCCTTCGTCGGCGGATTTACTAATTGGCGGTGATACATTCTTACTCTTTTCATCCATTTTCCTTTTTTGTGCTCTAGTCATGACATTAACTTCTGAAATTTTCTCATTCATAGTCTTTAATTCACTGGAAGTCACATTTACTCTGGATAATGCATCCGCGACGACATTATCCTTCCCTTTCACATAAACTATTTTAAAATCATACTCCTCTAGAACTAAACGAAACTTCAACAGTCTGCTAGAAGGATCTTTCATTCCAAACAAATATATGAGTGGTTTATGATCTGTCATTATAGTAAAATGCCTACCGAATAAATACGGCCTAAAGTACTTTACTGACTATAGCAGTAAGTTCTTTTTGTATTATGGGGTAGTTTAATTCTGCCTTATTTAATGGTCTACTAGTATATGCTACGGGTCTTAGGTCATTGTTACACAAAACTGCACCAATAGCTACACCTGATGCGTCTGTCTGTAAAATAAATTCGTTCTTTTCTGAGAAATCTGGGTACTGAAGTATGGGTGGGCTAATTAACTTCTGTTTTAAGGTATCGAAAGAGTGTTGACACTCCTCTGTCCAATCGAAAATTATATTCTTTCTACATAATCGATTTAAAGGTACTGTTATCTCAGCAAACGATGGTACAAATTTACGATAGTAGTTGCAGAAAGCTACAAATCGTTTCACTTCATCTACTGTTTTGGGTACTGGGTAATTTTGTAAAACTATTGTTTTTTCTGGGTCTGGTAAAACTCCATCTGCAGAAACTAAATGTCCAAGATACAATATTTCCTTTTTTAGAAATTGGCATTTGTCCGGATTGAGTTTTAAGTTTACTTTTCTTAACCTTTCGAGTATATCTATCAAGTTTTTATTATGGGAATTTAGATTTCGCCCAAAAATTATTAAATCATCAAGATAAATAAAACATTTGTCATACGTCAGACCAGACATAGCTATAGACATTACTCTACTGAAATTACTACATGAAGTTTTAAGTCCCATAGGAAGACGCTTTAATTGATACTGACCCGAACTAGTTGAAAAAGCAGTATATTTTCGACTTTCAGGGCTTAAACTAACTTGATAATAACCTTGATTTAGGTCTAAATGTGTGAAATACATTGAGCCTGAAAGTGAGTCTAAGATGTCTGTGATGTTTGGTAGTGGGAACTTATCATCCACTATTACATCATTGAGTTTTCTATAGTCCACTACCAAACGCCACTTTCTATTGCCTTCTGACTTTTTGGGAACGAGTAATACAGGACTGTTCCACGCGCTTGAAGACTCTTCTATTATATCGTCCTTCAACATTTGTTTAATTTGTCTATCAATCTCTGGCTTCATTGTTTGTGGCAATCTATAAGGTTTAACATACGTAGGACTAACGTTAGGCTTTAGAGTTATGGATTGTTCATAAACGTTGGTGGTGGCTAGCTTATATCCTGGCAGAAAAAAGACATCTGAATATTTTGTACATATTGTTTCGAGAGTACTCTTTTCTTCTGAATTAAGATGGTTTAATTGTAACAACGAAAGTAAGGTTTCGGCCCTATTAGCATTGGCATTAGTCTTTTCAAAAGAAAAAATATTATACTTGCTTAAAAAATTTACTTCCGGAATGAAATTCTCTAATCTTACTTCTTTATCTGTAATATTAAGTATTCTGATAGGTATCCTACGATTTTTAGGTCTAACTATAGCCCCTGCTAAAAAAACATCTTTTTCTATCTCTGTTGAGCAAACAACACAATCATCTTCCGCATCAATATCTAACTCTACGAAATGGGTCGATTCACTTCGGGCCGGTAATACTAGACAATTATTATTAGTAAACGATAAATCAAGTCTAGGCGAGATCGGTAAATAAATTAGTTTACCCGCATTATTAATAACTAACACGTTGTTAGCCAAATCGATATTACAGCCATAAGTAGATAGAAAATCTAAGCCTAAAATACCAGTTGCCTTGAAGGGAAAATTTTGAAAAACGTAAAATTTATGAAAAAACGTGTCATTATTTTCTGTAACAAGTTTCAAGGTTACATATCCCATTGAATTAATCTGCCCTCCTATGCCGTTTATAGTAGTGCTATTATAACTTATACGCATCAAATCGGGTAATTCATTTTCTTTAATAATAGATATTGACGCACCCGTATCTACTAAAAAGGAATATTTTCTGTTGTTACAATAAAATGACACAAATTGACATCGTCCCTTACAAGCCAAAATATAATTATTAAAATCGAAAAAACTGCCTTTTAGTCAAATTTTGGGAATTAACATTTTCATTTGAATTTTGGGAAACTTCCTCTTGCGCCGATGCTTGCGCGGGCTGTATGGGTTGCGTTGTCAAAACAATATTACGGTTGTAATTATTTCCTCGCCTATTACCACGATGGTAATATCGGCCATTGTTACAATTCGCCTGTGAAAAGTTTCTACCGCGGTTATAATTCTGAAATGATCTTCCGTAACCACGGCGGTTATAATTATTAAAATATCCATAATTGCGGCCACGCTGACTTTGACCCCTTGGTCCTGAAGAAGGTATAAACTTACCTCGACCTCTTCTCGAATACTGCATGACGTCCGGCTTAGAGGACGTAGAAGGCGTTGATACATCCTCGTCCTTTGCACCTTGTATGGCGTCCTTGAGATTACTATAGTCGCGAGCGGCGACGATGGTGCTTAGCCTTGAATTTTTCAGTCCATCTGAAAATTTCTTAATAGCCATTTTCTCATTTAATGGTTTGAGAATCGCGAACTTTGACGAATCTCCGTCTGCCTGTGAGATGGTTAAATCGGTAAAAACTTGTTCTAATTCAGTACCATACTCGTCAATTGACCTAAAACCTTGGTTCGTATTTAGGAGGCGGGACTGAATTGCGGTAAAAGATTTTTTTGTTAATAAATGTTTCCTTAAATCATGTATTAAATTAGGAACCGTGTCGTAGTTATTCGATAAACGGAGCTTAGCGTTCTCAGATAGGCGGCCTTTAATTACGAATTTAATTAAAAGATTTTTTCCCGAATCGTCTAACATATCAGCATACATCTCCACTGCATCAATCAATCGTTTCGTAGTGTCCTCCTTACCATCCATAAGGGGAATTAAGTTACACGCCGTTCGAATGTCAAATACCATTTTTACTAATTTTACTTCACTAGGAGGGGAAGTACACAATTGACTTATCTTTAAAAATACACTCTTAATATTATCAAAGGTTGTGGACAATTCCGTCACTAATTCGGGGCTTAAATCATGCGATAACTTAGAATATAATAATTGCGCTTCACTAAATAAATGTTTAGCCTCTTTCAACTTATTTATAGCAATAGAACCCGTAAATTTAGCTTGCCCTTTCTTTATTAAATATCTACGAATGTCCACTAAATCTTCATATATTCTTATAAAATCATCGGCCATAATCTAAAAATAAAACATAATGGAATGTAATGACATCATCCTAAACAACTAATTATTTTCACTACAATTCTTCTAACTGTCTTCCAAATAAAGATAGCAATGCGAAAACATTCCATTTATGGCGCGAGGTGTCGGGTTCGGTGAGTCGTCGCGCACGAGTTATGAACTGTTACATAATTAGCACAATAAAACCTTATACTAATTACTTACGTGCAATAACTCAATTATGCATTTTACACGCTATAGTTCTTATTTATAAGACGTAAAGTTAATTAAATTGTATGCATAGGAGCATCACTTAACGTTTTGTATAACTTTAAAAAAAGTTCCGTAGCAGTGATTTTCATTAAAGTTTATATATTATATTATTGTTCACATAACACTTGACACAAGTCTTGTTTTTTTTTATTTTTTATGTAGCACTGAACCGTACGCGGCAATTGAATTTTGGGAAAAGTCAAGGTTTTTTTTTTTTCTTCTCTTACACGGGTTTAGCTGCAGTGTCACCATCACGGGGTGCGTGTTTATTGAAATATACGGAGGCCTGCCTGCGACGTAAGGACCTGCGGTTCATCTGCCTGTCCATCCATTTTACATGCATCTTCTTATAATAAAAACATATAGCATAACATGCCGCTGCCAGAAGGACGATTGTCATCAGGGTGAGGAGTATATTTGTCGTACTGATGCTGTAGTAACCCTGATCGCTGGTCGCACCATTTTTCCCATTACCAGCAGCCGTCTGCGCAATTATCGTTTCTTCTTTCGTTTGAGTAGATTGACACATTTCGTTTGATTGTTTGTTGATTTACATCACAAAACCACTAATTTCGTAACAATATCCGATTGTATGATCACAATTATTTTGTTTTATTTATAGTCCAAAATTCACTCGCGTCGTGACCTTGAATGGCAGGGTCGCCATGAAGTGTCGTGGTAAATGAAAGACATCTGCACTGGATAACGACTCGATTTATTCTCTTCCCACATAGATTGAGCGTACACGATCCTAATATATATTGCTTACTTGGCTAATCCTAAATAAGGTGTGGTTACTCACACATACATAATAATACTAATGATACTAACTTACTTACATACACTACACCCTGAACGCCCAGCAATTTACGTTTATGTAAAAAAAACATCGTTATTTCTAGTTATCTAACAAGATATTCATTTATCCGAACAAGATGGGAACATTTTTGCACAAATAAAAAGTACCGAAACGATAAATACGTGAAAATAATTTCCTTTTGTGGATAAAATCAGCAGTGTTGCCAATAATTATTAATTCCGTTCACGAAATAATCGATTATGTTTTCATGGATGTTTTACTTATAATATCAGATCCGTAATACTTATTATTCGATGTATTCAAACAAATACGGTGTTATGTTTTTACTATTGATACTAAATGAACAAGCGAATTGATAGTTGATATAATAATGAATGCATAGGATCATAACAAAAACGCTACTACACATTTTAATTACCTATAATTCTTTATCTGTTCAGCACAATAAAGATAGAATTGTTAAAGAAAACATATTTACAAAGACGTTCATAACTTCTTAACCTTTAAACTCCCGAGGCAGCCGCAAGGCTGCCGCAAACTATTTGTCCTTCAAACCCCGAGGCGGACATACGTCCGACGCAGGTACACACGGTTTAAATCTCTATTTCTACTATGAAATTAGGGCTAAACAGGGGGCTTACCATGCACTCTTATAGCAGGTCAATTTTCGACGGAAAGTGAACTGTCGGGCTATTTTGTACCATGAACACGTCAAATAACAGGCGAGCCAGAGATCACGTGACTAAAGCCGCTCAGTGGTCACGTGACAACATTTCACTGGTCTGACCTGCGATAGGCTCTACCATCAAGTCATTTTTGACATGTAAAACCTTGAAAACTGAGCTGCCCTGCTGCATAATAAGCTGGCGTGTAAAACTAACTTTTATTGAACCGTTTTCTTTAATTTTAAATAAAAAACGCAAGTATATGTTAATTTGTGAATATAATACTATTGTGGCGTTATTTAAAATTATAGACCACAAATAAAACAGTATCTTTGTCGTTTACTTATGTTGTAGAAAGGGTACGAGTAAGTAGATGTGAAAGAAATAGAAATTAAGAACACAATACATTAAAAAAACCAATTTAATGTTTAATAGATGTTTTGGGTAAAGACAGTCTTCGTCTTTCCTAGTCTTAGTAAAACAACAAACTACAGCTACCCAGCCTTGCCCAGCCTCTTGAATCATCGATAGCACTGTAGCGGTTACACCGATACATACGAACTACGCAGCAAAGACATGACGTTACAAAAATCTTGCATGATAAACTTTCGGGCAGTTGCCCGCCAGACATAACACCCGTCTGGTCGGAGGAGCCTCCCTTTTCTAATGAGAAGAGTGAACTTTACACCCTGTTCCTCATGCCTCCACCAACAATAGAACTCACATCATGTTCCGTCACTTCCGTCCACAATCTGCAGGACATTTCTCGAGTTTTAGCCCTGTTTATGTACCCCATTGCAATCCTTGTGATTATTAAAAAAATCTAATATTTCCAATTTTTATATAACCCTCCTTTAAGTCATCAATAAACATTCTTGTCTTGTTGACAAATTATTTGACACGTTAGTCGTTCGAAAATAGCAATAACTTTGGTAAGTTTTCAAGAAGGTTGGTGTTGTTGGTGGTACGTTTAATTTACATCTAAAAGGGCCTCCAACGTCATAATCGTGTTACATAAGATTTTTTGCTACGAAACACAGTTATTTTATTTTAAATTTTTGATCATTTTATACTGTTATCAAATTAATTTTATATAACCGTAAAACCGGTAACATTCCGAAAAAGTATTTCTGAACGTTTGTTTATAATATGACGTACCGGTTAACGACAACGTAGCAGGTCTGAAGTTGATACATTGCAGGTTAGACTGAAATGCTCATGGTACAAATAGAAAACCTGTCAGGTTAAAATGCCAAGTTGACCTGTCCTGTACTTGGCAAGTATTTAAAATGTTCATGGTACGGCCCCTGGTCTGTGAGCAATTTAACTCTATGGCCTGACGGATATTCTCGTCAACTAAATCATTTAATTATTAAATTCCCGTTCGTCCCACCAGGGGGACGACGGCAGTGGGACGAACGGGAATACACCCTTTTTTAACGATTTTTATCATAAAAACCAATATCCAAAAATATCAATAGCCAACATTGGAAAAAAATGTTGAAACTGACTGATGTCGCACGTCACACGCAGGTAAAACGTCACGAGTGCGCGCTCGGCATCGTATTTCGTTATTTTTTATTATTTTTGTGTGTAAATCGACGGGAAGTGTTGTTATTTCCATAAGTAGTTTTTACATACATCGTGGTAGATAAATATTTGCACTAACTAGCATCGTTTATTAAATACCTATTTTGATCCGACCAAAAAAAACGTCGGGAACCCGTGAGTGAAAAAGTGAATGTGATTATTTTGAGTTTTGTGTGTGTTTCGTGTCGTGTAATCGCTGGTAAGACTTTATTTTATTTTTTAATATTAGGTACTTAATCGTTTTATTATTAGTAATAGTAATAATAGTAATAATTTATTTGCCAAAATGTAGGTGTACAGAGTAGTATGATCTTATTATAAAAAAAATGTGGCCCATTTACATTCTACCATAACATGTGGTGTGCAAATATTTCCAGAATACATTAAATTATTAAAAATGTCATAATATTCCATCAGTTATCATTAAAAACGTTACAAAGCGTCTGATTAAATAAATTAATTGCAAATATTTAATGTCACCGCATAATTTAAAAATGTCTTAACAGTCATTACCTACATCAGTTACCAATAAGATTGCTATAAAATGTCAGATTTGATGTATTTATTTGTAAGCAATTACAAAATAAATCAAGATATTTCAATGTGATTTAAGATTATATTAGTACGCAACTTGACTAATAACAGTAATTTGGTTCGATAAAAGATGATACTGTGGTTAAATATTATGATATGATTAAATACGTAGAAATTAACTTGAGTTCAAATACAAAATATTAATGATTAATATAATAAATAGTTAACATTTTATATAAGTTTAACGTCCATCTATTGGCTAAAAATTCGCGCGCTTTGCCGCATTTTGTGGCGGGGACACGAGGTGTCATGTAAAATCGAATACTGTTTTCTGGGACATTATATTTTGGACTGTCGAGCTGTACAGTAAAAACTAAGTGTAAAAGTGTATTTATTATAAAAGTGTAAAAGTGTAATTATTGTATGGTGTTAATAATTAAATGATTTACCACAATATAGGAGTTTTCTTTCAGTTCAGAAGCGGGATATTTCACGTAAGTGTTATTGCCTTATACTCTATTACTACTTTTCAAATAACATAATGTGAATCTCATCTTTATGTTGTGCTTAATTGAATGTTAAATTTCATAAAACATTTTTGTTAATGTTGCATCACGAATTTAAAATGTTAATTTTATTGGAACAACTGTGATCACTAATTAAAGCCGCTTACCAAACTAGAAGTTGGAATCTCACTAGGTATTTTATACTTTCACGATCATTCGTTGTAAATAGGTCTAGCATATTGCGATTTTTTTTGTGCATCTATGATGTCAACGGTCATTGGGGTTTGAAATATAATCATAACGACGTTGCATTAAATACGCCACTACCAATTTTATACTCGGTGATCAAAGCAATAAATACAGAAGTACCTTCGTGATCTGTAGTGGTATAGGATAGAATATGATTCATGTTTTACTGTAATCTTTTTTTTAAAGTATGTGAATAGCCATCAAAATTGTATAAAAGAATAGCTGTGTCCGTATATTATTTTTATTGACCAGGTCTACAAATGGATGACGATCGTGATAGAAGTTTGGCTCAACAGCCACGAACCCCATCAGCAGTGTCGGACAGGCAGAGCCGCAGGCGGAGCCGGGAGCTGTGCCGCAAGCGGAGCCGGAAGCAGAGCCGCAGCCAATGCAGCAGGCAGAGCCGCAGCCACAGCCGCAGGCAGAGCTACAGGCGTAGCCGCAACCGCAGCCGTGTCTGGAGCCCTGGACACCGAATTCGATGGCTCGCGACGCCGCCGTGAAGGATTCCGGCACATCGCAGTCGCAGCCCAACCAGGGTGATCCCTGGTTCACCAGAGAAGCAGCTTGGCCAGGATTGTAGATCACGGTCAAGACGCAGCAGGAGCATCACTGAAAATCACCAGCGACGACAAACCCGGTCGCCAAACAAAAGAACCAGTGCACGTGAGTCATTTCCTACAACTGATGTGTTTTCTAAATTTACCGACTTTCTTAATAAAATCTCGACTAGGGGTAGTGAGAGAATAAGTAATTTTAATGTAGTTCCTGAGTTTGACCCTTCTTCTAAAAATCAGAACATAAATAATTGGATACACAAAGTGAATGAAATAGCAAGCATATATAGTTGGACAGACCGACAAATAATTCATAATACTTTACCTAAACTTACTGGCAATGCAAAGCGGTGGTACGAGGGTCTTACAACCGTCAATTATAGCTGGGTTGAGTGGCAAGAAAAGCTCAAAGCAGCTTTTCCGGCCGATGAAAATTATGGCCAAATGCTTTCGGATATGTTGGACAAAAGAGCAAAGTTTGGGGAATCTTTAGAGGATTATTATTACGATAAAGTGGCATTACTCAATAGATGCGAAATTAAGGGTAAAAGAGCAGTAGAATGCGTGATCTTTGGCATAGACGATAGGGCCATTAGGATAGGAGCGGAAGCAGCTCAATTTGATAACCCTGACAGACTTTTGGCGTACTTACGAAATGCAAAAAGCATAGGCAAAAGAAATGATAATATACAGAGAACCTCGAATAAGAAGTTTCCGTATAAAGATAAACCACCTGTTAATAATAAATCAATTCCGATCAGGTGCTTTAATTGCAAGGAAGAAGGTCATATTTTGAGTAAGTGTACTAAACCATTGAAGAAATGTACAAATTGTTCAATAATTGGTCATGATTCTAATGAATGTTATCGTAAGAAGGAAGACGCGAAATCGGTCTTAGAAATTTCAATTACCAAACCTAAAACTAATGATAAATATGTACAATCAGTTCTAATCAACGGTCACAAAACAGTAGGTTATTTAGATTCAGGTAGCGAATGTACGCTCATTAGAAACGCTGATGCTGTAGAAGTATTTGGTAAATGGGATAGAACATATTCAGTAGCGATGACAGGCTTTGGTGGAGCAGTAGTTCATGCGATAGGTCGGTGTCCAGTAGTTTTGGAAATTCAAGGTGTTATTGTTGAATTAGATGTTATTGTAGTACCTGATAATTTTTTGAAATACCCATTATTGGTTGGTCAGACATTTACTGAAGCATTGGGGGTTAAAATCTTAAAAACTGATTATGAACTAATAATCTCCCGTGAATTTCCAGAAAATATTGGCGTGGTTAAACTATTTTCAAAAGAATGTTGTTCAATTCTACCTGGATGTTCTTATGTAGAGGTTGACTCGTCTCCGAAAATAACAGGTTCCATATTGGTATACGGTAGTTATAGATCCATCCCTAATTTAGAACATACTATAGAAGAGGGTGTTTACTCAATTGAAAATAGCAAAGGTGTACTATTAGTAGATAATATTTCCTCAAACGTTATAACTTTTAATAAAGACCAGCTGATAGCTAGGGGGCAATTTTTGCACATAAAAATTATAAATTGTCCTACTATAAATAAGATTGATGTTGCAAGTCCTTTAGAACCTTTTCATTTAAATGACTTGTCTCTGGACGATAGCTTAAACCAGGATCAGAAATTGCAACTATTAGACGTTGTGAATCGTTACAGAACTTGTTTTGCTACTAGATTAACTGAGTTAGGCTGTACTAATGTAGAGACTATGAGCATTGATTTAATGGATCCCCAACCTGTAGTTTATAGACCTTATAGGTTGTCTCATAAAGAAAAACAAGAGGTTAGGGTAATGACAGATGAATTACTACAATGTGGTATCATAAGAGAATCATTTTCGCCCTTTGCAAGTCCAATCATTTTAGTACAAAAAAAGAACGGCGAGAAGCGCCTTTGTATAGATTATAGGGCTCTAAATCGGAAAACTGTAAAACAACACTACCCTTTGCCTAGGGTAGAGGATCAGATGGATAGGTTAGCAGGGTATAGTCTATATACAACTTTAGACCTTGCGTCAGGGTACTACCAAATCGAATTGGCTGAAAGCGACAAACAAAAAACGGCTTTTGTCACACCAGAAGGGCAGTTCGAATTTAATAGGATGCCGTTTGGTTTGACAAATGCACCAGCGGTATTCCAAAGAACTATTAATAAAGTTCTTGATAACTTAAGATTTGACACGGTTGTCGTATACATGGATGACGTTCTTGTGCCTTCCGTTACGTTTGAGGATGGTCTTAAAAAACTAGAATCGGTGTTTAAAAAAATAAGAAATGCAGGTCTTACATTGAAACTCTCGAAATGCAACTTCTTTCATTCTAAAATCGAATTTCTTGGTTTCGAAGTATCGGGGCATGGTATAAAACCGGGGAAGTGTAAAATAGATGCGGTTGATAAATTTCCTACCCCTAAAGATATCCATAATGTTAGGCAATTCTTAGGCTTGGCCAGTTTTTTTAGGCGTTTTATTAAGAATTTTGCGATAATAGCTCGACCATTGACTCAACTACTAAAAAAAAATGTTTCTTGGACTTGGGGTAAAGAAGAAGAGACCGCATTCTCTCAGTTAAAAGTAAAATTAGTATCTCGACCAATCTTAACACTGTACAATCCTAATGCTGCTACCGAGTTGCATACGGATGCCAGTAAACACGGTGTAGGTGGTATGCTTTTACAGAAACAAGACGATCAAGGTATGAAACCAGTCGCTTATTTTAGTAGGCGTACTTCACCAGAAGAGCAACACTTTTCATCATACGAATTAGAAACCCTAGCGGTTGTAAATAGTTTGACTAAATTTCGATGTTACTTAATAGGGTTAGAATTCACAATTGTTACTGATTGTAACTCTTTACGTGCCACTTTTACTAAAAGGGATATGATTCCGCGTGTTGCTCGCTGGTGGAGTATGATCCAAGAATTTGACTTTAACATAGTTTATAAACCAGGGACTTCTATGACGCACGTAGATGCCTTAAGTAGGAACCCTTTGCAAGAAAATACTTCTAGTACCGACCCCGTTGATTTACAAGTTTTCCATATCACTGTAGATTGGTTAGCCACGGTCCAAATGGATGATGATGAGACGCAAAGGATTAAACGGGTTTTAGATGATAAAGATTCAAACACAGTTAATTATACAAAACAAAATTTTATTTTAAAACGTGGAGTAGTTTACAAGATAACGGATGATGGACTTAGATGGTATGTGCCAAAAGGTGTCAGATGGCAAGTGTTACGTTCTTGTCATGATGACATAGGCCATTTTTCTTATGAGAAGACCTTAGACAAAATTAAAACAACTTACTGGTTCCCAAAAATAAACAAAATTGTTAAAAAGTATTGTCAAGCGTGTATTCAATGCGCTCACGGAAAGGTACCGGCTGGAAAGAGGTCCGGCTTTTTACACCCAATACCGAAGGTATCTGAACCTTTCCACACCATACATGCGGACCACCTGGGTCCTTTCAATGAGAGTAAAAGAAAGAATAAGTACATATTAGCCATTATCGACGCGTTCACAAAATTTATTATCCTTAAGCCTGTTAAAAATACGAAAGCTCACACAACTATTTCAGTTTTTAAAGAATATTTTAGTTTGTTTGGTGTACCTTCTCGAATAATAACGGATAGAGGCACTACTTTCACGGCCTCAAAGTTTAGAGAGTTTTTGTCAGAAAAAGGTGTGAAACATATTTTAAATGCGGTTGCTACTCCTCGCGCAAACGGGCAGGTAGAGCGTTATAATAGGACGGTATTAGATTCACTAACGGCTATGACCTACGGAAAAGACGAAAGACTATGGGATGAATATTTGCTATAAGTACAATGGGGTTTAAATAATACCACCAATAAAGCAGTAGGTAAAACCCCAGCTCAATTGTTATTTGGGTTGCGACTAAAAGGGTTGACTGAGAGTGGACTGGCTTTACCAGTACAGGAAAATGATGATACTAATATCAGTCACATAAAAGATATTAGAAACGAAGCACTAGATAAAATAGTACGTACTCAGGAAAAGCAAAAGCGAACCTTTGATAAGGCTAGAATTCCCCCGCGTCAGTTTGATGTAGGACAGCTGGTTAGGGTAGAAAGAGAAGTAGGGCAGAAAGGGAAGAGTAAGAAATTAGTTCCAAAATGTCTAGGCCCTTATCGCGTTACCAAAGTGTTACAGCATGACAGATACGAAGTTGAGGATACGCCTATCACAAAAAAAAAGGGTAAACAAAAGTATGTAGGAATTTTTTCGGTAGACAAAATTTACCCTTGGCTTGTCTATCAGTCGGTGGACGAGATTAATGAAGACGATAATAGTAGTAATTCGGATATGGATACAGACCACTAAATTGTGGAAGTATTACAGTGAAATGATGTTAAAAACTAAACTATATAATTAGTGAGTTTCTTAAAGAAGGCACGTTTTGCTATAAGTAGTCGCAAACAGTATAGCTTCGTTAATCAGATAGTATAGTAGTAGAGGGAAACGCCTTAACAGGCTAGAATCTGCTTTTATAGCTAGTATGGTAGAATGGTAGTACGGTAGTATGGTAGTATGGTAGTATTGTGAAACACCACAAGTTGGCGAAAGCGACTGACATTATAGTATTGTAGTATGGTAGGGAGACAGTATTGTGATATGGTAATATGGTTCCTGTAGTATAATGGGACGAGTGTAAATTGTGAATTATGATATGAATTGTCGAAAAAGGATTGTATTTCGTTATATTTTTTTTAGAAAACATTGTTAATGTACGCAGATGATTGTTATTGATAGACTAGTTATGAATATTTTTTTTTGATGATAATCATTATATTGTTGATAGTAACATAATATGTAATGTAATTCAGATAAACCATCAATGGAAAGTGTGTTGTTTTTATTATATTTTACATTTTGTAATTAAAGAAAAGTTATGTGTAATGTAATGTAATGTAATGTAATGTGTGTATTATTGAAGCTAATTTGTTGTATTTTGTGTGTGTATTTCTTTCAACAAAGTTGTTCGCATATTTTTTTTTTGTTTTTTATATACATCGCGAGGGCGCGACTCATAAGGTCAGGATGGACGAATGTAAGCAATTACAAAATAAATCAAGATATTTCAATGTGATTTAAGATTATATTAGTACGCAACTTGACTAATAACAGTAATTTGGTTCGATAAAAGATGATACTGTGGTTAAATATTATGATATGATTAAATACGTAGAAATTAACTTGAGTTCAAATACAAAATATTAATGATTAATATAATAAATAGTTAACATTTTATATAAGTTTAACGTCCATCTATTGGCTAAAAATTCGCGCGCTTTGCCGCATTTTGTGGCGGGGACACGAGGTGTCATGTAAAATCGAATACTGTTTTCTGGGACATTATATTTTGGACTGTCGAGCTGTACAGTAAAAACTAAGTGTAAAAGTGTATTTATTATAAAAGTGTAAAAGTGTAATTATTGTATGGTGTTAATAATTAAATGATTTACCACAATATAGGAGTTTTCTTTCATATTGAAATGTTATGTCCACGAATATTGTTAAATGTCAAAATAAAAATAAAAATAGTAAGTAAAAATGTCAAATTAGAAAATAAATGAAATTATAAACCTTTATTGACATTACTTTCTTGCTTCGACATGTGACATATATTCACTAACAGTGTAAAAGCATTTTTCTTTAAGCCACTGAATCAGTTTTCTTTTAAACATAGGCAAAGGTAGTTCTTTAAAGGCGTTTGGTAATTTATTGTATACCTTACTAGCCATTATAAACGAATTTCTTTTATATAAATCGAGCTTGCATTGCGGCAAGCAGAGCCTATGTTTATCTCTAGAGGCAACATTCCTTTTGGTTACATCTCTATGCTTAGTAAAATTTTCAGAATGTTGTCGTACTAATAGGCACATTTCTTTAATATACATGCATGCTAACGGTAAAAATTTTTACTTTTTAAACAGTGGCTTACAGCTATCCATGTACCCAGCTCCACAGATTGCACGCACACATTTTTTTTGTATCATAAACGCTTTATTGACATCCACCGAATTACCCCACAACAAGAGCCCGTATGAGAGTACGGAGGAAACGTAACCGTGATATTCACAAAGAGCCGCTTCAGTTGAGACCGTGGCTCTTAATCTTCTTAGTGCATAGATAAATCTGTCCAGTTTGTCACAAACATAGTGTCTACATACTTGACCAGCATCAACATCTCCGTCAACTGGTGTCAAATTTCCAGCAATGTAGTGACACCCACGAACTGGCTTTGAGACGCATATCTGAACTAGAACGGGAATTAAGCAGGGCCCACAACACAATAACCCATTTGGAATCTCTCAAAGCCGGTGAAGAGTCTGCGATCACCTGCAGTCTTTATGATGAGTTGGTTGGTAGCGGGTCCGGACCCACATGTATTGAGCCAATTGTAACAATAGATTTAACTGATGATACTATCAATAAAACCAAATTGTTTACTAGTCACAATAAGATTAAAAAATATATTAAAATTAATAAATTCATTAGGAAAACTCAGAAATCATTAAAACGCCTAAAATTTAATAAATTAAATACAAAACTAAGGCAAAAAAATATAAATTTAAAACAAGACATAAAGCAGTGTAATAATGAATTACAACTATGTAATACTATGTATGACACTGACACTCAGCATCTACAGGATGAATTGTTTGTTAGGGAATATGCTCTAAAGGACATATTTAGTAAATATGAGGCTTGTCAACAAGATCTAAGTAAGCGCATGCAGGAGGCCAATGAGTTGGCAGACTTGGTCAAGCACAATGCGGAGAGGTATGAGTCTCTGACAAATAACCTCTCTTTTAGCTGTGCCTGTTCCCTGGCAACTCAGCCTCAACTTGTTACACCCACACCCTCAGTGGCTCAGCCAGTAGGTAGCTGTATTAATGAAGTTAATAATAGTATGAATAATTTGGTTAACACAACATATGTATTTTCTGACAAATTTGGTCAAGGTTTTGGTAGAATATTTAATCAGTGTTCACAACAGTATGTTATAAATAATTGTTTACCCGGTGCCAGTGTTAGCCAATTAATTTGTAATATTAAATTGACAAAAATAAACCCCGGTTCAACTGTTATATTATTATATGGGTATAGTTTATCTGTAAGAAAAAAAGAAATAATTGAATGTGTCCATTTGATGTTACATCTCAATGCGACCAATAGTTGTAAATTTATTTTCTGTGCCTTGCCTTATTCTCATTATTTGTCTGATGAGCAAAATAGGCATATTTATAATCTAAATATGTTAATTTATAATAGGACATGTCGTCACAGCGATGCTATTTTATATTTTGATTGTAATCAATTTATCACTGATTACAAACTGACAGAATATACAATGTATTTGCCACCTAGTTGTAGGAGACAAATTGCTAATCTTTTAGCATACAGTATACACAGTGACACTGGTACTTTTAGTGTACCATCGATTACTGTTAGTAGTGATACTAACACTACTTTTGATACGCCTAGTAGTTTAAACTATTAGGTGCGACAACGGGTGAGCCCCATATATTGAATGTTGTTCATCAAAATATGCAGGGTCTGTCCGGCAAAGAGCTAGAGTTAAGTTTATTTATGGAGAACTATGATGTTCAGGTGTTATGTTTGACTGAACACTGGTTGAAAGAACATGAAGTAGTGTTTATCAATGATGATAATTTTACTGTACAAAGTGCATTTGTAAGAAAAAACGCCATTCGCGGTGGATCTTTAGTTCTTGTTTCAAACAAGTTGAAATGTAAACAACGTTTAGATTTAGTTAATCTTTCTATCGAGCGCACTATTGAGTTGTCTTGTGTTGAACTCGAGCGGTACGTTATAATTTGCGTTTATCGACCCCCTTCTGGTGATTTTATTAGTTTTGAATCGGTAATGGAGGATTCACTCAATAGGTTAAAATCAAGTAATAAAAGTATAATTTTATGTGGAGATTTTAATATTAATATTTTAGATGTTACTCCATTAAGTATTAGACTTCTTAATCTGTTTAGGTCTTATAATTTAATTAACTTGTTTTTTGAACCTACTAGGATCACGGCATCTTCGTCAACTTGTCTTGATAATATATTTAGTGATTGTGATGCCAAAAATAAATGTGTGTTAAGTGACTTAACTTCTGACCACTGTTGTTTATTAGCTAGCTTCCCCATGCCATTACATAAAAAGCCGCGTAAAATAGAATGCAGGCCCTATACAGCTAGTCGTTGCAATAAGTTTAAAAATAATATAGCTCATAGAATTACACCATCTATAGTAGAACTCGAGAGTCCTAATGAAATCTATGGAGCCCTTTTTGATGTCTTGCAAAAAGAGTACCAATGTACATTCAAGACCAAAACTATTAAAATTAATGGCACCAGCGCTGGCTTTAACCAATGGGCCACTCCAGGTATTTATAAAAGTAGAGCGAGACTATACGAGTTATATGGTTTGAAAAAATACAGGTTTGATACTCCTTTCCTAGAGTATGTTAAAAATTATTCAAAATTATTTAAAAAGGTTAGTGTTTATGCTAAATCGAAATTTTTGAGCGATACAATTAAAAATTCCAATAATAAAGTAAAAACCACTTGGAAAATTATTAACAATGAAACGGGTAAGTCGGTTAAACAAGATAAAGAACTTGAGATTATAGTCGACAGTAAATTAGTTACTAAAGCAGCTGACGTAGCTGAGGCGTTTAATGAGTTTTTTGCCAACATACCTTTAACTACGACTCGCTCCTTAACTTCGTCCCCGTCTAAAGCTGAAAACCTTTTGCTTAGTAGTGTGTCTAAAAGTAGTCGTTTATTTAGCTTCGAACATGTAACACCTCGTGACGTAGTTAATGTTTTTAACACACTCAAATCCAAAAACACTGGTGATTACTGGGGCATCTCCATTAAACTTTTAAGTAATATAATAGACATCGTAGCCCCCTATCTAGCTGTTACTTTTAGAAGAAAAGAAAGAAGAAAAGAAAAATAGGTTTATTTGTCACAGAAACACGTGCATATAAAGAGACAATATTCAACAAAATAAAGAACATAAATAGTTGGCAGCTGCACGCTATGACTGTGACAAGAAGGCTTCCACTCAGCATAATGCTGTGCTATGGGGGACCCACAGCACAGCGCTGATTTTCAGTGGTCACCCGAAAAAGACGTACGGCTATCAAGTCAGGTTCAGTTATTTGTAAATAATAAATAGGTAACAAAATAAAATAAACAGTAAGTACTTAGAATATAATACAACTATACAAAGAATTATATGAGTAAATATTATTAGATAACGCAAATTTATCCGCAGGCATCACCGTGCATTTAAAAAATATACCCACTTTACTGTGACATAAGGCATAATATCCATCTTTACTAAACGAGAATATCCAGTGTTTTCTCTCGCTCCCGCCTACCCCACCTTCGCGCTCACTATTTAAAAAGTGCCGTTGCATTTCCCTATTGCGCCTATGAACGTGATGACGTACTGTGCTGTCTGTAAGCCAGCGAGCCAGGCGCACGGCGCGCGGCTCGCGGCGCAGCCCGGCGGAGGCGCAGCTACACGCACCGGTCACGATTCCTGTGAGGTCACGTGGCGCGTCACGCGACTTGTGTTTATTACCCCCAGCTAACACACCGTCAGTGGCATAGATAATACACTTAAATACGTCAGTGGGCTTGCGCTTGCGTCTTAAGTCCAACAAACGTGACTATCGTGATGCGTTCATACTACTTACGATGTACTCATGCATCGCGATCGGCAAGAGGGAAGATGACGAGTCTCACAACTCCCACATAACCATGTCGTCGAGCCGCGGAATGTTGATACACCTTGTCCATAGATGATAACCCTTATGTGAGTATTTATTTATAAAATATTTGCTGCTCATACTTCTGTTTTTCTAATAGTTCTTTTTTTTAATGTAACTTAAAATTTTTAATAAATGTGTTGACTCAGGAACTTTTCCTGACCTCAAGAAGAGTAATAAAGTCATTCCATTATTTAAATCAGGTAATAAAAATGACGTTGGCAATTTCAGGCCTATTTCTATCTTACCTGCATTTAGTAAAATATTTGAAAAGTTAATACTCAAGCAGTTACTAAGACATTTTAATTTAAATAGCCTCCTTCATAATGAACAATATGGCTTTACAAAAGGTCGTTCGACTACAGATGCGGGTGTTGCTCTGCTGAAACACATATTTAGCGCATGGGAGAACTCGCAAAATGCTATTGGGGTTTTCTGTGATCTCTCCAAAGCCTTTGATTGCGTGCACCATGACACGTTATTGCGTAAACTGCGTCATTACGGTGTGCAAAACGAAGCTCTCGATGTTATAAATTCTTATTTAAGTAATAGGTCCCAATGTGTAGATATTAATGGTGTGAAATCTTCCAGGTTACCAGTTCAGTTAGGTGTACCTCAAGGCTCAATACTGGGTCCATTCTTGATCTTAGTGTATATCAATGACTTACCATTCTTTTTAAAGGGTATCTGTGAAGTTGTACTGTTTGCAGATGATACCTCTCTTATTTTTAAAGTAGACAGGAACAGACAAGATTTTGACGATGTAAACAGTGCACTCTCAATGGTTACGGATTGGTTTACAACAAATAACTTAGTTCTCAACTCCAAGAAAACAAAATGTATAAAGTTCGCTTTACCGAATGTTAGAAATCTAGGACCCAACATCGTCTTAGATAAAGAAGTGCTTGAAACTGTGGTGTCGGCAGTTTTTCTGGGCATAACAGTAGATGCCAAACTTCAGTGGGGTCCACATATTTCAAGTCTAGCGGGAAGGCTCAGCTCGGCCGCCTACGCTGTCAGGAAAGTAAGACAATACACTGACGTTGATACAGCTCGATTAGTCTATTTTAGTTATTTCCATAGAGTTATGTCCTATGGTATTCTGCTGTGGGGCAAAGCCGCTGACATTCAAAATATATTTGTTCTTCAAAAACGAGCTGTCCGAGCAATTTACCAACTAGGTACCAGAGTCTCTCTGAGAGATTTTTTTAAAGATATTGGTATTCTTACAGTGGCATCACAATTCATCTTCGCCAATATCTTATATATTAGGCAAAATATACACGTATACACTAAAAACAGTGATATCCACAATATTAACACCAGAAATAAAGACAAATTACGAGCTCCTTTTCACCGGCTTCATAATAAAGTTTTATTGTTTGTCTAGGACTAGATTACATGGCATGGTAATATATACAGCACGCAATATCTTCTCGTCCCACATACCACAGTGTCTCAAGACGAAAGTCTTTGACCAGTGCGTGTTGCCAGTGATGACTTATGGCACTGAAACGTGGTCGCTCACAATGGGCCTTATCAGAAGGCTAAAAGTCACCCAAAGAGCAATGGAGAGGGCTATGCTTGGAGTTTCCCTACGTGATCGAATCAGAAATGAAGAGATCCGCAGGAGAACCAAGGTAACCGACATAGCCCGAAGAATTGCCAAACTTAAGTGGCAATGGGCAGGACATATTGCTCGCAGAACAGATGGCCGATGGGGCCGAAAGGTTCTGGAGTGGCGACCACGTACTGGAAGACGTAGCGTCGGAAGGCCTCCCACAAGATGGACCGATGACTTGGTAAAGGCCGCAGGAGTTCGGTGGATGCGGGAAGCACAGAATCGGTCGAAGTGGCGGTGCTTGGGGGAGGCCTATGTCCAGCAGTGGACGTCTTTCGGCTGATATGATGATGATGATGAGGAAGCATAAAGTTCCTTAAATCTAGTTAGTGGGTGCCGTACTGTTCTTCTAGATAGGTTACAGAATAACCTGTGTTTAGGAGAAACAGTTCCGATCCCCGTCGTAAGTGGTTGACTTATATTAGCACGTGTTGAATAAGTATAGGTATCATAATAATATGTAAATCGTAATCATTACAGCAAGTTACAAATGAAAAATGAAAAATTAAAGTTATTAACATTCAACAAAAAAAAAAACACAAGAAAAAGAAAAAGAAGAAGAAAAAAAAAACTAAAATTAAATCTAAAAATAACAATTTTGGAGAAGACAAATTTATAAAATAAAAATAAAAGAGTAAAACATGTTCAGTGTGTTGGTGAGGTGAGTATTTTGTTAGTGTGGTGAGTGATTCATTAATTTATGCATTGTGTAAAGCATGTATGTGTTTGAGTGATCACTTCTTTAGGAACTCTTCGGTTTCGTCGTAGTTTAGGTTTAGAAAGAAGGAGCGGACAGTCTTTTTGCATTTGAAGTTTGTTAAGCCGTAAATCGAAATTTTTGCGTTGAATTTATTGTAGAGTGATGGGCCAAGGTAGGGTGCAAACTTTTTTATAAAAGCTGTGCGTGTAGGTGGTACTGTACAGATTAGGTCTTTGCGACGTTTGGAGATTTTTTTAAACGGTGTGCGTCGGTGTTGCAGAAGGACTATATGTAAAATAAATTGTTGCCTTACATTAAGTACGCTACATGATTGGTAGACTTCGATAGTGGGAGATAGTATCGGTTTGAAGGTAGCAACTTTTAGAATAGCTCTGTGTGCGACCTCCAGAGGCTTGAGTATGGTCTTAGCAGCACCACCCCAGCATGAGATACAATAAATTAGGATGTACTGACAAAGAGCAAAGTACACGTTACGGTTGATTAACTGATTGGCTACATGTCGCAGGGTTTTAAAAACGTAAATTAACTTCCGTATACGACCCGAAAGAGTGTTGATATGGGATTTGAAATTAAGGTTTTTGTCTAGAACAATACCAAGATATTTAACATGGTGTACTGAGGTTAATGTAGGACATTGACAATTAAGTTGGGTGTGTGTGGGACAAGAATGAGCTTTTATAGAGATTGAGGTTTTTGGCTGGGAAGTATTCGTTATTGAAAAAGTGATAAAGTAAGTCTTGTTGGTATTGAGCGTAAGAGAATGAAGAGAAAGCCACTTCAAGGCAGAATTAAAGCCTTCTTGTGCAGTAACTTGGAGTTCCGACCATGAGTTTGCGATGAATGTGATGGCAGTAACGTCTGCAAATTAAACTATTGTGGCATTTGGAATTTGGAGATCGCAGAGGTCGTTAATGAACACTAGAAAGAGTGTGGGCCCCAGAATGCTACCCTGGGGTACGCCATACTGAATCGGTAGTTCATCACTCTTGTGACTATCTATAGTGACTAATTGTGAACGATCAGTAAGATAACTCTTGAAGAGCTCAAGTGAAGACCCTCTGACACCCAAACTTTCAAGCTTGATTAGAAGAGTGGAGACGGGAACGGTGTCAAATGCTTTGGCAAGTTCTAAAAATATGGTGAGAACCTTCTTGTTAGTATTTAAGTTATGTACTATATTGTTAACTAACATATGGATAGCATCACAAGGGGATTTATTCTACAGCAAACTGCTGGGGTGATAACAGTTTGAAGTGTTCGAGGTAGTGGACTAATCTGTTGTTTAAGAGGCGTTCAAGTACCTTAGAGAGTGCACTAAGAACAGCTATTGGGCGATAGTTATTTGGCAAGGTTCCGTCACCACCCTTGAAGATAGGATGAATAATTGCTCTTTTAAAAGAAGAGGGGAAAATAGCTAACTGAAAGCAAAGGTTGAAAATGTGGCATAGTATAGGTGCCAAAGTCCGTGCGTATCTTTTTAGGAAGGTTTGAGATATGCCATCCCAACCAGTAGCAGCATTAACCCTAAGCTGGTTAATCGTACGTAAAACTTCATCAGGATCTGTCTGTTCTAAAACGAAAGATTTATTGAACTTTTTAGTTTGAGGGAGAGTTGAGTGGATTTGGGGGCTCTTAATATTTTCTGCAAGTTTTTTCCCAATGTTAACAAAGAATTCGTTTACATCATTGCAAGACTGTCTGGGCGAGTAAGAGTGAGTTAATAGTTGGTTGGAGGGATTCCTCTTTTTCTGTGAATTGGTGATGTTTTTTATAGTATCCCATAGTTTTTTAGGGTTGTTGTGTGCCTTATTTAGTTCCTCGGAATCAAATTTTTTTTTAATTTTTTTTAATAGGGTTGCACAAAAGTTTCTGTATCGCTTGTATGTGATAATTAAAGTTTGGTTGTCTGGTGACTGCTTAGCTTTTTTGTGAAGAGAATCTCGGTTCCGGATGCAACGCAGCAAGCCTGGAGTAATCCATGGTTTCAATATCCTTTTATTAGCTGGGACTTTGACAAATGTCGTACATGCATCTATGGCATTTTTCGTTATTTGTGTAAGCTTGTTTATAGCGCTTTCTGGGTCTGAGATAAGAAAAAGGGGGGAAAAATCCAGGTCTTTCATAGTTTTATCCAGTGCATCATAGTCTACCTTAGATATCATATTTATGGGGTTTGATTCTGATTTTTTATTTTGGTTTTGCACACATAAAAGGGAGGAACAATGATCTGTTATTGTTGTATCGTAGACTAGAGTAAGAATAGTAGCTTTTGAGTGAATCATAATATGATCTAGGCAATTTTTGCCTCTTGTGGGATGGGTATGAGCTGGTAGGAAACCATGATACGCCAGAGTGCTGAGATATTCGTGGGATCGCTCGATCCTGGGTATCAGGTTTAATATCCAGGTTGATATCTCCAGTTATGATAACCGATTTGTAGGAACTGAGGGCTGGAATAATATTATTGAGAGCAGTAAGGAATGAATTAATGTTGTCGTTTGAGGGGGAACGGTAGATACAAAGAATAGCCACTTCAGAATTTAACTTTACAAGTAAGCCCGAGGCTGATCCAAGAAAGTTAGGCTCTTCACATATGGTTATTATATCTGACTTAGCATAGACAACTACCCCGTCGCTCTGATTAAGGTGTTTAGTTGTTTTGTATGTGACATAGTTACGTAGAATGGGAATGCATAAGTTACTGGAGCACGGTAGCTAGCATTCTGTAAGAACCAGAAGATCACAGTCAATATTCATACGGTGAATTAGGGTTTGAAAGTTAGGGTAATTACAGTTTATGGACCGAATATTTTGCGTTAATGTTGTAAACCAAAAGTTTTGGTCCTTAACGTATGATTTGGTTTCTTCGGGGGTAAAAATGTGAGTCTCAGATACAGAAAATTGGTCAAGATCAGACATTACATCATTTATCGTATTAGACATTGTAGTATGAAATGAAGGGTACTGGAGTAATTTATTTATTATTTATTTATTTATAAAGGTACACCAACAGCTTCTGTATACAACATATCTTAAGTACTGTAACAATAGCCTCGGACTTATACAGTCGCCAATTACAGGATAACCAGCAATCGCAGAAATAAGTGAACACACATAATAATACCTACTTAAAACTAAAAACTAAAGGCACTAGAATAAAAAATTTGGAAATTATGGCTAAAACTTAAGATTAATATAATAACACTAGCTGCCCACCCCGGCTTCGCACGGGTAGCAGTAAGTACTTATCTACGGCGCACCTACCTACTCTGCCATACCTACCTACCCTACACTGCCCGACCTATCTACCCACCCTGCCCTAACTACCTACCCTACACTACCTGACGTACCTACCTACCCTGACCTACCTATCTACCCTACCTACCTACCTTCCTATCTACCTACCCTACCCGGCCCGACCTACCTACCTACCTACCTACCCTGCCCTACCTACCCTACACTGCCCGACCTACCTACCTATCTACCCTACACTGCCCGACCTACCTACCTACCCTACCTACCTATCTACCCTACCTACCTGCCTTCCCCTATCTTCCTATCTACCTACCCTGCCCTACCTACCTTACACCCTACCTTCACCTATCTATCCTAAGATCCTTCTCCTTACAATAACGAAAAAAGAATTAGTGAAATCGGTCAAACCGTTCACGCATGTTCAAATACGGATTCATTTTAGGCCCTAAACTTTAGTGAGTGAAAGAGAGAAAGCTTATTGTGAGAGAACGACAGGAGACCGGCTTCGTTCTCATCCTTACTCTATGCTGTTAACGGGATGAGAAGTGACACTGGTAGACGCCTTCTGACCTTCTGATTATCGACCGCCAAGAGTAGAAAATTATTCATCATCATCAGCCTATTAATATTCCCACTGCTGGGACACAGGCCTCCTATCTGTGAGAGGGAGTGGGCCGTAATCTACCACGCGGGCCCAGTGCGGGTTGGTAGATGTCACATGTCTTCGAATTTTTTGGTTCTAACACATGCCGGTTTCCTCACGATGCGATGTTTTCCTTCACCCTTTTGAGAGCAGTGGTGATGAAATTATTTACACAAAGTAAAGCGCCTGCCTGGGTTCGAACACACGACCTACAACTCGTAAGTCATGGCCGTTACCACTGGCCACCACTGTTCTTTAGAAAATTATTAAAATATTAATATCGCTATTAAAAAATAGGGATTGGTGGTAGAAGGGTGAAAATTTAGGGTTGTATGTATTTTTTAATGCCAAATCATAAAAAAATTACAATAAAAAAAATTGTCCATAAAAACAAAAAAAAAAAACTTGGGTTGGACCACCCTTATCACTGAGGGGTACGAAAAATAGTTTACATCCTATTCTCATACCTACCTAATATACACAAAAAATTTCATAAAAATCGGTCAAGCCGTTTCGGAGGAGTTTGGCAACAAACACCGTGACACGAGAATTTTATATATTAGATGGAAAAATAAAATTACAACACGAACAATATTGCAATTTTGCCCACTTATTTAAGACTAAACAAAAAAGACAACAAAAACTGAAATAAAAATGAGATCTTAAAGGTGTAGGTAGTCCGTAGTTTCTAATATAAAATAAAATATAAAGTATAAAGAGGTCGAGAGTTACCAAAATATACTAACTTATATGATCAAATTGCCTTTTTCGGGTTTCTAGTATTTTGGCTTTAAAGACTTTTATGGAATCATGGTATAGGTCGACATCTGGTACAAGTTTTATCAAAGAATTCATCTCTCTACTGATTCTGTTAAGTGGTGAGTTTACCCCAATATTTGTCTTGGATGGTTGAGTGTGGAAAACATTCGTAACGGGATATCTGGGTATTTTGTAAGGTACTTTTAGTCCAATACACTCTACTAAATTGTCACTGTCTAATTTATTATTGACCAATTTGTATAGGAACATTAGATCCTGTATCAGTCACCGGTCGCGTAGAGAATCCATATTATGGCATCGAACACGTTGTTCATATGGACACCGGGGAGTAATAAATAAGGCTATGGGAATGAGGCAGTAAGAACTAGGGATGTTTACTATGATTGATGGTGTGTATTGTGTAGTGTTATAGTGTTTAAACCATAGGCTAAAAATTGGATTCAAATGAAAATTGTATGAAGTGTTTTTGGTTAAAGTATTTGGTGTACAGAAGTTTACATGAACTAATTTAAATATAATGACAGAAAAAATAAATACATAATAAAAAGTAGTTTTAGAAATAGACGTTAAAAGAAAACTTGAGTTTCCTATAGGATGAACTAGTCATACGTTGTTAGTTGCAGTCGGTGCAGACATCGTTTGGAGTTGTAATTCACTTTTAATAACAATAGAAGGGCTGTCAGGATTCTTCTTCATAAGGATGCGCCCGTCTGCGGTCCAGCAAAACATGTATTGGTTCGTCTTAGCATAGTTACGAGCCAGATAAAATAGTCGTTTAGAATAGGTAGTTAATTGTTCCGCAGCATAAGTTGGGGTTTATGGAGCTTCTATACCCAGATGAGTTGAGTTTAACTTGTTGTTGGGATTTAATTTGTTATGATCCTTAACAGCTAACAAAAAGTTGGTTTTGGTGAGTGTATTCATAAACTCGACTGTTAGGATGGAATTTGGAGTTTCTTTTTTTGAATGCTGTCGTGAAACATCTCGTATATCAGACACTTGTAGTTTTATATTGAGTTGTTTTGATAGTTCCAGCAAGGCATCATACAGCATTTTTTTAGTTTCTCTCGTTCTCTTGGGTACATTGCGAAGCTCGATGCATGATTTTACAAGGGCACGGTCGAACGACTCCGCTTTTTCTTCCAGAGCAATTAATCTAGTTGCCATGGAGTTACGTTCTTTTTCTAGGCTAACAATCTTTAATTCGAGTGAGGTTAACTGGTCAGAAAAAGAGTTCATAGATTTTTCCATTTCTGTAAAGGTTTCCTCTATTTTAGAGTTTGAGGTTTTTATTTCAATTTATAGCTCTCCAGTTTGTCCAAACGGGTATTTTGTGAGGTATTCATGTTTTGAATCATATCTCTTATTTCGTTCTTGAAGTCGGTCAAATAGTCGCTAGTATTGTCGTCACCTGATGGACATCGTCGCTTACCTGATCTTTGGGTATTATTAGTTGTTGTTGGCAACTCATCTTTAGCGAACAATTTGGTGATGTCGGACTCAGAGCGTGAAGGAGTATTATGATTTGGTGGCGTTCTAGCCGTCGACATTTTTGCATTTAATTTGGTTTCGATGGTTAGTGAACAATACTAACAATATTGTTAGAAATGTTAGAATCACAAAAAGTGCGGGCTGCGCCTGATTCGAACCTCCGACTTGAGGCGTACAGTGCAGTTACGATCGGAGCTCTTAGCCAACGAGCCAAGTGAACTGATATTATAAACAGCAAAATAGCTAATAGCTTTCAAGTTTTGTGATAAATAAGTGAAGGGACATGGGTGACGACAGTCAAGGTCACATGTATGTCACTCACTGATCGATTGCCACATTCACTTTTAAAGTTATTTTAAAACTCAAAACACCAAAGCAGACTTGTTTACACTCACTTTATTGTTTATGCGTGAATATTACTGTACATTATAGTGATTTATGCAAATTTTGCCGAAAACTTTTGAGGTAAGATCGTTAGATTCTTGTAAAACGATTTAAAATCACAGAGAGCACACAAGACACGTCCTATCGCTAGCGCGCGGGGAGAGGGGGGGAATAAGGTTCATAACTCATTTGTTGGGCTTGGTATAACCTTTTATAACCAGCTACCCACTTCTCTGCTAGATTTGCCTTTTAATGCGTTTAAAGCTAAAGTAAAATCCAACCTTTGTTCAAAGGCATACTATTCTATCAATGACTACTTAAGCGATAAAAATAGTTGGTCGCTGTGATTAACTCAAGACAATGTTTATGTTCTTTCTCCAGAATTAGCTTACCTACTGACAGGTTATATGAGTTTATAGAATGTTTAATTTATTTGACTTTATTATACAATTTATTTTATTTTTATTTATTGTTGACATGATCTACTCATTACAATGTTTTCGTATGAGTTGTATTGCAATATGTGATTAGCTAGCGACCTCGACAGTAGATTATATATTATTCTTGCCTAACTGTTGATCTATTTTTGATTTATTTTTACTTCAATGGTCCTAGTTTATCATATCTAATTATGTGACTTCGAGTTACAGCTTTATTAGCTATATGTAAGCGGGCACGCCCTTTATGCCTGGAGGCTTTATAATTCGGGTATTAAGTTCTGTTTACGTTTTTAGTTTTTATTTTTGCTTGAGTTTAGATTTCGATATTTTTTTTTGTTGGTACATTGGCGCGTGCTAGCTGTCATTATGGCATATATTTTATTGAATGTTTTGTGTTGAGTAATGTAAATTATTTGCATACTATTGTATAGAATCAAGTTTTTTTTCTAACTGAACAGACAGCTGTGTTGCTGGGGAGTTTGTTGCGCCACTTCTTCTCTCCAGCAAAAGCACTAGGAAGTGGTGAAGGGCGGGCGTTTTTGGGGGACTGTCTTATGTAATTTTGACGTTCGAAAAGTGCTGATTCTCAGCCTAATTTGAATAAATGACTTTTGAATTTTGAATTTTGAGTGGACATGTATTTTCCAGTTGCAATTTTGATCCAATTTTATGCCCAGAAATGCAGCACTTACTACCTGTTCTATAGAAGCGTCATTATATTTAATATTCCACGTTAATGGGTTTCTCCTGTATGTTTGAAATTGGATCATTTTCGTTTTCTCCATATTAATTTGTAGGTTATTGGAGTTCAACCAGTGTATTATATTTTTGATGGCTTCATTAATCTCATACTCATAGGTGTCGACTCTCTCACACTTCACGACAAGAGTCGTATCATCAGCAAATAAAATCACTGTGTGGCGAGTGATATTTGGGAGGTCATTAATATAGAGAAGGAATAAAAAAGGACCCAATACACTGCCCTGCGGCACTCCGAAAATATTTTGCTGATAGTCGCTCCTATATGACACCTTTTCGCCATTATGGATTCTGGAGATTTCCACACATTGCTGTCGGTTTTTTAAATAGTTAACCAGTCGTTCGCTTTTCCTCTTATACCGTATTTTTCTAACTTGTGTAAGAGCAATTCGTGATCTACAAAATCGAATGCCTTGCTCATATCCAAGAAGATTGCCGATACTGGTAAGCCTTCATTTATTGCCTGGGTGACATTCTTCATCAAATTGAAACAAGCCAAAGACGTAGTACTGTTCTTTCTAAAACCAAATTGCTCGTCCTTGAGTATACGATGACTAATCGCAAATTCTTGGAGCCTTCTCAGCATGATTTTCTCCAAGATTTTTGACATGATTGGTATCAGAGTCACTGGCCTATAGTTCTTCATGTCAGATGTATTACCTTTTTTAAAAAGTGGCTTTACTATTGATTTTTTTAAAGTCTCTGGAAATGCACCTATTTGAACTAAAATACACTGTTTATCCATTTTTTTTAACCAAATAATGTTACGTCATCAGAGTTGACGTCGTTAAGTCACAGTGGCGATTATAATTTTGTATTAAAATTAGGATTCGATAAAAAAATCGATATCGATCTATCAATTTTTTGTGTGTGGTGTGGCAACATTGAATTATGCCGGCCGGCTGTCAAGTCAATGTCAAATCACAAATCGACTTTCTTTGTTTTCGTTTGCATAACTTTATTTTCTTGCGAATTTGTTATTTTAACCATCGAATACGCTTATGAAATGGACTCCAAAGATTCTTTGAACCCTGAGCCCTGACGACCACGGCCTGAACATGGATTCCGCTCCCGCTTCTAACGATAACCTCAGCACGAACTTTGATTCGATATCCACAAATTATGAAGACCCCGGCATTGTCGCTGGCCCGAGTACTTCCGTGCCCTAAGTAATTCATTCAAAAGGTTATTTACGCTGTGTTAATTGTGGTTTAAACGTCACGAGAATACGAAGGCATTTCTTGGAAATAGCAGAAAGAGCATTATTCGACACAACAGGTCAGTATCATGTCTTCCTCTGAGAAATGATTTTTAAATAAATAGACAGAGTACTATCAAAGTTAGTGTTGTTTTAGGATATCTAATAATTATGACTTGTTTAATAGGTACAAGTGTCGAGTGACAGTTTAGTGTGCGAACAACAAAATGTACAGATTGATGGTCATGGACAAGTGTGCATCAGCTGCGTGCGGCAGATTGCTTTTGAGAATAAGATCACATACACTCAGGTCTGATTCTCCACATGAACAACTCGAAAGGAGTGTGATTTCCTGTCAGATTGTACCAAGAGCGGTAAGTTATTAATAGTTTAGAATTAATACAAGCGTAGTTCTGAGATTTGATACTGACATACTTCTGAGTCTATAGTGTAATATTCAACTTCTTTCGTGTCCGCACAAGTTATATTTCACATAGTACAGATTGTCTAGAAACTTGAGAAAGATTTTTTAGAAATTAATTAATAATAATATAAAATGTTATTAATAGATATTTTTTTGATTGTGTATTTATTTGTACCAAAACCACAGTAATTCACGTTTACTGTCTTTATGCACTGAGCTTTAATTTTTATTATTATTTCAGTTGCCATCATCATCTCGTTAGAGCAGTTTAGAGCAGCATCATGTTCAACTACAGAACCGGAATCTGAACCATCCAGTCTGCCTATGGAGCAATTTGAACCATCCAACCTACCTTCGGTGCAATCTGAAGTAGCTGACAGTGCATAGCAAGCGGGACAACAAAGCTTGAACACATCTAACAGTATACTGCTGCCTTATTATGTAAGAGCACCAAACACTCAAAATCAATGTTTTTTTCCTGGCTGTAACAAGACCAATCGGCTCGCTGTCCCATCAGCACTGCGGGTACATCTTTTTTGTAAGTACAAATTACTATGTACCGCCGGATTGTAGAATCTGTTATTACCATTTAAGTAGTACCTAACCCCTGGAATCTACTTTTAGAATCAATATATAATCATATTATAACATTTAGTGCAGCACAAATTGAAGATTTTGCCTCATTGAAAAAAACGATTTTATCTAAATAACCCCAACTTTTTTCTAAACCAAGACCTTGACCGTTTCATTATTTAAATCGCATATCATCCTATCCATATACTTTGAATTGTGTGCACTTGAGGCCGAAGTGTCTATGGAGCGTTGGCATTCCCCTTTGACTCTGTTCTTAAGAAGTTTGGCTTTGTCAACAGCAAAGCAGACCAATGTGTGTATGCAGGAGAAGTCAACAATAAGAAATGATTTCTATTTTATTTTATTTTTTTAGTTCTGACGTAAAAAGTATACATACAGGTGACACTTGATTACACGTGAAAATAGCCTGACACAAAATATTGATCAATTACCCCTATGCTAGGAAAACCTCTGTTACAGGGGTCATTCATCCGTCCATTATTATGATTGTTATTGAATGTTCTATGCTTATGTATATGTAGACGACGGATTGTTATTTTCTTCAGATGAATGGGTTATACAGGAGATAACCAAGGAACTGAAAACCATATTTGAAATTAAAATAACTAAACCTGGAAACTTTGTGGGAATGCAGATTGAACAATTTAGTAAAGGCATATTTATCCATCAGACTAAATATGTAGAACAAATGTTGGCCAAATTTAACATGACTAATGCTAATTCTAACAGTGTTCCAGTTGATCCCCATATAAAGTTGCAAAGAGGAAATGTGGAAGATGAGAAGATGAATTTCGTGATGGCGTGAAAAATTGGGCCATTAATTATATTATTTCGCATTAAGCAACAAAAAGTTTAGTACGATTAATTAACAATAGAATACCAAATACATTACCTAACGATGCGTGTGTGCTGTACTGAGCTCACGCAATGCGTTGTACGTCCAGCCAGTAATAGGACTCGCCCATCAAGGAGCGCTGTCCCCAATTTGACGCATTATTAAATTATTATACCCGCTGCCCGTGACGTGTCTTCCGTCATCAGAAACATGTCCAGGGGTAAGTCACCCGGTCACGACAGCTTAAGTATTGAGCATCTGCAGAACGCAGGTGTTCATCTCCCAAGGATACTTGCCTTATTGTTCAACTTATGTGTCAGTCATTCCTATCTGCCGGCTGATCTAGTGAAAACAGTTGTGGTGCCCGTTCCTAAGAATAAGACGGGGGATATGTCGGATATAGGCAATTACAGACCGATTTCCTTAGCAACTGTTACAGCTAAAATCTTGGATAGTTTACTTGACAATTATCTAGGAAACCAATTAAACATTAATGACAGACAGTTTGGTTTTAGGAAGGGGTTATCAACTGAAACTGCGGTTATGACTTTAAAGACCACAGTGCAATATTACACTGGGAGAAGGACACCTGTGTATGCATGCTTCCTGGATCTATCCAGGGCTTTTGACCTTGTCTCATATGACGTCCTATGGGAAAAGTTGTTGAATGACGCCAACCTGCCACCAGAAATAATTAATATGTTTAAGTTCTGGTACGGTAATCAATATAACACTGTGAGGTGGGCAGGCGCATATTCAGATATGTACAGGTTAGAGTGCGGGGTGAGGCAAGGGGGTCTGACCTCGCCCAAGTTATTTAACATATATGTCGTGGATGGATGGCGCCACAGTACAGTGGACAGCGCCATCTAACAATTTGATTCGTAAACGAATAATCATGTGTTCGGAAACACAAGCAAGCACTACCGCTTGGACACGATCGTCGGTAGAAGGGATGCAGCGATGACTGGCGGGGAGACCGAGTGTGGCGACAGTCTACAGTGGACAGTCGAGCTCGGACAGTCTTGGCAAACGCTCAGTACCAACGCACGTGTTTGTTTTCGACGCACGTGTCTATTTCGTTCGTTACAGTTTGTTAAAGTTATTTTAAAGTTCGAATTATCGTTTCGTTCGAGTACCCATTATAGTGCCCACACCTAAACTATGTCGGGTTATGAAGAAGACCCGATGTCTCGCAGCTCGGCCACCCAAGTGATCCGACATCAGAACTGAGATTCACTCGAACTGAAGAAAATATGGAGAATGGAGCGATGACGTCACAGTGTGACGAGAATTTACTTCGTACGCTGCTGGCTGCTCAAAATCAAAATATGATGTCCCTGATAGAAGCCATCAAGGGTCCAGCAGATGTCCACGGAACAATGATGGAGGTGCCAGCGCAACAGGGGTCCCAGGCGATTCCGGGCCAATGCACGAGGCAGTGGCAAGTAGCGAGCGACGCGTAAAAGTTTGCTATGACAGCAATCCGAGCAGATGAATACTGGGTGAGTCGTATCCATTTTATTAAGATTCGGGCGTCGAATCAAAGATTGTGTTGCGTTAAAGTTTATTACCAAGCGAGCAAACAATAATTTTATTATTTTAAACTTAAAGAGGTTAGGTTATGGTAGTCCGCAAACTAGACTACTTTTATCTGAGATTATGATTAACAATCAACTTTTAGAGATCTCATTTCATGATATTTTAATTGGGTGTAAGATTTTAAATCAGATTTAACGTTAGATTGACATCTGAGTGTTGTTTTGTGTCGTCTTATCACGACAGTTTTGATTGTTAGGTTATGTAAAGTTTCAATGAGCTCAAAAGTGATTCTTGTTTTCAACTTGATTTTGATAAAGTGAATACTGACGTTTAGGCAAAGTTCGTTTCCAGTTAATTGATCTTTTGTCAGAATACTCGTCTTCGTTTTCTAGTGGTGTTTCTAGATCCCGTGTTAAAACAGAATAGTTGCAAATTCAGCTTGTAGATCGTAGTCTTAATTTTAATCGTCGCCCTTAAAGGCTTAGTTTAGTGAACGCTGATGATGATTTGGCTGACTAATTAAGACGAGATAAGATAGCATGCAATTCAGAAAATTTAGAAAATGTCAATTAAGATAAGAATCGATTTGATCGAAGTAAAGTTCAAGTCTCGCAAGTTTGCTCTTAACAATTGTGTTAATGGAAAATGAGGAAAGGAATCAAACAAAATTAAATCCTGAATTCAAAGGCCCATTTAAGATTATCGATGTGTTAAACGGTTAGAGTCAAGCGCCTTTGGTAGATATGATCTATCATATCTACCAAAGGCGCTTGACTCTAAACGAACTTACAAATACCCCCATGACCGTGTGAGGAAGATCCCCGATCACCAAGTTCCTCGAGAATTAGACGTCATAGTTGATGACAGTGGTAGTGAGACCAAATCTGATTAGGGATGGCTTGTATACTCAAACTCAAAACTTTTGACCGTACCTCATGAGTAACATGTGGCGATGGGTCTACAAGGAATCGTTGGTGCGATTTCTGTCTGTGTTGGTGCACAGAGCGCTTCATGTGTTGTAGCACATATTGCGCTAGATGTCTTTGAGAATCGTTGGTGCGATTCTTGTCTGTGTTGGTGCACAGAGCGCTTCATGTGTTGTAGCACATATTGCGCTAGATGTCTTTGAGAATCGTTGGTGCGATTCTTGTCTGTGTTGGTGCACAGAGCGCTTCATGTGTTGTAGCACGTATTGCGCTAGATATCTTTGAGAATCGTTTGTGCGATTCTTGTCTGTGTTGGTGCACAGAGCGCTTCATGTGTTGTAGCACATATTGCGCTAGATATCTTTGAGAATCGTTGGTGCGATTCTTGTCTGTGTTGGTGCACAGAGCCCCTCATGTGTTGTAGCATATGTGGCGGCAGATAAGTCAAGAATCGTTGGAGCGATTCTGGCCTGTGTTGGTACACAGATTAGAAAAAAAAAATGTTTGATGGGTTGAGTATTCAATCCATTGCTTATGAAATTTATTTTGGTAAATTTTAACTGATTTGTTACGATTATTTTGATTTTTATTGAGGTTTAACTTGTTGATCGGTCGAGTCCTGTCTGTTACATGTCTGTACATTTTGCGCTAGATATTTATTGAGAATCGTTGGTGCGATTCTGGTCTGTGTTGGTACACAGAGCGCTTCATGTGTTGTAGCACATTTTGCGCTAGATATTTATTGAGAATTGTTGGTGCGATTCTGGTCTGTGTCCGTGCACAGAGCGCTTCATGTGTTGTAGCACATATTGCGCTAGATATTTTTGAAAAATCGATGGTGTGATTCTGGTCTGTGTTGGTGCACAGAGCGCTTCATGTGCAGTAAGCACACATGGTGAAAGATGTCGACCGCACCTCATGTGCAGGAGGCACATGTGGCGATGGGTCTCGGCCGCACCTCATGTGCAGGAGGCACATGTGGCGATGGGTCTCGGCCGCACCTCATGTGCAGGAAGCACATGTGGCGATGGGTCTCGACCGCACTTGGTGTAGTAAGCACATGTGGCGATGGATCTCGACCGTAACCCATGTGCAGTAGCACATGTGGTGAGTGGTCTACTAGGAATCGTTGGTGCGATCCTTGTGTGTTGTTGCACTTAATCGTAATGAAAATTTTATGAGTTTCTGATGAAATTTATTTTGGTAAATAGTAACTGATTCGTTACAATTATTTTAATTCTCTTTGGTTTAACTTATTGGTCGGACTTTTCCTAATGACTGATGTTGTGTGGGGTGCACTGTGTACAAAACCTTGATAACAAGGCATTACAAATTATGACGGTTGATTATTGTACATAGACGTAGAGGAATTAAAGTACCAATTAGCTACCTTAGTTATCAGGTATTGGCAGGATAGCCGAGCTACCTTAGTTATTAGGTATTGGCAGGATAGCCGAGCTACCTTAGTTATTAGGTATTGGCAGGATAGCCGAACTAGTTTACTCTCTGAGCATATTTTGTCCACAGGTACTACACCCGAGGACGGGTGCTAGTCAGGGATGGCCGTGTCGTGGATGGATGGCGCCACAGTACAGTGGACAGCGCCATCTAACAATTTGATTCGTAAACGAATAATCATGTGTTCGGAAACACAAGCAAGCACTACCGCTTGGACACGATCGTCGGTAGAGGGGATGCAGCGATGACTGGCGGGGAGACCGAGTGTGGCGACAGTCTACAGTGGACAGTCGAGCTCGGACAGTCTTGGCAAACGCTCAGTACCAACGCACGTGTTTGTTTTCGACGCACGTGTCTATTTCGTTCGTTACAGTTTGTTAAAGTTATTTTAAAGTTCGAATTATCGTTTCGTTCGAGTACCCATTATAGTGCCCACACCTAAACTATGTCGGGTTATGAAGAAGACCCGATGTCTCGCAGCTCGGCCACCCAAGTGATCCGACATATATATGAATAAGCTGATCGAGGAACTCAGCAGCACGGGCATCGGATGCTCAATAGATGGTGTGTCTTTTAACAACATCAGTTATGCTGACGATATGGTGCTGCTGAGTCCGTCGATCAGTGCTCTCAGGAAGCTATTGCATATATGTGAGTGCTATGCTGGAGCCCATGGACTAAGGTATAATGCCAAGAAAAGCGAGCTGTTCGTTTTTATGGCACGAAACAAGACCTATGAGGTAGTACCACCAGTCTCGCTATGTGGTGCAACTCTAAAGAGAGTAAAGCAGTTTAAATACCTTGGTCACTGGGTTACAGAGGATGGCACTGATAACTGTGATATGGAGCGAGAGCGCAGGGCATTGGCCGAACGATGCAACATGCTGGCCCGCAGATTTGCAAAGTGTGACAATAATGTCAAGATAACATTGTTTAGGGCATATTGCCAGGCTTTTTATACCTGCAGTCTGTGGACCAGATACACGCAAAAAACGTTTAATGCCCTGCGTGTGCAATACAACAACGCTTTTAGGATACTGCTGTCGCTGCCACGTTACTGCAGCGCGTCAGGTATGTTCGCAGCAGCGCGCACAGATGACTTCTTTGCGATCATGCGCAAAAGAACCGCGTCCCTATTGCGTCGGTTGCGAGACAGCGACAGCAGTCTCCTGAGAGTTGTTGCTAGCAAGACTGAAAGCCACCTGATGGGGCACCTGTGCGCAGTGTATGTATTGTTGCCAAATGTCCCCGGAA